>OX438797.1:3389434-5789434 GCA_949316475.1 Hypomecis punctinalis
TAGGAAATATAATAATAGGCATAGAAACTGGGTAAAAAAATCATTAACATGATTAGTCCGTTAGTTACATTATTAAAATATATTGGACACCTATTTTTTCTTTTGTCAATCAAACAATTAATGACAAAGATAAACCTTGTCAAAGTTGGGGCGAGTAACGTCACTAGTGCGAGGTAGTCTGTACATTTGTAGTGCACTCGTGACATCACGCTGAACTTTAACGGACTATATCTTCGTCAACTTTTGTTTAATTGACAAAAGAAAACTATATTTTTTCTAACAAAAAATTCTTAATTTGTTTTTATCTATCCCATATCATTAAACAGTACTCATCTTCCCTTATCTAAAATATTCATAAAAATTAAACGACTTTTTAAAGCGAAAATGCTTTAAGACATTTTAGAGATGCGAAATAACATCGCCAAGATAAAGAGCGTTTGTTTATAATCTTGAGACGATATTGAAAATGATAAATATCCGATTCCAAAGATCAATCACAACACTCAACTTATTCGATACTCAATATCGAATTAGAATCGATCTGGAAATCGAATTAGGCTCGATTTACCGCCTGTACTGTACTGTACTGTACCAGCCTTTTAATAGTCCACTGCAGGACGTAGGCCTACCCCCGAAGGGTGATTGGGCCATATCCACCACGCTGGCCCAGTGCGGGTTGGTGGATTCACATATGCCATCGAATTTCTTCTACGGACGTATGTAGGTTGCCTCACGATGTTTTCCTTCACCGAAAAGCCAGTGGTGTGAAATTCCGCACATAAATTCCAAAGAAATCATTGGTACGGGACCGGGGATTCGAACCCACGACCTCACGATTGTAAGGCGGGGGTCACTACCTCTAGACCACCACGGCTTGCTAGACCACCACGATTTACCGCCTAGCGACAAACAAAATCGTAACTAGAGGTGTACTTTTCCATTTCCCTGAAGCGCTGGTCCAATTCCTCAAATACGAAATACGATAAATCACATTTCGGATATTGAATTTGTCCAAACGATTGCTTTCGGAGTATTGTTTTCGTAGAATTCAGGGCACGTGTGAGTGGAGTGTCACAAGGAATATTCTGGAAAAACCCGGATTTACGTGTCTCAGTACTCAGGCTGTGGCGCGAAGAGCCTTTGAAATGCGCTTGAGAAAGCTATTTTAGCGTACCGTTTTTTGGAGGTACGGAACCCTAAAAATATAATTAAAGTAGTCCGTCAGATAGATTATTATCAAAAAATATTAGACACGTATTTTTGCTTTTGTCAATTTAACAAAAATTTAAGAAAATATAGCCCGTTAAAGTTGTACTGACTTTCGTGAGAGACGTGACGTCACGACCCCCCACTCCCAAACTTTGACAAGGTTTATTTTTGCCATTTGTTGGTTTATTGACAAAATAAAAAATACGTGTCCAATATTTTGCGATAAACTTACTCACGGACTATATAATAATGATTTGATTACCCAGTCATTATGCTTATTGACTATGGTACTGTATGCCGATTGTGAGTTTTGTCGTAAACACGACGCGCTCTTCGGCGAGCCCGTAAGCATGTAATTTGTATGAAGAAATGTACAGCGCCACTAGCGGCGCGTTTTTGAAACACAACAAGTTCATACAAATTACATGCTTACGCGTTCGCCGAAGAGCGCGTCATGTTTACGACAAAACTCACACTCAGCATACTGTACGCGCAAATCTTTTTGAGGTCTCGGAAGTTAGCGAATAAGGAAGACTCAAAAAGATTTGTACGTACTGTAGAATAATAATACTTTTAGTACAGATATTGAATATGTTGAAATGTTTGCTTTCCGAGTATTGTTTTCAATGCAGTGCACATATGAGTCGACACGGACTATTCTGGAAAATCCGTATTTTCACGTCTAAGCTCGCCCGAGTGAGTTTGATCCTTTAAAATGCGCTTGAGGAAAAAATTATTTTGTGAAATTTTCTGCTAGTGGGTAGTGTAGTCGTAGGTAGTCTATCCAATGGAGAAATATATGAAATAAATTATATTTTAAGAACAGGTCGTGTTAGGTACACGGCGAGTTATATTATAATAATTTTAGTACAGAAGCGCCACACAAATTGAAAGATGGGAAGTTAGCCGTAGATGACACTTCGCCGTGATTCGCTAATTATTGCGCATGTGTGCACAATGCCTATACAAATGGCGAAGTAGTGAGCTCGGGCGTAGGGAGCGCGCGGTAAGCACGAGGTTGTGGCGGGTGTGCGCCGGCGTCTCGTCTCTCTGCCACCCACTAACCCACCCGCTAACGTCTATATTTTGGCGTTTGCGCAGCTCTCTGCGGCTAACTTCCCATCGTTCAATTTGTGTGGCGCTCAGTATACAGGGAATAGAAAAGTAGAACTCTATAGTGTATCTATGTAATTTCTATGCAATACATATCTACAGAAGACTACCGGGATTGCTCCTTTATACTAGTTACAAAAAGTGAAAAATCCATTGTAATATAATTAATAACAATAAATGTATTTCATACTAGGCATCATATTACATACTAGGCTAGGCGCTAAAATAATTTAACGATTTTAAACAATCGCTTAAAGTGCCAAACTTGTCAAGCAGATTGTACTTTTTTTAGCTTTAATATTATCAATTTTCCCTACATTTCCCGAACAACGCTGATATCCCATTAAGTTACGCACTATAATATACTAAGTTACCTACGCAAAAGTTCCATTCGAAATGCTTTATTTCATCAGCTAGTGAATTTCGGAAATGGCGGAATTATTCTGTTATTATTGGAGATGAAATTCCGGAATTCGCGTATTTATTCAACCTCTTTTTTCCTGCGACATTATTTGGTTTCCGCGAGATTAAGAAATGCCGCTGAATTTTTGTTCGTTTTCAGTTCAAGGACGTGGGTATAAATCTAATATGAAATTGTACATTTTTTTTAAATACAAGATGTTTTTTACTGGACTGCCAAGAAAGAGTTATGTTATTCGCGGATTCCCGATCTTTATGGTGCTTTTTAATTGACAGGGAATTTTTTAACCTATTTTTTTTTCTTACAGGTACCTACTACACAAAAACGTAGTCACATATCCGTGCTTGGAACTCTTTGTCTGGTACTGTCTTTCTGTTCAAAGACAATCTGGGAGCCTACAAATCAAGAGCGAACAGGTACCTTATAGACCTCTATGTAGGCAGGCACCCCAGTCTGTATATCTGCCGTCAAGTAGGATGTGGGTAGACGCAAACCTATCTAGAAAAATAAACTAAATAGATTTTTATTTCAATAACTACAATGATTTAGATGAGATAAAAGTCAGATGCTTATATATTTGAATAGTAAACGTAAACAGATTATTGTAAACATTTTCGCGTGGCTTCATACATTCTTCTGCGGTTCCGACACCCCTCTCGGAACTCTATAAAAATTTAAGAAGTCATTCGAAAACTACGTAGGTAAATGTTTTTTAGCTATTTTGCGTGGAAACTCATACTAACCCCTCAGTTAAAGACCACCAATTTGAGGGGCAATAGTACTAATAACTTATTCTCGAAACGGTCAATTAAACAAATGGCTAACACCCGCACGTCCTTTACTAATAACTAGTTAAATTACTAATAACTTTAACTACCACTAAGTGTGGATTCCAAATATTATATACTGAGTTAAGTCATCATTAAACTGAATATCCGCCCACGGAGCCGCAGTTAACCGCCCGGCCACTAGTTCGTGCTTTAGCGGCAGCGGCGATGGTCTACGAGCGCTCGGAGCGGGACGTCGTGGAGTCATCTGAATATTTTGGTACAGTAGAACCTCGATTATCCGGCCCCCGTTTTACAGATTCGTGATTATCCGGACTACTACCCACGGTCAATAAAATTTATTTTTCAATTTGAATTCATATATAGACGGACATATCAGACGTTTCATAAACGTCTCCCCGCTATTTCTCTACGATTCGCGATTTGTTATTGTTTGTTGTTGCTAAGTGTATTCTACTGTGCTGTGTCGCAGCGCGAAGTGTGAACTTAAAAAAATCGGCGGGTAAGCGAGTGGTGTTATTGCTTAAAGATAAAATGAATATTATCGATTCATAACAAAAGGGAGAAAATGGACGTAAGTTAGCTGAGATAATATTTTTTTCCTTAATTCGATTATCTGGATTTTAGATTATCCGAATGGTCAACGATACGAATTATACCTTGTAAAATATAGCTTGATACGCGAGACATTGACATTGACATATGCGAAATGACTCACGCACATCAAGTATCATAATTTCAAGTCAAAATGTTCGTAAAACACAATGTTGTACTTCATGGTCTAGATTCACGAGCATGAAGTAAGTACAACATTGTGTACCGGACATTTTGACTTTAAAAATTATGATACTTGATGTGCGTGAGTCATTTCTCGGATGTCAATGTTAATGTCTCGCGTATCAAGCTATATTTTACAAGGTATTATCCGGTTAATCGAGGCTCTACTGTACAGCGACGAAGGGGTCTGTAAACGGAGCGGCGGTTATGCCACGTACCTACTGCTTATTAGCGTCAACGACAACGTATACGCCGAATCAAACATCATGGCGGCTGAGATGTTAGGTACAGACCTTATAAGCTTCGGATAACCCAATCCTGACCGAAGTTCACTTATAGCTGCGTGAGGATTGGGCTATCCGCATCTGACTGTCTCGGGATCTAACACACCTTATGAAGCTGTTAATCAATGTCTAATTATACACATACGTAGTTCTCAAAATATCCAAAGAAATCAAAAAAATAAAAATAATTACGAGAAAACACACACACACACACACACACACAAACTCACCCTCACAAACTCACACACACACTTCCACCTGAGTAACGCCGCAAACCTTGACTCTCATGAGATCTCGTGTATTGCGGTGTTACTCACAATCCTTTACTGACGTAATCATACACACACTCAAACACACGTCCTCCCAATGTATCCCGTTCTCACAAAATGGCATGTTATTCCAAGCAATGTAAATTTCTCTGTGACGAAGCCGCGCAAATTCTTTTAAAGTAATAGTGTTTCACCGGGTCACCAAGATACAGGCATCGCCTAGTTTGGGGCCCACTGGCACTGCGCAACATCGGCAAATGTTCTTATTCATATTCAGTACCTATTCGTTTTACACGTACTCGCCAACGAAGTGTAGATGAACTAGTGATGTAGGTACTCAGTGATTTATTTTCGTTTTGCTAATATTATATAATAATAATAGTACATATACATATGTTACCAACTAATTGTCAACAACGTACCTATCTACACTGAGTTTAGTATTAATTTTGAGTTATTCTTATCTTTTGCGCATGTTTTTTGTCTAATGATTGCATGGTAAATAAATATATATTCTTATTCTTATATAAAAGCGCCTTGAAGAAAGCTCCGAAACCGTTACAAAGGCAATTAATTGTATGCTTCCCTAACAAGGTATATCGAGTATAAGCGTACCATCAAAGGAAATGTTTTTACTAAACCTACCTACTTAAATGAGGTAATGAAATACGACCAGTGTGACCGACAACATAATATAAGTTAATTAAGGCTCTCGCGACACAATACTTGCTCGCCATAGAAATAGAATAAGCTATGTTTGCTTCTCTCTCGTATCTCCGACATTTTTAATTAACAGGATAAGTCTATTTTCTGCAAAATACATAGCTATATTTAGAATCCTTAGATTTTGTTGTGAGGTACACTTATCTTTGAAAAGAAGGAGGATGAGTGTCCCTAAAATTTTAATCTAGGACTAAATGACTATTTAAAATATTGGGCTTTACTAATAGGCATGATGACTAAATAATAATTATTTTTTGCAAAAAATAGCATGACCGACTTCACCCGTGTACAGAATAATTACATAGTGTAAATGTAGTGATGCAGTTTGTTTTAATAGATAGAGTACCTAATTCAAGAGAAATGTTTATATGTATAATACACCTGTGCGAAGCCGGGGCGCATCGCTAGAACGCAAATATTATGCACGGATCGATTTAGCATTTTTTAACATTATTGTTGATTTATCAAAAATGGCTCAGCCGATTTATATAAAATTTAAATGGGACCAATTTGAAAGTATGCTCGTTCCAATAAAAAAGAATTATTGAAATCTGACTACTATAAAAAAAGTTATGCGTAACACATATATACAAAAAAAAATACACCAAACAAAATACACGTCGAATTGTATACCTCCTCCGGTGGTTCGTCGGTCAAAAAATGTAATTAGTCCGTCAGATAGACTATCAAAAATTATTAGACACGTAATTTTTCTTTTGACAATTAAACAAAAACTTATGAACATATAGCCCGTTAAAGTTCCGCGTGACGTCACAAGTGCCGTACAATGTATAGACTTCTGTGAGAGAAGTGACGTCACGACTCCCACTCCACCAAGGTTTATCATTGTCATTTTTTGTGCGACTTACGAAAGAAAAAATACGTGTTCAATATTTTTTAATAATCTAACTCGCGGACTAATTATAATATTTTTTTACCCAGTCATCATGCCTACTCTACACTCAGATCACTCTTTGCTTACTGATATATGTATATACTTGATCTAGTTCATTGCTGTTCTAACAACTTTCAACTGCAGTAGTAAGAAGAGAAATATTAACTTACCATTCTTACTACTGGTAGTAAGATTGGTAGTAACACTGGTAATAAACGGTTCTAGCCGTACTAGATGTCTATGCTTTTCATAAATTATGCAACTTTCTCTATGTGAGAGAATTTTGATATCCGCTTAGTAGTTTTAGAGCAAAAATAAAAATAAACTAAAACTTTTATTTTTGTTTTTTAAATAAAAATAAATTGGATGTACAAAGTTAAAGCAGAATAATATTAATGCTGTAGGTATATATGTAGATGAAATTTTAGATTTTTAGATTGTTTACCCAATTTCGAGCAAATATCTACAAAGCCACAGTCCCTAGTAAAAGTAGTAAAATAATGTCCGAGCGCCGCCATACATACCGACTTAGATATTTACATTAAATAATTCAGAATTACACGTATTCTCTAATCTCACCTAATTAGTGCTTGTAACCGAGCACTTTGGCATCGCGCGACGTTGTAGTCGGCTTGCAATCGCCTTACGACTAACTGAAAAACCTGCCCACTACGTAGCTTGGGCAGGGTTTTGGCTCGGACACTTTTTGCACGATTGTGACTCTATAGGTACCCAATTCTAAATTAAACCAACGGTATACTTTTTAAATTTCTGATAAAAATAAAGAACCTTATGAAATAAAGCCTGAAGAAAATATGTCTTTATTCAGCAATATTTCGAGAACCGAGAGAATTAAACGAAATGAAAGCGAAGAAAGAAGCCACCAAGTTGCGAGATTAAAGTTTTATTGTTTTATTTGGCGACACTCATATTTCTGTCGAGGTGACAGAAGCCATATAAAATGAAGCGCAAGTTTGCTTATTTATTTCTTTATTTGCTTTACGAGAACGTGGGAATATTGAACTGGCATTTTCGTGAAGGAAAATAGAAAACTTTATTAGTAGCTAAGTTAGTTTGGGATTAACAGTTATGTGGAGGTGTACCTATCTTATTTGTATCCTGTTTGTTTGTCGTATTGGGAATACTATTATGGAAATATACTAAGTATATAAAGTTGTAGAAAAAAGTTTTTGCTAACGACTACGGCAAGGAATCACTGAATATACATGAGGGCTTAACTGATTTAGATAGATCTAATTAACCTTGAACAGTGTTACTTTTACCCACTGCAGGTACGTATTATTGAATCGTGGTTCAAATATATATTATTATAATATATTTATTTACACCAAACTTTTATTTTTACATAGTGTCGATCGCCTGATCTTGATAATATTACACTATATTTTAGTAACTAAGAAGTAGCGCTTCCTACTCGATAGATATATATTCATAAGAATATAAGCCTTATATAGGCTTATATTATAAGCTTTATAGGCTTATATTCATAAGAATATAAGCCTCATAAAACCATCGGTCATCACTTCTTCGTGCTATGTGCCCTACCCACTACCATTTCGACTTGCCAGTTGTTGTTAGCTCCAGTCTTATCGGATGTAGTCTGCTCGAAAAACTGGGACGTACCTACTACCTACTTTTAGGGTTCCGTATTTTAACGAATTGTTTACTTTCTGCTCGCCACGATATTCTCCTTTTACTAAGTAAGTAAGTTCGTATAGGCCGGGTGGCTAGCCCTGGTGTCAAGAGTTTTTAGGCCGTTCTCCTTTTACTAAATTGTAATCTATTAAAAACGCGTCCGGACAAAAAAAAGAAAAGAAATTCTATTTTTCAATCTTCCAGACCTCCCAATATTTTATTTTGCTCTAAACTTTTTCAGACACCAATTCAGACTCGATTTCGGGAATTCAGGACCTTAATTGTTTTAACTGTCCAACCAGTCTTTTTCTAAATCATCTCTGTTTTTCTCAAGGTTGTTTTATATCAGTTTTAGTTTTTATTTGCACAAAGTTTGTAAATTCACGTTCCATTTGTATGTGAGACCAATTTCTGCGCTTTTTCTGAGCTACGAGTACACATAATTCTGTGTCCGTCCTTTAGGTACTAATATAAACACAATATAATCGACTCGACATTTTTTCGATGTACAATATGGAGACAGCGTACACTGAAATGCTGTCAAGCTACATATTAAAGCACTAACTTGAATCTCGAAGGAAACTGCACACGGACGACCCTTATGCTCGCCGCAGATGGGCCACTGCCGTTGACCACAGCCACCGGTGCGCCGCGGTGGCATGGCGGCCGCGCGTTACCGCTACCTCAGAATGTCAAGTGGGAGATTTGCAAAGAAAATCGAATTACTTTTACGTCGCGTTGACCGAGCGCGCCGTGCACACACGCGAGCACATTGACACACACGCTTGAATTAGCCAATCACAGACGTTGCCGCACTCGTGTTCGATCGGTTTGGTGCTCGTTACATTACCGAAAAAAATACTCACACTTAACTATTCAGTTTTCTGTATGTGACTCAAGATGGCGCTGTGCCATTTCCATAGAAATCACATCAAACGTTAACGCGATCGAGCTCGAGCAAAAATCTCGCACTTAGCCCTCTGTATATGTATCGCGGACTGGCTATGGTCTATGGTCACGGTGGCTATGGTCGGTGGCCCGTCTGCGCCGAACCTTAAAATCTGATTTTTTGTTGACATAGCAGTCTTATTTGACAGTATTTTAGTGCACGCTGTCCCTTTCTCGTATTTCTGAGAGAAAACGGGAACAATTAAATAGGTATAGTTTAGAGAAAATTAAGCTCAATGAAACGATACGCATATTCAGCCACAATAGAAACCTGAGCAGAAAATCCTCAGGACAGAATTGGATTAGAGATAAACCTTTTCCGATTTTCGTCCTTTGTTGGAATTTAAACACATTTTTATTCGCCAAATGGCCCAGGCTGAATAACTGAATATCAACTGAATATCATTCAGAGCGGCAGCGGGAGGAAATTAAACCGCCTTTGAATACGAAGCGCTCGTCACATTCACACCATTTTGGGCTGGACTCAGCATTTGGAGCAGGTTTTTAGTACAATTGTCAAAGGATATTTCCGTTTGTACTTCTGTTTGATATGGACGTTGACATAAACGGTAATGGAATTCAGTAAAATAGGTATCAAAAATTTAAAACTATTAATTCTTCTTGTAAAGTTCAGATAGTTATGTCAAAGATTGAAGAAATGATTTAGTTAAGTCAAAATAGTCATCAGTCAAAAACAGCTCTCGAAAAAGTTGAATTTAGTTGTAAAATTGGCCACATTGGCCAATTTTAAAGGCGCCATCGTAAATTTAATAGTAAGTAACTAAAAATATTGCTGCTTCTCTTTCACTGTCTGCATTTGAAAGAAACAATATAACTGATACCCCAGACTCAGAGCAGATATGTATAGTCGACATTATAAACATCATTATCTTAAATCGTGTAGAGATCAAATTGAAGAGAAGGTCGTATACGATATGAATGAATGGTTGGTGAAAACACTGACAGAAAATTGTGAGGCGTGGACAGTTAAAATCTTAAGTCTAGACAGTCACAAATACTCTTACATATTTATTTCGTAACTTCAATTAGTACTCTACGATGACGCAATGTAATATATGAGTATCTGTTTAGTGTTAATAATTCGCTTCCTCCGTCGCCATGACCCCTAATTATGTATGTATAGGCTGTCGCATGTCGCACGCGAATACTTTTACTTTCGATTTACGTCCAGTGGCGTGACACATTCTTGGTGGCCGGTTGTAGTATGTTTGATATCGGAATTGTACACATGAGACTCTTCTAAAGACACCTGAATTGTCAAATTTTATTGACCGAAGCGAACGAAGTGGGGTGTCCGTTTTAAGTCGACGATTTTGCTTTCGTCTTTCCGGATGTTGATTTTCCCCGTCGCGCTATTTAGTCTTACAATCCTGAGGTCGTGGGTTCAAATCCCCGGTCCCGTACCAATGAGTTCTTTGGAATTTATGTACGGAATTTCACACCACTGGCTTTTCGGTGAAGGAAAACATCGTGAGGCAACCTGCATACGTCCGTAGAAGAAATTCGATGGCGTATGTGAATCCACCAACCCGCACTGGGCCAGCAGCGTGGTGGATATGGCCCAATCACCCTTCGTGGTTGATTCCTGTCGACATCACATAATGTCCTACGTCTTGCAGTGGACTATTAAAAAAGGCTGGTACAGTACAGCTATTTATCAGCCGATTTCGATAATATTTGGCAAGATTGTTGAGTATCTACAATAAGCGAATCAAATAGGTCAACAGCGAGTCGAGTTTTTTAGGCTTAGGAAGATTCATTTATAGAGATGTGCCTGCGAGGTCTACTGTTTGTTCGGATAACTGCCACTGATAAGTCGTTTCAAAGTTATGAGGGAAAGAGAGACGAGTAGTTCAAATCAAGGTCGTAATTGTAATCTAATAAATATTCGCTAACTAAATGACCAAATGAATTGGTGAATCAAAACCTATTCGAGGCAGCCTATTTTAAACAGTGAACTATCAAAGGTGGGTATGAACACTTTAGGCTGTCTTATAAGTATGTCTTCAGGGCTGGATAATGCTCATAACACGTCGTTAATAGGAGGAGCATGCTCTATTATATATGGCTATTCCACGAAATAGAAGAAAGGCAGCTCAATACGATTCGCACTCAGGTACCGACCGCACGAATTTATAAACATCGCCTTTGTTTCTTCTTCAATTCAATTATTTCTTAGACATTATCAAAATGTTCTTGAAATTGTCAAATGACAAAATATATTAAAAAGTTATCAAATTAGGCAGGTTTGTCAGGGTTTACATATCTCCGAGAACATGCCAGGTTTAAAAAGATTCCTTCAAGACAGCCCCAGAGCTCGCTCAGTTAGTTCGTAAATAATTAAGCTCTGCAAGCGCCAACAACACGCGTGCAAATGAAGACAACAAGAATTTTCATTAAAATTTTAGCACCAGTGCTGCCTTCGCAGACATTCATATTCAGTGCTACAGCCGCAGATAATAAAGTGTAGTGTTGAAATGGTTCGCCATAACTGGTTGTTGTGGTTGGCAAAATATCTGTTTGGTTCGCGGCAAGCCCGGCTAGAAAGTTGTTGATTGGGAAAATCGATCTGATCAGATATATAGCAGATGAATTTGGATATTGTTTGCTTAATTCTAAAGTTGAATGGTACTTTTATTTTTGCTGATTTTTGTAAGATATTGTACAAAATACTATCGTTTTGTACGTGACGAGTAGGTACAAATTGAGTCGTTCTCGTAAGTTCTACTAGTAAAACGAATGGCACAATTTGTTACAATTGTAGGACCGGTAATAAATTGTACCGGTTGTTCTATCGTGGAACATTTCGCCTTCAGGGCTCATAAGGTTGAATTGAATTTTCAATACGTTGAATGAAACAAAGGATTTTCTCAAGACATCACATTTTTAATAAATTACTCTGATGACAGTACAGGAAAGGACTGCCAAAATCATTTTTGTAATTGATTTGTATTATTGAAATCGTTATCAAAACGCTTATTTCCAAGAATCCTGTATCGTAATTTGGCTGACCGCAAGTTTTAGATCAAACACATTTTCTGCTGACCAAAATTACTTAACAAATGTATACACGAGATTTTCTCGCTGATTAGGTAAATCCCACCCATGTACTAGAATGTCCTGTTTCAGAGAAAAGCGAGATCTTAAGAGCCCCCTAAACTTGCGTCGTCAAGTGGGGACGACACATCGTAACTTATTCCTTACACAACAATGGAACCGGAATTTCGTATTTCATAGGTTTTTACATTTATTGACAGAATTACACGGAACGGAACCGGCCTACTAAGCCGAAACAGGTCAATGTACTTTGGTACTTTGAAATCCGTAAAGCGACTTGACTGATGCCAGAATCCACTGAACCGTAAACATATTGCTAAAATGTCACATTTTCTTGGCGAAGAACATAACAAAATCCACCACTCACGATAGCGTGATGTTTCTCGCTGAACAAATATAGCATTTATGCAGTGGACTTACGGACTACAACGCTGACCGTTTGCATATTAAACGGAAACTTATTATTTTCAAGTGGTTCCATAAATTTTTAGGGTTCCGTACATAAAGGGTAAAAACGGGACCCTATAGGCCAGGCTGTATATCATGAACCATGATATTTAGACAGCTGAAATTTTCATAGATGATGCATTTCTAATGCCGTTATAATAACAAATACAAACAATAAAATTATTTTTTTTTTCCATACAACAATCGGGATTTTTTAAGAGATTTTGCTTGCAAGAGGAATGGGACTATGGGGGCACCAGCACGTTACGAAACCCTTCCTTCGCTAGTTCCACTCGCACTTGACCGATTTTTGTTAGTTCTTCCTCGTTTCCGCCAGGGTGCGCTGTACAAAATTGTCTCGAGCCACACGGAAACAACTGCAGTTTTCATTTTATAAATCCGGAAGTGTGTTTATTGGTTCGTTTGTTGCTTATTCATGCAGCAACAGATAGAAAGATCGACTTGATTTTTAGGGGTAAAGGGGTTACCCAAAAGGGGTAAAAAGCCGTGGTGGTCTAGAGGTAGTGACACCCGCCTTACAATCGTGAGGTCGTGGGTTCAAATCCCCGGTCCTGTACCAATGAGTTCTTTAGAATTTATGTACGGAATTTCACACCACTGACTTTTCGGTGAAGGAAAACATCGTGAGGCAACCTGCATACGCCAGTAGAAGAAATTCGATGGCTTATGTGAATCCACCAACCCGCACTGGGTCAGCGTGGTGGATATGGCCTAATCACCCTTCGCGGGTAGGCCTACGTCCTGCAGTGGACTGTTAAAAAGGCTGGTACAGTACAGTACCCAAAGGGCATAAACGGGAGTCTATAATAAGACCCACCAGTGTGTCACCAGGCTCATGAACCGTGATAGCTAGAACGTTGATATTTTCACAGATGACGTATTTATATTGCCGCTATAACATCAAATACTAAAAACAGAAAAAAAATGTTCTAGGGGAGGATTTTTTTGCCGTTTTTCGCTCGATATGTACCTAGTGATAATGGTGACAGGCAGATGCTTGAAATATGCGCAGAATATTTTAGTTGTTGGGGGGCTTCCATCCGACAGACAGATCAGTCCGACTCGCGATTGGCCGTTTATTTGCATGCAAAGGATACATTTTACTCTGGCAAAATATTTTTCTAGTACAAAAACCATCATATCACGCGGGCGAAGCCGTGGGCAATAGGGTATTTGACTAGTTTTCGGAAATCATTTTAAATTATTCGTTAGTACATAATAAGCACACTACATTTATATTTCCGAGAGATCTACTGTATTAACAATGAAAATCAGTTTTAAAGAATATATATTCAAGATCCCACCAAAAACGACATTCTGTAATGGCGCTGGTCTTTGACGTCACACAATAGTAAATAACTTTAGTATATACCAGTAAATACGCTAGTTCACATCTAAAAATTGACAAAAAATACTTTAAAAGTAACTTACAGATCCTGTAATATGGCTCTGAAATCACAAAACACAAATTACACAAACAACAGTCAATCGAGAAATTCTTGTTTACTATCATGTGACGTTACCAGAGTTGCCGCCCTTCTTAGAGCGTTTACGTCACAGATAAAATATCAAAATAATATCGTATTTTATTTCGTGCGATTAGCGAAAATTAGACATATTTTAGTTTAAATAAAGTGAAATATGTCTTTTTCAGGCTATTATCAATCATCATCTTTAAGGATTACCACAATCAATAGTATATTTTCTTGTCAAATAGCCTATTGGGTAAAACTTAGTCAACGTATAAACTCGCACTACCATCTCTAGCTGGGCCTTACTCGGTACGTATAATCAAGTCCGTAACAAACCCAGTATTTTGTGCACCCATAAATTTTGATCTAGAGAAATTGAGAGCTTTTTATGTAATGGCCCATGAAAAATACAAAAGGCTGTTTATAGCAGAAAACTCTTTTCATTACTCGAATTTTCTCGCTTCCTCGTAAAACGAAGTAATTGAATTATGGCAAATTGAAACGGCGATCCGCCATTGGGCTGTTTTAGAATGAAAAAATGTTAATGGAGAGATACATTTTCAGAGCTTAGTAACATAGCAATATTACCTTCCCAGTTGGTATTGAACCTGAATAGCATTTATACAATGTGTTTGTCTACCGGTGTCGGAGCCTTAAGCGGTGACATCTATGGCAAATTTTGAACAACTTTTACTATGAAACCAATTCTGAAAACGTAAAAAAAAACTGCTGTTCCATACGATTTTTATAAGACTTTCAACAAAAAGTATGTATAAAAGTAAAGTATGCATAAACTATGCGACGCCAAAATATACAAGATTATTTTTTGCAAAAATTTGCATGACCGACTTCACCCGTGTACAGAATTCGCGAATATTTCGCACGGATCGATGTAGCATATTCACGTTATTGTTGATTTATCAAAAATGGCTCAGCCAATTTCGATAACATTTAAATGGGACCAATTTCGAAGTATACTCTTTCCAATAAAAAAAAATTATTGGAATCGGACCACTATGAAAAAAGTTATACGTGGTTATACATAAAAAAAAATATATATATAACGAACCACCGGAGGAGGTATACAATTCGACGCGTATATATATATATGTTATATATATACGCGTCGAATTGTATACCTACTCCGGCGGTTCGTCGGTCAAAAATAATACAATGCAGCGACATAATTTTTTCGCGTTCCCGCCAAAACTCTCACAAATCTTTCATATAGTCGTTCCAAAACATTCACAAAACAAGAGAAAGTAGGTACTTATTCTCAACAAATCGCATAATACTCGTAGTCGATATTATGTATTCCACACGATTACCTTAAACAAATGGCTTCAGTACGAACTGAGACAATGGCAGAGCAAATATCTACAGAACCGATCTCTTGCTACGAAAACATGAATATTTTTGTTCAGTTTCTTATTAGATAGTGCACTGATTTTCAGTCGACTTCAATAGGAATCCATATAGTCCAGCAGACTTCTCCTGATTTTTTGATGATTAATATAACAGGCTGAATCTTTATTAGTAAAAGTTGTTCATCGACTAAAGTCGCCGTCGTCGAGATTGTGCGTAAGTTTTCCAATAACCTGGTATATCTTATTTCACGCACGCATCTTGCGTCCGAACCCGGAACAGTGCGACAAATTGTCTTACGACAGTTACGACATCTGTTGCGACACTCCTGCACGATGCGCATTTTGCAACTAAGGTTACGAGTTTGAAAATCGGTTAAAAGGTTGAAATACTTAGCACTGATAAGGGCCATTTCGTTTTGAAATGTGTAAAATGTATTATCGAGTTTCATTCATAAATTTGCAATACATAGTTAAGTTATTTCAAAATATTAAAATTTAAAATTCAGCACGGAATTCGCTTTCTTAGTTTCGCACGCAAGCCTTTTTTCTAAATAGGTATGTCGTTTAGGATGTAGCACTTGTAATACGTACTCGTAGTAGTATTATTAGTATTAATGATGTCAAAGCCATGATGTCAAGCTTATAACATGTAATCATTCGTCCTATACGAGCGTATTTATGTCCTAGGTAAGTTAGCACAAAGGTGCTAACATTACTAAGAAGTAAGTAAATAAGGTAGTATACTAAAACTCATCAACTCTAATACGAGTATCTACCCATACTGTAACTGTGACTATAACTTAGAATTTCGCCAAAAAATCCTCTAGTTTAGTTCACGTCATCTTGAATAAAGCTTTAGCAGGATATATCTCTTCAGGTCTCCACTCAGACCAGTTTAATAGTCCCTCTATCGAATCGCAGGACATCCTTTGCTAAGAGCTATCCAAGTCTCTTGATTCATACTATAATTAACACAAAGTCTCTCGAGACTTGTAATATATAACACAGATATACACTACACCAGAATTTCTCATACGTATAACAACTCTACTTTGAGAAACCCTGCATTATACCTAATACATTTATCAACCTTTCTATATTCTACTGCTGACTGAGACTAACCCATAATTAGGCCATATCCGTCACATTAATCCATTATGGATTAGTGGATTTACAAACCCCATTTAATTCTACTGATGTATGCACTGTGCAGCCTTAGGTTGCGCGCCACGAATTATTTCTTTTGTAGTGTCAGAACGAGACAGCTTTATGGATATCTGTCACTTTTTCACACGTCGTAAAGAGCTCTTTCCGTGGCTTTTCGTGGTCGCTTCTTTGACTAGCAAGACGATCTTTTCCTTCACCGAAAAGCCAGCAGTGTGAAAATCCGTACATAAATTCAAAAGAACTCATTAGTACGGACCGCGTTTGACCTGACCCCTCAGGCTTGTAAGGCGAGCGTAATCCCACTACCACTACGATTTCAGCACTATACCTATTACCTAGAATTCTAGTGTACTAATAATCTAGGATCTAGTTCAACGCGCGAACAACGTACAAGAACACGAGATCCACGTAGAATACAAGACACGTAGTGATTACAACGTAATTGGCTTTGTTAGTGCTCCGCAGAGATTTCTGTACACGAGCGGACTGCCGACGCGACGTCTGGTAGACGTCTAATGACTGTTTGTTGTACAGATCGCGGTATTAGAGATCTTTATTTCATTTGATTTATGTTTGCTTATAGACCGAATCTAATAACTTTTCGACTGTGATGTTAGCCACTAGCTGTGGATATCTAGTGTGAATCTTCGGGCGTGAGCTTCAGTTAGGATAAAAAAAAAATATATTTACCTATGTTCGTCAGTCTTCTCCTCCAACACAAGTCGGAGACGTTAGCAACAAACACTACCTATTACATCATCTTGCAATTGATGCAAATTTACTATGATATAGGTTGAGCAATACAGGATTTTACAGACGTATATGAAATTTTCGTGGGGTGAAATAAAAGAAAGATGTTAACAAGTTTTTTTTTTTTTTTTTATTTTTTTTTTTATTTTTTTTTTTATTTATTGGATTGGGTTATCCGCAGCTTGTAGCTAACAACACAACCGCCAAGAAGTTTGATTCGGCCTATGCAAGATGTTAGTAGCAAAGTTTAGCCAGCGCATTCGCAAGTTGAAATTGCAATGGGCAGGGCATATAGCACGGAGGACTACTGATGAGCGATAGCATCAAAATTGGTTGAACAAAGACCATGGGTAAGTGCAGCGGATGACCTCATCAAGACCGCGGGGTCGCTTTGAATGCACGCCGCTTGCAACCGCTTCCTTGGAAATCTATAGGTTAAGCTTATGTGTCTTCCTATAGCTGAAGTGATGATGAATTTCCTATCCTAAAGCACAGTTGTAAAACTACTCTCAGTTTAACCGCTACTCCACGCTTATCGCGATTTTTCCTCCAAAACCTGACCCTGACCAGACCCAAGGTTACACCCGCATGTGAACGTAACTAAACAACCTGAAAACAAAGTCTAGTTTCCATTAGCAATAATCTAACAGCTATTTACCTAAAATTTTAACAAGTCCGTCGACCTCTCAGCCAGCCTTGGGATTGACTCCCACGCTGCCAAACTGCTTAATTCTTTCGATTTTTGTCGCGATGACATATTTTACGTTACGAAAATATTTTAATTATTTTCGACAAAGATCTAAGGCCTAGATTCCACTAAAGCGGAGAAGAGTAGAGATGGCACAGAGACGCAGTCCGTAGCGTGGCAGAAATGCTTTAAGTAGGTATAGGTACATACTATTTGCTGACCGAAGAACATTTGGTGGCATTTTCCATCTGAGCGCTACCGTGGCTCGGATGACACGTTAAATTGTAGGTCCCGGTTGTTTTAACCGTTTAGCCATGTCAGAGGCCTTCAGGCGGCCTAAAAACTCTGACACAAGGGCTAGCCACCCGGCCTATACGAACTTACTTACTTACCGAAGAACATAACTTCGCTCGTTCACGTGATCTCGTCTCTCTCGTCTCGATCTCGTGTTATGATATGAGGATTATTTCATAGCCAATGTTTACTAACAAGCAAAATAGTACAATACTTTTTTCGTAAATTTTCACTTGGTGACATTTCAACTTAGCTCTCTTTATATACGAGAGAGCTAAGTTGAAATGTCACCAAGTGAAGATACTGCCGTATGAAGATACAACTCAAAGTATTTTTTCATTGTCGTTATTAAAAGTATAAATACTGATTTCTAAATTACTTTCCTAAATCGAGTAGAATTCGAGGTTCTAATATTTTATAAGTACAATAAATCAAAGCACTCATTAAATTAATATTAATTCTCAAGACCCGTTCATTTTATTATTTATCTTTATCGCTAAATTAAAATGCTACGAAACTTTGTTGTGAATGTTCTTGAGAAATTCCAATTTAATTACTGATTTTAACTAAAACGAAACAAAAGCTACTTGGAATTTAATGAGACGCTCAAGTGGCAATAAAGATTGTATTAGAAGTAGAGACATTGTTCTTTAATCCAATGTCACCTTTAGTTTCGGATTTACGTTATAAAAACTGATAAAGACTGGACTATCTAGACCGCCAAGGACTGGAATGCTGTACCTCTAGTCATTGTTTCCTGATAATTACAATCTGGATATCTTTAAGGCAAGAGTGAATAGGTAGCTAGGTCTATATACTCTATCCCCGGCTACAATATATCTTTCTATGAGGCGAGTTGGTGGCCAAATGCAGCCCCATTATGTATTGAAAAAGGCCACCATTTTGCTGGGACGAGATAATGACCTGATTTCTGGACTTTGACTGTGACTACAACTTCACACCACATGTCTTCCTCATAATATGCCGTCTCTACCTTTTTGGTAAAGTTTTGTTAAATTTTGATTATCAAATGTATTCTTCAGTATGTTGTCCAATAATCTTAGTAATAAGAGTCATCGCAAACGAGCGTGTCACCGTTTTTCGTGCGTTTTATGAACTCACTGCTTGCGGTAGGCACTACTCGATTTTACTACAGATTATAAAAAGTTTTACATGTACAATGTACATCTGTCTGCAATCCTTAGGTGGTATTAAAAATAGCAGCCAAAAGATTGGATCGATTTTGTTCTTGTTATTGTTTGTTTGAAAGCTGATGACTGGTTGACGAGAAGGTTTTCATAACTTAATAATCTCGATCGAGAGTTTACCTTTAATTTTGTATTTTTCTCAGTTCGTTCATTGTGTTCGTTTGCAACTAGCTGAAATAGAATTAGATCGCTACTCGTATTCGTATACTCGATTCGATAGCTTTTCTTATTCCGTATTTATCGAAGTGGACAAATCGACGTCGCGTGAAGGCTACATATACAACTTCCCTTTATCAAGAAGGAAAGTAAAACTCGTATTGTGTTTACTTGCGACTTGCATAAGGCAAGAGATACACAATAGTATACTAAATTTATTTTCAGGTGATATGACTGATAAATATTAAAATAACCTTTTTTTCCAAAGTTATAAAAGTGAACGAGGTATTTTGTATAAAAAATGATTTCTTGTCATGCCTAGTATTTTGCGAAAGTGAATAATAGACCGGTTAAATTTGAACTTTAAGTACAGAGAAAATATTATTATTATTATTTTTATTTATTTATTACAAATAGGTTGGCGTTTGACTATACGCTGCCTGATGTTAAGCAAATATGCGGTCTAGGATGTAGCACGCTTACCTAGAAGATACCTATTTACTCGAGATTTGAAGACACCTATATTGTACTTTAGCGGAAAGACAGACTCAGGCAAAGCGTTACACATTCTGGCAGTTTGTATGAGGAATGTGGACTCAAAACGCTTGGTTCTAACGCGTGGGATGTCCACCATAAAAGGGTGGCGCTTTGGTCGCGTCTGTCTAGCCGTACGATAGAAGAAAGGGGCAGGTGGGACCAGATGCAGGTGATTGTGCAACTCCTGGGCGCACTCACCGATGTGTATCCGATAGTAGGCTGACAGACACGCCACCCTACGTCGATGCTCGAATAATTATAATTTTCAAGCTCTTATTAAAATGCAAAAAGTGATAATAATATTTTTGCTGACAAGTAAGTCACTTAATTTGATAGAACGAGTGTATCCGTCGCCTAAGGTCTGTGAAACGGAAAAATTGCTGTTGTTGAAATAAATACTTTTGCCCTCTTCAAATCTTTGAGCAATATCAGAGATGATATTTTGGTTAGAAAAATAACATTTTACTTGCAATTTTAGTGCGGTTTTTCTGTTTGAAAAAATTAAGAAGAGTCTAATTAAATGGTAATGAAATAAAACCTGTGATCGGAAGTTTAAAACAAACCATCAACGTTCTCTTATTCCATAACACTTGTAAAAGCAACAAAATGCAGTTTCTGCGATTGTTCTATAAATAAAGTTTCGATTCACCTTGAAATTACTGATTCATCAAATTGCATAAGACCTTTGTCAATAAAATTTAAGGCAGGTAATTCTGGCACAATCGAGATAGATTATCTCTGTCTTCATCTCTCTTATTAGAAAACTCAAAGGAGTGACAGTGATAGACAAGATCTCCAGCGCATCAGAATTCCCAGATGTCAAGTTTTGAAACGAGTTGCATTCTTGATCTAGACTCCATTTAGATCTAGACTTCACGGTCTATCAGCCTGACCTTTTATATCTCAAGCATTTAACATTTTAGACTTTATTACTCAAGAAACACTAGCTATATTCCTTTGGCTTATCTGGTGACCTTTGTTAAAGATTCAGGACATATTTGGACTGTCTTTTGTATATGTGAAGGTTTTAAAACTCTAGTCGTTTATTTCAATGCGTTTGAATCAAAGAACTGTTGGTTTTTATTGCGAAGATCCATCATTTGTGATTAAGTTCTGTAAGCCTTAATGATAGTGATTAAAGTTTATAGTGACCGTGGTAATTGTTTTGCTAAATTAATGGCTAATGTGGGTTTTGTAGCCTCGAACAGAGCTGTATTAGAAACGAGGTAGGTCGATTGATAAAATGTGTCCTTTTTACCGTAGCGAAACGAAGGCTTCTGGTTTAAGACGAAGCTATGGTTTTTGGTACGCAGTCGTCGATTTTTGAATGGAGGGAGGGGCGATCGCTGTCGCTCTATTCAACAGCTGATATCGATATTATTTGGCAAGATGGTTAGTATAAATTTAAATATTAGTAGGTAATTAATATTTTATTTATATGCGAGTATGAAACAAACCAATCAAGAAAGAGTCGATGTAGGCTTATGAGGATTCAAAGAGATGTACGCGCAAGGTACAGATGATAAAGATGTGGACGTAGGACTATTTGGAAAACTATTAGTTTGAATTCGTTTTTTTTATTCCTTTTAGGTTTGCATTTGACTACATACTGCCTGATGTTGAGCAGATATGCGGTCTAGGGTGAAGCACACTTACCTAGAAGATACCTATTTACTCGGGATTTGAAGACACCCACGTTGTACTTTAGCGGGAAGACAGACCCAGGCAAAGCGTTCCACATTCTGGCTGTTCGTATGAGGAATGAGGATTCGAAACGCTTTATTCTAACGCGCTGAATGTCCACCATAAAAGGGTGGCGCTTTGGTCGCGTCTGCCTAGCCGTACGATAGAAGAAAGGGGCAGGTGGGACCAGATTATGCAACTCCTGGGCGCACTCACCGAAGTGTATTCGATAAAAGGCCGACAAACACGCCACCTTACGTCGATGCTCAAGACTTTGCAGCTACGACTTAGTCAAGGTGTCGTTGTCAATCAGCCTCCTGGCTCGCTCCGTCGACTCCAGAGCCTCCAGTTGCTATTTGGTAGAGCCATCAAAAAGGTGAGAGCTGTATTCCATGCAAGACCTGCATCCTGACTTGCATGGAATATTGCTCTACGTAGGACTATTTGGAAAACTATTAGTTTGAATTCGTATTGAATCTGATTTGTGAGGAAAGGTTTAGAGATAGTATTGTTCCATACATAGTCAGGTTCAATTTATCTTACGAATTGTTCACTACTAAACGACGCATATCACTCCATACCTTGTTAGTGTCAACAAAGCACGGAAGGTTGGTATTAAGCTTAGAAAATGCTTCCATATTTGGCTCATCCATTTTACTCTATTTTAAATTGTACACTGCTAAAAGAAATAGATCAATCTATACCATCATATACACGATAAATTGATAATCCAAGATTTTGAGATTGAATCAGAAATGTGGAGATCCCTAGAAGAACCAAACTTACCGTTATAGCCCAGAGGATTGGCAAGTTGAAATGGCAGGGGGCACAAGGGCAAACACGGAGGACTGATGACCGATGGGGTCGAAAGGTTCTCGAGTGGAGACCACGTACCGGAAAGCGCAACGTAGGACGTCCACTCATGAGGTGGACAGATGACCTTATCAAGACCGCGGGATCGCGCTAGTTGCAAGCCGCTTCCAACCGGTCCTTTTGGAGATCCATAGGCCTATGTCCAGTAGTAGAGGTCTTATAGCTGATCGATGGATTGATAAAATCTAAACGTTATTATTCGTAAGCGTTTTACTCGTACTTCTAATTGAACCACTCCGTTTAACAGTAACAGTCTAAAAAAGTTGGCCATTTTCAGAAAAAATGTCGAAGCACTGTTCCATACTTGGTCCAATTTATGAAGTCCAAATAGTTCGCTAAACAAGATAGATGGATTCTACGTTAGAAAAGCGGGCGTTTGAGTTGTGTGCTCCTCCAATAAAGGTGTAGCTAGACAGATGAAGATTGATCGCGCATTCAAATTGTCCCCGATTTTGTGAGACTTTGTTCACATTTTTTGCGACGAAACGAGGCTATTAAGACTTGTACGCTATTTAAGGGCTTCAGGCGTGATGAGCTGTTTTTGACGCATAATTTTTTGAACATAAAAGATAAAAAATCATAATGCCTTGCCTTCCCCGCCAATTGCGACTACTACTATTTTCTGTGTCTGGGAGGTTATTGATGAGTCCTCGCATGATCTATTTTTAAAGTTGAATACAGTTGTGGAAAAAAAACTTACTTTCAAATTTATTTATTTTTAAAGAAATTATAGACATTTTGTATAAAAGTGTCTCTAAATAACTTTGAAAACAGATTCTCTGTACTCTTTTAATGTGAAAACGATACCAAACAAACCATTGTATTCATAACAGGATCAGCTAGAATTTTTTATTCGAAGCGCGTCGAGTGCAAACTTCCCCCCTCCCCCTCTCTCACCTGCATCAAAAATCCAGGTGGCTGGGGAGCCACCAAGACAAGAAAGGGTTCTTAAATCCATCCTTTAGACCTACAAATTAAACCTGCCAAAGGAAATCTTATGTTCACGAAACGCCGTATAATTTGTCGTAGAACGGCGACTATGTAGAAAGATACCAGGAGCTAAATATTTTAACATCCTTTTGATTTTGTAGCACATATTTTAAACGAGATCAGTTCTGAATTCCTATAACAATAAAACTACCAGTGTCCCTGAAATCGCAATCACGGAATCGAAGCTCTAAAATGCAAAATTCAAATATGAAACGTTACGAACGTTTATGCACTCAAAACTTTATTGGTTTAACAATTTTTAACAAAACGACGGGGTGCGACGGGGTGTCTGTGACACGTCTGTGTGTGTCTGCGGCATCGTAATTCTCGAACGATTTTTTTAAATTTTTTATTACAAATTCAAATCATTTATTCATAACAAAATGATATTTCTAATAGGTTTGCGTTTGAGTAACGTTTGACTAGAATGAACCGATTGTGATTTTTGACCGACGAACCACCGCAGGAGGTAAATTTTTAATAAATCAACAATAATGTGAAAAATGCTACATCGATCCGTTCGAAATATTCGCGAATTCTGTACACGGGTAAAGTCGTTCATGCTAATTTTTGCAAAAAATAACCTTGTACTTTCTTTGTTTTAAAGGTGAATTAGTCGGGAGTATTCATGGATATGTTTCATCGATATCGGTGCAGCCTTTCCAAAGTTTTCTCATTTGTTCTCTTTTGTTAGCTGCAGTAATAACTTAATGCGTCTGGGGGTATTTTAAATGTTTAGTTTAATCTTTTTACCATTTATTCCTGGAGCCGACCCTGTTACCGAGTTATAGCGCTGGAATTATGCTAGTTAACATTTACGTACTCGAAACTTTATTGGTTTAACCAATGGCTTTAACCATTTCACTGCGGTTTTGCTGAAACAAAAATATAGAGCTTAAACTGTTCGACTCTACGACTGTTTGATGAATAGATGTAATCAACGTTGCTCTTTACACGACTGCCCAAAGGAGTGTTTGTTATTAGATTTCATGTGAGAGTTCTTATTTCTATAAAGCGTCATAGTTTAGTTCAGCAAACACAGAAATAATCTTCTTTTTATAATATTTGAAGAACTGGTTTGACAGTTATTTATTTATAGTCTCCTAATTTAGTTATTTACTACTACTACTACTTTGACCCGGTGAACTTCCATAACACCTTCATCTCATTAATTCGGTCTATTCTAATTACGATGGCGTTTAGCGCCACCAATGTAGCCATTGGTACGTCAACTTTTACATGTAGGAACATTTATTAGGGGAAAATTAAATTGATGTTTTTATTATTCTCCTCGCTTTAACTTTAACTATCTACTCTTTAACTTTCTCCTGAAAATAACAAATATAACAATAAGAAAAAAATTAGCCAAATCGGTCTTTTATACCTAACTAATAAATAATAATAATAAATATTTTGGGACATCTTAAACACGGCCTCTGACCCCAAACTAAGCAAAGCTTGTGATATGGCTAACATATACATATTTACTACATATACATATTTTTAAATACATACTTATATAGATAGTAACTAAATAACACCCAGACACAGAGCAAACATTTATGTTCATCACATTAATATTTGCCCTGGGTGGAGATCGAACCCACGCCTCTTTGATCCAGAAGTTAGGGTCACTAACCACTGAGCCACCGAGGCAGTCTAATTAATAAATAAGCTCTTATACAACATATATAATACATAAATATAATATCTTATACTTATGTATGCACCACATTTCGATCAAGACTTAAGAACATACCTACCAAAAGACAAAGTTTTCTTTATAGTGGAGACATCTCCAGTACCTCTCCAATCTGACAATGTTTATACTGTCCTGTAATATCTACATTACTGAAGTAAACAAATTAGTGTTGGTGGATCAACAAAGTCGAGCTTTCCACAGCGCTACATGTTAACAAATTAATACAACACCAACAGGAGCTCAACAAGTCTGATCTCAACTAAACCGCGCAAGTTTTAATTCATTCATAATGTAATAAATATCCCTAAAAGTTTCAGGGGTAAACTACGTTCTGATTGTAATATTACATAGTTTAGTTAGTCTATTAAAACTTACGATTAGTTTTGAGTTTCAAGGTGTTTTTGATATATTACAATCTTGTTCTATGGGTTTCGAAATGAATTAATGACAATACGTAGAGCCAAATAAACATCCACCAGACAGACGTTCTCTACTGACCAGAAGTTATCTACTTTTGTATAGCTAATAAAGTAAGTAAGATCGTATTAGCCGGGTGGCTGCCCTGTAGGCCAATCGCGCAAAGTAGCGTTAATTTTAAACAGCTGCGTTCCATCTGTAACTCAGTTAAAGTTCGTTTGCCATTGTAGTTAAGTGTCGATTCAGCTTCAAGGAATTCGGTATTGCGCTAAACATCATATACGAGTACCAACCGTTCATTTGACACCGGTTACGTTTCAACTCTGATCGAGTTGCGTTTCAACTTTAGTCAGAATCATTAGCGCGATACGAAAATAGACAAAAAGTCGAAGTTCTGTAAAAGTTCAATTCTAGTTCAGCTGTATTTTTTAGTGCGATTGGCCTGCTGGTGTCAGAGTTTTAAGCCGCCTGAAGGCCTCTGACTTGGCTAAACGGTTAAAAAACTGGGTCCAACATTTTAACGTATCATCCGAGCCAGGGTAGCGGTCAGTTGTAAATGCTACCCGCGGTCACCCATCCGAACACTTACCGTGCTATAGGTAATGTAGCTCAGCCATATTTCTTTTTCATGTCATGATTATATATCATAAAGCAAAGTTGTTAATTTTTGAGTGCCTTTACGTATGTGTACTTAGATCTTCTGAACTACACAACAAATTGCAACAAGGAAGATTTGTACTTATACATAAACGCATTTTCATCACATCTATTTGAAAAGGACTACTTGGTTCGCCTTTAAGTGCGCCCAAAAGTGATGTTTTCTATAAGGAACTTATAGAATTATCGCGCCAGAATTATCTTTTCCGCGCACTTTTGAATTTGGAAGTATTTGTAATGTTAGTGTTCAACGCCAAGAAAATTAATGAAAATAAATATAAGTTTTCATTTGTTTTATTATTATATACCATTTAATTTCAATTTAGTTGTTACTCTTCGTTTTATTAAATAATAACATTACAATAAAATATGAGGCGCCTTTTGTTTTCTCATAGAGGTGATGAAAAGTAGAGTGTACCACTCGGGCGCAAAATATATTTTTGGCTCGGGCGACGTACTTTGAATCCCTCGCTACGTTCAGGATTCTACTAAAGAATCCCTCACTTCGCCGGAACGAGCCGCCAGTACTATAATACAGCCGTGTTCTTTTCCCGAAAAACGACCTAAGGTGATAGACAGAGCTAATTGAAATTAGAGTTCCATGCAGACGGGGAGCATGCATGCTAATCTATGCTAAGTGCCATTACCGGCCATCTCCCTAAGTGAGTTAACGCCGAGTTTGGGGCCTGCAGAGCCAGTTAGGGGGCTGTAGAGCGTTATAGGGCGGAAATGGGTGCGAGGCAGCGGAAAGTGATGTAGTTAGTTACCAATTCGTTGAAGCGTTATTCTGCTCGTGCATCCGTGTACTATACATATTATATTGCCTATCATTAATCTAGATACTTGCTCGAAATTGCTTACGCCACGGTTAAAAACGAAACCTTACCTAAATACTTTATGTATATCTAATTCGAAGATAATGCTATAACTACAAGTAAAAGTAAAGAAAATGTAGCCTATTTCAACTATCCAATTCATATCATATCATTACAATTTCATACATTATATAAGGTAAGATGTAATAAGTGTAAGATGTAAGAAGTATGAATACTTATATTGAAAAAAAAAAAAAAAAAAAGGTAAGATTAATAAATTGTTATCGAGTGAAAATTAGGAAATCATTTACCTAATTCCTTTGTCTTAGTCGGATGAATGTTAAGAAACGTTATCCGCGATTTTTTTTCCGATTCTGATACTCAATCCTGACTTGTTCGACATTATGTCGATTACTGTCGCTCTATTTAAAGAATCCCTAATATCTTAGTAAGTAATCAGAAATGAGGAGATCCGTAGAAGAACCTTAGTTACCGACATAGCCCAGTGGATTGGCAACTTGAAATGGCAGTGGACGGGACACATAGCACGGAGGGGGATGTAAGTCACTATCAACCGATCTTATTAGAGATCCAAAGGGGCGGCCTATGTTCAGCAGTGGACATCTTATGGCTGAAACGACGACGAGTAAGTAGATACTGAGGAGATTTATTATCTCGAGTGACTCGACTGGTTTCAGCTATCGATATGTTAAGCTTAAGAGCTGCTGATCTGTCTGTTATTTCAAATAACCCTGCGGATCCCACCCCGACAAGGGTTAGGGCAAATCCACAGATTTGGAGCCCTGTTCTCGGAAACCCCGGCTTAGGCGCCTTATTTGTGGCTTCATTGGCCGAGTTTTAAACCTTTGGGGATATGCACAATACGTTAACGCGACGGTTGGTAAAGTTACTCCTAGTATCCACAGCTATGTATGTTCCAGCCTTTTTTTTAACAGTCCACTGCAGGACGTAGGCCTACTCACGAAGGGCGATTGGGCCATATCCACCACGCTGACCCAGTGCGGGCTGGTGGATTCACACGCGCCATTGAATTTCTTCTACGGACGTATGCAGGTTGCCTCACGATGTTTTCCTTCATCTGAAAGCCAGTGGTGTGAAATTCCGTACATAAATTCCAAAGAACTCATTGGTACGGGACCGGGGATTTGAACCCGCCACCTCACGATTGTAAGGCGGGTGTAACTACCTCTTGACCACCACGGCTTTTTTATGGCTTATTTGTGGCTTCATTTGCCGAGTTTTAAACCTTTGGGGATATGCACAATACGTTAACGCGACGTTTGGTAAAGTTACTCGTAGTATTCACAGCTATGTACATTCACATCAAAAATAAATAATACTACTAAGAACAACACATCGTGCTCGAGTCCGACTCGTCTTGGCCGATTTTCTCATTTAAATCTTTGTACGATAGACGAATCAATCTTTTTGACTATACTATATTTTATATGTTGAACATGTTCAAGGGCTCTCCTTTTAGGGTTCCGTACCCAAAGGGTAAAAACAGGACCCTATTACTAAGACTGTCCGTCCGTCTGTCCGTCTGTCTGTCACCAGGCTGCATCTCATGAACCGTGACAGCTAGACAGTTGAAATTTTCACAGATGCTGTATTTCTGTTGCCCCTATAACAACAAATACTAAAAACAAAATTAAATTAATATTAAAGGAGGGCTCCCGTACAACAAACCTGATTTTTTAGCCTTTTTTCCCTCGAAATTGATAACGGTAACAGGTAGACGCTTGAAATATTCACAGAATATTTAATTAGGTGTTTACTTCAATAATTATTTACTAAATTAAAATAAATATTTAAGGGGGGCTCCAGTACAGTACGGAACTCTTCGTGCGCGATTTCGACTCGCACTTGGCCGATATTGCATATTCAATATCGGATATATTCGCATATTGTTATTAATTATTTTAATTAACATTAGTAGCATAAGATTATGGGTTTCTCGTCTGTAGCGAGAACACGTGATCTAGCATTACCGAAATCTTTCCGTTGTTGCAGGTGGCTAACGGTGCAACCCGTCTGCCGAGTGGAGTGCCCCGCCGGGCGCAGACATGTGAGTTATTCTACAAATTGTTTTATTATTCTAATGTACCGGATTTATATCTATAATACATAACTTATTACCTACACGTTCAACGCCAAGTGTCATTATATTATACATCAATATACACCATAGTGCAACTCTCACAGGTTAGTGTATATGTATATGGATAAAGTCCAGCTAGTCAAGCATGCGACCACGAATAGCCGCGAATATAACTCATTTCGACGTGCGAAAAAGTGACAGATGTATACTTTGACGTAACACTGTCTCGTTCTGACACTACGAACGAAATAATTCGTGGCGCGCATACTATTCCGGTAGGTGTATAAACAGATATACACTGAGTTGTACTAGGATGTATAACGAAGTACGTTGGCGGTGGGTTCGGGGGAACCCACCCACACTAGAGAGTTCCCCGAGATTGGACGATGTGTGAAGTGTTCCCACACATCGTCATAACGAAGGACAGAGTAGCTCTACAAGCAGTTGTCCGTATAGGACAAGCGCTGTCGGGGTAGCGAAAGTGTGCACAAGCGTTTCCGCAATACCGACCCAGATGCGCAGAGAAGGAACCCCCCAGGGTTTTTAGTGAGTGCCGCGGAGAAGTGCGGAAGCGTGCACGTAGCCCCGACACATGGCGCAATGGCGGATACACTCCTGGTTTTTAGTGGATCTGCCACCGACTATCGGTGGAGACTCCCACATAACCACCGACCTCCCCAGGCATGGTGGTATCCATGGTGGTATCCATAAATGATGGTATTTGATTTTCCTGGGTCAAAAAAAATGTTTTTTGTGGGTACACCGCCTCAGGTGGGACTCCCACGTAAGTACACTGCCCCCAAAGGAAGGGGGTGGTATCCATAAAGGATTTTCCCAGGAAAAAAAGGGTGTATAATAAAATATACACGAGGCACTAAACGTGTTAAGGTGCCTACCCTCAATAAATCTAGGTATGCAATAAAGTGTATCAACTAATAACTATTGTAAAAATCAGTGATGCACTTTTGTACATGGACTTGCCAATATTTTTCAATACAATAAGATCATTGACTCTCGACTAGATTTATTTATTATTTATTTATTTATTTATTTACAATAAATATAGCTTGACAGACTTACATGTATGGACTTGCCAATATTTTTCAATACAATAAGATCATTGACTCTCGACTAGATTTATTTATTATTTATTTATTTATTTATTTACAATAAATATAGCTTGACAGACTTACATGTATTGAAATGCTGTTGTTTTCGCGATTTTGAGGTTAGCCGCATAGTAAAATATGTTCATAATGATGAGGAGGTATACTCGTATAGTAGGTATATAACCTACCTCCGAATGTCTGTTTGTACTCGTAAAACATCATCATATACGTCAAACTCATAACACCATAAATATCATAATCACAGTTTGTCCACTTTGTGGGTTCGTATCATACGCTGCGCTTTCCATTACATTTAAAAAAACTCACAACAAATGAAAATTAACTCGAAAATGTAACCTGAGTAAAAATGCATAATAAGCTGGTAGCTCAGCACAGTGTAAAACTAACTAAAAAATTCAGCTTTTACTTGTGAAAGAGTCTGCTGAAAATGTAGTTAATGTCAGCGGAGTCAGTATTGTACTCAGCTCAGCGAGACGTTATTTAAATTAAAATTAAATCATTATTCAGACACCTGGAGCTTGCCACAGTGGTAATGCAGTAAGCAAACTTCGAAAATTATATTACGGCGGCGTCGCTGGCGGCGTCGAAAATTGTGTTTTGAATTACAGAAATTTAATTGTACCTAGCAACAAAATTTGGTACATAATACTGTTATATCTGCTTGCCCTGTACCGAAAGGTAAACCGAAAGGAAGTGATTAAGACCATATATAAGCAACTTTTACTATGGGGCCAACCCGGAATTGAAGAACATTTTACCTAGTTTTTGACCGACGAAACGGAGGAGGTACTCAATACGACGCGTATATGTATTTTTTATGTATAACCACGCATAACTTTTTATATAGTAGTCCGATTTCGATAATTATTTTTTATTAGTAAGAGTATACTTCAAATGTATTGGTCCCATTTCAATTTTATCGAAATCGGCTGAGCCATTTGTAATAAATCAACAATAATGTGAAAAATGCTACATCGTTCCGTGTAATATTCGCGAACTTTGTACAAAAAGATACGTACTCGTAGCATATTTCTTCTAAAAAGTTGACCCCTGTTTAAAACCTTAAACCTAGTTTTATTTCTGTATTCTCTACACTGTGCGCTAAAGTTAGGGTTACCAACCTTACCAACCGTAGCCGCTTACTAAGGATAAGGGAAAAGCGAATAACCCAGGGGCTGCGAAAGTCCAAGGTTTATTCAGAAAAACTAGTTTTTCCATATTGTTTGTTGTGAAAAATAACTGTAATAAGGAGCTTTTAGAATTACTATTAGTATTTCTGCTAAAAAATACTAAAGAAGAAAATCGGCCCCTGTTTAAAACTTTTTTTTTTTGCCAAGCCACATAGGAAGAATTGGTATCTAGTTTTCTTACTGTATTCTCTACATTATGTGCTAAAGTCAGGGTTACCAACCTTACAATTCTACGTTACCGTAGCCGCTTACTAAGGATAAGGGAAAAGCGAAATACCCCGGGGCTGTGAAAATCCAAGGTTTACTCGGAGAAAGTAGTTGGCGAGATGGTAATTTATTTATACGGGCTGATCTTGCGGTGCGATACTGTGGTAACTGAATGCTATGGATTTTATTACGAAATAGGTTGTTTTGTTTTACTTGCGGTATGCTTTCTAGTGCTTATCTAGCCATGAATGATTTAACTAGTCTATAATGCCTCGAATGTACCCGATGTGACTAATATGACCACATAATGAAAGGTTAATTAAGACTGCAGGAATGCGCTGGATGCAGGCCGCTTCCAATCGGGTTATTGGAAATTCATAGGGGAAGCCTATGTCTAGCAGTGGTCGTCCTACGGCTGATAATGATGAAGGCTACGTTTCCATCAAAGATGAGATGTGTATATGAGCGCTTCAGACTTTGTGAGAGACACTTCATCATCACTATGTCAGCCATAACAAGTCCACGGCTGGACTTAAGACTCCCCTATAGAACTCCAATAATACCGATTGAAAGTGCATTCCATCCAGCGTTTTTCTGCGGTCCTAATGATCGTTGATCCACCTTCTAGTCCGTGCCGATACGTGCGGTCTCCATTCGTGAACTTAACGCGTTCATCGGCCAGCTCAGATAGGATTTTTTTGCAACTTTAGAGTTGGTCCCATCGTAAATTTTAATTATGATCCCAAAAACATGGACCATGTACAAAAGCAATAAAGCTAGTTCCTAAGTCTACTAAAGCCGAGTGGAGCGGATAAAACATAGAGTTGTTGACGTCCGTGAGTCACATAGAGGCGGGAGCCGCAGGGAAGTGGTCGCTATCCGGGGCGGGAGTGTCACTGCTGCGACCTTCATCCACTGCTGAACATAAGCCTTTCCTGTAGATCTCGAACCCAGATCTTGAGTCCCCATGGCTAACTCAGTTGCTTTTTGGCGAATTAATTTCAAAATCTTGTAACAAAACGTAAAAATCTTTGAAGCAAAGTGCTTTTAATGTTAATATATACTCGTATCATACAAAGAACCAGAAAAAACAAATTCGATAAAGTAACTTAGGGTAGGTTAAAGTAAATTTACTACATCAAAAGATAAAAACCACGAATAGGCTGAAAAAAAAATTTAAACTGTACTGCCGATAACTGGATAGTATAGACTAGTATATATTTTAGTAAAATAAATAGGAAAAGTGAAAGAAATAAAAGATTTTTACTTAAAATAATAGTAGCTCGTGGTTAAGCCCACATTAGGCTCGATTATGTAGGCGCCATCGTAATTATAATAGCTAATTATCATAATTATATCTGTTTCATTTTCACTTTAAGCATTCGATAGAGAGAACACTTTTTATGTTGTTATTATATTTACTATGGCGTCTTCATAACTGAGCCTATTATTGTATTACTTGCAAAATAATGCCTACGGTTTAGCCTGAATTGTCTCAGTATTTGGTTATTTATTTTACTTGTATCTAAAGCTTATTACAGTGTACATACGTGAATTTTTGGATGATAAATTGCCGAATTTCTGAAATTAACTCAATAATAAATAAATATATAAAATAAATATTGGAGGACATCTCACACACGGTCTCTGATCCCAAACTAAGCATAGTTTGTGATTTGGCTGACAGAGACTGATATACTACATATACATGTATTTCAATGTATGTACTGTATTGTATACACCACCGACCATACTCCTATTTTTAGAATAATTCCAGTCCATCCAAAGGTTGCCTGGTAGAAATCGCCAAAGGCGATAAGGCCGCCATTGTACAGCATATTGTATAGTTTCTGTACTGTGTTTCTGTGTACAATAAAGATATATTTATTTATACATGTAGATTGACTGGCAGATAATGCTGTTTAGCGTTAAGTCCTCCTTTTGTACAAATAGTGTGCAATAAAGTGTTAAATAAATAAATAAAAATACATTAATAACACTCAGACACAGAGCAAACACATATGAACATCACATAAATATTTGCCCTGGGAATCAAACCCACGCCTCTTTGACCCAGGAGTCAGGGTCAACCACTGAGCCACCGAGGGAGCCAATAATAATAATTGTATGAGTAACCATGTAAGAAATTTCACTTTTCTTTGCTGGAAAACATTGAGGTAACCTGTACAGGTTGCCTCAATGTGATTTTTTCTACGTACGTACGTACGTAGAAAAAAACAATGTCGTATGTGAATTCAGCAACCCATGCTCGGCCGGCGTGATGGATATGGCCCAATTAATCTTCGCGGATAGGCCTATTTTCAGTCATCCATCAGCCGCAGGACGTCCACTGCTGGACATAGGCCTTCCCTATGGATCTCCAATAAGACCGGTTGGAAGCGGCTTGTATCCAGCGCGATCCTGCAGTCTTAATGAGGTCATCCGTCCACCTTGTGGGTGGACGTCCTACGCTGCGCTTGCCGGTACATGGTCTCTACTCGAGAACTTTTCGACCCCAACGGTCATCAGTCCTCCGCGCTATGTGCCCTGCCCATTGCCATTTCAACTTGCCAATCCGTTGGGCTATGTCGGTAACTTTGGTTCTTCTGCGGATCTCCTCATTAATGATTCGATCTCGCAGAGAGACTCCAAGCATAGCCCTCTCCATGGCTCGTTGGGCTACTCGGAGCTTACTAATGAGGCCCATAGTGAGAGACCACGTTTCTGTGCCATAAGTCATCACTGGCAACACACACTGGTCGAAAACTTTCGACTTGAGGCACTGAGGTATGTCGGACGAGAAGACACTACGCACTTTTCCGAACGCTGCCCAGCCGAGTTGAATTCGTCGATTGGCCTCTTTGTTGAAGTCGGACCTACCTAACTGGACTACTTGTCCTAGGTAGACGTACGAGTCAACGACTTCAAGAACCGAGTTTCCAACAGAAATCGGGGTAGGTAAAACATGGGAATTACACATGACTTTCGTCTTGTCCATGTTCATCTTAAGACCCACCTGTTTCTTTTATCCGTAGTGCTATCCGTAGTACCTATTTTCAGTAGTGCACTATTAATTAAGGCCGGTACAGGTATTCGACATGTTTCATTAATTTATTAGAAATTTAATTTTCCAGGCAAATGAAAAAATGGCACACAAGTCGTAATTCTAGTCAGGCATGTTCTAGGATGCTATTATACTCATAATTTGATTAACTTTTACAATGGTACCAACCCCAACAGCACGTGAATAAAATCAGCTGTTCAACACAAAAAGTTCATCGACCCGCGACAAAATGTATGGAAAAATGTATGTAGGTAATTTTCGCTTGTCAGGGTTGATCCCATAGTAAAATACCTATATTGATCCATATGTGCGCTAAGCTTAAGACTATTGGCTCACAAAATAAAGAAAAATCGTAAACTTTTGGGGACCCATTTTGCCCCATTTAAAGATAAACGATATCATTATCATAATCCTAGATACTACATTATTTAAAAAATAAATAAAAAAAAAAAAAAGCGCATTGAAGTTTTGGGACGTATCTGACCCCTAAGGATTTTTTTTAAGGAAAATTTAGAAAACCGGTACAGCCATATTTTTTATTTAGTCTCAAAAGCATCTATACAAAGTTTCATGTCAATCGGTACAGGGAATAAGAAGTTACATGCAAAAAAAAGGGCCCGTTTTACCCCGTAAGTTAGAGTTGGGTACGTTTTTCATTCTTAGTGCTTCATTATGTCGTACGATGTACGTATATTCCAAATTTCAAGCTCGTATCTACAGCGGTTTGGGCTGTAGCCTAAACTTATTAATTTTGCGTATCCCTAAGGAACCTTATAGATTTTCCTGGATTTTATTAGTTTCTGTATTAAAACATGCTGTGTGCTTCCTTCATACCAATTTTTAACCATAACCGTTCAGCTGGTTCGATGTAATTGACGCTTTTTTCACCAACTTTGGGACCTTATTTGACCCCTTAGATGAAGAAAATTCGGAAAAACAGGAAAAAACGTGACTTTTATTTTGTTTGGAAAGCATGTATACAAAGTTTCAAGTCAATCGGTACCGGGAATAAAAAGTTACATACAAACGAAAAGGGCCCATTTTACCCCCTTAGAGGTTGAAAGTTAAAAATTTTTGTCCTTAGTGCTCCATTACGTCGTTCAATGTACCTATATCCCAAATTTCAAGCTCATATCTTAAGCGGTTTGGGCTGTAGCCTAAACTTATTAATTTTGCTTATCCCTAAGGAACCTTATAGATTTTCCTGGATTTTATTAGTTACTGTATTAAAACATGCTGTGTGCTTCCTTCATACCAATTTTTAACCATAACCGTTCAGCTGGTTCGATGTAATTGACGCTTTTTTCACCAACTTTGGGACCTTATTTGACCCCTTAGATGAGGAAAATTCGGAAAAACAGGAAAAAACGTAACTTTTATTTTGTTTGGAAAGCATGTATACAAAGTTTCAAGTCAATCGGTACAGGGAATAAAAAGTTACATACAAACGAAAAGGGCCCATTTTACCCCCTTAGAGGTCGAAAGTTCAAAATTTTTGTCCTTAGTGCTCCATTACGTCATGCAATGTACCTATGTTCCAAATTTCAAGTGTATATCTTAAACGGTTTGGGCTGTAGGCTGTCTGTCAGTCAGTCACTCAGGGAAGCCTTTTATATAATAGATGAAATAATCAAAATATAAAATATATTAAAATTACAAAAAAATTAAAATCAACAAATACCTACAATGTAGGTGTACATTATTAAAAAAATCTCAAGCAGTAGGTAGTGTCAATATTATTAAAATTAAATTAAGTCAATAGTTAAAAAATGTCAATAAAATTAAATTAAATTAATAAAATAACAAATATATTATGTACATACTGATTCTCAACTTTATAGGTTATGTATGTACCTCGGTTATTCTTCAGATCTCTTCAGATTCAATCTCGCAGAGTCTCCGAGCATAGTCCGCGCCATAGCTCATTCGTCTACATGGAGCTTATTAATAAGGCCCATAGTAAGAAACGTGACCTTAAATGCCGTATTTGCTTGAAAAATAAACTAAACACAATCGTGACCAAATAGTTTTTGTTCCCGCTCCGCTTTACTGGAGTCTGTGCCTCAATGATCTACTTCAATAAAATATTACCTATTAGAATGTAAGTGGGTACATCTGACGACCCCACGGCTCGCTATTTGCTGTATAATAATAATAACGTTTTACGATCGACGTAACGTGTTGTAGTATCGGGTCGGATTGCTTGTTATGGGGCATTACATAACGCATCAAACGTTTAGCTTAGCTAGTGTCATAGTACACTAAGAACAGTAAATCATATTCGTAGATATTGGACGATACAAGGTACAAGCTGCACTAAATCCCATCCTCGCGCAGATCTTAAGACGGATTCACTAAACTCAAGGTTAGAGTCAACGCATAAACGCCAATTCACACATATCAGTGAAGCCACAGTTCCGTCACAGACTCACAGTAGGTACCGGCGGCATAGTTCGGCACAGTGAAAGATATTCTGTTTGAATGCATCCTCACTTGTCAATGATGACTGGTGACACGCACTTGAATAGATCAGAAAACACTTGATTATACACAAAGTTAATAAAAGAACAGTAATAAAAATACTTAAGCTAGTGTAACCGAAGCCGAACTTATCGCTGGAAGCGATCTCTTCCAGGCAACTCATGCACGGAACGGAATGATAATAAAATATTTTTTTTTCTTGACTGGTATACTGTATCAGCCTTATAATAGTCCACTGCAGGACGTAGGCCTACCCACGAAATGTGATTGAGCCATATCCACCACGCTGGCCCAGTGCTGGTGGATGGATTCACATACGCCATTGAAATTCTTCTCCGGACGTATGCAGGTTGCCTCACGATGTTTTCCTTCACCGAAAAGCCAGTGGTGTGAAATTCCGTACATAAATCCCAAAGAACTCATTGGTACGGGACCGGGATTTGAACCCACGACCTCACGATTGTAAGGCGGGTGTCATTACCTCTAGACCACCACGGCTTGACTGGTATAAATAAATAAAATATTTTGGGACATCTTACACACGGCCTCTGACCCCAAACTAAGCAAAGCTTGTTATATGGCTGCCAGAGACTGATATACTACATATACTTATTTTTAAATACGTACTTATATATATAGTAACTAAATAACACCCAGACACAGAGCAAACACCTATGTTCATCACATAAATACTTGCCCTGAGCGGGGATCGAACCCATGCCTCTTTGATCCAGAAGTTAGGGTCATACTAACCACTGAGCCACCGAGGCAGTCAAATCGTATGTGTGAATATTTATAATATATAAGCCTTTAGTAGTCTATTGACTTATCAACCGGCCTCAGATGAGTTACTGTTCTTAGTGTACTGTGCTAGCATTGAGGGTTAGTTCTTGAATAGTATCTAGGGTGCAGCGAGCGTATTTCAGAGCACTTGAGAAAAGCATCATGCATAAATGAAGTCACTAGTTAGGTGGGAGGGAGTCAACAATTATTATTGCAGTGATATAGTATTATAGTATAAATGGATGGTTGGTTATAAATGGACTTTATTACATAGAGACCTAGAGTTTCTGTTACGATACATCTTGAATAAGTTTATTTGCGAACCAGACAATTTTATTTGGGTGTATTTTACAAGAGACTACAAAAGGTTAAAGTATAAAAGTTGTATTTTTTTAACTTCTTATGATAAAATCAAAAGTTCCGTTGGTTGATAGTAGATAGTAATGAATGCTATGATTTCTGAAATATGCTTTAAATATTTCAGTCGTAACACTTTTATACTTTTGTAAAGTATAAGTTAGATTGAATTTAATTCGGCTTATAATACGTTAATATTTTATTTAAGCAGATGTGCGGTCTAGGGTGTAGCACGCTTACAAATAAGATACCTATTTACTCGGGATTTGAAGAAACCTACGTTCTACGTAAGCGGGAAGAAAGACCCAGGCAAAGCGTTCCAAATTTTACTATGAATGCACTGTTACTGAGATTTATATAGGAAACCTAGATCGGAAACCGGAAGGCTTACATAACTAGTTCCATATTACGAGCTGTGGTACCTTATTCGATAACAAACGAAACTGTCCGCAACACGAGGGGAAATTTCCATGAAAAGTGAATCAATCACCCCTTTCTAGGCTCGAGGGATTTCCGATGCGTCGAACACAATGCCCGCCTACCTATTCATTCCGCAATGATTGTTGCTATCATCATTTGGTGGATAAATGCTTATTTTACAACTTGAAGAAGAAAAAACTGCGAAAAGTGTGAAAAGTTTAAATTCTCGAATGGAGAGTACGTGCCGGCAAGCGCAGTGTAAGACATCTACCGACATGGTGAAAAGATGATTCAAGGTAATTAAAGTTATTTGATTTTGGCGTTTTTACGATATGCAGACACTGAATAGAAAAAAAACTTAGGTACTCGTAGCTTAAATCTTTACTCGTAGTTTTCGAAAATGTAGAAGACTGTTTGGGCGATTCCAACATTCGATTTATTCGATTCGTTAGTGAAACAACCTTGCTTTTTTTAGGGTTCTGTACCCAAAGGGTAAAAACGGGACCCTATTACTAAGACTTCGCTGTCCGTCCGTCTGTCCGTCTGTCCGTCTGTCCGTCTGTACGTCTGTCCGTCTGTCTGTTATCAGGCTGTATCTCATTAACCGTGACAGCCAGACAGTTGAAATTTTCACAGATGCTATATTTCTGTTGCCAATACTAAAAATAAAATAAATATTTAAAGGGGGCTCCCATACAACAAACCTGATTTTTTTGCCGTTTTTTCGCTCGAATGAATAAGGGTAACAGGTAGACGCTTGAAATTCACACAATATTTAATTGTATGTTTACTTTAATAATTAATTATTAAATTAAAATACAATAAATATTTAAGGGGGGCTCCAATATAGTACGGAACCCTTCAGATTCAGATAAACTTTATAGTTAACTGTGTTACATAAAAGATCTTAATTAGAAGAAAATGAAAACGTCTCAACAGCTAAGTCCTTGGTGAACATACAATAATAGGTTGCCTTTGCGCGAGTTTGTCTCGCAATTAGCCGATTATTATTTAAGAACCGTATTATAATATTTAAAAGTAACTATTGCAATTAGATCATAAAATACTATTCCTTTTCGATGCATTTCGAGCACATTTCTTAGATCAAAGCAAAGTTATGGAACAAAGCGGCAAAGTAGCATTCGAATTACCACTTAAAATGCAGTTTGTAGCTCGTTGAGCTAACAAAGAAGCTCCGTCAAGTTGTATCAATTCAAGTAGTTTTCCGAGAAAGAAAACTACTGCGTTGGAAAATAAACCCGAGTCGAGCGCAATTTGTTCAAGCAATTTGTCTTGAACTCTAGAATAGTGTAGAATTTCCACGTTTTATTGTTGAATTTGCACCAGGACTCCACTGTTTGATACAGACATGATTTTTTACGATGTAAAGCGTGTGCAGAATTAGTTAGTTTCTTCTTTTGCTTAGTGTTAGTTCTAGCTTAAGCCAGCCTCCGCTTTCTCGCAGTGTTACCTCTATTTTGCACGGTCTTCAATCTTAAAGAAATCCGAAAAAAATATAGAATTACTTAGGTTTTCTTCAAAGTCAATTACATTTAAATTGATCCTATTGCTGAGCAAATGTTTTATTCATCTTCTTCATTTCTTTAATTCTCCGTTTCAAATCACAACGAAATCCGACTAATTGTAGATTGTACACCTGTATAATTACGTTGCATAGATACAAAGACACACGTCAAACTAGCCCCTCTTTTTTGGTGGGTGTTTCAAATAATCCGATAACTTCTAGAAAATGCAAATGGTGTTTATTTGGCTCAACGTATAAACATTGCCATTCAGCGTAGCAATGCTGCCAGCATGCTGGGCACGCTGCCAACTGGCAGTGGGCTTGAACATTTGCATTATCTTTAGACCTTCAGGGTTCTGTGGGGGATCCAATTGCTTTTTGAGTAGTAGTAGTTTATGTAGTTTTAGCCTATGTAAGTAGTGTTATGTTGTAGTTAATAAAAACTCCTAGATAAATAAACTACAACCTTATTAAATGCTTATAAAATCAAGCTGTAGATGATGTCGTCAAACGCAAACCTAATATACACTAAGTAACAATTGTAACATATGCATTTTATTGTCTGAATCAAACATTATTGTCTAAATAATAATAAATAAATAAATAATCCATCCGGATACATACATCTCTACTGCACCATTATTCTCCACAAATCATTTTGTATTCTACTAGCATTCTACTACTCTACAATGAAGTAGAGCGAACTAATGATGTTCCTAGTTTCAGGTTCGTAGAGCACGTAGGTGCTATTTAATCTGTGGTTAGAGGTGTTACCTTCCACGAGAAGGGAAACGATTTTCTCGAGCATAGCCTCTACTGTAATATTTTCTACTCTAAGTAAAGACCTCGAAGTCTTACTGCCATGGGAAAGTAATTTAAAGTATAATAGGCTAGATAGGATAAAACTTTTTCATCAACATTTCACTGTATGAAAATACCTTACTGTCCAAGATGGAGCTTAATGTTTTTAAGGTATCAACCAATACCGCTGGGACAACAGTTGAAACAGCCTCCTGACTGGTTTCTATATAACACATATTTGAACGTAATCACAATCAACGATAATTCAATGATTTGAAAAGTTTTTTGTTGGTCAACACTAAGCATTACGTTTCATCATCTACAATTGTATTAAGTCTTTGTCTACAGCTCATCACGAATTAAGTGATATAATTAACCTTAGCTCAAATACTTAATCACCCAGCAACGCCAGTGCTGCTTACACGTTGTTATTATACCTACATTACCCAGCAACTATCATCTAACCTACACCTTCACACCCTTATTTATTAGGGGTGGAAACATTGAGAATTTACGACTACCCCTGGATTGCGGTACAAACAATGCTTAAAGGTCTAAACACGACCACATTAAACACAATGGGTCCGAGGACGCCTCCCTGCGGCACGCCTGACAAAACTTACCTAAATAGCTGTAACTTAGCATTTAAACTAGAAACTAATTAGACTAGACAGTGATATCAAGACCCCTAAATACAATATTATTTTTTAAGGTTCAATTTTGTTATTTTACAGTTTTAAAAACATTTACATGAAATTGGCATAAAATTTTCATGATACCAATTCATAAGGTACCGTGGAACCATAACCGTGAAATACCTCACTTATTGTTCCATCTGCTCCGCTTCTGTTCGAGTTGTAAAATATTATTTAATATAGCAATCAAAACTATATTAAAATAAGAACATTTACGAATTAATTAATTTAAATCGTGTAGTTGTAATCGTCAAAATAAGTAATAAAGATATGATATCAAAAATGAAATAATTTCTTCTTCATCGTCGTCGTCAGAGCCGACTAGGTACATTGTATTGCATACGACCACAAAAAGAGTTTTTTCGACGCGTCAAAAAGTGACAGATATATAGGTACATCACCGTAACTCGGTCTCGTTCTGACACGTCGATAGAATTATTTCGTGGTCCGTATGCTAGCCCAGGGTTGGTCTATGCAAAATAAAACTACTTATAATAATAGGTGAAACCTTCAAATTTCTCTTAACGTTATAAATAGCTCTAATACTCATAGGTAAAATTTGAAAAGGTCTACGAAAAATTTCAATTCAACGAAAACAACCGTATTTTTTATTCTGATAAGTCTTGCACTGACGACCCGCATGCGTTATTTTTTAGACTTCTAAAATTACTGCACTGCATTAAAATCCACAGTTTGATTTAAATAAATTTCCAAAGAGTCCAACAAGGGTGTCCTAAAACTGCCAAACTTCTCACACATGTCTCACTACTCCGAGAAAAAGTACCCTTCCGAGGCCACATTCCCCCGGAATTCCCAATACGTCCCGAGAATTTACGGTTCAGGACCTCGGAAATGTTGCGGGACGTCGCAAATTCGAATGGATACCTTAATCCAAAGCTTGTATAGGCTCATTAGACCTTCGTAGTGCCTTCAGAGAGAGGCGACAAGAGCGGTAACTTATAGACCTGACCCTTGGGAAGATGTCGCATATCTTGATTTTACCTGATTGGGAAATTAAATAGCATAGTTAGTTCTTTTTAGGCAGTTGGCGTCTTTTGTATAGGTTTTTATGGGCCGGTAAAACTCTAATGAAGGCTCCAAATTTGGAAAAGAGTAAAAAATTGTATTTGTTGGTGCGGCGCTTGTAAATAAATGGTATCTTGTTTTTATTTGACGCAGTTTTAGCCTAGTTTTATATGCAGGTCAATATGTTAACGTTAACGTACGGAATGTTAACGTCAATCCGAAAAATCAAAGTTTCTCAATTTTGACTAAACAGAATCACTAAAATTACTTCTTGAGACCAATAAAAATATTTCAATTTGGGCTAGTCCAAAAAGCATGATACACTTTGAGTGATATGATTGCTTCATGTATGGTCATGGTACTATGTCTTGCGCTAATATTTTTCAAGCGGCGATTTTGAGGTCTTTTTATTAAAAGCTTTTATCTAACTTGCAATTGAAGGAGTCGGAAGGTAGCCATAGGAACTCCTGTAATAAACAAGATAGACCCGTCATGTTTGGGCTCGTTTTACTTGTTTTGGCTAGCACTCTGCTGCTACATGATATCCGGGATCACAAAAGCTTGTATTTTTAAAAAGTTATATTTTTATATAATTTATTACATTCCAACACATTAACAGTTAAGTAACAATTTAGCAATATCGGTTGCTATCGCAGAACTCGCGCCTGCTGCGGCATAATGCTTTCATCACAATAGTTTCATAGCGCCCGCTATTACTGTGGTCTGAACAGCTGAGACAGCGCTTCTCAAAGCTTTCAATACATTGGAGCTTATTGAAAAGCTTCGCCAATGCAAAATGCACGTACATTTTGCATTTTCTAGATGCCGCTTTCCATTTGGTTATACACCTTTTGTTAATTACCGTTGGTTCTTAATAGTTCTTATAAACACCTCTTTCATTCCTTAGTTCAAGTAGGTACCTATTCATGGTAATTTATAATTTTAGCAGTAGTTCACTGTTGGACATCATCATCCAACTTACACAAAGTTATTCAGAAAGGGTAAGTAAGCCGAAAGGGGGTGATACACATTGTCATTGTAAACTACTATTACTACGGAAACAACCTGAATTTCGAGATAAAAGAATTGGCCCTATATAACCTGTAACCCTAAACTTCAGTGAAAATTGGAGTCGTTGTTTTGAAACAATCTTTACCGTATTTCCCTTGTTATGAAATTGTTATATTAAGGCCTTTGAAAACTGGAATACTTTAAAATGAAAACGCTTTATTACGAGCGCAATCAGCAACATATTACCAAAGTAAACAATCTGGTTTCAATTCGCATCCAGCCTTGGGCCCGAGAATTAATTTTCGTGCAATATCGCCGCTGCCCTCAATCGTAAACATAAACAGAGATTGAAACAGATAATAATCGAGGAAATGCTTCCCGACGTGAAACGGAACGGTTGAAAGCTATCAAAGCTGTTTGATTTCAACATTTTCTACTGGGAATTACAAGATCTGCGATGCTTTGTACGTATCGACAGTAGTATGAAGATCGAGATGAAATGATTTCTGTAGCTTATTTTATTTATGATGTGATGCCTTCACCACGTGTTTATTGACCTTAACGTACTGTGGTACGTGGTGCTCTGTGGTAAAAGTAGTCAAGTATTCTTACATTTACTATGTAACTTTGAGCCGTTTGGAGTTGAGACATTGGGCCCGTGGGGCCGGGAGCTCATCTTGTTTTCAAAAGTCGTTTCTGAGCGTCTGCTGGACGCGACGCGTAACCAAAATACTGGTGTTTATTTGGCTCAACGTATAAGCTATGCTTATATTATTTGCTTATATGCTTATTTGCTATTATGCTTATATGCTTATATTATTTGGCTCAACGTATAAGCATAGCTTATACGTTGAGCCAAATAATTAGTTTGTTTAAATAATTAGTAGCCATAGTTTGTTTAACGGTGATTGCGATCTGCCAAGATAAAAATAAACGCTTTAAACAAGAGAAAGGTCGGAAAAGTCTACAATGGACATGGATCTACTGTTCCGCAAGTTTAAAGAAGAGCTTGATAAACAAACGGAAGCGATAACGCAAAAAGTTTCGAAGGAAATTATGGACGCGGTAGATCGGAAAATAAATCCCGTTATTGATGAGAATAAACGACTTAAAATGGAAATAGAAACGTTGAAAACAAAAATAGAAGCTGCAGAGTGTAGTTTTAAGAGAAATAACCTAATAATTCAAGGCATACAGGAACAAGAACAAAACCCACAAGAATTATTAGCGAATATTCTGGAAGTAATCGCGCATACAACTGTCAGATTAAACCAGTGTGAAATAGACAGATTCCAACGCCTAGGACGCAAACAGCCTAACCTGAAGCCTAGACCGGTTGTAGTGACGCTAACAACTTACACAAGGAAATTAGAAATATTGAAAAATAAAAAGACTCTTCCAGAACACATCTACATAACAGAAGACTTTACCAAAGAAGTGTTAGAAAAAAGAAGATTACTACTACCACAGTTGAAAGAGGCACAAGAAAATGGAAAATATGCATACCTACGACAGGATAAACTTATAATAAAGGAAAAAAGAGAAAATGGAAATGAAAAAAGAAAGCGATCCATGACTAAGTCACCTAGGACGCCTAGTCCTGGGCAGTACCCACGTGACAGCAGAAAAAATGCAACAAACAAACTACAAAAAATGAATGCATTTGAATACATGCGAGCTAAATCATATGCAGCATCCGACAAAAACACATACAATTTAAACTAGAAGAAGACATCGGTAACCGGTTACATAGAAACAATAACGTGAAAGATAATAATGCAACATTCCCCAACCCGACTGGTCATCGTGGGGAATTAGACCACTACCTTTCTGGGACTATACATGAAATCAGTGAATCATCAGAAATAACAAAAAATGCTAGACAAGTTCTCTATATTGGGACATACAATGTAAGGACACTATCAGAAGACAAATCATTAATAGAACTTGAACATGCTCTAGAGGAAATCAAATGGGACATAATAGGATTGAGTGAGGTAAGAAGGAACGGCTGTCAAATAGAAGACCGAGGCAGTTATATTCTGTACTACAAGGGAGAAACAAAGGGATCATATGGAGTTGGTTTTATAATTAACAAAAAACTGCAAGATAACATAGAGGAATTTATAGGGTTATCGGAAAGAATAGTAATGATAAATATACATCTTCCAGGATATAAAGGGAAATGGTCAATTATTCAAGCTTACTCCCCAACGGAACGAGTCAGTGATGAAGATAAGGATAAATTTTATGCAGATCTAGATCATGCACTAGATATATACACAGTAACATTGTTCTATTGGGGGACCTGAACAGCACTTTTGGAAAAGGAATTAAAACATACCCAACAGTAATTGGTAAATATAGTACAGGAAATAAAACAAACAATAATGGAAAAAGACTGATTGACTTTGCATTGAAGCACCAACTAAGAGTGATGAACACCTTCTTTAAGAAGAAATTTAAAAATAAGTGGACCTGGATGTCTCCTACAGGTTTCATGGATGAGAGGGATTTCATTCTCACAAACAGACCAAAGGCATTCAGAAATATTAGTGTGATCAACAATGTCAACTTCAATACGGACCACCGGTTTGTGAGAGGAGAAATACTATTAGAAAAATCTAGAAGAATAAGGAAACATATAAACAAGCGTCGATTAGTTTTTCCACCAATCCCAGAAACATGGATAGAAGAGAACTAAAACAAAACTAAAACATTATATACAGTTCAAGAAAAATATGACTTTATAGAAAAAGAATTGCAGAATATTAATAATAAACTAGCACCTCCTCTTAAGAAAAACGATAAAATAGGACCTGATGCAAGAACTCTAATCGACCAGCGTAAAGAAATGCTTCAAGATAGAAAAAGTAACAGGAAACAAATTGCAGAAATTAGCAAATCAATCAGCACAAGTATTAGAAAATTTAGAGAAAAATCCAAGAGAATGATTATTAACGAATGTATAGAGAAAACAGGAGGCTTAAAACAAGCCTTGAAGGAACTGACCGAGATGAAAAGCTGGATACCTACATTTAAGGACAAAAAGAATAAAATGATCACCAAGCGCCTGAGTATATTGGAAACTGCCACTGACTTTTACAGAGACTTGTACAATGATGATGAAGATGATACTCTAACACCAGAAGAATCAGTAGGAGTTAAAGATGATGAAGACGAAATACCAAAAATTCTAAAATGTGAAGTGGAATTTGCCATTGCATCTCTTAAGAAGAAGAAAGCACCTGGAGACGATAATCTGTCAAATGAAATGTTGAAAGCCACATCTGAAGCCATAGTTGATCCATTGACTGACCTATTTAACCATATATTAGAATCTGAAACCATACCAAACCAATGGAGCGAAACTACAATTATACTATTACATAAGAAAGGAGATAAAGAACAGATCAACAATTACAGACCTATCAGCCTTATGTCAGCGTTGTACAAAGTTTTCTCCAAAATAATATTGAACCGTATTTCAAGCACCCTGGAAATGAATCAACCGAGAGAGCAGGCAGGGTTTAGAAGTAACTACTCCACAATGGATCACATCGTTATAAGACAGATTATCGAGAAGTATCGAGAATACAACAAGGACTACTACTTAGCATTTGTGGATTATAACAAAGCATTTGACTCTATAAAACACAAAGAAATATGGAAATCCCTGAAAGAACAAGGTGTCCCCCGTAAATATACCAACATAATTAAAAGTATATATTCCAACAGCACATCAAAAATACAACTGTAAAGAAGTGGGAAACCATTCAGGTTAAAAAAAGGGGTAAGACAGGGAGACCCAATGTCCCCAAAGATATTTTCAGCTGTTTTGGAGAGTATATTCAGAAAACTGAACTGGAAGAAATTGGGCATCAATATAAATGGGTCTATGCTTAGTCACCTGCGATTTGCAGACGACATCATACTCTTGGCACAAGATCCAGATTCACTACAAATAATGCTACAAGATCTAGCCAAAGCGAGCAAGGAAGTGGGACTAAGCATGAACCTGGAAAAGACTAAGTTAATGACCAACAGAATAAGGAAGACAATCAGGATTGACAACCACAAAATTGATTATGTAGAAGAATATAAATATTTAGGTCAGGTAATATCTAATGAGAAACAGATGGACAAGGAAATAGAAGAGAGAATCGAAAAATCGTGGAATAGATTTTGGTCACTAAAAGATATATTAAAAGATAAGTCAATATCTCTCCATAACAAACCAAGAGTATTCAACAGTTGCATCTTCCCAATTCTGTCATATGGTTGCCCCACATGGTCTCTGACAAAACATCATTCTAGTAAACTGCAAGTGTGCCAAAACAACATGGAAAGAAGTATACTGAATGTAAAACTGATTGATAAAGTGAGGCTGGAAAAAATCAAAGAGAAGACAAAAACGCAAAACATTAGTTATGTAATAAAATGTCAAAAATGGCGCTGGGCAGGCCATATGATGAGAGACAGGAAAGGAAAGTGGAATAGAGATGTAGTAGAATGGTACCCTAGAGACGGAAAAAGAAAAAAGGGGAGACAACAACTCAGGTGGGAAGATGATCTCAGGAAAGTTGGTGGTTCTAATTGGAAACAAATGACACAAGATCGAAGAAAATGGAAGTCTCAGGAAGAGGCCTATGCCAGAAGGCAAGATGAAAGTTGAAAATAAGGAGTAACAATTAGTGTTATTGATGTCATAGAATATTAATAAGTAAATGGAAAATAATAACAAAACATAAAAGACGAAAAAAATAAAATAATAATAATTAAACATGACAGCATGCTTGAATTTTATATTGATAGTAAATGACAAAAAATTGACATCGCATGATAAAATTAAAAAAATTATATTATAAAAAAAAAGAAAAAAAAAATAACAAAAAAAAATATTTAACAATCAGCAAAAAAGGCTATAATAATAATAATAAGCATAGCGATTCAGCGTGGCCTGCTTGAGCATTTGGACCTTCAAGGGTCTGTGGGTGATCCAATTGCTTTTTAAGTAGTAGTAGTGTATGTAGTTTTAGCTTATAAAATAGTATTGTATTTTGTTGCACTTCATAGAAGGTACCAACAGTCCGATGTCCGTGTATTCCGAGACACGGCAGTGCTCAGTTCTATACATATATATCCACATCCGAAGACTGGATGCCAAACGTCGCTACCAAATCAGTGACCGCTTAGAAACATCTAGGCAAACTGTGCCATGATTCTTATTGCATAGTTTTACTGTGAAATTGACCTACTGCACACTTTCGGTATTGGCTTTCATTTTCAGTATTCGATACGCGTCCAGAGCTCTATATACGAGTAAGAGTGTATGAGGGGTATAAATCCTTAACGCCGTATTAAAACGGGATGCGTTGTATAAAGTGTGCTAAGTTGTTGTCTGTTGTATGCAGTATAATACCAATACGTTAGATATTAAATTCACGTCGAATGTTGTTATAATAAATGTTCATTTTCGTTCCAATTTAGTCTTTCATTATCCAAATTATGGTTGACCTTGTGTTGACTGGCCTTTTAAATATAATTAAGAATCAATCGAGCTTACCTGTTAAGATAAGATTGATGATAATTATCCGAAATCACCGAAAAAGAGACTGCATAGCTCCTTATTTATTTACTCAGTGGAAGTAATACGCGCGCCGGCGACGCTATGCAATGAGTAAATAAATAAGGAGCTATGCAGTCTCTTTGAAGGTGATTGAAGGATAATAATAATCCACTGCTAAACATACGCCTACCCACGTAGCCCGATTAGGCCATATCCACCACGCTGCTGCCACAATATGATTTGATGGATTTACAAACGTCAACGAATTGTACGCGTACCTACCTATGCATGTAACTTCGTGATGTTTTATTTAATCGAAAAGTATGTGGTCCTCATTCAATGACGGAAATTATTTTAAATCTGCTTATTCGATTTTGGGTTCCATCTGCCCGCCATAAGAAGTCCACTGCTGGACATAGGCCTCCCTTATCAATCTCCAAAAAGACCGGTTGGAAGCGACTTGCATCCAGCGCGATCCTGCGTTCTTAATGAGGTCATCCGTCCACCTTGTGGGTGGACGTCGAACGCTGCGCATTAGTGTGCACGAAGTGGACCTCGTACGTGGTCTCCACTCGAAAAATTTTCGACCCCATCGGCCATCAGTCCTCCGAGCTATGTGTTCTGCCCACTGCCATTTAACTTGCCAATTCGAGTATTGCGGCGTTTCGCCCCGCAAGCTGTTTAGCCCGCGGGGCGAATCGCACATTCCGTTGAGCTATGTCGGTAACTCTGGTTCTTCTACGGATCTCCTCATTTCTGATTCGATCTCGCAGAGAGACTCCGAGCATAGCCCTCTCCATAGCTTGTTGGGCTACTTGGAGCATACTAATAAGGCCCATAGTGAGAGACCACGTTTCACGATTTTGGTTAAAATAACATTTCAGTAAACCTCACCTTAGGGATGTGATTAAGCTATTTATACCTGAAACAGGAATAGATTGCGTGGGAGTCGGGAAAATAATTGGTAGGCGGTAAACCAGTATTGCCATCCTACAGAAAGATCCACAAAACTTGACAAAACTCATTCATCGCGAACAATGTTTTAGACAAAGGAAACACAAACAAACATAGTGAATTTGAATCCATTTTATTTACAGTGATGTACACTAAATTGCTATAATCTCAAGAATCCTTTGTGATAAAAAATCAAACAAAAAAATGATAGCGTCAAACCATGGCTAAACATAAAATATTTGATGATTGAATTTTTCAACATTTTCAAAAACAATGGATTGCCCTCCGATAGTGCCGACAAAAGTGAAAACTTGAACGTATAAATTACCTACTATCATTTTATGTGGTAAAATACAAAGTCACTCAGGCACACTCGAGCAAGCGCCCTGCGCAGTCTTACGAATTTTCGATCAGGTCACGTGTCCTGACGCGAGATAATTTTTTTTTTTTATAAATAATAATATTATTTAATATAAAATTTTCATATCAAAAATTTTAGGTATATTGTGATGTGTGTGAAAATGTGATATTTCAGAGGTCCCATTTAAATTATCGAAATCGATTGAAAAATTTTTGATAAATCACTACATAGTATAAAACAAAGTCGCTTCCCGCTGTCTGTCTGTCCCTATCTATGATTATATCTTTAAAACTACGCAACGGATTTTGATGCGGTTTTTTTAAATAGACAGAGTGATTCAAGAGGAATGTGAACAATAATGCGAAAATTACTGCATCGATGCAACTCGGACGAAACGTCGAGATGTGGTGGTATTTATTTATCTCGTAATTTTAGTGCGCGATTAGTCCCGTAGTAAATAATAATAATAACTACATCGATTGCCATTTTTGACGAAAAATAGTTATTGTCATTGTTTTAATTGACTACTTTTGTAGTCCCATTTAAATTCCCCCAAAATATTCCAATGTACTGAAATGCCAAAGTAAATTTGCTCCCCTTTTAGGGGGAGTTATCCCAAGTTGGCACCACTGCGGTCACACGCGTCGTGTGTACTAAGTAATTCACAGAGGAGGTAGAATCAGGTCAGGTATACGTAGCATTGTTTCTAGTTGAGGCCTACTTTATCTTATTAGTGTCAATTTCTAGGCCTAGAAGCTCATTTAGCTGAACTTTGCTAGATGAAAATAGGTAAAGCGCGAAATGTCCGGCAAATTATTCATTACGCCATTTCTAGCACAGTTAATCAGCAGAGCCTTCTTTATTCCACCGAATGCCTGTAGCATGAACTAATAATTCACAAACACGGTAGAAACAGGTCAAGTTTTGTAAACCTGAAAGCTCATTTAGCTAGATGCAAATAAGATAAACACGAATTGTTCATTTTTAATAGCACATTTTAACATTATCACAGTCTTCTTTATCCAACGCCTCTCTCTTAATATGCTTAGCATCGTGCTTATGCATTTGCCAGAGTCAAGCTTTAGTATTTGCGTTTCCTCCACTAAACTCAAGTATTTATGTCCTTTATTTCAATGACAACATTACTAGAGATTGTCCTATAACGCATAATGCACTCAACATTCACTAAACCCCCCTCTTTACAAGCTTTTACTCGTATTAAAACATCTTCGAGAGATCTTTAAAGACGTTCAGCTACTAAAATATTCACAAAAGAAAGATCTGCCCTTGTCATCTCTCGAAATAAATAGATGGAGAATAAAACATGATCTCGTGGCAGACGTCTAAAAACTTTACTAGTGGGCCCATGGATGTAAGAAATCATGTAATAAATCGCGGATGAAGAGGACTGGGTAGAAGGTCACACAGTAAACTCCTTATTCTACACGGTAAACTTATCTAAAATGTACTCACTAGACTAAAGTAAGTTCGTTTAGACTGGGTAGCTATAGCCCTGGTGTTATGATCACTACAGCTGTAAGCAGTTTAATGCAACCGTTTCTACTAGTGCTAAGTTGCGCCATGAAAATGAACGATCATATATAATTGGTGGATGTTACAAAACATCCTTACCTGCTTAAGTTAGCTTAGCTAAAGTGGCAAAAAGGGTTATAAAGCTGTCTGCTATTTTAAGAAAAGACTAAGATACCTTTGAAGAGAGTGATGAGAGGTGATTTAATAGTCATAAAATAATGTCGCTATTGTGACTCACGATAGTGAAATTCTGGTTTCCCTCATATTTTCTAGTTTGGGTTATAGATGTATTGGGTAGAGTCGACGCCATTTTAAGAAAGATCTTGGCTTCACGTTATCGAACTTGCGTCCGATCGCTTCTCTATCTTACATCCTTTGATGAACCCAATTCAGTCCTACTTCACCCAAAAAAAGATTATCCGATATCTAGTATCTGTCAAACTTAACCAACTATTGGGCAAGAGCGATAAATCTTTCAAAAAGCCTCAAGACAGCCCAACTTTTGTAACACTCGGGACTGGCCTCAAGTTTAGTCGATGGAAACTTTTGACAGCTATCAAGTTCGTAATCATTATTAAAGGTACAGATGCTAAACTAAGTAGTACTAAAGCTTGCTAGCTAATACCCCTTCGGCCGCGTATGATACCAGAGTTTGGTAACCAGTATCATACGAAGAAAAAATGATCGTCGTAGGATACTGGTATCCAAGTGATAGGATATATTACTTTTCTGATACCCTTCATCATGTTTAGTAACCAGTATCCAGTAAGGAATATAACATTCTGCCTATGAAACCAACTCGGCAAAACTGTGAAGATCGCATTCTGTACCTACGCTTATTGTAAAACCCTCGTTTATTGAAAACATACAAGAAAAAAAGGAAATAGTTCAACTGGGAATCGTTTATTACCTACAACCTATTGGAATAAAATGGCGAAATGATTTCGATACAATGTCCAACACTAATTTCGTTTACATTTAGCTGAGATATGGCGTCATTTATTTCTTCATCAATTTCTTTGAACTCTCGGCTTAGTTTCGATTTTCTCTTGTATATATCCATTACAGTGGTTTCTTTTCTTAAAATATCTAAGAGTTGAGCCAATGCCGGTTTTTTACGTCCAATATATCTATTAAGGCGACTGTGCCAACCTTCTACATTATTGGTAGTACGTATTTTAGATGATGAACAACAGCAAATTTTTTCGAAGTCAGTCTTTGCCATCCATTGGTTATTGAAATATTTGTTATTGAAAATAAAAGTAGTATTAGCACTAACACGCTTTATTGCAATTCGAATGCTGCATTGTGGAGAAACTGTAAAAAATGTTGCCATCAGCAGATACAATTAGAATTCTATTTTATTTTCTCGATTTTAGCAAAACAATATTTTTAGAAAATAAGTATCTGAATAGGCCCACAAAAACGAAAAAAAAATGTTTGAAATGTCTGCTATGAAAACAAAACACAGATTGAAAACTTTTTTTAAGACGTCACTTGGAAGTGTAGTTACTATTCAATTCACGCGTGTATTCATCGTATTGTATGGCTTAGTTCTAACCAAGGATTATTTATCTAAACATTACATGCATGTCAAAGAGTTATCTTTGTGATAAGCATTTCAAAAATCTGAAGCGAACGCAGGATTTGAACCTGCCCCTTCGGATCACTAGTCCGACGCTCTAACCAACTGAGCCAGCCCGCCTCCTACGCAAGCTTCAATTTTCTGAAGTGCTTACATTACCCAACTTATAGCGTTGGTGGCGCCACCTGTGATACCCGTATTAGACAGGTTATCACTCAACTAGAAGTTATTAGAACTTCTAAAGATTGACGAGAGATGACGCACTGCTAAATCAATGTTATGATTTTATTTTGAGTGCTTTCCACACTAGATTTTTTATCTCAAAGAGTTATCTTTGTGATAAGCATTTCAAAAATCTGAAGCGAACGCAGGATTTGAACCTGCCCCTTCGGATCACTAGCCCGACGCTCTAACCAACTGAGCCAGCCCGCCTCCTACGCAAGCTTCAAATTTCTGAAGTAATGTAAAGTGGGTAATGTAAGCATACATTACCCAACTTATAGCGTTGGTGGCGCCACCTGAGATAAAAAATCTAGTGTGGAAAGCACTCAAAATAAAATCATAACATTACATGCATGGTTCTGACCTACGCGTTTTATTCTGAATGGGAATGTTGCTGCAAAAGTATATAGCGCATGGGAGAAGTGGAGAAGTAAGTATTTCTTTTTTCTCATGTAATTAATAGTAGCAAAGGGCAAAGTTATAATCTTACTAGGAGCGGTTAAAAACCAAGTACAGCACTGGATAGCATTTAATCATAAAAGCAGATGATAATAAAGAAACATTATTGATATACATATTGCCTCCTTTTGAAATTAACTAATATTAGGAAAATTACAAAGAAATTATGAAAGTAAGTTAGCCCAAATTAAAATTTGTTTTTTCCTGTACAATTTTAATTGAAATTCTGAACTTTGTAACTTTCCCTTATTTTTCTTCATTAAGAAAGTTCATTTCTTGTCACGAGAGTTTATGAAAATATCAGAGGAAATAAACGTGACGCCATTTTTCCGACTTGAAATAAAGGTTTCTTTTTTATATTTGTTTGTGTAGGCCCAACTAAGAAGGATTATTTTTCGATAAAGAATTCGCTAAATCGCGAATATTAAAGTATCACCCTCATTAATTTAATGTAGGATGAACCATTTCTAGCAGAATTTTTTCGGTAAAGAATTCGTTGAAATAAATAAGCGTGCAAGCAGATAAAATCAATCGTTCACAAGTGAACAAAGTCATCACTCAGAAGCTTATTACATGTATACTAAAGGTAGGTAAATGGTGCGACGTTGTGCATATGTACTTAATATGTATCCAGGGTTATCCAGGAGTGCGGAAGCGTGCCCGTAGCCCCGACACATGGCGCAGTGGCGGAAACACCCCAGATTTTTAGTGTGTATGCCAGTTATGCCACCGACTATAGAGGTGGAGACTCCCACATAACCACCGGCCTCCCAGGCCTGGTGGTATCCATAAAGGATTTTCCCGGGTCAAGAAAAGGGTTATCCAGAAACGGTGTACTAAGCCGAAAGGTGATTCAGACCATTATTATGAACAAGTTAAATAGGCCAACAAGAAAAAAAATGCTGTTTCATACATTTTGTCGATTCCATGTTGCTATTTTGTACTGTTCAGCGGTTTTTATCTCGAATTCCTGGGAGGCTTCATGGTAAAAGTTGTTCATGATGATGGTCTTAATCACCCCCTTCTGGCTTAGTGCCGTACGAAAGTTCACATAATTGCGTATTCGTTTTATTCGTCCGAATAGGCAAATATTATAGGGAAAGCTAACCATTTTACATCGAACACAGGAAACACACAAATGGCGATGCGAGGACCCAGAATAACATCCCCGGCGATGCAGGTGCAACAACTGTGACTTGCCATCGGAAAGCCCTTTAGGTTGTTTGACGCTTTTATTCCGTGATTCAAAAAAATGAATTCTTGAAAATGTTGAAATACTCACTGCAAAAGCTGCAAACAATATGTGGGTATTGTGGGTATGACAAACCTCTCGTGGCACTGACTAGCAACGTCGGCGTCGGTACGCCTCGCGACACAAAGCACAGCGTCCATTAGGGTTCCCACATTTATTCCAACGAATATTAATATTCAACTGGAGTGTTTTTGCGGTCGACAGACTGTTAGCTTTTTAATTTATGGTGACCGCACATAAATATACTTGTAACTGTATTTTAAAAATACCTGCCCCACAGTTTATGTGTCCGTTTACTGACCAAACGTTATTACTTAGTTTAAAAATATATTTAAAAAATGTGAGTTTTAATTTCACCAAGTCGTGGACTCAAGAGAAGAAAAAGATTAGGTAGATAGTGATAATAGTAACAATTGAGGAATGTACAAATAAATTTCAAACTTATTTCACTAGTTATATATTGGAGACGACATAATGGTAAGCGCACCGTAAGATGTCCACTAACAAGGTGGACTGACGATCTGATCAAGTCAGCAGGATGAAGTTTGACGCAAAAAATAGAAAAAAAACACCGCTTCCAATTATTGGTCATATTGGGCAACCGTAGCAGAGACCTATGTCCAGTAGTGGACGTCCTGCGGCTGACATGATAATGATGAACAATTGAGATATTTCTTTTAAAATAGCAAGACCGTAAAAATAAAATAATAAAATGTTCGTAACGCGTCATAAAATGTAAAAGTCCTGCCAGCGTAAAATCCGGCAGAGCTGCAATGAGAACGCGGAATTTGCGAACTCCAAATTGTTCCCGCTTTGCCGGCAAGGTTTAATGTCAACCGGTGGCCTTAGATGAATTAGAACAAAGATTCAACATCTGTTGTGCTGTCCACACCTGAACCATACTCACGTGAAATAGAAACAGCAAACATCACACCCATTTCATATTAGTAATAATGTTGCATCTCTGTACTGTACTTTAGCAGCCTTATATTTAGTCTTACCCTGCAATAGTCTACTGCAGGACGTAAGCCTGCCCACGAAGGGTGATTGGCTCATATCCACCACACTGGCCCAGTGCGGCTTAGTGGATTCACATACGCCATAGAATTTCTGCAACAGATGTACGCAGTTGCCTCACGCACGATGTTGTTTTCCAGTTTTGTTTTCACCAAAAAGCCAGTGGTGTGAAATGTTGCATGTCAGTATCTTCTAAAATGCGTTATTTTATATTTACCTAGGTCAGATATTAGGTATTTTATTTTCTGTTATTGTAATTATTCATATTTAACAAACGTTACTCTCTAAGCCTTGTATATATATGTAAATAAATTATTAGGTAAATAGGAACAATAAACATACTTCATTATATATCACCAGTAACGGATATTCTGCTGGGACAATCCTCTGCTATGGTTTTCCAAAGACATTCTTTCGAAACGACTTGCATTCAGCTTGTTCTTCAACAAATATATTTTTGCCTTTATATACTGTAAAGAATGTAGCATTTACTGTCGCAATTTTACTTCTGAAAAAGTCACCTCTAGTCTGTAGAGTTCGAAAAATATCGGTTCCCAACCCATTCCTCAACACACACATTTTAATTTTTAGCATATTAAGTTGGTAAAAATGTTACATCTACGATGTTGAAAATCTTCAACACATCCCATGTTTATAATACCGTAACATAGCAATTCTGTGGCCAGAGGCCTTGGAGCTGCCGCTCGTCTGCGACCCTCGTCTCGTGAATTTTTGATGCGACCCAGAAACTCTGCCGATTCGTCACTCCTGCCCCGATACTGAAACGCACAGGGAATACTCGCATTGCGTAGTTGGGAAAAATATGCTACATACATTACAATCATCATAACTTAGCTTCATTTCTTCATTGGAAACTAATTCCTGTTTTATTGTAGATTGTGAGAAAATAGAACTGTAGAAGAACCAAACTTAGCGACGACATAGCCCAACGGATTACCTAGTTATGACAGGCGTCAGTCTTTTGTGTTATGTGCCCGCATAAAAGACTGTCGACCGATGGGGTCAAAAAATCTCCAGTGGAGACCAGGCACTGGCAAGCGCAGCGTAGGACGGTCACCAACAGGTTAGACCGCGAGGTCGCGCTGGATGCAAGTCGCTTCCAGCCGGTATTATTGGAGATCCATAGGGGACACCTTTGTCCAATAGTCTATCCATCCATAAATCCATCTTATTTATTCTTTATGTTCTAAAGTTTGATAAAAGCGACAATATTCGTTTTCGAATGTCTTTTGCCAGTTTAAATCAAGTAAAGCAGTTAATCGGCACTAACAGGTAACTCAAAAACACGTTAAAACACATTTTCTACTTTTGTTGTCCTTGTACAACCTGCCAACCCTGTAATGCCCACAGAGCGTATGAATACGAACGCAGGCTCTATGCAGCGAGAATGTCGTGATGAAGCCCGCTGCTACCGCGTGCCTCCATTCAGCCTCTGAATGCCCATTTAGATGAATGGCATAGCTGTGCCCCGAGTAAACAGTGCTTACCATTGTACGCTCGTTTATTCTGTGATATACCTACTTGAATTATTATGTAATTAGGTTTGGCTAGTGTTATTGCTAGTAGGTATAGCTTATTAAGTCTGTACAGATGTGCGCCACCTACTCCATATGGTTGCGTTGAACAGATCTGTTCAACCAAATTCGACAAAATCTGTTCAGATTGTAACTGTTCATAACTGAATGTAGTAGCTGGGTAGAGTAAACTACATTCATGTCTTGTATACTTTACTTAATATATTCACACAACTACAAAAATATCTAATATACCCTTACATAAGTATATCTTTGATATACACTCAACGAACAATTAAAAACTTGTTGTCACCATGTTCTCGACTGTAGTTAGGCTTTGTGAAAGACCGTATTTTTCTAGAAAGTACGTTGGCGCGAACGGGCAAATACTATAAATAACCGCAAACCCATATAGTCTATTATTATAAAAGAGCAATAATATGACTAACTTTTGCTCACGGAATGTTTCGCGCGGACTTGCTAGAAAGCATAGTTTTAGGGATGATTTTTGCTAGAACGGGACGGCGACTCACGTACAACACACGTTCCATAGATGTTTGTAGTGGCCCGTACGACGCCCGGACGGGCAACTTCACGAAATGTATGAAACGTGCGTCGTATGTACGTCGTCGTCGTCCGGGCCTCGTATGGGTCCTGTCCGGGACCGTCCGTGCCCGCTCCGTTCATATATAAATCATCCCTTAAGCCAGTCCCTCGTAGTGTGATTCTACAGCTGCATGCAGTATCTGCATCGAATACGGACATGGCACTCGGGAAATGAGGCTTATTGTTCTGCCGGAGTGACTAGCCCTCGTAATCACTTTCATAGCCTACCTACTTGGGCAATAATAGCCTACTTGAGGCCTTGAGGCTAATGCTTGAGGCCTAACTGGACTTTCATGAATACCATTTACGAGTATAATATAAATAATGATTCAGAGTCGAAATCATTTAGTCAACGGGGAATATTCAAAATATGAATAAATATATCAGTTCTATTAAAATTAACTAGACCTAGATGGGTAGTGTGTCTGCTTACGAAGTAGGGGTGCCGGATTCAGTTTCCTATTGGTGCATTTGTTAGGGTATTTAATTGTTTTAGGTCTAGCTGTTAGTTTATCTTAATTGCCCTAGTCCATGTGAGTATTGTAGAATCAGACACCTAAATAAAAACTCAGTTATTTTGGGAGGCATGTGAATATGATTATCCTACTAATATTATAAACGCGAAAGTTTGTGAGTTTGTGAGGATGGATGGATGGATGTTTGTTACTCTTTCACGTAAAAAACTACTGAATGGATTGAGATGAAACCTTGCAATAATATAGCTTATATATCAGAATAACACATAGGCTATAAATTATAATGATATTGCGAAAATGTTCTATAATATATACGATAAGTGTTAAGTAGGAAAAATTCTGCAATCTGCGAGCTATTCTACAGTGCGCTTTAAGAAATGTCAAAAAAAAACAACCGTCAAATCGTTTTTTTTTTTTCCACCTCCTTTATAAATGATGGTAAGGTTCTCGGGTTTGAAAGACGGAAAGTGACATAGTTTACTTTTTATCCCCTATAAATAAAGGGTACCCATGTCTTACTCAATATGTACAAGAAGGATGGCACTCTATACACAAAGCTTAATTGTCTTGCCAAAGTAGTCGGCACTCCTGATCACATGAAGCGTGCACTTGTGCGTTCTATCATTCTACGCGTGCTGGATTCTACTCCTATTTAGATGACAATAGCCAGCCGGCTATTGTCTAAGCCTCAGTCTATACAAAGCTGACACCAACTAAGTAATTAATTGCCAATAATCCCCTATTTTATATTTATACTACTTGCTCGATATTATGTATTAATGCCAACCTTATGTACCCATATCCGCAATTAAACGAATATGAATAGTTTTTACTAAGGAATTAAAGTCAGGAGTAATAGAAAGTGCACAAATGAAATAGTGTTGTGATTTCGATGGTTTATAAAAATATTTATAGATAGTTTTTACGATCGGACAAATTTTTTTCAATGAAAAAATCAACTGTTCTATACGAACACTTCAATGACTTGCAATATATGTATATATAATACTTAATTATTTTTTGCAAAAAATAGCATGACCGACTTCACCCGTGTACAGAATCATTACATAGTATAAAACAAAGTCGCTTCCCGCTGTCGGTCCCCATGTATGCTTTAAAACTACGCAACGGATTTTGATGCATTTTTTTAATAGATAGAGTAATTCAAGAGAAATGTTTATATGTATAATACACCTGTGCGAAGCCGGGGCGCATCGCTAGTCGCAAATATTACGCACAGAACGATGCAGCATTTTTCACATTATTGTTGATTTATCAAAAATGGCTCCGCCGATTTCGATAAAATTTAAATGGGACTAATTTCAAAGTATATTATTTCCAATAAAAAAAGATTTATTGAAATCTGACTACTATGAAAAAAGTTATGCGTGGTTATACATAAAAAAAAATATATATACGCGTCGAATTGTATACGAGTACCTCCTCCGGTGGTTCGTCGGTCAAAAAACAGTTGATTTTTGCCGTATTCAACTTTGGTCCTCTTGGACCTTATTGTAATTTTTTTTCATAATGCTGTTATGGCAGAATTATAACAATGTTTTATATTTTTCAGGTAAAACCAACATTCTGTCGTCATCAGTGGTAGAAGGCTACAGAATAATAAGTGAGTATACAAGAAGCTCTAACCTTTTTCCAATCTAGTGCTTAGACTGGCACTGGATCTTTCTAAGCCAATGTTATATCATGCTTTCCAATTTCCTCTCTGCACATTTGATATTCAAACTAAAATGAGGAAAATCTCTGTGCTTTTTATGAGCGCAGAATTTAAATATCTTCTCTACGTTTATAAAGTTCTCCTATCTCAAATACTAAACTTACCTATAGAGCATTGCGCCGGCAAATTTTATGCTTATGAATTTATACGTAGTGCTCATGAGTAGTTTGACTAGGAGTTCGTTAAAGATCATCGAAGTTAAGCAACGTTAAGCAACGTTCAGCACGGTCAGTTATCGGATGGGTGACCGCGAGTGGCATTTACAAGTGAGCGCTTCCGCGGCTCGGATGACATGTCAAATTGTAGGCCCCGGCTGTTGTAACTATGTCAAGAGGCCTTCAGGCGGCTTAAAAACTCAGGGTGAACCACCTAGCCTGTACGAACTTACTTAATTATACTTTAATTACTTAATTATATATTAAGTTTATACAAACCGCTTCGCTGTTTGGCAGTACTTTTAATTGTACCTAAGTATGTTATATTCAGGACAAATAAATAAAAAAAAAAGAATAAAGCTGTGTAAGTATAGCTATGATGTTTGTGCATTTTATGATTTCACCAGCTCGTGTCGAGTGTCGAGGTACTCGTAATCTGCAGTGCGGGAACGGGAAATGGGTAGTAAATTGGTTGAAATGGTGCCAGCACGTGTGGAGTGCTCGCAGCAAATCTGGGTGTAGGTACTCGTTGCTCGAGTGTAGCCGATTTTGTGGCCAAATCTAAATAATTGTGATGGTAGTATCACAGTACACTTCTTCTTCGTCGCGTTGATGATACAAATATATATTTATATGGCTTTTTCCCAACGTTTCGCAACTGCCACTCCGCGAAGGGATGCATGGTGAGTACACTTAAATCAGGCCAGTCGGTTAATGGTCTGTTCTCGCATTGACGCTTGGGGTTGTCCCTTTAATTATAAGCTAAATATTATTTGCTTATTTTGAGCAGTTCTAGCCTTTTATTCGCATGATTAATAACTGCGCTATATATTTAAATAAAGTGTCCGATGGGAACGGGCGTGCAGCGTACCTGCTTCAACGCGCTAGATCACATTCAAGGCACGACCTACAATGCCATCACGCTGAAAAGCCAGAAAATTCACATAGTATATACACGTATAGGTCCCGGCACGTAAGTTGGACAAAAAAATATCACTCTCTCCCTTTCGTTAGCAGAGAAAACAAAAGAGAGGTAGCTATGGTTTAACGTTCAAGTTGTTTGCAGGGTACTATAGGTAACTACGTGCCAAATAAATATTTTTTACGGTACCGGGATTTGAACCCTCGAAGGCGAGAGATACCACTGACCACCACGGCTTCTGTATACCTAGATGTGCTACATGTATAGAACCCTAATATTTAGACGCCAGCAGCGCATTATATTTAACGTATAATACTTATTTGTAGGCAACAGCGACCCATTTAGATATTTATTTACTTCGTTCTGTAGCTATTGCGCCCATTTAAACGTTTCAATTTTCAGAACGGATGTTTCATAACATTTTATTTACATAGAAAATGTTTCCATTTTCCATTTCCAGTGTAGAAATGTTAACTCTCACTTTCACGGGTAACATTGCCTCGGTATGTGATATGTGGTTGCTGAGCGTACGCAGACACTTTTGATTAGTTTCGTTGGTTACACATTTTTTTACCGACTTCCAAAAAAGAGGAGGTACCTACTATGTTCGTCTGTATGTTTTTTTTGTGTATGTTCATCGATATTTTCGCCAATTGTGAACCGTAAAAAATATTTTTTATTTCAAAAGGGTATACTCCCGAGGTGGTGGTGGTGGTTTCATTTCAATAATATATATATATATATATATATATATATATATATATATATATATAAGTAATTAAAATTTTTGTATTATATTGAAATTTGTGATGATATGCAGTGCCCAAAGGGGTCCGTACTAAATTTCGTACTTAACTTTGTAACGAACATCTTGTACTGTATGGGAGCATAAATAAATCAAATATGGGAAATAATATAATTAGCTATTGGCTACATACCTAGAGATCCTTAACAGCAAGGAAGGGGCATCAAAAAGTCAGAAAATATCACCACAGGACGGGAGTGGGTGCTACACAAAAAGTTCCTTCTTACATCACGAAGTCACGACTGAATTTCTGAAACAGTTCATTTTTTGCCATTATGGAATTAGTCCGATAGTTAAAAGTTGTTCATACGGATGAGTATATAGACCTCTGATAGTTGTCACCCACAAGGTAGACGGATGACCTCAGGATCACGCTGGTTAGATCGGTAAGACCGCTGGATAAGACCCGGTCTTATTGGAGATCCATAGGGGAGGCCTATGTCTAACAGTGGACGTTCTATGGCTGATGGATAGATGGATGGATGGAGTCCCTATATTTTCCAAAACTACACATTAAGCCCGATTACAGGGGCGCCAGCGTAAATTAAATAGCAGCGTAAAAAGCGTTCTCTCTATCGAATGCCTAAAGTGAAAAAGAAACAGAACTATGCTATTTAGCGAATATAGTTACTCTGGCGCCTCTGTAATCGGGCTTAGTGTATAACACTCTTCTTCTTAGTTCGGTGGTTAAAACGAACCGTAAATCAGTCCAATATTCGCATCCATTAAAAATAAAATACTTTTTAGTCCGAAAAGCCGTATAAATTTTAAAGTACATTTTGCACCTGCAACATGTTTCCATTAATGTTTAAGCCTGTGGTTTTAACCTGACTTATTGGGAATTGACGTTTTTAAGTATTATATTTAATCGCGGCTTTGGCTTTTTATCGCTTTTTATCTCTTTGATCTGGCTAATGACGTCTAAAATATGTATATCAAAATATGGTCCATACAGGATTATCTGAAAAAAGTGTACTAAGTCGAAAAAGGATAATTCAAACTATCATTATGAACAACTTTTAGTTATAGGTCCAATCCGGAATTAGAGAACAATATTGGCGGTTTCTTGAATTATGTCAATTTTGAATTACAATCCAGAATAAAGCAAATTATTTTTTAGATCTGCTTAAATTCTCACTGAATATAAAGAATACTTTAAAGCGACTGCGCTTTGCTCTGAGCAAAAATTGAAAAAATAGTCGAAATTCGCGCCACACTCACAACTTATCACACAACCACAGCCGATAAAGTTATGATGAAATGCTCTAACAAGATTATTTTTTTGAAAAAAAATAGCATAACCCACTTATATTTCGCACGGATCGATGTAGCATTTTTCACGTTATTGTTGATTTATCTATATTTAAAAAAATGGCTCAGCCGATTTCGATGAAATTAAAATGGGACCAATTTTTCGTACTTATACTCTTTCCAGTAAAAAAATAATTATTGAAATCGGACTACTATGAAAAATTATTATGCGTGATTATACATGAGAAAATTAAAAAAATGTACGCGTCGAATTGAGTAGACCTCCTTCGGTGATTCGTCGGTCAAAAAACAAATTTCACTAAAATCGTTTAGAAAATAAATATTCAAGTTTTTTTTTTAAAGGTGTAAGATATTAACTTTAGGTATTAATATTATGTATGTGCCAAAGAGATAGCTTTGTCTGACAGCTTGGTCTTAATAACCTCAATTGTTTTGTCCTGCAGGCACGAGATTGCTAAACTCAAAACTAATATGGCGCTAACGAACTGCAGTATTCATTATTATGGGTATGATTCAAATGGACAGCAGCAAAATTGCATTTTGGTTCTCCCGTACTCAAGAAAATATATTTGGTGAGCGATATGCGATAGCGGTCAGCAAAAATATGTAGATGACATCAAAGTTATATTCGTTCTACACTTTCTGATACATGCTACAAATTTACAAAACTTGCCTTCCGATCTAGGGTAATTTTTAGTGTAATAATACGTATTTCTTAGTGTAATAATATGTATATGGGAAATCCATAAGTCCATTCTATGTTCAGCATGTCCTACGTCTGTTATAGTGACAAAAAATATACTAAACCCTATCGGTGGCATGCCTTTGGCCTGTCTTGGGAGCTCCAGAATCTCCAGGGGAACGCACCGGAGCTCCCAGCACTTTTCTATTGACGCCATGCGATTGATTGACGCATACAGCCATATACGACAACGTGGCCACTCAGCGTTGTCGTCCTCCCGAGCCCATTTGAGTGGATGGCTAGAGCCTCAACTACAACCACCAGTGAGCTCAGCCTTGTAGGCTTTTACTACAGGCAGGGGATACTGATGCCGTATTCTATTTCCCTAGCATCAAGGCCAAAATACTGAACCTAACCACAATGACAGTTTATTACTTAAAAGTGCCGTAAATTATGTAAAGCACGTTAGTATATTAATATTTTTTAGCTATACAAATCAGTAAGTAAATAAATCGCCTCGGTCCTGCCCCCTAATATTATTATGCTGACCACAAATTGCGATTCAGATTAAATTGGCCGCTAACCATTCAAATAGTAGTTACCATATTTAATTATCTAACTTCGCTTAGCAAATTCCCAGCAATCAATAGTCGATAGCTTACTGCGTTCACTTTACGAAATTAGTTTGGAATAACAACAATATAGTTTGGAACTATGAGTATTTGCTGATAATACTGGTAATACTGATACTGCTTGCGGGCACGGTTAATGGCTTAGTATGTTTGGGAGGGATCCTTGGCAATAGTTGATGTTTACTATAAAGATAATCATTGTCATTACATGTATTGTTTATCAAATATTACAGGGCAAAATAAGCAGCATTAGCTCGATAGATGATCTAATACCGGCAGGCACGCGCTGTGTTTTGTACCTAATAAGGTGCGCTCATAGCGTAGTTTGACTAGGTGTTTGTCAGCGATCACCGAAGTTAAGCAAAGTTCAGCATGGTCAGTCTTCGGATGGGTGACCGCGGGTGGCATTTCCAACTGAGCGCTACCGTGGGTCTGATGACACGTTAAATTGTAAGTCCCGGTAGTTTAATTTGATGAATTTAAAGCTTCCAGCTATCAACCGGTCTTATTGGAAATTATTAGGAGAGGCCCATGTCCAGCAGTGGACGTCTGGATGGCTGAAATGATGATGATGATGATGATGAAGCTTCCAGAGAAGTCGGAGGCCTTCAGGCGGCTTAAAAAATTTGACACCAGGGCTATACAAACTTACCTAAATCCTGTTTAAAATATTGTCTAATGTATCTAAAAACACGACTTCACTACGAATACTTATTTTTCCTGTTCTATTCGTATCGCTAATTATTAGACCTTCAAAGTTAACTCAAACACAAGGCTCGCTACTCAGTCATTAACTAAACCATTTTACCGAAAGCAAGTAAAGTTAAAAGCGGCCGAGAATTACTAATGAGTCGTAATGTACTTACAAACTAACACCAAATTGATGTGGCTATGCCTACTGTGGAACCCTCGGTTTCATCCATTTATTGTCGACGACACGACCCACTGACGATTATGACTTGGGTTTTCTCCTATATCGGCATTTTAATAGATATAAATCTATGCTAAAATAGGTCTACCCACGAAGGGTAATTAGGCCATTTCCAGCTAGCTGTCCCAACGCGAGTTAATGGGTTTACATACCCCATAGAATTTTTTCTACGGATGTAAGCAGGTTGTCTCACAAAATTTTCCTCCAGCAAAAAGCCAGTGGAGTGTGTAGATCCGTAGGTACATGAACTTCAAACAACTATCAATGTACGAGTAAGTATTGTTATCTATGTCGACAACACATATCGCTTTGCCCACGTCCATGTGGGTGCATTTTGCTAAATAAATTTCCTTGATAGTAGACGATCACAAACAAAACAAAATTACTCTACTTTAGTAGGTTATCCAAATCAATGAAGCCTAAAGAATCGGACATACATGACAGCGCCAGTCATTTTTAGCATATCCTTAGTGTGTCGTATCGCCCACTGTAAATTTAACTATGGGTATTTCGTTCGCCCTCGCTAATGTACAAATGTTCGAGCGTGTTACTTTCTAATTATACACAAAGGCTTTCTGAAACAGACTACATACCTAGGTTGAATAAAGCTGGCTAATTGCTTTACGCAGTCTAATCATAGATATAATAAAGGCAGATCCGGTGTTTAGTAATTCATCATACAAAAATAAGCTCCGGGTTGAAGTCAATTTGACATTTGTCTGCCATATTGAGAACAACAACGTTGTATCTCTCCCTATCGTCTGGGTGGCAAGACGAGTCGACGATATTGTTACGAGATGGGTTCTTGGATAGTCAGTTAAAACGCCGAATATTCACTTTGCACTTTATTGAACACAATCGCTTCACAAAAATCACAAAAACACACGACACAACTGGTTCGCACAAACACTTCACACTGGTACTGATATTCACACAAGCTAGTCACTTCACAATCACTGGTATCGCACTCTAACCCGAGTAGTTATCGCTTCGACGGTAAACGAATAAACTGATCCCCAAGGGTCGGCCGGCGTATTTATATCCGTTATTTTTTACAGTCTCGAACCTACGAGATATTTCGCAACATTACTCGATCTTAATAAACGCTATTGTGTTAACAAGTAAACAACTTGAAAGTTCGAGAATCCCTATTGTTTTTCAAATACGTAAACACCAAACAAATAAACTCGAGTCATAAAGCCATAAAACCGAATACAAAAGGCACCAATAAAAACACAATAAAGCTTCACAGAACAATAGAGCTTCCCAGAACCGGATCACGTAGACACCGCAGATTACATCATAGTTACTCCATACCTACAACGGGCGTCTACTGCGTTACAATATTGTGAAAATCGCGGGTCGAAATTGGATACGATTAGCACAGGATCGAGACAAATGGCACCGTAAGAGACAGACCTATATCCAGCAGTGGGATAAAGAAGGCTGCGGATGATGATAGTGGAAACACGTGACATTTGACAGTAGTTCACTTGTCTCAAATTATGTATCATTGATTACGTAGCAGTTTCGTTAACGCTATTTTGAAGTAATCATGCCTTTATATTTCAAACACTTCCTCTTTCTTTCTTTCTTCCAAGAGTCTAATAAGATATTCGTGAGTGTGTAGTTGTTTAACATTCCTTCCTATTTCATGTTTAGAGGCTTGTGGCTACTTTTAAGCAGATTTCAACCGCTGCGCGCTGGAAGCTTTTGTAATTACGTGTTATGACTGTTTTGATAATATATATATGCAATATTTAATGATCCAGAACAACAGCGAATGAAACAATAGTAATTTTCAATTTCCTGCAGTTTTGGAGTTTTTTTTGGACCTTCCAAGGCTCAATCTCAGAGCAAATAAAAAAATCAAGAGAGAACGTCGTTGAACAGTCAAGTGAGGCCAGTTTTTTATACATGTGTGAGTGCGTCGGTGTTGTGCCGCCATAATTCGACTGACAAGCCAAGGCGTAGTTTCGTTTTACGAGGATGTGTGTGTAATTGTCTGTACACGGCGAGTCGTAGTTTTGGTTGGCTTCATTTGTTTGTTGACAACATTCTCTCTTGATTTTTTATTTGCTCTGAGGGCTCAATACCTAGATAGCTATTTATTTCAACTTAATGGCATCATTAAGTTAAAATTAAGTTAAAATTTAATTTTTTAATTTACCTTTAGTAGCCTTTTTCTCCAAAACCAATGACTACCTGCCAGCACTAGAGTAACTGCCACCAACCATTTATTTAACTTTTTAAATTCGGCCTTGTACTCTTACAAAACTAAACTTAGAAAATATAACTGTCAATTATAACAAATTCAATTCAAATTCTTCTTAGATATCTTTGACGACGCTAACTTTACCATAGCTATTGCAATTCAAGGAATTGTTTACGCCGGAACCAATCCAAAAACGTCTCAGGTGGCAAACAGCCTGATACCTATTCATAACAATAACAAGCCCGAAATCAAGATACGCGCTACCTTGTTAAAATATTGTAACGCAGTAGACGCCCGTTGTAGGTATGGAGTGCGGTGTTTACGTAATCCGGTTCTGGGAAGCCCTATTGTTCTGTGAAGCTTTATTGTGTTTTTATTGGTGCCTTTTGTAATCGGTTTTATGGCTTTATGACTCGAGTTTATTTGTTTGGTGTTTACGTATTTGAAAAACAATAGGGATTCTCGAACTTTCAAGTTGTTTACTTGTTAACACAATGGCGTTTATTGAGATCGAGTAATGTTGCGAAATATCTCGTAGGTTCGAGACTGTAGGAAATAACGAATATAAATACGCCGGCCGACCCTTGGGGATCAGTTGTTGTTCGTTTACCGTCGAAGCGATAACTACTCGGGTTAGTGTGCGATACCAGTGATTGTAAAGTGACTAGCTTGTGTGAATATCAGTGCCAGTGTAAAGTGTTTGTGCGAACCAGTTTTGTCGTGTGTTTTTGTGATTTTTGTGAAGTGATTGTGTGCAATAAAGTGCAAAGTGAATAATCGGCGTTTTAACTGACTATCCAAGAACCCATTTCGTAACATTTGGTGTCAGAAGGGTGGATAGTTGAAAATGCCGGTAACACCATACGACGAAGAGACCCCTCGCACAAGGAGTCAGCGCCGACAGGAGGAAGCGCGCCGTCAAGAGGAGCAGGAGCGCCGCCAGGAGGAGATCGACCAGAGGCGCTTTGGAAATAATTCGCTGTTAATGGAAGGCAGTGAGTCCGAGGCAACCAACGACGACTCCAGAAACCCAGGAGCACCTGCTGCGGCACCTTCTGTGGTACCTGCTGCACCACCTGCTGTGGCACCTGCTACATCACCTGCTGCCCCTGCGGCATTTGATATGGCTGCAATGATGTCCATGATGCAGTCAATGTTCGATCGCAACAAAGAAGACCAGGCTCGTCTGCTGGAAGAACAGGCTCGTCTAATGGAAGAACAGGCCCGCAACAACGAAAGACAGACTCGCCAGCTAGAAGAAAAATTGGACCGCAACAGAGAACAGGCTCGCCAGCTTGAAGAAAAATTGGACCGACAAAAAGAAGATCTGATTTCAAGCTTGCAGACGACTTTGGGCAAGGAAATAAAAGAAGTCAAGGACACGGTCAAGCAGCTTGATACTAGCGTAAAAGAGCACGAATCTCGTATTGTCGAAGCGGAAACACAAATCGCCGACGTGAGAAAGGCCCTGAATGTTATCAAATATGGAAGCGGAGCCGCTGCATCTACAACCTTCTCGCCAGCCTCACAAAAGATTAAAGTGACGCCTTTCGACGGAACATCATCATGGTCAGCCTACAAAATTCAATTCTACGCCGCAGTCAAAACCAATGGATGGAACAAGGACCAAGCCATGAACGCCCTCATCATGAGCCTTCGCGACGAAGCCCTGAGTATTCTGGATGCCGTGGGCAAGGAAGTGACCTACGACAAATTAATGGAAACGCTGGAAAGTCGCTATGGTGATGAGCACCTGGAACGTGTGTACCGAGCGCAGTTGAAGAACAGGGTGCAACGTCGTAATGAAAGTCTTCAACAGTGGGCTGTCGAGGTGGAGAAACTATTCCGGAAGGCTTATCAGTCCGCGCCATTACCTAACGACGAACATCTAGTGGAAGCGTTTGCTAACGGGATAGCTGACTTCGAAGTAAGAACTGCAGTAAAACTCGGGCATCATAAAACACTAAAGGAAGCTTTGGCTCAAGCCTTAGAAGTCGAGGCTGTACGAAATCCAGTGAAGGGTATCCAAAATATAAGGGAAGTAAAGGACGCATCACTTCGTACAAGGTTTGGCCCTAGATGCTACAACTGCGACGAAAGAGGCCATTTATGGCGGAATTGTCCAAAGCCATGCCGAACCAGGGACGATCGACTATTGGAAGAACGAACGGATCGTGAGGCGACGCATTCACTATGGAGGAATAAACGACCTGCTGAAGAAAGCAGAAATTGGCGAGTGTTAACCGGGTCAGAAAAGCCAAAGATTTTGATATCACAAGCTCACGATGGGAACAGCCTGATCATCAATGGTGCCATCAACGGAACTTCGTGCAAGCTGACATTGGATACTGGAGCCTCTCGCACTATCATCAGTTCCCGTTTGGCTAAGCGCTTTCTTCCGAACTTCGAAAGCTGCAAAACAGTTCAACTTCTGACAGCGACCGGTCAGCACATATCCGTCCAAGGAGAGAAGCTGGTGGAGTTAAAGTTGGGTGAGAAAACCTTCCAACATAAAGTCATTGTGGCAGATATAGTTGACGATTGCATTCTGGGTCTTGACTTCATGCGAGAACATCATTGTGAGATTGACGTCAACCAAGGAATCTTGAAATGTGGAAGAGAAGAAATCTTCATGGAAGGCGCCATATCAGGAAAGGTTTATTGTCTGCAGAGAACAGTGCTTCCACCTAGATCGGAAACCATTGTGGCAGTTAGATTACCGCCAAAGTTGGGACATCAACAACGATGTGTGCTAATAGAACAATCGGAAGGTGATCAACCATGGTTAGTGGCCCGAACTTTGGTGAGGACTACTAATACTGCTGTGGTGCGTGTGCTCAACACAAGTAACGAGGAACAACTCATCAAAGGAGGAACCCCGATTGGTACATGCGAAGAAGTAGACTGGATGCGCAGATGCCAAGAACCACCAAAGGAGAAATACAACTGTGCTGGGAGTTACAACGTGTCAACACTATTAGAAGATTCCCGTAAGGATCTCTCCGAAAAAGAACTTCTGATGGCGAAGAAGACGCTACAGCGCTTTACCGACATATTTGCCCTCGATGATGCTGTCAACGGGAAAACTGGATTAGTAAAGCACACAATAAATACAGGAAGCGTGCCACCGATTCGACAACGGCCAAGAAGGATACCAGTTGCCAGAGAAAAAGAAGTTGAGTCAATGATCGAAGACATGGCACGCAACGGTGTGATAGAACCGTCATCCAGCCCGTGGTGTTCTCCAGTGGTTCTAGTGAAAAAGAAGGACGGCAGTATGCGGTTTTGTGTTGATTATCGACGACTCAACGACGTAACGAAGAAGGACAGCTACCCTTTGCCGAGGATTGATGACACATTGGATACACTGACGGGCATGAAGTGGTTCACTACGCTGGACTTGAAGAGCGGGTACTGGCAAGTGGAAATAGACCCTAAAGATAAGGAGAAGACCGCATTTTCTACGGGAAAAGGCCTGTGGCAATTTAAAGTGATGCCGTTTGGGTTGTGCAACGCCCCCGCTACGTTCGAGAGGTTAATGGAGTTGGTTCTTGCGGGACTAATTGGAGACGCATGCCTTGTCTACTTAGACGACATCATAATTGTGGGAAAATCCTTCGAAGACCACCTACAAAACCTGGAACGAGTCCTAACAAAAATACGTGCTGCCAATCTTAAGCTGAGTCCGAAGAAATGTTCCTTCTTCAAGAGGCAAGTGAATTTCTTGGGACATGTGATTTCCGAAGCTGGCGTACAGACGGATCCAGGTAAAGTCAGTGCTGTGAAGGATTGGCCTGTGCCAAAAGACAAGACGGAAGTCAGAGCATTCTTGGGTTTATGCTCCTATTACAGGCGATTCGTGAAGAACTTTGCTGATATCGCTAAGCCGTTGCATAGACTGACTGAGGAAAAACGGCCCTTTCTCTGGGATGAAAATTGCGACGCAGCTTTTCGAGGACTAAAGGAGCGACTTTGCAATACGCCTATTCTCGGCTTTCCGGACACCGAGAACGAGTTTATCGTGGACACTGACGCCAGCAACACCGGCATCGGAGGAGTATTGTCGCAAAGAAAAGGAGACCAAGAAGTGGTGATTGCGTATTTCAGCAAATCCCTGTCCAAGCCAGAAAGGAACTACTGTGTGACAAGAAAGGAGCTACTTGCAGTGGTGAAGACATTGCGTCACTTTAGCAAATACCTGCTCAGGCGAAAATTCCATCTGAGGACCGACCACGCTGCTCTAAAGTGGCTACTGCAGTTTAAAGATCCCGAAGGCCAAGTGGCAAGATGGATTGAGCAACTACAAGAGTTCGACTTTACCACGGAACATCGCAGTGGAAAATCTCATGGCAACGCAGATGCACTGTCAAGAAGGCCATGCTCAGAGGACTGCAAGCATTGCTCAAGACAAGAGTCGAAAGATCCAGTACCTGTCAGAATGCTCAAAGCTGACATCGGCGACGAATGGAAAGAAACCCTTCAGGTTGAACAAAAAGAAGACGTCGACATCAAGCCGATTCTTGAATGGATGGAATCAGGTGCCCGTAAGCCTGACTGGAGTGCTATTGCTTCACTGAGTGTTACGACAAAGAGCTATTGGGCGCAATGGGATAGCCTGGTGCTTCAAGAGGGAGTGCTGTGCCGAAAATGGGAAAATGCTCGAGGCAACCAGTGCCATCTCCAAATGGTTGTACCCAGAGCAAAAGTTCCCGAAGTTTTGAAGCTGTACCACGAAGGGTTTTCGGGAGGACATCTGGGTGTGAAACGGAAATTCGAGAAAGGTTTTACTGGATCAACTGCAGAGATGACGTAGAAGACTGGGTACGGAAATGCACGAGCTGTGCATCAGTGAAAGGTCCGCATACCCGCAGCAGAGGAGCACTAAAGCTGTATAATGTTGGAGCACCATGGGAGCGAATCGCACTGGATGTGGCCGGACCATTTCCTGTGAGCGAAAGTGGCAACAAGTACTTCCTTGTCGTCATGGATTACTTCACCAAGTGGCCGGAAGTCTTCGCAATTCCAAACCAAGAGGCATCGACGATAGCGGACAAATTGGTTCATGAAGTATTCTGTCGTTTTGGAGTACCATTGGAAATCCATAGTGACCAAGGAAGAAATTTTGAATCTCAACTGTTTCAAGAGACGTGTCGGCTAATGGGTGCACACAAAACAAGGACAACATCTTACCACCCGCAATCAGATGGAATGGTGGAGCGATTCAACCAAACTCTGGAGAGATACCTGGCAAAAGTAGTCGAAAGCAAACAACGGGATTGGGACAAGCATATCCAGCCATTTTTGCTGTCATACCGAAGTGCTGTTCATGAGAGCACCAATGTCACTCCTGCTTTTGCCAATTTCGGACGTGAATTACGGCTACCCGCCGACTTAATAACTGGTGTCCCACCGGATTCTCCACAACCCATAACTGAGTACGCCAGTGACCTCCGGAACAAGATGAACGACATCTATGAGCACATTAGAGAGTATGGCCAGCAAACATCGGAAAGAATGAAGACTAGATACGACAGAAGGACTAACAACCCTGGGTTCGAGGAAGGCTCGCTAGTATGGCTACACAACCCTATACGCAAAAAAGGGAAATCTCCAAAGCTACAAGCCAAATGGGATGGACCATACCGAGTGGTGACCAAGATCAACGACGTGACGTTCCGCATACAGAAGGGACATCGAGGTGCTCCCAAGATAGTTCATGTGGATCGATTGGCGCGATATTACGGGTGCAACGATGCTCGGGACGAGCATGTCTTAGGAGGGGGTAGTGTAACGCAGTAGACGCCCGTTGTAGGTATGGAGTGCGGTGTTTACGTAATCCGGTTCTGGGAAGCCCTATTGTTCTGTGAAGCTTTATTGTGTTTTTATTGGTGCCTTTTGTAATCGGTTTTATGGCTTTATGACTCGAGTTTATTTGTTTGGTGTTTACGTATTTGAAAAACAATAGGGATTCTCGAACTTTCAAGTTGTTTACTTGTTAACACAATGGCGTTTATTGAGATCGAGTAATGTTGCGAAATATCTCGTAGGTTCGAGACTGTAGGAAATAACGAATATAAATACGCCGGCCGACCCTTGGGGATCAGTTGTTGTTCGTTTACCGTCGAAGCGATAACTACTCGGGTTAGTGTGCGATACCAGTGATTGTAAAGTGACTAGCTTGTGTGAATATCAGTGCCAGTGTAAAGTGTTTGTGCGAACCAGTTTTGTCGTGTGTTTTTGTGATTTTTGTGAAGTGATTGTGTGCAATAAAGTGCAAAGTGAATAATCGGCGTTTTAACTGACTATCCAAGAACCCATTTCGTAACAATATAATACGCCATTTACAATCACGAAATGGAATCCTCGACAAAAGTTTTCTGTTCGGGTTTTTCCTCCTTTTCGTTCAAGATCACATTTCAAAATACTTTCGTTTTGTAGAACAAAATCTCTTTGACAATGGATCTCTGTTGGCGTTGGTATCTCGAGAATTTTAGTATGATTTCGGTTGGAGATTTCTTTACCTGGACAAAAAATATTGAATAGTTAGATAAACATTGACCGTACAAATAATTACAAATTAATTACAATAGAGCTAAAAATAATTTTGATTCCAAGAGTATAAAACCTAAAATACCATCAGACTTAGTCCGGTTGTTCTTTTCGGTATGATTTCAGGTCGTGATAGATTTCTTAAGACAAAAAGATATTGTAAAATTAGACTAACCTTGCCATACCATTTCGTTACTATAAAGCTAGGAATCATTTTGATCACATCAACATAAAAAAATCGGCCAAGTGCTAGTTGAACCTGCACACCAAGGGTTCTGTATCGTATGGAAGCCCCCTTAATATATTTTATTTTAATTGTAGGTATTGTTTATTTTTGAAGGGAATATAATTATGAAAATATTTCAAGCATCTACCTGTTGCCGTTATTTACTGTACCAGCCTTTGTAATAGTCTACTGCAGGACGTAGGCCTACCCACGAAGGGTGATTGGGCCATATCCACCACGCTGGCCCAGTGCGGGTTGGTGGATTCACATACGCCATTGAATTTCTTCTACGGACGCATGCAGGTTGCTTCATGATGTTTTCCTTCACCGAAAAGCCCGTGGTGTGAAATTCCGTAAATAAATTCCAAGGAATTCATTGGTACGGGACCGGGATTTGAACCCATGACCTCACGATTGTAAGGCGGGTGTCATTACCACTAGACCACCACGGCCTTGCCGTTATTTATATCGAGCAAAATAATCACGTTACTTGTGTGTATGTATAAAATTAAAATAAAATAAAATATTTTTTTTACTATTCATAATATAAGTGATATTTAAGTAAATTTTTTTACTTTTTTTTTACTTTTTTTTTTTTTTTATTAATATAATGACAATACTACACTACTACTACATAGAAAGCAATTGGATCATCCACAGACCCTTGAAGGTCTTTAAGTAAATTATCTGTTAATATGTCAAATATCTACCTGGCACCGTTATTACTTATTTCTTATCTTACACCGCTTTAGAGCGAAAAACAGAAAAAAAAATTGGATTTGTTGTATGGGCCCCCTTAAATACTTTTTTTTGCGTTTTTTGTATTTGTTGTTATAGCGGCAACAGAAATACATCATCTTTGAAAATTTCAACGTTCTAGCTATCACGGTGCATGAGATACAGCCTGGTGACAGACAGACGGACGTCAGCGGAGTCTTAGTAATAGGGTCCCGTTTTTACCTTTTGGATACGGAACTCTAAAAACTAACTAGCATCGGAGTTGGTCCGATCGTTGTTCTTAGGTAAAATATAAGACAGACACCTGAATATAACAGTAAAATAATAGTATACTAAACATTTTACCATACCAACTAATATCACATTTATCATTCCGAAAAAACTTTACGGTTGTTTTTGTTTCAATTGGAGATTTATCGATCGGATTTTAAATAATATCGTTATCTATACTAGTATCGAGTAAGCTATAGGCATTAAGCTTAAATACATATAAAATTGATGATTGATGAAATGATGAGCCGTGGTGGCCTAGAGGTATTGACACTCGCCTTGCAATCGTGAGGTCGTGGGTTCAAATCCTGGTCCCGTACCAATGAGTTCTTTGGAATTTATGTACGTGAGGCAACCTGCATGCGTCCGTAGAAGAAATTCGATGGCGTAATGTGAATCCACCAACCCGCACTGGGACAGCGTGGTGGATATGGCCCAGTCACCCCTTCGTGGTTAGGCCTACGTCCTGCAGTGGACTATTAAAAAAGGCTGGTACCGTACAGTACAGTACATATAAAATGATCTTGGAAAACAGCTTAACTACTTATAACTACGCGGTTTTGTTTAAAAAGAACAAACGGACAGACATTAGACTTTGAGCTATACCTACAGCTTTGTTTTGGATTAACTCATCCTCTTAGTTAACATCGGTGGAGTGACCGCCTGATCCGCCTGTTATCTTCAATCTAACATTTTTTCAATAAATCTACTTTTAAGGATATCTTTGCAGACTATGACGAGACCTCAACATACTTAGTGTCCTTGATAATATTTAGTGTTCCTCCTGTAAAATTTATCCACATACAAATACAAGACCTCGAAAGGGACCGGACATAATTTCCGTAACTTTAGTACAAGAAAATTATGCCAAATGTCTAGGCTTAAAATGCTAACGAGGCAAAATTTATGTAACGAGATTCCCTTTAATCCGGACACCTCCAAACCAAATGAGGGTCTCAAAAGAAATTCAGGCTCGTGTGTAATCTCCCTTAGGTCAGCGGTTCGCCGACTGCTTGTCTTTTAACCCTTATTTTTGCTAAGATCAGTGTTTTATAGATGTTTTTAAATTGCTTCCAAAAGCAGGACATTTAGAGATTTGTGTGTATTTTATTTTATGCGATATTTTTGGGAATTGCTTTATTTATATTGTATTTTATGCAAGATATGTCAAAATTACCAACAAGCCGTGGTGGTGACACCTGCCTAACAATCGTGAGGTCGTGGGTTCAAACCTGGTCCCGTCAATGAGTTCTTTGTAATTTAAGGGGGCGCCTAATGCCAAAATCAAGCGAAAGGTGTATTTTTAAAGAAATATTTTTAGTGGTGTAAAGGTAACGAACATAAATATCCATATTAAAAAAAATACTATAGGAAAGGAAAAAACCTATAGTAGCAGAGTAATCGCGTAGAATTTTGGAAAATAATATGGTTACATAAAAAAAAAAACTTTTTTTTTCAAATACTTGAAATTATCAGCGACAACACCACATTACCCGTAATTTATGTACAGATTTCAAATATAACAAGAAAATCATTTCGATAAACTTTCAGGACTAGAGCTAATAGAAATAAAATTACTTGGCTTATTGGAAATCTATAGGGGAGGCGTATGTCCAGCAGTGGTCGTCCTACGACCTATATATGGATGGATGATTATTAACTTAAAGGAAAACGACCGAGACGTTTTAGCGTGGGTAGACTTTGTTCCTTGCTAAGCCAAAACAAGCTTGATTGCTGCTCAATAAGCATCCACTTAATTTTTTTATCGTAATACGCCATTAAGTATCCAAATGCGCTAAAAAACGGCATTTACTGCATATTTACTTGAATATTTGGTTCTAATTAAGAAAGATGGGTCGATATTGTGAAAATCGCGGGTTAAACGAACACGATAAGCACAGGACCGAGACAAATGACACTGTAAGAGAGAGGCCTATAACCAGCAGTTGGATAACGAAGGCTGCGGACGATGCTGGACCCGATGCCTCATTACTGTCACCACTTCAAAAATCCTTACAACATCTCCTGAAAAACACGAAGACATTTTCATGAAGTATTGTTACACGAACCTTTTCTCTGAAACACAAATAAATAAAAACAACCCCGTCTGTAATTAGTTAATTACCATAGTTAAGATTTCTCTTATAAATTAGCATTTCTGTGGCCCTCGTCAAGCAACAGTCTGCTTTGTATTGTGATAAAACTTTGAATTCATTTAATATTGTCTGAAGTTTAGTATTCTTCTGCCATGTCTCATTGCCGAGAGGAAAGTTTAATTAAGATGTCTTCGCTGAACAACTAAGAATAATTTCTGCAAGGGAAAATTACTATACTAACGGCCGCCGGCTACAACTAATGATATACATACTTCTATATCTTTTCCCTATTCTTTCTATCTTGTCCCTATTTTGGACTATGCCGACGCTTGCTATCTCGACTTTTCCCAGAAGCAATTTGTCAAGCTCGAGCGCCTTCAAAACCTTTGCATAAGATTTATTTTCGGTCTTCGGAAATATGATCACATTACTCAATTCCGTAACAAGCTTAAGTGGCTCCCTATCCGTCTTAGCAGTGATACCCATATTCTTTCCCTTCTCTACAACGTGTATATATATACTACGTTATGTAGTGTATTTTATTGTTTTTGGATATTTATAGCTTTTCTTTATTCATTTATGGTTACACCACCGTCCATGTCAATTACATGTTTCCACACAGTAGAGGTTGTCTGGGAGAAATCGCTTAGCGATTAGACCGTCTTTTGTACCATTCTTCTGTCGTTATTTCTTTTTCTGTTATGTTTTTTGTGGTGTCAATAAAGTGTTTTTGTATTGTATTGTATACTTACTCCTTTTTAACCGACTTCCAAAAAGGAGGAGGTTCTATGTTCGTCTGTATGTATTTTTTTGTGTATTTTCATCGATAATTTCGCCAATTGCGAACCGAATTTTTAAAAATCTTGTTTGGTTTGAAAGGGTATACTCCCGAGGTGGTCCCATTTAAATTTTACAAGCTACAAAACAATTTAAATTACGAGTATGTAAACAATTCGAGCGAAATATTCGAATTTTGTACACGATGGAAGGCGGTATTGCCATTTTTTGAGAAAAATAATGAATTACATCTTTCAATTAGGGTAACATGTATTTATTTATTGTCCAAAGATACGTAGTCAAGTGCGTCACGAAAGAGGCGAGTAATGACGCTGAGCAAGTTAAAATTTCAATTTTCTTTTATAACTCAAATAAATATTGTTTCACAGTGCTAAAATACTTCTGAGGGAAAGTTTCCATCCATGAAGCGAGAATCGTTTTTAAATATCTTAGTCTACAATATACATGACATAAATAGTAAGTTTATATAGGACGGGTGGCTAGCCCTGGTGTCAGAGTTTTTAGGCCGCCTGAAGGCCTAAAACATGACATGATTATAGGTATTTCGCTTCGAGCAAATATCCATACTAGATAGATATTTGCTCGAAAGTATTTTGTTTACGATTGAGAATATATGTCTATAACCTACAGTGAGATCGATAAACAAAGGTAAACAATGACAATAATCCTATGATCATAGCTATATTATAGTGCGACGATAAAAAAAGTTTCCTCTCCACAACGCAGGTACTTTAGGAATTGTAGAAAAATGCGAGCATAATTTATTTTAATATTTCTAAACGATGGAAAGATAGAGCTTTCAAGAGCAAGCAAACAAAGATAATCGAACAATGAGGCCCTTCAGCGCCTCGAGTCTTATCGGAGAGATTAGAGTAGAATTAAAAGGTCTCTGGCCTGTCTAGACTCGCCATTTTGAAAATCTACTCTAAAACGAAATGTATGAGAAGTAGAATAAAACATCTACGTAAGGCATCACCTATCACCTTTCTCTTTTTCTTATTCGTCCTCTTCATTACTGAAGGTCGTGCCCGTCTTGAAATGCTCTGACGGAATCAGTAACAAGCTGCTTCCACGCCGCCCTATCTTCGGCTTTCTTCAGAGCAGTGGAAACTGGAAGCCCGGTTATTAACTTAATCTGATCAGACCAACGGGTAGGTGAGCGTCCACGTGGTCATTTGCCATCTACTTTCCCAACTACAATCATTTTCTCAAAATTATCTGGCTGCCTACGGGCGATGTGCCCAAAGTAAGTCAAGACTCGTTGATAACAAATTGTGGAAAGCCTAGTTTTAATCTTTAGTTACTCAAGAATGGACTTATTGGTGCGTTTCGCTGTCCACGTTATGCGTAACATTCTCCTCCGACACCACATTTCAAAACCTATCACCTTTAATGCATCTTATAATAATTTCAAAATGTCTTCATATTTTTAACACCTCGACAAAATGTTTGGAACAGCTGATTCTTATTTTGTGATATCAGGGCAAGAAAGTAAGTTCGTATGGGCCGGGTGGCTAGCCCTGATGGCAGTGTTTCTAAGCAGCCTGAGGGTCTCTGACATACCTAAACGGTTAAAACAACCGGGGCCTACAGTTTAACGATATCAGGGTAGTAAGTGTAATGTGACCCAAGTGGCCCTAAAGTAAAAAACTACGTTGTAATGGCGTTATGGTCTCTACTCTACTTATTTGTACAAGGAGTTGTTTACTGCACTTTCATAGATGCTCATCATAATGGAACAATGAACATGGAACCAACCTGAAAATCGCAAAAAAGACAATTGTACATTTTAAAAATGTTGTATGGCAAACTCTAAGCCTTGTTCGGGATTCCAGGGTTGAAATAAATTTACAATGATAAGCACTATTACTACATCGTAGAGAGACGCAGTCACAGTATAGTTCTTCAAATGACCAAAATATTATTTCCATAGAACAATAACAGATCACGTAAAGTATTTCCTCGAACCCATCATCCTCTTTGGGTCGATTATTTCCAAAACAATATCCAAGTCTCACATCGCGGCTCCCACGGGAACGCTCTCGATGGAATATTAAAGAAAACGGCCGTGTTTTAGCCAGGTATGAGGTTTTATTTGTCCGCACGTATACCCAGATCAACCGCGCCTTAGGGTTGTCAACTGTTTAAAAATTGTTGTGTAAAAGACGGGCAATGGGACACTAATGATAAGGGACAGAGCAGAGGTGAATGGCCGGTCTTATTGTCGATCTATTGGGAAGGCCTATATTCAACAATGGACGTCCTATGGCTGAGAATAAGATAGGTGATTGGTTAAGCCAAAGGATGGTTTGTATAACAGTGTGTTATCATTGGCTAATGATGTCGATGAATCAAAAACAAAAATTTAAGCGTGGACATTTTTATGAGAGTCCCAAGACTAATCGAAAACAGGTTTTTTATTTGTTCCTAATATAAAACAAACCAATGATTAAATAATAAATAATTTTTGTCGATATTACAAAGGTTTGAAAAATAAGTAGCTACTTGAATAATTTCTTAAAGTTCCAGAAAACCACTGAAGTTTTGATTTTCGAATGATCCCATACTAGTACAGGGTACAGAAATAAAAAAAAATGTTTTTATCACCTAGAAATGTACTTAAAGTTGCCGTTGTAGAATATTTTCCCAAGGCGTCAAGTCAATCCAGCAACTTTTAAACCAATAATCAGTTCCGTTGATTTAATCCAATGATTTAATCGCAAACTATTTTGACGTTAACCCTAAGCCTTCAGCGGACATTTTGTCATATTGACGTGTCAATGTCCCGCAACTGTCAAACTTCAACAGCAACTGTCAAACATTCGGGACAGCAGGCAACCCTAGCAGTTTATGAATATTTAGTGATAATACATCGCTCCATACCGTCTGCTCGAGAGATTCGTCCTCGTGAAATATTACACACCTGAAATTGGAGTCGTAAAAACACTAGAGTCTATGAAGCTTAGAATAAAGCAAAGAGACGTATACGTGATATACTAAGGAAAAAAAGATTTTCATCAAATCTATTCGAAAAGGACTACTTGGTTCGCCTTTAAGTGCGCCCAAAGGTGGTGTTTTCTATAGGGAACTTTATAAGTGCGCAGGAATCATCTTTGCCGCGCACTTTTTGAATTTGGAACAAAAAAGTGCACCGGAATTATCTTTGCCGCGCACTTTTTAAATTTGGAAGTATTTGTAATGTTAGTGTTCAGCGCCAAGAAAATGAATGAAAAAAATTTAAATATAAGTTTTCATTTGTTTTATTATTAGATACCATTAAATTACAATTTAATTGTTACTCTAAGTTTTATTAAATAATAAAATTACAATTAAATATGAGGCGCCTTTTATTTTTTCATAGAGGTTATGAGTGTACCGCTCGGGCGCAAAATATATTTGTGGGTCGGGTGACTAACTACTACCTCACTTATCCTTCACGCTCTGGATTCAAAAAAGCGCCCTCGCCGTAAAAATATTACTTTGCTCCCATATAATACAATCTAATATTTCTGTTCTGTATACAGGTACATACATACTGAGACTTGGGAGAACAAAACCTATGAACTTTTTGCTACTGCCCCTGACAGGCTAAAGGCCGAATTAAACTTCCTGGCGACTGTGAAGTTGGCTACCAGTTGCGCGATACCCAATTCTCGCGCAGCTGTGGTGTAGGGGTTTCAGTCAGGATTGGGTTTTGGGCATCTTGTAGCTGACATCACCGCTGCCCAGAAGTTTGATTGGGACAGTACTGAGGGGTAGTATGAGATTTTATTCGTAAACTGAAACGACATTAGTTCTGTGTGGCTATAAGTTTTTGTACAGCGTCTCTGGCGTGTGGAAGAACTGACAAAAATGTGTAGACTTGACTTAAATTCCTAGGTCCCCAGGGTGGGGCAGAGGGCGTCCACAGAGACTCTCCATCGCAGCCTGTCTTGAGCTTCATGCCTTACCTCCGGCCATGTTTTGCCAATTTTTCGGATGTCCGCCATGATAGAACGCCGCCAAGTGTGCTTTGGTCGACCCGGCCTTCTCTTGCCTTGCGGGTTCCAGTCCAAAGCTTGTTTTGGGATGTAGTTCTTCGGAGCGTATGACCAATCCAATTTACGGTGTTTTACCTGGTCTTCAATTGGACTTTCGTGGCATCTCGATGTAGGTCTATGTTAGAGATTTGGTTAGGCCAGAAAATTCGTAGTATTTGGCGAAGACATCTATTGAGAAACACTTGGAGCTTCTGCATAAATCACCATCCACGTCTCGGATCCATAAAGCAGAACGGTTTTTACAAATTTGTGGGGCCACCCGAAAACTGTTAATATTTTTTACAATACAAACTCTATTATCCATTTGATACCTCTGACATTTTTATCATTATAATATTATCCGTAATTAAAGACGTTCACTGCTGTATTTATTTATGTTAAATCTCTAAGTTAAAATCTATAGCTTCCCCATAATACCAATTGGAAACTGCTTGCATCCAGCGCATTCCTGTGTCAAATTATATTTTAAGCAGTGTGTTACCTACCAGTGATGACTTGTGACACTGAGACGTGGAGGTTTTTTTTGTAAGTTGAGAGGAACCCTAAAAGCTATGAAATAGCCTACTATCGGATACACTTCGGTGAGTGCGCCCAGGAGTTGCACAATCTGGTCCCCCCTGCCCCTTTCTTCTATCGTACGGCTAGACAGACGCGACCAATGCGCCACCCTTTTATGGTGGACATCCCACCCGTTAGAACCAAGCGTTTTGAGTCCACATTCCTCATATGAACTGCCAGAATGTGGAACGCTTTGCCTGAGTCTGTCTTTCCGTTAAAGTACAATGTAGGTGTCTTCAAATCGAGTAAATACTCGTAGGTATCTTCTAGGTAAGCGTGCTACATCTGCTTAACATCAGACAGTGTGTAGTCAAACGCTAACCAATTTGAAATAAAAAAAAAAATTAGACTATGCTCGGAGTCTGCAAAATCATACCAAATTTTTTCAAGGACAAAAACGCAGTCATTTTTAATCGGGTTTCGTTCTGTGAAACGACTTTCAAAATCAATGGCCCCTTGTTGTGTTTAATGGAGCAGTATCCGCACATCCGCTCTCGTATCCTGTGCCAGCGGAAACACTTCGGATCGAGATCTGGACATTCCATCTCTGTCTTCTTGGGTTAATCACGCACATTGCTTTCTCCCTCTATAAGATCACGCGAACTTGTAGACTTCTTGATTTAAATTGTTATTCATTACCGATTAGACTCCATGTCAGTATTACCAGCTTGTAGATCAATCCCTCATTCCCATATCATGGGGAATTTTAAACCGTTGGAGAATTATGATATTACGAAGGGGGATTGCGGAGAGATGTACAATATTTTTTTTACGATTTTATTTTATTGTTACTGGGCGATTTCTGGTGTTGGATTTTTTTTCTGTAATCAATGAAATGTAATATTGACCGTCTACCGTCTCGTACCTATACTGAAATATACAAATGATATACCCACTTTAAACACAAGATGGATAAATTACAATTAAAAATAACGACACAAATCGAACTTACGTGTCACTGACTCTAAAAAAGCAAAGCCCCAAGCATTGCAATAGCACTCTTTGCCACATTGCCCAAATATTTTGAAATAAAATAATGTTTTGGCGCAAATCATCCGTCATATCTCACAGGAGAAACAAAAACGAATGTCGTTCCGATGTCTGCAAAAAATAACGTTGAACGTTGGTTTTGAGAAAAAATGTAAGACAGAATCATACGGTCACGCACAATTTGGGGACTTGATCCGCAATTTGTGGGGAATTTAAGTTATTAACACTGGGAACTCAGCTAAGAAACATGCGACGGTATGTTATACACGTCGTATCAATTAAGGCCACGTTGTTTAAGTTGTTCAGCTCAGCTTAGCTTCAAGTTATCGAGGAAGGAGGCTGTTAACTTGATCGCCGATCCGATCTGACGAATGATGTTATTACGCGCTTCCTGTCTTTACCCGTTAGTTTATAACGACCCGGTTCAATGTACATTCACACTTCGAATGGAATTACATGCAATTTTAATTAAACGGTTTTTAGGGTTCCGTAACCAAAAGGTAAAAACCCTATTACTAAGACTGCGTTGTCCGTCCGTCCGTCCGTCTGTCTGTCTGTCACCAGCAGGCCAATCGCACTAAAAAATACAGCTGAACTAGAATTGAACTTTAACAGAACTTCGACTTTTTGTCTATTTTCGTATCGCGCTAATGATTCTGACTAAAGTTGAAACGCAACTCAATCAGAGTTGGAACGTAACTGGTGTCAAATGAACGGTTGGTATATGATGTTTAGCGCAATACCGAATTCCTTGAAGCTGAATCGAAACTTAACTACAATGGCAAACGAACTTTAACTGAGTTACAGATGGAACGCAGCTGTTTAAAAATAACGCGATTGGCCTACAGGCTGTATCTCATGAACCGTGATAGCTAGACAGTTCAAATTTTCACAGATTTTTTATGTTGTAAAATAAATATTTGAGGTGGGATTCCAAACGTATTTTTTGCCGTATTTTGCTAGATATTAATAGAGGCAACAGGTAGACGCATGAAATGAAAGTGTTCGGAACCCATCGTGCGCGAGTCCGACTCGCACTTGGCTGAATTTTCATACATATATAGGTACTAACTCATCATAGAATAAAGTTGTAGGACGTCTAATGTATAGTAATATGTATCGTGTTTTTGCGGATATCATCATCATCAGCATCTCGTATTATGCAGCCATAGGACGTCCACTGCTGGACGTAAGCCTCCAGTAACGTTGTAGAAGCGCAAGTATTACAACCGTTCGTGCAGTTTATGCAATTTGTTGGTGGAATTCCTATTAATATTAAAACTAATATTGATAAAAGTATTATTTCCGTTGTTAAATTTGCTGTTGTTTTATTATGTAATTATTATTTTATATATTTTTTGGCTTAAAAATCGCTCTCGGCAAAAAGTCATTGATTTTTACAGACTTCCAAAAAGGAGGAGGTAATATTTTCGTCTGTATGTATTTTTGTGTATGTGATTAAATGCTAATTATGAACCGATATAAAAAAATATTTTTTAGATCAGAAGAGTATAGTTTAGAGGCGGTACCATTTAAATTTTATTGAAATCGGCTGAGCTGTTTTTGATAAATCAACAAAAATACGTATGTCGCATCGATTCGTGCAAATTATCCGAATTCTGTACGCGGTGGAAGTCGGTGTTGCGATTTTTTGCGAAAAAATATTATTACGCTATACCTTTTGTTACCTAATTTTTAGTGTAAACAATAAAGAATTTTCTTTCTACTTACCTAATTATATTAACAATTCGTCTAGGTTTATTCCCAAAGTTCAATCGCTTGACCAGTGGTTAATGACTCGCGGCCACACCCACCGCGTTTTTTGCATCCCGCGGAAATGTCCCATAAAATTAAATTATATAGTACTTGTTATTTACTGTCCTGGCTGGTTAATGGAGTTTAAATTCTATGACAGCTGAATAGAGCTTTGATTAGCATTGCCGCGGTTCATGGGAGGTTGTTGAACTGTAACCTGCGCTGGCGCAAGAAATGTACGATTTGCGTACGAGTTTCTGTATCCTATGATTTAGTTTAATTGTTTTATTATTTTTCTTTTAGTCTTATTTTGCTTTATTGTTAGACTACTTTCTTTCCGATGTTTGAATTGATATCATATTACAATTTGAAATGTTTTAAACTTATTTATTCTTTAAAACTTAACCTATTAATTCTAATAGATATACAAAACTAAATAATTAAATTAAATAATTTTCGGCTTTAACTGCGGCGCTGCCGGAAAACCTCATACGGTACAAATATGAGTCGTTGGACAGAATATACCTCTTTGTGCCGTTTGGGGTTGAGACTTTAGATCCACGGGGGCCGGACGCCCTATCACTCTATAAAGACTTGGCCAGGCGGTTAGTAGAAGTTACGCGTGACCAGAATGCTGGCGTCTACTTTAGTCAAAAGATCAGCATTGCCATTCAGCGAGGTAATGCTTCCATTAATCCAGCATTCTGGGCACGTTTCCTTCTACAAAGGGGCTTTTAGATAAAGTTTTATATGTTATAAATTTAGCTTTGTATATATTTATTAGTTTTAGTGATTTTGATATTATACAAATATAAACAATCGAAGCCACCGGTCCGATAATTTTCTTGGCAGCTGTGATATTAGCTACAAGCTACCCGAGGATGGATTTCGCGCAGCTTGTACTCGTAGATGACTTCACGAACGAGAAGTTTGAGTCGGCGTATAGGGTGAATCCAAAGAAATAGAAATGAAGGGATTTTGGTTAATCGTCGTTTTCATTTGGCTCCATAATTTTTTTGAGTTCTACCTTATTTCTGCCAGGAGCGCTGTACAAAAATTCATGAAATTATACGGAAATTACCGTAATTTCCTTTTAAGAATAACTTATATAGACTAATCTATCAGTCTACTAGTAAAAAAAAAGTAAGTTCGTACAGGCCGGGTGGCTAGCCCTGGTGTCAGAGTTTTTAGGACGCCTGAAGGCCTCTGACATGGCTAAACTAAAACAACCGGGACCTACAATTTAACGTGTCATCCGAGCCACGGCAGCGCTCAGTTGAAATCACCACCCGCGGTCACCCATCCAAATACTGACCGTGCGGAACGTTGCTTAATTTGAACGTTGCTTTTTTCTTTGCTTCTTTTTGTCTTTAGTCTACTAGTTAGAGACGTATATACGAGTATTCACTGCAAAATAAATACACTTTAAGTATCTCATAAATACTTAAATTCAGAATTTTTCATTTAAAAAATTTCAAATAAAATCCCAAAACCCTGATACAATATGCAAGATTTAATAATCAGTCTCGCCGCCAATAAAATAAACATGGCTCGTAAAATGCGTCGTAAACTTGCTATCTGTAAAACCAACGCGTAAAGTTAGTCGCCGTTCTCACGGCCGATACTATCACTCGTTTTTTATTCAGGCGGATTAAATGTATTACGCTAATTTTAAAGTGTGTAGGCATTAATTTCTACATTCAAAAGGGTGTCTCAGTTTTGATGCGATGTTTGATTTCGTCTGTCCGGGAGTTGATTCTCCTCTATAGGTTACATTTTGAACGAATCTTGATGAGACATAGCATACGGGTTTTAATTATTTTTGAAATTTTCGTGTTGTCTCAAAAATACTGCCTGTCTAGATAAAGTTATAAAGAAAAGCTCTATCTACCGAGTGTTTCTCTATACGACGCACATGGTCTAGGAACTCTAGGATATCATTGTACTTAGCTTTATGGCCAACTTTCACTATGGTACCAACCCTAAAATCACGTCTTCAAAATGTATAGCTGTAGAAAATTTTTTAGCTTATGCAGAAAAAGGAGCACCAGGGTTACGAATCCGGGGCGTGGCCTTCTTTATGGATAACCCAAGTGAAAAGCTCGGTATAGGTTTTTGCCTTGTTCCAAATAAGAAACGAGTCCGTTTATCACCTGGACTGGCATGTCTATTGAATGGGAGTACAGCCAAAGTCACCATGAAGCGAAAAACGTTCGATGCTCTCCCGGTAACGGAGGTTCTTGGCCATCGATGTCGACTAGTACGATTGAAGTGCAAGACGATCGCTTTGCTTGAATGGGCGGCTGAATCATCTTTTGCCCGGGCCGGTTCATTGCTCGATAGACTAGTAGACACTACAGAGTGCGCCTCTCGAGTGATAAGTATCGATGCGATGGTGGTCGACCTTGACAGGGGCGAAGTCGCTGATAGACTGGGTTGCATAAGGGCTTCTCAATACCATCAGGTCATTGTTTACGAGGACAGAGGCGAAGACCTGGGCTATCTAAGAGTTTCGATAAATAACGGCTCGCCAGCGTCTGAGGGCAGGGAGCATCTCATGTCGAGGTCGACTACCTTAACCGGATCTGAACGCGAACAACAGCGAGTAGCAGACGAGAGAGCCGCAGCCAACTTAAGTAATAAGTCAGAAAGCCCAAAGCGTGTTTCAAACCACGTGGCAGCTTTCGTCTCGACATTTAGCGCCGCAGTACAAGGTTGGTTCCAGATAACTCCAAAATCACCCACACCAAGCTCGGAAATAAATACGAAATCAGATCAGATCTCAAGAACGAAAGCTGATATGGGTCAGGTCAATCCACCTCCCTATATCCCGGCCTTGGACCCATCAGACCATGCCAGAAATGCCTTAATTGAATTTTTAGCCATCATGAGAGGGACCAGACTGGTTAATCTCAAAGTCTGCGAAAAAATAATGCAATCTTACAGACTGGAAATAGAGGGCATTCTAAAGGTTAGACTCGATGAAGCAGAAGCCGCCATATACAATAACGACACGTCCGAAGTGATCAAGGGAACCATGACTGGTCAATACATGGCGGCGTACAGCGCATCGAGTGGTTTTGTGGCTCTAAACGAACGGGAATCGGAGCAGGTGGGGAGACCAAAATATGCGACTCCACCAGATGATCCTATTGTAGTCACCACCCAGTATACCAAGATATTGCTCGATGAAAAAATCCTTGCCAATGCAGAAACCATCGAAGCGAGTTCTTTAGATAACGAGCAATGGAAAAGCTGGGTGGTACCAAAAATAACATGGGTGAACGGTGTTCCAGGACGCGGAAAGACAACTTGGGTAGTTGCACGTTTTGATGTGGTCAGAGACGTCATCATCACCACAACGACTGAGGCAGCCAAAGACTTGAGGGAGAAGCTAGCGCTCCGAGTAGGAGACCTAGTAAAAACTAGGGTGCGCACCATGGCTTCTGTTCTCGTTAATGGTTTCGGGGAGCGTGAGAGCTATTGTCGTCTCCTGGTAGACGAAGCTCTTATGAACCACTTTGGAGCCATAGTCATGGCTGCTCGGCTGTCTGGTGCTGGCGAACTCGTTCTCATCGGAGACGTCAACCAGTTACCTTACATTGACAGGGAAAATCTCTTCAATTTGAGGTACCATCGACCGAACCTGGTTACCAACATCGACCAGGAGCTGTTGTGCTCGCATCGTAACCCTATGGATGTCGCATATGCGCTGAGGGACATATACTCAGGTATATATTCTTCGGTGGCCCAGGTCAGATCACTAGAGATAAAAAGCTTCAGGGATTCGCGGATACCCGAAACTCTTCCGGATACTCTTTTTCTAGTTCACACGCAAGAGGAGAAAAGAGCCCTAGCCGAACAGGGTTACGGAGGAGGATCGGGGTCGCGCATCCTGACGATCCATGAGGCTCAGGGTCTAACCTATAAGTCTGTCGTCGCCATTAACACAAAGAGCAAGCGTAATCTGCATGATAGCGTGTCGCACGCAGTGGTGGCGATTTCACGGCACACAGGGACATTTACCTATTACGCCGATGACGTAGATGACGCTATCGGCCGCTTCGTGCGACGGGCAACGGCTGCGGCACCAAAAGACATCCTAGATTATAACTTTAAAATGGCCATAAAAGATAGGAACGCGGCGGTTGCGGAGGTCTTGAGGCGAATGGACGATAGTTAATAGTAGATTAAGTTAGCATAAGGATTGCGTGTATGCCCGGAGCACTCAGGCTAGCATAGGCGCCTCTTCTTGCGACGGCGATGAGTGGCAGCGAGCCCTCTTCCCAAAAATGTGGTCGACAAGGACGACGGCTGGCACGTGCGCCAACTCGTGAACGGGTGCTGGTTGCGGGTGCAGGACTGCTCGGTGCATATACGTAACGTAGTTTAGTAAAATATATTGTCTTCTTAGGAAAAAGTCGAATCATTGTTAATAAAAGGTACAGGCCCCGGAGTCTGTAGAGTATAAAAAACAAATAAAAAAAAAAAAAAAAAAACCCTAAAATCACAAAAAAAAAAAATCTGCCGTTCTATTCATTACGTCGAGAGACGGTATAGTTTTCGTATAGGTGCTTTTATTAATAACCCTGTATTGACCACAATTTAAAACCCATTGTATGTAAGGAGACTTACTTACATAAATCAGCAGTTGATGTATGGTCCTATGGCTGATATAATGATAGAAAATCATCCTATAGCCTACACCTATACCTAGTATTATAGTATAGTGTTTGAATGGCGGTAACTACATTTGTGTAGTAATAACTAGGTATTTAGATAAGGTACGATCACCAGTGTTTACTCTCGCGCTCTATCCCGGTATTTCCTATAATGATCCATTCAGGTCTGTTTGCGAGACATTTTTGACCGACGAACTGGACGATGTACTCAACTCGACGCGTATATCTTTTTTTATGTATAACCACGCATAACTTTTTCCATAGTAGTCCGATTTCAATAATTCTTTTTTATTGGAAAGAGTATACTTTGAAATTGGTCCCATATAAATTTTATCGAAATCGGCGTGGCCATTTTTGATAAATCAACTGTAATGTGAAAAATGCCACATCGATCCGTGCGAAATATTCGCAAATTCTGAACACGGGTGAAGTCGGTCATGCTATTTTTGCAAAAAATAATTAAATATCAAATCGCCGGTTATCCGTGGCACAGTTCTGTTAAACCTTACAATCCTTTCCGACTGGGCTTACCCTGAATCCCGTCCTTTGTCTGTACTCCGTAGCCGCGGTAACCTCTCACCTTTGGCCTCGGCTGTAAAAATCCACCCACAACAGCCTTCCGACTGCGGATCCGTTAATTATCTATTTTTATGTCCCTTTGCATCGGGCCCGACATCCCGCTGTAAAACAAAGGACTGAAAAGACATCGTAATTAGGTTTACTTGTTGCAAGTCACGAGCGCACGTGGGCCTTATAACTATAATAGTTTTTGCCCGCGGCTTCGCCCGCAAGAAATTTTGACTTTCTTGCTATCCCCTAGGAACCTTCTATTTTTTCAATCCGCTTAAACATGTAGATATCGTTTGACCTACTTAACGGCTTTGAGACGACGCTATAATTCTAGTCATTTTACCCGACTGCACGGCCAACGAGGTTAATAATTTCTATTTTACGCCCCTTTGTATTGGTCCGACATTCCCGCTATAAAACAAAGGACTGCTCCGAGACATCCGCAGGGAAACATCATAATTGTATACAACCTACTGCGGAAGTCTTTAGCATAGCTATAGACGCTATAGTTGATGATTATAACAATTTTTCTCGTTCACATAACGAGTATTTTCCTGACTGGCAAGATTTTCGCTCATTGCATTGCAGTCTATTAGATGACAACAGCACATCAAAATTTAGTTCAATGTTCTTAAAAGCTCTTAAAATTAAGCAAATTTTACTGCAGTTATTCAACGCGGACGAAATTGGAGTGGGCCCCCTATCTGTAGCAGCGATCATGTAATAATTTGATTAGGCGTTTGTCAGAGATCACGGCACGGTCAGTCTTATGATGGGTGACCGCGGGTAGCATTTACAATAATCGTGGCTTAGGTGACAGTAAGTTCCGATTGTTTTAAACGTATGCCAGAGGCCTTCAGGCAGCTTAAAAACTGACACCACGCGGCCTATACGAGCTTACTCATCTATCTTTATGACCTGGTTTAGCATATCAGATAATCAAGAAACTATCGAGAACAATCGACTTAATTAACATTTCACCACAATTCAAAACGGGCAGTTAACGTAACCACCTCATCAAGTTCGCTCAAAAATTCACAGCCTTCCCATAAATCAGTCTTGGGCTGCTTCCAGTGTTACCAGTCTCGTCTTAGAAATACCGCATACAGGGACGCTGGAAAAACCGTTGATAACGTGTAAATGCTTTATGTATAACGTACCATTCGTAGCTAAATCTAGTCAGTTATTATATTTATAGTTAAATAAATAAATAAATATTTTGGGACATCTTATACACGGCCTCTGACCCCAAACTAAGCAAAGCTTGTGATATGGCTGCCAGAGACTGATATACATACTACATATACTTATTTTTAAATACATACTTATATAGATAGTAACTAAATAACACCCAGACACAGAGCAAACACTTATGTTTATCACATAAATATTTGCCCTGGGTGGGGATCGAACCCACGCCTCTTTGATCCAGAAGTTAGGGTCACTAACTACTGAGCCACCGAGGCAGTCCAAGTTACGTTTAAATCAGCGATATCATGGATATTTTCTTGTTCTTAGGATCCCGTAAAAAGAGAAAAAACGGTACCCTTATTTATAGGATCTCTGTTTTTTTTTTGCAACTCGAAAAGATATTTTTCCATCTTCATGGAAATATGTTCATGTCCGTAAAAAACTTATAAGTACTACAACAATCTTTTAAAAAACATCTTTATTTTGAAGTTAATAAAGTCAAAAGCTTGATGAAAATGACTTCAACTCGCCATTTCGTCACCTCCAATGAAAAACTGATATGACTTCTAAAACATGTTAATACAGTTGATTTTCTAAGACAGGCAACACCATCTGCTTTTCCTTGTTCCTATATAGCTTATTACTTATTCGCATCCCCCATTTGCCACTTGACCTTGCTTGTAATATCTTATTCAACGTTGTTCGTGCCGTTTGGGCCGAAATGATGGCTATTTTTCTTTACTCTACCTACATTTACGGGCCACAAAGTACACGTAAACAAATGGATATGAGAAAGAAACATATAGTAGAGGAAATAACTCACTAGATAATGTTTATGAATATTTTTGAGTTTTTATCTTACTTTTGTTGCTGCGATCTGTGTCGGTCCCAAGATTGTCCAGTGGACTAAAATTCAGACCAAAACCTTTTAAACAGTGGTTTCACTGGAAATAGGACTACCCACGAAGGACGATAAAGCCAAGTCCACGCTGGCTCACTGCGGGTTGATGGTTCGCGGTAGACGTCGATCATCTGGTTATTAATATTTGTTATAATATGTATCTAATTTGACGAAGACCGTATTGAAATACGTAATTTTTTCTCCATTTTACACGACTGCTCAAAATTAAAAGTGTTATGTTTATTCTTGTATTGCTATCCTTGAGCGCATTTTTTACTATCACAAGAACATTATATTATTTAATGTATTGTATCAAGACTCCTTGTATCATAAAATTTCCGACTTAACATAAAAATAGACTTCCTCCAAGCACATAGTCACTACTTCTTACCATAAAACAAAACTGTTATTCCAACATTTCGTCCATTTGGTCCTCCATTAAAATACCTTTCAGTGGAAAGAGTTCCTCAAGTAGAGTACAAACAAATTTCTCTACATTTCGAATCGTTGTTCCTATTTGTATGTTTTAGTTATCAAAAGAGAGGCGGCACGAGATAATGTACAGTCAGATGCGTAAATTGATCTCATTCTTATTTATTTCAAACTTATTCTAAAGATACATTATTGTAACTTAAAATGAGTAAAGAAAACATCGCGTGGCAGCGCGTATGCGCGTCGATTTAGAAAATAATTATATGACATAGTCATTCACTTGTTTAGTCTTCTCGAACTCTGACTTACACAAGATGATGCCCGAATTTACCAGTGACACAAAGCTCGACAACGAACGAAAGATGTAATGTAGGTAAGTATAAAATCCCCAGGATATTTAGAAAAAATGAACTGAACATTTTTTTTTCAATTAGATTGCAGCTGTAGAGTCTAGCTAGTCTAGAAAAATACTACAATTGTTCTATTCATTTTTTTAACTTTCATAATATATTTATGACGCTGACTGTCAATACGATACATTCCCAAAATATTAGTTTTGAATGCAGTCGTCAAACATTTCTGTTTGCTCTAATGTTTGAACATCATGTTTGACATAACGTGTGTTTGCACTAGCGGCACTTTGATTTGTTCTTGTGCGCTTGAGTTTTTCTCCGTCCCTGTCTTGCTTTCAAATATGTCATAAAAGAGAGATAGAGAGACTGTGTTATTCTTGCGTGCTTCAACTTCTTTACGTGGTGAGATTGTGTTGTAAGATTAGAAGTGCTGGTTTTTGTTTATGTTCATTGAGTTAATCAATGTCAGCGATCACCGAAATCAAGCAATGTTCAGTCAGTCAACGCTCAGTCTTTGGATGAGTAACCGTGGGTAGCACTTTCCTATCTGAGCGCCACCGTAGCTCGGATGTCAAATTAAATTGTAGGATATATCAGACGTTTTCAGGGGCTTAAAAACTCTGACATCAGGGATAGCCACTAGGTCTATACGAATTTAGGTACTTATTGATACAGACTTCTATAGAAGGAGTAGCTTATTGAGTTAATTTCTAATGCTATTCAATTTTGCGTCTTAGGTATGTGATGTCCACGACCTACTAGGCAGTGTGTTTCTACCTTTGAAGCTGAGAGGGCAGAAGGGTCCTGAGTTTCATTCTCGGTCGGACTTATATGTTTATTATTATTAGGCCATATAGGTATTTAAATGATACATGTAATGACATTTTAATATCTATTCTGTAGGTCAATCGCGCTAATTTTAAACAGCTGCGTTTCGCCTGCAATTCAGTTAAAGTTCGGTTACAATTGTAGTTAAGTTTCAATTCAGCTCTAAGGAATTCGGTATTGCGATAAACTTCATACACCAACCGTTCGATTGACAGCGGTTACGTTCCAACTCTGATTGAGTTGCGTTTCAACTTTTGTCAAAATCTTTAGCGCGATACGAAAATAGACAAAAAGTTGAAGTTCGGTTAAAGTTCAATTGTGATTCAGCAGAAATTTTTTAGTGCGATTGGTCTGCTGGGTGTGTCTGTTAGATGTCCATTGTCCATGTCTATATATTACGAGGCGTCCCCGACATACTATTGGGGTCTCTAGAAGAGGTACTGTACTGTATCAGTCTTTTAATGGATAGTCGACTGCAGGATGTAGGCCTAACCAAGAAGGGTGAGTTGGTGGGTTGTCCTCTAGAGGTATGAAGCGTAAAAAATAAGCTAATTTGTAAGGTAAATACCAACTAAACTTGTTGCTTTTAAAATTACCTTTTGACATTGTTTTCAGTACAAAACAAAACGATATTATTATCACAAAACAGAACCTTTTCAAATCTAAGAAGGTAACAGGTGAAAAGTGCCTTCTCCGCAGATGAAGCTCAAAATAAGCACTATTTGTGCCAAATGCGTATCATTCCAAGTGTTCATCGTTCCCTCATCGGGCCTGATTAATCAAAAAGACCTCTAGTGCTCCGTCCTCGACGATAAATAATATATTCCAAGATATTTTCCCGGGAATTTTCAATTTACGCTCCTCATCAAGCGACAAGCAGTTTTCTTTTTTCCGGTCGGTAATGAAAGCTACCGTCTAAATGAAGAATTTATTTTCTTGGATGTTTTTAGGGTTCCGTACCCCAAAAGGAAAAACGGACCCCTTATAGGATCACTTTGTTGTCCGTCTGTACGTCTGTCCGTATGTCAAGACTCTTTATCTCGGGAACCCGTTAAGATATTGAATTAGTTGAAATTTAAACTATGTACGTATATCTATGGTCTCTGGCAGTTGTGTAAAAGAAAAACTTCTCAGATATCGTATAAAAAAGTTAGAGCCGTTTATGTCGTAAAAAACCGCATATTTCGACACTCACAAAAATCAAAACCTACAGAGTACTTCCCGTTGACCGTAGAACTATGAAATTTGGCGAGAAGCATTGTCTCAGAGTACACATATGGGAATAAATCTAAAAACTGTACATTTTTATTTAAATCACAAAAAAAAATAGGGCCTAGATTCACAATATATGAGTTGAAAATTCAAAGTGAGTAAATCGTGTCATATAAGCTATCATATAAAAGCTTCATTAGCACATGCTAAAACACATTTTTAATTATTTTAACAATGTGTAATTTTCGATGTATGACGAGAAAAGTGAAAAAAAAAAAACTTTTGTTGTTGATTTTAACAACTTACTTCCCAATTTTGTGAAATTTTCTGGATTTGTACGGAACCCTCGGCGTGCGAGCTCGCACTTGTCCTTTTTTACTATTTTGTAAATTAACACTCGCGACGCGGGCAGAAACATTTGATGGATATAATAACTGATTGAAACGATGTTTAGGATAGCATCAGCGATATTTTGCGATGCGAAGATTTTCTTATGACTTTCAGACATTTACTGCCCTAATTGCTAAATTATTATTATAATTAATCCGTGAATTAGATTATCAAAAAATACTGGACACGTATTTTTTTTCAATTAAACAACAAAAGCCAAAGATAAACCTTGTCAAAGTTTGGGAGCGGGGGTCGTGTCTCACAAAGTTCGACGTCACGCGAAACTTTAACGGGTTTGATCTTCATCAATTTTTGTTTAATTGACAAAATAAAAAGCACGTGTTTGATATTTTTTTAACAATATAATCTATCTGAAGCACTAATTATATTTTTTTGTCATCATGCCTACCTTTTATAGCCCTCCACTTCAGGGTTTGTTACCTAAAGTTACAATGGTTATTTGTTACTGTGGAAATATTTTTCTAAAAAAATAATAATCAATACCGATTGCCTACTAGGATATGTATATTATGTATCAGAGCAAGGAGCAACTAGTGGTCCTGATTCCTAGCTAAATTAACATTTACTCGTATTATTTGACTTGATGTACAGTTCCTGACATAGGTAGAATAGGTACCTACCCACTTACTTGTAACTGCAATATGCGAGTGCTGCGATATTAGTTTATTTACTATTTTCTTTTAAAACTAAGATCGGTCTCAGGTTCTCAAAATGGCTGTGTTTCTCTTACAAAATTATCTTTTCTATTAAAAGAAAAGTTTAAATAGAACGAAAAGGAGTAATACCAGTTTACCGCTCTACCATACAACGTAAAGCGTAATCTAACTAAAGCAGAGAAATTAGTCTCCATGAGGAGTTTCGCCAAATATTTGGCAATTTGATAAATGGATGTTACCTGAGCACCGCGGCAAATCTCGAGGATTTCATTGTTTGCTTTTCTAACGATGTTTCCTTTCAAAGATGAAGACGTAGGCGTATTTTACATAAGTAATAACTAAACATAGGTAGGAAATGTTTGCAATGTGCAGATGTCTTTAAAAGTACTTTTGAACGGTTTTTTTTAAACTCTGACTTAGCGCTTAGAACAAATTAGGTTGTTTTATAGCTGTGAAACTTCTAAATTTCAAAAGAATCCTACAAAATAGTGCAGATGTGAGCGATAAAAGTTTACATATTACCGCCGCGATTTGTATCGTACCATCCTTGTTGACGATAGGCTGCTCAAAGAGCTGGGTTGCAGGACTCATTGGTACGGAGCCAAAATTTGAACCCATATTATAATGCGTAAGGAATTGCATGGATTATACAAACGGGAAATAACTCACGTTAAATTAAAGTACAATGTAGATGACTATAAATTATGGCAAAGAATAATTATATTAATTGATTGTTTGATAAACTAAAGTTCATCTAATAATTCATTATTACGAGTATCATATCAAGAATAGGACATTTACTACTGGACGTAGGCCAGTCTTATAGATCTCCAACGAACCGGTTGAAAGCGGCTTACATCCAGCGCAATCCTTTGTTATTAATGAGGTCATCAGTCGACCATACGCGTGGACGTCCTACGTTGCGCTTGCCGGTACGTGGTCTCCACTTGAGAACTTTTCGACCCCATCGGTCATCAGCTCTGCGTGCTATGTGCCCTGCCCACTGCCATTTCAACTTGTCAATCCACTGGACTGTATCGGTAACTTTTTTTCTTCTACGGGTCTCCTCATTTCTGATTCGATCTCGCAGAGACTGAGCATAGCCCTCTCCATAGCTCGTTGGGCTACTTGGAGCTTATTAATAAGGCCCATAGTGAGAGACCACCTTTCTGTTTCATCTATCATCACTGGCAACACACACTGATCGAAAACTTTCGACTTGAGGCACTGAGGTAAGTATGTAAAACGAGAGTCTGTTAATATTTTTGTCTCACAAAATAATTGACATTTTGTAATTTGCAATGATGTATTGACCTAATTTCTTAAAATCATTCCCATCGATACGCGGAACGCGACCGGTGCGCCCGCGCCTCTTGTTGTGTTTTCCCACGGCTATATTATAATGACATCGCTAACGACACCGATTCAGCCGTACAGCACATTCATTACTTCTGTATTGTTGCGATATATTGTACAATATGCCGTATAAATACGCTGCAGGACAGTAGCTGAGGTGAGCTGAAAACTAAAGCCAATAGGTTTAGGTGAGGTTAAAAAGTTTAGGTGAATCATAGAAGTCGGCGGATGTGAAGTTAGCTACAACCTGCGCCAAACCCAATTAACGCGTAGCTTAATGTGAGCTTTGCCAGGATTTAATATTGCGCAGCTTGGAGCTAACTTCACATTCGCTGACCTGAATGATTCGGCCTGTAAGTTTGTATGGTGTGGCCCTGGTGTCAGAGTTTTTACTCGATAGCGCTCATTTAGAAATGCTACCCGCGATTACCCATATGAAGACAGACCATGCCTAACGTTACTTCACTTCGGTTATTGCTGACAAACACCTATTATTATTATATACTACGGGACTAATCGCGCACTAAAATTACGAGATAAATAAATAGCCGAGTTGCATCAACCGTGGTCACGAGTAGACTGAACCCGTGTGTACCCGTGACCACGGTCGACGCAACTCGGCCGAAACGTCGAGATGAGGAGGTATTTATTTATCTCGTAATTTTAGTGCGCGATTAGTCCCGTAGTATATAATAATAATAATGTGTTCAAATCGCGAAAGTTTAAAGACAAACACCTAGTTTAAATACGCTATAAGCGAAACACTCTCTTGATCGCTCTAACCCTATTAGGTACAATAGGTACCCTACTATAGAAATCTCAGATACTGCAACGCTTTTAGCTACGTTGTACACTGTACTATAATATCATGTACGTATCCAAATAGGACATCGCATGGCGTGGGCAAATCGTATTTATTGTTCCTATTTACTTTTGATAGTAATCGCGGATCACGCCAACACAACCGGGAACAATTAATGTTTAGACAACCCACACGCCCGTGTCCAGCTATAAATCATGAGCGGGAACTGAATCGGTGGATTATCTATACGGGTTGAATCGTGCAGTAAGTACAAGCTACTAGTGAGTATTCTGCGAAAATTGTAGCTTGAACTTACGTGATTTGAGTATATTATTCTTATATTACGGGATTAATAGTGCAATGAAAATATGAGATAAATAAATACTCACACGAAAGTAAAAATAGTGTAAAACGTTTTTTACATGGTTCGCGAGTAGTAAGAATTCGCCGGTTGTGCCGCAATCAACAGCAATGTTGAATCAACATCACGGCTGGTGACGTCATTGTAGCATACTTTCGGGTGCTAAACGGTTGCTCCTTTTGTAAATCCTTGTATCCTAACACTTGACTGGCAATATCCCAGGCAACATCAGATGTAACGAAAGTCAATACGCGTCTTGAAGCTAACATCACGGCTGGTGACGTCATTGTAGCATACTTTCGGGTGCTAAACGGTTGTTCCTTTTGTTAAATCCTTGTATCCTAACACTTGACTGGCAATATCCCAGGCAACATCAGATGTAACGAAAGTCAATACGCGTCTTGAAGCTAACATCACGGCTGGTGACGTCATTGCGTTAGAACCAGCGAATTCCTACTACTTTCGCGTACTAAACGGTTGCTCCTTTTATCAACTCCCTGTATCCTAACACTTGACGGGCAATTTCTCAAGCAACATCAGATGTAACGAAGTGTCAGTGCAACAAAGCGCTTCCAGCTAGGAGACTAGGGTTACCGGATGGAAAATTAAAAAGTCCGGGGAAAAGCCTGATATATTTACTCTATTGTCTTGTTTTAGTTGATTTTAGCACTTACAGCTTTTAAGTTTAGACTGTCTTAGAATACCTATTTAAAATACAAATCCATTAAATCTTTCTACAGATTGATCGATTGATTGATTTGATTTGAGAAATGTCCTGTTTTTTTTTTCAATTTACAAATGACGCATGAGGAGGTGCTTCAGTGGAGCTTGGATGTAAAAGCAAAGAAGATATAATAATACTAGTCAAAGTAAGCAATTGGTAATTTAATCATACGGTCAAAAGTTGAAACGGCCTATGCACAGCTACGGCGTAGTCATCAACCAATCACACGTCTTGATTTGACCATTTCTGTTTGTGTGATTGGACAAACACTCGGTCGCAGCCGCAGCCCGCAGCTGTTAGCTGCAGTCTGAGTGATTTAAAATTAGCCAAAAACCAATTCTAAAAACCCCGAGATTTCCCGAACTTCAGCAATTCTGAAAAGAGATTTAAATCCTGCGATACGGTAACCCTACGAGAACAAAGATGGAGCAACCGAAGGCCATTCGGTAATAGATCCCGACCTTTGCTGCACCGTTACTGCCTGCGGGGCTGCATGCAACTGGATATCTGGACATTGTAGTCCATTTCGAATAACGTCCATCATTTATTCGTAGGTACTCTACTAAATAGTAGAGCAAAAGTTAAATATATTCTATTCTTTTCAAAATATGTCTGAAAGTTCTCGATTTTCTCGAAGTTAAAGGAAGACGGTGACCTGAGATTAGATCATGTCTAGAGATAATCTAAAAGATCAAGCCCGTCAAGAAATGTGTCTAGCATGCTAAGTTAGACCAAATAAATGCAATAATGTTATTAGCTAAAACAAAGGAACGTTGATATACATTGGGTTAGCCATAGAGACCCATATTAATTTCAAATGGGTGTTTTTTTACGTAATTGCTGAAATGTAGCCATGCATTAACCTCCTTAATATGCTATTAAGCCCGATTACAGAGGGCCCATCGTAATAACAATAGCTAAATAGCATAGTTCTTTCTTTTTCACTTTATGCATTCGATAGAGAGAACGCTTTTACGTTGCTATTAAAACGCCGGCGCCTCTGTAATCGGACTTATTATGATTCATAATCATCTGGACAAAAGTCTTTTGTCATACAGTATCGAATTTACCTTGCCAGAATACAATATCGAATCGAGCGACAGTTTCAATTAACTGAATAAATATAATATTGGGACCAAGCCGTTCCGACTTGATTTACTACAGGTTTAATTAAACTTCGTGTAATGTTTTATTGTATTTACATTATTTTAACGTAAGTAACTGTTTACATTTCTCCTTTAAAATTAACGTTCTGTTATTTCGTAGTAAAAATAAAATCCGAACAGGACAATGTTTTGACATTGTCCTTAATCTCGTTGGAAGCAAAAAAATTGTTAGAAAGTTAGCATTTTTTTTTCTTTAGAATGTCGTTCGTGGCATAGTAAGTATGCAACCATTAGGTAGGTACAGTTAGGTATGTGTCGAAACAGTTCTTATCTACTCGTATTTATAATTCACAGAAATTTATAGGCTGTTTTTTTTATTAAATTTCTGTCGTGAACTTGATTAAGTTAGCTACATACCACCTTTCCATGTAATACTAACCATCAAAGAATATTCATAGTTCATACGTTTAAAACAATGCGACACCTAATCAGATTTCTCCATATTCACAAAGCTATAAAAACGCGAACAATATGCGTTCCCATATCATTATCGGTAGCGATAAAACCATTACTGTTGAATTATCGCGCGGTGCCCCACTTCCCATGGAAATAAGTGCTACTTGCCGTCACATCACACTTCACTTATTTATAACATAGACATCTATAGAGGTGGAAAAAAACAATGGCATAGCTTATTTGCTTAACATCAGGCAGAATGTAGTCAAACACAAACATATCCTAAGCAAAATGTATAAAAAAGCAGAATCGGTTGAACAATCGATAATAAAGTTTTGAACCGATAATAAACCGATAAAAACTTTCTGAAAGTTGGAGTTTCTCAATTCGTCTGTATTTTTTCCCGATGTCACCGGATTTGTTAGGTACTTGAATTGTATATTTATGATTCTCATACTTGATTTGCAAAATTTGGCGATAACCGCAAACTTAGCCCTTACAAAATTTAATATGAAAAATCGGTACCTACTTCCATTATAGCTATTGCACTACAGGAAGAGAACTTTACCCTTGGTGCTACTAGTAGTACAACTGTTACAACTGACAGTCAGTTGTACCAATAGTACTTTGTCAGCAATCATCAAAGTTAAGCAACGTTCGGCACGGATAATCTTCGATTGGGTGACCGCGAGTGGCATTTACAACTGAGCACTAACGTGGCTCGGATGAAACGTTAAATTGTAGGTCCCGGTTGTAGGACCGTTTAGCCATGTCAGAGGCCTTCAGGCGGCTTAAAAACTGACACCAGGGCTAGCCACCCGGCCTATACGAACTTACTTGGGCAACAAACGATTCTTTCAGGAGAGCTTGTAAGCTAGGATCCGAGAATCTAGTCTTTCTTGTTTTTACGAGTATAATAACTTCTACTATACATATTGTTTTGTCTAATTCAATCAGAACACCCAAGTTGTTTAACTAAATGGCAGCCCGCCTATTCTCCTAATGTGCATTCAAAGCATTGCAATTTTCTAAACTAGGCACTGGAGTGAGCGCCGGGCGAGCGGGAAGCCATTTTGCCGGCTCTATGTATCTACTTATTATTAATGGGGCAAGGGACAAGAGAGAGCGTTTTTGAACAATCAAATATATTTTTATTTAATTTGTAAATATTACGACATGACAACACTTAACACCACCATGAATAACGTAGGTAATAGAAGAGAAATACAAGAGCACAAAAGGGACCTGTCTGCAAAGAAATCGAAAACAGTTCGCATTTTTAAGGACAATAATGTCAGTGTCGTTATTTAACTCTCTTGTTATATTTCTTTGTGACATGGTGTTATTTTGTAGTAAGTATGCGATGAAGTCATTAAAACAACATTTTTTCAATAGTCAAATCATACAAAAGCTTATTATCTTTCAGAAAAATGTACGGTACCTACGGCCTCTTCTTTGTCGCGAGGCTATCTTTGAAAACGCTACATTACTACATTATGCACCTTACGCCCCGTGAACCAACTCTCATGTGGATAAGTCCGACTCTTAACGTCCGATGTAGCCCCGATTGCGGCGAGCTCGACTCTCTTTGAAACTTTACTGACACTGCAGTCTGCAATGTTCTTACAACATCTCACTCCAAATGTACTTCCCAAGAATCTTGTTTTATTAAACGTTGGGCCTTTTTAAACGATACATCCTACATCTTACTCCCCATGAACCAAGTCTCATGCGGATAAATCCGACTCTTAGCGTCCGTTGTAGCTCCGATTGCGGCGAGCTCGACTCTCTTTGAAACTTTACTGACACTGCAGCCTGCAATGTTCTTACGTCTCATGCGGAATGCACTTCCTGAGGTTTCTATTAACTTGTTGGCATAGTATAAAAGTAAGTTTGTATACCGATGTTAGAGGCCTTCAGGCGGCTAGCCCTGGTGTCGGTTTTTAACCTTTTGACCGCCAAAGTCACCTATACTTGACCACCGTTTCCGGGCGCCAACGATTTCTATATAGTTGTCAAAAATCATGCCGCAATTTAAAACAAACATTGAGGCCTTATGCCTCCTTAAGGCCTCTGCCAAACTGTTAAACAACCAGTACCCACATTAAACGTGTCACCAGAGCCATGGTAGCGATCAATTGCATAGTATAGAAAATGTATTATCAAAGTAAAATGCAATATATATTTTTCTGACATTATGGCTCAGCAATCGATCTATATTATCCTTATACTACGGGACTTATCGAGCAATAAAACATGGAACCAAGTTGCATTGGTCGTGGTCACGGGCAGACTAGTGATAAAGTGTTCAAATCGCGGAAGTTTAAAAGTAACAATCGGTCTATCTATAGCCTTATACGGGTGACTGGATAAACATTGAAGTAGCATAGAAACGTGAATGGCAACAATTTTGAAATTGCGAAAAAACACACCATACAAAAAGGTTTATTAATCTTCAACAAAATGTATGGAATAGCTTATTTTTTCTTCGGGATTTGATTCTATAATGAAACTTGTGTATACTGATGAGTACAATTCAAGAGAATGGCGTCCTAGCCTAGTACAATAATAAGTTTTCAACCAGTCAACTATGTATACGAAATTACATGCTAAGTATAGCACCAGCTCAGAAATGTTATTACGAACAACATGCTAAGTATTGGAACCAACCCGAGTAAACGATAAACAATATAAACATCATTTCTCGGTAGACGAAATCCAAATATTTGCACTCTATTACATCACTGCCGACGCTGGCACTATAACATCAACTCTACCTTGACCTCTCCGCACCTAGACAAAAAATCGGAATCACTAAAAGAATAATATATATAAAAAAAGGAAATAACACTTCACCACAAATTAGATAAAGATATAATTTAATTCAATAAAGGCTTGAAACTTAAAAAATCTTTAGATTAAAAAAAAGAAAACTCTGCATAATAAATAGTGGGGATAATTCGTGGGCCAATGCGCCGGGACAAAATCTGAGTCAAATAATAAGTCTGATAAGCAAAGAACGCTTCAAATCAGCAATGTAACATGGCAACCTGTTTACGTCCGTAGAAGAAATTCGATGCCGAATTATGTGAATCCTCTAACCAGCACTGGGGCAGCGACGCTGAGCTAGTCAATGGCCCTTCCTCAGTAGGCCTATATTCAGCAGTGGACTGTTAAAAGGCCGGTACATTACATAACTCTAACAGTACACTGGTAACCTCAATTCAACCTTGACCCCACCGCACCTAGACAAAAAATCGGCGATTTGCTATCTGTTTACCGATCGTTTATTGTGGTCGTGGAATACCAGAATATTGGAACGGCCTCGTCTGTAATTTACATGTATCTCTACTATAGGTCCTGTCAAAATCATTATTTTATGGCGATTGTATTATTCTACCGCAATTAAAGTTACCATTATCATAACTAGTCTTTTTCACCTTTTTCTGTAGACTTAGGAAATCTCAGGATTTTGTAATGCATAATAAATATGCTTTGCACAAAACCCTATCCTGGCTGAAACTGCGCGCGGACTGGGTTTCGCGCAGCATTCACAACTGCCAAAAATTTTGATTCGGCAAATATAACCGAAATTAATGCTTCAAACTCAAAACTGGACAACATGCGATTGTGAGCATTCCAACCTCAGATGTTCCGTTGCGCAGTTCGATATTTACTTTTAATTATCAGAAATATAAAGCGTCCATTGTTTTTGTTTCAGTCTGACCGACGGCGGTTGGAACCGGTTCAAACTGGCTGCCGGGTGAAAAACGAGACGCCATGGATTCAGAGAGGTGAGTCCGATTCCAAAATTAACTGTATTTGCGATCAAATAAGATAACTAAACGATATTACTACTATTGGAAACAACTTCATGCGATACGATCAGTTTGAACAATGCGATAGTGTCGCTTTCAGTCGACTGTAGTACTTAGATATTATTGAGTAGGTAGATTGATTTAGGTGAGTCCATTCTTGTGGTTAAATTAGAGAACTAAACGATATTACGACTATTGTTTTGAAATGCGATAGTGTCGCTCCCAATCGACCGTATGGGAAAATTGGTCACCACAAAGATTCGGAGAGGTGAGGTCAATTCCAAAATTAGCTGTAATTGCGGTCAAATTAGAGAACTAAATGGTATTATTACTATTGAAAATGCGACAGTGTCGGTCCCAATACTCCCAATCGACTGTACAGTTGGTTACGAATATATTCAGAGGGGTAAGGCCGTTACTGTTTGCAATTCCATCAAACGATTTCTAGTTACGGTCAAATTTGGGAACTAAACGATTTCATGCGACGATTCTATCACTATTGGTTTGAAATTGTGACAGTGTAGCTTCAAATCGACTTTACAGAGATTTTGGTCTTTGTAGATTCAGTTCGAGAGGTGAGGCCGTTACTGTTTTCAATCCCATCAATCAAAGTGATTTGTACTTGCGACCAAAATAGAAAACTACAAAATTCCACACGTGGTTCCAGTACTGATTCAGAAAATGCGATAGTGGCGCCCTCAACTAATTTTACAGCATATACTTCCACATATGCATGGTTTTTGTGTGGGGAGTTTCGCATGAATGGACTCCGAATTCCGAATTGTGGATGTCAACGGTTTTCCCGTCCATTTGCCGTGTTTGGCTTCACCGAAATTTATTCGTTCTTCAAAGCGCCAAAGGCACAATTTTATAGCTTTTTGTACAGGGTTAATCAGAAAGTATGTAATAAGCCGAAAGGGAGCGATCATTGTAATGAACAACCTTTTCTATAGGCCCAACCCAGAATTCTAGGAAAGATCAGCTATCCCATAAAAAATTCCAACTCGACAAGATGTATGAAGCTGCTGATTTTTTTCTCGAATGAATTGATTTGGGTTCATATTAAAAGTTGTTCATAATAATCGTTTTAGTCACCCTATTTCAGCTTAGCACAGGGTAAGCAGATAACCCTGTATAAAATGTAAAATATTTTACAATCTCTTCTATAAGATAGTGCTATGCGCGGGTTTAAAAGTATCATACGGTACAATTTTTAGACCGCAAAAAGGGCAATAAATAAAAACAGCTAATGAAAACAAGTAAAAGGGTAAAAAAAAACAAGGTAAAGTCCACATCATCAGGGTAATTACTCGTAGTTCGTATCTCCACGCGCCGGTGCGACAAAGAGTATAAAATGTAAACATGGCTTCGTCAAAGGCTCTCGATGCCAATCTGGGCCTTTACCTGATTAATGATGACGTAGGAAGGTAACTATACCTTAATAGGCAGTATGAACACATCAAAACCATCATGATTAACATATTACCCGTTCCTACGGGTAATCGTACGTCTACTGGAGATCGGCCTCCCCTATATATTTCCAATAAGAAGGTTGAAAACGACTTGCATCTAGCACAATCCTTCGGCCTTGATTAGATCGTCGCAACCTTGTCGCTTGTCGGTGAACGTTCTACGTTGCGCTTGCGGCACGTAGTCTCCATTAGAAAACCTTACGGCCATATCCGAAAAGACTGGTAGAAAACGACTTGCGTCTAGAACAATCTTGTAGTCTTGATTAGATCGTCGACCTTGTTGGTGGACGTTTTACGCTGCTCTTGTCAGGACGTGGTCTCCATTCGAGAATCTTACGCCCCTATTGGTAATTAGGCGGTATCTCCACGCGCCATTGCCACAAAGGGTATGAAACGTATAAACATGCCTTCGTCAAAGGATCGCAGCCAATCTGGGCTGATAAATGATGACGTAGGAATTAAGAATTGTAACTACATTTTAATAGGCAGTATGGACACATTATCATCACATTAGCCGTAGGAAGTCCACTTCCAGAGATAGGCCTCCCTTTTGAATTTCTAATAAGAATGGGTTTCTTAATTGGTTTGTATCCAGTTGCTGTGGCCTTGATTAGATCCTCGAGAACGACCTATGCTGCGCTTTCCGATAAGTGGTACTTTCATCGCCTAAAAAACCGATTAAAAGCCAATGCCTGAAATTGGCGCCTTTTAAAATTCGCGCGGCCATTAACCAAACCTTGTTTTTTTAGTACAATAAGATGTTATAAACAACGTTTATTAAACAAAAAACTTCTACCCTCAGTCCGAGAAAAGTTATGAGAGTTAGAAGTTTGTAGATATTCATCAGGTTTTTTGTAAATATACCACATAATAGATCATTTAAAACATCTAAATAATAGTTATATCGGTACCTACTATATTATGGTGCGCCAAGCACTCGTGATTTGATAGTGGTCAATCCGCCGGCGTTTTGGAATCGCTGCACGCACCGTCGCCGCCACCGCTGAGGATGTGTATGTAGTTGGCTGTCTCCTGTCTTACTCTAACGCGCATAGGAGCTTGGTTTGTTTCAATTTCTCACTTACAAACCGCCCCCTTCCCCCCGCGCCCCATCCCCCGGCAATCGAAAGAATAAGGATTAACTAATTCTCACTCACGCCTCGGTATTCGGTCGGGGCGCGCTTCACCGGACGTACCACGCGCTTTTGCGCCACACAGGGTCCCCAACTCGGGATGCCTAGTGTCGCGACACCCAGCCATCGTGCCACTGCTGTCGCTTATGTGACGCGAGGCCGCATCAGGCATCGCCACTACTCGAGTCGGCCGGGGTCGAGTTTCTCCCCCGGTGCCAGCCGCTTCAACATCGATGCCAACCACCATCGTGGCATACTACCGGACAACCACGGGTAGGCGTCGCTTCGCCCTGGCGTAAGCTTGACGCCGCCCAACCTGCGTCGTTGACCATCGTGCTCGACGACCGAAGCTTCAAAGGGGATGTTAGAAATGATCCCTGGCTCGCGCGGCGGCGCGTTTGAGCCGGGCTAGCGATCCCACTCCCCATCTCTGCATCGCTACGAACCCCGACAGGCTGAGAGAGCTCCGCTCCGCGTTTCAGTCGGTCTTGGTCGAGTGTACACTTCCGAGACTGACCATCCGAAGTCGCGTTCGCCTGTTCGAGTACGCCATCGGACCCGACGTGCGTCACGTCATATCAAGTCAAAGAGGAAGAGATGCCGCCTGTACTTACTCGTATTTCAGTGCAGATCGTGAAGACTCCAATCTGAGACAACACCACCAAGCCATAAGATGGCCAACCCAATTCCACCAAGCCACGAAATGGCCAACGATGGCCACACTAGAGGCTAACAAGGGTGCTGAGCGAAGCCGCCCGTCCTCGCGGACTGGGAAGGGTACTCGCATCCTCCAAACATTGCACCTCGGCCCTTAGCGGCCGAAGCGTCCAGCCGCCAAAAATATATATATCTGGTTGGTAACCTCACTTCCGCCAAACACAGGGGGGAGGAGAACCCGGAGTCACCTCGGTATTAATTGTTCTATGGTCTCACGCCTCGATCTTTGTGTTATGTGAGCGTGTTTTGAATTATTGGTGCCCAGTGTTTTAAAACTACGACTTTGCTTTTGTTTTAAGACTCTGATATCTATATAGCACTGCTATGATTAAAAATATCTGGTATAATCGTAGACAACCGATATATTACGCGGTATGCATTATACACGGTAAATAAAGGAATGAATGAACACTTCATTGCACACAAAGACACAGACAAAGACATTGTCGCAGCGATTTCTTTTATGCCATCTTTCAAGTCATTTACCACATTACAGACAAAATCGGATAATTTGGAGATGAGGTTTGCAGAAGGCGAGATAGTTCTAGGTGCAATCTCACTCCTAACAATTCTAAAAGCATTCAACAGTTTTTATTTATGTCAACTTAACTCGTAACTTGCACAAGGTGATAAAAATAACCTTAAAAACCAATAAATCAAAACAAACTTCTAAGTCCTGTAACTTGTTTTGGACTGAAACTACAGCTGCAGCATTTCATAATCATCATTTGTTACACTATACTGAACTATAAAAACAAGGTTTGGTTGATGGCCGCGCGAAAAAAAAAGGCGCCACCTTCCATACAAAAACTGGCATTGGCTTTTGGTAGACCTAAATCTACTAAGTTATACTTATAGCAAGTCTTTTTAATTAGACTTAGTCTAAATTTTATCAGTAAATCATATTTTAAAACCGAAACTGTAAAGTGCGTACCGGCTAGCTCAGTGTAAAACGTCCACCCACGGGGTGTCGTAAAGACTGTAGGATTGCGCTGGATGCCAGCCGCTTTCAAGCTTTCAACCTGTCTTACGAGATTTATAGGGTAGACCTATGCCTAGCAGAGGACGTCCTGTGGCTGACATGATGATGATGAAATTGTAAAATGTCCCTACTCTTAGAATATGCCATTTGTTAATAGAGGAGAGATATTGGCAGACGAAAATAAAAGGCATTGGCGGTGGATCGGGTATTCGGGCGCTCTGGGACGGCCTGTTAGATCGACTTTGTTAACTTTGGGAACAAGAATTTCAAAACTAATTAGATTATAAAAGGTTACACGGAACGCCTGTACTAAGCCGATAGGAGGTCATTGTACAAAATTTTATGAACAGATCGTATTTTTATGCACCAACCGTGAAATTCCTTTTCGCCCCCTCAATTCCACAAAAGAAAATTTACTTGAGAAATTTCCTATAAAATTACTAAACCAACTGAAACTAAAATACCATAGAAGGTAGAAAGATAGAGGTATTCGTGAGGTTAAACACGAATACCTCTATCTTTCGGTAAGAAAAGTAAGGTTTTAAGGCATCACCACCGAAAAATGGGTCGTCGAAGACGCATGGTATGGCATGGATGGTATAATCAACAACATAAGTGCCATTCACAGAGATACCTCTGTGGTAACATTTGAACTGCTGATTAAATGTCAATGAGTGTACTGTACTGTACCAGCATTTTAAATAGTTCACTGCAGGACGTAGGCCTACCCACGAAGGGTGATTAGGTCATATCCACCATGCTGGCCCAGCGCGGGTTGGTGAATTCACAAATATCGAATTTCTTCTACGGACGTTTATGCAGGTTGCTTCACGATGTTTTCCTTCACCGAAAATCCGGTGTGTAATTCCGTACATAAGTTCTGAAGAACTCATTGGTAAGGGATCGGGATTCGAACCCAGGACCTTACGATTGTAAGGAGGCTGTTACTACCTCTAGGCCACCACGACTTGTCATAATTTCACAGTAGCGTCTCGGTAGTATGGCGGCCAATCTTTAAATGACTTCAAGGGGGAGGTTATTCTTGTACGACGAATAAACATTGCTCTGCTTCAATTTAAATTAAATGACGAATATAGGTAATGTCAAGTCCTTCAAGTCGAGAATTGCCCAGCAAATTTAAATAAGGCCTCCAAACCTTTGAAATTAATATTGAAATGGCTCTCTGCCGTCGAGGCGGACCACTAGTCGCTATTTCTGCCTGAACCTTGACTTTTAGCCCCGTTTCGATTCCAATGTGACACAAATAAAAATTATTATCGCAACTTACGTCATTTTTATTTTGGACGTTTTGAATGCCAAAGTTTTTAAAGGAAAGTAGAAGAGAAAATGGCACAGATAACTCAGTGGACAATGTTTAATAAAGTTTTGTTTTGTTTACGAATCAAGTTCTTGTTTGATTTCTTTAAGAAAGAAGGATGCGCGAGCCCATACATACCAGGACCTGTTATATACGAACAGACAAATTTTTCCTCACTTATTTTCTAAGAATGATATGTTCACCAATGTGATTTATGACGCTTCTAAAACTGTTCAAATATGTACAATTTGGCTAAAATTGAATATAAAATAAGAAAAGACGAAAACAATTTTTAAGCTATAAGTACCTATTTATAGACATGTATACACACTAAAGATTATGGATTGCCAGGTTTGTTATGTTCAGAGTGCTAAAATGGTGCTCGATTTTAAAAACTTGATGTCATGTATTTTTAGTCAATATTGTCTCAATGATATTTATATTGATTTTTAAAACAGTGCATGTCATCTTGTCTGTAATATCAGATTACTTTTTGGAGTTCATCGATTTATAAGACGTTGTCACGTCAAAAAAATCAATGTCTAGGACTGATATAAAAAGAAAATGAAAAATGGAATGATAAAGAAAATTCGGTATTCATCCATTTCATTAGCAAAAGTACAAGAACCGCAACTATAAGTTAAGAATATAAGTAAAGCAGCTATTCGAACCTCGGCTGCAGCCTGCGGATGCAGGTTGCGAATGGAGGTAGCACACACATGAGCCGCTGCTTGTATCGCAATCGGGAATGATTTCGATGCTGGTTGCCTACGTCGTACATCGCAGGTACGTTGGACTTGTTTAAACAGGCTAACAACAATTGCAGCCGAGGCTCGGTAGCACATGCTGCCGCAGCCGTGTTCGGAATCTTTTTGTAGAAATTCATACAACTACGTAGATAACCAGAGCCCTTAGTCCAGATTTTGTGTTGTTTACTTAAACTTTTGCGTTCGCGTGTGGCTCCATACATTTTGGTTAGTTCTTCATCGTTTCGGCCAGGGGTGCTGTACAAAAATGTATAGGGCAATATCGAACAGATGTAATTTCAATTTACGTGTAAACCTGGACTAACGCCTCAGTTGTGTAGCCACAGCCGGCCTAGTGCAGCTGCTGCAAGTGTAGTAAAGCAAGTGAAAGATTCGAATAGCACCCTTAAGGATTATTACGAGTAATATTAAAATTGCCACGAATTTCTCGGATAACTTCAACTACTGCTTTTTGTTTTTAGTAGTAAAGTATATGATAAAAAGTACATATAAAAATAATAAGAATATTCTTTCTTTTTGATAATCTTTTAGTATACAAAAATGTATGTTTCTATAAAAATGTATAATAACACCTCAGTTTGTAAACATTACGGGCTAAAACGAGTTAACGCAGGATTATGTGCCAATAGTTAAAAAAGAAAATAATTATTACATCAACACGTCAACATTTCCAAAATTGCTAAGTCTGGATACCGAGAACGAAGTCTGGCAACACTAAATACGTCATCTGATTGACTGAATTAGACATTTCCTTTTTTTTGACAGCAACAGTAATAAAAGATTGATTTTTTTTTTCAAATAATTCGCCCATTTTTGGACACTAAAGCCTTTAAGACCATACCGCCACTTCTTATGTATGTAATCCGTAATGTAAAAACAATAAAAAAATCATTGTAATTTTTCTGGTGGGTTAATTTTAATTTTAATTAGTGATATGAAAACAGCAAAAAATCCCTATATTTTTGAAGCACATATCATTTTTAGAAAATATGTTTGGTTTTTTACTAACAAAAAAAAAAATAAAAAATATTGACAGGTTAATTCCGTGCATCCTTCTTTGATTTATATTTCACTTTAAAATAAATTCAGTGCGTGTAGTTTCCCATAAGACAAGGCATTGTTTTTACTTATAGAATCGTTAAGATCATCATTGTTCCTGTTATGAGCCTATACCATGCAAAAACTTTAAAAGTAAAAAGCAGCAGATTCTTATTTTCTAACTCTACTTAGACGACTAAATGTGTGGAACGGTTAATTTTTTACATAGATATACGAGTTAGAAAGAGACACGAAAAATATCTCGATTCGTTGGTTGTTGTCAGATTTTAGACAAGAAACGTCAAATCCCAATACTTATTTGACAGTTTTGACAGCAACTTTGAATTTTCATTTTCGGGTATTGCGGCGTTTCGCCCCGCAAACTGTTGGTCCCGCGGGGCGAATCGACCATGACTCTTTTTAAAGGCCCGCGGGGCCAAACGCCGAGAACTATGAAGGAAGAGGTCGTTTGGGCCCACGTTGATAAAGATCAATTTCCCGCATCAGTATTACGTATTTCTTATGGTACAGCCACGCATAAAATTACATGTATGTTTGTAGTTGAGAATTGGCTCAAGTGACAACAGCATTATAAAACTGTTATTTATAGATCTGTGTATACCTACAATACATTTTATACTCGTCATTATCGCAAAAAAGATAAAAAAGGGTTTCGCACACGCATATTAAAATAAACATAATTATGTAAATGTGTTCACAGGCCCTTAAACGTCACATCCATTATATTTATCAACTTGAATACTCCCGTGTGAGTGCTCCACTCCATCCGAATACATAATTCAATTTTCGCGTATTCGAATGACTTGTGTTATTCGAATATGCGAAATTATTCGAATAATAAGTCATTCGGATAACAGACATGTTCGTAATTCGAATTATTTGGATTATTCAATTGTAATAGGTTTAATTATCAGTTTTCATCTCGGAATACAAAGTTGGCTCTTGTCTTATGTAACTAGTATATCTAATAACAGTTCTTCAAACAATCTTACTCTTGTAACAGCTTTGTTTTCAGCTAGAGAATAAGGTGTGAATTAATCAGTCAGCAGTCAAATTAGATTTTGATACTGTTTAGAGTACTTATTTTAGGTCAGCAAAACAAAATAATTGGTCATCGACTTGCAGTCAGCTGAGTATTGACCAGCTCTGAGATAATAAAATTACATGTAACAAGTACTGTATTAAATTGTGTTCTATGTGCTGAGAATAGACCTTTTCTCATTAGGTACCAGTAGCGCTCATAGCGAAGTTTGACTAGGTGTTCGTTAGGAATCATCGAAATTAAGCAACGTTCAGCACGGTCAGTGTTCGGGTAGGTGACGGCGGGTGGCATTTACGCGAGCGCTACCGTGGCTCGGATGACACGTTTCTAAGTGTAGGCCCGGGTTGTTTTAATCGTTTAGCCATGTCAGATGCCTTCAGGCGGCCTTATAACTTTGATGCCAGGGCTAAGCACCCAGCCTGTACGAACTTACTTTATTAGGTACCCGAAGGATAAGTCTTTTTCCAAGCTGCATCGACGTAGCCTGAGATTTTCTCTGGTAGAGCAACTGCTTACTTTTGCCCACCCCGCAGAAAAATAGAAAATATTGACTTTGGGGTGGGCCCAGAAACCCGAAAGTCAATACTTTTTATTTTGAATGAAGGAACGACGAATGGTGAAATAACAATGATGTTTATAGGGTGGGCACCGTTTATAAAATAACATTATACTGTGTTTGTTACTCGACTAGGGTGCCTTATAAAAATGTTCCTGACAAATTTTATTGTTTAATCAATTTTTTTAAAAGGTGCTATTAAAACAATTTTCAAGCTATCCTACTCGTTATTTAATTAATGAAATATTAAAGTTATTTAGGTGCGTAGAAGTTGCTGACCAGGTTATTTACTAAACTAGCGAACTAATTAATAAGTAACACCAACATAATGCGAGTCAGAATCGCTATTTGAATAATGTAGTTTCATTTAAGTTATTTGCGTATAAAATATTTACAAACCGAATGTTTTACATAGCTAAATTAATTTACGCTGCGGTATGTAAGCTCTCTGTGGGATTTTGACTCACTTCATGATATTCAAATTATTTTGTGGAGAATTGTTTAAATGTTTGGAAATCTCGTCGTAAATATGGTTGAATTCTTATCATTCAAGCTTTTGTTCTGCATCATTGCTACAAAAGAAATGGGTAATGTATTTATCGTTTTGAACTTTTACTATGGGATCTTACTCTCTACTTTACTATCAACCCTGGAATCGGTTCTGAAAAATATCCTGTTTCATACATTTTATCCAAAGTTAATAAATAAATATTAGATGACATCTATTAATGAACCTTTGAACTATTTGGAATGGTTTAGGTATATTTTTTTGCCAATCTCAGGGTTGGCCCCATAGCCAGGAGTACCTCACGGTACGGTACGCGCACTGGAGTACTGAGAACAATTGACAATTCAAAATCAATTTTGGCATCAGTACTGTAAAAAAATCGGCCAAGTGCGAGTTAAATTCACGCACGTAGGGTTCCGTACTTACCGAGCCCGCTTATTATTTTTTGAAGTGATGCAGTTAAAACTGATAGTACCTATGACGTGAAAAACGACTCAAAATTTAGATATCCTAGAAACAACCTAATGTATAAATTATAATGGCGGGGTTGCCGCTCGGGCGCTCGATAACGTTCGTTAATTGCTCTGATATAATTGCTCGTTAGCGCAATGTACACTTAGTGCGCTTTGATATTCGAACCTTCCTACTTCAAGCCCAGGAGGGGTGCGCAAAAAATGCAAGCATTTTGAAATACTTGAATTTTTGGTGTTGTGTTACACTCTGAGTCTATTTTACACTGTCAATTTATCCTATCCTACTTCCTACTAATATTATAAACGCGAAAGTTTGTGAGGATGGATGGATGGATGGATGGATGTATGGATGTTTGTTACTCTTTCACGCAAAAACTACTGAACGGATTGAGATGAAACTTTGCAGTAATATAGCTTATATATCAGAATAACACATCCTACTAATATTATAAACGCGAAAGTTTGTGAGGATGGATGGATGGATGGATGGATGGATGGATGGATGGATGGATGGATGTATGGATGTTTGTTACTCTTTCACGCAAAAAGTACTGAACGGATTGAGATGAAACTTTGCAGTAATATAGCTACACACACATAGGCTATAAATTATAATGATATTTCGTCAAAAATCAAAATATCATGCGGGGTAAAAACTAGTGTAACATAATACCAAAATCTCATACAACTATTCAAACGGCCCCCCCGCGCCAAACGCTAAGGGTAGGTATGGGTTCTTCAGCGTTCAGCGCGAGTCCCCAGTTTGTAAAAAGTAACTGTAACTTTCCTTAAGTTATTTTATTAGCATTACTGATTATTTTTGCGCGCAGCCTAATAGCGTGTTAAATGACTGACTTACGGCCACTGTTACGGAACTGTGCTGACTGACATTTTTTTTAGATGTTCTTTACATGTATGTCTTTTGTCAGTTATTTAGAAAGTAGTTGCACGATGCACCGCTTTGCAAGCCTGACTGACAGGCCCTGTTACAGATCTCAGTGTGTCGCTAATCTTATTTAGTTATTTTATCTACCCGTAAACCAATTTTCGGTGGTCGGTAAACCCGTAACGACTATCTTGGACGCAGCATAAAAAATCATCTCTTGTAGATGTATAATTATGGCCATTATCATTGATAACTTCAGAGAATTAGCTTCCATGCGTTGAAATTCGATGAACTTTTTGACCGACGAACCACCGGAGGAGGAGGTTCGAGTATACAATTCGACGCGTATATTTTTTTAACCACGCATAACTTTTTTTATAGTAGTCCGATTTCAATAATTCTTTTTTTTGTTTTATTGGAAAGAGTATACTTCGAAATTGGTCTCATTTAAATTTTATCGAAATCGGCTGAGCCATTTTTTATAAATCAACAATAATGCGAAAAATGCTACATCGATCCGTGCATAATATTTGCGTTATAGCTATGCGCCCCGGCTTCGCACAGGTGTTTTTATACATTTAAACATTTCTCTTGAATTACTCTATCTATTAAAACAAACTGCATCAAAATCCGTTGCGTAGTTTTAAAGATATAAGCACACATGGGGACAGACAGCGGAAAGCGACTTTGTTTTATACTATGTAATGATTCTGTACACGGGTGAAGTCGGTCATGCTATTTTTTGCAAAAAAGAATTATTCTATGATACAGCCAATCTTATCGTTGTTTTTAAAGACCATAAAGAAAGTTAATTTATTCTATAATATTTCCGTCGTTTAGAGATACGCCTGTATAAGTGTATTCTAATACTGTATAGTGTATACCCGTAGTGGCAAAATAGGATTCCGCTTACATAAACATAAAACCATAATAATCTCCCACATAAACTCAATAAAATATTCTACCAGTATCATCTATATCTCAAAACTACCATAACAAAATGTTATGTCAGCGATATATTAAAATAACGATATTACAGCACCTTTACCGCCGCGCTATTGTCTAAAAACAGTATAAAAGTGATTTGTAATCCCCGACCGGTTCTATTTCACCTTGAACTTTGCGGTCGAAATCAGTTCAACTTTTAACAATAAGTTGGGTAATATTCCTTTCGCTTTTATAGCTATTTTGATTGTTTTATAAAAGCTTTATAGGAAAAGCGATTTTGTAACTTTGATGTCTCTTTTTGAGGTACAGATTTTAGACAATGTAACTTTAATGTACTTAAAATCAGCGGCAGGAAGATTATAGAGTTCTTGGAAAAGGGAATACATAGGATCTACAGAGCAGACCACGTATGACGGAAAGAATAAGTTTCTTTTTCTTTATACGTATCTTCTTTCATAATCAACATCACCACCATCACTGCTGGATATAAGTCTTTTCTATTACGGATAGATTTGGAAGTTGCTTACATTCTCATGCCGCGAAGCCGTAAATTCGAAGCCGTGGTGTTCTAGTGGTTGTAACGTTAGCCTGTCATTCTTGAGGTCGTGGGTTCAAATCCCGGTCCCGTACCAAAGAGTTTCTTTGGAACTTATGTACGGAATTTCACACTACTGGCTTTTCGGTGAAGGAAAACATCGTGAGGCAAACAGCATATACGTCCGTGGAAGAAATTCGATGGTGTATGTGAATCCACCAATCCGCACTGGGCCAGCGTGGTAGATATGGCCCAATAACCCTTCGTGGGTAGGCCTACGTCTTGCTGTGGACGGAAAAGGCTGGCACAGTACAGTACATTCTCATGCGGTCGCGATTATTTTGTCAGTCCACCTTATCGATGGACATCCTACGCTGCGCTTTCGATAAACTGTTTCTCTTTTCCTTGTTTCTTTTTCTTTCTTTGTCAAAATAGCCTTTATAACGGGGTCGGTGGTAAAATCGGAAAACGGTGAAAATACACACTTATAATGTGAAATAGTGTGTGATAAATTTTAAACTAGCTTTAACCCACGGCTTCACCCGCTTGATGTAAGCGCCCTTTACTTCCTTCCATGCAAAAAATCAAGTCGAACTTTCCATTGTAGCTGTGTGAAATAGTACCATACAAACAAACAAACACACTTAAGATATAAAATAAGAATATTACTAAAGATTATCAGACGGATCAGTTACAGAACACACTGGTTGGTTCGACTCCGCATCAGTACCCTGTTGTGTATAAATGCTAAATCACTCCCAAATTGAGCAAAAAGTGCATTGCTCACTCACACTCAATGAAATACTGTAAATTGATAATGCTTGCATAACGCGCGTAATGGAATGATAATCACTTTCGCCGGCGCACGCGCAACGACGTGCTCGCTGCTACCGGTTGACGCGACACGCGGTGTTGCGGTGACCATGATGTATTCATTTTCATGGAACAGTAAGACATTGTCTAGAAAGCATTTAAAGCAAATGCACAACACTACCAGTTCAGGCAACAAACAGTGTTATGGTAACCATGATGTGCCGAATTTCATGGGAATAAAAAAAAACTAAACATATTATGACAAAAACTGAATCTCCTCATCTTATGCAGTTAAAATTGAGAGAGCGCGCTGCTGTGGCTAGACGTTCCGGGTAAACTTTGGAACAACCGAATGGCCACATTAATATGGTTTAAAAGAAAAAAAAAACAACGTCGCTGTTTGAAAGATTCTTTCACATCTCGAAAATTGAATTATACACCAGGGTCGATAATTTATACAACCAAAAAAAATAATAGTAGGATGAAACCCATTAGAAAAGGAGGGGAATATTATAAAAATAAAAGGAAAAATAATTTACGGGCGATCTGAGGTCGGGAAGGGGATTTTGGGTTTAAGGGGAAAAAACGGTTTTTCTCGATTTCCGGCAAAACTAAAAGTCCTATCGAAAAAAGTCATATGGCAAAGTTGTAGGTAATAAAAAGATCTAAAACTTTTGTATTGACACTTTTTTCACATAACCTCAAAATTTATGTGAAAAATCCAAAAAACCAAGTTTTTGGTTTTTTATTTTTATCTTTTACAAAAATATTTTTTTTTAACGAAATTTGGTGAAAACTTACCTTTTTATGTCCCAAATACGCTGTAATTTATTTGATTAAAAATATTAATTTTTTTCACCTTATTTTGAATTAATATCGAAAAAACACCCTAATTTTCAATCGAAAATTCAACCGTCAAAATTTCAGCTTTTTTCAAAAAGTTGGTATGTTTTCTGTTTGTTGAAATCTCTACTTTCCGATGGTGAAAAAAAAAATATATGTTACTATAGTAAATCTTCTCAGAAAATGCAAAAAATCAAATAAAAATATTAAAGAAATAAATGTCAAAATGTACAAAAAATATATTATAAATCTATTAAAAATGTATAAAATATGGAAATCGGGCAAAAGTTGTTGTCCAATAACACATTTGTTTCGTATAATCGATTTTACTAGGAAACACGAAACAGACTGAGTTACATCCAGAGCTACTTTAATTTACATTCCAGTTAACCACATTGCTGTTCAAATTCCACCACCACTGTATTTCCGTTGCATAATTAATATGAACTTATTTCAGTGTCGGTTCTGATAGTCTAGTATAAGTTTTTCGATTGCGATTATCAACATTATATCAGTAGAACGTCCAGTGCTGCACATAGCCTCCTCAATGCGTTTTCAACAAAACCGGATAGCGTTAAAGCAAACTAAATGCATATTAATAAAACTGTACCGACTGGTGGCGCTCTAAAAACCTCATAGTAAACTTTCGTTTACGATAACTATGTCAAGTAAGGAAAAAACTCGTAGTGTGGGATAATGTGTACAGAATAAAATAACGTTTAATATGAAATTCCGGTGAAATTGCCACCGACCATATTTCAGTCTCCAGCCGCAGAACAGATTGATGGTTTTTGTCACAGTGTATTTCGTTTCCAGACATGCGAATATTGACGCGTTTTTTGCTGTAACCGATGACTGAGCAAGTGATAGATTTGAGCAAAAATTAATGTGCCGATGATTAATTACATTTAGTTCTGGTGACATTTTGGTCTGCTTATACGAGAAATATTACCAGATTTAAAATATACCTACGTATTTTTTATTATAGCATGATTCGTGATATTGTCCATAAATTGCGAAAGTTAATCACTTTGGGACGACTGTTGCTCAATAGGTACTCATTTTGTTTTATAAGTTGTACTGTACTGTACTGTACCAGCCTTTTTTTAATAGTCCACTGCAGGACGCAGGCCTACCCACGAAGGGTGATTGGGCCATATCCACCACGCTGGCCCAGTGCGGGTTGGTGGATTCACATACACCATAATTTGTGACTATAAGTTGTGACTTTGAGAAAAAGGTAAAATTTTCCAAAGCCAAACTTAAAATTGGACGTTTATGGACTTTGGAAACAGTCCATTTTTAACATAAATTGTATTAGAATTCACCAATATTAGATACTTTAAAAAGTATCGTTTAGAGAAACAGACATATATTTTTAAAAATTAACTACATCCCGTTTACCCAGCACTGGGACACAATATGCTGATAAAAAAAACTACAAAAAAATACACCAACACCACACACGACTAATTATTACATAAATAGATGAAAGATAATCTAGATAAGTGAAATGAAACTTCTGGTCACCACACAGTGACATAATAGTCGCATAGTTGTCGCGTCCGCGTCGGCGCCCGCGCAGGCGACTGTCACGCCATCTGTGGCGACGGCCGATCCGTGTCAACCTTGTTTACTGTTTTGGCTGTGCTTGGGATCGTTCCACTTTTCAATGGAAACATTTTGTGTGGCTTGCTGAATGTATAATGCATGTGTATAATAATGCAGTGCATGGTGGTCAGCAGGATTATTGACTTCGATAGCATAAGTTATCTAAAATAATGTGATAACCAATGTGTTTTTGGATAAATTCAGGTAACAGAAAGTTCAGCACCCCTACCGCCTAAAGGAATAGCAATCGTAATAGCAATCGTTTATGACTTCATTTTAGTCATTTGGCACCGCCTATGTGACGTTAGCCATCAAAGTTGTTCATTCAACGATTGCTTTCGCAATCCGCGCAAAGCAATTGATGGCTAACGTCACATAGGCGGTGCCAAATGACTAAAATGAAGTCATAAACGATTGCTATTACGATTGCTATTGCTTAGGCGGTAGGGGGGCTGGTCTTTTTTGGCTATGCGCTAAAATGTTTGTATGTACATACGTTCCGTCCCGCTCGTTCGTGTGGCACAATTAATTGGCGGAAGTGTGATACCACGCGAAATCCAACGTCACTACTCCTTGATGATAGTTGCCAGTTAATTTGAGTTTCTAAAGTCATTGAAGACCCTTCCAATGTCGATAAGACTCATGAAATCTATGAGTACAGGTATTAGGTACCACCAAAATGTATGTTATCTAAGAGATCTGGCCAGTAATGTTTAGAATAAGAGTAACCTATTTTTGCTCAACAAAAATAAAATTGCCGACCAATTAAGATTTTTTGTGTAGCTTCAGCCATAGGACAGCCACTGCTGGACATAGGCCTCCTATGGATCTCCAATAAGACCGTTTGGTAGCTTTTGTATAGTTGAAAGTATTTCAAGACGGATCAAAACAAAAACGTTATATTGCTGATCGTTTCTAACGTTCCCCAATTATATTTGTGTACATAAATACATGTGAAATGACAGACAGACGTGACATACGTAAAGCCTGACTTATCCCAGTCATGTTACATTTGCGCATAGAATATTTTTTGGGTATTTCTCGTAAAAGCTGCGATGGGCTTTTCACAATTTTATTTTCGTTCAAACGGATTGTAATCAATCATTTTACTCTTGACTTACCCCGTATCTTAAATCTTGTTAAATATGCTACAGCTTTACTATTACTAAATATCCAGAAGCCTCGAAGTTTTTTTTTAATAGGTAGGTTTTATTAGGTACTTTGGTTATGTAGGTCTGTACTGTCAATCCAAGATAATATACGATTTATGTCGTAATATTATTTTTTCAAAAAAAACATGACCGGCTTCACCCGTGTACAGAATTCGCTAATATTTCGCACGGATCGATGTAGGTAACATTTTTCACATTATTGTTGATTTATCAAAAATAACTCAGACGATTTAGATAAAATTTAAAACCAATTTCGAAGTATACTCTTTCCACAGTTTCCACTAAAAAATGAGTTATTGAAATCGGACTACTATGAAAAAAGTTATTCGTGGTTATACATAAAAAAATATATATTATACAGGGTTATTTCTAATCAATTAGCATCCTTTTAGGGGCTTATTCTGTACATCAAAATTAACAACTTTTGTTCTACAACTTTCGTCAAAACTGAAAAAAAAAATCAGCTGTTCTATACATTTTGTCGCGGGTGAACGATATTTTCTATGGAAAAACAAAAAAAAAAATTTGAGTTTTGACAAAAGTCGCAGAACAAAAGTTGTTAGTTTTGATGTACAGAATAAGCCCCTAAGAGGATGCTGATTGATTAGAAATAACCCTTTATATACACGTCGAATTGAGTACCTCCTCCGGTTCATCGGTCAAAAATAGTATTTAGAGTACCTATGAAGTTAGCTACAAGTTGCACGAAACCCATTCCTCCGGGAGCTTCAGTCAGGACTTAGTTCTGCGCAGCTTGAAGCTAACATCACAATAGAAAAAATGCCAAGTTGAGCCATCACAGCCACCAAGAAGTCAGATTCGGTTTGCTGCGCAATCATCAAACAAAAAAGTCCAAATCTTGTGACGCCTGTTCTTATTAATATTATCAATATCTTGTGTAGTGAGGTAGAAATATAAGAATAATAATATAATAATAAAAGCCTTTATTTCGAATACTACAAACATTTTGGACTTAAATACACTAACTTAAAACTAATCGGTATCTGTGTGCTCTGGCTGAGCATAGGCCTCTTCCAACTTCTTCCACTCTTTGCTGTCTCTGGCTATTCTTGTAGAGGTAGAAATATAGTGTTTAGTGATTAATTCTTGATTTTTAAGGCTGTCTCTAGAATTTAGACATGACAGTTTTTTCTGTGACAAAAATACAAAACTAAACATGTACAACATAAATTAGGTTCCATTAGGCCTTACGAAAGTTACAAGAGTTACAAGAGTACCCAAGCTAAGCCAAAAATTTGTTTACCATCAAGAAAAACCTCTGGTTTCTTTACTTAACAACATTGAGGTGTGCAAAAGTTGGAGTTTTTTCGTAGAAATCCTATTTTGTTCTGTGCACGCTCCGTTGGTTCCATATTTCGATCCAATCTTGGCCTTAGTTGAAAAACATTGTTCGCAAAGTTGGCGTCCATGTATTGTTTGATTAGTATTTCCATATCAAATATATTTCGGGGTATAGGAAAAACGGTGGGAGCGTGGTAGTCGGATGAAGATAAAAGCTAAAAGATATAATTATTTTTTTCCAAAAAAATATCATGACCGACTTCACTCGTGTACAGAATCATTACATAGTATAAAACAAAGTCGCTTTCCGCTGTCTGTCCCCATGTATGCTATGCTTATATCTTTAGAACTACGCAACGGATTTTGATGCTGTACTGTACTAGCCTTTTTTTTTAATAGTCCACTGCAGGACGTAGGCCTACCTACGAAGGGTGAAAGTTTGTTTTAATAGATAGATTTATTCAAGAGAAATGTTTATATGTATAATACAACTGTGCGAAGCCGGGGCGCATCGCTAGAACGCAAATATTATGCAGGGATCGATGTAACATTTTTCACATTATTGTTGATTTATCGAAAATGGCCGAGCCAATTACGATAAAATTTAATGGAACTAATTTCGAAGTATATTCTTTCCAATAAAAAAATAATTATTGAAATCGACTTCTATGAAAAAAATTATGTGTGCTTATACATAAAAAAATACATATACATACGCGTCGAATTGTATACCTCCTCCGGTGGTTCGTTGGTCAAAAAGCACTAGCTTTTTTATCTTCATCCGACTTCCTAAAAGAGGTTTTTTAATTCGGTTGTCTTTTTATTTGGCTATTACGCGTTTCTACGTTAGTTGTAGGACGTTCTACTTGCTTTTTAGGGTTCCGTACCCAAAGGGTAAAAACGAACCCTATTACTAAGAGCCCGCTGTTCGTCGTTCCGCTCGTCTGTCTGTCATCAGGCTGTATCTCATGAACCATGATAGTTAGACAGTTGAAATTTACATAGATGATGTACTATTTCTGTTGCCGTTATAATACTTAAAACAGTAAAAATAAATATTGAGGATATTTAAAGGCTCCCATATAACAAACGTGTTTTTTGGCGTTTTTTGGTACTATACGGTACGGAACCCTTCGTGCTCGAGTCAGACTCGTACTTGGCTGATTTTTTTCTCAATCTGCAATGGATTTAACTAAGCTAACAAAAAACTTCCTACAAAACTAACAAATACATCCTAACAAAACTTTAAATTCTTTTGGGTACATGGAAACTAGGGTCAGAAAGTATGTAATCAACGAGGAAGTCTAAAGTCAAGAACTACAACCGGACATGTATCACCAAAAATACTTAACCTTGCAACCCCATGTAGAACCACAGATCACAAAGTTATTATACAGAGTTATCTGCTTATCCTATACGTAAGACGAAAGGGGGCGATTTAGACCATCATTTCGAACAACTTTTACTATGTGGCCAACAAAAAAATTCGAGTAGGGGGAAGTCCCGTAACGCCGGACGGCACCTACCGCCGGACACCCGTATTATCTAAGCAAGTATAAACTTGTTCGATTCAAAGTACAAGTGAAAGGGGTGCGGAGGGCACATAGGTACATGATCACGCGCCGCAGCTCGCCTGTGATGCACAAGGCCATGGCAAGAGCTGGTGTTTGCTGTTTTTGGCGGTGAATCACGGCGTCCGGTAAAAATCGATGTAAGTTATTCTGGCATATTTATGCATTTACATTTTAGTGGTATTTAAAAATTAAAATAGTACTTTATTGTTATCCGTAAGCTAGTGGTAAATAATTAGTTTTTTTAAACATTTTTAGTAGGCACCACCTAATTGACAAAATAGTCTGTCCCCTAGCACCGGACACTTAGTCATCCCTTAAGACGAAAGGGGGCGATTTAGACCATCATTTCGAACAACTTTTACTATGTGGCCAACAAAAAAATTCGAGTAGGTAACAAAATCAGCTGTTTCATACATTTTGTCGATTCCGAGTTGCAATTTTGTATGAAACGGCAGATTTTTTTTCTTTTATTTTGGATTGGCCCCGTAGTAAAAGTTGTTCTTAATGATGGCCTGAATCACCCCATTTCGGTTTAGTATGGGGGAAGGAAATAACCCTGTATTATAAATGGTTACTTTGTCACTACTTGCTCTGGAAAGGCAGCAGAAAAGACAGGTGAAACTCACACTTTGTCGAATCAAGAACGAAGTATTTTAAGGCTTTATACAGGGTTGCGGCGTTTCGCCCCGCAAGCTGTTTGCCCCGCGGGGCGAATCGATATTTCGTTTAATGTGACAGTGACAAGAGACTCGTGCGTCGTCATGTACAGGGTTCATACTGTGAACTCTTAGTCTCAAGTTGAAATAGTCCGATAACATTGGTATTAAACATGCTTAATTATTGCTTCAGCTTTTGTCTTGCTCTTTCAGTTAGAAAAGAAGCGTGACAGATTTCAGCGCTATCCAATGCAGGCTCAAAGTATATATTGACCAGGTGTTCGTTGCCAATCAACAAAGTGAACCAACAGTCAGTCTTCCAATGCGCGTCCCCGAGTGGCATTTATACAGGGTTATTTCTAATCAATTAGAATCCTTTTAGGGGCTTATTCTGTACATCAAAACTAACAACTTTTGTTCTGTGACTTTTGTCAAAGCTCAAAAAACATATAATATATACTCTTCATATAATATACAAGCGCTGCCATATCTCAAAGGGCAGGTTAAATTGTAGTTTCGGTAGATTCAACCATTTAGCCATGTCAAAAGCTTTCAAACTGCAGTCAAGGCTAGCCACTCCACTATACGAACTTAATTCAGGACAATTAACAGCTTATGGTACGGCCCAGATCTAGGTTACATCTAGAATTCAGGTTGCGTCTCTCCACATACTGGAGTCGGTTTTGAGATGGCCGGTAAAGAAAGACACAGCAAAGGAGAAAGTCAGGTAAAAACTGAGGAATACCTACATGAATAGTAATTACATACCTACTAGTATTGAACAGATTGTCATGACTTGTATTATTTCGCCTGTAGCGTAGTTTGACTAGGTGTTCTTAGCAATCACCAAAGGTAAACAACGTTCACCACGGTTAGTGTGAACTGAAGGGCTGGGTAAGTGACCTATGTCCAGCAGTGGACGTCTTATAGCTTGTAGCTGAAATTATGAAGAACGAAGGCTAGACCTTCGTTCTCGATGATCAAAATGTTATCTTTTTGACAAGCATTTCAAAAATCTGAAGCGAACGCAGGATTTGAACCTGCCCCTTCGGATCACTAGCCCGACGCTCTGACCAACTGAGCCAGCTCGCCTCCTACGCAAGCGTCAAATCTTTGAAGTGCTTATATTACACCAACTTGGCGTAATATAAGCACTTCAAAGATGGCGTATGGCGGTAGTTAAATTAAGCTTAGTTTTTGAAATGCTTATCACAAAGATAACTCTTTGAGATAAAATCTAGTGTGGAAAAAACTCAAAATAAAAATCATAACGATGATCAAAATGCCTAAACATTACTGTTGCGAGTATGTTAAAATGTCTAGAATAGCGTAGCGTAGTTTGACTAGGTGTTTATCAGCGATCACCAAAGTCAAGCAATGTTCTGTACGGTCAGTCTTCGGATGGATGACCGCTGGTGGCATTTACAATTGAGCGCTACCGTGGCTCTGATAACACGTTAAATTGTAGATCCCGGTTGTTTTAACCGTTTAGCCATGTCAGAGGCCTTCAGGGAGCTTCAAAAACTCTAGCCACCCGGCCAATTCGAACTCACTTAACACTGGAATCTAGTCCATAATAAATAATGCATAATATTTTCGTAAACATTTTGAAAGCGGGGAAAATAAGGAAATGCATCGTTATTTCGTAACGGCTATCATTTGCCTGTCGAGGAAGGAGTGATAGCAAAATTGATCGATTGACTCGCAAACGTAACTGTTTATAATTAAGTAAATTGTGAGTGCACTCAAAACTTCAGTGCACGAATCGCACTCAACTGAGCAAATATTTTTGCTTCGAAAAGGTTACGAAACCAAATTGCGAGGATTGGGTTATCCGCAGTTTGAAGATAATGTCACAGCCGCCAAGTTGTATGATTCTACCTATACCAGGATTTGATAGTTGATTGTCAAAGCGAAGAACTTCAGAGGTAGACCTACACTTGAAGGTCATTGGAAAATATCTACTACGCCGACCCAATACGGATTTCTGGTTTCACATTTGCCTTTGAATTTTTCTACGGACGTATACAAGATTCCTCACGATGTCTTCCTTTACCGAAAAGCCAGTAGTGTGAAAATCTGTACTTAAACATGATTGTGCTTCCGCGACATATGCAGGATATGTCGCGGAAGCACAATCATGTTTATGTACTGATTTTCACACTACTGGCTTTTTAGTCAATCGTGGTTGTTGATTGGTAAACAATTAGCATCCTTTTAGGAGCTTATTCTGTACATCAACACTAACAACTTTTGTTCAAAGACTTTGGACTTTTATCAAATATAAAAAAAAAAATGTTGTTCCATAGAAAAATATAATTCACCCTTGACAAAATGTATGGAACAGCTGATTTATTTTTTTGAGTTTTAACAAAAGTCGCAGAATAAAAGTTGTTCGTTTTGACACAGAATAAGCCCCTAAAAGGATGCTAACTGTTTACCAATCACCCTGTATAATACTAGCTGACCCGGCGAAATATAAATTATAGCCTATGATTTTACTATGGAAATTAACGTGGTTTTCACACATTTTATCACTACATAGTATAAAACAAAGTCGCTGTCGCTGTCTGTCCGTCCCTATGTATGCTTAAATCTTCAAAACTACGCAACGGATTTTGAAGCGCTTTTTTTAGTAGATAGAGTGATTCAAGAGGAAGGTTTATATGTATAATACATGCATAATATTGTAGAGAAACACTGATGAATTTACAGGTTTCTAATGTGATGTCGTAAATAAACACATTTTTTTGCGCTTACATTGCAAACGCTGACTGAACCCCACGAGATAAATCAAAATAATGTACTACAGTATAGTACATCTTAAAAAGGTCAACAAAAAAGTCCGCGATGGTAAATGTCTATCTCTTAAGGATAACCCACAATAACCATTTTTATCCTTTAAATTTCACGGAAAAACAATGGATTATTTAGGAAGTTATTTTAAGCAACACAACATTAATCCTTATCCAATTAAGTACCAATACATAATCAATACATTGTCCATTTAATATAGATCAATATGGCCCTTTACAGCATGTAATTTAAATTAATATTTCCGAAGATATTACAGATTTAAAATGCAGGGACATAGCGGTGCGGAGGTACCTACCGGCCCGGCCGGCGCGGGCGGCGCGTGCCTACAAATAGCGCGTCGGAGGCCGCGCTTCTCCCTCAGCACTTTATGATTAGCAGCTATCGGACGTGTTTATCGATCTATACCTCGAATCGAATCTATACCAATATTATAAAGAGGAAATATTTGATTGTTTGTTTGCATCGAATAGGCTCAAAAATTCTGAACCGATTTGAAAAATTATTTCACTGATAGAAAGATAGACTATCCCTGTGTAATATAGGCTATACATATAATATAAAAAAAAACTGGACAAGTGCGAGTCAGGCTCGCACATCGAGGGTTCCGTACAAACACGTTATTAAAATAATTACCTGTTTAGCATGTGCTAATAAAGTTCATATATATGATATCTTACATGATGCGATTTACTCACTTTGAATTTTTAAACCCAAATTTTATGAATTTAGAGGCCCTATTTTTAGTGATTTAAATAAAAATGTACAGTTTTCAGACTTATTCCTTTAAGTGTACTCTGAGACAATGCTTCTCACCAAATTTCATAGTTCTATGTCAACGGGAAGTACCCTGTAGGTTTTGATTTTTGCGAGTGCTAAATATGCGGTTTTTTACGACATAAACGGCTCTAACTTTTTTAAAAGTTAACTGAGAAGTTTTTCTTTTACACAAATGCAAGAGACCATAGATATACGTATACAGTTTAAATTTCAACTCGATATCTTTACGCGTTCCCGAGATAAAGAGTCTTGACATACACACAGACGGACAGACAGACGGACAGGCGTACAGACGGACAACAAAGTGATCCTATAAGGGTTCCTTTTTTGGCGTTTGAGGTACGGAACCCTAAAAAAAATAGGGATCCTTACTATAACTCCCATAATGTATCCCAAAGTGTAAAAAATTACCTAAAATATTCTTTGCATCGCGTACGCTGCGAAAACTATTGACGATAGAATAAAATAATGTACTGCGACTTTGTAGAACAAATAATCAGTTAAGTACAAAAAATTTAGTGGCATATGTCTAACTGTTATAGTTAAGCCACAATAAGTATTCTTTTATTTGAAAAATTACATAGAATTGCCACTGCAATAAAGGGCTCTTAATTTATATTTGGTATTAATCCTTTTCAAAATAATATCCACCACGCTGACCCAGTGCGGGTTGGTGGATTCCTATCTGTCATCCAGTTTCTTCTACAGACGTAAGGATGCAGATTGCCTCACGATATGTTCCTCCACAGGAAAGCCAGTGGTGTGAAATTGCGTAGATAAGTTCCAAAGAAACTCATTGATATGGGATCAGGATTTGAAACTACCACCTCAGGATTATAAGATAGATGTTACTACCACTAGATTACCACGGCTATATACGGATATACCACCTCTATTTAAGCGCCGATTTATGTAGTAGGACCTACAGATTTGGAAAACCTTAGTTAGGCGAACCGACATACAGACGATTTATAATTTCTGTTGTAGTGATAGTGAATAGGTATGTGTAGTTACACACATAGTTCGTAAAACGAATAATCGATGGGGCTTTAAAGTTCTCGAATGTAGACAATGTATTGGCAACTTTGCAAGTATAGAGGTCTTCACGTGAATCGAAGATCTGGTTGGTGTTCATGTGTATAACCTTTAGCTACAATACGTGGTAGGTATATAAATGCACAATACTTATAATGTCTGCCTTTTGCCAATCATATCCGGGCGAAGCCGGGGCGGGCAGCTAGTACTATATATAACGGGACTGAACTCACGTGTAGGGATAGTCGTATCGACCATAGTTTCGGTCGCATTCGGCGACCTTTCTCAAGTTGGCGAGTGCTAGCACGCGAAGCCGTCTCGCAATGCACTGTGCATACCGACAGTGTAGGGATAGTCGTATCGACCGAAACTATAGTCGATACGACTATCCCTACATGTGAGTTCAGTCCCATTATATATAGTATAAAACCTATGATGTGTTATTCTGATGTATAAGCATTATTATTGCAAAGTTTGATCTCAAACTGCTCAGTAGTTTTTGCGTGAAAGAGTAACAAACATCCATGCATAGACACACTCACAAACTTTCGCGTTTATAATATTTGTAGGATGTATTTGACCAAATCCGCGATGAGTATGCTCAGCTCACACATCACGCACTACAAAAATGACAAATTGAAAACCTTTTTGAATTCCAATATTTGCTAAGCCCCATGCCCACCACCGCTATGTTTACACCGTCCGTGGTCGGCACAAGGCACATTATAGCGGTACTTAAAAAAAGTGGCGTCCTAAACACACAGATTTAGCTGAGCAACTCACGCTTGTGTGCAGAATATTGCGGAAATGGGCAATTTGAGCTGGACGAAGATGTTTGGTTTCCGAGCTCCTATCAAACGGTACAATCCTTTCATCATCATAATATTAGCTGTAAAACGTCCACTGTTGGACGTTCATAGTCCTAAACTAGGAAATGCCTTACATTTACGTCGGAGGTGTTTGTTATTTTAGCTATTTACACTGCACTCTATTGAATTAAATACGTAATTTCACTAAATAACGTTTATTATATGATTTTTACACACACAGGTTATGAAATAAGTCTATTTTAGTTATTATTTTAATTTTTACATCTGAGACGCGTGCGCGTCGTAAAGCCGTTCACGAAAGAGAGCGAGATAGCAATATACTTTTTAAAACTATGAAATTTAGTGTGACCATACTAAACATACTCGCCCCACGGTAAGTTACAACTGATACAATGCAATAGTTTAGTTTATGTTAAGTTGAAAGCTTCTATATAATAATAAAGTTTTAATTTCTTACATTGTATTTCATTTAGTAGTTAGATACTTTTAAATTGATGAAACTAGAAATTACTGATGATTAATGGAACAAATTAAGTAACAATCTTTATAAACAGTATGGATAATGTTAGGTATTCATACAATTTTCTTTGAATTTATTGGTTGAGCGGCAAGAATTGAGTTACAATGTAATAAATGAACGAAAGTTAAGTTACAATGAAATAAGTAAGCAAAAGTTAAGTTGCAATGAGCTGAGTAGGTAAACAAAGATACTATCTTGATAATATTATATTATGTAGGCACATACATTATGACTAGGTCTGGGTGTATGACCAAAGCGTTCTGATTTTAATGCTAAATAACTAAATTTCTTAACCTAGATTGTTGGGTATTCTAATTTAGACTAGGCATGCATCTAGTTACAAAGGTTATGCTATTGTTTTATTCTAGTTAGGTATGCTATCAAATTGTCTAGTATTTAATAGTAAAACCTTAATTATTATTGGTTAACTATAGGCTAAGTAACATAGTGATCAACTTAATTTAGAAATCTTAATTAATTAGGTATTTATTCTATAACTGCATATTCATTTCTATATTTTACATTTTTGTATCTATATAATAAGCAATATGCAAGCATTACAAAGGTACAAAAAGGTTATGCAGAGTTACAAATATTAGAAGTTTAATACCTACTATAATTATACATATTAATATACGAGTAGGAACTATAGGCACATATTATATTTATTATTTACATAAGATGAGTGAATTTAGATTTTACTTGGCAGCAAAAATAGCTTATGAATAGGTCTAGTATATTCAGACTTACTTGTTTTTACAACTACTGATCTAACGAGACCATCAGATTTATTGATATTTGTAGAAATAATTCTACCCAGGGGCCAAAAGGTGGGCGGCGTGGCTTCATCTTTAATAAGTACTAAATCGCCAGTTTTTAAGTTAGGTTTATTTTGAAGCCATTTATTTCTATTTTGCAATTCTGACAAATAGCTAGAGTAGAATTGTTTCCAGAATCTTTGCTTAATTTGAATAATTTTTTGGTAGACATTGAGTCTAGATTCATTTAAATCTATCATGTTAGGTTCAGGTATATCTGTCATGGCTGTGCCAATGAGAAAATGACCAGGAGTTAAGCAAGTTATGTCATTTGGCAGGTCAGTGACCGGATATAATGGCCGTGAATTTAGAATCGCTTCAATTTGTGTTAATACAGTATACAAAAATTCATAAGTCAACTTAGTGCTATACAGGTGCCTTTTAAGTAAATTTTTAGTGCTTTTTATGCCTGCTTCATATGTTCCACCCATATGACTAGCTAATGGTACAGTAAATTTATATTCAATACAGTTTGTACTACAGTAGTCTACAATTTCACTGTAGGATTTCTCATTTTTGAACATTTTGAATAGGTCGTGTAATTCAGTATTAGATCCTTTGAAATTTGAACAATTGTCACTATAGAGACATAACGGATAGCCTCTTCTAGCAATAAACCTTTTAAGTGCACAGATAAATGAAGATGCTGACATATCACAGACCAATTCCAAATGTATAGCACGTATAGCCATATCCACAAATATACAAATGTAGCCACGTGAATATTTACAATTCCTAGTCATAGAGCTTCGTATGGCAATGGCTCCACTGAAGTCTATTGCCACATGTGAGAAAGTGCGAGTCAATGTCACTCTGGGTGCAGGAAGATCCGACATCTGTTGTCCGCAGACCTGTCCTCTGTATCGAATACATCTAACACAAGTATGAATGCATTTTTTCACTTCACCTCTGCCATGGATAGGCCAGTACTTGAGTCTTATGTTATAGAGAGTGTTTTGAATGCCAGAGTGGAATAACTTTAAATGATAGTGTTGTACTATGATTGATGTTATGTGATTTTTAGCTGGTAGGATAATTGGATGTGCTTGTGAGTATGGTATGTCAGAGTGGCGTATGCGTCCTCCAACTCTTAGTAAATTGTCTTTGTCTAAGAAAGGATTCAGCTTTTTGATTGGACTAGTAGTAAAAGTAAATAATTTTTCATTACCTCTATGTGACTTATTATGGCGGTAAGCTTGTTCTGTAGAGTCAGTATCTGTTTGTGGATGCTCAGTAGTGTTTGAGTGACTTCGAGTTTGTGTGGACTGTATTTCTTTTATTTCCTTTGCAAATGAGTATTGTTGTGTCTGTTGTATGATGAAAGTATGAGAATCTCTGAGCTCTGAAACAGATAAATAATCTACGCGTTTTTGATTTTTGTTTCTTAAATTATTTATGAATCGTAGAACATAGGCAAATATTCTAATTAATTGTGTAAAATTAGAAATTTTCGAGAAGATTCCAAAGATAGTTGACATTTCGTCTTGTTTTTCGATACTAATGGCAACTGCTTGGCAAGATGTAGTTACTGTGTTTGTTGTGTTGCGCTGAGTATTTTGTAAATCTGTGTGTGTGATAGGCCAGTCTGAATGACGCTGCATTAGCCATGGTGGTCCATGCCACCAGAAAGTATAAGTTAGCAGAGCTTTAGGCATGATGCCGTGTGTTATGATATCTGCTGGATTTGATTTTGTATCACAATGATACCAGGAGTCGGCTTTTGTTGAATCAAGAATCTGCATAAGCCGGTGTGAGACATATGTGTCATGTTTGTGGTTGTAAGGTGATCTGATCCAACTTAACACAATAATTGAATCTGTGAATAAGTAAAGTTTATCGATAGTGATCTTATTATTGGTCGCATCAAGAAATCTTTTTGCTAATTGTGCTAATAATTTTGCGCCGCATAGCTCTAAGCGTGGTATTGTTTGTTGTCTTTTAAGCGGAGCAACTTTAGACTTTGCTGTGACTAGTACACAAGTAGGTTTAGAATTTAAATAAGTAGCTCTTAAGTACAGATTAGCTCCAAAGGCTTCAAGAGAGGCATCACAAAAGCCTATAAGATAAATCTTTGTAGGAAAATCAGTGAAATAGCACCTTGGAATGTATATATCTTTGAGATAATGTAGCTGTTCAATAAATTGAAACCAAATATCTCTCAGATCATTAGGTATTATAGAATCCCAGCCTATAGAGCGCTTCCAAAGTTCTTTCATCAGCTTTTTTAGAATAATTGTGGAGCTTGTGAGAATTCCTGAGGGATCAAATGTTTGAGCTATTTGAGACAAAACATTTCTTTTGGTGCAAGGTAATGACTTATTAGTGTCAGGTATGTATATTTTAAGTATGTCTTGTTCAGGTAGCTATTTCAAACCTAGTGTTTTGACTGAGTCTGGTAGTGTAAAGTCATACGGTGTATTGTGTATTTTAGAATCTGATTTTATTACATGTGAATATATATCTGAGTGATTAGTGGACCACTTGTGTAGTTTAAAACCAGCTTTACCTAATAGTTCTATGAGCTCAGTACATAGCTGTATGCACTGAGGTAAGGTTTGAGCACCAGAAAGATAATCATCGATGTATCCACTGGATTGTATACAATCTGCTGCTAGCTTGTGTGTGTTAGTATGTCTGTCAGCTAGGTCTAACAGTGTTCGGCATGCAAGATAGGGTGCACATTTAGTGCCATAAGTGACAGTATCTAATTCTAGACACCTAAGTGGCTCGGTTTTGGATTCTCTCCATAAGATTCGCTGCAGTGATGTTTGCTGAGGATTGACATAGATTCCTCGAAACATCTTGACAATATCACAAGAGAAAGCATATTTATAAAGACGAAATCTTAATAGAATGTCATATAGTTCATTATAAATGTTTGGGCCTTCATATAATAAGTCGTTCAAAGACACTCCGGTGGAAGACCGAGCGCTACCATTAAATACTGCACGTACTTTTGTAGATATATTATCTGGCTTTACAATTGGAAAGTGTGGCAGATAGAATGTGTGAGGATCATGTGGTGTAAACTTTTCAATGTAGTGAGCATGACCTAAGTGAACAAACTCTTGTATAAATTGTTTGTATTGTGAATATAAGTTAGTGTCTTTTTGCATTTTAGATTCTAACTGTAACAAACAGCGATAGGCTATATTGAATGAGTTACCTAGATCATCGAGCTTGTCTTGGTCAAGTGGTAAGTTTACTATGTATCTACCTGAGCTATCTTGTGTGGTTGTAGAAATGTATAAAGCTTCACAGTACTTGTCTGACGGTGAAAGGATTATAGGTTTGTCAGTAGGTATCAATTCTTCTTGATCCCAGAAAGATTGTAGTATGTCATCTGTTGTTGTGATATGTAAGCTTAAGTGTTGATTGTCGTGGCAATAATTTGCAGCAACATCTGGAGTGAAAGAACCAGAAACAACCCATCCAAATTGTGTTTCTATGAGATAGGGTAGTGTTGGACCAAGCTTTATACGGCCTGATAGTAGGACTGAGTAAAACAGTTCAGCTCCTATAAGTAGGTCAATGGCACTAGGCATAAAGAATGTAGGGTCTGCGAGGGAATGTACTTGTTTGTCTGGTATTTGCCAAGTTTGAGTATGTATGTATGTGTGTGGTAAGGGTACCGTTATATTGTCCATGACAATGAACTTTAGATTTGCATGGAATTTACTGTGACGTGAAGTGATGTGAGCATTCACACTTACTTGAGATTGTTTTTGACAATTTCCAATACCTTGAATGGTGCAAGCATTGTGTGAGAACTCAAGCTGCAGTGAAGAGGCAAGTCTGCGAGACATGATGCTGACTTCGCTTCCCGCATCCAGCAGTGCTCGAGCATTCACCCATCTGCCAGAACCGTCTTGTATGCGTATGACAGCTGTGGAAAGCAATATTTGGTTGGTATTAGAATTTGACACTAGTACTGTTGACGGGGTACTGTTAGATGTGCCGTTAGTAGGTTTGTAAGGTTTAGAGTTGTTAGATTGATTGTAAGTAGGTAGAGCGGAAGTGCTAGGAGTGGGTGGTGGTTGTGACTCACTCGTTGCGACTTCAGTGGAGGCATAGCTGACCTGTGCCTGCCCCTTATCCTTTAGTAAGTGGATAGTGGTGTGGTGTTTACCACCGCATTTAAGACAGTTGTATTTAGAGCATTTATGGTTAGGGCTATATGGCTGTAAACAATTAAAACATAGTGATCTAGTTTTGATTAATTGTAGACGATTAGGGATAGTCATCTCGAGATAGTTTGGACATTTGTTTAGTCTGTGCATGCCTTTACATAGGATGCATTGTAAATTAGACTCGACTGATGAGTTATGGTGAGAAACTTTGACAGTTGGTTTGTCTGAACTCTCATTTAGTAATTCAAATGCGACTCTGCGTTGATTTAGAAAGGATAACAATTCATTCATTGTCGCAAAGGAGTCATCCTTGCGATTTATTTCCCAGGCCGCACGCAAAGAGTTGTCTAACTTTTGTGTTATTATGAAAACTAATAAGGCATCCCAGCTATCTACTGGCAAGCCTATGGCCTTAAGAGAGTCCAGACTCTGTTGTAGCACTACAAGAAAATCTTTGAGGTTATGCCTCGTTACGGAGTTGAAGTTGGTAATTGACTTCAGATGAATATTCACTATTAATGTTTTGTTTTCGTACCTTTTAGTTAGTATCTCCATTGCCCTTGAATAGTTTTCTTCTGTTACTAGCAGGGACGATATCAAGTTCGCTGCTTCTCCAGTTACCGCTGACTTCAGATACTGTAGTTTTACCACTGCTGGAAGATCTCCGGTTTCTATCGTGGTGGTGAATAAATTCTTGAAGGCTGGCCATTGCCTGACATCTCCTGCAAAGTTTGGTAGCTGGATTCTATTCAGTTTAAGGGCTGTCTTTTGATGCTCATCTAGCATGGTTGACGATAGCGGTCCGTGTCTATAGGCAGTACACGGTTGAGCAGTTTTTGTAATCATTTTGTCGATTTTTGCCTTGGTTGTAAAATATCTGGTTTCAAATAGGTCTCTTTCGTTTTCATGACTGCTGCTATTGTTAGGATCTAGTGTTTCAATGAGAACCTGAACGTCGTCGAAACGTTGCAACGTGGAGGTTAGTTCTGTTTGCCGAACTTTTATTTCATGTAGATTTGGATCTTCAACTTCTTCGACGGCTCCGATATAATTAGCAATTCGAGTTAAGCGTCCTTTGAGCGCGCTTCGTTGAAGTTTTAATGCGTCGATATCCATAGTGGGTTGCTTTCACCACGTTGTATTCCGTTTTCATCAACACGATCCTTGGATATTCTGTCGTCGTCTTCTGTGTAAATGCGCGATGCGTAGTTATATTGTTATCGAACTGAATATTTTTGTATTTTCACTGTTGTGAATAAGTAATTGTAGTAGAAATTGTAGGAAACTCGGTGAGTTGACACGTAGTTTTTCTTTCTCGAAATTGTTATTAGGTTGCGTCGGTAGTGGTGACGTGATTAAACCGCGTATGTATCGTAGTACGCAGATAACTTCTGTATGTAAAAACCTTACTACAACAATGATGTGATGTTGTAGCAAGTGCTCTTCCGTGACTCGCTTCACTCGTAAGCTTCTTGATGGCTTTTGCAAAGTGAAGAAAATGGCGCTGCTGGAATGTGCTTCGGCTTCGATAGGACCAGTTAATGTTTGTTATTTTAGCTATTTACACTGCACTCTATTGAATTAAACACGTAATTTCACTAAATAACGTTTATTATATGATTTTTACACACACAGGTTATGAAATAAGTCTATTTTAGTTATTATTTTAATTTTTACATCTGAGACGCATGCGCGTCGTAAAGCCGTTCACGAAAGAGAGCGAGATAGCAATATACTTTTTAAAACTATGAAATTTAGTGTGACCATACTAAACAGGAGGTCAAGACATGAATATAGTGGCTGCGAAACAATATAAATAAATATATGAAAATCTCGTTTCAAAATGTTTAAGTAAAACATTATATTTCTTTGAAATATTACGCAGCACTGTAGCGTACATCTTAACAAACATTATATTTCTTTGAAATATTACGCAGCACTGTAGCGTACATCTTAAACTAAACTAATTTAAACAAATTTATTTTAAACTAATTTAAACAATTTTCTTAACATTATAATACCAGTAGTAATTATTTAAGTAAGTATCAGTTATGTCCTAGACCCTGCACTGTGCCTGTGTTGCAGGATTTAGTCTCTTTCACTTATTTATTGTTAAATCAGGACTTTCATTGCAAGGCTAAAGCATACGAGTATCTTATATATAGCTATTCTTTTAAATATATTATTGCATCATTGGGTACCTATAAAATCCTATATTTAAATATATATAGGATTTTATAGGTACCCTAGACCCTGCGTTAGGCTCCACCTGTGTTGCAGGATCTAGGTAAGAGGCATATTACGGAGGCTTAAAACTTGAGAATAGTAAGAGTCTTCATGATACAGATTGTCGTTTGAAGGGCCTGGGTCGTACAAATTCGACCCAGTTTAAACGGCTCAGGCGCACAATGTCCCTTTCTCAAAATGTCTACCGCTCAAAAAATGTCCCTTTCGCACAATGTCTCTTTCGCAAAGTGTCTCTTTCTCAAAATGTCCCTTTCGCATAATGTCCCTTTCGCACAATGTCCCTTTCGAAAAATGTCCCTTTCTCACAATGTCCCTTTCTCACAATGTCCCATTCGAAAAATGTCCCTTTCACAGAATGTCCCTTGGAGCCTCAGTGACTCTGTTTGACGTGTTGTCAGTGCATATGCCTGTGATGAAGAAATAATATAAATATAGTTAAAAAAATATATAAAAAACACGCTTAGAAGCCATTTTTTTAATAAATGCATTGTCATCGGTATTTGATAGTTGTGCAAAGTTTGAAAAAAATCTGATAGCTCAAAGTAGATCAAAATCGAGCTCAATCAAAGGGGTTGACACACACACACACACACACACACACACACACACACACACACACACACACACACACACACACACACACACACACACACACACACACGCACGCACGCACGCACGCACGCACGCACGCATGCACGCACGCACGCGTTATAATAATTATATATGTAGTTGTATAGTGTAACATTTTTTTAGTTGTTTGTTCATCCGCATATTTATTTATGTATTTTGAAATACAATATTTTGGTAATTAGAAAAAGTAAAGTTATGGGTAACCAATGGTTTTTTTTTTATCATTTATTGCACTTATTTAAATTTCTATTTTTTTTTAATTTTAAAGGTATTGTAAAACAATAAAAAATTGTTAGTCCACCTGAATATGTAAATAGAAATTTAAGTTTGATATGATTATCTCTATTTTTGTACGGCCCAATAAACATATAAGTACGAGTACGTGGATGTTTGTGCACATATTTAAGTAATTTTTGAAATATTTTTGTTATGAAAAACGGTTTGGTTTTACTGAGTTTCTACTATTACTTTTCTACAGCATTTTATGTTGACGAAGATACATTTTAGTTGTTTTTTATGCATATTGTTTACGCATATGTAATAATAATTCATAACTGTATAATTATTTTTAATCAATATTATTTTTTTGTATTGTTTGTTATTTGTAAAGCAGGTATTACAAAACAATAACATTTTTTGTGATCTTGAATAAAAAATCAGCCAAAAGATTTCATATGTGCGTGTGTGTGCGTGCGCGCGCGCGTGTATGTGTGTGTGCGTGTGTATGTGTGTATGGCCTGGAAGAGTTCGATTCCAGCAATAAGGCCGCCTAGTGTTACGAGTATGCTAGCTTTAGAATTTCACTTTTGTAATATTGTTCTTTTTATATGTGTGTACAATAAAGAGTTATTTGTTATGTGCACCTCTGCATATAAATTATGCGAAATTATACTTTTTAGGAATACAACATTATGAGAATTCAACTTTTTGTGCCTAAAGTGACTTGCTATACGATGCAGGAAAACATCGTGAGGAAATCTGCTCTTCTGAGAAGGTTAATAATAATACCTTTCGAAGATAAGTGCAGTCTAGGTTAGGTCTAGTCAAGACTATGATATGAAAATGTTTAGTGTCCAGACTTAGGTCCATAAAAACTACTAAACTACACTTCTAAACAAATTACAAATAAAAATAATAAAAACTAATTTACTACTTTAGTTAACTCTCGAGCGCAGCGAGGGTGTTTTAAGTTGAATATTTAGAGATCTGAGTGAAGCGAAGGGTTCAAGTCGCCCAAGACGAAGACAAACTTGGTTCTAATGGTGCATACTCTACTTCTCACACATCTTGCGAGAAAATATAACCCTAAGAATATGAGTATTAGTGTGTATAGTGTGTGTGTGTGTGTGTGTGTGTGTGTGTGCCAACCCCATTGAGTGCGCTCGATTTTGACCTACTTTGATCTATCAGATTTTCTTCAAACTTTGCACAACTATCAAAACGGATGACAATGCATTTATTAAAAAAAAAAAGGAATCGCTCCTAAGCGTGTTTTTAATATATTTTTTAAACTATATTTATATTATTTCTTCATCACATGCATATGCACTGACAACACGTCAAACAGAGTCACTGAGGGTCCAAGGGACATTCTGCGAAAGGGACATTTTTCGAAAGGGACATTGTGAGAAAGGGACATTTTTCGAAAGGGACATTGTGAGAAAGGGATATTTTTCGAAAGGGACATTGTGCGAAAGGGACATTTTGCGAAAGGGACATTTTGAGAAAGAGACACTTTGCGAAAGGGACATTGTGCGAAAGGGACATTTTTTGAGCGGTAGACATTTTGAGAAAGGGACATTGTGCGCCTGAGCCGTTTAAACCTTTCATCATTCCTGATCGAAGCCTTAACACTTAAACCTTTTAAAGACAAAAGGTTTGTTTTGAACTCTCGTTTTTACGTTGCGTTATTTACACATTATGTTTTGGAATCGCAAAATGAATTATTTGTTGCGTAATTTACATACATGGCTCAAAAAAAATGAGTCGTTTTGTACTGAATTCCGAAGAAATGTGGCAATTTTTTTAATGGAATTAGATAATTCCATTAAAAAAATATATTCTGGCCCCACCTGCCCCTTTGTTTTATCGTACGGCTAGACAAACGCGACCAAAGCGCCACCTTTTTATGGTGGACATTCCGCGCGTTAGAACCAAGCGTTTCGAATCCTCATTCCTCATACGAACAGCCAGAATGTGGAACGCTTTGCTTGGGTCTGTCTTCCCGCTTAAGTACAACGTGGGTGTCTTCAAATCCCGAGTAAATAGGTATCTTCTAGGTAAGCGTGCTACACCCTAGACCGCATATCTGCTCAACATCAGGCAGTATGTATACAAACGCAAACCTATACGGAATAAAAAAAAAATAAAACAAAAAAAAAAATTCTTGTTAGACACAATTTTAGTCCATGGAAAATTATTGAATTTTATCGTTTTTTTTGTGCAAAATCAAGTGTATTGGACTCTGAGTACCGTGTAGTATATATTTATAGCATACCATCTTATGCCAGTCTTTTCGTTGCTATTCTGTCTTTGTTTGCCCTTGTTTGTGTCTTTCAGGTGTCTTTAGTTTTCCCTGACAGCTATCTGGTTTATTCCTTCTTTCTTTCTTTTTATTCCTATTTATCACTTGTTTTCCGATCAATGCAGTAGTCTGCAGAATCGATAGGTATGTTTACCACGCCTACCTCACCCACATTACCTCTAACTTAAAATCTTGTGTCTTTGGCTTTCCTTGAAAGCTTGGTAGTTTTTCCTTCCTTTTATTTTCCGATCAGCGTAGTTAATCTTCAGCAGCGGTATCTTTACCACGCCTCCTCACCAACCTTTGCTCTAACTTTAAAAGTATTTCTTTGCAAAAAACACGCAAACGCTTAAAACATTACCCCGTAAGTCCTAAACACACAAGTGCGGATCACGTACTCGTGCCAGCTGGTTCCCGCTAAATTATGGATACGGTGAGCACCGGCCTAAGGGATAGGGGTGTCAGTCAGCCGAAAACGGGATTTCCGGTGTCGTTCTGTTAGTGTAATTGGTCTCTTGAATATTTTCTTTCTAGAATTGTTTTTTAAATGGAACTACTAGCTATATTATATTCCATAGAAAACTATTTTTATTTCATTTCCTTGTAATTACAAAGTTATACTACATTATAAGGAAAAATAAAAATAGTTTTGTATGGAAATTTATACCTATAATTATTTCATATATCAAAAACAAATTGATTCAAAAGACCAATTTTGTGGTTACGAACTGAGATGTGACATTGACAGGTGAAGTGGAAAGATAAAGATACAAGTACTTATTTCATCGTTGTTGTTGTCTGTTCAGCCATAGGACGTTAACGGCTGGACATAGGCCTCCCTTATTGATCTTCAATAAGACCACTCCACTTATTTCTATAATGACCTCCAAAGTATGGAAACAGCACTGGCCTAAGGGATAGGGGATGGCAGTCAGCCGAAAACAGGATATGTGGAGTATAGTATGATTTTGTGATTCCGTTTAGTGGAGACTGACATTCATCCATCTTTCATACGTCCACTGCTGCACCCCTAGCATGGCAAATGAATTAACCCATTTCTCCACTTTTTGTATCAGTTATCAATGTTAATATATACTTTGTGCCTTGTTTGAGGATACATTGGTCGAAAGACAATTTGTACATTTGCTATAATTTCCAATAAGAGCAATTGGAAGCGACTTACATCTATAGTTTGTTCCTAGGGTCTTGATTATTATAATATCGATCCACCTTATGGGTAGACTTCCTACGCTGCACTTGCCGGTATTTGATCTCCATTAAATATTCGAAAGCAAAATTTACAGATAAAGTGGAAGAAGGAGTTCTCTGATCCTAAAAGAGAGGGGCGTCAGTCAGGCGCTAACAGGATTTCCGGAGTCGTTGTATTGTATAGTGTGATGTTATCCTTACCAAATTTGGCAGACTGACATTATAATCAAGGGCAAAAGACATGAGTAAAAATAGTCAATTAATTTTAACACCAGTGCTTTGTTTTATCCTGATTTTCAGGCCCGTTATCACCATTAACAAGACTCTACTAATGACCTAAGAGCGTGATCCTACTAATATTATAAATGCGAAAGTTTGTGAGGATGGATGGATGATGGATGGATGGATGGATGTATGGATGTATGGATGTATGGATGTTTGTTTCTCTCACGCAAAAACTACTGAACGGATTGAGATGAAACTTTGCAATAATATAGCTTATATATCAGAATAACACATAGGCTATAAATTGTAAAGATATTGTGTCAAAAATCAAAATATCATGCGTGAAGCCGCGGGTAAAAACTAGTTCATTAATAATTTTACAGCGCTTAAAAGAACCACCACAGTGCAAAATAATTTTCATCGTGTCGTGTTGGTTTTTTATAAGCTTTGTTGCTAGCTTTTATTCTACCTTTAGTGGCTAAACTACTAATTACCTTTTCAGTGCCTAGTTTTAACTACGAGTACATAGGTATAACAGTAATTTTCATTAGTGTTTAATGTTACTATATTGTCGTTCTTTCTCTAAAGGTGAACCTTTTACCGAGTTTACTCATTAAGAGGGTGCCCTGAAGTTCTGAGTTCTATGTCGTTAACGTTCACGACATTTTGATAAAAGTTTTATTTTGTCTACAACAAGTTTACCCAATATTAGGAGAAATTAAACTTTGTTATTTAGTTGATGCTTTTGAAAAGAAGCTTCGCTGATATTTATTTGGCTCAGCGGATAATCATTACCATTCAGCGTGGTGATGCTGCCGGCATGCTGGGCACGCTGTCAACTGGCAGTGGGCTTTGAACATTTGGATTATCTTTAGACTTTCAAAACCCTATTGGATAATGCAATTGCTTTTTATAAGATTTTGACTCATCTTCTTTTTAATATACAGGGTGTCCCTGAACTCAACGTCAAGCCGGTACGGGGTGAGAGGTGGGATCACACCAGTCCCGGGAAAAATATAAAAAAAAATGATGAAAATCAATACCTTGAACCATATTTTTAGGTACTGTGACCACATATTTCACAATTTTACGGTAATGTTTTCACTGACATGATCCTTAATAAACGTTCTAATGAATCGCTATCACAAACCAAGCATAAAATAATACTTAGTTAAAATTAGCATAATTTTTTGAAACCATTATTAAAAACATAAACTCGCCGAACTTTGACTCTTTACAAAAAAATAAAAATGTACTGTTAGTACAGTACATTTTTATCCTCTGCCGGGTATATGCCACTCTCTTATTGTGCCTGATGCACTTTAGTTACTACAAAAGTAATGTAACTGTAATGAATCGAAATAATTACTAATTTATCGGCTACACTATCCTTCTCAATTACACATGTAACATAGCATCATAGCTATCTCGCTCTAACACACCTCTTTATCGCTAAGTGTCGTTTTTCGGCCGCTGCACTGTTAAATTTCTCCGAATTTTCGAGGGCCAACCAGCATTGATGACTTAAGTATTCATTTTTAATATGGAGATATTTCAAAAAAAAATCTAGTAAGTGGTGCCGATTGAAAAGTAAGTGGTGCAGATTGAAAAGTAGCTAGTGTTGCACCATTTCGAAATCTCAACTAAATGGACCATCTTTTGATGTTACTTGCCGAGGGTAGTACAGTACATTATTATTTTTTTATAAATAGTCAAAGTTCGGTGATATTATTTTTTTAATTATGGTTTGAAAAAATTATGTTAATTTTAACTAACTTAGTAATAGCTTATGCTTGATTTGTGATTGCGATTCATTAGTACGTTTATTAAGGATCATGTTAGTGAAAAAAATGACCGTAAAATTGTGAAATATGTGGTCACAGTACCTAAAAAATATGGTTCAAGGTATTGATTTTCATCATTTTTATTTTATTTTGGCAGTTAAAATTCAAATAACCGATTGGGATTTTTTCTATATTTTTCCCGGGACTGGTGTGACCCCACCTCTCACCCCGTACCGGCTTGACGTTGAGTTCAGGGACACCTGTATCCATATAAATTACGCGTCACTTTGTTTGTCCGCGATGGACTCTGATTTTAACCAAATTTTGTATACTATGTGCAGTTTGATACAACTTGAGAGATAGGTTAGTTTATATCTCAATTTATAATCGCATATTTTGTTTATTATACTTTTGAAATCTAGCTGTCCGTACCGGGACAAAGCCGGGATGGGCAGTAACAATTATGATTTTTTTGGCAATGTTAGATGCTATTTTAGAAAAGCACATACATAATATAATACGGGTTCGATTCCTACCTACAGTAAGTATTTTAATGATAAACATCTGACAGCCAAATCACAAGCTTTGTTTAGTTTGAGGTTAGAGACGGTGTGTAAGGAGACGGTCCTAAATATATTTATTTATTTATATCTTTTGGCGACTCTAAAAATTAAGATACTTATTTGTTAGTTTGGACAGAGCCAGCCCTAACAAAAGAAGAGACGCAAGTACAGCTGCTTGCTCGCACCACGAAAAACGCGTAACCAGCTCGAGCTCTTCAAGGTTTATGTCTTTGAGTAACTGTTTAAGCCTTAATTTTGTTGAGACAAGTTTTAGGACGTTTGCAAAAGGCTTAAAATTAGTGTACACATTTTGTAGAACAACTTTTCTTAGTTACCTTTTCTTTCTAAAGATGCTAGATTGATATTTAAAGTAGTTGTTTCTTATGAATCGTCATTATTTTATCAGCTGTAGGACGTCCGCTGCTAGAATTAAGCGTTATGTTAGCAAGTTGAAGTGACAGCGGGCAGGGTATAGGCCGAATCATATAAGTCGGCGGATGTGAAGTTAGCCACAAGCTGCGCGAAACCCAATCAACGCGCAGCTTTATATTGTGAGCTACAGATGGATTTTGCTTGTAGCTAACTTCACGTCCGCCGCATTTTATAATTCGGTCTATACGTGACACGAGGCGCACCTAAAGTTCCAAATAAAAACCATGATGCACGTAACGGCCAGCGTAGCGTAAGACGTCTACCGACAAAATGGACAACCGCATGAATGGATGAAGCCTGATAAAGGTTGTGACATAATGATGAATGCATGCCGTAAATTAATTAAACTACTCGGAAAATTATAGTAGTTCATCTCTACATTATCTTATTTTATTACACTCATAAAAACTCAGCAGTTGATTGAAGTTCATTTCTAAATTGCGACATTTTCTTGCACATTGTAGCTCCTGCTAATAAATTAAAGATGAGAAGAGAGAGTACCTACTACGTATTGATACCTCGCGAGGTTTGTGCAGCTCATAGCGTAGTTGTCAGCGATCACCCAAGTTAAGCAATGTTAAGCACCACCAGATATCTGTGTTCAGCACGGTCACTCCTATCATTTTAATTTCATCTTGACTGTCCCAGAGCGTTCTTGACAACAAGCTTATTTGACGAAATATGGTACCTACTAGCGACGCAGAGGACGTCATTCTACGTCGCTAGGTAATCAATGGCACTACTGTATGCTGAGTGTGAGTTTTGTCGTAAACATGACGCGCTCTTCGGCGAGCGCGTAAGCATATAATTTGTATGAAGAAATGTACAGCGCCACTAGCAGCGCGTTTTTGAAACACAACAAGTTCATACAAATTACATGCTTACGTGCTCGCCGAAGAGCGCGTCATGTTTAAGACAAAACTCACACTCGGCATACTGACAGAAAATCAATACTTGGATGAGTAAGGGACATTTACCACTGAGCGCTACTGTGGCTCTGATGGCACGTCAATTTGTAGATTCCAGTTGTTAACCGTTTAGCCAAGTCAGAGGCATATAACTACCGGAGTAGCTTGTAGCCAATATATCAGCCGTACGGAATTTGTATACAGCCTATAACTCTGTTGGTAAACCCTGGTGTCGGAGTTTTAAACCGTCAGGACTCTGAATTGGCTAAATGGTTAAAACAACCGAGAACTACAATTTAACGTGGCGCTTAGTGGTGGCGCTAAATGCTCTTCACTCATCCAGAGATTGATTTTGATTTGGCCTATACTTAAGGTTGGGAAACACTGTAAGCTGTAGCAAGGCTGCAGTAAAGTAGAAGTTATCTAACACGATAACGGAGCCACCGGAACTGGAAGCGCCGGCGCCAGCCGCTGCAACTATCAATACTAGTTATGACATTGTTGCAACCGGAATAGCTGCTACAGGTTGTACGAGTACAATGTACAGGGACTTACTGATACTACAGAATATTGACAAGTAACGACATATACTAGAACAAGTAAAAAACCTAGGAGCAGAGTTTTGTAGGGATCGGATGCCATGTTAAAGTGGAAATGACACCCGCCTTACAATCCTGGGGCCGTGGGTTCAAAGTCTAGTCCCGTACCAATGGATTCCTAGGAATTCATGTACGACATTCACACCACTGGCTTTTCGGTGAAGGAAAACACCGTAAGGCTACTTACATATGTCCGAATAAATTGGATGGTAGATATGAATCCACCAACTCGCACTGGGCCAGCGTTGGATATGGCTCAGTCACTTTTCGTGGGTAGGCCTACGTCCTGCAGTGAACCATTATAAGGGCTGGTACAGTACAGTACATAATTATTGAACGCAGTGTTACTCTGGATTAGTTAGTCGGTCTGTTGTCTTTTCCAAGTGAATTAGAATTGTCTAAGAAATAAAATGAATTGTCATTTTATCATCTCCAAAGTAACTACGCTCGATGCGTAGTTACTTTGGTATTTCTTTCTTTTCTTTCCTTATTGATGGAACTACGTTTACAAATTGTTATTTTAACCTAGAATAGTTACTCAAACTTTCAACCGTACTTTTGTTATTTTTATTGCAACTAATAAAGGTAAGAAAAATAAATTAACCCCTTAACCAAGTCCGAGATGTTCTGTTTGCTTACACGACCGACACAAAAAGTATATGACTATAATATAAAGATCTAAGATGTCAAATAATTTATTTTGGTCTCAGAAACACAAACACATCCTGCACTAAGTTTTGTTTTCCCTTAAAATTCTTACTTGTTCAAAACACGTATTAATATTTCATGGACGTAAATAAATACGTTGAACGGAACGTAACAACCCCAATTTGCTGAAAATAAAACAAACAGGAAGAAAATCTCGTTACTCTTACCAAAACTCATTTGACCTGATATAATTTTACATTTTACCTTTTGACCTGCGAAACATAAATTTCGGAAACTTTGTTACCTTTCGTTTGCTCGCACAATGCAATCAAGGTGGAGGAAAGAGAGGAAGAGAGACATTCTACTTGATATGATGAGATGCACAAAATCTAGAGTATCTTAACATGATCTTATCAGGCGTGGGACACGTACACGTATCACAAGTACGGGTCTGAAGCAGTTTGTATCCAGCATTATCCTAAGGTAGTTTATTCATTTCTGATGTAATCTCAGTGATACCTAAAGAATAGTCTTTTTTATAGTTAGTTGGGCTACGAAAATACTGTTGTTTTCGTTTACGAATAATCTCATACTAAGGCCGCTGAAAATTGAGGTCTTTTAAACATTAATTGAGTTTATCGTTTCACTATCATCACGTCAGAAGCTGTCAAGCGTAAAAACTAATTCAAGACTAGTTCCCAGGAGTTTAATATCTAACGTTTCGTTTAATCGTTGGTTCTGATAGCTCCGGGAACTTTTGATTGGGCGAAGATGCCGACTCTTTTGAACTTCAAAGACGTTTTCGACTTCGTTATAATTTAATTTGACTAGGATTTTGTCGGCAAACTGCGAGTTTACGGGAAAATCGAGAATGAAACGACCGAAACTTCTAATACTTGTTTGTAAGTACGTGATTGGTTTTGTAAACGTGAATTTGCGTGTAAATAATGTTCTGTGAAGTATTTTCTTATTACGCGTTGAAAATTCTGTCCCAAAACATTTAGGTTGTTTTATATTTTCTCCCCTACTTATTGTTTTTGTTTTAGTTCGGTACGTATACTTAGTTAGAGTTACCAAAAAGATATCACATAAGACATAATTATTTTTCGCCAAAAATGGCACAACCGAATTCAATCTTACAAAATTTGAACAGTACACTCGAATCGATGTACCCTTTGCCATTTTTGTTTGGTGGTCTTTATACTAAATTATTTTGTTATGTAAGTGCTCTTTTTATTTTTAGTGTATTTTAGATGACTGGCATTCTAGTAATCAGAAATAGAAAATTGGCATTGTACTCGTAGTTCAATAAAATGTTTGAAACAGCTGAATTTACTTTCGTGATTTTAGGGTTGATCCGATAGCAAAAGTAATAGATTTATGTTGAACCTACTTAGAAAAATGTGCTTTCCGTGTAGTGAAGAGATTACATTCCGTATACAGTACAGATAATAATTTTCCGTTTGATAAGCATTTGAAGTTGGTTTCTTTCAAAAATCGATAAGGCTTATGAAGTAATTTGGGAGTAAGGGTCTTACAAACTTGAATAAGGTTTTACCTACCGTTTACCAATCCAATTAAAGTGTTTGCAAAATTAATTAGGTAGGACCGTTTTGAGCTGTGCTTTAATTACAGATTTTCCCTCTCAATTCGATAATGAGGGACTACTTAAGGGTCATTTTATTAATTGACTTGCCGACTTGCCGTATATTTAGGTCTAGGCTTTTTTAAAATTGTGTGTTTTTAATGTAATCTGTTCCTTTATATGTAAGTCAACATCATAAATTAATCTCTATGCAATTGATATAACAGGTTTTAAGCGTATTATTTTATATCTCAACTAGTTTTTACCCGCGGCTTCGTCCGCATGATATTTTGATTTTTGACGCAATATCATTATAATTTAAAGTCTATGTGTTATTCTGATATATAAGCTATATTATTGCAAAGTTTCATCTCAATCCGTTCAGTAGTTTTTGCGTGAAAGAGTAACAAACATCCATCCATCCATCCTCACAAACTTTCGCGTTTATAATATTAGAGGATTGTTATAATTGCTAATAAAAAAAATTCAACCAGGCTGTGATAGCTTGGTTCAAAAACTGATTGAAAAAATGATTGCATGTTCGTTCATTTTTTGTTTGTTGCTGACCCTAGCATGCTAATGTGTTGTTTCTGATATGTACCTATTCCTAATTTATTAGAGATATTACTTCAATACTGTTTACATCTCTTCAATACAGTGTGAGTCAGTGAGTGTGACTGTATTCAGCTGTTTGGCAAGGAGTATCTTGGTAATGTAATAATGCCTTCCACTGGTCGCATACGGTTTCTTCCCTCCGTCCGTTGCCACAGCTGTCCGGAAGGTGCCCACCTGTCGCGCCAGTGGTCCTTGCCACTCGACCGTGGATTTTCTTGCTTCTCATATACTTTTACATCTAGAAAAGAAACCGTGGGGTTGTGAGAATAGGGTTCGAAATTGTTTCCATTCATATTTTAGTTTATCGTTTATATTATTCTTGTATGAAAATCCCTTCTTGCGGTTTTTTCTGTGTATCCTATAGAGACGTAACAAGTGAGTACTACTGTGAACTCTAAAAATTATACATTAGTAGTCAATAAGTATTTTGACCGACGAACCGGAGGAGGGAGGAAGTACTCAATTCGACGCGTATATTTTTTTATGTACAACGCATATTACGCATAACTTTTTTCATAGTGGTCCGATTTCAATAATTCTTTTTTTATTGGAAAGATTATACTTCGAAATTAGTCCTATTTAAATTTTATCGAAATCGGCTGAGCCATTTTTGATAAATCAATAATAATGTGAAAATTGCTACATCGATCTGTGCGAAATATTCGCGAATTCTGTACACGGGTGAGGTCGGTCATGCTATTATTTGCAAAAAATAATCTTGTTGGGGTTCCGTACCTCAAACAGCGAGCGATATCGTAGTGTTTATTTTACTTACTTTAAACATCACATTTAATCACACGTTTTAAACGTTTAGCCATGTCAGATGCTTTTAGGCGGTTTCTAATCTCCGACAGCTGTTATAGTCCTATACCAACTTAGTGAAATATTTCTCCCAACAATAATCGATCCGTATAACCCAGAAAGTTATAAAGGTAACTATAACAGGTAAACCTAAATACAATTTCAACGTCAAACCAATTATTATAGACATTTTACCCAGACTAAGTTATCAGAGCGTGGAATTCTACGAAGCTGTAATCGACTTACCTACTTGACAACTCGAGTTCCAGTTATTTACATACCGAGTGCTTCTAATACAGTAATCGTATTAACAGATTGTACATTTAAAAAAGCTGTGGTGGTCTAGTGGTAGTGACACCCGCCTTACATTCGTGAGGTCGTGGTTTCAAATTCCGGTCCCGTACCAATGAGAATTTATTTATGGATACATTGGCACACCACACCAAGAAAAATATCGTGAGGAAACTTGTATATGTCCGTAGAAGAAATTCGATGGCGTATGTGAATCCACTAAGCCGCACTGGGCCAGCTTGGTCGATATGGCCCAATCACCCTTTGTGGGCAGGCCTACGTCCTGTAGTGATCTATTAAAAAGGCTGGTACCAGTACAGTCTATTACGGAAGCATGGCAAGGGGACAAATTGTCTTTCCACCATTACATCCTCTCGAAGAGGAAAAAAGTGTAGATTGACAATGACCACTGACATTAGGGATAAAAAGGTTTTATCCCTTTGCCGTGCTACCCTGGCTGGTGGTGAAGAAAGCAGGCGGCTTACTTACTTAATAATACTTACTTACTAATGGTTGATTTACTAACGTAAAAAATAATCTTGGTAAACCTAAATACTAATGACTAGCGGCCCGTCCCGGCTTCGCACGGGTCGACATAAATAGGTACTATAGTAATCTAGTACTAAATATAGCCTATGTTACTCAGTGATAATGTAGCTTTCTAATGAAAAAAGAATTATTAAAATCGGTCCAGTACTTTTTGAGTTTATTCATTACATACAAAAATACAAATCTTTCCTCTTTATAATATTAGTGTAGATGTAGATATGATGATAATAATGGTTGATTTACGTTAGTATAAATCAAACCGCCTGGATACCGTTTTTAACAGAAAAAAATCACCTTATAATGTGTATTCAGCTCCACTAGAGGTTGGAATTTTGATTGAAAAAATAAATTCACTTTCTTGACTTACTAGCTCTCCTGAGTTGTCCTTAAATATAATACAATACATACTACAGATGTTAGAGATTCACAGACAGGTAACTAAACTTTGCCGGGATTTTATTTACCTAGTGCCAGACCTTCGTTCCAGACTATGCCCTGGTGGCTCCAAAACTAATGTAGTTAGTATTTTCTCTTCTACCTACCCGAGTTGGTAGGATAGAAAATACACATAGAGCAAATATCTCCAGACGCGGCATGGTACAGGTAGAGATAGAACAGTTTGTTCAGAAGCTTCCTGATCGAAAATAAAAAGCGGATAAGTGAGAGTCAGGCTTGCACACCGAGGGTTCTGTACATTTGTACCAGAAAATTTCACGAAATTGGAAGTAAGTTGTTAAAATACTATTAATCATCGACAAAAAAGGTTTTTTTTTTTCACTTTTCTCGTCATTCATCGAAAATTACACATTTTTTAAGTAATTAAAAACCTAAGCATGTACTAATGAAGCTCTTTTATTTGATACCTTACATGATACGATTTACTCACATTGAATTTTCAACCCACATTGTGTAAATCTAGGCCCTATTTTTTTGTAATTTAAATAAAAATCTACGGTTTTCAGACTTATTCTTATATGTGTACTCTGAGACAATGCTTCTCGCCAAATTTCACAGTTATATGTCAACGGGAAATACCCTGTAGGTTTTGGTTTTTGTGAGTGTCGAAATATGCGGTTTTTTACGACATAAACGGCTCTAACTTTTTATATACGATAACTGAGAAGATTTTCTTTTCTACAATTGCAAGAGACCATAGATAAACGTATATAGTTTGAAATTTAACTCGATATCTTTACGCGTTCCCGAGATACAGAGTCTTGACATACGGACAGACGGACAGCAAAGTGATCCTATAAGGGATCCGTTTTTTCCTTTTGAAGTACGGAACCCTAAAAACAGATTCTTTCAAATTTTAAAAAGTAAGTTGTATGAATGGATGTTTTTTCCAGATTCCAAGGTTTTTCATAAAGATGAGTACAATTACTTTCTCTCGGCTTAGACAAGGCAAGATTACAATCTTTTATAATTATTTTAGCCCTTATCGATCCACTGCTGAACATAGGCCTCTCCACCAGTGTTTCCACATTTAGGGGTTTTGCCCTATTATTATTAAGGGCGAACGTGCATGTTTCACTAAGGGCGTTTTTTATTTTATTGAAACGGGGATTTAACGAATTTTAGGGTAAAATGACTATATCACAAATACGGATTTTCGAGGTCCAAATAATGATACAGAGCAGGTATATTTGTTAATCTAGCTGCTCTCGACTGCTGTGCTGCAATGTTTCTCAACTCACCATTCTTTACGATCCTGTATCAATATAATTTAAGCGTCGCCTTCCGCCCGAACGATAATAATACCTATTGTGCTTCCTGGTCATCTTTCCTTACTGGTTGGCGGTCTACCGGCTAGTCTTGACGCTCCTCTGGGTCACCATTCCGTGACCGCTATCTTCTGTGTCTTCCCTTCTTGACCGTCTTGCATTAGTGATGACTCGATGAGTTTTTCATAACGCTCAGTGCATAGAAATTGCCGTATCTCTCTGTAAGCACCTATCTATACTTCACTCTCATAAAATATCTTATGTTTGGCTCCTCGCCAAATCCAGATAAAATAGGGACGTTTCGATACCTAAGTAATACCTCACAAAGCACGACAAACATGGCGAAAGTAGATTTTATCTCGGAACTTTATCATTTGCATGCCAAGTTGAACGAAACGTGATATTCGTGGAAAATATTCGGCGGATGGAAACGGTGGCATCGCTATTATCATAGGACATGTCTATTGAGGCATTTACATAACTATTTTCGGCTCTAGGAAGCTTTTTGTTCAAGAGCTTTTTGCTTTCATCTATGCCATCAATTGGAATGTAAGGAAAAATGCCATGTCGATGATCAATGCATGCGAGTTGATATTATGGGTACATTTTGGTTTGTTTTTTTTTTTAAGTAGTAAAAAGTAATGACAATAAATCACCTGGAAATCGCGATCTCAATTTTAGACTAACTAGAGAACTAACTAGAGAATCTACTAAAGGCCTTTGCTGAAATTTCAGAGACAATATGTAGTAACTTGTGTGTTTTTTGATCGTCATTAGTATCATTTCCTATTATTTTAGTATCTTTTAAACACGACACACGTTGCGGAGTGACGCAAAAATACTTACAAGCCGAGCGAATTACAAATAAAATGGGAATAGGTACAGCCAGGAAGAAGAAGAAGAGTATCATTTAAGCATATGAATAGGCATGATAACTGAATAAATATACAGGGTTATTTCTAATCAATTAGCATCCTTTTAGGGGCTTATTCTGTACATCAAAACTAACAACTTTTGTTTTTCAACTTTTGTCAAGACTCAAAAAAAATCAGCTGTTCCATACATTTTGTCGCGGGTGAACGATATTTTTCTATGGAACGACATTTTTTTTTTAATTTGGCCGTTACATTATCGAAGAATATTCTTTTACGTACAAAAAAAAAGTTGAATTCTTAAAATGTTGAATTTGCAGTATGTTGAATGTAAAAAGTTGAATTTGCAGAATGTTGAATCCTAAAATGTTGAATTTGCAGATTGTTGAATTTGCAACACATTGAATCCTAAAATGTTGAATTCATTCATTATTTTTATCAGGAGATCGTATTGGACATCTAACTGACGTTCTAATTATATCTATATTTTTAAAACCCATCTAGCTTTTTATAACACCGTTGACGGAGATACCGCATAACACAAGAAAGTTGTATCTTAAGTACGCTTGAAAATTGAAAACTGTGTCGTTCAAAACAAAGGGACTAAAAGTTACAAAAGCTAATGGCTCTTACATGACTAAACAAAACACGGAGACAACATCTATTAACCCGCTCCATTCAAACTCCAAAATTATGTCAAAGTAACGTAAAATCCAGATAATGTTTCCGCTTTGATGAACAACATTGTCATTAGAGTACCAGCAAACTTAGCTCCGGCCAAATTCTGGAACTAAAACGACACTACACGAAACGCGACACAACGTGCTGCAGTATCGCTCTCATCCAAGTCCCCAAATAAAGTGGTAATACAGTACCGGAATATTTCGGAAATAACGGAATAAATGGAAGCGAACAGACTCGAAATATAATGAAAAGGTTATAATAGCGTATTATAAGGTATTATGAGATATCTTTTAATTTAATCGAATGGCCCGAGACGAACAGTAACATCTCTTTAATCCAAAATAGGTCGAATAACTGCCGCTTGAGATTAGAGATTTAATTGAATCGATTTCGGCTTTGATTCTTTGAAAAAAGTTGTGATCAAATTAGTATTTTATTTGGTAATGTTATTTCAGATATTGGCTGGTGGAAATAAAAAATCTAAGTATTAATATATAGTAATTACACAACGATATTTTGGGATTTATTATTTTATTTTCGTGGCTACCATGGGTTCATGTTCAAAATCATCAACACGTCGTCATTCATCAACACTTTATAATCTTCAGTCGCCTTAAACGGGTATTAGACATTGATCTCATTAAAAAATGTATTTATAGTATTTGTTTCAACCCAAATATGTACCTACCTATTTACTCGGACAGCCCAATCTCAAAAACACCAATTAATTGCCAAGAGCGTGTTTACCTCAGAGCAAATAAAAACATCCAGAGGGAACGCCGTTGAACAGTCAAGTGAAGCCGGTTTTTTATACATGTGTGAGTGCGTCGCTGTTGCGCCGCCATAGTTTGACTGACAAGCCAAGGCGTAGTTTCATAGTTACCTGGATGTGTGTGTAATTGTCTGTACACGGCGAGGCGTAGTTTTGGTTGGCTTCACTTGTTTGTTCACAACATTCTCTCTTGGTTTTTTTATTTGCTCTGAGGTGTATACTAATACGACACTGTCATACGATTTGTTTACTTTTTCGTTTATTCTATCTCATTGGTAAATTATTAATTGGTATCGGTTCATTTAAATTAACCGACTTCCAAAAAGGAGGAGGTTCTATGTTCGTCTGTATGTATTTTTTTGTGTATGTTCATCGATAATTTCGCCGATTGTTAACCGAATCGAATTTTTTTGTTTAATTCGAAAGGGTAAAAATTTCCATTTAAACTTCACAGTAATCGGCTGAGCCGTTTTTGTAAAATCAAAATCGAAATAATCGAATTTTGTACACGATGGAAGGCGGTTTTGCAATTTTTTGCGAAAGATAATTATTGTATGTAGCTAGGTTTATTATGCCCAAAATAACACGTCTAAAATCAAAGTATTTTTCCGTGTCTATTCTTAGACGAAGAACGGTCTGCGCAAACCAAATCAATGAGCATCTTTTTAATATAATATGTATCAGTCATTCTTATAAAAGTATTTTCCTTGTTCCAGTCGAAGTGAATCGGCTCTGAACAGCCCCACAGAGCCGGACGTGTCGCTAGCGGCGTCCCTCACCGACCCTCTGGAAGCCCACACCTTGGATGAAGCCAGGAGGACTATCAGGTAAGAAACCTTCATCTACTGAACTGCACATAAATCACCAGTTCTTCGATTATAAGGTAAAATAATCTGGTATTTTCAAACAACTTCGATTTTATCAAAATCGGTTAAGTGCCTTTTGAAATTATGTCTATTAACAATATCAGTATAGTAATAATTATATTTCGCCAAAAATGGCAACCGACTTCAAAACGATAAAGCTCGTCAAAGTTCGGGAGAGACCTGACGTCATGCAGAACATATTTACGAGCTAACTGAAGGGACAAATTATATTTTTGTAGTCCTCAGACCCATTAATAGTGTCCGTCTGTCACCAGACGCTCAACAAATATGCTTCAGTGCCCTAACTTCAAAGTAGAATCTTGTCTTGAGTGTTTTAGTCCTTGTTTTCAGCTTGAATTTTCCCTTTTGATGTCGTTTACGCCTGCTGAATCCTTATACTTCTGTTATTTTATTCTATTGTAGATACATTGAAGACAGCTAATAAAATCGAATAATATCGTTTTCAGAGATCTTCGCATGAAGTATCGTGCTCAAGCGCATCAGTTGCTAACATGGCGACGTGCGCAGCGAACCCAGGAAGAGCTCGTGACTCGCCTGCAGCGGGAGAAGGCCGAGCAGCTCAAATCCCTCTCAAGCCAACTCCTCCTCTTCGAGTCCCGACTCGTTCGTAAACAAAAGGAAATCACAAACATGCTCGCCGTAAGGGAAACCATCATCATGAAACAGCAAAAGGTCATCGAGTCACTTCAAGCCAAACTTCTTGATCACGGCGTTGATACATCACAAAACATTCCAGATTTCAGAGACATGCTCCAAGATTCTCACATCACTGGAGATTTCGACTCCCTCAATGATTCAGACTCAGCTGTGATCATGGAAGATGTAGACTATGATAGTAACACCCCTCATATACCACGGTTCAGATCTACTAACCCTGAGACGGTTACCATAGTCAGATCGATCTCTGATGCGATAGACCCTAACGTAAAATACAGCGTTGTCAGACGATCCAATGGATTCCTAAGACGACCTGAAATCTTGGAGACTGTGTACAGTGTGGAGGAAGAAGTCGACGGAGAATCTTCCAGAGGTCTAAGTGCTCAAAGCAGCACAGAAAAAGATATAAAAGAAGCGAATAAAACTGACGAAGAGAAACATACATCGCTCCTCGCGCAAAGACGAGACAATTTCAGAATGCGCAGCTGTGTTCTAACAGCAGAAGTCAAAAGCATAGACAGCGATAAGGAAACGAAACCAAAAACAGGTAAAGAGGTATGGTCCTACAGTTACGTGCCAAAAAATGTTCAGGAGTCCGATGAAGAAGCTACTTCGAACCCTGAGAGCGATGTAGAGGACCCTGAGCCGCGGCCTAATCACGTAGTGACCTACAACAGAGTGATGTCCAATCACAGGAATGTGACTAAACCAAAAGATGTGAAGTACAAGAGAATAAACAAAGCAAAGTCGAAGAGTCTAGAAGAACTGAGAGGCAGGTTAAAGAATTGGGTAGAAAAGGGCAACAAGCTCTCTAGTATACCCTTGGAGCATGCACAGAGCTATGCCTGAACATGAAAGTTCCTAAGACGTGATCGTCGGAGAATCATCTGCTTCACTTCTCACAGAAGTAGTTAGTCACTTTGATAGTCTAATAACAATTTACGATTAATTAGTGAATAAGCTATAAGTATAAGCAAGAAAGAAGAAAAAATATCAGTGCGATATAAAGAATGAACCTATAATAGTGAAAACACAGTTACGTCAATTGCTAAGAAAAAATAATCAGAAGTTTGACAAAAATGGTTGTGCCAACAGACCCCGATTTTACGGCAACGATGATATTAAAATGATTGTTTTTAGATCGATAATTGATTAGGATGTGTAGTAAAGTCTCGAAACTGTTTTTATCGTGTTACATTCGGTTATTTTAATACTAATAGCATGGTAATACAAAAATCTTTACAGATTAAAAAATATAAACACTCGATATAATCGAATATGAAACAAAATATTGTAGTAAAGAGGAAATATTATGTATTTTCTAATGGCACGCCTTACAGCAATGTTAAAAGTATTTTCACATACAATTTTTCCTATGAAACCAGTTATTGAAACTCTTCACAGGGTGTGTCAAAATCTATGTAGAATATGTGTTTTGAGTTAACGTACCTTGTTATGCTTAAGGTTGTACTTTATTACATTAAACTAAGGCAAATTACACGATATATTCTTGATACTTGGACTATTGTAAATAATATTTTCTTGTCAGTCGATATTTTTAATTATCGTCAAAATAAAACATAGGTAAAATATTAATAACTATTGGCTGAGTGTTACTATTATTTTTAAGAAGTCGTGAAAACCAGCTAATGACGCAATTTACCATTATTTTTTAAAATGTTTTTTTTTTCATAATGTATGTGCGTTACTACATTTTTTTAAATAAAAATACGTAATTGCTGTCAATTTGCTTGATATTTTCGTAATGTGCCAATGTTTAAACCACTGATTTATTACTTTTTAGTTTATTGTCAAACATTGTAAAATATACTTAATACGGATTGGAAACATAGTTTGAAAAAAAAAATGCGTAGAGCACGACTGATTTTATGTAACATGTTACTTTTACTAACGATATTAATGCGTATATATTAATATATATTAAAACCATGTGGATCTATATTACTGTCTAATGGAAAACATATATTATTGTACAAAATATTAGTTATTTTGCTTGGAATTGAAGTTTTTCTGTGATGTTGATAAATATCTTGTTATTTGTAATATATATAAATTTAAAATAATAATTAATCTGATGCTTTATTGTACTATAATAAATATTGACAAATGCAAAGGTTCTACAAATTATTTATTATATTAATAAGGAATACTTCGGTGCCAATCAAAAATTAATGATAACTTCAATATTAATCGTGTTTTTTTATATTTTTTTAATGTTTCGACTATTAAACACTTCTATTTTGTGAAAGAAGATAGAAGGCCCAGACTTTGTACAATTCTTTAAAATAATCTTAAAAATATGGCAAACAAAATCTGCAAATAATTGGCATTTAATGCTTATTTCTTTTATTGATGAATATTTTCCATAAAGATTTTTGTATATAGCGCCGCCATATTTTTTGACCAACGTCATAATGGTACTATCGGAAAATATTTTTCTACGAAACTGAAAACAAAACTACGTACGGTACTGCGTACAAGGTCATAGCCTAAACTCCATACATTTTTGCAATATCTCTTTTCTTAACCAATTCAACAACTTAGTAATGAAACATCTGTCTGAAGTAAAATGTTGTGTACATTCGAGTTTTAAAAGAGCAAAAATGAGATGATAATTTAAGCTGTTACTTAAATTGTAAGTTCAATTGTTATTTTGACTCTTTATATTGTAGCATTTTTTATACTTCTTTGCATATCATACAGCTGTAAGAATTGGCTTGGCAATTTTATTACTATAGGTCGAATCAAACTCTTGGCGTCTGTGAAGCTAGAGTCTGGCTAACGAAAGTTGATACTCGAATTTTTCGCTAACTTTTTAAATGACAACACACGGTGCTACAACCATTGCGGATTTACCTTTAAATTGGGGTATATTACCTTGTACTAAAAACATTTTTTAAACCAACGTCATGTACTAAACTGAACAAAATGATTCATAATATAGTCTTCATCGTAAGGAAGTAGATAGGTACGCGTTGAAATCATTTGGATCATTTGGAGAGCAATGCAAAGCCTCAGTTTGGCATAATAATTATGTCAAAATACAGAAAATAATTAACGTAATGAATATAAAACAACTACACGACAAGTTAAAGCTAGAAAAAACATTAGTTTGTATTCCCCCAAAGATTTGGAAGAATCAGAATCGCAGTATGGCAACAATGGTACATCGTGTGAGTGAGAGAAAGTGTTTCCCTCTCAGTTTAGGGCTGCCATACAGATATTTTTTTAAAATTAGCCGCGCTTTATTAGTATCAACTTTCGTTAGCCAGACTCTAGTTACAAACTGCGAAACCCAATCCTCGCCCTGATGTTATTTCAGCTTCAGTCAGGATTGGGTTTTGCGCAGCTTGTAGCGTACTTCACAGATAACAAGGAGATGGATTAGGCCTATACCTAGTTTATAAAGTAAACACAATCTACTGTTCAATGTTAAATCATATTTGAGACAATGTCTCACAAAACTTATTGGAGAATCAATAATTTAGTTATTGAAATTTTCGAATAGGCTACTTAGACAAAGTCATAAATGTTTTTTTTTATTATACCAATCTACGTTAAAACTCTTTATAATAATAGCAAAACACTGGTTCAAAATACATATTAATAAAAAATGTGTTGATGATAAAATAAGTTTGGTTTTAATTTCTTATCCCTAATACACATCACAAACAATTGGGTATTATTTATTTGTTTATAGGCGAGCAGTGTATTCTGATGTGCCTATATTAAGCACAGTCCAATTCTTTATCCAAAGGTCCAGTCTATTCTTAAATGTGTTTATAGTTCTTGCTGATATTACATCCTCAGGCAACCTATTCCAGTAGTAGACAACTCTATTGCAGAGGATGTGGTGTGCAGTGTTGGTTTGTGATGGTGTAGGCTGTAAAAGAAATGTATGGCGTCTGCTATCGCGCATAGTTTCTTCAAGGTGTACATGTCGTGAATATCCGGAAGATAGAAGCTATTTAGAATTTTGAAGGTCTCAATCAGCTCTCCACGCACACTTCATTTACAATAGAATTTATTAAACATTTATACAAAACAATTTTAGTGAAATTTGTTTTTGTTATGTGTCAGCATACTTCGGTGTTTTCGACAACATGAGGATTACGTTTTTTTTATTTTTTTGGCCCTAGCCAAAATCGGTCGCTACCTACGCTCCTAAAATACTAAGTTAAAATACGTATTTTTTACAAATTACCAAATATTTAGCATGAAGCAGTAGTTAGAAGAAACGTGTTTAAAATAAATTTTGGAAATGTAATTCTTTCACAATATTTTTTTTTAAACCTGAGAATACTTTCACAACGTATCAATTGTCATTTATTCGTTACGAAATAAATCCTGCCAGTACAGCTAAATGTACCAAGAATTTATCTAACCTAATTTAATTACGTGACTTTCGAGAAAAATTCCATCTGCATTTATCTGTATGACTGCCTGACATACTTTTGAAATATTTTCACAACCCTTTAATTGAGTAATTTCTAATTCATAAATATGCGTGGCAGGTGCCATTGCACCTCATATCGAGTGAGTTGTTTATTCGAAATTAAAACTCAAAATGCATCGACTCTTAATCGCTGCAGTTTTAATCATTAGTTTGTTAGAGGTGAGTGAAAACAACATCATGTATCTATCATATATATATGTGTATCATGTATATATGTGGTTATCCTGTACTAAGCCAAAATATTAAAATAAAGCCTATCGTTATGAACAACTTTTACTATGGGGGCCAAAGCAAAATTTGAGGAAAAAAATCAGCTGTTCCATACAAAACTGCAACGCGGAATCGGTAAAAAGTATGAAACGGATGATTTATTTTCCTCGAATTTCGGTTTCGCCCCATAATAAAAATTGTTCTTCATTAAGAACATGGATTCTTCATTCATGGTCCTTTTGGCTTTTTACACCAGTTCTAGATAAACCTGTATATTCATCAAAACATAATCAAATGAACTTACTTAAGTGAAGAATAGGTCTTCAAACAATTTTGTTCTGCGCATTTTTATTGTACTGTACAGTCTACACTGTAGCCTTCAATAGTTGGAAATAAGCTTATCCACAGGCAGCTGGGGTATCCACCACGCTGGCCAAATGCGTGTTGGCCAATTCACACTCACTATCGGATTTCTTTTTATCTTGTCTCACGATATTTTTCTTCATCCAAAATCCAGTGGTGTATAGGTACCTAAATTTGTACATAACGTAGCTATATCGAATTTGCTGATCATCAGCTTAGTAAGTCAGCTTTTGTAGTCTAACTAGTTCTATTTCTTATAGCACTCAAATGGATACTGCTGCTTCCGCGACCCCCTGATGCTGGCACCAAAATGCGACTGCCCCGACTTCTACGCCCCGAGCGGCGTGGTCAAATGCTCAGATTCTTGCGCTAACTCTGGGCCCAAGTCCTGTGGTTGCAGTCAACCAGCTAGCAAGTCTTGTGGCTGTAGCCTGCCAGCTAGCAAGTCATGTGGCTGTAGCCAGCCAGCTTACAAGTCTTGCGGATGCAGCCAGTCCGTTTGCTCCAATGAGTGTAGCTGCCAGCCAAGCTGCACCAGCACATACGACTACGCCCAATATCTTGGCCCCAACATTTGTGAATACGGCATCCCAGCCTGCTCCTGCTACAGAGACACGTCCAACGTTTGCTACGTGTGTGACGAACCTTCGCCAATGTGCTCCTGCCTAAAGGCAGCCAATAAGAATTGTGGGTGTTTAAAGGCCAAAAGTAACTGTGGATGTGGCTGTGAAGACACGAGGTCCTTTGTCTACTTCCCGGAAGTAGAATACCCAATGGTACCGTTGGATATGAAACCATATTACTACGGCGGTTGTTACAACTATTAGAATAATAACCAGAAACGTGGTACTGAGTATCACATTACTTACTACAATGCGTTTTTTGTGCGTTTTTGATTGCCTGATCCAGAAATGTTCAATAAATCTTCTGCAAAATAAAATATTATGCTTAGTTTTATTTTTATGCTTAGCGAATTCCTTAGTGAGAAGCTTACAGATTATTTATACTGAGCGCCACACAAATTGAAAGATGGGAAGTTAGCCGCAGATGACACTTCGCCGTGATTCGCTAATTATTGCGCATGTGTGCACAATGCCTATACAAATGGCGAAGTAGTGAGCTCGGGCGTAGAGAGCGCGCGGGAGGCACGAGTGTTGGCGGGCGGGGTGTGCGCCGGCGTCTCGTCTCTCTGGCACCCGCTAACGTCTATATTTTGGCGTTTGTGCAGCTCTCTGCGGCTAACTTCCCCTATTTCAATTTGTGTGGCGCTCAGTATTATTGCATTAAGTACCTAGTGTTATTATTATGTTAGCGCGTTCCAATCTAGAGTAATAGCTGGGCTTAAAATTGCCAACTTAGTAGTTAGATACTCTCAAACCGTATGTGTGATATGTAACTTTTTGAGATTCTACCCCCCCAATCTATCAAAGGACAGGAAACGAATAATTATGGAACAAGGAAATAAGTTAGTATTTTTTGACAAAATGCAACAAGCCACTTCAACCTATTTAAAAGCAGCGAACGACTGTCGATGTTTGCTATTCGATGCTGGTAGGCGCTGCTATTTTCATTAATGTTCTGGAATTGCTTTGAAACTACTGAATCAAAATGTATGTTTTTTATGGAACCATGTCCATTCGCAATGTTTTTCTACAGATAGGAAAATCCCATCCCAAATCAGGCCACCTAATATAAAACGTCAATCGAAAAAGGAACTGTTAGGTACCTACTGTAGCAGGCAAGGGAATCTATTTTAAGACACAATACATTTTCTTTCAAAAAATGTCTTTCTTTCGAAATTAAACCTTGTGAAGTCCCATTCAGCACGCCAATCAGTTTCTAACAAATTGAATTCCCTTCAGAATTGTAAATTGCATTGAAACCGACATTGAAAAGGAAAGGAAGTAGAATCAATTTATCACCTGCCGTTCTACGACTTTACTCAAAAGATTTAATTAGTGTCTGAGGAAGTTATAAAGTTTTTTTTATATTTTTACAAATCTTATTTTACAACATGACCAAGGATAGAAATTGTCATCATCATTTCGACCTTAGGACGTCTATACTGCAGATAAATACAGATTTACGATAAAAGTGTTTAGAAACAGCTTGGATTCAGCGCGTTCCTGGTTCCTGCTGTCTAAAAAATGCCGTCTGTTTACCTATAGTCGGTGGACGTTCTACGCTGCGTAGTAGGTACGTGTAGCTGTAGAGGTACCTGCGCTGCTTTTTTTAAATATTTTTTTATTTATTAGTGACAATACTACACTACTACTACATAGAAAGCAATTGGATCATCCACAGACCCTTGAAGGTCTAAAGATAATCCAAGTGCTCAAGCCCACTGCCAGTTGGCAGTGTGCCCAGCATGCTGGCAGCATTGCCACGCTAAATGGCAATGCTTATACGTTGAGCCAAATAAACACCAGCATTTTGGTCACGCGTCGCGTCCACCAGACGCTCAGAAAGACTTTTGAAAACGAGATGAGCTCCCGGCCCCCACGGACCCAAAGTCTCAAATCCAAATGGCTCAAATATGTAATCACTACCGAGGTTAGCATATTTGCACCGCTTGTGCTGCTCAGCCGAATTGGTCGCCGCTCCAACCCTACTCTGAGTCTCAGGAAGATGTGACGGTGCCAAAGTATCGACGCAAGTTGCGTCCCATACTAAGGGCCGTCCACACTTCCATGGGACCAGCGTCATGCCGTCAGGCCTTTTGCCATCACCACGCGCCAACCCACTCGGTCTGCGCTGCTTGCGCGGTACACGTACCGGTATGTGGTCTCCATTCGAGAACATATTTCATATTTCTAAAATCGCAAAAAACGGCTTTTCCGAACAAAAAGTCCATCGACTACATTTGGGACTGTTTTTCTTGGTTGGTCTCTTAGTGGGTATAATGATTACTACAGGCAAAATATGTTCACCAGACCACTGTGTCCAAGTCTTTAGGTTTGTAACAGTAATACTCGTAAACCAGTTAATTAAGTTTACAATCCAACAATAAGCATACTGAGACATACTAAATAAATAAATAGATTATACAGGGTTATTCTGAACTGGTGTGCTAAGCCGTAAGGAGGTGATTCAGCCCCTCATTATTTTACTATGGGGCTAACCAGGCATTCCAGGAAAAACATCAGCTGTTTCATATGTTTACCGATTCCGAGTTGATATTTTGTATGGAACAGCTGATTTTTTGTTCGAATTCCTAGTTGGTCCCATAGTAGAAGTTGTTCAACTACAGGGCAAGCAGATAACACCTGTATTATCTAGGTAAGTATATATTTCCACGAGGGAAAAATAAGGTCCTCTAAGTAAAATTCAGCGTTTCGCACGCGGTCGTCGCAGTTTCACGGCATACCAGGTCCTTCACATACTTCGCCGACAACGAGGAAGACGCCATCAGCCGCTTCGTGCGGCGTGCGACGACTGCGTCTCCTAAGGTCATCGTAGACTATAATTTAAAGATGCGGCCATTAAAGACCGAAACGCGGCGGTGATGGAGGCTCTGTGCAGTATAAGTAGTAATTTAAAAAATGATATTTAAAATCAACGTAGTTTAAAATCGTATTTTAAATTTTTTATTAGATTTAGAGTCCTCATGTAAAGCCTTCAGTTACAAGCAATATTGTTCAAATCTTTTTTAAATAATGTATATCTTAAAAAGCACAGACCCTGGAGTCTGTGGAGTGTAATAATTAAATAAAAAAAAAGTATAATTCAAAATGGCGATCAGGCAGGGTAGGGTTAAACGCGATGCTATCTTGAATTAAACACAAAAAATATTCATATATCTTTTTTAAACTATCTCTTACAAACTAGGTACCACCTAACTATAGTTTGACACAAAATACCCTAACCTTATAATAGGTACATGACTAATTATTTGAGTTTTTACAAATTAACCAAAATTAATGTACCTACCTAAGTACTCGTACTCGTACTTACAAAGTTTATAAAGTTAATATAGCGTACCTAAACACTCATCACTCTTAATTGTGTTTACATAAACTTCGCTTCTTTTAAGCTCCGAATAATTTTAATAATTTTGCGTTGAAATAGCGGTCGTAAATCACAGGTATTTATTTTGTAGGCTTATGCTTTCATCTAGGTAAACTGTGCTTACCACTTACGCATAAATATTAATTAAACTCGTAAACACTAAGGAAAGTTGTGGCTTTGAGTAGTTTGAGCTAGGTATATTCGAGACTAGCTGCCCGTCCCAGCTTCGCCCGGCTAGGAATGAAATTTAGCTACGTAATTATGAACTTTTCGGGAGAAGCATTCTAAAAGATAGTGAAAAGAAAACGTGAAGGTCTGTTGTGTAGTTGAAAAGGTCTAAGCGGATACACACACAGACACACAAAGAAGGAGTTTTTTTTTAAATAAAATGTAGCGAAGTTACTGCGTTTTCATAAATACTCGACTCAGTCGTCCAACTAAAGGGCCTAACACACAGTCCGCGGACTAAGCGGAGGACGGAAGGAAAAAACGAAACAGTAGGTACTACTTTTGTACTACGACAATAAGCCCGATTACAGAAGAGGCGCCAGCGTAACTATATTAGTTAAATAGCATAGTTCTGTTTCTTTTTCACTTTAGGCATTCGATAGAGAGAACGCTTTTTACGCTGCTATTTAATTTACGCTGGCGCCTCTGTAATCGGGCTTATTGTAAGAGTTGCAGGTGCAACCTGGATGAGATTAGCACAAGGTGAATGGTGGTCAAGAAGAGAGGCCTACGCTCAGCAGTGGGCGATGACAGGCTGAAAATGATGATGAGGTACTACTTCTATCATTGCTTTCGTGGATTAGATCACGGTCCGACGTGTGGTTCGCAAACCGTGTGTACCTAATAAGCTCTAATACAGACAGACTACTAAACTTACTTTTATTTACTTACTTGTTACTGTTTTTGCTGTTAAGCGCTCTGTTACAGGGTTGTTATTTTTATGTTTAATGTTTAGATTATGTCTACCTTGAAAACAAGGGCTCACGAGAATACCAGCGTTGAGTGTTGGGACCTCTTAGCACTCAATGTTTATTGCTGAGGTGTCTTTTTTGACACTGAGTTGTTCGTATTGTGTCTATGTTGCTAACCAAAGAATGCTAAAGATACTATGCACAGAGGGCCGTATACATTATCCGGACAATAGAGCGGGCCATGTTAGACATTTGCCTGAGATATTGAGTCAGTAATATGGAAATCCGACGCAGAATGAGGATTACAGAACATCCCTCATCCTTCAAGGCAACGCAACGTTGGAAACCCGGGAAACCGTATTGTATAAACGACTCAAATGGCGCTGGGCAGTGGCCAGGACACGTGGCCAGGCATGGTGACGGTAGGGGAGTGAGAGGCTGAGTGAGTGGCTTCCAATAGTGAACAAGCGTTACGTAGGCAGACCATCAGCCCAGAGAGTTGACAATATCAGATCCATCTCTGTCATGAATGGGTGAAAGGAGATATTGCAATAATATATAGAAATTGGGCCACCACAGGGTACAGTATATCATAAATTGCTTCGTTTCTTCCACAAAAAGATTTTCCCGTTATTTTTTACAATAACAGTGTCCATTAAAAGTACTTTTTTGTATTCGGATTAAAAATAACATTGACAGTGTTTGAAAATAAGGCGGCCATACTCTTATTCTTTTATATTTCGGTGTCCAATGGTTTATGCATTTGCTAGTGTTAAATATAAGTAATGAACCTTCTTTGGTATTATATCAAAATAGTTACAGTCTAAGTCACGTCATAGTCCAAAAAGTCGCGGTCAAGTTAGTTCTCAGTAATATTACTGATAGAAACATGTTTAACAAAATAATAAAATGCAGCGACATGTTTTTTTCCAGAACGCCCCTTTTTTCCAGAACGCCCCTTCTTTCCAAAGAAGTTTCAAAAATAAACATTCAAGAACATGAACTTCATTGGACCTGAAAAAATACGCCAAAATAAAACAAAAGAAATGTATAAAGTCGTCATCGAAGTATAAAGTACCTATAAACGTGTCAATGTGATTAACATTAACGTTTGAAAAGTTAAAGTTAAAAGAAAACCAGTAATAAAAACTCTTTAGTGCATTTTTTACATGTAGGCTATTAATTCTATGTAGGTTATATCAAAAAGGTTACATGTGACCAAAATGGCAGTAATTCAATGACTGAACAAAAATTAGATTGGAAAATGTGAAAGTACTCATAAATTAAGCATTTAATGCGGTTGTTTTACTCTGCGCATTTATTTATCATAGTTTATCGGATTTTTTGGGCTACTGTACCTAGTCTGATCCCATTTTGCAATATCTCCTTAGTCCGAGACAGGGAACAATGGGGCATTAGGGATACCGATTAGTGAGTCGATACGGGTTGATACTCGTAGGTAAATGATGATCAGCTATTCAATCTGGAAAGCTTGCTGCCACGTCTGCTAACGTCGTGCTAAATCCAACTTACGCAGCCTACTCACCTATGTGTAATTATTTAAGTGAGAGTAAGTTAAATTAAGAAAATACAAACATTCACTTTATCATCATCATTTGCAGTCGTCTTTACCTCACTGTTGGGTAAAGGCACTATAGTGCCATTTGTCTTTATTTTTTCCAAGGTTTTTAACTCGCGTAAAAAATAAATCTGACAGAAAATCCACCGAGTCGACGACTGCAACTTCTGTTGGTCCTGTGGTCCGGTCCTTTCAAGTAAGTCTTTGGTGGAAGGTATTTACAGTAACAGGTGGCGCTGCGGTTGTTTTGTGATTTAATTTAATATTAAAATCAATACCAGCTCTCACAACCGGTGCCGTTAATAATTCACTTCAAGTTATTACTTTGATATTTCGTTAATTTATTGTTCTGGAAATGTAATTCACGTGTTTTCATGACAATATGTACTCTTACAGGTTTATTATAATAATTAGGCATTATGTCTGAGCAATGTGAATTGAAGGAAGAAAATTAAACATTAATTATATGTTTTCACGTTTAGCAAGAGCTATATGTGCACTTTCACGTTTAGCAAGAGCTATATGTGCACTTTCACGTTTAGCAAGAGCTATATGTGCACTTTCGCGTTTAACAAGAGCTATATGTGCACTTTCACGTTTAGCAAGAGCTATATGTGCACTTTCACGTTTAACAAGAGCTATATGTGCACTTTCACGTTTAGCAAGAGCTATATGTGCACTTTCACGTTTAGCAAGAGCTATATGTGAACTTTCACGTTTAGTAAGAGCTATATGTGCACTTTAACGTTTAGCAAGAGATATATGTGCACTTTCACGTTTAGCAAGAGCTATATGTGCACTTTCACGTTTAGCAAGAGCTATATGTGCACTTTCACGTTTAACAAGAGCTACATGTGCACTTTCACGTTTAGTAAGAGCTATATGTGCACTTTTACGTTTAACAAGAGCTATATGTGCACTTTCACGTTTAACAAGAGCTATATGTGCACTTTCACGTTTAGCAAGAGCTATATGTACACTTTCACGTTTAACAAGAGCTATATGTGCACTTTCACGTTTCACGTACCTAATATATATATTTTTACCTACGGGACAATTCTGTAAACCGATCTCTTTACTGTCTCGTTTTTTGACAGCTTTGAGCTGTCAAAACTGTCAGAAAAAAAGGGAGGTTCAGGAACGTGTCACCTCAGTAACGAGATCGTTTAACAGAATTTCCCCGCAGGACTTCCCTGGCGTTGTTTGCCATTTATCCCACGATGCTCTCTATATCCAGGGCAGGTATAGCCCGGGAGGTAAGCGCAAAAAATGCTACTACTTTCTAAAAGCTGATTTTTTGGGATTAGGTAGTCATGGTGATGTATAACAATACCCCGGATTCAGTTAGCTGGAATGCTTAGCGTTTGGAGGGGATACCAGTTTGATTTTTTTTTAAATTTAATGAGTATCGTGCTACTACTTTTCAAAGCTGAAAATTGGTGTGCGTATAGAAAAATAAATAAAAAAAAGTTTAACCAAAGCAAATTTCCCGAAAAAAGTAACAAGGCATGTCAGTCAGCTTTTAAAATAGCGCTGCTTTAAGCCTGACCGAAAAACTCTATTATATGTTTTGGGTGATTGGCTGTGGTTAAACTATTTTTTACTTATTTTTCTACCCGCACGCCCATTTTCAGCTTTTGAAAGTAGTTACAATTAAGATATAAATTTACTTATTTTTTAATTCAAACTGTTAATCCTCACCAAACGCTAAGCATTACAGCTGACTGAATACGGGGTATTGTTGTACACCACCATGACTACAAAATAACTTTTAGAAAGTAGTTGCATATTTTGCGCTTACCTCCCGGACTAGTGGTAGACGCGCGTGTAGATGTTATTAAGGCAATACGGTTCTCTCTATCCAGGGTAGGTAGTGGTGGACGCACGTGTAGATAATATTAAGGCCGCACAATGCTCTCTATCCAAGGCAGGTAGTGGTAGACGCGCGTGTAGATGTTATCAAGGCCACACGATGCTCTTTATCCAGGGCAGGAAGTGGTGGACTCGCGTGTAGTTGTTATTAAGGCCACACGATGCTCTCTATTCAGGGCAGGTAGTGGTAGACTCGCGTGTAGTTGTTATTAAGGCCACACGATGCTCTCTATCCAGGGCAGGTAGTGGTAGACGCGGGTGTAGATGTTACTAAGGCCACACGATGCTCTCTATCCAGGGCAGGTAGTTGTAGGCGCGCGTGTAGATGTTATTAAGGCCACACGATGCTCTCTATCCAGGGCAGGTAGTGGTAGACGCGCGTGTAGATATTATCAAGGCCACACGATGCTCTCTATCCAGGGCAGGTAGTGGTAGACGCGGGTGTAGATGTTACTAAGGCCACACGATGCTGTCTATCCAGGGCAGGTAATGGTAGACGCGAATGTAGTTGTTATTAAGGCCACACGATGCTCTCTATCCAGGGCAGGTAGTGGTAGACGCGTGTGTAGATGTTACTAAGGCCACACGATGCTCTCTATCCAGGGCAGGAAGTGGTGGACGCGCGTGTAGTTGTTATTAAGGCCACACAATGCTCTCTATCCAGGGCAGGTAGTGGTAGACTAGACGCGCGTGTAGATGTTATTAAGGCCATACGATGCACTTTATTAAATTTATTAAAATATTAAAAATTTATTAGTATAGTTTGCACCTTGGCTGCTGATTAAAATCTTATTGTTAGTTCACCGTTACGCCACAACAGTTCTCTTATTGCGCGAACTCTATTTAATTTGCAATACATTTTATTATAACGGAGTAGTTAATCTCGTAAAATGTAAAATAAGACAATTTAGTACAAGCTGGTTGGTACGTAATGATGTGTTTGCAATAGTTTTTTCGACTAATTATTTTATTTACGAAGGTAAAGGTTCGCAATATTCAATTTTTCCTCAATTTAATAGATCTTTGAGATTTTAACGTCAGTCAATAAAAAACAAACTGGTTCTGTTAGTTACATAGTTAGTCAGTTACAAAGATCAGTGTTTATTTAACATCTCTTGAAGAGTAACGTAAACATTGAATTTTTATCGTAAATACCTACATACCTAGTTTGTAATATTCAATAATGATAAGTTTTTTAGTAATAGTTATAATATTCGGTAGTGCGAATGGACAAGTTTTCGATAAACCTGAAGGTAATTTAAAAATCTACACATTAAACTTAACAATATCATGTATTATGAATTAATATTAATGATTCGATATTTTTCATCGAATAATGTAGTAAGCAAACAAGTTGATGGGCCTCCTGATGGTTCCGTAGTAAATTTTCCCAAAAAATACCTATAAGTACCTGTAGGTATTTTTCACACTTCACATAAATCACATAACATTTAAATCTTACGTTCTCAAGAGCAAGTTTCGCACGAAATATTAATTAAATTTTTAAATAAAAGTACTGTTGCCTTCTTCTTGTGAAGGTCTTAATTTCAAGGCGATCGCGATTTGTGAAAATTGAATACAGTGGCCTCTTACCAACAGAAGGCCCATCAACCTGTTTGCCTCTTTATTACATAAAAATATCAATTGATATCAATCAATGATATACCGGTTTATCTGTTTTCCCTGTACTATGGGGCCAAATCAAAATTCGGGAAAACTAAATGAGCTGTTCCATACAGAACTGCAAACTAGTTGTTCGTAATGATCGTCTGAGTCACCTCTTTTTGGCTTAGTTCATCAGTTGTGGATAACCCAATAGATAGGTAAGAAGTACGTTTTCCTTCGCCGTTTGAAGCTCTTATTTTTAAGCTACGGTAAAAATACCTATAGGTACTACCTTATAACTTGAGAACTTGAGATTTTAATGTTAAATATGTGATTTATGTGAAGTGTACCGAGTATCGTTTGGTAAGCAAAGTTCCATTTTCTCAATTAGGTGAGGCCATGACATGAGCAGTGAGAAACTGTCAGAGAATAATCGTCAGATCTATGGCTATGGTACGATGTCGTCCATCAATCATTTAAGGTTGTCAGAGCGTAGAATTTAAACAAAATAACCATATTTACTTTGCGCGTGCGCAACGAAAACGGTTCGATCGTTTATTCTAGGTTCTAGGATATTATATTCATATAAATTTTCCTTTTTTTAACACGCTTTTATTAGTTTCACCTGTATGTTTGCTTGCTTGTTTGCTTGCTTGCTTGTAACCAACTTTTTTGGGCTCGATTATGACCTACTTTGAGTGATCAGATTTTCTATAAACTTTGCACACCTATAAAAGACCGATGACAGAGCATATATAAAAAAAATAATGACTCCTAAGCGTGTTTTTTAAGTTTTTTTTAACTATATTTTTATTATTTTAATAATTGAGTTGTGTCTTTATTAACTACAAATAAATACCACTACTACCTATGATAGAACTACCTACATAATTAAACTACTACTACATACAAAGCAATCGGATCAATCAAATACCCTAGATAATCGAAATGCTCAAGCCCACTCCCAGATGGCAGCGTACCTAGCATGCTGACGGCATTGCCACGCTGAATGGCAATGCTTATTCGTTGAGCCAAATATCCACCAGCATTTTGGTCACGCGTCACGTCTATCGAACGCGATCAATAAAATATTTAAATTTATGTATTGTAGCATTTTTGCTACTACTACTACTACAGTTATTTGCAGGAAGTACATGTAAATGGAATAATGTTACGGGAGTTTGTGTAAATATACGAAGATGCGATGTTATAGAAAAAGATCGCTCGGAAGGAGGTCCACCGGTGAGTTTTTTTTAGTTATTAACACTTACATTGTATGCACTAATATTATGTGAACATAATAAAATTAATTAATATTCAGTCATTAACACTTACATTGTATGCACTAATATTATGTGAATATAATAAAATTAATTAATATTTATCCTGATTATAAACGCGAAAGTTCACGCAAAAACTGCTGAACGGATTGAGATTAAACTTTGCAATGCTTATACATCAGAATAACACATAGGCTATAAATTATATCTAGAAATACTGCGTGAAACGAAAATCGCCGGGTTAGCTAGTATATACTTGTCTTCTTCCATCACTGTACTTACAGGCTGATGTTTTGTAAAAAGCGAGGACTTTCAGAGGAATACTTTTACAGGACCAATTTCATAAAAAGAGCTGTTTCCTATATTTTGTGGAGAATCAATGAACTTTTAGATCAAACGGCAGATTTTTTAGGGTTCCGTACCTCAAATGGAAAAAACGGAACCCTTATAGGATCACTTTGTTGTCCGTCTGTCCGTCTGTGTGTATGTCAAGACTCTTTATCTCGGGAACGCGTAAAGATATCGAGTTGAAATTTAAACTGTATACGTATATTTATGGTCTCTTGCAGTAGTGTAAAAGAAAAACTTCACAGTTTTCATTTAAAAAAAGTTAGAGCCGTTTATGTCGTAAAACACCGCATATTTCGACACTCACAAAAATCAAAACCTTCAGGGTACTTCCCGTTGACATAGAACTATAAAATTTGGCAAGAAGTATTGTATTGTATTGTACACATATAGGAATAAATCTGAAAACTGTACATTTTTTATTTAAATCACAAAAAATAGGGCCTCCAAATTCACAAAATATGGGTTCAAAATTCAAAGTGAGTAAATCGTATCATGTAAGGTATCATATGTACCGTGTAAATCCAAAACACTGTATCTTAAGATACAGTGTTTTGAATTAACAACGCTCATTCGATTCCTTTTAGCTTGTTTTATCATACCCAATTCATACCTTTTTTAGTTTGTATGAAAAGTTTTGAAATATTGCAATGGTAATTACACTGTATTTACTAAAGCTAAAGGTTTATTATAGTAAAACACGGTAATTTAATATGCCGTGTATTGCCAAAATAATCTTCGCGCGTAAAAAGTTACAGTGTTTTGTCAAAACAAAGTAGCACGGCTCGCGCGACGCGGGCGCGCCAATCACAAGCGAGAACCGGCGGCGATCTTAATGTCTATTGGTCAATTTAGATCGAGGACGCATGTCGGCGGGAATTAGCTGATAATGTTATTGTTTACTTACGCCGCGCCGCGGCCGTGATTGACACGTTTCAATTATTTCCGGAGTAATTAGTGATTTAATGTGGCTATAAGTTGTAACAATGAGTGGTTACCGAAATAAATTGCTGATAAAGTTATCCTAAAATAATAACATTATAATAACTCTAATCGTGCTACAATGACGTCTGAGCTAAACCATGATATACAAAAAGAAACAATTATGGACGCTCCAAGTTTATGTGTACCTTATAATGATGACCATATGGATACAAGTACAGACTGCCGAAATATTAGCCCTTTAATCCCATTAAATGAGTCAGAGTATAATACAAGCATGTGTGAAGAAATAGGTGAAGGGAACTACACGGAGTTATTAGATGTCGTTACGTCTTCATTGTCGCAGAACGACTGCTTACAAGTCTCGGAATCAAGTCCTCATAGCTTGGACAGCCATTTAGCATTGCACTAGTCATGACGACGTCCTTGTTACCAGCATAGATCATAGGCAGAACACACCACCACCCAGTACAATAAATGATATCGACTATCATGATGATGACGAAATTTTACATCCGAAGAAAAAAGTAAAGAGATTAAGAAACCCTGCAGATATTTTAATATTTCAAAAAAACAAGCATCCTATAAGACCACCTTGTAACAGCAGCTGTATTAAGTCGTGTATTGAACACATAGACGAGTTAAAAAGAAAAACAATACATGACCAGTTTTGGAGCATGGACAGACAAAGGCGCCGTGATTTCTTGTCTAGACAGGTGGAAAAGTTACCAACTGCTCTGAAAACTGCTGGTTCTACCTCCAGAAGGCGTAACACTTTAGTCTGGAGACTTGATGAGAAAATTGTGTGTAAGAAGTTTTTTCTCAGCACATTGGGTTACACAAACGATGAAGCTGTTCAAGCGGTTTTGAAAGCTAATACTACATCTCAAAATGTAAATCCAAAAATAGGAGCTGCGCGAGATCCACGAGGTCATCACCCATCTTCAACAGCATTTTCCGAGTCGTATCAGGAAAAAATGAGGAACTTCATCTTGCAATATAAGCCAGTTCATTCTCACTATAACATTCAACATGCGCCCAATCGCCTTTATCTGCCAATAGGGGTAACTATTTCCTCTATTTTCCAAAATTTTAAAAGTTATTGTGTAGAAGAATCTATGCAACTATGTAGTTGGTCTCATTTTCATAAGATGATTAAAGAAATGAATATTTCTACTGCAGAGCCAGTACATGATATATGTACAAAATGCAAAAATTACAAATTGGCGCATTAGTCAATGCCACTTCCTTGTAATTGTGATGACTGTCTTGACCAGGCTCAGCATTTGGAGAACAAAAATAATTCGAGAAGAGACTTAAAAGTAGCGGAGGAACGATGTGAACAGAGCGAAGGAAAGGATTCAATTTACACAGTTGACATGCAAAAAGCCATACAAATGCCATTACTAACAACAAAAGAGTTTTATTTTTCCCGCAAACTCGTGCTTTTCAATGAATCTTTTGTCCCACCAGGCAAAAATAAGACTGCAGTTTGTATTCTTTGGCACGAAGGTGAAAGCGGCAGAAAAGCATATAATGTGACGTTTTTTTTCTGAGAAATTACTGTCGTGATCAAAAACATGTTCACTTTTTTCTGGATAACTGCAATGCACAGAATAAAAATAAAACCCTAATCTCAGCTTTAGTTCGATTGATCAATGATAAGATGACTGAAATTGAAACAGTAACGTTGGAGTATTTTGAGAGTGGTCACACCTTTATGGCTGCAGACACTGTGCATGCAGCTATTACTAAAAAATTCAAAAAGGTTGGAGAAATCTACGATTTTGATGATTTTGTACACAACATAAAGATGTCGCGAAAAAACATAGAAGTTGCAGTACTTACTCATAAAGATATGATTATCTTTACAAATGATTCGAAGCCAGCATTCCCCAAAGGTTTTAATATTCATAATTTGAAAGTGATAGAATTTAGGAGGGGGCATTTGTCCATGTTTGCCAAGAATAACTATAATGATGATTTTAAGGAAATACATTTTTTGAAAAGAAAGGTTGCTCAAAACATTTCAGATGAAATTGCAAATGGCAAAACCGATCTTCTCCACTCATTGCCGAGAGAAAATAGTGCTAGGGGCATAAGTGAAGTAAAAAAAACAGAATTGTTACAGCTGTGCAAATCTATGCCTCCCATAAGATCAGTATTTTATGAAAATCTTGTGGTATCTTCTGATCCTGATCTTGACGAACACGACATCGAAGAAAACTATTAGTATATGCTGAAATATTAGTAGTTAGCCATTGTAGTGTCAATTTTTATAATCTTGTTTTATTTAACGCCCAACAAGCTGATTTTGATTATTAGTTATATAAGCCATTATTGTTAATTTTTTCTGCAATTGTAAGGTTAAATGTTAAGTTTTTTACGTATTTTCAAGTTCCTACATGAAACTGTTAGACTGATTCTGTAATTGCCATATTATAATGTAAGAAATAAGACTGTTTTTGTTAATTTTAAATATATTTTTTAGCTACTGATATACTTGTTTATATTTTTTTATTTTCAGTACATACATTTTTAATAATTATAGCGTTTATCTAATAAAAACACCCACTCTGTAACTTCCAATGATACTGTTTTAACAAGTCAAAACACTGTATGTCTAAAATACAGTGTATTGTCGTAACAATTTCTCTCTTCGCTTCTGACGACTATCACGGCAATACAAGTTATCTATGATAATTCATTGTGTATATCTTACACGTATATGAAACAATAGGGGATTGATAAGTTATAAAATTATCTTAAATTTGATACCAAACACTAAGTACATTCCCAAGTAAAAATTTGGAATAAACTTCGAAAAACTAAAAAAAACTGTTTAGCTGATTTTCTCAAAATCTATGTTTTATAGTTACAGTGTATTGGATTTACACGGTACATATACCTAAAAGAACTTCATTAGTACTTGCTAAAAAAGGTTTTTAATTATTTTAACAATGTGTAATTTTCGATGTATGACGAGAAAAGTGAAAAAAAAAAACATTTTTGGCGATGGTTATGAGATTTTAATAACTTCCCAATTTTGTGAAATTTTCTGGATGTGTATGGAACCCTCGGTGTGCGAGCCTGACATGTCACACATGTCCGGTTTTTATTTTTCAACATTTTGAAATTAGCTCCGTACTAAAAGTTGAGTATATATGCCACTGAAACTTCCTGCACTTTGTAAAGCAACACTCTGTATACTTGTTGTTGGATCAATATTTTTTTTATAAAAATCGCCAATATGTTGATACTTTTAACAAATTACATCTTTTCAGATATGTTCTTTCAAAGACAAGGAACCCATAGTATGCTGCGTCTATTGTTCCATTCTGGATGAAAAGTACGTCAAATATTTCGTTTAGAAAAGAATGTTACAATTACTAAACAGGAAAGCTTTATAATTATAATATATATTACCTTGTGTTTATCACAAAAAATAAATAATATTTAATGTTATTTCAGAGATCAAGTACGCGATGTGTTGGAAAGGGAATCTTTAAAAACGGATAGAAAATACGAAAAAAGTAAGTAAAAAGTAAAAAAACGACATCATGCAGCAAGCATTTTAATGGGAATATGTAAGATCTAGACCATATACCTACATTTACGCATATTATACCTAGGTATTGGTATCCATACCTATATATATATATATTATATGTAATACCCACGTATTGGTATTACACCTGAACGTATTAAAACGCACACAAATTTACTGAACAAGAAGGAGTTGAATGCAAGCTGTTCACAAACGGTTTTGGTAGAAATCCATAAGGGAAGCCTACGTCTAGCAGTGGTCATCCTACGGGTAACAAGATGATAATGGTGAGGCGTAGACTGGCGTAGATCACCATAAGTGTGGCGCTAGCGTAATTTCAATCTTTGGATTATTATATAAGTATGACCTCGACATAATTAAGGTAAGACTTTGTAAAACTCTATGGTAATGATGTTTCCAGAATGTTTCGAGTACCAATATCTCTTGCCGTACGACTGCAAAAGGTACTTTACACGGATAGTCGCAAGCAAACGTTACAACGAAACTAGAAAATGCTACGAAATTTTTAAAACAAGATACGCCCCATCATATGGTGGGGAGGACGCTTTGAGAGGTGACTTTCCACACATGGTAAGAAAACGATTCTGAAGAATGTTCATTTTATATTTTCTAATAAATTTGCCTACTGGTATCGCCAAGCGTAGCGTAAAACGTCCACCTACAAACTAGACAACTGGGCTGCTGATTAAGACCGCATGATCGCGCTGGATGTAAAAAAGTCGCTTATGATCGGTTCTACTGCAAATCTGTAAGGTAAGCTAATTATATTATTAGGTATGTCCAGTTGTGGATATTCTAGACTGATATCATGATGACATAATGAGGTTCCTATTCTACCTTTATCAACCTGATGTTAATCAGGAATGGTGATCTTGGATGAATGGATCAGCAAAACAGCACAATGTCATTCGCCTCATATCCATGCAAATAGTTACTAATACAAATGTAAAATACCTAAACCCAATTTAGAAGAAAAGTTCCATGCTTCACGATTTAGGTCAATATTTATTTTAGGCTCTGCTTGGATATGGTCCAGACGTAGAGTCGGCACAGTGGCTATGTGGAGGAAGCCTCATCAGCGAGCGTTTCATTTTGACTGCTGGACACTGCGCGTCTAGCGTTCAACTGTAAGTTAATACAGTTTAATTTTCCACCTTTGTGCTTCAACTGCAATGATGTTCGTGTATTATACTTCAATGTTCAACTGACTTTTGAATTAGTTTTTTGACACTAATTATTTATTCAGATCGTTTTCATAAAATCACGATTAATAGCACCTGTTAATGGTTTAAACCCCGAGAAAAATGCTTGGAATTAAATTGCGCCTGTTAAGAACGCAACCACCTAAATCAGGAACATACATACTTACTCGTACATCTTTGAATGCTATGTTCTAGAGGAAAAGTGACCTACGTGGCCTTGGGCTTGCTGAAGCGGTCCGACCCCCCACGATATTGGAAGCGCTACAAAGTCAAGAGGTTCATACCGCATCCTGATTATCATCCTCCTTTCAAGTACAACGATATCGCGCTTATAGAGACAGAAACCAGGTATCATTACATCACATCACTAGATCAGTCTACAATTTATTTTATGAGCTCAGAGCTTCTTTGTAGCGACAACAAACCAGAATTTTTGCCACAAGCTATTGTGTCCAGTTGGTCCAGCGACGCCACGAAAAGAACTCTTTAAACTCTCGACATGTGAAAAAGTGAGAGATATTTACTTTCCATAACGGTGTCTCGTTCTGACACGCCGAAAGAAATATTACTTCGTGCGCATCCTAGCCGATATGTATATGATTTAAGAGGAGAGGATCGTAGGGGTCAACTTCAATTCAGAGCTACAGGATTTAAATTTGAAATCACTATGTGGGTCCTATCGTTTGGATCCATTTGAAATTTTAAATCATAGGCAATCGTACGCAAACCATAATTTCTAAATTTAACGAAGTTTGTGAAATCTTTCTCGCCAACGGGAAGTGTTGGCGAGAAAGTTCTTTGATCTTCTTCCTTTCAAGTTAATAACAGTTTTTAGTTTTTTGGTGATCGTATTACAATTGGTCGGTAGAAGAAAGCAGAATAATAAATGTTGAGTGGCTGATTTTGAATGATACCTTATTTTCAAACAAATTAATTAAACAGAAGATTTTATTTCTATTTTACCTGTTTCTGTAGTGTGAATTTTACGGACGGTGTGCGGCCAGCGTGTCTCACTCACAAGCCGGAGTTCCGGGACGACGATATTGCATATGCTACAGGATGGGGCTCCCTGGGAGGAAATAGGGGGAACGCTGACGTCATGCAGAAGGTAAATGTCATCTTCTATCATTAGCTGATATCAGCCCACTCGACAGAAGTGAGAAGGCAGAAAAAACTACTTATTCAGAGTTTTGGGCAAAAGTCTATTGATTTTTGGAGTGTATTTAAAAATATCTGAGTACCTTAAAATTAATCTTTGTCATAAAGTCAGATAATATAAAATAAAGACGAATGAGAAATTCTGGCTATTCTTCTTTTTGACTTGATATTGAGTATTAAAATTTATATTCCGGCTTGCTGGTACGATAGTTTGATAGAAAATGAGGCATTTTAAGGTCAGTCTGAATAGTTTATCTTCTAAGTTTTAAGCTTCATCTTGAGCCACAGAGTCGTTTAATTACTATCACACGAGATGGAGGTTAAAACGGAGTTCATTGCGATGGTACGATTGTTACATTTCGTAGCATTTTTAAACTCAAATCTTATATTTTTGTTTAGGTGATCCTACAGAAGTTCACGCCAGCAGAGTGCGCGGCGCAGTATCCTGTGCACCGCCACCTGCCACAAGGGTACAATGAAACTACTCAGATCTGCTACGGAGACCATAAGGAAATCAAGGACACGTGTAAGGTACCTACATCATAAAAAATAAATATAAAGGTTCAGAGTACGTTTGCTACGATAGTATACTAGATAGAAACTGTGCTGACTACGCACCTGCTGCTCCTATAGTAGATATTGACCCCTAAAACTAAAATACATAATCGCCTCAACGCTGCGTAACACGTTGTTTATAGTCTGGCCGCTGCAGGTTGCGCTGATACTTGGGTCCTAGTCCTAGCTATACTTCGGAGACTCCACCGGCTGGCGCCAAGTTGATTGATAGCTAGCCCAGTCGATTATATTACACAAAAATGTTGAATTATATTTCAGGGAGACAGCGGTGGTCCATTGCAAAAGCAAGACCCCGATGCGCGGTACTGCCCGTACGCCATCATTGGCGTGACGTCATACGGGCGCGAGTGTGGGCAGCGGGGCGCCGCCGGCATCTACACACGCGTCTACCACTACCTACCCTGGATAGAGAGCATCGTGTGGCCTTAATACTCGTAACATCAACACACGCGTCTACCACTACCTACCCTGGATAGAGAGCATCGTGTGGCCTTAATACTCGTAACATCTACACGCGCGTCTACCACTACCTACTACTACCTACCCTGGATAGAGAGCATGGTGTGGCCTTAATACTCGTAACATCTACACGCGCGTCTACCACTACCTACTACTACCTGCCCTGAATAGAGAGCATCGTGTGCCTTAATAACACCTTCATGCGCGACTACCACTACCTGCCCTGGATAGAGAACATCGTGTGTCCTTAATAACATCTACACGCGCGTCTACCACTACCTGCCCTGGATAGAGAACATCGTGTGTCCTTAATAACATCTACACGCGCGTCTACCACTACCTGCCCTGGATAGAGAACATCGTGTGTTCTTAATAACATCTACACGCGCGTCTACCACTACCTGCCCTGGATAGAGAGCGTCGTGTGACCTTGATAACTTCTATACGTCACTACCTGCCCTAGACAGAAAGCATTGTATGACTATTATTATTGTATCCACAATATAAACAGAAACAAAAATAAACTATTTAACAACAAATATATAATGTAGGTTTGATTGCAAAATGTTAAACTGTGGTAGGTAATTCAACTGTGTACACTCTCTCAATGGATAGAATGTGTTGTGTGGTAAAACGATACATTTGGTAAAGTCGATATAAAATTAGGCTATAAAATTGTATAAATTAGATAAAGCGCTGTTTGTAAAATAGATCTGCAATGTTAACGCCACATTTATCTTTCATACTACACCCCTTTCCCATAAAAAAAATATGAGGACAATAGCAAAGAGAGTTTCTATGAAAACGTATTTATGCAATGATAGGTAGTCCGAATATTTACGTTGATGCAGAGGTGTAGCTCTACTTATATAAAGGTAAGATATTTATAGCCATCAGCTAAAAAAAATATTTTAAATGGGGTGAAATTCAGAGCACAAAAAGCCGGTATAATAATGTAAAAAATGGAAAATATCTCGTACAACGTAAAATGTATCATTGGATGTACATATCTGAATTTTATAAATAGATTTATTCCTAAGGATCCTGTACACCAAAGTCACCGCCGACCTCAGAGCAAATAAAAAAATCAAGAGAGAATTTTGTGAACAAACAAGTGAAGCCAACCAAAACTACGCCTCGCCGTGTACAGATAATTTACACACACATCCATGTACAACGAAACTACGCCTTGGCTTGTCAGTCGAACTATGGCGACGCAACACCGACGCACTCACACAGCACTCACACATGTATAAAAAACCGGCTTCACTTGACTGTTCAACGACGTTCTCTCTTGATTTTTTATTTGCTCTGAGCCGTCGACGTTATATTGCCGGTGGTGCAACGGTAGCGGGCTAGGAATGAGTTTCACTATAATAAAACATCGGCTTCGGAGGACTATGGCTTTGGTGTGTAGATGTAAAACAAGTAAATAACAAACAGGTTTTGCAAGTCAGATAAATTATGAATCGACATCATACGGTCAGTGCTCTTCGAATAGTACTTCAACGATATTGTGAACTTTGTTGCTGTAAATTTATTAAAATTTTATTAATTGTTTAATGTAAAATGTGTGTTTTTATATCGTTGTTAACAGCAGGACTACTATTGTTAAGTTGTGTAAACGGACAAGTTTACGATAAACCTGAAGGTAAGTGCTTTTTTGGATTTAGATTCAAACATGGATTATGTGATCCGAATAAAAAACATTTTATTTGATTTTTTGACAAAATACCTATTGTTAGTATTGGTCGATACACAAATAAACAACTATAATTATTTTCACGATTTACAACAATCTTTTAATTTTTTATGTATTTAGCATGTCATTTTGTCAATCTAAGACATAATATTTAAAAAAGTAAGTGGAATGGAATGTTTGGAAAACTTAAACGCTGAAAGTCCCGGGTTAGAATAACGGTGTTCTCAATAACCAGTGAGTCGATTTAAACATTTACCGCCTTACCACAAAAGTCTTAAACACACCTTAAACACTGTCTAACCGTGCAATTTGTACCGTTAAACATCGTCTAACGCGTGAGTAAAACGTTTGTGGTAAGACGGTTATTTTTCTGTGTAATGTTTCAGGAATCCCTTGTGAGTGGATGAACGCACAAGGTACTTGTGTACACATACGAAAATGCCACTCCTTCACATACAAATTCCGTACAGAAGGAGGGCCTCCGGTGGGTAGTCTTTGTAGGATCCATTATATAATTTTAAAACTAACATTTACAGGTGTTATACTGACCCATAGATAAGTATCCGGTAACCGTTAATGCAACTGTGTTGAAATATTGGGACCTCGAAATACATACGCGAGTAATCATCTCAGTAAAATACCTGTACCTAAGTGTTAGTTTATAGCCTAAGGCAGATTTACACAGGGTCAGTAGCTGTCGCCAGTGCTGGCGCCAAAAACTGACTCATACGATTTACACGCAGTCAGAATTTCGTCCGTAGGCGAGGATTTTCTCATGGTGTACACACGTTTGTAAAGACAGTGCGGAAAAATTAATTCTCGAAAACAGCATAATATCAGAGTTAATAATTTGTTGAGAAAATGTACATCTGTTGCCCTCAAGTTTTTAATTTTATTTTTGATCTCGGTAGAGCCAAACCCTTCTAAATTTATTTCTCGTGCAATATTCTGTAATGCTGTTGCGCGCATTTATTTATTTCTATAATTTTGTGATTTCACAGGCATTCATTATCGCGGTATAGTTGAATAATCTTTAAGTTCTCCGTGTCACTCAGTTTTCGCGTAATTTTGTGATGTGGTGCAACACAGTGTGGTCCCCGTACAATAAAGCGGCAGCGACTGACTTCGGTATTTACACGGCGTCAGTTGCGCTGGCCTGAGTGGCGGGGGTAGCGGACTGACGCCGAAAAATATGAAGCGGGAATATTGAAGTCAGTATAGTAGCCGGCAAACAACTTGACCTTTAAACCATAGCTACATCTCTTTTGTTTTCTTTGCTAACGAAAGGGAGAGAGTGATTTTTTTGGTTCAACTTACGTGCCGGGACCTATACTGACACTACTGACTTGAAATCAATTTACACGATGGCAGTGTGCTAGGTCAGCACTGACTCGGCAGTGCACTGACGTTAGTTACTGACTCAGTGTAAATCTGCCCTGATATATTTTTTTATTTACGTAAGTTTTACTCCGTTTTACTGAAATTCTGTAAAAATTTCAGATCTGCTCTTTCGACGGCAATGAACCGATTGTTTGCTGCGTTGATTGCCGTATAGAAAAGTAAGTTAAAATATTACACATAAGACTCACAATAACTGATTTGAAGTTTTGAATATTTTAATCATCACGATGGTGATAGTGGATAAGTGGACATGTGCGAGAGAGCATTCAGTATGCACTTAGATATTTATGTAGGTAGGTACTTAGTTAATTTTTATTGTCAGCATTGTGTTATTGAAAACCATAAATGTAATGATGATGATAACATTAAGTTTTCAGATTGTTATTAGATGATCTTGAACGAATCTTGATCACACCATGTTGTAATGTTCACTGATCATTAAAACTACAGTTTGGTATCTAAACATAACTACTAACCCTAAAAACACATTTTATTTATTACAGATCCAAAATTAAAGACGTTTTGGATACAGATAAATTTCAATCGGATAGAAAATATGAAAAAAGTAAGTATTTTACTAGGTAACGATGATTTTTTGGTATAGTAACTGATTAAATGTTGTTTATAGTTTCATACATTTCAAATCAAATACCCCATTTCTGAGGATCGTGAATTGACCAGTGTTTTCGCCCTTTCTGTAGAACATCGACAAAAAATTCGGTACATTTTTGATAAAATTTAAGTTCCAGGAGAAAACTCTTTTCAACCTTTATTGTCACAAAATGTTATGTTTTTTTTGGTGTCAATCGGTTGAATAGGCCATTTTGCACGTCGTACGTCTTATTTTCTTAATTATTTATTAGTTTACGAATACCTACAGCTTTCTTTTTCTTCTACAACAAGTTTTGGCGTAAATATATGAATATATTAGAGACTTATTACTTTAAGGTCATAAAAAAACTAAAAACTAAGACGTTTAATCCTAGCAATCGAAGTTCTGATTACATGAAAAAAAATCACAAAAGCAGATAATTTTATAAGGCAGGTTATTGTTTTTGAATGATCAAGTTGGCGCCTCGCGATTACCTTAAGGGGGATAAGATTTTCACGATCCTTGTAATTAATTCTAAAACTGTCCTATTACAGAATGTTTCGAGTACCAGTATCTCCTGCCATATGAATGTAAAACACACGTTACCTATCACTACAAGAGAATATATAACGAAACGTTTAAATGCTACCACGCCGTCTTGTTAGCGCTTGCACCAGTCGGTGGGCAGGACGCTTTACGAGGAGACTTTCCGCACATGGTAATTATTTATCATAATATTATCTTGAGACAACATAGTGAGTGACTGGTCGATTCAACGCTCTTAGATAAAATCTTCATATCCATAGAAATATCTTGATAAACTTGAACTTGTTTTCCAAGGTCAAACGATACAAAATTTTACAAAAAAGAAATCCATTCGACCTTTTGCCTAAAACACGAAAAATCTAGATTCAAACGCTTAGGACCTGATATGCGACGGGCATATATTTACAACTGATTTGCATCGAGCGATAAAAACTGATTTAGTGTAGGTATTATTTCAGTTTGAAACTTTGTGATTTAGATGACAATACTCTGCCTCATTTTAGGCTTTGCTTGGGTATGGTCCAGATGTGGAGTCAGCGCAATGGCTGTGTGGAGGAAGCCTTATCAGCGAGCGTTTCATTCTAACTGCTGCACACTGCGCATCTAGCACACAATTGTAAGTTTCCATAACGTTGGATTTTTTTTTCACTGCAGGCACTGCATGCTCCTAAACTATTGCACGGAAATCATTTGGATCACCCGTGGACTAGGAAGCTTGGTTGCTAGTTTTTTACTATCATGTTTAACAATTTTTTACTTTCATAATAATAATTACAGAGGAGATGTGACGTACGTAGCTCTGGGCTTGCTGAAACGGTCCGACCCACCGCATTTCTGGAAGCGCTACAAAGTCAAGAAGTTCATAAGGCATCCTGACTACCATCCACCTATCAAATACCACGATATTGCGCTCATAGAGACCGAAATCAGGTGATTATTATCTACATTGAATGATTATAATTATATAATTACGATATTACGGCAACTCCTTATGATACCCACCCAGTGAGAAATCATGAAGAATCGTACGTAATATTATGTTGTATCTGTTGCTATGATATCTCATAGCCTAAAAGTTGGATAGACTTTAAGGTATGGTTAGACGTAGATTATTTAACGGACAAAAAAATGTTTGCTATGTAAGTTAACTCTGGTGGAGCTAAAATTTACAAACTAAATTAGAACTAAATAATACGTTTTTTTTGTAGTATCAACTTTACGGAAGGCGTGCGGCCGGCATGCCTCACTCACAAGCCGGAGTTCAGCGGTGACGATGTAGCATTTGCCACCGGGTGGGGAGTTCTGGGAAATAATAAGGAGAACGCTGATGTTATGCAGAAGGTACTGCAATTACTATCTTTAATTTTATACATAACGCTTCCCTTTTTCTAATTAATCAGACTAAAGCATCACCCTAATATTTTGGATATTTTTTATTCGTTCAAACTATTTTGCTGTATCTGGGTCTGTGTACTTTTGTTTCGGTTTTAAAAAGTATTGGCGTTTTCGAATGCTCTTTCATAAACATTATCTTTCCTTCAAAATACATCTTTCGAAAACATGTGTCTTCTGGCTAGATAAGCGTCTGCCATTTTAAAGATTGTGTCTTAGTCAAGATTACTAGTGATGATGATGTCAAATACAAGTCTTTTCTCAAAAAGGTCATAGTCCTGTAGATCCGTAGCCTCAAGGTTCCTTTCTAAAGTCGTAACTTTTAAAATATGCAAATAACAACAAAATTAACAATGATTTTATCACCTTAGGTGATATTACAGAAGTTCACGCCAGAAGAATGCGCGGTGCAGTACCCAGTGCACCGTCACCTACCGCTAGGATACAATGAAACCACGCAGATCTGCTACGGAGACCACAAGCAAATAAAAGACACGTGTCAGGTAAAAAATCGAAAAAACTACTACATATTATCTAATTCGATCAGTCAATAGTAAAGTTACTGCCTACCTTCTCCCTTCTCGCAAATGGTGTTCAAATTGTAATAATCAATAACGACAATCAAGCCTTAGGCAGACGTGCAAAAAATTCTGACTAATCCATGTGTACAAAACACTATATTGCAATAAAATTTTACCAGGGAGACAGCGGCGGTCCACTGCAGAAGCGCGATCCGGACGCGCGGTATTGCCCGTACGCCATCATTGGCGTGACGTCATATGGGCGCCAGTGTGGCCAGCCAGGCGCCGCTGGTATCTACACGCGCGTCTACCACTACCTGCCCTGGATAGAGAGCATCGTGTGGCCTTAATGACATCTACACGCGCGTCTACCACTGCTTGCCCTGTATAGAGAGCATGGTGTTACCTTAATAACATCTACATGCGCGTCTTTCACTACCTGCACTGGATAGAGAGCATCGTGTGGCCTTGATAACATCTATACGCGCGCCTACCGGTACCTGCCCTGGATAGAACCATCGTGTGGCCTTGATAACATATATACGCGCGTCTGCCATTACCAGCCCTGGATAGAGAGCATCGTGTGGCCTTAATAACACCTACACACGCGTCTGCCACTACCTACCCTGGATAGAGAGCATCGTGTGGCCTTAATAACACCTACACGCGTGTCTGCCATTACCTGTCCTGGATAGAGAGCATCGTGTGGCCTTAATAACACCTACACACGCGTCTACCACAACCTGCCCAGGATAGAGAGCATCGTGTCGCCTTAACAACACCTATACGCGCGTCAACTACTACCTGCCCTGGTGGGTGATTCTGTAAAACAAGCGTGTAACGCGCTCTAACGTGCTCTTTGTTTTTAAGAAATTTGCATTAAAAATATTTATTTTTCAAATATCATAACTTAAACTCGGTTTATTATTCATTTTATAGTCATTTTACATTTATAAAACATTTCTCCATACGAAATTTACGGAAATAAAAAAATACTTACCGCGTTACGTTACGTTTTATCGATAGAGAATCAGGCCCCTGGATAGTCAGCGTCGTGTGGCCTTAATAACATCAACACGTACTTACGTTTACCACAGCCTGCTTTGGATACAGAGCTTCATGTGGTCTTACAGAGATGTCTGTACACACGTATTTACCACTACTTGCCCAGGATGGAGAGCGTTATGTGGTCTTAATAAAATTTACTTGCGTTCACAACTACCTGCCTTGGATAGAAAGCTCCATGTGGTCTTAATTATTTACGACAGAAACAACAAAATAATGACAAAAATTATGTACTAAAATACTAAAGAAAGAAAATAAAATCGTTTTCGTGCGGTATTCACTACTTACTGTTGTGGGTAGCGGTAAGGTATTCTGTATGAAGATTTTTGCTGTATAGGTACTTAGGAAAGTACTGCGAATATAGCGAATTTGTACATAGCAGCAGGGCTATCGCGTTCCGATCGTATTTTGTTACCGCTCCCGGTAGCAAATAGGTAACCCTTTTAACAGGCCTTAATGTCGGAATATTTACAATCTACGAGTACGTTGCCGATTTGGAAGTTTTGGTCTGTTCAGTCAAGCTGTGGGATATGAATGTCCTCTACGAACCGAGCAAAACTACAAACAGGTTCTGCATTCTGCGGTCAAATCCTACTAATATTATAAATGCGAAAGTTTGTGAGTTTGTGAGGATGGATAGATGGATGGATGGATGTTAGTTACTCTTTCACGCAAAAACTACTGAACGGATTGAGATAAATTTTGCAATAATATAGCTTATATATCAGAATAACACATAGGCTTTAAATTATAATGATATTGCGTAAATGTTCCATAATATAACGATAAGAGTTAAAAGTAAGTAAGTAGGAAAAATTCTGCTATCTGCGAGCAAGAAGAAATATCAAAAAAAAAACAATTGTCGAATCGAACAACCGCCAAATCGTTTTTTTTTTCCACCTCCTTTATTAAGGGTGGTAAGGTAGGGCCTCGGGTTTGAAAGACGGACAGTGACATAGTCTACTTTTTATTCCGGATAAATAAAGGGTTCCCATGGGATAGCACAAAAATCAAAATATCATGCGGGCGAAGCCGCGGGTAAAAACTAGTACCTAGATAATTTGTTAATCAAGCTCATACGATCGTCAGTGCTTTTTGATTTGATTAGTCTTCGACAATTTATTGTTGACTTTGGTTCTGCTTGCTGATTGTTGTCTATAATGTGTCTTCACATATTTCTTCTAATCGTAGTGTTAAATAGTGTAAAAGGACAAGATTACGACAAATCTGAAGGTTAGTGATTTTTATATTTATTTTTTGTAGTGAACTGATATGCTTATGAAAATATATCGAAAGAGTACGAAGTAGCGTCTTTTTTGATTACAAATCAAACTTTAAAAAAACTATTTCATTTACTTTACTTTAAAAGAGTACTTACATTATTTATGAAAACTTATGCTGACATGCGGTAAAAAGTAAGCGCAGCGAGACCAATCATTTTAATTAATATAATTCATCTAAGGTATTTACATTTTCTACTTGCTCTCTCGCTCTACAGCGCTCTTTATGGTGTACCTAGACCATCTTCTTCTCTTAATATTCTCTTAATATATATAAATCTCGTGTCACAATGTTTGTCCTCAATGGACTCCTAAACCACTTAACCGATTATAATAAAATTCGCACACCATGTGCAGTTCGATCCAACTTGAGAGATAGCTAGTTTCTTTATAATGTTTTGGCATCGACTTGGATTTTTTTTGTTTTTATTGACGTGTTTAATGTGTTTTAGGTAGCTCATGTGAGTGGATGAACGCCCAGGGTACTTGTGTGCACATACGAAGGTGTCATTCATTCGCGTACAAGTATCGTTCTGAAGGTGGTCCACCAGTTAGTAACTTTTGCAGTGTTACATTATTTTCTATGTAGCCCAATACTAGAAACGGAACTCTGCTGTACTAAGTTTTTACAATCATTTTTTAGATCTGCTCTTTCGATGGCAAAGAACCAATAGTTTGCTGCATTGATTGCCGTATTTTGGATGAGGAGTAAGTTACTTTCTTTTTATTTATTTTATACTTTGTTCCACGCTCTCTCAATTTTGTTTTTTTTTTAAATTCTAGACATTATAGCATACTGAACATCTTATAGCATACTCTGCATCATCTAGTACGGTTAGGTTACATCTCAGTCTATGGTTAGAATACATATTTTGATGCTTTGTGTGTATACCGCAAGTAGGGCCCGGTCACTAATGAAGAAAAAATATAATTTCCTTGATAAACAATATAAGCCTACTGATGCTATTGATTGATATTGATATAAATATGTGTTTCAACTTCCAGATTTGAAATCAAAGATACTTTAGATACAGATAAATATAAATCAGATAGAAAATACGAAAAAAGTGAGTGTTTGCCAATTAATTACAAATTGTAAAGAGGAAAAACTTCAGCTTATAACAAATGCCCTAAAGGTGATAAGGTATATATTGATATTTTTTTTAAAATTGTCTCATTTCAGAATGTTTGGAGTACCAATTTCTCTTGCCATATGAATGTAAAACGCACATTACATATAACTACAAGAGAATTTATAACGAAACCAGAAAATGTTACGAATCCAGGCTATTAAAGATTTCGCCCGTCGGTGGCAGAGACGCTCTAAGGGGAGATTTTCCACACATGGTATCTATTTAATTTATGATTTAATTGTTAAATTCAAAATAATATCCTAGGTGTCTAAACATTATAATCAAACCATCATTAATTTAGATTATATAAAAATATTTGGCGCACGCGTCAAATATTTAATAATAAATAAAAGAATAGGCACGCGTGCCTATTTTTTCTTTTATCAACTAAACAAAAAATGATATTAAGCTCTTAAGTCCCGCGCTAGCTTTTATTATGGTGGTAATAATATTTCGATTAAATTCGATCTTGTTCCCCAAGGTCAAGCTACAAGCCTGTATGTACAAATAACAAAAAAACGGACCTTTAGCTTAAATTAACATGGTACACTCGACCAAATCATGTTTTATACAGGTGTAGGTCTACAAAAAAAAACCGAACAAGTGCGAGTCGGGGTCACACCTCGAAGGTTCCGTACAAATCCAGAAAATTTCACTAAATTGGGAAGTAAGTTGTTAAAATCTCTATAGGTAGGTTAGTACCTACCTATAGAGATTTTAACAACTTACTTCCCAATTTAGTGAAATTTTCTACCTACCTAGTAGTAGATGGTTATACCTAGTGGTATAACCATCGACGAAAAAGTTTTTTTTTTCACTTTTCTTGTCATAGGTACATATAGAGGTAAAATAATTAAAAACCTATTTTAGCACCTTATTGGCACGTCAATAAAGTTCTTTTATATGATACGTACGTTACATGACACGATTTACTCACTTTAAAGTTTAAACCGATAGTTTGTGAATTTTGAGGCCCTATTTTTTGTGATTTAATTAAAAATGTACAGTTTTCAGATTTATTCCTATATGTGTACTCTGAGACAATGCTTTTCGCCAAATTTCATAGTTCTATGTCAACGGAAAGTACCCTGTAGGTTTTGATTTTCATGAGTGTCGAAATATGCGGTTTTTTACGACATAAACGGCTCTAACTTTTTTAAACGATAACTGAGAAGTTTTTCTTTTACTAAACTGCAAGCAACCATAGATATACGTATACAGTTTCAATTTCAACTCGATATCTTTACGCGTTCCCGAGATAAAGAGTCTTGACATGCACACAGACGGACAGACGGACAACAAAGTGATCCTATAAGGGTTCCGTTTGTTTCCGTTTGAGGTACGGAACCCTAAAAATCTATATTAGACTAGCTTTTACCCGCAGCTTCAACCGCGTGATATTTTGGGCTTTGTGCTATCCCATAAGGACTATTCATTTTCCGGGATAAATCTATGACAGTCTTTGACTTTTAGACTATATAACTGTGTGAAGAGTAAGTCCTACGAACTACGAACACACTTTTGGAGTTATAATAATAATATTAGTTCATGGTTTCTGTTTGAAGGCTGCAATGCCACTGTTAAATATTCAAACCCATAAAGAAATAAGTACTGATTCGAGAAAAGGTAAGTAGTGCTCTTGCGCGTTACTTTGCTTGGCTCGACTTGGCGGGGGCACTTTCGTGCCTCCAGATAAGTACTATAGCTACCTATACACTCATCTATGTACCATCCGAAGAATACTTTGTTTTCCTTTTTTTTTAAATCTAGGTATACTAAGCGCCACACAAATCGACGGATGAGAAGTTAGCCGCAGATGACACTTCGCCGTGATTCGCTAATTATTGCGCATGTGCGCACAATGCCTATACAAATGGCGAAGTAGTGAGCTCGGGCGTAGGGAGCGCGCGGGAGGCATGAGGTTGGCGGGCGGGTGTGCCCGGCGGCGTTTAGTCCTTCTGGCTCCCGCGTGTACCCATATTTCGGCTTTTGCGCAGAACGCTGCGCATAACTTCCCATCCGTCAATTTGTGTGGCGCTCAGTATTATGTGTTATCGATGACAATTTGCGGCTTTATTTCAGGCTCTGCTAGGGTATGGGCCAGATCTGGACTCAGCGCAGTGGCTGTGTGGGGGAAGCCTCATCAGCGAGCGTTTCATTCTGACGGCTGCACACTGCGCTTCCAGTGCACAACTGTAAGCTTGCACACATTCCATAATATTAACACTGTCTTGCCGATATTAAATATCCACCATAGAAAAAATGAATAAGTAGATTTAGTGCGAGCAAAGAACTTCAAATGGTGCGTGGGCCCACCACCCACACCCCTGAATGTATGTTTTGTATGGATGTAGAAAAGAAGTCAGCCAGCGACAGTAAACTATCAAAACTGTCATCACCGCCCCCAGCAGATTCAACAATATACTAGACTGTTCTGCAATGTATCCAGATTTCTGGTGACATTACCACTTTCAATGATAATGCTCCTAAATCAAATCCACGTAGACACTAAGTAGTAAGATTGTCATACGCTAAGTTTCTTATATCTATAATAATATTCCAGAGGAAACGTGACGTACGTGGCTCTGGGTTTGCTGAAACGGTCCGATCCACCGCACTTCTGGAAGCGCTACAAAGTCAAGAGGTTCATACCACACCCTGACTACTATCCACCTGTCAAGTACCATGATATCGCTCTCATAGAGACCGAGACCAGGTGATTATATCAACTGATAAAGTAATTTATATTTGTATAGTTCAGCGTGTATTATTAGTGGCTGTATTAGCAATCTGGTGTTAGCTAAATTAGAACTAGGTACATAATATAATTTTCTTTTAGTATAAACTTTACGAAAGGCGTGCGGCCGGCATGCCTCACTCACAAACCGGAGTTCAGTGGCGACGATGTAGCATATGCCACCGGCTGGGGAGCCCTGGGAAAGAACAAAGGGAACGCTGATGTTATGCAGAAGGTAACTTTACTTAGCATGGTCTTCAATCATTCATTTTCATCATTTCTATGCGACATTTGTCATACAAATTAGAAAATATCCAGCTCTACCTAGCTGTTTTAAGTAAAGATTCAGTATTTTTAAATTCAAAGAGGTAGGTGTTTTCTACCTAGAAAAGCATGCTCAATCTCATTTAACGTCAGACAAGATTCGATAAAACGTCAAAATTTTATCAGAAAAAAGGGGACTATAGTCACATCAGTTTAAAAAAAATGATGTGACTATAGTCCCCTTTTTTCTATAGTCACATCATTTTTTTTTAAACTGATGTGACTATTGTCCCCTTCCTATAATCACTAATATCTCTCTAGATAGTTATAAAAAATGTTAAATTCGTGATTATTTCAGGTGGTCCTGGAGAAATTCACGCCAGAAGAATGCGCAGCGCAGTACCCTGTGCACCGCCATCTGCCTCAAGGCTACAACGAAACTACGCAGATCTGCTACGGAGACCACAAAAAAATCAAGGACACGTGCCAGGTAAAAAATCTCAGAAATTACATCAAATTATGTAGTAAGAAATAAATTGATCACTCTATAGTAGAGTATTTTCAGATAAGTAGTTTCAATCAAGCTTTCGGCAGAAATTAACTATAAGTAATCCGCCCCGGACTTGGACCTCGCGCCGTTCCTTTTTAATATCGTAAATGCCTACTGGGATTTAAAAAAATGTAACATTATTTGTATGAAAGTTAGCGATTTATTTTAAACAAATGTTGAAACACATAGATAACATTCGGTGAAATGTTTAAAATAATCATCTGTAACTTCCGCAGAAAGTGGCGCCGTTTTGCCTCTTTTTACCACGCCCCTCGTATCTTCGCAACTACAAAACAGAAGATGCTCATATTCGAACTTGAAAATTCTATAAATATAAACTACGTTCATGCTAAATTTCACGGAGATCGGTTGAGCGGTACTTGAGTTATCGTCAAACAAATATACATACAAACATACACCCAAGTGCCGGCTCGTCCCAGTAGACTCTGAGACCTCACTTACGCTCGGTCAATACAGCCATGTGTAAATTAGTAAAGCCACGATATTCCAATCTACTCACCAGGGAGACAGTGGCGGTCCGCTTCAGAAGCGCGATCCAGAGGCGCGGTACTGCCCGTACGCCATCATCGGTGTGACGTCATACGGGCGCGAGTGTGGCCAGCCGGGCGCCGCCGGCATCTACACGCGCGTCTACCACTACCTGCCCTGGATAGAGAGCATCGTGTGGCCTTAATAACATCTACATGCGCGTCTACCACTACCTGCCCTGGATAGAGAGCATCGTGTGGCCTTAGTAACATCTACATGCGCATCTACCACTACCTGCCCTGGATAGAGAGCATCATGTGGCCTTAGTAACATCTACACGCGCGTCTACCACTACCTGCCCTGGATAGAGAGAATCGTGTGACCTTAGTAACATCTACACGCGCGTCTACCACTACCTGCCCTGGATAGAGAGCATCGTGTGGCCTTAGTAACATCTACACCCGCGTCTACCACTACCTGACCTGGATAGAGAGCATCGTGTGGCCTTAATGACATCTACACGCGCGTCTACCACTACCTGCCCTAGATAGAGAGCATTGTGTGACTTTAGTAACATCTACACGCGCGTCTACCACTACTTGCCCTGGATAGAGAGCATCGTGTGGCCTTATTAACATCTACACGCGCGTCTACCACTACCTGCCCTGGATAGAGAGCATCGTGTGACTTTAGTAACATCTACACGCGCGCCTACCACTACCTGCCCTGGATAGAGAGCATCGTGTGGCCTTAGTCACATCTACACCCGCGTCTACCACTACCTGACCTGGATAGAGAGCATCGTGTGACTTTAGTAACATCTACACGCGCGCCTACCACTACCTGCCCTGGATAGAGAGCATCGTGTGGCCTTAGTAACATCTACACCCGCGTCTACCACTACCTGACCTGGATAGAGAGCATCGTGTGGCCTTAGTAACATCTACACCCGCGTCTACCACTACCTGACCTGGATAGAGAGCATCGTGTGGCCTTAGTAACATCTACACGCGCGTCTACCACTACCTGCCCTGGATAGAGAGCCGTGCCCATCTACATAAGATTCAACATGCTGCATGAGATTTTCATTACAAATAAAGGGTCTCTATGTACCTATCGTTTAGTGTACGAAGGAAAGAATATTGATCAACAAAGTGGCTAGAAAATATTACAATATTGAACGCAGTACCAGGCTATTCAATACGGGCTTTTAGGATTATTGGCCCAAATCCGATTTGGCGAACGCTTTTCCAATTTATTCAGCCTTTTTTCGACTTGGTCGCTGGAATGTTTATTTGAACCGAGATTTAGAGATTAGCAAGTGAAAACTTCGGACTTAAGTTTTACACAATTTCGCTTGATTTGGAATTGAGACCCTCCTTTTTTAAAGTGACCGACTTCACGACGTCTCAATTCGCCAGTATGTTTTTTGTATGTACATTGTACGCGATATATGTTACGCGATTCCTTCGACAATTATGAACCGATTTTGACGATTCACCCCGACACATACCTAACACAACGCTATTACCATATGACCTTAATAAAAACCGCAATGCTGGATGCAGGCCGCTTCCGACCGGTCTTATTGGGGTTTCCGTAGGCCTATCTCCAGCAGAGGACGTACTATGGCTGATGGATAGATAGATGATATTTAAATACTGACACAGTATGTTTTATAATTTAAATGGGTACTTCAGGGTTGTATTATCATTTCTGCGTGGTAAGGGGCAGGGGGCGTACCTACTCTCCCCTCAGGGAAGTCGCGTCCAATTTGCGTCCACCCAAGAAAAGTTATAGGATTTGCAGCAGCCTCTTTATACCGAGCTTTCTCTCCTATCATAATATTAAACTATTTACTAGGACGCTGGAAAAGTATTTACATTTATCTAGGGACTCTTTCCTTGAGTAAAAATGTACAACAATTGCTCGTTTAAAAGTATAAGATAATGTTGTTGTTTTACTTGTCAGATATAATTCACTTCAGTGCGTAAATAAACAGTATTTTTTAAGGCTTTTGAAGATTTTAGATTTTCAGTTTTCTTTAGGTTACAGAATTAGATTTAGGCTGTGCGTTTGGATAAAAAACGGTATGTATAGACAGTACCTTAATAAGAGATTACTGAAAAATATTGTTAGATACTTTCTATTATATTATAATAGGTGACCGGTGGATGCATTGAAGTTAAACATCATTGGGTGGATGGCCGTTTCAACTGAGCGCTAACGAGGCTTTAAATTTGACTTTAAATTGTTGTACCCGGTTGTTTTAACCACTTAGTCATCAGGCAGTCAGTGGTCTTCAGAAGTCGTAAAACTGTGATGCCGGGGCTAGCCACCTAGTCTATACGTCCCATACTAAATTATACCTAAATCCAGAAGTGTGTTTGTTCGATTGTTTGTCACTCATTCACGCATCAACGGAGCGACGGATCGACTTTGTTCAGTTTTTGTATAGCCAAAGAAGATATAATAATACTACCGGACAATGTAATAGGCTACTGATGTCACGCAATTGAAGCCGCGGGCTATAGCTCGTGATTTCACAAACTCTAATACTAACACTGAGATACATCCTTCCTTACTAATAATATTATAAAATCCAAAAGTGTGTTTGTCCGTTTGTTGTTCTTTCATGCAGCAATAGAGCAACGGATATAAGTAGGTATTTGGTTTTCGGCATGGATATTCCATACCTAATTCAAAAGAGAAAGGATTCGGAGTGTTACCTATTTAGGCTATTTTTGTTCCGGAAAAATAAAAAGTTGCTATGAGATGGCACATGGCAATGGCCATTAAGCTAGACTAAGAGAAAAGTGTTCAGAGTGCCGAATGGCAGTTTTTCAAAACAAATAGAATTACTTTTACGCCGCGTTGACCGAACGCGTCGAGCACACACTCACACGCTTGAGTTAGCCAATCATCGACCGACGTTTCTACGCTCGTGTTCTATCGGTTTGGCGCTCGTTACATTACCGTAAAAATACTTACACTTAGCTATTCAGTTTTCTGTACGTGACACAAGATGGCGGTGTGCCATTTCCATAGAAATCACATCAAACCTTAACGCGATCGAGCTCGAGCGAAAAACTCCCACTTATACTGAGCGCCACACAAATTGAAAGATGGGAAGTTAGCCGCAGAGAGCTGCGCAAACGCCAAAATAAAATAAATAAACGTTAGCGGGTGCCAGAGAGACGAGACGCCGGCGCACACCCGCCCGCCAACCTCGTGCCTGCCGCGCGCTGCCTACGCCCGAGCTCACTACTTCGCCATTTGTACCTATAGACATTGTGCACACATGCGCAATAATTAGCGAATCACGGCGAAGTGTCATCTGGGGCTAACTTCCCATCTTTCAATTTGCGTGGCGCTCAGTATAGCCCTCAGTACCTACTTACGTAGTCTAGTAAGCTGCAGACAAAGCGTCGGCACATTTATTTTAACCCGACGTACATCTCGTAAATTCGCCTGAGCCATAAAAATGAGGACATTTGACCCATTTTCCCCTAAACGTGATGTTGTTGACAATTTCCCATGGCATGTCCGTGAAATAACAATGTAGCAATAACCGCCGCCGAGAGGGCAGTGTCAAAACTTTTGAGAAAATTCTAAATATCAATGAAGTTTTGTAGGTAGATGATTTTTGCATGCTAGGATCTTCTTTTTGTCGTCCTAAGTAAGAATTTTTATTTGACTTGTTGACGGATCTTCCCATTCCCGATTGGAACGCAAAGAGACTCCGAGTACAGCCGATATATTTATATAAAGAGCATGACCGCCGGTCGCGTACTTTTGGCAGAGGGGTACGCTTTGCAGTGTCGACTCCTTTTGGTTAGGTACTTAATGAGTACAGCAAGCAAGCAGAACTAAAGTAATAAGGCAGAATTAAGACTAACATGTTTAATTTTACGTTGATCTTGATTAATAGGTTGATTGAAAAGTTTATGATTAGGTATATAGGCCTCATGATTACAACAGACATTCTAAAGAATAAAATTAAGTAGGTATATATATACCTACTTAATTTAAAAAAAAAAGTCGCCAAAAATGGTACAACCGACTTTAACGTGTAGAGAATTCGAAAATTAAAATGGGACCACTTTTTAAGTACCTATGTTTCTATGTTTGTTACTATAAAAAAACATCAAAATCGGTAAGTACATAATTGGCGGAGTAACCGCGTAACATGCAAAAAATACATACCTACAGTCGGATAGAAAACCTCCTTTTTTGAAGTTGGTAAAAAGGAAGGTTCATTGAAGGTTGCAAGCTGCTTCCCACCGGTCCTTCGAGCTGAATTATATTATTTTTATAATTATAATTAATTAATTAATTACAATTATTGTTTAATTTTAAGTATTTTTTTCTTCGAACTGTTTTTATTCTTTAGAAGAATACTTAAAAGTCAATAGTATAAAAATAAAATTAAAAGGGGTTTTTGGTATATTAACAAGACGAATATGATTTATGTACATATACAACGACGATCAGCTGCCTAATAGATTTATACATACAAGTTCAAATTATTCCGAAACTTTTGATAGCGCTCTAGCATTTATTTTGCAATACCCGACAAAAGGTCTGCTAAGCTAGTCTTCAGCACTTAATATAAATTAAGTACATCCTTGTACATAGTAGTAGTTTTTGTAGATTTAGAATATGTTATGTAAGTCTTGTATTTAGTGGTAGTAAAGGCAATTAAAATAGTACATTGTATCATATGGGAGCAACATAATATTTTTACGACGAGAGCGCTTTTTTGAATTTAGAGCGAAGTGAGGGATTCTAGAGTACAATCCTGAACGTAGCGAGGGATTCAAAGTACGTCGCCCGAGCCAAAAATATATTTTGCGCCCGAGTGGTACACTCTACTTTTCATCACCTCTATGAGAAAATAAAAGGCGCCTCATATTTTAATGTAATATTATTATTTAATAAAACGTAGAGTAAAAACTAAATTGATATTAAATGGTATCTAATAATAAAACAATTAAAAACTTATATTTACATTATTTTCATTCTCTTTCTTATCGCTGAACACTAACATTACTAATACTTCCAAATTCAAAAAGTGCGCGGCAAAGATAATTCCGGCGCACTTATAAAGTTCCTTATAGAAAACACCACCTTTGGGCGCACTCAAAGGCCCAGTAGTCCTTTTCGAATAGATGTGATAAAAAAAATGTACATAACCTACACTTAGTGGCAAATAAATACATTTAAATTGAATTAACGCATGTAAAAATCTGCCCGTTCTTCAAAGTTTTTACTAATGTTTACTTAAATCATGGTTTTTGCCTTAGATACTGTTTTCTTTCATTCTGGTGTGTGGGTGAGATCCTTCACAATTTCTTCAGTGGATGCTATTTTGGTAAGGCTCCATTTTTGACACGATATTGGCAAGAGGATTCAAATATCTGAATAATCGGATTATATGATCGGATATCTGAAAATTCTGAAATCAAGTTGCTTCTAGAAGTCCCGCCTTCGATAGATTCATACCTACTCACTTATTTAGCTAGCTACCTATAGTTATTGATAGATAAACTCTTTATTGCACACCAAGAAATAAACATAAAGTAGGACAAATATACATAAACAGTGTAAAAATGGGCTGCCTTATCGCTGATAGCGATCTCTGCCAAGCCTTAGGGTGGAGAAGACAGAGAGCGTAAGTATTAATAATGGACGGGGTGCGCATTAATTAAATTTATAAATTAGATTATACATCATAAACAAACATAGGTACCTACTTACTAATATTGTTGACCACAAGTAAAAGTAATCTGATATGATGTCTCGGATTAGTTAGGTACTGTACTGTACCTGCCTTTTTAATAGTCCACTGCAGGACGTAGGCCTACCCACGAAGGGTGATTGGGCCATATCCACCAAACTGGCCCAGTGCAGGTTGGTGGATTCACATACGCCATCGAACTTCTTCTACGGACGTATGCAGGTTGCCTCACGATGTTTTCCTTCACCGAAAAGCCAGTGGTGTGAATTAGTTAGGTATTATCTAGTAATAGTTTGTTGAATCACATTTTATTGATATAGGTAAGATATTGAATTTTATTTTGAATTAATACACTGAATGTTGCTCTAGACGACAGACATAGGTATTCTAAGGTTTCATTATACTCGTCACTTTTCTATTGGACTAACCTTTAGGTACTATGGGGGTCAACTTTGAAATCGCGAAATAAAGTCAGCTATGTCGTGGCTACATCTATTTTTTTTTTAGAGTGGAACTTTTTGTGTAGAACAGGCTGAAGTGACATACACAGGGAAATCTTTTATAGATACCACCACACCTCGAGTGCAGGCGAGTGGTTATGTGGGAGTCCCCGCCCATTGCTGGACGGTATATCCACCAAAACCCCTAGGTGTTCCAACACTGATGCGCTTGGTGTTGAGGCTACGGGCACGCTTCCGCACTCCTCCATGGCACCCGAAAGCACTAGCCCAACTCAGGCCCCACCACGGAGCTTTGGCTCCCGCCAGAATGACGATGTGTCGAACACCAGACACATCGTCATCCACCATCTGGGACCAACCAGCACGGGCCGTCGGACAGCACCCGTATCCGACAGACCTGGTCCCGATGCAACGGCCCCCCGCCTTCCACTACGGCTGCAGAGGATAAGGAGAGCGGCCGACGAGATACTGACACTCCTCTTCCCCTGCTTTCCGCCAAGCGGCCCTAACTGGTTAGGGCCGCTGGCAAGATGGATAGGCAGCGGCTTCCTCACCGCCCGTCCAATTTTTTTGGAGGCAAAACCTATTTTTTAAATAACTAGAACTACATAACTGATGTGGGCAAACAAGCAGACGATTGTCTAATGATACTGGCATGTAGGTACGTATGTGTTGGAACCGAGGCGCGGCGGGAAATTATCGGGAGCAAACCGAAAAAAATAATAGTCCTGCCGGTCTGCCCATTCTTGCGCCCCCCAGAGTCTACGCCCTGTGCGTGGGTGGCACCGTCCTATTTACGGCACTGAGAACAGCTGATTATTTGACGCGGCCCGCACTATAATATGTCCTTTACGTAGACAATAAGTTCGAGTACAGAGGCATCATCGTAATTATAATAGCTAAATAGCATAGGTAGTTCTGTTTCTATTTCACTTTAGGCATTCGATAGAGAGAAAGCTTTTTACGTTCTTGGTCGCCTCTGTAATCGGGCTTAGTTTCAAATTAAACCAACTACGAAAGTCACTGAAAACTACCCCCGCAGACCTCAGACCTCAACTTTTTTATTACAGCTCCTGAAGTTTCAAGGGATCCGCCAATGTACGCCCCAGTTTTACCGCGTCAGTAGAAGCCATGACAATTTTTATGACTGCTATAATTATATAAGAAAGAGTTTTTATTTGAAAATCTCATCTATCTTGCAGCTAGCCACTCATTCTTGTATTTTTAGGGTTCCGTACCCGTTTTTACGACCCTATACTAAGACTCCGCTGTCCATCCGTCTGTTAGTCTGTCACCAGGCTGTTTCTCAAAAACCATGATTTTTTACAATAGATGCATTTCTATTGCTGCTATAACAACAAATACTAAAGATAAATAAAATAAATATTTAAGGCGCTCATACAACAAACCTTAATTTTTAACCGTTATTCGCTCCATATTAATAACGGTAAGATGTAGACGCTTTAATATTTACAGAATTTTTAATTGTATATGGACTTTAATATCAAATAATTAAATTAAAATAAAATAAATATTTAAGGGAGGGTAACTTTGGTTCTTATATGGATCTCCTCATTCCTGATTCACTCTCACAGAGAGACTCCCAGCTAAGCCTTCTCCATGGCGCGTTGATGGTCCTCAATAAAGCTGCATCACCAAAGATGTCCCAATACTGTTGTGTTCGATACCGTGCCAGCCAGCTCTTCTATGATTTTTTTATCTCTCGTCAGTGAGTTCGTTTGTGCACGGCCTACGCTTGGCGTAGCTTGGGTTCCCATACAAGAAACGAGATTGTTTTAATGATATTAGTAACGGCAATAGGAAGGTTATATTGACAGGAGATTTACTTCAAAAAAATATTTAAATTAAAATTAAATATATTAAGGGTGCCATACGGTGCGGAACCCTTCGTACGCGAGTCCGACTATTTATACTTGTAAAAGTTAGGAAGTTCACAATTAATATAGGCCGCGAGGGTAGCCGTGGTTTCAAAGTTTTTAAGGTGTAACAAGTTGACGGCACGAACTCAGATTTGGCGTAGCTTAAATAAATCATTATCTCATTGTCTGAAGAAGAGATATGATTCGATGATAAACAGTAGATATAGTGCGTCTGCACCCATTGCAATATAATTGTCTTTTTATTTGTTTAAAATTACCTACAATTATTACCTGATAAGTGAGTATAAGGTGTTCTCCTTAGTAAATTATGAAAAAAACTGTTTAAATAATAGTTATTTGGACTAACGAATATATATTTTTCCGCCGCTATTTTCATAAAAGATCGCAAACGTTTCTTCTGTGTTTTGTTGCATCCAAAGTATCCTAAAAATTTGACTCAAAATTAAAATGTTCCAAGGCTTATACAACGTGTAACAGAACGGTTCAACAATACTGAACGGCATGTATGTGTATCCTGTCACGAATCACCTGTATGAATTTTAAACTTCAAAAGTCATCTTATTTTTTCCATATAAAACTAAAAAATATTTTTTTCATATTATTTTGGACAACCCTAAAGTAGTGAGGTCGGTGGCCTCGTTTCAAAAGCCGCCGTCCGCGCCGCACGCCAACAACGCGCCCCGCTCGCTCCGTCGGCAAGACACGCTAACTTTGCTTACGGGCGCGGCCGTCACGCCTTAATTTTTGAAGTTTTAAGTTTAAAATCAACAAGGAAATGATAGTTAGGCTACCTAATGCTATTGAAGGAGGCTACTTACCTACAGATTCTTAGACCTAGTCCCTTGACCTAGTCGAGACCTAATTCAGTTTTAAAAACAGCTATAAATTCGTGGATCGCAAAAAGAAAGTAGGTACCTAACGTTTTACTTTAGTGCGTAACTTAAATATGTACCTAGGAATTTTCATATGAGTAGATAACCAATTTAGGTATCCTATTTTCGGCAAATACCTATTTACTTACCTAATTGTAAGGTTTCTTGACACTTGAAAGTAAACAAGCATGTGGGTACTTACCCTATCTTATCGTGGCGCTTAAAATGACCTACATAGGTAATTAGGTCCTATGGGCACTCAGAAATGATAGAAAAAACAAATTGATAGATATTTTAAATTCACTATTTTTATTTGCCACATACCTACTTAGGAACCTACTTAAAATTAACACACACAAGGGCGTCCACAAACACTCAATAAAAGTCAAAGGAAAGGCTCGAAATGCAAACCTCCCCGGTCGCATCACAACCGAGTAGGTACGTAGGTACGTCGAGCCGTGGTCAAGCCATAGATTTTCTCACGTTCACCACATTGAAATTCCGCCACGATGCAAAGGGTTCATCTTCTCTCTGGACTGGAGTCGCACAGCACAGAATAAACACCATTTTCAATGTACCACGACCAAAGGTCTAATCACGTAAAGTCCGGAGACCTGGGTGGTCAGCACACTGCGCCTCATGGCCACGCGCATCCACCGGAAACCGCTCGTCCAGGTGCGCCATCCAGACGCGGCGCGCATAGTGCGCGGGCGCTGTTGAACGTCCTTCGGACCTCGCCGCTCCTGCCCGACGCATGCTGGTCCTTGGGCTATCTTCAAAATGCTGCAGAATGCGCGTCTCGAGATTTGAACCAACTCGAGCACCGGGTCGTTTCTGTTTCCGTGAAAGTTCTCAGTAGATACTGTGCAGACGTAGACACTAGACACATCCATCTAAGAATTCCGCGTCCGCCACCGCCGCCACCGGCGCGCCCGCGTCGGTTATAAAGCGGCCTTCTTCAAAATGTTAGCTCGTGCGCGGCACGGTTGTTGCCATTCATATCACCAATGCATTAGGCATCGCGATCGTCGAAAGATTTGATAGACAACGTCTTCACTTCCGCAAGGTCAGAGAGCGACTGACTAAAATATTCCTATTATTTCTATTAAAATTGGAATCAAAATTTTAGGGTTCAGCAGTATTTCGGATTTCGTTTTTAGTGAAAGTTTTTTTTATGCGCACAAAGTTCGAAGAACGGATGGTCGACGGGACCATACAGTTCTCAAATGGAGACCACGGACCAGCAAGCGCAGCGTAGGATGTGGACTAGGTGGACTAACGATATAATAAAGATCGCAGGAACGCGCTGGATACAGGCCGCTTCCAACTGGCCTTATTGGAAATCTATAGGGGAGGCCTATGTCCCGCAGTGGAGTCTTACGGCTGTTGGATGGATAGATGGATTGTTATTCTTTAAACCGATTTCAACGGAACCAGAACTTAAAGTAGATCAGGTCACTAGGTCAGCAAGCGAAATTCTTTTTTTTTGTAAAATTGTACTGACTACTGAACTCACGCACGCACACTACGACTCGAAACCGTGCGTAGCTCCGGCGTAACCTCCTGGGTAGAAACATTCTCGTCAACAAGGGCCCGCAAAGTACGAGTACGACGTAAAAGAGAGATGTTGTCTAGAAGAAATCGCTTTTAGCGATAAGACCGCCTTTTGTACCATTCTTCTATCGTTATTTCTTCTTCTGTTATGTTTTACTAAATATGGTCTCAATAAAGTTGTTCTTGAATTGTATTGTATTGTAAAAGTTTCACGTGAAAGTGGGGTGACGCGGTACTTTATTAATAAACGAGCTATGGATAAGGCTATGCTTGAGTCTCTCTGCGAGATCGAATCAGGAATGACGGAATCCATAGAAGAATACACACATAAGGCACATATCACGGAGGACTGATGACCGATGGGGTCGAAAAGTTCTCGAGTGGAGACCACATACCGGCAAGCGCAGCCACCCACGGCAGCAGGACGTCCACCCACTATGAAGACGGACGACCTCAGCAAGACCGCGAGACCGCGCTGGTTTCAAGCCGCTACCAACCGGGCTTATTAGAGATCTTTTGGGGAAGTCTATGTCTAGCAGTGGACATCCTATGGCTGATGGATGGATGGATGTAGCAAAAACTAAATAACAAAGCTTTAGACATTTTACCATAACAAAATAATACTAGTACAAAAAAATGTACGGAACCCATATTTTTAAATATTCATATTTTTGGGGGCGGAGCTTAAAGAGTCGCCATATTACCCGCTCATTCGTGATTAGTGCAGTGTTTGTTTCGGCTCGTTTGTCGGCTCGTTTGTTGGCTCTTTTGTCGGCGTGGCCAGTCCACGTGGACTTCAAGCGTTTGTCGGCTCGTTTGTTGGCTCTTTTGTCGGCGTGGCCAGTCCACGTGGACTTCAAGCCGACAAAAAAGAATAAAAATAAAGATGCGTAATTGAAGTGCTCCAACTTTGGTTTGATATTAATACCTATTGTTACGCGTGACTTCTATTTTAATGTAGTATTTTTGTAGTAACTAGGTAAATCAAGCAATTTAATGTATCTGGGGAGTGAAACTACCACAAGCTCTTAAACATTATTACCTACTTGGCTTCTCTGCCTCGCTCTTTTTACAGTTAAAATAATACCTAGGTATTTCCGTGTGGTGTTTAACGTTTTTTCAAGCTATGCTTTGTAAGTAAATACAATTTAGCTTTCAATGCAGTTAGGTAGGTATGTATTTTTTATTTTGATTTGACTTGGAGCCGGTAGAATAGGCAGACTTATTGTCAGTTTTAGGCCACATAAAATATCATAGCCAAGGACTGTTTTTGTAAATGCTACTAACACATGCAAAAAGGTAGGTATAAGTGACAAGAAAAAAATAACTCTGTTAATCTTTTTTTTACAGTCCTACTACATCGGAGAGGGTGTTACATAGACGATGTAATAATTTTATGCGACAGGTAGTACTTACAACATGTTCTAGTCTAGGCAGTTTAGATGAGTTAGGTAGATCAATCTATGACCTTGTAACTTGTACCTATGACCATGTACGTACTTACCTAAATGTTTGTGTGTAAAAGCCCGTCCACGATTTTGTAGGCAAAAATAAAATATGTCTGTACACTTATTAGTCTTTGTCATTACCGTCAGCTGATAAGTTTAGGGTTGATATCAGGTTGTTTTACGCAAAACTTTAACTTGGTTTATCTCGTAATCTAACATACTGAGGATTGTGAGACCTTATGGGGTAAGTTTTAAATATGTCTGAGCATGCGTGGTTTAAGTATTGTTGAACCGTTCTGTTACACGTTGTATAATTGGAGTGGAATTTTTTTTTCACAGATTTATTAGCAAGAAGCTTAGATTTTGTAAAGACAAATTAATACAAATCTTAGTTTTAGATATTCAACAGCAAACACCGGTGTGATTACCTAACGACTTTTGAATGGAGTGATGAGCGACTTGTTTACTCTTAAACCGCCTGAAGGCCTCGGACATGGCCAAACAGTTAAGACAACCAACACTAAGATTTATTAATAAATTATTATAAGTGATCCATCTCAGTTAAGGGCAGGTTCAAGTCCTGCGTTCGCGACAGATTTTTTGATAATTTCAATAATAATAAGTGGTTTTACCGCAGATTTACCTAAACAGGATTCTTAAATATTTCCTCTAAAAAAAGTACTCCGACCTTTAAACTACAAATCCATGTCAAAAATAAAGTCATACTCCAAGCACTACGACATTTTACTAGAGATTTTTTAAACTAAGCTTACACAAGAATATTATTTTAATAGAAATGAGGTAGCAGAGCGGCCAAACAAATGGCTCGAACAAGACCAACCCACTGTTGCTGTAGAGTTTCTAATTAATTTTGTCCGGCTTCAGGGTACAGGTATGGATTAGCTTTTCTAATGACTCTTTGATATGCACGCCAATAAGAAAACTTTTTGAGATAAGCTGCTTAATTTTACCCGACTACATCAGAGAGCAACGTTTGACACGTTTTTTGACTGCCTCGGTGGCTCAGTAGTTATTAACCCTGACTACTACCTGACCCTGAAGCCGTGGTGGCCTAGTGGTATTGACACTCGCCTTGCAATCGTGAGGTCGTGGGTTCAAATCCGCCTAAGCAATAGCAATCGTAATAGCAATCGTTTATAACTTCATTTTAGTCATTTGGCACCGCCTATGTGACGTTAGCCATCAAAGTTGTTCATTCAACGATTGCTTTCGCAATCCGCACAAACCAATAGATGGCTAACGTCACATAGGCGGTGCCAAATGGCTAAAATGAAGTCATAAACGATTGCTATTGCTTAGGCGGTAGGGGGGATGGTCCCGCACCAATGAGTTCTTTGGAATTTATGTACGGAATTTAACACCACTGGCTTTTCGGTGAAGGAAAACATTGTGAGGCAACCTGCATGCGTCCGTAGAAGAAATTCGATGGCGTAATGAGAATCCACCAACCCACACTGGGCCAGCGTGGTGGATATGGCCCAATCACCCCTTCGTGGGTAGGCCTACGTCCTGCAGTGGACTAATAAAAAGGCTGGTACAGTACATTACTAGGTCAAAGAGGCTTAGGTTTGATTCCCACCCAGGGCAAGCATTTATGTGATGAACATCGATATTTGCTCTATAGCATATCAAAAGCTTTGCTTAGTTTAGGGTCAGAGACCGTGTGTAAGATATCCCCTCTATTATATATTGCAGCCTCTACCTATTAATATTGCAGCCTCTACCTATTAATATTATACTAGTTTTTACCCGCGGCTTCGCCCGCATACGCAATATATCATTATAATTTATAGTCTATGTGTCATTCTGATATATAAGCTATATTAGTGCAAAGTTTCATCTCAAGTTCAGTAGTTTTTGCGTGATATATAAGCTATATTATTGCAAAGTTTCATCTCAATCCGTTCAGTAGTTTTTACGTTACAAACATCCATACATCCATCCATCCATCCATCCATCCTCACAAACTTTCGCGTTTATAATATTAGTAGGATAATTATTTTTTTTTTTCTGTTAATTAGCCACTATTTTTCATTTTAATATTGTGAGGCAAATATTATTGATCCAGGTCGTTTTTACCTCAATAAAGAAATTTGTATTATTCTTTTATGACCATAATAACTGTCCCGGTCATTTTCGTTTATAGGAGATGAACCGAAACTTATCCGTTTTCCTTTGTGGTTTTCCTCCGTTGCAAAATGTCAAAACATCAATGTTTTTATGCGTTTTTACATCGCCTATCAATCATCAATGTTTTTTATAGCCTGTGCAGCTCGGGAAGTTTCATGCGTTCCAGTTTTAAAATAATAAAAAATGCCATTTCGATGGTTCCAATTCATTTCATATTTAGTATTACAGAATTATTTAATATATAGAATTGTCCATTTTGAAGTAGTTAGTTATTTATTGATTTTTATTTTTGATTATTTTTACTAAGTACTTACTGTATTTTTTTGTAATTATAATATGATTTAATTTGCAGAAACATTTGGATGAGACTAGCACAGGACAGGAATAATTGGCATAAGGAAGAGGAGGCTTATGCCCACCAGTGGGCCGAAATAAGCTAATGATGATGATGATAATGAATGATTTTAATTATATTAGTTGTTTTTTTTTTTTATTTTTTTTTTATTAATGACAATACTACACTGCTACTACATAGAAAGCAATTGGATCATCCACAGACCCTTGAAGGTCTAAAGATAATCCAAGTGCTCAAGCCCAATGCCAGTTGGCAGCGTGCCCCGCATGCTGGCAGCATTGCCACGCTGAATGGCAATGCTTTTGAGCCAAATAAATACCAGCATTTTGGTCACGCGTCGCGTCCACCAGGCGCTCAGAAAGACTTTTGAAAACGAGATGAGCTCCCGGCCCCCACGGACCCAAAGTCTCAACTCTAAATGGCTCAAAATATAATCGCTTATATTAGTTGTTGGATCATAATCAATAATTGAGTAACTTAATCATCTAAGTACTTATCTATTAAAAATACTGGCTTTTTTTTTAAATAAAACAACGTAATTCTATACTTAAAACTTTACATTTTACGGGTCTGGGTCAACAGTGATTTCCATAAACACTCTCATTTCATTCACCAGCTTGTAAACAAGCTCATCGGCTTCAAATGACAAGCTGTTCTGCACATCTTTCATCAATCGTCTTAGCTGGGAAATAAACTTGCCACCAGAATTCTTCCATTCATAGAAATCAGTCAAGAAATCATGAAACGGCTCCTTCTTGTGCTTGCTATAAAAATGATCCATATCTGATAGCATTCCATGGATTAGCTTCACATCTCTTCCTTCTGGTTTATTCACTTGCGCTCTATTATTTAGGCCATTTAGTCTCTCTTCTACTATATTCTGCACGATAGATAGTACTTTCCTACTAGCTATGTGGTCACCGTAAGCCATGTCATGCAGTATAGATTGAAACTCATGACCAGTGACATCGCTTATTCTGTAGTAGAAATTCGTGGTGGGTAGTACCTCGTTGAATAGCCGAATGAATTCCTTCACTTGTTCATCAGATAGCTTAGTAATTTCTACCAAAAGCGTGTTCAGAGCTTCAGTAACTTCATGAGTTTTAGTACAGATCTGCAGCTTATTACAAAACTTCTCCTCGAAATTCAACTCTATAATTGTTGTAGTAATTATGATTTTTCGCGTAAGATTATTCTTGACGTCTGTAATTTCTGTCACATTGCCTTCCAGATTTTTAGCGGCGTATATAATTGCTCTATCTTGGAATTTAGCACTTATGCGTTTTATTAAATCTACCCAAGTGTAAGATTCGTTCTTTTCTGTAATTTTTTCGTTGACGTGTCTGAGTATCTTCTTGATTTCGCGAATTAATCGCCTAAGTTCTCCTTCGAAAACGACTGGTTTTACAGAGTTCTGGGTATGATTCTTGCCGAAGTCGTCTATAAGGGCTTCGAATATGTTTTCGACTGCTTTAGTCAGCGTGATTATGTATTGATTCAATAATCTGCCGGGATCGCCTGTAAGACGGATTACTGTGTTTGTAATTTAATACTATCCACGCTGTGTTTCGATTATTGCTGGAGAGATAAATTATCTAACAAAAATATACCAGCCATTGCTTTGTGTCGACTACGGGATTAATTCTACTGATGCATACATGGTTGCTTGAAATCAATTAGCAACTTTTAAGGGGCATATACTGTACATCAAAATTAACAACTTTTGTTCTAAGTAACACCGGTTCCATACAATAAGTCGAGGGTGAACGATATTTTTCTATGGAACAGCTTTTTTTGAGATTTGATAATAGTCGTTGAACAAAAGTTGTTAGTTTTGATGTAAGTACAGAATAAGCCCCATTGATTACCATTAACCCCGTATAAGATACTCGATTTGCTAACATGATTACGTTAGACAAAATGATCTTCATAGACATCAAAGAGTATTTTCGTGGATTGGAACGTTCAGTTCAACCCCAATTTATAACCTTTGCTGCAGCTGGAGACTTGTAATTTGTAATCTTTCTTTTTAATACTCGTACCTATATTTATAAATTACGCGTCACGTTGTTTTGTGGACTCCTAAACTCTTTAAACGATTTTAACCATACACACTATGTGAAGTTTGATATAACTTGAGAGATAGGTGGTTTTTATATCTCAATTTATAATCGCATTTGATTATTATAATTTGAAAAACTGTCCGTACCAGGGCGAAGCCGGGATGGGCACCTAGTATCTTTTATATCTTAGGGACGCAAAATTCAGTCAATTTTCACATAGGTAGCACTGTATTTTAAGTCATAGAAGTAGGTATAAACAAGACTTTGTTACTAATTTTTGTATAGGTCTCTACTTGCTATATCATATATCTCACCTTTACAGAAGTCGACATCACGACAAAGGAAGGAAGAATAGATTATAATAGATATCGTATCCTTCTCAGCGTCAGGTTCTGATGCTGCTGCCTCGTCTCCGAGAGACCTTCGGCCGCTGGAGACCTTCATATCGACGAAGCTCTTCAAGACGCTCACAACTTCCTTACCCAGGCTCAGTGATCCTTTCACATCGACTTTCACCGCATTTGATAATGTTAGCGCTGTAAATGGATAAATAGACCCAATTAGAAAAGCGCCATCATAATTATAATAGCTAGGTATTTAGAATATTTCTGTTCCTTTTTCACTGTAGTCATTCGATAGTGAGAACAATTTTTACGATGCTGTTAAATTTACGATGGCGCCTTCACAATTGGGCCCATCGTTTCATAATCATACCTAAACAAAATAGCAAGTTAAAATGGTATCTAATGTAAATAACATAGCACGTAGAACATATACCCGATAGGGTTATTCAAAATCTGCGAATGGAGACTACGTAACGGAAACCATAGCTGCAAGACGTCCACCAACGAGGTGAACAGACAACTTGTGTAGTGAACACTTGTTTAGCGGCATTGTGCACTTTTTGGGGCGTGTAAAACATGTCAGGACACGTGACCTGATCGGAAATTCGTAAGACGTTCAAGTTTTCACTTCTGACGGCACTCCCGGAGTGCAACCCTTGTTTTTAGGGTTCCGTACCTTAAAAGAAAAAAAAACGGAACCCTTATAGGATCACTTTGTTGTCCGTCTGTCCGTCTGTGTGTATGTCAAGACTCTTTATCTCGGGAACGCGTAAAGTTATCGAGTTGCAATTAAAACTGTATACGTATATCTATGGTCTCTTGCAGTTGTGTAAAAGAAAATCTTCTCAGTTACCGTGTAAAAAAGTTAGAGCCGTTTATGACGTAAAAACCGCATATTTCGACAGTCACAAAAATCAAAAATTCAAAACCTACAGGGTACTTCCCGTCGACATAGAACTATGAAATTTGGCGAGAAGCATTGTCTCAGAGTACACATATAGGAATAAATATGAAAACTGTACATTTTTATTTTAATCACAAAAAAATAGGGCTGAAAATTCAAAGTGAGTAAATCGTATCATGTAGGGTATCATATAAAAAAGCTTCATTAGCACATGCTAAAACAGATTTTTAATTATATTAAAAATGCGTAATTTTTAATGTATGATGAGAAAAGTGAATAAACTTTTTTGTCGATGATATAGTATAGAGATTTTAACAACTTACTTCCCAATTTTGTGAAATTTTCTAGATTTTTACGGAACCCTCGGTGTGCGAGCGTGACTCGCACTCGTCCGGTTTTTTTTAACCGCTCGATTCGCTGGATGCCTGTCTTAAACGTTTAAAGTTATTGGAGGACCATAGAGAAGACCAGTGTTTAACAGTGCACGTCCTACGTTTGATATTATGATGATGATGAACTGGGCAAACTAGAGTATGTGCAAAAAGAAAACAGTCGTGGCGTTACAGTGAACATTTATTTTTTGTGTGTTTTGATCATGCAACCAGTCTTTAAGACTATAAGCAGATGCGTTCTGTTCTTTTTGGCGTTTATGGTGCAGCTCCCAGCGGAGCAAGCCCATTTAATTTATGGATAATATATTGTTAATCCTTATCAAAAATATTCCGCCTCTTTTTGAGCCGACGTATGGTTTCCGGGATAGTGAGTTGACCCGCTAGGGGGTTCGTATGGTTTTCCAGCCTTGCTTTGTATCTCCTAATGACTCTATTTCCTCCTTCAACATGGGCACAACAAGATTGTCGTGGACCTCTGTGATTCTGGTGCGTTTCATATTTGCTTTAGGATGTAGTTTTGTACTCTTTGGATGACCATTATGTTAGAGGCACTAGCTGCGCCCCATAATTGTATGCCATAGGTCCAAAATAGTCCAAATAGCTTTCAGGATCGATTTGTACAACAGTAACTTGTTATCGACTGATAGTTTTGAGTTACGGCCGAGCAGCCATTAGAGTCCCTTGTATTTTAGGTTTATCTCATCCCGTTTTGTATGGATGTGTTTCTGCTAGGTAAATTTGCGGTCCAAGTACATCCCCAGATATCTCACTGTGTTGCGGTGTGCAAGTTGGATGTCATTTAGTCTGACTGGAGGGCAATCTTCTTTGCGAAGTGTAAATGTTATGTGCACTGATTTTGAAGCATTTGCGACGATCCTCCATTTGACTAGCCATTCTTCTATTTTTTTTAAGTTGTTTTGCAGGACCCAACTACGGTGAACTAACAAATAAGATTTTCATCAGCAGCCAAGGTAAGTACCAACTATACCTACTTGGTTACGCAGACTTCTTCGTGATAATAGCGAGTACCTACTGATGAAAACCAAATTAGTGTCTACCAATTATCAAATACCTACGTTTAGTTGTACTAGCAATGACAGAGCAGTGTTGTCAATGCAACAAAATTAGTAAACACACGGGCGACCTCACCTACCTACAACGATTATCTTTTTGCACAAACTCTACAAGTTGTAATGCTTGATTCTATAAAACAAGACGTCTAAATTCTTTCAAATTTTAATTTCAAAATTCAGCCAATTCGGTATCTCGACAGAAACATTATCAAAGATTCTTAATAATTATTTTTTGCAAAAAATAGTATGACCGATTTCACCCGTGTACAAAATCATTACATAGTATAAATCAAAGTCGCTTTCCGCTGTCTGTCTCTATGTATGCTTATCTTTTAAACTACGCTACGGATTTTGATGCAGTTTAATTTAATAGATTGAGTAATTCAAGAGAAATGTTTATATGTATAATACACCTGTGCGAAGCCGGGGCGCATCGCTAGAACGCAAATATTATGCACGGATCGATGTAGCATTTTTCACATTATTATTGATTTATCAAAAATGGCTAATCCGATTTTGATAAAATTTAAATGGGACCAATTTCGAAGTATACTCTTTCCAATAAAAAAATAATTATTGAAATCGGATAACTATAAAAAAAGTTATGCGTACATATAAAAATACATAAAAAAAAATACGCGTCGAATTGTATACCTCCTCCGGTGGTTCGTCGGTCAAAAATGGTTGTAGGGATACCTAACTCTTCTATCTGGGATAAAATCAATCAGCCAATTGTATTAATTAATTATACTATACCTTTTCCAATTTTACTTTTAAGCCAATTGTTTTAATTAATTATACTGCTTTTACTATAAGATCTAATCTACTAAAGTAGCGGGATAGAAGTGTGCACAATTCTAATCTGAAATCCAGCAAAAAATAAATTACTTACCTGAAAGCAAAATAAATATAAATCTAAATCTAAAACAAACCATTTCTTTCATCACTAAAGCTACACACAGTAAAATTATTGCTACAATTTTACGCGCAGTTAAAATAAATTTATTTTGCCATATTCTGTGAAATAAGTTTTCTGCTCCGCACACATGATTTATAATGATCTAAAGATTTATCGGGCCATCTGTTACGGAGCTGTTAGCTGGGTAACCTAGGAAATTGGTTTCTATCTAGAAAATTCTGATAAAAGAACCGTTGAACTTGGTTTATAGTAGGTACTGGGAGTATCTACTCCTTATGGTGCATCCACACACTCCGCGAGGCGACACGAGGGGACGCGAGCACGAGTGTGTGGATAGTGCGCTCGTGTCGCCTCGTCTCGCATCGTCATTCCTCGCGCGGATGGCTATTGGCTAACGCCAAAGAAGATATAATAATACTACCTAACGCTTCGTGGCGAGGGTCTCGCCTCGCCGCCTCCTGGAATGTGAGGACGCACCATTAGTTTTTCACTTTTTAATGTTATTTTTATCTTACTTTGCTTGTTTGAGAATTTTCGATTTGTATAAGCATTTGATTAAATATTGTCTGTGTGAAATGAACGATTTCGATTATTTAATTTTTTGAATCGTAGAATTTGCCTATCTAAGTATTTTCTCAATTCATTGGATAGAAAACACTCGATCTATTTATTAGTCATTTTTTAAATAAAATAAACAGAAATCTATGATGGCATCAAATTGATAGACACGTGGGTAGGTCAGAATAAATAGGCATGTATCTCCTAAGTCTGCGTGCTTCATCTTCATCACATTGATATTCTGCATTGCGGTGATGTTGTTTGCAGAAATTAGTATTCCCATTTGAAAATTAGATTACACCATTCCTTACTGACTGCGGATAAAGAAAAAAAGTCTCTCATTCTCCTTCACACACACACCCGCCCCTGGGACTTGTAATTTGAACTTTAACATCAATAAAATTAAAAATAAAAGTTTTTTAGAAACGACGAAACTAAATTAATTGCAAGTTTCAGGTCCTACTTTTAAGAAAGAATTCATTTCAAACTTACCTGAAACCTACAAATGTAACTTTGCGACAACTAATTAAATGCAAGTCACGTGCAAGTTTCATTTGTGACCTTTAAGGTTTTAATATAGGCCAAACAGAGCAATTCAACGGGTTATTTTGACGAAACTACAAATTGCACCAATATAAAAAAAATAATTGAAACAAGTTACTACTACCTTTCAAATTTTAAGTTGTGGAAATATCAAATGTTATACTTTCGAAAACTTAACTTTGGAACTTTCAGATATGTTTTATGTGTAATATTACCTACTGCAACTTTAGGTACGTCTTAAAGTTATAAAAAGTTAATAGATTTTTTTATTAGCTCTGAGGCTACAAACTTGTGTTTTACTATTTTTTCTCTATGTCTGATAATTACCATTTAATTATTTAAAAAAGGATATACATACAAGTAAGCATTAATCATCATCATTTAATATTATATTAGTACAGTAAATATTCATAATTATTATCATTAATATACTCTTTTGAATCATAAAATCGTTTGGAAAGTGACCCAAAGTTATATTTTGGTGAATCAACTGAGTAATGAGCATATTTTCTCACTGATGATCATCAAAATCTATAAAACAAATTGATAACTTTCATGTTTTTGTAAGTAATATTTTTTTCTAGCAAAGGGTTTTTATCAGAAATTATGAAAAAAGGACATACTTATTACATTTTTTTTTACGTTTACATTTTTTTTTTTACCTGGACATTGATCGACTAGGAAGCCGCTATCTCTAGGGGCTGCCTAATTTTGCGCATCACAGATAAAAATATTATTTTGACTATTAAGTTTTTCAGTGCGTAAAGAAATTTCTAAGGTGGGCATCGCCCACTTGCCATGTTTTGCGATGCTAGCGCTCTACACTACGAGTATTATTATATCTTCTTTGCTACGAGTGCGGACAGAAAAAGAACTACAGTTGATAGTCACCTGGTGGCTCCATACTAAACTAAAATGGTAGTCTTGCGCGCTGTTTCTCAGGCCGAACGGGACTAGATGCGGATGGAAAAATAACTATACTCTTAAGCGCCACCTGATGGTTCCATTTAAACTAAAGCTGTGGTTTTACACGCTCTCTGTCTTACGATTGTGGTCGATTGAGACTAGATGTCCAATGCAGGCGAGCCGAAGAAAGCTGAATCGCGACAACGAGATTGTCTGCAGAAACTATGGTATTTTCAGAGCGCGTTAGCATGGTATCGCTTCTCGGCCTTTTGGCTAAGATCAAAGTGTAGTATCTGTTCTTTTCAGCTTAATGGCGGCAATTCGGCGACATTCGACGAAACTATAACTAGTCGCACTAAAATTTTTAATTTAGTGCAAAACTAGCAAAAAGCTATTCGGTGTTTTCTTCGAACTTAATTAAAACCGATTTTAGTCGTCCACCATAAAGAACTAAGTTAAGTAACGCCAGTTACGCCATCTAGTGTTGAGTAGTAATATTAGTTCGGAAATAGTTCACTAGATGGCACGAAACATTAATTACTGTTTTTATTTTATCTGTGGCACATCTATAGCTGCCAAGGATTTAGTGTTACATCCATGATAGCTGCTCCCAATATGTTGCCATATCGATAACAAGTCCTCTTTTCTATTTTAAGTTTCATGTCATACTTTAAATCTGTTACGATAATTTTGATTTGATTTTACTCCAAAAACGGCGCAACGCGCTTTATTTTGAAATAAGACTTTTACATTATTTATTCTCGTGGAATGCACTAGCTTTTATATCTATGATATGATTATAGGTTTGAGGTAAAATACAACTTGTTGGCTTTTATCGCAAATTTTGGTAAATTACTCTGTCAACACTTTTATTTACAATTAATTTTTCAGTTCACAATTGACAAAAACTGCAAATTCTTCGCAAAGAGTTTTTAATATCACTACGTTAGACTTTTACAAACATAATAAGAAACGCGCCAACAAAAAGTAAAGGGAGATCCATCGCTTGGAGCGATTCTACGCCAACAAGTAAGTAGATCTCTTGTCGATAAATCCTAAGTAGTCGCTAATTTTCTTTCAAGTTATTTGGATTTACAATAGTCTTTAATGAAACTTTTTCAGGTAATCAAGCAGACAAACAAGCTGGCGAGTTCTTGGCAAATCCGGCCAGTGAACTCAATGTTCTGCTGCAGCAGGGCGGTGCAGGAACCTTGAACCTCGTGGATGGTGCAGGAATGGCAGCATGTGTATGTTTTCATATTGTTATTTCTTTAAAAACAATTCCAGTATCCCTTGTGTAACATACTACCTAAATGAATATCACAATATGGTTTTAATTTGATAAATGTTGTCCAAAGGTACAACAACTGGTAATTTATTTATTTTTACATTCAATTAATAAAGCAAGTTACTTGAATAATCCTTATTAAAGGAATCATGTTAACTGCTAATATTTATACTGTATACGGTGAAGGAAAACACCGTGAGGCAACCTGAATATCGGGATATACCTAGTAGCATAGTCCGGAGAAGAATTTCAATGATGTATGTGAATCCATCAACCCGCACTGGGCCAGCGTGGTGGATGTGGCCCAATCACCTTTCATGGGTAGGCCTACGTCCTGCAGTGGATTATTATAAGACTGATACAGTACAGTACATATATATGTATAGCATTTAATAGTAGTACATATAGCAGTATATGTATACTGCTATTAAATTAAATTTAGTAAAAATATATTTTTTTTCACAGGGTTTACTGCCATTACCATCTGAGCAGACAATTCCTGCACTAGGTACATCAGGATAATGGGATCTTTCTACTAGGATGAACTAATACCCATACAACCTCCAGCAAGACAATCTGCGGAGTCAGCCTCAAGCCAGCCTGTAGCATGCAAGTCGACACAAAGCCAGCCCACAGCGTGCCTGAACTGCCACAACCAAGTCGTGATAGATCCAGTTGGCCAAGATCAAATGCAGCATTAGTCCTTAGCTATTTTTTCATTTCTACAACATGGGTATCCAATGAAAGCACTTGTTAAGAGTAACTTGAAAAATAATGTGATGTCATTCTAAATCATACTAATATTGTAAATCCGAAAAGTTTGTTGGTTTGTTCCTCTTTCATGCAGCAACGGAGCAACGGATCGACTTGATTTTTAGCATGGATATAGTTCAAGGGCTTGAAAGTGACATACGCTACTTTTTATCCCGAAAAAGTAAGAGATTCCTGTAGGATAGCACAAAAGTCAAAATATAGCCACGGGAAAAAGCTAGTCCAATACAAATCATTTCTAGTAAATCAGTGTTCACCTGCTAAATATCTAACTCTTAGATGAAAGACAAAACTAATACAATTAATACAACTCGACAAACCTGGTGTGACAGATTCCACATACAAAATGAAGGTGTAGAATCTGTACCACCAGTGGGGCACCTTGGTGAGGCAGAGGGTAATTCACCAGATAAATTGATTATTTTTATTTTTTATTTATAACTACTGTTTAATTTTTGTTGGAACAAATAATAAATCATATAAGTACATTTTTATGATGTTTTTATTACTAAAATAATCTAGTACCTAATTAAACTTAGGCATATCGATCTCTCAATCTGAATGGTCTCTCACTATGGGCCTTATTAGTAAGCTCCAAGTAGCCCAACGAGCTATGGAGAGGGCTATGCTCGGAGTCCCTCAGCGAGATCGAATCAGAAATGAGGAGATCCGTAGACGAACCAAAGTTACCGACATAGCCCAATGGATTGGCAAGTTGAAATGGCAATGGGCAGGGCACATAGCGCAGAGGGCTGGTGACCGATGGGGTCGAAAAGTTCTTGAGCGGAGATATTATATATATCAATCATATCAATTCAGCTTCCGACAGGAAATCTTCATCTCCATCATATCTCTTCTATTGCACCAAATGCTGGTTTAATTTGCTACAGCTCATCTTCCATACCATCCTCATTGTAATCTGCAATGTGATATACAATATGATTATACAGATAATTATCAATCTTTATAAGTTTGTTAAGCTCCGCTAGCGGAGCAACCACTAATCCTTTATCCATGAGTTAATTATTGTAAGGATCTATCTGACTGTTGGAAAATTAGGTAATTAAGGACTTATCAAATAGTTTGAATAAAAAGAGTTCTCTGTCATTGCAGTTTGTCAGCTGGCGTCATTGGGAATTTGATGATTTTAGGGCACAGTTGTGAGACGATTGCATTACTGTGACCTCAAGACATCTGCTGATGGTTGGCTGGCTTAAGCCCAAGAAACTGTCTAGGCCAACAACAGCCTGATAACTGCCTCGGGCAAAAAAGTGAATAGCACTAAGAATCCACAACAAATGATATTTGATTACAATACTCAGTTTGCTTATGCAAACATGCTGAATGGAAAACCATGACATACAACCTCTATAATTGTTTTGGGTTGCCTTTTCGAGATGTGCTTCTCAAATTAAGATCATTTATTAACTGTTAAGCTCCTGTCTTTGGAACTCTATACAGTTTTTTCCTCTTCTATCAGAAAATAATTTGGAACTAGATGAACCACACAATAAACTCTCACTTGTTTAGTCAATCAAGCAAAAACAGGTTTTTGGGTTTTTTACTTACCTTTCCAATAGTTGCTGCCACAATAAATTCGTCCATATTTCAAGATTAATTGCGAAAATCGACGATAAAAAACATGCAACTTCCTCAAACTAATTTTAATCGCCATGTTTTTCATGACGACTATTTTGACATTTGACAACTAAATTTTAGACGTATATCACACTAAAATGTGGGCCGCCGAATGCACTTTGACCAAATTGAGTAACTAAAATCGATTTAGTCGATTCGACCTAAATTTAGTTTAATCGTGTTGACATCCGAATAGCAAAACCTAGTTTGACAGGACTAAACTTATTTTAGAGACAACTAAACTATAAATGCGTGTCGCCGAATTGCTGTCAATATCTGAAAGTTCCCTCATTGAGGGACCAGTATATTAAACTGATTTTTTTAACTCGACGGGATGTTCGGGGCTCGCTCCACTCCCGTCACGGGTCGGCCCGGCATTGCAGTGCCGCCGGGATCGGTCCACCATCATAAACTGTAATTTTAATATGACAATATTCCCATGTTTCATGTATAAAAAAGTCTGCGACATTTTTATGGATCAATTCAAATATTTCAAATCGTTTAGTCGCAAAATGACAAAAGCGCGAAATGACAACCGGGGCGCAAATTGTACAAAGAGCAAAATGTTCAAAGAACATTACGTCCAAGGCGCACAATGACTAGTAAGCAATATGTCCAAAGCGCACAATGACTAGGAAGGAAAAATGTCTATAGCGCACAACGTCCAAAATTCCAATTAATACTATAAAATTTATAGGGTTTAATATTGTGTTATAACTGCGATAATCTACAAATTATTTTGGTGAGACAACACAGTACCTAATGAGCCATATTTTAAATAAAACTGCAAAAGATTTTACAAAGTTGTGTGGTAACTAACTACAAAGTATAAATGTAGTATAAGTATCCGACTATCCTCAAATTATATTTTTTTCAATAACACTACCGTCAAATTAATATGTTTTCAATAACTTGTATGCAATAATATAATCGGCCAAGTGCGAGTCGGACTTGCGCACGAAGGGTTCCGTACCATATGGAAGCCCCCTTAATATATTTTATTTTAATTTAATTATTTATTTTTGAAGGAAATATACAACTCTATATACTGTGAATATTTAAAGCATCTTCCTGTGCCGTTATTAATATCGAGCAAAAAAATCGCGTTTCTTGTATGAGAGCCCCCGTAAATATCTATTTTATTTTAATTTATTTTTTTATTTTAAAGGTGAATATTTGACCGAAATTTCGTGAATATTTCAAACAACTACCTGTCACCATTATTATTTATATTATTATATTATACATTATTTGTTAAATGGGAGCTAACCTTAAATATTTTTTCTCTGTTTTTAGTATTTGTTGTTATAGGGGCAACAGCAATACATCTGAAAATTTCAACGTTATAGCTATAACAGTTCATGAGATACAGCTTGGTGACAGACAGACAGACGGACGGACAGCAGAGTCTTAGTAATAGGGTCCCGTTTTACCCTTTGGGTACGTAACCCTAAAAATTAAGGAATAACATAATTATTATGAAAGATACCAGGAAAAAAATATGGTTTTACTAGTACACATAGCTTAAGTGTGTTGTTTCATATCGCGTATGTAGATGGCACTGTTAAGCTTCGTATAGATGGCGCATAAGGTAAGGCAAGATACAAAATAGCTGTACACGAACACCAAAACAAGTCATGGAAGTTAATTTAACAGAATAAATAAAATTTTGGACGTTTTGCGCTATAGACATTTTGCTTCCTAGTCATTGTGCGCTTTGCACATTTTTTCTTCCTAGTCATTGTGCGCCTTGGACGTAATGTTCTTTGAACATTTTGCTCTTTGTACAATTTGCGCCCCGGTTGTCATTTCGCGCTTTTGTCATTTTGCGACTAAACGCCAGGTGTGAAACTTGTGTTGTGCACCGAGATGCGCAACAATAGTAGATTAGTAGCCAAGGGCTGTAAGTCATCAATTGGGCTCCCTCCACTTGGATCCACAGCTAGGCTCCACTTGTGGATCCGCGGATACCTTTTTCTCCTCTTAAATCCACCGTGGATTCATGGATACTTTTTTTCCACTTAAATCTACAAGTGGATTCATGGATACTTCTTTTTCCATCTAAATCCACAGGTGGATTCACGGATTTTTTTTTCTGCTGTTCACCCGCGAGAACAAGACTTTCTCAAGTGCTCAGGTTGAGGAGTTTTGCTCAAGTGCTTCCCAAAGAAAAGGTATAAAACTGTCCACGGATCCACCTGGTGGATATCGCAGCAGAAAAAAAATCCGTGAATCCACCTGTGGATTTAGATGAAAAAAAAGTGTCCATGAATCCACTTGTAGATTTAAGTGGAAAAAAAGTACTTATCCATGAATCCACGGTGGATTTAAGAGGAGAAAAAGGTATCCGCGGATCCACAAGTGGAGCCTAGCTGTGGATCCAGGTGGAGGGAGGCATCAATTGCAGCCCGAGATATTTAGGCACACGAGCGCAGAGCTCAATTCGACGCGTATATTTTATTTTTGTGTAACCACGCATAACTTTTTACATAGTGGTCCGATTTCGATAATTCTAATTCTTTTTTTATTGAAAAGAGTACTAAGTTGGTCCCATTTATATGTTATCGAAATCGTCTGAGCCATTTTTGATAAATTTATCTATCTCTTTAGAAACGACTAAACTAAATAAATGCAAGTTACGTGCAAGTTTGTCCTACTTTTTTAAATTCATTTATTATTTATCCAGGGTTATTTTGTCCTACTTTTAAGAAAGAATTCATTTAAAACTTACCTGAAACCTACAAATGTAACTTTGCGAAAACTAAATAAATGCAAACTAAATAAACACGTGGCTTACGTGCAAGTTTCATTTGTGACCTTTAAGGTTTTAATAGAGGCCGAAGGAGCAATTCAACGGGTTATTTTTACGAAACTACAAATTACACCATTATAAAAATAAACGTTATACTTTCAAAAACTCAAGTTTGGAACTTTCAGATATGTTTTATGTGTAATGTTACTGCAACTTTACGTCTTAAAGTTATCAAAAGTTTTAGTGATCAGCTTTGGGCAAGTTACAGGGTTAATCTACAGCGCGGCCGTTAGGGCTTCGTTTCAAGCTCGCTGTAAGCTTGCATGAACGTTGCAACCTTACATTTGTAAGTTTCAAGCTTGTTGATGTTACGTTCAGTAATGTTATTGCAACTTTTGCTTGTTTAGCGGGCTTACTATCTTTCAGACAGCATGTCTCAAATAAGGATATTTTGGATATTTGATTACAAATTGATAAGCCTTCGTGGGTAGGCCTACGTCTTGCAGTGGATTATTAAAAGGCTGATACAGTACAGTACAGCCTTTTAATAGTGTGTAACTATTAAAAGGCTGGTACTCCAGTGTACTGAACAGTACAGAAGCAATAACAGTAGGTATGATTTTTCTTTGGTAACAAAACAAACTTTATTGTGAAAATAAACCTTATGATACCTAAAACTGTACACAAGACGTCGAAGTGCACAATCTTTTTTCTAAGGAGACGGATCAACAGTAATCTCCATAAACACTTTAACTTCATCAACAAGCTTCATTACCACATCGTAAGCATCAAAAGACAACTTGTTCTGAATATCTTTCATCAAACGTCGAAGTGGTGACACAAACCTTCCTCCTTCCTTCGTCCAATCGTAGAAATCACCAAAGAAGTCAATAAACGGATCATCCTTTTGCTTGCTATAAAAGAAATCCATGTCTGATAAAATAATGTGGACCAACATGACATCCCTGCCGAACCCACTGTCGTCTACTTTAAATTTGGAGGCAATGATATTTAGTCTTTTTTCAACGTTGTTTTGCACGACAGATATTATGCTTTTAGTCAGTACATTGTCAGTTTCAGACATATCTCGCAGAATAGTCTGAAATTCATGTGCAGTTACATCGTTAAGTCTGTTATAGAAATTTGTGCCTAGCAGCGCCTCTTGGAAGTACTTAATGAATTCTTTTAACCGATCTTCAGAAATATTTCTTAAATGAAGTAACAAAGTATTCAAAGCTTTGGTGCATTCGAAGCTTTTCACACAAATGTCGTGCTGAGAACACAAAGCCTTTTCAAATTTGAGCTCTATTAGCGAGATCACAATTACGATTTTCTGAGTCAAATTCTTTTTAACTTCCATTATTTCTTGGGCGTTTCCTTCTAATCTCTGGGAAGCGAAGGAAATTGCTCTGTCTAGGAATATGGAGCTAATTTTCTTTATTAGATTTGTCCATGTGTATGCAACGTCGTTATCCCTTATATCGAAGTTAGCGTTTCCAAATAGTTTCTTAATATCTTTTATCGTGTCTTTCAACTCGTCTCCGAATATGACAGCCACTTCTATGTTGTCGTTGTTGTTTTTATTGATGTCATTGACGAGGCCCCTGAAAATAGATTCTATGCCTTCGGTGAGCATGATGATGTATTTATTGACGAGTGTTGGTAAGTTACCTGTAAAAAAATCTAATTTAATAGGTGGAACATCCTCCTGAGTATACACAATTTAAATCCTGCGACAAACCACCAACAACAACTTCAACTTGCTAATCTGGATATGAATCTTGCAGAATTGAGGATCGATGTGGTCGTGAAGTTCTCGAAAAACCAAGCAATGGCCAACGCAACGTGAGACGCCTCATAATAGTTGATGTAATCAGAACCGCAGTATCGCGTAGGATGCAAGCCACGTGTGATTGATTCAATCACACGTGGAGGTATTGGAGAGGTTTGTGTCGAGCAATGGACGTCGTGTTTGTACCTGCCTACCTGTACAAAACTCAAGATCTCTGCAAATAAACGCCGAGTTCACAATCTTGTCGATGCTGTCCTTATCCTTGTCAGTGCCTTGTTGCCTGTGGGATTGACCGAAGGACCTTCGGCCGCTCAACTTCTTTTTTTCTAAGTACTGTGATAGTACTTCCACGACATCCGCCCCGAGGTTAACGGTGCCTCGCATGTTCAGTTCCACCTCTGCTGACCATTTTGGAAGAACTGCAATAATATAATTTTTATTTAGAGTGCTTTCCACACTAGATTTTATCTCAAAAAGTTATCTTTGTGATAAGCATTTCAAAAACCTGAAGCGAACGCAGAATTCGAACCTACCCCTTCGGATTACTAGCTTGAAGCTCTACCAAATGAGCCAGCCCGCCTCCCACGCAAGGGCAGGGCAAGATTCGAATCCTGCGTCCGCTTTAGATTTTTGAAATGCTTATCACAAAGATAACTCCTTGAGAACTGTAATAGTTCAATAGTTGCAGTTAAAATCAATTACCATAGCTGGATTTTTAGAGACGGCCGCTGCCCATTTTTGCTTACCGCAGAAAAAAGCACAGTTTCAATTGTTATAGGGTGCCAAAGAAGAATTTAACTTCCACTCGTACCCTATGCGTATGATTAAATATTCAGGAAAAAAATATTGCTTTGTAGTGACCACTCATCACCATGAACGATCTATGGAACCCCAAAAACGCAAAAATCTGCTGTGTCACACAAATTTAACCCTTTATAGCCCAAGAACATAAAATTTAAAAATACTTTGGAATATGATAGGTTTAAACAAATAATAAAACACGTATTTCTCAGAAATTAAAAAATATTTATTATTACACATTTATTTGACATTTTAGGGAGAGTAACATTACTGTAACATTGAGTAAAACTCAAAGAAAAAATTACTTATGTAGTATGGAAGGATCTAAAGCAATTATTTTGTTTGTTGTAACATAACGCTACGCCACATTTTTCGCAAATTGTTTGTGATACGCCAGTACACTTGGGAAACTTGCACCGAATCCTTTTTTCTACCCAAATCGGCCAGTGGCCAATTTGATCCTGCCTTACTGCCAATGGGGGGACATGTTGCGCCGGCCCCTTGTGTTTTTTGGCTTGAATTTCAGTTTCAATTGACCTTCGGTGCCTGATGTTAGGTTTCAAGTCAAGCTTGCATAAAGTCTCACCGATCTCAAGTCGAAAATCTGCTGAAGACATTCGTTTGTCAATGCAGTTTTTTGCTTGCATTACTCTCCGATATAACAGCCAAGAATTTGCCATAGTCAGGTCTAATAAATGATAAAACATCCGAACCTGCCATCTCTTACTTCGTGTCAAAATTTTATACCTTCCCATAATACTGTCAATCAAATCTACGCCTCCCATATGCCGATTATATTCTCCGACGAGATGAGGACGATCAATGTTGATGTACTTCTTATTGGCCTTATCGTAACGTCTAACTTGGGCCTTCGGCAATTCACCGGCAAAAGATGATACGAGCGTTACAGCTTTGTTGTCTTTCCATATGACGTTTGACACATCAATTCCGTCCATATTCGCCACATATTCAACGGAAAATCCGCGTTCTTTTTTCATTACTTCCTTGTCAGTGGGTAGTTTGCAATCGGGAATGCGGTTGCGTCGTACTGTCCCAAGACTCAAAATACCCTCTTTAGCTAAGTACTCCAGTAATGCCAAAGAAGTAAAGTAATTATCAAAATAAAGTTGATAATTCTGACGTCTTGGTATGCCTCGCGCCATTCTGACTACGACGTTTGAAGATGCTCCTAAATCTGGTTCTTCGGGGAGCACAACATTTTCAGCTCCTGTTTCAGGTTCTATTTTATAAGCGAAACCTGAGACCCCACTTAGTACAAAAATCTTATAGCCCCATTTGTGTGGTTTTTTGGGATTATACCTTTTCAAATTACTTCTTGCCTTAGTGGAACAAATCTGCTCATCCACACAAAGGTATGGCTCCAATGGAACTCCACTAAAAGTCCTATTCAAATTGTCTACGATTGGTCTAATTTTGAAAAGCCTGTCACCATTAGTTGCATTACGTGGGGGTAAATTAGAATTATCATTGAAATGAATATACTGTCTAATTTTTTCAAACTTTTGCTTTGGCATTACCTCTTGAATCATGGGTGTACCAATAGATGTGTTCCAATGACTTGTTACCCTTGGCAATTTTATCAATGACATCATATAAGTTGCACCAATGAACTGTTGGATATCGGTATCTGTTATTTGAAAGGATTGGTTAGGATTTTTTTGGATAATGTAGAGATTTGTTTGTTGAGTAATCAAACTTATCAATTCTTTGGGAAAAAAATTTAAAAAGAATTGAATTGGTGTATCAAGCTCGAGTAAATTAGGCGGTAAAGTAGTATTTCCCGTGAATCGCAACTGTTGGTCGTTTAGAATTAGGTTCTTTTTTTTCCATTGTAATTGCCGCTTTTGTCGCTTTTGATTAGTCGAAGTTTTATTCGATTGGCTATCTTGCTGTCCAGGATCTGCAGACGAGGGACCAGCAATAGGCTCATTGCGTTCAGATTCTTCAATAATTGCATCTATATCAACTCCTGTACTTTCTTCACAATCAGAAAAAAAATCTAAATCTTCTAATAACGGCTGAAAATCAGGGTCAATAACGCTGTCATCATCGTCCTCGAACCCGTCTTCGCTGTCATATTGGTGTAATATTTGACATATGTCACTATCCCGCAGTGAGCGTGACCCCATTCTGAAAGAATATGAGATAATTTTACATCAATATCCACATACTTTAGTTACAATTAATATTTCCATCGTCACTCAATGTAACAGAAATGTTACAAACATATAAAGTTACGTTTATCACATAATAAGCAAAAATATGCTTTGGTAACAATACATGAACCAAATCATTCACTTACCCATAGGTTTCGACGAAAACAATACAATTTTATACGCTTTTAGTATTTTTTTACAAATTTCGAACTTCCAACAAGTTTAAACTGGCCACTTTCATCAACGCACGAAATTCAAACTCGCTAAAATCAACATGTTACGCCATCTATGATTTATATTTGATACTAAAATATTCGGTGTGGTATGTTACAGTACAGTGACACTGATTTGAATGCACTTAAATGTTTAGTATTTATTTTAGCGGGATTATTGAGGTTTGTTACAGAAGTGTCACACGAGGCTACAAAGGGTTAAGTATCATTATCATCCACAGCCTTCTTTAATCCCACTGATGGACATAGGCATCTTTCTCATAGTGCCATCTGCCAAGTTATATCTTCGTGAAACGTTTACTGCAGTCAAAGTAGGTATTTTAATGGTAACACACAATTATTTGTAGCACCTTCGCTAATTGCAGCTCCAGGTATCACGCGCGCCCGCTCGCCATTCGTGTTCGCTCTCTAACATAGCAATCTGTTGCACAAGGGGGCGAAACGCTGGCGGTGAGCCTGGACATTGTGAACGCGTTTAACTCTCTTCCATGGAGCGCGATCTAAGAGCGGGATTGAAGGATTACAATGCATCATTGTACCTACAGCGTATTTCTGGATCCTATTTTTGTGACAAGCGCGTGGAATATACCGGCAAGGACGGCATGCTTCACAGCAGAAACATGTTCTGTGGAGTCCCGCAGGGGTCCGTATTGGGTCCAGTGTACTGGAACTTTGCCTATGATTCTGTGTTAAGGGTGGACCTTCCTGTGGGAGTCAATGTGGTCTGCTATGCAGACGACACGCTCGTGTCAGCCAATAAAACCACATTCGATGAAACCAAAGAGCTGGCTGAGCTGGGTGTAGCACGAGTCGTAGCGAAGATACATGAGTTAGGCCTAAAAACAGCACCTCACAAAACAGAGGCTCTCTGGTTTCATAAGCTCAGACGAGGAAGGGAACCACACAACTTCATGATACGGGTAGGTGATACGGAAGTTCAAGTGGGAGAGTTCCTAAAATATCTTGGACTCACCCTAGACAGTCACTGGCGATTTGACGAGCATTATAACCGCAACTATAACCGCATGGTCCCCCGTGTAACACGGGTAGTAGGTGCATTTCACAGACTACTGCCCAACCTCGGCGGACCACGGGAAGAGGTGCGATGTCTCTAGGCGGGTGTAGTCAGGTCCATGGCACTCTATGGCGCTCCTGTATGGGCTGATCGACTGTCAGGGATTAAGCGAAATAGAGCGAAGTTTAATAGGCTTCAGCGAACGATGGCCATCAGAATAGCGAGGGGGTATCGCACTATTTGCTCAGCGTGGAAAATGGAGCGTCAGACACTGATCTCAAAAGTAGGGACGGATTTGTATCTAAAAAGTATAGTTACTTGTATGCTGGCAAATAAATCGTCCTGGGCGGCAATGACAGTTTTGTGAAAAAGTCATCGGTCAAAAAGAAGCAGCTGAACGAGAACGCGAGCGAAACGGTTCTGCGAGAGGACGACGACATCAGGGTAGTGGAATCGTAACCCCAGCCGGTAGACCCTGGAACTCCGGACTCGATTGGGTGAAACTCATCCCCAAATGCGCCCACCCTCGAATCCCAGGGATACTGAAACCGTATTCTAATACCCCGGGGTATTAGAATACGGTTTCAGTATCCCCTGCCTGTCGTAAAAGCCGACTAAAAGGGGCACCTGGGATTCGAGGGTGGGCGCATTTGGGGATGAGTTTCACCCAATCGAGTCCGGAGGAGACAACTTAGGGCTTAGCCAGCGTCGTTGTAAGCAGGCGTGCATAGTCCTGGGACGTCAATTGACATGCTAGAAGGCACTGGTGCGTTCCAACGGAGAGCCCAGTGCCGTCTAAAAAGCATAGAAGTCGGCTACCGAGGGGGTTTTAGTGGTTAAGACCACATAACCCAGCTGCATTGGGTACTCCTTTATGAAAGGATCAAAGGAGGTTATCCTCCTTATAGATGACTACTAAGACCACAGCGCACAGGTGGAATAACCTTAATCAATTTGAAGTACGTAGGTCTTTGAGAATTTTCACATAGGTAGGTATGCAAGGTTTCTTCCAGGTTGTTTTCCATTGCGGTTTGAACAGTATTAATAATATGAACGCGTCACCCATCAGCCATAGAACGTCCGTTGCATAGATGACATTATCATGCATGACATAGGCCTCCCCTAAGACTGGTTGGAAGCGGCTTGGATCCAGCACCATCCTGTGGGATGTTTGGTTCAAAAATAATTTGGGATTAATTTCTGGGACTTGCGTAACTTTTTAAACGAATTTATTGCACATTTTTCTTTATAGTGAATAAGTCCTCGATTGACCACCATTTATTTTCCAAACCAAGATATGGTCGAAGATGAAACACGTCGACTTAGAGACTTGTCGGAAAACAAAGGTACCGACACTATTAATAAAATTATTATTCTCTATTTAAGTTGAGGTTTACACGATATATCTTCTCTACCAGCTGAAACCTGCCGTAGTAATCCTAGATAATGAAATGTAATATGTAGTAATAATTTATTGACCTTATAACATTCCGTCACATTAGGCAAGTCATTTTACAATAATTATTCTTAACAATAGTACTTATCCAAAAAATTCAAAATTATCATTATATTAAAATCATTACCTACAAATATTAGAATTTGAATACACTATAATATACAATATATATATATATATACATATACCAACTGATTAATAAATATCACTGGAAAATAATGATTAAACACAATTGTGTTAGTGGAATATTTTGTTTGATACACTCGGAAATATATCTTACTTGAAACAAGTAAAATAGGCCACAAACACTTCATTTTTACTACACTAGGTATAACAATAAACTTATTACAATGTTCGTGAAGCAGTAAAGTCATATATTTACTACACTAGGTATAACAATAAACTTATTACAATGTTCGTGAAGCAGTAAAGTCATATAAAATTGTATTTGTTAATTCATAAAGTTGCGCTACATTACAGTAAATTGTTTTTCGTATACAGATTATAGCGCTCAACGCGCCAATACGGAAAAACTTTGAACTAAAATATTGGTGTTCATCATTTTCTTGAACAGAATGAATGCGCTCAACGCACTAGATTTTCGAAAATACGGCGCTGTGATGGCGCCCTTATTGTCATTTTGTACCCAAAGGATTGCTAGGCTGGCGATAAAATTTGTAAAACTCATAGAAAGGGAAAAACGGTTTAGGCGCAGAAATGTCCCAACAATTCGTAGCTCAATGAGGGTATGAGCCGCGTCACACAAATGCGGAAATGAAGTTAGCTACAAGCTGCGCAATATCCAATTCTGACTGAAGCTCACACAAAGCTGCGCCTTGATTGGATATTGCGCAGCCGGCTGGTACACTTATCCCTACCAAGCTATCCCCCCTGGCAGGTACCTTTATATAAGTGCACTTTTTGTAGATTTAGTTCTACCAGTAGGGATAAGTGCACTTATCCCTACTAAGCTATCTCTGGTATAGATGCACTGCCCATTTCTACTAATAGGTAGATACAATACATTAGCAGCCTCTGCTTGAGGCAATTTTTCGTCCTTTTTCTTTAGGGAATTCGCGCTTCAGGCTGAGAACCGCGTCTCCAGTTGCGTTGCCTCGACTCGAGTTACCCTCTATACCCTGGGAGCTCCTCGTAGCGTAAAATCATGACAATTTACTGTCTGGGGGTATACAAAGAGCCACACAAATCAGCGGATGGGAAGTTATGCGCAGAGCGCTGCGCAAAAGCCGAAATATAGGTATGCGTGAGAGCCAGAGAAACGAGACGCCGGGGCACACCCGCCCGCCAACCTCATGCCTTCCGCGCGCTCCCTACGCCCGAGCTCAACACTTCGCCACTTTTGTCGGTATTATGCACACATTCGCAATAATTAGCGAATCACGGCGAAGTGTCATCTGTATGCTGTGTGAGTTTTGTCGTAAACATGCTATTATAGAGGGAATAGATACGAAGTAAATTCTTATGTCCTCCCGCAAAGATTCAGACCTTATAGTGGTCGGCTAATTTGAGGTCCTGTAGGAACGAAGGGCGTGGATTATATTCTGATTTTTGCCCTTCAACTCTCATTACATCACCTCATTGCTTTAATTTTATTGTTTGCTTCCCTATGTCTTAAGATTATGGCATTAAAAATATGTAATCAAATTCTTCGCCTCCCGCCATCCACTATACCCCAAAAGGCTTTTGACAGTTGTAGCCGTCATTATTCTGAGACCATCCAACCAATAAGAAATTATCTTCATATTTATGTTTTGGCTTCATATAGCAAAGCTGATTGTGATTTCTACAAATATTGTATTAAACGTGTAAATAAATAGAATTTATAACATTATAAGGGCACAAACAATAAAAAACAACCATGGTTACCTGCTGTGTTTGGGGCTGCGAATCGTGTTCTAAGAACAAAAGCGAATGTTTATAATTTTTAGGTTAGTCGTAGTTTTTGTATTTTCACGTCTATGTTTTTGAAATATGGATAAGTGTTCAATGCAGGAACTATAAATGACGTTTAAAACTATCTATTTTAATTCACAACACAGCATAAAACGATAATTTTGAGAAAAGCAAATATATTGAATGTTTACATTACTTCAAATAGTGATGTACAAAGTTACGATTTTATTGCATTGCAATATTCATATTCATATTCATATTCATTTATTGATACATTTTAGTACACGTCATTTAATTACATCAATCATCAAATAATTTAATAATTTTAATACAAAATAAATTCTCAAATAATTCAAAATTATGTTCATTCTAATTAAAAATAAAATTAAATACATCAAATTATACGAATCATTACAATAGTTGCAGAAAAAAAAGAAATAATATTAACTGAATTAAATAATTATAAAGCTTCATACTAACAGTATGTGGTTACTTTTAGCGTCATGAATTCTTTTTCGATATCATAGAACGCCTGACTGATAAGCCACCGCTTTAGTCTTGCCTTGTATATGGTCAAATTAGATGCTTCAATGACATTTCGGGGAAGTCAATATGTTATTCGATACTTCTCTCGGTGCATAATCGGTAGCAGTCATAATAAATCTATGGTTGTATAGTACTCGTTTTTGACAAACTTCCTTTTAACCCGACTACCAATTAATGACTACCTATGTTTTTAAATAGAATCTTGGTTAACTATTAGGTTTTAAAAGACAACATTCATATTGGGCTAATCCTGATAATTCCGGCCAAATAGTATTAATGCATATAATTCTCAACATGTTATACCATGGGACCAACCCTCTATGATCACTCCCTGCGTAGTTATCGAATTTTGAAATTAATTGTTTTCATATATTAACAAAAATATTCACCAATTTACCTGCTTATTTCTAATAAGTTATTAGAACCGTTCATTGCATATTCAGTAATATTAGACGCTTTTTACTGTAGTTAATATGTGTTGGCTTGTCATTTATTTATTTTATTAACATGGTTTTATTAGTTTAACCTGTATGTTTGCTTGCTTGTAACCAGGGACGTTTTATCTCCGGACTAGTAACGCTCTACCATTCGCACTCACTACATTCTGTCAGCTTTACGTGAGGCGCGGGGGAGGAGGTGTTCACTGAAATTTCGACCTTAAACATATCAGGGTAAAGTCGAAACGTTAACGGGTGACGGGTTTATGGAGCGGAGCGAGCGAGAACAATGCGCCCAGATGCTGATAATCCATTTTCGCCTTAATTGCTTGGTTACTTAAGTCTAAAATTGTGTAATAAAATGTCCGGTGTCTCTTTTACGTGTAGGCACAATTTTTCTTATACCGTGGCAGAGGGGTACGCGTACTGAATTCTTCTCCACAATAGACAATAATAGATTGTAAGGTATGGACATATGGCTGAATGTTGCATAAACATGGGAGGATAATTATGATTCTCGATCTTTGGCGGAGACTCCATTACTGAATCGATATATTCGATGCCGGTCCGAGTGAACTATTTTAAGTTTTTATATAAAAATAAGCTTCAATGAAACAAAAAAATACTTACATGTGAAACGTTACACCATCTTTTTGTAAATTTGAGGTATAAGATTTATTTTCACACGTTCTAACTGCACAAGCTGGCATTTTTTCAATGAGCACTTCGCGCAGCGGATTCAATCAGATGACTGTTGAAATATCGATTGGTAAGTGGTTTTTATAAACGTGTAAGAATTATAGTTCTCATACCATGACAGAGGGGTGCGCGCGTAGAATTCTATTCCCGAGGATAACTCTTCCAAGCTTGTAACCAACCCCTTTGAGCTCGATTTTGACCTACTTTGAGTGATAACATTTTCTTTGGAGTTTGGAGTTGGTAAACTTTTTATATGGGAAGCGGTCCTTGAAAACCGGCAGCGATGCGAGCTGTATTAATGTTTAGTGCCATATTTAAGAATATTATTTCACGCAAAAACATATTTTTGTGTATCGCCGTTTTATTATAATATCCCTTTTTTATTTCACTAAGTAGAAAATATTTAGACTGAACTGGTAATACTAAGAGGAGGTCTACGTAGTCTACGTATCAGACAGGAATCTTCAAACAACCAATAGCGGGCTGGTATTTTAGAGTTTGACATTTATTTATTTTTTAAAACATGGCGACCAGCCCTCTATTGGCTGTTCAATATTGACAATGTCATTTCCTTTTGCTATTTCATAATGTCACTGTCAGGTTTTTTTTTCAATTTAGGCTTAATGCAGTTATTTGGTGTAGCACATAGTTCATTTTTCAAATTTTTTTAGAACCAATTTAAAAATTAAATTGCGATGAAAAAAATTCTAAAAAATATGTGTTTGAAAAGATAATTATATAAGCTTTCTATTGGTATATATTTTGTTTCTGCTAGATTTCAAAAACCGCATCTTTTCCATATCCTTTCAAAGATGGATGACAATACATTTACTAAAAAAATTGAAAAAAATCTATAATTGAAAAATAAATATGGTAAAAAAAACCTAAAAAACACTCTTTTATTTTACTCTTTTTATTTGATATGCCAAGAAAGCGTGTTTTTTTAGTATTTTCTAAACTACCTAATATTGATTTTGGATCTCGGAAACGGCTTCAGTGATTTTGATGATTGTCATTCAAATAAATGTTTTTAAGTTCAATAGAGAACACAAAAGGGTCTACTATCAAATATTTCAAAATATTCGTTCGCTGGCCTAAGTGTATGTTGATACATTAAACAGTGTCTCAGTTTCATTCATAGCTGGTTGATAAAATCTTTTTTTTTAAATAATTGTTTTCAAAACTCGGTAACTATACTCTATAAAATTTAACTTGATCTCTGCGACAGTAGAAGATTGACATTTTTAGAGTTGGGATAGTGGTGGAAAAAATCGATTTTCAAACAATGTTGTAATGAAATCGAATGAGTAGTTGAAGGTGAGAAATTGGATTTCATTTACTTACTATTATTTAACATCAAGTATGCACACATGTAAATAATGTTATGATATTAATTATATACTCATAATAATGTAACGATAGTATTTATCGACGTTTTTCACAATGATCGATGCTAATGTAACATTTAATTGGGTTTAATTTAATTACACATGTAAAAAATGTTATGATATTAAAATATACAATAAAATTAATGACGAATCAAGTTTTATTTAAAATATCGTTAGTATAAACTATTGATATTTTAATTAAAACTCTATCTAAAACTCTGTGGTCACGATCATTCGTCGCCCATCACTAATCGGCATGCCCACAAAGTATGACATTGACAGGTACTGTCTGTACTATTAAGAAATTCAGGACTTCATAGGCGTGATTTTTCTGACAGCTGTCGCAGAGATCAAGTTAAATTTTATAGAGTATAACTACTGCACAGGAGGTGATTCTAGAGGGTTGGTCATGTGGTGTAAAATGTACAGGATAATATTATGTATCTACGAATATTATTGCCTGAATAATTGTTTTGGTCGGCACTCTTTCAGATATAGCCCAAAATGAATGATGTCTTTTAAACAGGGTTATTTCTAATCAATTATCAGGTGAAACGATCACAGCTTTAGCTAGAGGTCTGAATTTTGCACCTACACCGAAGAAAATGCCGGTAGAGTCTGTTATTACTGGTATTGAAGACACAATTGTGCGAAATAAAATAAATGCACGAGATGCAGAGTGTCTGAGGCAAGACGTAGCCGTGATACTAAGAAATAGCAAGTTGCCTAAATCCAATATCTCCAGGTCAGAATTGGATGCCTTGGAGTCTTTACGTCGTAACCCGGACCTGCTAGTCTTGCCGGCGGACAAAGGTAATGCTGCCGTGATTGTAGATACTTCTGCCTATGAACAAAAGATGACAAAATTGGTAGAAGACGAGAACACGTATAAAAAGGTAAATTATAACCCTACAAATCGTGTCACAAACAATTTTAATAAAATCTTAAAGACTTTACCGGAGGATCTGTATGAAAGTTTGAGACCATTAAACCCGACTTCCCCAAAAATTTACGGCTTACCGAAAATCCACAAACCAGATTGGCCCCTTCGTCCTATTGTAAGCCAGATAGACTCACCGACATATAAAACCGCGCGGTTTCTATCAGATATGCTCCTTCCGTTTACAGGCAAGACAACAAGTTATGTGAAAGATTCGTCACATTTTGTTCAGATGCTTGAAGGAGTACGACTGGATGAGGGTGAGGAGATGGTTAGTTTTGACGTCGTATCTTTGTTTACGAATGTACCGATAGAGGATACAATAGACATAATAGCTGGTTTATTACAGCATGTCGACATACCTATCGAGTACCTGGTTTTAATAAGATTCGTTCTGTCGAGTGGATACTTGGTATGGAAGGGGGACTACTTTCTGCAGATTGACGGAGTTGCGATGGGTTCTCCTTTGGCTCCAGTGGCAGCGAACATCTTTATGGAGTGGTTTGAAGAAGCTGCCTTGTTAACCACTTCATATAAACCGAGACACTGGTGGCGTTATGTGGACGATGTGTTTGCCATAGTACAGAAAGATGGAATAGATCCGCTGCTGTCGCATTTAAACAGTGTACATGCGAACATTACTGTAACGGTAGAACGCGAACGCAACGGAGCTCTACCATTTCTAGATGTGTTGGTGAAACGAGACTCTAACAGCCGACTTTCCCACACGGTATACCGTAAACCAACACACACGGATAGATACTTGTGCGCAGATTCGCACCACCATCCAGCGCACTTGACCTCGGTACCACGGACACTGATAAATAGAGCACTAAAATTGTGTAATTTTGAATACCTGGATACTGAGCTCGAACATATTAAAAGTGTGCTGAGCAGTAATGGTTACAAGTGGAAACAGAGCTGGCGGCTGGCTAACGCATCTCCAAGGACACGTCCGGCATCGGTTGAGAGAGTAGCAACGTATTTGCCATATATTAAAGGAGTGACGGACAGAATTGGTAATTTATTACGCCGAAGGTATAGCATTAAGACCATCTTCCGTCCTCCGGGACAACTAAGACAGTTGCTACGTTCTCCTAAAGATAGAGACCCTTTGGGTGTCCCCGGTGTCTACATGATCCCGTGCGATTGCGGGAAGTGTTACGTCGGAGAGACAAGAAGAAATGTTTCTACCAGGCTCACGGAGCATATACGTTCAATGAAAAACTTGGATAGGAATGGTTCCGCGGTGGTAGAACACACTCTCGATTCCGATGCACAGCACTTCATCAGATTTGATAGAGCGAAGGTGCTAGCGCGAGAGAAGTTTTTCGTGCCCCGTAAAGTTAGGGAGGCTATTGAGATTAGCAGACGCCCTAACTTCAATAGAGACGGGGGATGGATACTGCCACCGACGTGGAAACCGTGTCTTCAGGGATCCAAAGGACTTAACCGTGGAACTGGTGGAGACATAGTGAGTTCAGTGTGCTGGAGTATCCCCGACGTATACCAGGATACCGACGAAGAGGATATTCAGTGCGCGCCGACACAACAATCCTCTCTACCCGCCCCCGCCCCACCACCGCAACCGCTGTCATCGCGAGCGCTACGCGCCGCAGCCCGCAGTGCATTGCGAGACGGCTCCGCGTGCTAGCACTCGCCAACTTGAGAAAGGTCGCCGAATGCGACCGAAACTATAGTCGTTACGACTATCCCCACACGTGAGTTCATTCCCGTTATATATAGTATAAAATGTGTGAAAACCACGTTAATTTCCATAGTAAAACTTTTGTTCTACGACTTTTTGAGTGGTTAAGAAAGTGCGAAGTAATGAGGAAAGTTATACATATTTATGATAGTAAATTTAAAACGTGTCGTGTCAATCATGAAGGCGCCATCGTAATTATAATAGCTAATTAGCATATTTCTGTTTCTTTTTCACTTTAGGCATTCGATAGAGAGAACACTACTTTTTAAGTTTGCTATTTAATTTACGATAGCGCCTTCATAATTGGGCCTAGTATAGCTTAAAAACTACGCTTTATAAGTTTAGTACATCGGCAGTCACACAGAAGAGAGAAGGTCTCTTTTCTGTGGGCAGTCCGGTATTTCTGGGAAAAATCGATTCGATTTTCGAAGTATTTATTTAGCGCAACGCTTCAAGGGGGCGGGGCAAAATCGACGCCATGTTTCCGAGATATGCTATGACGTAGCTATGATACGTTATTTTCGTGCTAGGGCGCCCCCATGTAAACATGACGCGCTCTTCGTCGAGCGCGTAAGCATGTAATTTGTATGAACTTGTTTCAAAAACGAGCCGCTAGTGGCGCTGTACATTTCTTCATACAAATTACATGCTTACGCGCTTGCCGAAGAGCGCGTAATGTTTAACGACAAAACTCACACTCAGCATGCTGCGCTAACTTCTCATCTGCCGACTTGTGGGGAGCTTAGTAGTATAAATTGTATTGCTGAGGGTAGTGGTAAATAAAATACATAGGGTAAAGCTTAACATTTATTGGTCTAGCCCTGTTTCTGCGCGATTTCGCGAGCCTTCGCCTTCTCTAGCTTGGCGATACGCGCGTTAGACTTGTTTCCGAGCACGCCACCGCCCCAGTGTCTTCGGAGCTCCTCGTAGCGCTCGTTGAAGTTGGTCTTGATGGCTTCCACGACCTTCGAGAACGACGCGCGGTCGCCGGACTCAACCTGGGAACAAGTGGACGACAGGTTTGGATAAGTATTGATAAAAATGACACACTAGTTTAGCACAAATATAAAAAAAAAATATAAGCTCCGCTAAGATCTTCTCGGATTGTTTTTTATGGTTCTAAGCTGTGTTGATTTTTCGGTCTAGCAAATTGACTGACACACTATAAATATCTCTGCAACACAGTCTCCTCGGAGACCTAATGCAGTGTACTTAAATTAGCCTAAGCATATTTTTGAAAAAAAAACTATTATTTATTTATTAAATACTAACTGGATGCAAGCCGCTTCCAACCGGTTCTTGTACAAAACTATAATATCTAATACAGATTTCGACAAATCCTGGTTAGACTTGAGTAGCACTTCTGAAGGTAACCCCAGATACAAATGTTTGATAGTAGCTACATTTATTTTGGTAAGTGGCATATTCAGATAAATCTCTATTGGTGGTAGATGGGTTTTCACCATGGCATTCTGATAGCAAATAAATCATCATTATATGCCACACTACAAAATACTCCAATTATGACTAACCTTGACTGACTAACCTTGTTTTTATTATGTTCTACTTTTATAAAAACAATAGTAAAAATGTATTCCTATTTTAGAATTACTCTTGAATTGGCTATAGCTATATTTCTAGATTTAGACAATGGACATTTTCTAGCTAAGGCAATTATGGCGAATATATAAATTGTGGGACCAACAACCCAAGTCTCAGAAAAATACCTGTTCTATACAAAATGTTCAATGTCCTTCGACAAAATGTATAAAACAGCTGCTTTTTCACGATTTGAGGGTCAAACTTATAGCAAAATTTGTTAATAATGATACCTTAAAATATATATTTTTTAATTTTCGCGTCAAAATTAGTACAGTTAAAATTTTGACTACGAGTTTCTGTATTTTGTACTCCAGACTAGACAGTTTGGAGTTAAAACTAGAGATACAGTAATACCCCGACTTCCGCGATAGGTCGCGTACACTTGGTCCCAAGCAATGGCCGCGTAAGTCGGGGTTCAACTCTATATTTATAAAAACGTACAAGACCGCATATAGAGGCGTTCATACTTGTACGTGCACTAAACTAACGTAAAACGATTCCGCGCGGAAAACGTCCGAATTTGTTGTAAACCGAACACGCCGCGCGCGGTAAACAAAAAGAAAACCACGTACCTCCGAATTCGCGTAAAACGGGGTCGCGTAAGTCGGGGTATTACTGTCTAACAAAACATACAATCGGTGAAATATACAATTTTACAATACAATAAATCAGTCTTACATGTGTGAGCGCGAGGCAGGTGCAAGTCTTGCGGTGCACGAGCGCGCCGAGCCGGGACTTGCCCTTCACGATGCAGTAGGGGACGCCCATCTTGCGGCACAGGGCGGGCAGGAACAGGACCAGCTGGAATATAATGAATAAATATACAATTAGAAGTTACTTTGGTGAAAAATTGCATTGGAGTCTTGGTAAATTTTGGGAGACCTACAGTTACACAACAGGTTTTAAAAAGCCAACACACAACATTGTTTGTAAATAGAATTGGGAAATTTATTAACATGTTATGTGTATTAGATTAACTCATCATTTTCAATTAAAGCATCACAGAGATTAGGTTTATTTGAAATTAACACGGAAAGAATATCTGCAGAGAACAACAGTTACATTTTGTAAAATTTGTTCAAAATGATGTCTTAGATTCTAGGACCTAGAATTTGACCATAGTCCAGCTAGGGGAACCCCATACAAATGACATTTTTTTTCCTTCAGAGATGCTCTTTGCACTTTCTACCAATATTTTGTTTCTGTGAGATTGCATATGGCTTGCTTTTATCATTTATATGCTTTTTATACTAGAGTCCTATTTGATTATGTCATAGCAAATCTTTATTTTTGTTAGATGTTAGTTACATTTAGTGTATTGGCTTTTGCTTTAAATTCTTAGAAACTTAGCTAGTCTAGGTTTTAGGCTCAGAGTCAACAGTCTTCATGCAGCTACAGAATTAGGCATGAACATTGTTCAGCACATTCAGTAGCCTCAGGTGAAGAAATTCTAACATCACAGCCTTTGCCTAACACTACTGTGATATATTTCAATTCTGTTCTAATAGATGGTATTAATAGTCTTTCAAATTTCCTAAGTCAGTATAAGACCTATAAACCCTGGGGTTCTTACTAGTTAGGATTAGTTAAAGTTAAGTTAAACCTAATTGTCTGTGGTTTATCACTACATTAATTAGGTACAGAGCAAAAATCTAAAAATATGCATTAAAATATCCATAAACTTATTTTACATTAGAAGAATTAAAATTATTCTCGAAATGGAAAATCTAATTTTGCATTTCAACTTCAGTATGAGCCACTCCCCTTTACCCCATTTTACTTTTCTATTAAAAATGTCGCTAATACTTGATAAATCACACGAGACGGCTAAACCCAAGTATTTGTCATCAGGCCATTGTGCAAATTTTATTTGCAATTTTGTTTTTTGTTAGCTCTATAGTAAGACTTACATAATGACAATTATACCTAATATGGCATAGCTAGATGGAAAGCATTGTCAGAAAACCAGTACTAACCTCAATGGGGTCAACATCATGAGCGATGACCACAAGCTGTGCCTTCTTCTTCTCCACCAGCTTGGTGACGGTGTTGGTGCCCGAGCGGATGGTCACCGGCCTCTTCGCTGGCGGCTCGTCCTTCTTGGCAACCTGCAGGATAGATGCTGTTTAGATAATTGTTATATGGAGTGGGGGAGGCGAGAGATGGCTGGAATAATCAGAGATCTTGGTGGAAAATGTCGTCATGGCATTCGGTAAAGAGTTTATGCATCATAAATAAGAGTAAAAGTAAAGAGAGCCCTCTTCACTGGGGGCTCGGTCCTTCTTGGCCACCTGCAGAGTATTGACTGTGTAAATATGGGACAAACTGGGTGGTAAGGTGAAGAGTGGATGGAACAATCAGAGATCTTGGTGGAAAATGTCTTCATGGCATTTAGTGCAGAGTTTATGCATCATTTACAGAGTGTATGAAAAGCTAGTTTTTTTTTTACTACTTAGAGCTATAAGTAAATTATTCTTTGATTTTGATTATTATTCTTTTTTGAGAAAAATGTTTTTATCACTATCATAATTATTCCGTATTAAACAGTCAAAGGATTCCAATCGACATGACAAAATGGCGGCGGGTGGATATGCCAGCATCCATACAAAAATGTTCAAATCCCTCATTCTTATTTGAAGTAGGGGCGATAAGTCGTGCACTGACGTCCCGCATGGGGTGTTTTGTGCATTTCCCCCTCAAGAGTCTACCTGAGCCAGCCCAGCTCCTTAAAATAACGGAGCGTGGCTCTGGGCCGCTGGCATAACCCTGTCAAACCCCTGTCATGATAACCTATTCATGAACAGCATATGAGAATAATTTTAGTGTCCCGCCTCATTTTTGAAAGTTGTGTTGATGAGAAGACAGAGCAGTTTAAATTTAACATTTATGAATAATAGATATAAAATATAATACAAACAGGATTATAATTAATTACCTTGGCCTCAGCAGCCTTCTTTAGACGATCTTTCCTGGCTGCTTCAGTCTCTGGCCGGTATTTCTCCAAGATCTTGAACAGACCCTTCGCTGGAAACCAGAAAAATACATGGTTTAGGATATGTGCTAAATATTTTGTAGATATTGTTGGAGGGTTGCTGTATCAGAGTTAAAAAGCTCGTATATTATTGTGATAATCACAGTGATTCATTGTTAATTGGAGATCATCATGTAAAGAATTTTCTTTGAGAAATTTTTTTAGTCGGTGATCTTTAATATCTTAAACCTTTAAAATCATAATGACAGAACCAGATAAAATCATTTGACAAATACATAATTCTAGAGCAAATATCCCTCTTTTGGAGGAAAGGTTATTTCCATTAATATTGCCAATTACAAAAATCCATTAATCTACTGAACCTGTATACAAGTTGAAAATTGCATTGAAATATGCATACTGTAGAGGAGAATCAAAATCATAGACTTAAAATGGAGACCATCTTTCACTTTGTTCAGTCGGTCAATAAGGAGTACGACTACGTTCTTAGGGTACGAGATCGACCGAGGACTGAAGTGGAACGCTCATATAGACAAAGTCTGTGGTAGGCTGGGAAGCGCATGCTTCGCTTTAAGCCGGGTGGCAAAGGTAGTTCCACAAGAGGTAGCGCGAGCTTGCTACTTTGCCACAGTGCACTCGCAGCTGCAGTATGGGACGGAAATATGGGCTAGAGCCGCGGATTGGGAGCGAGCGTTCATTATGCAAAAAAGTGCGGTGCGGTGCATCGCGCGCGTAGCATGGGACACTCCAGCTCGCCCATATTTCAAGAAATTAGGAATCCTCACACTGACAGCCATCTTGATTTATCAAGTGGCGGTGTATGCCAGGATGAACTTGGCGGCGTATCCAGAGCGGGGCTCCGCGCACAGATACCCCACCCGGCACAAGCATAAGCTGCAGGCCGTCCCCCACTCCCTCGAGAAGTCATCTAAGCTGACTCACGTCATGGCTCCGACCGTTTATAATACCTTACCTATAGAAATAACGTTGGCAACGAGCTTACATTCTTTTAAAAATAAATTGAAAAATTGGCTTATCGAGCAATCTTTCTATAGGTACGACGAATTTTATAAACATTTGACATAACTTTACTCAATATTTGTTTTAATTCGTATTTCTTTATTTATGACATTTGTATTCTTATTATTAATTTGTTTTTGGATTGAATTTTGCTGACTTTGTATTAATTAATTTATTAATTATTATTGAAATTGAATAATTTTATATTGTTAATCTATAACATCCAAAGATTACATAATTGTAATGAATGTATATCCGTTGACGTGTAAATTGACATTTTACCAATAAATGACTTATGACTTAAGGATTTCACGAAACTCAAACCAGAATATTTTTTTTTGCATGAAACATCAACTCAAGAAGAACAAAACTATAAATAAGTGTCAACATACCGGTGGTTTTGTCAAGTGTCTGAGTGAACTGGTTGATTGGTGGAGGCACCTTGAGCCGGCGCTGCAGCACGGCCTTCTGGCGCTGGATGCGGATGTACTTGGGCCATCGCACGAAGCGAGACAGGTCGCGCGTGGGCTGGATGTCCTGACCTGCCACATTGGTTGCTTGTTTACTCACAGAAACATTACACTTTATTATTTATGTTTATTACTGCTAATCTAAGAGAATAAAGTTGTCTGAGGTTTAAAGGCAATGTATTATCGATATATCTATCTATCATTGTAATCACTACATATTATAAAACAAAGTCGCTTCCTGCGGTCTGTCCCCATGTTTGCTTATATCTTTTCGTTTTTTCTATTATGATGCTGATAACAATGTGTGGAACAATATCTTTATCTATTGTGGCCAATTATGAAGGCACCATCCTAAATTTAATAGCAATTTATGAAATTGCTGTTTCTTTTTCACTATATGCATTTGAAAGAGAGATGACTAGTCTAAATTGCAAACACTTAAGGCTGCTTTAGCACAAAATGTAGTATAAGTGAGCAGTATGCCAAAAAAAACACAACACTTTTGTAAAGGTCGAATCATCTAACTTGTGGCTGATGTTAGCTACAAGCTGCAGATAACCCCATCCTAGCACAGATGTTGAGTGAGCAGCAGTCAGGGTTGGGCTATCTCTAGCTTGTAGCCATCGCAGCCGTCAAGTTGCATGATTCAAACTATAAAGTCAAAGTTAATTCAATTCAAATATTAACTTCTCTTGTTAAAGTTCATACAAAGGTTAAGGTTTCTGAACCAGTGACTAATTTTTAATTAACTACATAACAGAGCTTTAATAGCCAAGAGTTTTAATAGTTCTCACAGCATTTCAGTGCAACGACAAAGTGGCCTAGTAATAGATTTAAAACTGGAGTTGGTATGATTTTTCCATTTTCCACACAAAGAAAATCAACGCACATGCAAAAACTCAATGAATAAAACTCGGACAAAGTATGACACTGAAAGGTTATGTATACTTTCCACATTGCTAAATAGCTATGAAAAACAGCATGGTATTGAATGGTTGGATCTTTCAGAGTTAAAAAGCTCGTTATTTTGCAACCACATGGTGGTTCAGATCATAAATAATATCATCATACAGATCCAACAAAAACTATCAAGTAGTAGATATTGCAGAAGTTATTCAACTTTGAAAACAACCTTAATAAAGTAACCTTTCGTATAATAAATGGAGATCTTCATTTATACGGAGATGATAAGATATTTTCATGTATTTACAAAAAGAATTTTTAGGGTTGTTTTTAAGCGTTCACTACTAACGGAAAAGGAAAATATAAACTTACCGATAGCAAAGTTCTTAGGCCTCTTCTCAAAGAGAGGGTTTACAATCTTTTTGGGTTCAACTTTCTTCACGACCAAAGGAGCGGCCGCTACCTTCTTTCCGACCTTCTTCTTAGGCTGAAAATAACTGAATTCTTAGCAGGAAGTCCATGAAATCGAGGTTCAACATATTTGTGAGCTGTCGTCAGCGATCTTGGTGATAATATGGGAGTAATCATGGCACTCAGAGGAAAGTTATCATCATGGAAATTTTGGAGGTTAGGTCCAAACAATGTTCAAAATTCTCAAGTTTTCACTACAACGTGACTAAAATTCACGAGTTTAATAGTTTAGATTCACACAATAGCCGTAATCAACTGGATATACCCGAAATAGAACACTATTTACGCCGGAAAACAATGACGACCGACGAACATGTTTTGGTCAAAACTTCACAAGTGTTTCACTATTTGTACGAAAAATATGATGGTTTGCTAAACGCACATGGTTTTTACCTTCTTCTGCACCATCTTGTATGGTTTTTAATTCAGTGATCTAAAGGCCACGAAAAGATACGTGACCCAAAGCGAACACCAAACTTTCGGCAAAAATGGCCGAAATAAAAAGATCTGACAGTTGTCAGAAACGTCAAAATACAACTCTGACCATAGACAATGTAGAAAAAAATTGCAAAATAAGTCTCAACGCAAACTGTCAAGCTCGATCAAGCAAGATCAGGATGAAACATTTAGCGCCATCTATTGAAACAAAATAGCAACTTTTAGTTTTAGTTCAGCTACTTAACACTAGATGGCACTTAAATATATTATCTCACCGCTAGATGGCGCTACTAAATACATTAACATTGGAAACATTCGTTAGTCAAATTAGTCAAACAATAACTGCAAGCACTTTCTCGCAATGAGGATCAGTTAATGGTATTGTGAGGTAGGTACAATTCCAAATAGAACCGATTAAGGATTTTACCTATTTTTGTGGCATTCCAACTATACCAACTACCTAACTCTACCAATCACTCATAGAAATTGCTTAAAATCTACTATTATCTTATCAATAGATACTAAAGTCCACTTTATATTTTAAGTGTACCTATTGCAGATACCTACTATGATTATTGTTCAATTGTTATTTGTAGAGTATCTCATTAAAGTTAAAATAATCATAGGTACCTATAACCAGTGCCTAGTTAATACGTAGGTACCTATTCTACCTAGGTTACAAGGTTATTCAGAAAGTACTATTACCTACTAGGTAAGATGGTACTATTCAGAAAGTAGGTACTTACCTACCTACTAGTACTGAACCAACCCAAAATTAGAAAAAAACAAATCTGCTGTCCCATACAAAATTGCAAATGGAAATCGAAAAATTGTATCAAAGAACTGATTTATTTTCTTCCACTTTTCTGGCTTAGCCTTTTGCCGTAGTGAACTGTTTTCATAACGATGGTCTGAATCACCTAACGGCGTAATACACCTGTTCTGAATAGCCCAGTAGGTAAAACTACCTACATAAATAGGTATTTCAGTACCTATCCTACGTAATACCTATCTAGGTACCCTATTTATTCAGGTAAGGTCGTCCGCGTCGGTACGTTTGCGGCCCCAAAGCAGACAATGCGGCTTAATCCTTTATATTCTTCCTTTGATGTCGCCATTGTAAGCACCAAACGTTGCTCTGGCGGCCCTTTGTGCCTACGTCGCAAAGTACCTACCTAGCTGTAGGTCATCTGTTTTTTAACCCTGGACGCAAAAATTGGGGTGTTAGGTATTGTCACTTTCACTGTCCCAGTACAAAGCTATAAACTGTATTCTTACGTCCACCTACATTTCGCTCTGGTTCTTCAAAACTGGCAACATTACTTACATTTTGCGAATTCAACATTATGAGGCGGAGCGATTTTACGGCGGCTCTTAAAATTGTTGGTAGTCTTATTATTTACTTAACCATACGTCGACGAGAATCTTTTTGTGCTCGTTCATACGTCCAATCAAATAAAAATCATCAATTTCACCCTTAAACATGTTTACTTACAAAAAATCCTCAGTATCGTACATTTATTGTACCTAAATATAAAATTTTGTGATACAAGAAATATTTATTTACAAATGTTTTAAATGAAAATAAAATAAATTCATTTATTTCAGGCATTTATGGCGGCCCATATTATATTAGCAGAAATACAATATAATCGATAGAAAATAAATAAAAAATATTTTTATTTCAGCTAACATTTATTATCCATACCTTATTAAAATTAAATTTAAAATGTCACAGAATAATAATAATTATGTTAATAATAACATATTATGATCAAAATAATTAGGTATGATTAAATTAAATTTTTCACCGGATACGATCGTAGATGATTATGTGTTATAGTTAAAATAATATAATTATTCAAATAAAATGTAAGTTTAATTATTCAAATAAATAATTATAGTTACATAAATAAAACTAGCTTTAAAAATAAGGCATATAAAAGTGGAAATACCCTATTTCCAAATTTTATGAGCCTCTTGTAACAGGAGTACAAACTCTGACGAGCATTTTTGTAACCACGTCTACGAGGCTGCGTAGACGGCTACGCCCACGCGCTACGCAGACAACATGCTAGCTAATGTTTCCTAATTATATGGGTTCCGTAGCTTATATTAAATATGGTTAACCAAATTGATTCACTAAACCGAAAGGAGGTGAATCAGACCATTATGAACCCATTTTACTGTGGGGCCAACCCGGAGTAAGATAAAAAAAAACATTGTATTGGTTCCGAGTTGCAATTTTGTACGGAACAGCTGTTTTTTCCTAAATTCCGGGTTGGCCCCGTAGTACAGGGTAAGCAGATAAACTTGTATGATTTTGTCGTATAAAGTATTTAAAACTGTATGATCTGCCTGGAAGAAATCACTTTCAGTGATACGGCCGCCGGTTGTTTCATGTCTCTGAACATCTGTTTTTTATATTATGTAATGTGTGTAAACTGTGCACGAATAAGGAGTATACCTACCTATATATCTATGATAATTACGATAACTTTTTTCTAATTGTATTAATTTATAATGACGCATGATATTTGCAAATGATTAACTGTTATTTTGTTTTTACGTATCCTACTTCCTACTAATATTATAAACGTGAAAGTTTGTGACGATGGATGGATGGATGGATGGCTGGATGGATGTATGGATGTTTGTTACTCTTTCACGCAAAAACCACTGAACGGGTTGAGATGAAACTTTGCAATAATACAGCTTATATATCAGAATAACACATCCTACTAATATTATAAACGTGAAAGTTTGTGAGGATGGATGGATGGATGGATGGATGGCTGGATGGATGTATGGATGTTTGTTACTCTTTCACGCAAAAACCACTGAACGGATTGAGATGAAACTTTGCAATAATACAGCTTATATATCAGAATAACACATAGGCTATAAATTATAATGATATATTGCGTATGCGGGCGAAGCCACGGGTAAAAACTAGTAATCCTACTAATATTATAAACGTGAAAGTTTGTGAGGATGGATGGATGGATGGATGGTTGGATGGCTGTATGGATGTTTGTTACTCTTTCACGCAAAAACCACTGAACGGATTGAGATGAAAATTTGCAATAATACAGCTTATATATCAGAATAACACATAGGCTATAAATTATAATGATATATTGCGTATGCGGGCGACGCGCGACGCCACGGGTAAAAACTAGTAATATATAATTTTACTACTATTTTACTTGATTCCGTACTGTACTAGAAAAAAACACATGTAGGTATAATGTGATATATGTTATTATTCAGAAAACCAAGATTATAATATTTTTTTAAGGATAAGAAGTAGCGAGCAGGCGGAATAGAAAAGCTGAATTGAGCAAAATCCTAAACCAAAATAGGTATAATAAAATTAAATACAGTGATAGAAAGATTATTTCATAGTCTTTTGATGCAATGTTAATATGCTTTAATCGACTAGAATAATACCAAAAAAATTAAAAAGATACATTTTAAGATAAAATCACGCTTTGCCAGCAAACCGATATCCTAAGCCACCCTAAACAAACTTATTCTAACATGTGCGATACCCCACACCCGTCAATCCAGTATTGCCATGTCAGCGATAATAATTATGCAAACTTAATAACGTATTCTTCGGCACTCAATCCAATACGCACGCGCCAAAACGTAACAGGTATTCGAGTATGAACCCTAAAGACAGCGCACTGACGCTCAGTCGGCCCCGTCGATTCGTCGCGCAAGCGTGCAGCGCTGGCATAAAATAAAACCTTTTTGCAAAAAAAGTAAAAATTAAAAACATAAGTGTCATGTATTAAAATATCGTGAATTAAAAAATTTAATAGGTGATGGATGAAGGAGGTTTTGGTTGTGTAGTGTGGTGAAAGTGTGATAGTGATATCGTAGTCCATGTGATGCCAAGTGGATATGGATGTGATAATGATTGTATGTGGGATTGGATTGCTCACTGCATCGGGATTTATGGTGAGTTTTATTATTTATTTAACATTACTTTATCGATCGTTGAAACAGTGGACTTTTAGTCATACGCGTTCTTTACCCACATTGCAGGGGTAAATTTTCACTTGGAATATGTGAAGATATTTTTTTATATTTACTGAGTAATAAATAAGTATGTTTTAAAAATAAATGGTATGAACGCACTTATTTCACACCCAGCTGTGTCGATCGTGAGAAGTCAAACGCATCGGTTTTTTTTGTTTTTATTATTAAAATAACTAAGTACCTAATATAACTCATAAGATAATTAAGTCTAGATCTAAGTCTAATTATTTAGTCATAATAAAATGAAACGTAGAATGTCTAGATTTGACATTAGACGAAAACTACAAATACAAAATAATTTTATTGTTTATAATACACGTATAGTTATACAGAATGTTAATGTTATGCCTGCTGTTTTAGCGTTAGCTGTGTTGCAGCAGTCAGTGTCTTCCCCTAATAGTGGGCACATGAAAACAGTAAAATGAACCCAAAAACATAGTTATTGTCTTTGCACACAGTTTTAGTACAGTGACTGAATTGTAATTAGTATAAATTCAATATAGCCGAGAATAAGATAACTTGCATTATAAAAATGTTACCAACGTTAAGGCTAGACTAGACTAGAGCCAGAGTTGGGTGATGTTTAATAAAATATAGTCTTGGCTGGACACGCTTCCGCGTGTCTAGATGTTGATTTATCTGTGAATTTGATAACGAAACAAAGAATACATCTGTTAGCTTTGGCCATCTTTGCTTTGGTAGTTTTTGTCTCACCATCCTTACACTCTTAGCGATGATAAAATCGAAACTAAATAAGTATAGTAGTTATATCTAGTGGTTTTATATTATTGTAGAGCGTTTCCAGCTAAACTAAGAAGAAGAATTAGCAATCATAGTGAAAACGTGGATAAACAAACAAAATTATTCATCCATTCGTTGACTGCCTCGGCGGCTCAGTGGTTAGTGACCCTAACTTCTGGATCAAAGAGGCGTGGGTTCGATCCCCACCCAGGGCAAATATTTATGTGATGAACATAAGTGTTTGCTCTGTGTCTGGGTGTTATTTAGTTACTATCTATATAAGTATGTATTTAAAAATAAGTTTAAATAGTATATCAGTCTCTGGCAGCCATATCACAAGCTTTGCTTAGTTTGGGGTCAGAGGCCGTGTGTAAGATGTCCCAAAAATATTTAAGTATTTATTTATTTATTCATCTATCAGTCGTTATCTACAGCTGAACATAGGCCGAAGTATTTCCAATAAAATTGATTAAAAGCGTTCCAGCACGTTCCTGCGGTCTTAATTATATCGTCGGTCGATCGAACAGTCGGTGGAAATCCTACGCTACGCTTGCCGCAGGTGGTAACAAAAACAAATTACCAACATAAAATTGATAATTACCATTTTAAGAATAACCTCATATTATGGCTTCTTGTGACATCAAATAAATTAAATCTAAAAGAAAGAAGCCTAGGAAATCAGTTCAAAAAGCCAATAAAATTATGATTAAATATTATGATTAAATCTCGGAAATATTTGTAATCTAATTTCTTGAAAAAAATATTACCTCGGCAATTTTTGCCAGAGGAAAATCCTTCAAAATATTATTACGTAAGATACGTTTTACATAAACACAATTAGGTAAGAAATTCGATTTGAAGCCGCGCTCGCGATACGTATTGCAAAAGGGAACTCTGTATTTCTGATGGAAATTTCTTGAATGAGGTTAAGCTAGTTTATATTTTTGTGTGTTGTGTAAGGAGATAAGGTCCCGTTTTAACCCCTTGGTTACGGAACTCTAAAAATTGCGTTAAAATTACCACGATATCAAAAAACCGGGCAAGTGCGAGCCAGGCTCGCTCACCGAGGGTTCCGTAGATTTCCCAAAAATTATAAGAAATTGGGAACTAAGTTGTTAAAACCTTAGGGAAGAAAGAAAAGACTTAATAACAAGGTGATTATGAGTGAAAGGGACAAAAACCCCAAGAAAACCTGAGTGGAATTAATATGTATGTAATATAAAATAGATCTTACCCGTCTATGACCTGAGTTCAAAAGCTAAAGGACATGTCCACAAAATGTATGGAGGCTGGTATAATAATAATTAAAAATTCGAACCAAAACACTCGTTACATATCGAGAAAGTTCATATTTTTCTGAGTCTATTACATCAGTTAAAACCAAAAAAGAGCCCTCCGATTTTTTTAAATTTAATTTTGAATCTATTAGGATAATGAAATATATTTGGCTCAATAGGTAGTTTATATCTATCAACCCTGGTTAAATAACCACGATTATTGTTAATTAAAAGCATTTTTACCAATTAGACACAGTTTTCAAGTGTTTTTTGTCACATTGTACCTACAGTGGTCACACTGGTAGGTTATAATTTTTATTTTAGCAAATTAAGAGATGAATGTGGAAGAATCAGCTACAAATGCAAGTAAAATAACGATAGAAGCACTTTATTATTGCCAAACTAGAAATAATACAGAGCTGTATTGTTATTTCTCATACAATTTATTTTTGACATTTAAAAAAAATGGAGGGATAAAAAAATCTATTTTAAATATTTTTGAGAAGCCCATAAATCAAGCTTTCAAATGATGTATATATCATCTTGGTTCGTTTTTTCTCTGAATAATAAACCACTTGTGGACGTCACCTTTATACGATTGCTTATATTAAAATAAAATTGAAAAGTACGAAATAATTATTTTTCGTAAATAATGGGAAAATTTTGTACACGAAGGTGTACAAAATTCGAATGTTTCGCTCAAATTGTTCACATTATTGTTTATTTAAAAAAAACAGCTTCGCCGATTTCTGTAAAATTTAATTGAGATCACCCCGGGAGTATACTCTTTCGAACTAAAAATAACTTTTCGATTCGTTTCACAATTGGCGTAATTATCGATGAACATACACAAAAAAAAATACACACAGACAAACATGGAACCTCCTCTTTTTAGGAAGTCGGTTAGCTACTCCATACGATTCGTCGAATGTCAATGAGTTTTTTGTATGAAACCGCAGTTTTGTTCTTCGCAGATAACGCAGTTACCCATGTACCTATTATTATAGAGTAAAATATTGTTTGTAATGTTAACAATATTATTATGTCTCCGAAAGTATCTCTTCTTTGCGAAGCAATATCTTGTATGTAAATATTGTATACAGGGTCATAGATATTAAACGCAAAACCTTTTAAAGGCGGGTCTAGTACATCTAGACAAAATACTTTTGTTCTAGCACTTTTGGAAAATCACGAAGAAAAAAATACTTTTCCTTACTACAAAGTTCGTCAACGCGCGGCTATATGTATGAAGAAACGAATTTTTATTTGGGAATTTTCAAAAGTCTTAGTACAAAAGTTGTTTGTCGAGATTACATACTCTAGATGTACCAGACCCGCCCTTGAAAGGTTTTGCCTTGTTTAATATGGCCCTGTTTATATATTTTTTCTGGGCCAGTGTTACTTTACTAGTTTCATTATCTTCACCTACCTGAAAATCGGCGTATGCGTAATCTCACGTATAGTAATAACGTTAAATCCTAGCCGTTGTAAATCAGCTCGGAATTTAATGGGCATTCCTTGGAAACAATGAGATAAACATTTTTTATTATACACACGCAAGTTTCATTCAACAAGTTTTTGTTTGAATTTTAGACATAACGAAAATAAATTCAGGTTAGTTGGTATGATTTGCTGAAGTTTAGTGTTTTATTTACACGCAAAAGGGTACTTACTCCCGTTACGTTGTTTACTTTTAGAACTAGGTAGTGCTTCATACTTGAGAAATTACTTATTACTGTTTTGGTTTTCTTACTTGGAATGTCTCTAGGTCTCTACTCATTTAATTTATATTTTTAATTACTTCTAATGTAATGACTTCTGGTGCGGGACGACGGTAAAGAACCCGACGGAATGACGTTGGCGCCTTGGAAGATGCATACTTGAGAAATTACTTATCAATTTTTGCCTCCGGGGGATCTTTACGTAGGCTCCGTAATTTTCTTCCTATTACCACGAAAATTGCGCTCGCACAATCCCTTTTACTCCCGATCCTAGACTACGCTGACGTCTGCTATCTGGATCTTACTCAAGACCTGCTAAATAAACTTGAGCGACTTCAAAACTTTTGTATTAGGTTCATATTTGGCCTGCGTAAATATGACCACGTCTCAGCTTTTCGTGCTAAGCTCAAGTGGCTCCCCATTCGACGTCGCCGGGATGCTCATATTCTTTCTCTTCTTTACAACACTCTTTTCAATCCTTCTTCTCCTCCCTACCTTCAAGAACGTTTCATTTTCCGTCGTTCTCTTCTAACCCGCTTTTTGAAATCATCAGAGAATCTGAAGCTTACTGTTCCGCAACACAAAACCACTTTCTACGGTTCATCTTTTACAGTTGAAGCTGTTAGATTGTGGAATGAATTGCCGGTAGAAATCAGACGTGCCCCATCGCTAAATGTTTTTAAAAGTAAAGTCAAACTGCATTATTTGTCATCTTAGTTTTTCTTTTTTTTTGTTGTTTTTGTACAAAATAGGTATTAATATAGTATTTATTTAAGTATAATGTGTATTACTGTATATGTAGGTTTATTTATTTTTTATATTATGTGTATATGTAGTTTATATGTTATGTATGTGTGTAGAGATATATTTCTTTAAATGTAATTTAGTTGTATATTTGTTAGGTATTGTCTAGTATTATTTTTATTTTTTTGTTTTGTTTTGTTGAGTGTTTGTTTCTATGCTATTTAAATTTTCTTGCCGTTATGGCCACGTTTTTTTTGTCAAATGTATTTTTTTCTGTCCGTGCTTGGTTGCCTGGAAGAAATCGCTTAAAGCGATAAGGCCGCCAATTAGAGACCTATTGTTTTGTTTTTGTCCTTATAATCTGTTTTTTATGTAATGTGGTTGTCTAATAAAGTGTTGTTGTTTGTTTGTTTGTTTGTTTGTTTTGGTTTTCTTACCTGGAATGTCTCTAGGTCTCTACTCATTTAATTTATATTTTTTAATTACTTCTAATGTAATTAATTCTGGTGCGGGACGATATGGTAAATGATGTTTATTGATGGCCTGAATCACCTCCTTCGGCTTAGTATATCAGTTCTGGATAACCCTGTATATTTGCAACTAAACATTAATTTTGTTGGGGTAAGTAGGTACCCCAAAAAGAAAAGTACCTTACCGGTTTTAACCTTAGGACACTCGTCTGCTTTATACGTACACGAAGAATGTTCTTTGAGTTTTATATTTTGTAAAAATTACTCCAAATAATTCGCATTAATGAAATACTTTGAAGGCGACGTTGATCACGACTAGAGCGCCAGACCAAGGATGTAAGATAGATAGTAGATCGCGTGTAAGGTGATTTAGTAAACCGACTCCTGGAACTATCCACTATTTTAGAAAAAAAATACTTGCCTGAATTTTGAAGACTAGTAAAAATTTCACGGCTCTTGGGTCTCTTTTTTGTATTTGTAAAGGCACTATCTCATTAAGATGCCGTGGTTGTGCTGCCAACTAAATGTATACTTAGGTGTGGAAAAAGGCCTTTTCTTTCCTAAGCAGTGGTCGGCTACGCTACGTACCTATAAGGACACAATAAGCCCGATTACAGAGGCGCCAGCGTAAATTAAATAGCAGCGTAAAAAGCGTTCTCTCTATCGAATGCCTAAAGTGAAAAAGAAACAGAACTATGCTATTTAGCTAATATAGTTACGCTAGCGCCTCTGTAATCGGGCTTTATGTCTCACTGAGACGTCATGATTGCGCTACCAAATGAATGGAGCCTTAGTAAGAGGTTGTATAATATATAGAATGAAAAGTAAGTATAATAGTTTTAGTTTAGCTGTAGGTATACACCCGGTTCTTTTATGACGTCGATTGCTGCGCAACCAGCGTACACCAGTGAAAGCTGACCCACAGTTGAGAATATATACAGCAGTTTTCGTAGGAGTTGAAAAAGAACCGGGTGAATGAAGCCAAACGAAAACTATTATACTTTTCGTTCTATATACCTCTTACTAAGGCTCTATTCATTTAGTAGCACAATCATGACGTCTCAGTGAGATATAAAGCCCTTATTGCCCTGCTTAATAAAGAAAAGGCGTTTTTCCACAAATCTCCTAACATATCTCCTATCTTTTTAAAATCCATGTACCAGACACTCAGCGCCATTTTGCCTAGTGCCAAAAGTCTGTTACCAAGCTGTAATCCAATTATGAAAGTCTCGTCAATGCATAATGAGTGAGTGGTATTCGCGCGAAGCCTTGTATTTAGAGCTAATTCCATTAACAGACTAGCCCAATTAATTTGCTAGATGTTGTTAAGGCTGCTAAGTAGATTGGATAGTTTGAATAGCACCTGCTTTATGGCGCTGCATTATGGCCATTTAGGACTACTTAACAGAAATTACGAATACATTTTCCACCTACGCGGCGACGTAATAATAAACTTTGACTGCCTCGGTGGCCCAGTGGTTAGATGACTGACTCCTACTCTCAAAAGACGTGAGTTCGAGTCCCATTCAGGGCAAGTATTTTTGTGATGAACAATAAACATGTATTTGCTCTGTGTCTGGTGGTTATAATCTATATAAGTATACAATAATACCAATTTTAGAGGCGCTTTCGTAACTTTAATAGCTAACATGACTATTTCTGTTTTTTTTTTTCATTTTAGGCATTCGATAGAGAGAAAACTTTTTATGTTGCTATTAAATTTACGACGTCGCCTCTAAAATTGGGCTTAAAACGAGAACAGCAAGAGCCTTCATTAAGTGCAACAAAATATATAACGTTTAACTATATCTAATCTAAACTAGGCACTACAAACACTATGCGAAAAGCAATTAGATTATCCACTGACCTATGAAGGCATAGAGATAACATAAATGCTCGTACCAATGGTCAGAAATTGCCGAGGTTTTTTCTGCTGGCAGCTTTGCTAAGCTAAAGACAATATTTCGGTATAGAGTTTATATAATACTCGTAAGTTAAGAGTTTAGTTTGAGTTTGCTACACCTTTTACACATACATATACTAAGTAACCCTGAATTGCAAAAAAAAACAACGGATAAAACTTTCAGTGCACTGAAGTGCAGGTAGAAGTAAAAACTTGAACATATAAAGTACTATCATTTTTGTGTTAAAATCCGTCAGAATGTGGAACGTTTTGCCTGAGTCGGTCTTCCCGCTAAAGTACAATGTAGGTATTTTTAAATCCCGAGTAAAAAGGTATCTTAAGGGTAAGCGTGTTACACCCTAGACCGCATATCTGTTTAACAACAGGCAGTGTGTAGTCAAACGCAATCCTATATGAAATAAAAAAATAAATACAATTTCACACAAACAGCAGGAGTTGGGATACATTTTCTCCGCGCGATAGAAAGAGAGGAGGATATTACTTCCTCTTCTACGCCGCGCCAGCTGTCTACTCTCACCTCGTCTTACGAATTTTCAATCAGAGGGCTAAGTGCGAGATTTTCGCTCGAGCTCGATCGCGTTAACGTTTGATGTGATTTGTATGTAGGTAAATGGCACAGAGCCATCTTGTGTCACGTACAGAAAACTGAATAGCCAAGTGTGAGTATTATTTACGTTAATGTAACGAACGCCAAACCGATCGGACATGAGCGCGGCAACGTCTGTGATTGGCTAATTCAAGCGTGTGTGTCAATGTACTCGCGTGTGCGCGGCGCGCTCGGTTAACGCGACGTAAAAGTAATTCGATATGATTTGCAAATCTCCCACTTGACACTCAGGGTCACGTGTCCTCACGCGAGTTCTACATTTTTTACCCAAAAAGTGCACAATGCCGCTAAAGAAGTTTACACTTCAAAAACATTTTGTTTAGATATTTAATTTATTTTTTGTTTTACCCTGCAAGCTTGGTTACAAGCACTAATTAGGTTAGATAACGTCGAGATTCGAGAAAACGGGTGTCAGTGAATTATTTAATGTATATATCTAAGTCTGTATGACGGCGCTCGGACATTTTTTACTACCTTTACTTAGAGGCTGTGGCTCTGTAGATATATGCTCGAAGGGAACAGCTGATTTTTTCGATTTCGGGGTCGGCCTATAATAAAAGTTTGTCGTTACAATGAGTACGATACCCTAGAATATGTAAGTCATCTAGATATATATTCTTATAGACTTTATATGGGAGTTTCGAGGTCACACTTCAAACTAAACTACTTCTACATAACCTAGTCTTAATAAAAATAAAAAGTTATTTTGTTTCGTAACAGCGCGCCGGTTTCCTTTGAGATAACTAGCGAGCTGTTATGAAAATATTTGAAATATTTTTCATATCAGGTGGGCGTAGTGTAAATATTACTTCCAGGCTACTTCTGATTTACGATATTTTAATCTTATAAAAACTGGTTCGGTAAACTCGGCCGCTCGAATAAATGTTGATATTGTATTATTTCTTTTGATATCGTTCCTTTTCAACCGATTTTCTAGAGAAGACGAGGTTATAAATTCAAGTGGGATTATTTCATTTGGTTTCGTTCTTTTATAAGCTTTTATGTAACCTATGTAAGTTCGGGTGGAATCTTGCAAGTTACATTTTACCAACTTCCCGGTTTTCAATTGAGCTGACATTTTGCACGCGTGTATATCACGTGACAATGCAATAATGTGGTACCATGGAGTTGATCTGATGATGGAGTCGGAAGGTGGCTATAGGAACTCCTGTACTAAACAAGATGGACCCGTCGTGTTTGGGCTTGTTTTACTTGTCTTGGCTAGCACTCTGTTGCTGCACTAATCCAGGATCTCAAAAGCTTCTAGGTATTTCAAAAGTTATTTTTTATTATAATTTATTCCAACTGATTTCACAAAGGGTAGGTATGTAGTATTGTTTCCATGTGATTCTGGTATATTACAAGGCCATTTGTGGATTTTAATTGATTTAATGAGTGTACATTTATAAAATTAATTTATTGACAATAACTATTAAACCATTAATTAATTAAGAGGTTGTCTGGAAGAAATAGCTTTTAGCGATATGACCGCCTTTTGTACCATTCTTCTGTCGTTTTTTCTTCTGTTATGTTTTATTTCTTGTGGTGTCAATAAAGTGTTCTTGTATTGTATTGTAATTCAATCTTACTACACATTTATTACATATTTTTTAAATGATTTCAAATATCATCTTCTCTAATGAAGACTGCACCATGCTGCTTTCAACCGGTCTTATTAGAGATTTATTAGGGAGGCTTATGTTCAGTAGTGGACGTCCTACAGCTGATGTTGATAATGATGACTGCCAATACTACCATAAGAAAATAATGTAACATATTGCCAGCGGAAAGCCCAAGATATAAATGTATTTTGTAATAGATTTATCTATATTTAGGAAACTGAAAATACCAACGCCCACCGAAAATGAAGCCAGCCTCGTCCTTTATCTAATTTTAGCTTGAGTGGAAAGGTACCGGTATCATTAAGCAGCACTTACGCGACTTGGAAATTCTTTTCGAAATATAGCTATGGTAAGGTTGGGGTCCGAATAATGTATGGAAAAAATCATTTTTTTTAACAACAAGTTAACAACTAACTTTAGATGATTTCGTTCTCTAGTTTTAGCCTAAGACGTCTACTTCTGGACATAGGCCTCCCTTATAGATTTCTAATAAGACTGGTTGGAAGCCGCTTGCTTCAAGCGTGATCCTGCGTTACATTTTTTTTAAATCGCCCAAGCGTTTTAGAAATCGGACAGCAAATTTTTAAATGCCTCAAATAATGGGCCGCTTAAAAAACAATGATATAAAAAAATTCAATTCTATGGCTGATTTTTCCCGTTTGTTTGTTTTAGTATTGATCCCAAAATATAAGTTAGTCACAATGAGGAGCACAATGATATCCTAGAATTTGAACGTCATTGAGATACCTACCACAAACAGATAATAAAAACTTACCTATAGGTCGAATCTTATAAGTTGGCGGCTGTGCTGTTAGCTACAAGTTGCGGATAGCCCAATCCCGACTGAAGCTCACTTCACATCTGCGCGAGGATTGGGTTATCTGCAGCTTGTAGCTGACATCGATTGTACACAACATCGACTTATGATTCTACCTACCTATATAACTAGGTTTTCTAGTACGGTATGACATTAGTGCAAGTTAAAGCAAGAAACCGAAATCATTAGTCAAAATTTTATAATGCATAACTTGATATTTATTTCGAAGATTACTTCCATTACCGTTATCTAATTTGTTCCATGTTCAATGGCCCGCCATTTGCTCCCGTACGTGTGTCGGCCGCTTAATGCCAAGGGGCAATTCTTATTTATTTTTATTTCCCGGTTTACCCGGATAATAATGATTTATTTATTGTTATTAGCCGGAAAACCGGGTGACAACGATTTATCTGTTTGACTGTTGTTTTTCCGGCGAGCGGGCAGTCATTTTATTTGTACTGTTAATGAGTGCATATGGTTTGCTAAGGCAATCTGACACAGCAATGGGCATAATGAGTGGGTAAAAATAACATTATTATAATTAGTCCGCGGGTTATCAATAAATGTTGAATATGTATTTTTCTTTTGTCAAATCATAAATGACAAAGATGAACCTTGTTAAAGTTCGGAAGTGGGGGCTCGTGACCTCACTTCTCACTTCTTCTCGAGTCCTGCGTCGTTTTCGAGTCGAGTCTCTGTCAGAAATCATGCATTAAGTCACATGTGACTTGTGACGTCACGCTGAACTTGACCGGGCTATATCTTCATTGACAAAGGAAAAAATACGTGTCTATTATTTATTTTTAGATATTATCTATCTGACAGACAATTATAGTTTTTTAGTCATCATGCTTATTAAGCTGTACCGATCCGAGTGTAATATTACACTGGGCCAGCGTGAAAGCCCAAGCAGCCTTCGCGGGTTGGTATGTGTTTAGCAGTGGACTATCAAAGAGTCGGTGCGGATCGGTGCAGCCTAATAGGCATGATAACTAAAAAACTATAATTGTCTGTCAGATATATAATATCCAAAAATAATAGAAATCTACGGTAAATTCATACACGCCATCGATGTTCTTCTATGGATGTGTGCAGGTTGCCTCACGATGTTTCACTTCACCAAATAGCCAATAGGTTAAAATGCAATGTATAGGCTTGATGACTGAGAAAAAATATAATTAGTCAGTTAGTAACACTTTATCGTAAAATATTGGACACATCTGCGTTCGGGTTCGGGTCGAGGGCTTTAGGCCGGGACTCCACCAAAGCGGAGATGTGTGCGGTGTGCTGTGTGCTGTGCGAGAAGAGATGTTTTACAGCTCGGGGGACTCCACCAAAGCGGAGATATGTGCGGCGTGCTGTGTGCTGTGTGAGAAGATATGTTTTTCAGCTCGGGGGACTCCACCAAAGCGGAGATGTGTGCGGTGTGCTGTGCGAGAAGAAATGTTTTTCAGCTCGGGGGACTCAACCAAAGCGGATATGTGTGCGGTGTGCTGTGTGCTGTGCGAGAAGAGATGTTTTTCAGCTCGTGTGCGAGGCGTTGAGTGCTCAGTACGCATTCTGACACGCTCGCTGACATCGCTCACTGCACGCCGCTCTCTCGTCTCCACTGCGCGTCGTCCGCGCACAGCTCACATCTTCGCTTCCATCGTGCCATACAAATATTACACATCTCCGCATAGCGATCTCCACTGAAGCTGAGCGGAGAGGAGATGTGTCAATAACACAATTCTATTGGTTGTTTAATAAACATCTCCTCTCCGCTTGTCTCGTCTCCGCTTTGGTAGAGTCCCGACCTTAACCGGGGACGTTGACATTTTTTATTAGGTGTTATTACTAGGTTTACTAGGTACGAAATTAGTCGTGTTCTTTATCGGTCCTGTACGTATTTTTTTTATTTGGTCTTGCCGCGCCACGGAGCCACCAAGGTTCACCAGGGTTTGTGCCCTTTCGAGTTTGATTTAAATTTATTATTTTTACAAAACAGTGATGAGAGGGGGAGGTTCAATTACGACTCATACTAAGCTACGAGTAAGATTAGTTTTGGTTTGCTTTGATTCTTTTTGTGTATGTATACAGGGTTATTTCTAATCAATTAGCATCCTATTAGGGGCTAATTCTGTACATCAAAACTAACAACTTTTGTTCTGCGACTTTTGTCCAAACCCAAAAAGAAATCAGCTGTTCCATACATTTTGTCGTGGGTGCATGATATTTTTCTATGGAACAAATTTTTTTTTGCCAACAGTCACTGAACAAAATTTGTTAGTTTTGATGCACATGACACTAAAAGGATGCTAATAAATTAGAAATAACCCTGTATAGGTATATGAGAGGATTTATGTAGTTGTAGATATGCTAGTTATATGTATATGTAGAGATGCTTTAGTTCGGTTGACGTGAAGTAATTTTACTGGTAGATTTTTCTTGACTCAGAAACACGTCTCGTTTCTAGTGGATACATGTTTAATACTTTAAAATTTCTTCAATCTTTGTTCAAGTCTATGTTTTAAATACATCCTTCTTCTAACCCTTCTTAAATTAATTAAAATAAAGGATGAAAAGATTTTTGTAAGTCCATCCTTACAGTTTGAATAGCGGACCGAAAGTTAGTACGAAAGTTGTTCGTATTTGCAAGGCTAAATGCCGTATTTCGGTCCCAAGCCCTAATCCGGCGATGGAGTCACGTCCATCAGCTACTAATAAAATAATTTTAACTCTAATCTTTGATAAAAAGAAGCTGTGGATATTGCATACAGTAAGGTCAGGTACTTGGCGGAAACAGAAAATAGTAAACAATAGATAGGTAATAGAAAAGATATGTTATAAATAGAATAATCGAAATGTAGAGTTCAAAATTAATCGGGCGTGCGTGTTTCTACTCGTCACTGTGTTGTACAAAAATAACTATTTTCGCTCGTTAGTTAATCAAAAATTAAACTTAAATATTGATAAATCTAAGTACCGTAATACTACTAAAGCTGAAACTTAGAGTATATAGCCATATTCAAAGGACTACGGTTGAGCAGACGCTGTGCAGTATCCCTTGGATATTTCATCAAAGACTAAACTAACGAGGTACCCCATTCGAGCTGTGTTAATTAAAATACAGAGTTTATACCACCAGAGGGCGCGATTACCGCTGAAGCTGCTAAAGTGCTTTCACTTGCCGCTTTAGTTTTATAATATGCGTGCGAGCGAAAGCCGGCGAAATGAGAATTTTCTACGATACTGGCAACACTTTTCACGCCAGTTTTCGCTTTGAGCTGGCAAGTTTTTGTAATGACGTTGCTTTGAGGCGATATCGGCGAGTGACGATGGATCAAAGTTCTGACGTGGGAATCGTGGCATTACGTGGGATTTGAGAATGTCTGCGATTCGAAGAATGTCGTGGGTAGGTGAAAGGCTGTTTACTCAGATAATGTTTTTTGTTTTGTCATGATCTTTAGACTCAGGTATTTTTAAACAGAATATGATAGGTTCTAGAGCAGTTTCAGATCTCATGAGATAGGGCATGCCGGTGACATTGTCTCGACCTATTTAGTGGGGACCTAATTTTACACACAAATCTTGTTTTATGCAAATAAATAATTACACAGCTACCTATAATTCATAGTGCACAAGTAATCATTTATTCGTAGGTAGCTAATGTTCTTACACAGTAGTGTATCCTGCATTGTAGGTATATATCGTAAGGAAAATACATATGTATTTTCCATCGTATTAATATTAATTATCGTTCCTGTAAGCGTCTCGTGCACCGGGTAAGAGAAGCCCTCTCTAAAGATGTCTACTAAAAAAGCTCTTTTATAGTGAAAAAAACACAAAGCCCCAATAAGAAGGATCACTATTATTATTAATAAATAGATCTCCGCTTACAGGCTTTAGATTCTCCTATACAGGGTTATTTCTAATCAATAAGCATCCTTCTAGGGGCTTATTCTGTACATTAAAACTAACAACTTTTGATCTACGATTTTCGTCAAAACTTTAAAAAAAATCAGCTGTTCCATACATTTTGTCGCGGGAGAACTATATTTTTCTATGGAACAACAACCATTTTTTTTGACTTTTGACAAAAGTCGTAGAACAAAAGTTGTTAGTTTTGATGCACAGAATAAGCCTATAAAAGGATGCTAATAGATTAGAAATAACCCTGTGATTCCTATAAAATGTAATCCACGACGCTCTTTTAAAAAGTAAGGAGCTTGGTAGGAATAAGTGTACCATGCAGCCGAGTTAAATTGCCAATCGGACACACCACCTTTTTGAATACAACCAAACAAAGAATATCAATCGAACTACCATCTTGAATAGAACAAAACGAAGAACGCCTAAACAGATTTCAATTACGCACGTATATAAGCACGTGGTTCGAGCAGGAAGTCGAAGCCACCCCAGTTAGCGTCCCGTCGTATAATTCCCGTGATTACCGTGACAAAACGGGCATCGACCGGGGACACCTGGCAGCTCCCACTTTACAAAACACGGGCATAATAGCTGCTTTTCACCAAAGAATATATATTATTAATTCTACGCCGATGCTAGCCTCCTTACTAATAGGGATGTATGATTGTATTTATTTTAAAATTGTTCGAATAAAAATGTATGCATGAGTCTTCGAGCAAATATCTACAGAGCCACAGTATCCCAAGTGAAAGTAGTAAAAAATGTCCGAGCGCCGTCATATATACCGACTTAGATATTTACATTAAATAATTCAGAATGACCCGTTTTCTCAAATCTCAATGTTATGTCACCTAATTAGTGCTTGTGACCGAGCACTTTGGCATCGCGCACGTTGTAGTCGGCTTACAATCGCCTTACGACTAACTGAGAAGCCTGCCCACTACGTAGCTTGGGCAGAGTTTTGGCTCGGACACTTTTTTTGCACGATTATGACTCCATATATATTTGCTCGAAGGCATGACTTTATTATTTATTTCAAAATTGTTCGAATAAAAATGTCAGATGACGTATGATGACGTTTTGATGATGACGATGCTATTGTTCTGAGATTTTGACTTTTGAATTATTCATAGTATTATTGTATACTAGCTGCGCCCCGCGGCGTTACTCGCGTTAGCTCGAGATAAAAAGTAGCCTAGGTATCTGTTAGTCCAAAGTTTAAATCGATTCAGCCGTTTGTTCATGAAAGAGTAACAAACATCCATATATACTCACAAACTTTCGCGTTTATAACATTACTAGCTGGTGTTACCCGCGTTAGCCTTTGATAAAAAGTAGCCTATCTGTTAGTCCATAGTCTAAGCTACCTCCATACCAAATTTCATCTCTATCGGTTCAGCCGTTCGTGAAAGAGTAACAAACATCCATCCATACAAACTCACAAACTTCCGCGTTTATAATATTAAGATAGTAGGATTCATTGCTAATGCATTGGGTGTATCAATTTCATTTACTTTAAAGGGCATATCTAATATGAAGGGCTGTTATAGGAAGGTTTGTTCGATTGCTAGTTTTTATCAACTCGAAACTATTTCATTTTATCTGCAAAATTGGTTCAGATTGATGACTATTCGAATAAAATGTCATCAACCACTGTTTACTTTGAAATTATTCGAATAAATTTCCGCCTCATGCCTATTTGCACTACAATGGGGGCACGGAAATATCATTGAATAGCGATCTGAGGTGTATTGATATAAACTAATTGAATGCCTCCTTGTATTGATAGAATGACGCATTGAACGCATTCACTATTCACTCGTATTTATTTAAGCGGTTCAGGTGTTAGGACAAAACGGCTAAAATTCAAGGTTTTGTATTGTGTCGACACTCGATACAAAAACAAACAGAACCTTGAAAAGAAAATGGAATTGAATTTTATGAAGGTTATACTCAAAATAGCTTGCTGCGCTCCAATCCGTCGCTATTTTTGCTAATTTGAATGCCTACTTATTTTGCGGTTTCAGTTTTAGGCCTACTCAGACTATGCGATATTTGCGTGGTATTTTTTGTCTCAAAGTTCCGGAGAGAACAAATCTTTGTATGGAACAGTAGGATTATCGCCTAACCACTCGGATTTCATAGAATAATTCTCAGGTCTGAAATCATGAAATCATCACATCTATTCGAAAAGGACTACTTGGTTCGCCTTTAAGTGCGCTCAAAGGAGGTGTTTTCTATAAGGAACTTTATAAGTGCGCCGGAATTATCTTTGCCGCGCACTTTTTGAATTTGGAACAAATAAGTGCGACGGAATGATCTTTGCCGCGCACTTTTTGAATTTGGAAGTATTTGTAATGTTAGTGTTAGTAGTAGTTAGTAAAGTAGTAGATATACAAAAAAATATTGAATATTTATATCATAAGATATATCTATATCAATAATAACAGACCTATAGGAGCAAAGAAAAATAAGAAAATATACAAAAATATAAGCAAAAGTAGAAACAATCGCACAACGTATGGCTCTAATGAGCCATAAGTATGTGTGAGTGTCGGGGAACTGAATTTAATGGATAATAATACTTCAAACTAGTTTGTACTTTAAATATATTAGATAAAAATAAAAGTATTTTAAGAGATTTTTGAAATTGTATGTTGTTGTCTGGATAGTCTTTTTTTGGAAATATGTCGAAATTGTCAAGATTAATGTATGGTAGGTATATGTTACGAAGATGGGAAATTTGAAAATTAGCTAAGAAATAAAAATTCAAAATAAACAAAACCTCAGATAAAGTCCGAGGAAACTACGAATTAAAAAAAAAAAAAAAAAAAAATGTTAGTGTTCAGCGCCAAGGAAATGAATGAAAAGAATGTAAATATAAGTTTTCATTTGTTTTATTATTAGATACCATTGAATTTCAATTTAGTTGTTACTCTACGTTTTATTAAATAATAATATTATATATTTTACTATGAAAATTTACGTGGTTTTCACACATTTTAAACTATATATAACGGGACTAAACTCACGTGTAGGGATAGTCGTAACGACTATAGTTTCGGTCAACTTGAGAAAGGTCGCCGAATGCGACCGAAACTATAGTCGTTACGACTATCCCTACACGTGAGTTTAGTACCGTTATATATAGTTTAAAATAATATTATAGTATTTGAGGCGCCTTTTGTTTTCTCATAGAGGTGATGAAAAGTAGAGTGTACCACTCGGGCGTAAAATATAATTTTGGCTCAGGCGACGTTGGTACTTTGAATCCCTCGCTACGTTCAGGATTCTACTAAAGAATCCCTCACTTCGCTCTGGATTCAAAAAAGCGCCCTCGCCGTAAAAATATTATTTTGCTCCCATATGATACAATCTACTATTAGTACCAGTGATTTCCATTTTTCCTGCTTCTACTTTATTAAAAAGCTTTCTGAGACCCTGACACAGCGAGTACTGCAGAAATTGTTTTTTGATACCATCAAAAAATGACAAGTCTATGATAGATCTATACCTATTACTTTACGTTATATTGTAGGTCCCGGTTATTTAACCGATTAGCCATGTCAGAGGCTTTCAGGCGGCCTAAAAACTCTGACACCAAGGCTAGCCACCCGGCCTATATGAACAATTACTTACTTACTTTACGATGCGAACAATTAAGCACTTAATGATTAAGTATCATGAACAAATCATTAGTTTCTCAGTGATTTTTGACGTTCACGACAGGAAAATATGATCAACAAGATTATTTTTTGCAAAAATGAACATGACCGACTTCACCCTTGTACAGAATTCGCGAATATTTCGCACGGATCGATGTAGCATTTTTCACATTATTGTTGATTTATCAAAAATGGCTCAGCTGATTTCGATAAAATTTAAATGGAACCAATTTTAAAGTATATTCTTTCCAATAAAAAAGAATAATTGAAATCGGACAACTACGAAAAAAGTTATGCGTAGTTATACATAAAAAAAATATATACGCGTCGAATTGTATACCTCCTCCGGTGGTTCGTCGGTCAAAAATACATCGAAAAGTGTAATTTATGACTTTTACTTAAAAAAAAGTTATTTATGACTGATAATATCCCCATTTTTATCTAATAAAGAATCAATTTATCTAAACTGCATAGATATTGATAGTGATGTACTTAACTTTTTACGACATAAAACAAGGAAGAAGTAACATAAAACATACCTATTAAATAATCTTAACGCAAGGAATCAACAAGTTTAAAATGGCTTTTAATCTTAATAATTACCATCATAAAAATAACTTTTTGATGAATAAATCCTTGGGCTTTATTATAAAGGTAGAAAGAAATATACTTATGTGGGTTTTTAATCCTGCCCAGATTCGAGTGTTTCTCTTTAATCTTATTAAAGGAAACAATCTGTTTAATTAGCCAGGAAGAATCCTCGAGAAAATGCTTTGTAAAAGGAAGGAAAATTGCTTGTTTGTTCAATGCTTTCTTGATTAAATATATATGTCCGTATCTAAGTGCTTTTAAGTTACTAATTTCGTTTCCATACCACAATTACGCGCATTACACCAACCTTATTCGTGTTCGTCTGTATTTTATCTTTGCTTTGATATTTAACTTCAAAATTTTAACGTTTGACCTGTAAAGTAAGTAAGTTCGTATAGGCCGGATGGCTAGCCCTGGTGTCAGAGTTTATTTATATTATACAGGGTTTTTTCTAATCAATTAGCATCCTTTTAGGGGCTTATTTTGTACATCAAACTAACAGCTTTTGTTCTGCTACTCATTAAAAAAATTGGTGTTCCATAGAAAAACGTCATTCAGCCGCGACCAAATGTATGGAACAGCTGATTTTTTTTTCGAGTTTTGACAATAGTCGTAGACCAAAAGTTTGTTACTTTTGATGTACAGAATAAGCCCCTAAAGTCTCTCAGTGGCCGTCCTACTATGAGCCGATTCGGTTATTAAGTATTTCTATTTCCATTTTCCGCTTGGAATTACTAAGAACTTCCACATCAAAGTGCCAGCAATGTTTTAGTGACACAGTTATTTCTATAGTTAACTAAAACTTGCGATATTCTAGTCTACGAGAACTAATTTGCTCCTCCACTGGGCACTAAGTTTCAGTACGGTCAAGGCAGCCTCAATCAACTTTTGCGTCCCTGAACTAACTCGTAAAGTAGTTTCGCACTCTGAAACGAATTCCACCCGAATCCATGATTAAAATCATCCTAAAATTTGGATAGCGGAAATCTTATGTAGTGCGTAAACCTACACGCAAATTGCTCTACAACTACGGACTGGACTTTTATGGTTTCGTAAAATTTTCGGCTCCGGATAATTCGACTGTTCCATACAAAATTGCAACTCTGAATCGACAAAATGTATGAAACAGCTGATTTTTTTAATGAACTCTTCTTTAGCGGCGTTGTGCGCTTTTTGGGATGGGTAAAAAATGTTAAACTCGCGTCAAGACACGTGACCTGATCGAAAATTAGTAAGACGACACAGGGCGCTTGCGCGAGTGTGCGTGTGTGATATTGTATTTTACCACATAAATGATATCTACTTTATATGTTCAAGTTTTCGCTTTTGCCGGCACTCCCGGAGTGCTCTAACCCCAATAGTAAAATTGTTCACAATGATGGTCTGAACCACCTCCTTTCGGCTTAGTACAGCAGTTCTGAATAACCCTGTGTACACTATAGTTGTTATGCTATGCTTGGGCTTGGCTGCTATAGGGCTACTTGTAGCTTATGAGTAGATTGATAAAGAATAAATATATTTTTCTTGTAAAATTATTAGTAATAATAACAATTAATTAGCCCCTCTACTGGGCACTTAGGCGCTTTCCACATGGAACAACTGAAGTTGAGGCAACTATCAACTTTTTGAAAGTTTCTTGTAAATAATTGGTAGTTGCTATAACGTTTACGGTCGTCGCTCTTTTATAGCAATCTGTGAGAAACTTTCAATGCATTGGCATTGCCGGGTACAGGGTGAGGGAGGGAAGGGAGTGAAATCGCCCGATTGAAATATATATCATGTAAACTGCTATATATATTTCTAATCAATTAGCATCATTTTAGGCAACGACATTAATTTTATTAATGTCGTTGCTTTTAGGGGCTTATTCTGTACATCAAAACTAACGACTTTTGTTCTGCGACTTTTGTCAAAACTCAAAAAAAAAAACAGCTGTTCCATACATTTTGTCGCGGGTGAACGATATTATTTTATGGAAAAACGATATTATTTATTTTTAGTTTTGACATAAGTCGCAAAACAAAAGTTGTTAGTTTTGTTGTACAGAATAAGCCTCTAAAAGGTCACTAATTGATTAGGAATAACCCTGTATAGATGCCAGTTTCCAGTTGCTGCAATAGTTGCTCCGTGTGCAAAGCGCCTAAGGCTTCAGGGCGGTCAAGGCTGCCTCGAGCAACTTTCTCGTCCCTGAACTGAGCTGAGAGAAATGGCTGCCACATGCGTCACACTCGTAGAGGGGTGTTGCTAGCGGGAGCTACATAGGTACTGTACTGTACTGTACCAGCCTTTTTAATAGTCCACTGCATGACGTAGGTCTACCCACGAAGGGTACCTACACTAAACAATAATATGATGCGCCTTATCAGCGTGAGATATAACTATTCTGTACTGTATCAGCCTTTTAATAGTCCACTGCAAGACGTAGGCCTACCCACGAAGGGTGATTGGGCCATATCCACCACGCTGGCCACGCTGGCTGGAGCGGGTTGGTGGATTCACATACGCCATCGAATTTCTTCTACGGACGCGTGAAGGTTGCTTCACGATGTTTTCCTTCACCGAAAAGCCCGTGGTGTGAAATTCCGTACATAAAATCGAAGGAATTCATTGGTACGGGACCGGGATTTGAACCCCCGACCTCACGATTGTAAGGCGGGTGTCATTACCACTATACCACCACGGCTTTCACGGCTACATAGGTATTAATAAGTATATTTCTATTCTTATATACTACTACTAATTACTATGGGACTAATCGCGCACTGACATTACGAGATAAATGAATACCTTATTATCCTGACGTATCGACCAAGTTGCATCGATCGTGGTCACGGGTAAACTTGAAGTATGTTTTTCTTTTAAATATGGTTAAATTATACAGCTCTTTGATGGTTTGAATTTAACTGGATATTATTTTTTATTTATAAAAATGTCCATATTTCTATGTGAAGTCAGTAAAGTCTGAGTCAAGTGAACTTGCTGTTGGATCCGATAGTAAAGAATTCACAACCACTTACGTGGCCCTAGAGTGTAATTGCAAAAACCATACAAGTTCGTTTTTGGCTCTGCTCATTGTGAAGTTTCGTTATTTATTCGGTGATCGGTTTTCAGCCGTTCTTCATTATTATAACGTCTTTGTCATCATATAATTGTCAAATAGGTTTAAGTATCCGGCTTTTGTTTATGTTTTTGACCGACGAACCGGACGAGGTACTCAATTCGACGCGTATATATATATTTTTTATGTATAACCACGCATAACTTTTTTAAAAGTAGGCCGTTTTCAGTAATTCTTTTTTCATTTTATACTATATATAACGGGACTAAACTCACGTGTAGGGATAGGGTGGAGTGCATTGCGAGACGGCTCCGGGTGCTACCAACTTGAGAAAGGTCGCCGAATGCGACCGAAACTATAGTCGTTACGACTATCCCTACACGTGAGTTTAGTCCCGTTATAGGTATATAGTATAAAATGTATGAAAACCACGTAAAATTCCCTTTTTATTGGAAAGAGTATACTTCGAAATTGCTTCCATTTAAATTTTATGAAAATCGGCAGAACCATTTTTGATAAATCAACAATAAATGAAAAATGCTACATCGATCCGTGTGAAATATACGCGGATTCAGTACCCACAGGGGGGAAAGGTTATGCTATTTTTTTGCAAAAAATAATCTTGTTTAGTTCAGTATTTCCCCTACTAAAAACATAGTAAAAATCAATTTTACTATATACACAGTGTTACAAACAGAGTTTTTAATTTAACTCTTGCTTAGTGTTATGTTTAAGTTCCCAATGATTACGTTTTTATTTTTTTATGCTATGGCTGAAGAAAGTAGTAAATTAGTTTGAATTATTCTTTATTTGACGAGTACAACAATCTAGTTCGACTTGAACCAATTTTATGCGTAAGTCTGTACACAGTTCGCAAGTCGAAAATACGATAAAGCTAATGGAGTTGAGAGCTTTGAAATATCTTGAAAATTAATAGAATTCGAGAATTTAACTAGCGATGAAGTTTGCTGGAGCATGTATTTGCACAGATGTCAGGGTCGAACGGGCGAGGGTCAGCAAACTGACTTACGAATTAGATGGACGAAGTTGATTAATTAAATATCGGCTTTTGTAACCTCTCAATATTAACCCAGCAAAATTAATTTTGCAAGAAATCATGATAATAATTATTTTTCCCAATAAATACCAACATCGACTTCCGCCGTGTACAGAGGGCTAAGTGCGAGATTTTCGCTCGAGCTCGATCGCGTTAACGTTTGATGTGATTTCTATGGAAATAGCACAGCGCCATTTTGTGTCACGTACAGAAAACTAAACAGTTAAGTGTGAGTATTTTTTACGGTAATGTAACGAGCGCCAAACCGATCGAACACGAGCGCGGCAACGTCTGTGATTGGCTAATTTAAGCGTGTGTGTCAATCTGCTCGCGTGTGTTGTGTGCACGGCGCGCTCGGTCAACGCGACGTAAAAGTAATTCGATTTAATTTGCAAATCTCCCACTTGACACTCAAAACTCGAATAGTTTCCACGAATCGATGTGACATTCCATGTACATTATGGTTGATTTATCAAAAACGGCTCAGCCGATAAAATTTAAATGGGACCACTTCGAGAGTACTTATACTCTTTCACTTTGTTCGTTTCAGCCATAGAACGTCCACTGCTGGACATAGACCTCCCCTAAAGCTCTCCAATAAGATCGGTTCGTAGCGGCTTGCATCCAGCGCGATCCTGCGGTCTTAATGAGGTCATCTGTCCACCTTGTAGGTGGACGTCCTACCCTGCGCTTGCCGGTACGTGGTCTCCACTCGAGAACTTTTCGATCCTATCGGTTATCAGTCCTCCGCGCTATGTGCCCCGCCCATTGCCATTTCAACTTGCCAATCCGCTGGGCTATGTCGGTAACTTTGGTTCTTCTACGAATCTCCTTATTCCTAATTCGATCCCGCAGAGAGACTCCGATCATAGTCCTCTCCATAGCTCGCTGGGCTACTTGGAGCTTACTAATAAGGCCCATAGTGAGTGGGAGTAGTGGGAGGCGGTAAAAAGTAGCCTCACTCTCTTCGATATCATAGTAAAAAGTATCCTATAACCCTCTTTTCTCTTTGATCACGTGATAAAATGTAGCCTATCACTAAACTTCGTGATAAAAAATCGTATCTTCGTTGCAATCAAAGCAATAAACCAACAAACACACTTTCTGGACTTGTTGTAATATTTTTAAGGATGGTAAGAATACGGATTACTGCTGAAATCATTAGTTGCATCGTCTATGGCCCCTACATCTTCGAGCGGGGGTCACTTATTTAACGGCTGGCTGATCAGAATTTACAGCTCGGTTTAATGAGTTTCCCAAATCATGATTTAGATGCGGAGCCTTTATTACTATTTCATTTTACTTAACTAGCTTTTGTAGTAGCGCTTATAGCGTGGTTTAACTAGGTGTTTGTCAGCAATCACCGAAGATATGCAACGCTCGGTACGGTCAGTCTTCGTGGCATTAACAACAGAGCGTTACCGTGGCTTGAATGAAGCGTTAAATTGTAGGTCTCGGATGTTTTAGCCATGTCAGAGACCTTCAGGCGGTTTGAAAACTCTTTTGCCAGGGCTAGCCACACGACCTATCTATACGAACTTAATAACTTACGGTATCTAGGTAAACGCGAAATAAGATATTTATGAATTTCAACTTTCACGATAGTACTCGTAACAATAAAGGTTTCAAAGGTTTTCGAGACAGGAGATTCTCTAAGGCACAAACTCCACCAAAGCGTAGCAGAGACGTGCGAAGCTGAGTAGAGGATTGTAGTCCATAAATCCGTTGTAGTCCACAAATTATTTACCGAAAAAAAAAACAAGATCTTCACTTACACTTTTGTTTCATTTCTTGATTGTCAAACATGATTGTAGGCTTTAGATATAACTAGCCTCAAATAGCTCAAGGGGCTAAACTCGGAGTTTCTTTGCGAGATCGAATCAACCATGAGGTAATCCGTAGAAGAACCAAAGTTATCGACATAGCCCAGCGGATTGGCAAGTTAAATAGACAGTAGGCGGAGCACAGGATTAACCGATGACGTTGAAAAATTATCTAATGGAGACTACATATTGCCAAGAGTAATGTGACATAGTCATCCATCCACGAGGTGGACAATTTATTTTCCCGAGACAGCAGGACAGCGCTAAATGCCAGCCTCTGTCCAGCAGTTGACGTCTTATGCCTGATCGAAGCAAATATGGTACTTCTGCAACTATCTTACTGTCTACCTGACGTAAAAAGACTACGTATTGAAACGACAAACTGATCAATTAACTACTTATTGAAAAATTCTACGTACTAGCACAGACGACATTTTAGATGAGAGAGGGAGAGGCATGCGTGTGAGTGCGAGCAAGAGTTAGCTATCATAGACCAACATGATAGTGCAGTGACAAAGTATCAAACTAAAATAGTGATGTACTAAACAAGGTTTATTATTATAACACTGCCACACTCTACTCCGCACATCTCCACGGAGTTTTGGTGGAGTCTGGACTCCAGGGTTTCAATGTTTTAGAGACAAGAGGAGCTAAGTCAATCAATAGAGCTTTACGACTTAATCGGCCGGCGTTCTAAAGGTTATCGCACACCAAATGGCAAATGAAGTGCCTCGTTATTTAAGTTTGAGTGACGTCGATTAGAAACGGGTTATAAGAAGTTAGAAATGAGATTAAGAATAAGATTTTACTTAAGCTTTAAGATTGATGAAGGTAAAAAAATTGTTTACTAATATGCTAACTTATAAGTAGATATAATGTCTAGTATACTAAAATATTAGATCAAACTCTGGAAAACCATGGAAATGGAAGAAAAATCTGAACTATTTCCAATAAATCCAGAATATAAATCAAAGCCTTATTTATTTAGGTATATTTGGAAGAGATATTCTCTATCTATGGGCTTATTGTGGTTTCTCACTATGGGCCTTATTAGTAAGTTCCAAGTAGCCCAACGAGCTATGGAGAGGGCTATGCTCGGAGTCTCTCTGCGGGATCGAATCAGGGATCGAATCAGGAATGAAGAGATACGTAGAAGAACCAAAGTTACCGACATAGCCCAACGGATTAGCAAGTTGAAATGGCAACGGGCAGGGCACATAGCGCGGAGGACTGATGACCGGTGGAGTCGAAAAGTGGAGACCGCAACAGACTGCAACCGCAGCGTAGGACGTCCACCCACAAGGTGTACGGATGACCTTATTAAGACCGCAGGATCGCGCTGGATGCAAGCCGCTTCCAACCTATCTTATTGGAGATCCATAGGGGAGGCCTATGTCCAGCAGTGGACGTCCTTTGGCTGATAGATAGATGGATGGATTCTCTATCACACATTTCACACGTCTGTGCATACAAAAGCAATTTCAGTATTCTTCACTGAAATAAACTACTCTCGGGGCGGGCTTGGCTTGGCACACGTGCAAGTTCATCTAACTAAGAAAGCCTCGTAATGGATTCAGTTCTTTTTATTGCAAAACTCGCGATCCCGTTGGAATTGCGCTGCCGTTGACAGGCGTTTGATTTGGAATTTCTGTTCCCTACTATTTTTTCATGGCCTCATGTGAATGAAGTTCTTACATAAATTATTATATTATTAATAATTTAAATTAAACATGTCGGGACTCGGGAGCCTAGGGAGGCAATGGATTAGACTAAAACGTTGAGAATTGTGAGAAAGAGAGGAGGCCTATACTCAGCAGTGGACTGAACATGCTGAATATATAGATAAATAATATAAATTATAAATCCGCAAGTGTGATTGTTGATTGGTTTGTTACTTTTTGACGCGAAAAAGAGTAACGAATGTATTTTATTTCATATGGAAATTGATTTATCTAGTCAAGCATCCGACCACGAAAAGCCACGAAAAATACACATTTCGGCGTGCGAAAATGTGACAGATATATACTTTGCCATAACGCTGTCTCGTTCTGACATTACGAAAATTCGTAATTCGAAAAGAAATAATTCGTGGCGCGCATACTAGCCCGGCAGGTCTAAAATATATGTTAAAATTCAATCCATTGGTCCATCACTTTGGTGTGAAAGAGTAACAAACCAAAAAACACACTCTCAGATTTATAAGGAAGGTAGTAAGAAAGTAAGGACTACTAAGGATTATTTCATCAATGTTCTCGTATTGATTGTGATAATGTGCAACAACCTTTAATACGGTATTGAGGCGTCCTTATGCTAGCGTTATTTTCGATCCTTTGATCTAACTTTGGATCGGATATCGGAACTGATTTCGAGTTCGACGAATTTCGAATAAATTGTGCGCTTTGATGGCAGATTACCGCCCCGTTGTGGGGCTGCCGAAGAAGTAGAGTGGGCAGTAGAAATGAGAGTTAACAATAGTAATAGAGAGGATATACTTAATTGAACAAAAAAGCATTTACAAACATTCTTAGAATGAAATACATCTAAGGCATACAAGTTCGACCTTATTGCTTATACCTAGGTAATACTAGGTATACATATTACAATCAATGATTTATTTGGTGTTAGAGTCCACGTGTAAAGATGTCTCTATTATTTTTTATTTATTTAAATCTTGAATACAATAAAATTAGTATGTGGTAAGACACTGACTTCCCAAGTAAAAAACCGGACAAGTGCGAGTCAGGCTCGCACATCGAGGGTTCCGTACAAACATATTGTTAAAATAATTAAAAATTTGTTTTAGCATGTGCTAATGAAGTTATTTTATATGATACCTTACATGATACGATTTACTCACTTTGAATTTTGAACCCATATTTTGTGAATATTGAGGCCCTATTTTTATGTGATTTAAATAAAAATGTACAGTTTTCAGATTTATTCCTATATGTGTACTCTGAATGCTTTTCGCCAAATTTCATAGTTCTATAACAACGGGAAGTACCCTGTAGGTTTTGATTTTTGTGAGCGTTGAAATATTCGTTTTTTTACGACATAAACGGCTCTAACTTTTTTATACGGTAACTGAGAAGATTTTCTTTTACACAACTGCAAGAGTTTATAGGTTTACGTATATAGTTTAAATTTCAACTCGATATCTTTACGCGTTTCCGAGATAAAGAGTCTGGACATACACACAGACGGACAGACGGACAGACGGACAACAAAGTGATCCTATAAGGGTTCCGTTTTTTCTTTTTGAGGTACGGAACCCTAAAAATATCCTATTAAGGCTATTGAAGTCAGCTACAAGTGCCTAATATTAGCTTTAATGCCGATTTATTAATAAAACAGTTCTTAACACAAACACCTCAATTTAACAATTGTAATTTTAGTTAACAAAGGAAACAGACCCTGGAGTCTGTGGTTTGTAAAATTTTTCAACAAAAAAAAATACACAAACACCAAATAATCTAACTAAACATTCACTCATACTACTTAGGCACCTACTAGAAAACGATCTACAGTAAATCCATACTACACCCATAAATAAGTAATCTGTTTTTCAAATAAAAAGTATTTTTGTATTCGAAAACTATACATAAAGTAGGATTAACTGCCTGCGTGAAACTAAACTATCCAAATTACCTAAATGTTTGACTTCAAACACGTAGCTTACCCAGAGTAAATATGATTCTCATAATGTAGAACAAATAAATAACCACTATATACGCTTTAACGCTAATGATAAGCGTAATAGATATTCTACATATGTGTAGATGAGAGAGTTTTTCTGTCTGTTGTGTGTTTCATAACCGACCGGCTGATCCGATCTTTAGATAGGTCTTTAGATCTTTAGATAGCTTTAGAAGACAAAGAAGACAAACAAAAACTGCTACGGAATTACGTTTGTGTCTTTAAATCCCGAGCAAAAGTTGTCTAGTCTTGGTGTTACAAATCTAGGGTTACGACCTAGATATGCGGTCTGGGTCTCGGCGGATGTGGTCAAATGCTTCAAATCTCAAATAAATAGGTATCTTCTAGGTAATCGTGCTACACCCTAGATCGCATATCTGCTTTAGATAAGACAGTAGGTATATGGTCAAACATAAACCTATTTAAAATAAAATTAAAACCTATTAAAACTAAACTTTTTATCAAAGAGACAACTACGACATTGTTACGACATAAACTCAGGTCTTGGAAAATTTTCCCATAATGTAATAGAAAGCTTTGAAACTAAAAAAACATGTTAAAATTGGTCCATTTTTGGGAACTATGGTACCCACCACATTATATACCTATTATTATTATTATTATATACCATATTGTATACCTACCTAAAAATGCACAGATACATCAGCATAGAAGTCGAACTGACATCCTACTATTTCATAGGGAGCTAAAAATATAATAGAAGCAACAATTCAATGTTAAACCAAGAGCCATAGCTAGTAAAATAACTGTACCTACTTATTTACCGAAACTAAATTCCACTAAAGGAATTTAATGCTTCGCTTCAAACACATTTCCACGCGGAGTAAATATCGTAATCTTCATAACGTAAATACGTCAAATTGCTGTAAATATCTAAAATAACTTGGTATAAACACAGATAGAGGTGCTTGGAACAGCGAGCGAGGATAAACATTGAGAAATCAGTCGCAAAGGCGCGACTAGCTAATGGCGTGTTTACACGAAGCCAGTCGGTGGATTAGATTTTAGTTGTAGTTTAATTTTGTTCTGTGCCATCTTAACAAAGTTGGAAATATGTTTATCGTATTATTATTATTAAAAGTAGTAACAGGCAGTATATCACGAACACAGGAACAGGATGTATGGAGATCACGGACTGGAATGTAGTGTAAGACGTCTTCCAAAAAGCTGCAATATACATATACTGGTTCTGGAATTCTAAATATAGGTAAATGAAAATAACTGCCCCAATGTTTCCAGTGAGCCCAAGGGGCGTTGATAAAATCCGGCGTCTATCATATAGCTACCATAGACAGACACACAGATAAACAGGAACATACACAAATATCTAACTTATGACAGCCCCATTAAATATTCAAGGATTTAAAATACCAGACAAAAGTTAGAAAGAAACAAACGAATAAATCATTGTCATCAGAACCCGCAGTCTTCCTTATCCCACTGATGAGTTCTTCTTTTTTGTAGTACCATATCTGCCTTGGTTCTTTGTCAATCGTGTTCAGATCAGACGGCGTTCGACCCACCTTGCTGCTGGACGACCAACGCTCCGAAAAATGTAGTAATCAATTTTTATTTTGCCGTTCTTGACTTGTTTTTGAATTTCCAGCTGTCCCAGTGTATAGACAGCCCCCAGTCGGCACGGGGGCGCGGTCGATAGCGTCGGCGCCCCGGGGTGCGTCGGGACTACTCGAGACCCCCCTTGCCCTTATAGTTTCGACGAAAGCGACTACATTTTCTTACAACTTTGTTCCAACTTTCGAGGATACTTAACGAAATTAGGCTTATGTTAGACTTTGTGGAGCGTATTGAGATGATGTGGATACTTTGTTAAATAAGGTAACGATGCGATGAAAGGAAGATGTTGTACTAATTTGAAAGATTGCTGCCATTTTAATAATATATTTTTAAGCAGGGTGTTTTTAATTTTTTATTGGGTGAAAGCTTTGTAGATAAGCTACACTTATAATCTGTAGGAGACTCGTATCTAGACGAAGTAAAGTTGCCGCATGGCCCAGCATATATTAGCAAGTCGAAGTGGAAGTAGGTAGGGCACATGCGATAGGTAAACTGATGAACTGTAGTTGTCAGTAGCGGCTGTAAAGTTATCGAGTAGAGATCAGGGGCAGACAACCGTAGTACCTACAGATCAGGATACAAGGATTCTTGTTTCCTAATCTGTAGTAATTCCTATGAGACCATTGTAATATTGATATGTATATATCATTGATATATATTATTGTAACATTGAAGCAACATACGCAAAACGGGATATATTTTTGAAATTAAATGAATTGTCCGATGTAAGTGTAAGCTTATGTTCTACAATGACCTCCAATGAAAATATAGCTTAAAGCTTTGGAAACTACTTAATAAACTAGTAAAAGTATTTTAAGTGACCATATAAAACATTGGCTTTATTTTATTTTTTGACCGACGAACCACCGGAGGAGGTATACAATTCGAAGCGTATATATAATATATATATATATTTTTTTGTTTTTATGTATAACCACGCATAACTTTTTTCGTAGTGGTCCGATTTCAATAATTCTTTATTTATTGGAAAGAATATACGTTGAAATTGGTTTTATTTAAATTTTATCAAAATCGGCTGAGCCATTTTTGATAAATCAACAATAATGTGAAAAATGCTACATCGATCCGTGCGAAATATTCGCGAATTCTGTACACGGGTGAAGTCGGTCATGCTAATTTTTGCAAAAAATAATCTTGTTAATAGATAGTCCGCCAATTTGTATTCGTAAATGGTCACGAAACCAAGTAAAAGTAGAAGCAAACATTGAAAATCTTTGCTAGTGTGAACGTAGGTAGTCTTGTAACATTTCGAAAATTGTGCACCAAGTTTTCGAACAATAGCTGGCACTATCGACGAGTATTTCAAAGGTCAGTATATTCCAGGCATTGTAACATTGTTCAGCACTATCGACAAGCCCTGTCCTTGAGTAGCTACAGACAGGCGCGGGGGACTAACGATTTAATGCCTGTTCTGTCCCTCGTCTGGACCCAAAACGTCTACAACTTTACGGTTCGCTATTCTGTCTGGACCTTATAATATTTAATGCATACGTACACTTGGCTCAAAATGTAATACACCTGTATACAACGTGTAACGGAAAGGCTGTATACATAAAAAGTGGGTTGATACTATACCTTATATAGATGCTGTATTCGAAATTCCGAGACAAAATAACAACATTCACTTTAAAAAAAAAATTAAATATGACTGTCTAGAAAAATCTTTTGCACGTAAACAAACATGTCACAACAAGGAGGTGTGGTCTGATTTTGATGGCTAAAGTCGTGTTATTGACCTCACAGCTGTTTAGTGTGATAGTGCTGTGCAAATGTGAATTAGTCATAAAATGACTAGTTTTTCAAAAAAAGATTAAAAATCAGCAAACGCACTTACACGGCTAAACATGCCCCCATCTAGTTTGTTACCGTTATCTGATTTGGTACTTTCAGTATGTATACACCAAGGAAGTTTCATACGAGAACTGGAACGCTTACGAAGCAAAATTTAAAAAAGAAAAATGTACTTTCTTGCTATAGACAAAAGGTTCACATTCGTTTCTTACTTATCAAATGGGAAAAACATTCCGAGCAAGACAGCAACAACTGTTGGGCGTTGTCCCTTTCTCGAAACTTACCAGTATTAATAAAACTATTAGATGGTAGATTATCTCATATATCTGGTAATCATAAAATCGCATTTAATCGTACAAGTTGATAAATAGATTAGCATAAAATGTATTCTAATTAACGTAATAAGTTCGATAATGTTCTGATTTTAATATTGGTACGTAATTATTTTTGCAATACAAAAACTGTTTTTTCATATTAGTAGAATTAGTAGTAATTTACCAACTACGCACGGCCGCACCTATAGCGCTTCCAAAAACAATATGGCTGATAATTTATGCAAAAGTCGTCATTCTGCTTGCTGCTTAATATATTTATAAGTTGAAAAATGGTGAAAAATTGTTGCGTTAAGGGCTGTAATAATGAAGCTTATGCTGGTTGTGGAATTTCATTTTTTAGGTAAGTTTCTTAGTTTATTTACAAATTTCTTGTGTAGGGTGACAATAACAACAAAACATTTCGGGAATGTGATGTTAGGTTGTAGAGAGAAGTAATGACTACTTATATATAATCTAAAACTACGTACGTTAGTAAGTCATTATAATCAATTAAGAACCTACTTCTATGAACTATGCACTTTTCTGGTATAATAGCAAAATAATGAACTGTGTACTTAGTAACTAGTACAGCACGGTAACTACGGGTAAATATAATTTGCTGTCACGCTATTTATCAGCTAATTTTTATAATATTTCGCAAGATGGTTTAGTATATTCTAACAAGATTTGTAAATGTGAGCAAAACTGGTCAAAAGCGAGTCGAGATTTTCAATTTGTTTATTTATAGAAAATGTAACTTATATCACTTAATACTAGGCTTTATATTTTTATCATTAAAGACTACGAATTAAAAAATTACATAAAATAGAACAGAATAAACACAAACATGAATTAAAAGATATAAGAACAACAACGTGTTATTATTTTTTTACGCTAACTATACCTACCGTTAAATTTTAGGAATATTTTGAGATCACAATTTGACTTCTTCGCAATATGAAAAAATATTTTTAGCAATTATTGTTGTCCATTCGTCGGCAAAGATGTCTACTAGCGGGTGGGAGGCGCTGAAGGCATTAAGATGATGGTGTAGAGATAATATTATAATGAACTGATGTACTCAGCCGAAAGGAGGTTTACTATAAGGCTATAGTTTGAGACTAGACTATAATTTGAGGAAAAAAATCTGCTGTTACATCCATTTTGTCGATTCCGAGTTTCAGTTTTGCTGCTTTTTTTCTCGAATTTCGGGTTAGTCTCATAGTAAACGTTCGTAATAATGGTCTTAATTAACCAATCATTTTTACTTAATACAGGATATGCAGATAACCCTGTTTATAATAATATTTGAATTTCAGATGTATCCCACCTGAAATACAAATGATTTCCCTCATTCTTTTATTGGTATATACTTAGTGTTTTGTAGATTGTCCTGTTAAATGAAATTACTGTATGGATACACTAGTAGAAAGAGATATATTCCAATGTTGGTGCTTTACTCTTCGGAACGTTTTTGGGATGCTCGTAATCATTCCAGTTCTCGTATGAAACTTCCTTGGTATACACTCTTTCCGTTACACGTTGTATACAGAGTTTTTCTTGATGGCGCATATATTCTAGGCCTCTAGGGTATCACTGTACTCATCATTATGATCAACTTATACTCTACCAACTTTTCTGCGTAACCAACACTGAAATTGCTGTAATATTAAAATGAGCCGTTCCATGCATTTTGTCGAAGGTTTTGTCTCTAATAATACATAATTATCTGTTTTTTTTCTCGCGATTTAACCACATAGTAAGAGTTGGTTTAAATTATGAGTAGGTACCTATAATGATAGTCATAGTCATAAACATTTATTTCCATTGGAACATAATAATATATGTGAACAGTTGGACACGTCGATTAAAACAGCAGAATATTTAAAAATAATTACATTTACAGAAATGATAAATAAAACAAGCGGCTGTAAAGGGACCTCGTCAAAGCTTAAAATATATATCAATCTAGTATATAGTACTGTACTGTACCAGCCTTTTTAATAGTCCACTGCAGGACGTAGGCCTACCCACGAAGGGTGATTAGGCCATATCCACCACGCTGGCCCAGTGCGGGTTGGTGGATTCACATACGCCATCGAATTTCTTCTACGGACGTATGCAGGTTGCCTCACGATGTTTTCCTTCACCGAAAAGCCAGTGGTTTACTATATACTTTTCGGTGAAGTATATAGTAAAAAAAATATATAATGGTCAGCGTTCGGTAATAATTCAATTCATTGCGTTCAGAGCTAGATTATTTCCATGCTCTTTTGTTTATAATCAAGCCTAGTCGCAGAGAATATAGACGGGACATATCCAAATGAGATGGACCAATTTCCATGCGCAATCTCTCAGACGGAACCGGAATGACGTCACGTCGCAATCGTAAATCGGCCACCATTCCAGTTTCGGCCATAGATTCATATAATTGAGAGATGCGCCATTAGCTCCGCGCTAAGTGTTAATAAAACTACTCAGTGATGTAATTACACGTCTTAAGAGCTCTTTGCTTATAGGACGTCAAAACACAAGTTTTCACCCAGAGCTGTTACAACCAGAGGGATAATGTGGTCGATCGAGAAAATCTGAAGGAGATGCATTGATTTAACATGGCATAAGTTAAAAAACGACGTGATATTTTTTTTACACACGTCCTCTGACCCCAAACTAAGCAAACCTTGTGATATGGCTGCCAGAGACTGATATACATAATTATACTTATTTTTAAATACATACTTATATAGATAATAACTAAATAACACCCAGACACAGAGCAAACACTTATGTTCATAACATAAATATTTGCCCTGGGTGGGGATCGAACCCACGCCTCATTGATCCAGAAGTTAGGGTCACTAACCACTGAGCCAACGAGGCAGTCTCTCTCGATTCAGTGGTTTTTGCTGAATTTTCTCCCGATAGTGTCAAATTACAATGCATATTTGACTGTTTTGACAGCTCTGGGCAAGATTATCCATACATTTTTGTGGTTGAGAATTGCCTCAAGCGACAACAGCGCTATCTCTCTGATTGTATTAGCTCTGTGAGTTTTCATATCATCTGTTCGAAAATGACCAATAAGCGGCAGTTAAGGTGACGCATTGATAAACTATTATTTCAAAAATTCTCCCTTTACTCGGACAAATTTTACGCGGTCGCGCTCGACTGGATCGCGCCAGAGCGGCGGGCGGCAGTGAGTTTTTAATTAAGTACTCTTAATGTACACATTAAAAAAATAACTTCTCGGTATTTGAAATAGAATAGCGGTCTGGCTATTTTATTCGTAAAAAATAATGGAGTGTTGTCGCTGAGCATTCAATTCATATCAAACTTTTTTTTATGTAAAATTTGTAAGTTTTTTTTTAATAAAGCCGGATACTTTTCATAATTTGGTCCGGTTCATTAAATTTTACAAGATTTTCCCTTATCTATGATATTTTTTAAATTTGAATCGATATCATTCGTCCTCTCACATCGCGCATTCAAAAGTACTCGTTTTCGTGTTTCTCGGCCCGATGCCTCGTCTTAATTAGCGTAGAACCCTTCGCTGCGCTCTGGGCATGTCGAACTCGAACACAAAGCTACTCGACATCTAAAACCATTTAGCGGAAAAACGATGGAATTCCGAGAAAACCACCGCGAGCGTTTTCTTGCACTTCTTTTCCTGCTGGTATTTTTCTCCTGCAATCTGCATTAGAACTGTTTGTTCTGGTTCCCAACGAGTCTAATAATATAATTACGCCGCTTCTTTATGTATATGTGCCCTGATATCCCGGCTGGTTTTATTGCGGTCGCCTCTAGTACAAGTTCAAATCACATCTAGATATGAACGTTCAACAAAACTTCATGAATAATTCCTATCCTTACTAATATTCCTATATTAAGTTATGAAAATAAGATAAATTATATAATCTAACAATTATTTTTTGCAAAAAATAGCATGACCGACTTCACCCGTGTACAGACCTAGTATAAAACAAAGTCGCTTTCCGCTGTCTGTCCCCATGTAAACTTATATCTTTAAAACTACGGATTTTGATGCAGTTTGTTTTAATAGATAGAGTAATTCAAGAGAAATGTTTCTTTGTATACTTAATACACCTGTGCGAAGCCGGAGCGCATCGCTAGAACGCAAATATTATGCACGGATCGATGTAACATTTTTCACATTATTGTTGATTTATCAAAAATGGCTCAGCTAATTTCGATACAATTTAAACGGGATCAATTTCGAAGTATATCTCAGTTCTCATTCCAATAAAAAAAACATTATATCGGACTACTACTATGAAAAAAGTTATGCGTGGTTATACATAAAAAAAATATATACGCGTCGAATTGTATAACTCCTCCGGTGGTTCGTCGGTCAAAAACAGAAAAATATGGTATTGCCAGTTAGCTTAAAAAGACATCGACGACTGGAAACATAGCTGTATAAAAGTCACGGAAACATAAGGAGTAAGGAGAACATAACTCTATATTATATATTTACTTTCGGGATACCTAGTTTCGAAGTACCTTTTGTGATTCTATTAAATGTACAACAAAGACCATACCAATATTGAGCGCGCAAAATCACAAAACAAAACTATACTCTATAAAATTTAACTTGATCTCTGCGACAGTAGAAGATTGACATATTTAGAGTTGAGATAGTGGTGGAAAAAATCGATTTTCAAACAATGTTCTAATGAAATCGAATGAGTAGTTGAAGGTGAGAAATTGGATTTTATGTAAATAATGGTATGATATTAATTATATACTCATAATAATGTAACGATAGTATTTATCGACGTTTTTCACTATTATCGATGCTAATGTAACATATAATTGGGTTTACTTTAATTACACATGTAAATAATGTTATAATATTACAATATACAATAAAATTAATAATAAATCAAGTTTTATTGAAAATATCGTCTGTATAAACTATCGATATTTTAATTAAAACTCTATCTAAAACTCTGTGGTCACGATCATTCGTCGCCCATCACTAATCGGCATGCCCACAAAGTATGACATTGACAGGTACTGTCTGTACTTTTAAGAAATTCAGGACTTCATAGGCGTGATTTTTTTGACAGCTGAAAGGTTCAATTTATTTTCTCACTAGTTTTTACCCGCGGCTTCGCCCGCATACGCAATATATCATTATTATTTATAGCCTATGTGTTATTCTGTTATATAAGCTATATTATTGCAAAGTTTCATCTCAATCCATTCAGTAGTTTTTGCGTGAAAGAGTAACAAACATCCATACATCCATCCATCCTCACAAACTTTCGCGTTTATAATATTAGTAGGATACCACTGCGAAATTTCCCTTTCTATCCTTTCTTCAAAATGATTAAGAAAATCTAGGTCCCTACTAGGTAAACTAGGTACTTCACTACACTTTCTTAGTAATCATTAGAAAAAGCTAAATACTTCACTAGATTTATTTAACTATTTATTTTACTTTTGCTGGTCAAATGCAGGTCAGCCTTTTGTACCCAGTAGACCACGCAGGGCATTTTTAGACCAAATTAAAGAAAATGTAGATATCATGTCGTACAGGGAGGTGAAAACATAGGCCAAGGAAGAATAGAGTAAGGCCCAGAGACGTGAAAGTTGTTCCATAGACAAGAGCTTTGCGCTTAAGTTCTGATAATGATGAACCATTACCTACCTATACCTAATCTGTACGTTTGTTCTATTATTTGCATTATACAGCATGACTTTTTTTTCAGTGCACAAATTTTTGACGCGCAATAGAGATCATTAATAGAACATATTTCGCTCATAAAAAGATCGACTTCTTTTTCAGCAATTTTTTGTCAAATTATTCCAAAGAAAATTATATTGCATGCACCCTACACTCCAGACAATAACTACCTACCAAAAGGTCTCAGACGTAGGTACGACGCGGCCGCGTAGGTACTCAGACGTAGGGTAACATTGATTACTCCGTTTATCTGTATATTTTCTCGTGAAGTTATTTCAATATTTTTGTCCAAAAGTGAGTAAAACCAATGTAGGTGTTTAATTGTTTGTTTATTATACTTTCCGTATGCAAAGTATGTGCATTGAAAAAAATAACACCCTGTATTCCTCTAACCTATATTTACTTGAGTTTTGTCATACTCGTTTTAACAACATCAAATTTAAAGAATATGACATTTTCTGTCCTATCAAACGAAATTCGAAATTAGAAAAAATACCTCCTAAGTACCTACCTACAATACTTTCCTCCCTACACACTTTCTACCCAGTCATCTGGACAGCTTACACCAACACTTACACGCCCCCGTACCTGCGCCAGCGAACTGCTTGTTATTCTCCTTGACTTGTGATAAGAAGCTGTAATATTTTACTAAGAAGACTTACGGTCGAGAGCTAGCGGTCGCAAAAATATACCTTTCTTTACAGTTAATTCAAAATTTGTCATAAGTGAAATTTTTAGTGAGAAACTAAGCAAAAAAATTGACGATTAGATAATACAGGACAATGAATTGTCATGTACGGTTTTCACAAGTGAATAATAGGTAACTACTTCTCATTAAAAAAAAAGTGTGAAAAGTTTAGTCGATTATGTATTAACCCGACTGCCAAGGAAGGATATTGTTTTTGATGATTTATTTAAGCTAAAGAGACATGCAACCGAATAACCCCTTCCGGACCCAACACAACCGGCACAACTACTATGGTCAACAATAGGTTACTTCAAAGAGTTATCTTTATGATAAGCACTTCAAAAATCTGAAGCGAACGCAGGATTTGAACCTTGCCCCTTCGGATCACTAGCCCGACGCTCTAACCAAAAAGATAAAAATCTAGTGTGGAAAGCACTTAAAATAAACATCAGAACAATAGGTTACTTTCAGTAGTTAGTTTGTGTAAGATGTCTCCTAATATTTATTATTATTATAAGGTAGCCAGTTGCTTCACAGGTTTTAGCATCTATATTTCTGTTTTATGTGTGTGTGTGTGTGTGTGAATGTGAATCAATAAAGAGTATACTTAATTATTATTTATTATCATTTATTAAAAAAATCAGCAAAGAGAACATGGTCAGGTGGGACTTTTCAGATCAAGAACAGTGTGCTTGTGGTGCTGCCGTTCAAACCATGGCACACCTTTTAGCCTGCCCGCTTTGTCCAAAACAATGCACACAAAAAGACCTGCCTCCCTACCGCCTAAGCAATAGCAATCGTAATCAAGTAATCGTATCAATTGCTTTGCGCGGATTGCGAAAGCAATCGTTGAATGAACAACTTTGATGGCTAACGTCACATAGGCGGTGCCAAATGACTAAAATGAAGTCATAAACGATTGTTATTACGATTGCTATTGCTTTAGGCGGTAGGGGGGCTGAACCTGGCTACCGAGGACGCGATAGAGGTCGCCAGATTCTATATATCTAGGTGCTATGTACCTATAGTAACAAAAAAGCTGTTTAAACTTTATTATGTAGTTAAACTTAATTCTCGCTGGTACAGTCCCAAGCAATATAGAAATATAGCTACTTTGTCAATTATAACTACATACATATTAAAATGTAACAACGAGGGGTACAATCGCAACTACATACCTAAAATATCCAAGTTCTTCACCCCTTCCCTTACTAGAGAAATAACAACTAGGCATGTATTCGGATTCCGCCCGACAGTTACCAAAACATCTGGCACCCCTCTTAACTGTGCTGCATAATTTATGTACACCCCAAATATGGGGAAATTGGAAAATTATAGTACTTTAGTCTCCCGTAGCTTATAAATAAGAACGCACTGACTAGCAAATACAAATTGATGAGCCGAATCCTCTTCCAAAGGACCTTATTCAAATCCCCGGAGCGTCTCAAACTATCTTATCTCATGCGAGGGGCAAAAGGTTCAAAGTCTCAGACTTTTTATTCGTAATGTACGTGGCAAAAACCGTGAAATATGTCCCGTAATCGCAATTTGTTCAGATTTATGACTACGCACGATATTCTCCCGATTCCCTTGATATGGATTTGTACTTCAGACCTAGAACCAGAATTGTGCAGATGTCTAACTTGAAAGAAATATCGGCAGGTTACTAAACTTATTAGTGCAGAAGTAGATGGTTTTACAATTTATGAATATTGTTTTAAAAAAATCTACCAGTAATCTGCCTTTTATTGACTTCCAAAAAGGACGAGGTACTATGTTCATCTGTATGTTTTTTTTATGTATGTTCGTTGATATTTTCGCCAATAATAAACCGACTTCAAAAATTATTTTTTATTTCGAAAGGGTATAGGTACTCCCGAAACCCCCCCGAGTGGGTTCCCGTCTTGTCGTGGCGGGGGGGCTTAGTAGCCATGGTTGACACGGGGCCATGGTGAACGAAGAGGAACCCGAGGTGGGGCCGCCTCTCCGGGTTTTTTCCCCAAACCCGTGTAGAGGCTGGCCAGTAGGTCGCTAGTCGACTGAGGAGGACTTCGGTGTCGCGTTCATCGCGATGCCGCGGCCGAGCCCATTGAGGCGGGGGCGGCGGCGGGATAGAAGGGCGGCGAGTGTGCCGCTGCCTATACATCCTGCCAGCGGCCCTAACGGGTGCCGCCAACGTGTTAACGGAGGCGGTGGGGCTGCAGGGGAAGAAGAGTGTCGGTATCGCGATGGCCGCTCTCCCTATCCTCTGCAGCTGTAGTGGCAGGCGCGGGGCCACTTTAATTGACCCGTTGCATCAGGACCAGGGCTGTCGGATACGGGTGCTGTCCGACGCCCAGTGCTGGTTGGTCCCAGGTGGTCGATGACGATGTGTCTGGTGTTCGGCACGTCGTCAATCTGGAGGGAGCGCAAGCTCCGAGGTGGGGCCTGAGTAAGGCCAGCGCTGTCGGGTGCCGCGGCGGAGTGCGGAAGCGTGCCCGTAGCCCCGACACCAGGCGTAGTGGACGAACACCCAGGGGTTTTGGTGGGTATACCGTCCAGTGGCGGGACTCCCACATAACCACCCGCCTGTCCACGAGGTATGGTGGTATCCATAAAGCATTTCCCATGGTAAAAAAAAGGTAAGTACTCCCGAAATAACCCCATTCAAATTTCATCGAAATTGGCTACGCCGTTTTTGATAAATCAACTATACCTAATATATATGGATGGATGACACATGAATTCGTGCAAAGTATTCTAATTCTGTACACGGTGGAAGTCGGTGGTGTCATTTTTTAATTATAATTACAGTTATACTTCTGTTCTTTCCAAGCTGTCAGCCTTTTGGGTTATCTTTATTGCTGATTACTTGAGTGTTGAAAGCCTCGGGGTAAATCGTTTTTGTTCTCTGAACTTTATTGTATCGCCATTGTACTAAATTTCAACCGCACATTAAGTACCTGAGTATGTCTGATTTTGTAATGACTTGAATTTTCTTAGACAATAGCAAAGAAGATATAATAAACAATAGATTCGGTGGATACAAAATGGTTCTTTTAACGACGGACAATCTTAGATCTCAACACTATGGCCAAAATTTTGTTGCGATTTCATGGTATATCAGGATTGTATTTAAACAGCCTTTTATAGTGAATATTCATATAAACCTTTCTTGTACTTTATATAGTAACATTTTGTATTTGTGATGCCTTAAAAATAAACATTGATGAGGAAAAATATATTTTTTTCGAAATTCCCCCCTGAATCTGATCCATTTCAGTCAACTCCCCGTGCGCCTGAAAGCAACTAAAATATTTGATATGAAACACACTGCCATCTAATATATGGATAAAAATACCATTTTTATCTTTTATTCAGTTTCTTCTTCTCTTGAGAAGTTGATGGCATCTCGTATCAGAGTTTTATTTTCGGGTTATAGAAACAGATTTAATTTACTAAGCCAACTAGTTTGCCTTCTTGTGGATTAGAATTAATCAATCCCTGGCCATGACCACTTCTTCAGAGTTTCAGATCTCCAAATCAAAATAAATATATTTAACACGTAACCGTGTTCACTGAGCGGTGAAGTGGTAGTACACCCGCCTTACAAAGGTACAATCGTGAGGTCGCGGTATCCCGGTCCCGTACCAATGAGTTTTTTGGAACTTATATATGGAATTTCACATGCACCACTAGCTTTTCGTAAAAGGAAAACATCGTTAGTATTCGAGAGGCAACTGCTTAGTCTTTATAAAGCACAAGTCAGGTCTTGCATGGAATACTGCTCTCACCTTTGGGATGGCTCTGGCAAATATCAACTGGAGTCGATTGAGAGGCGAGCCAGGAGGCTGATTGACAACGACACCTTGACTAAGACGCAGCTGCAAAGTCTTGAGCATCGTCGCAAGGTAGCGTGTTTGTCGGCCTTTTACCGGATACACTTCGGAGAGTGCGTCCAGGAGTTGCACAATCTGGTCCCCCTGCCCCTTTCTTCTATCGTACGGCTAGACAGACGCGACCAAAGCGCCACCCTTTTATGGTGGACATTCCGCGCGTTAGAACGTTTCCGAGCGTTTCGAATCCTCATTCCTCATACGAACAGCCAGAATGTGGAACGCCTGAGTCTGTCTTCCCGTTAAAGTACTACGTGGATGTCTTCAAATCCCGAGTAAATAGGTATCTTCTAGGTCAGCGTGCTAAACCCTAGACCGCACATCTGCTCAACATCAGGCAGTGTGTAGTCAAACGCGAACCTATTAGAAATTTAAAAAAAGGCAACCTGTGTACGTCTGTATAAGAACTTCGGTGGCGTAGGTATGTAAATCCACCTATCCACACTGAGTAATTTAGATACAGCATATATAACCCAATCACTCTTCGAGAGTAAGCATAATTGTTCAAGCTGTTCATCAGAGGATTATTAAAAAGTATACGATCGATTGTCATTTGCTCCAAACTCGTATCCATTCCACTCGTAACTCCCCATACGCGAAAACGAGTGAGTAAAACATTCGCCATGATAAATTACACCCATTCTTGAACGGCTACAGATTTCTCCGATGAAACGTTCCGAACATAATGTTGCGATATATCATAAGCACTTGCGGAAACTCAAATAACACTGGAACGAGCGAGAAAACGAGCAAAGTATTTAGACAGGATGTTGCTAACCCTACTATTTTAACAGTAGATTTACTGTTTACACATTGACTCTGCTTAATGTTTCATTTCAAATTTTTACCGTTTTTCAATCATTGTTCAGCGCCACCTAATTATACTGAGAAATGTAAAAAAAAGTCTAATTTAAAAAAAAGACTGCAGATGAAGTGAAAAGAGGAAAATAACTTTACTTTAATTTATTTGTTTTTCATTATGTTGTAGGTAAACTTAGTAGATAAATGTTTCAATTTAAGCAAGATATCTGCTACTTTTCACTTTATCTACTGTTTTCTCCTGTTTTTTTTTCTTAATGTGAATTTCCTGAGATTTAGTATTCTGGGGTTGGCAACACTGGCAGGACTGCGAGTGGAAAGTAAAGTCGGAAATGATTATTTTAGTTCATTCTGTGTTTAAAAGCAAAGCTTTAGTCGGTAAAGCGCCTAATTGCTAGGTTTTATGATCTTTTGCCTACGTTTCTACTTTTACAAACAGCTTGATAACTATATTTTAATGTATATATTCTGTTTTGTTAGGTACTATGTTTTGGGACCTACGTTTAATTTTTTTTTTCGTTACTTTCTTGCATTATATCGGTATGATCTTAGAGAGTATTTCTAATTAATATTATAAATTCTACTGTGAGTATTGATTTCGTGGATAAACACGGTCACTTCGAGATATTTCAAAGTATTCCATTAACACCTAAAGGTTTGTTTACGGCTCGATTTCCCGGACGAAACCTCAATTAGTAAACAATTCGAAACTTGCCGTCAACAGACCGGAATTCGCGTGAAGTGGGGACTCTACCAAAATGAACCGGAGATAGAGCAGGGTAGAGCGTCGAAGACCGTAAGCCAATTGAAATAAATGCAATTAAATTATTATAAAAATATAACTTTTTAAATACAAGCTTTTTAGATCCCGGATATCATATAGCAGCAGAGTGCCAGCTAAGACACGTAAAACGAGAACCGTCATGTTAGGGCTCGTTTTACTCTTGTTTATCTTGTTTAGTACATTAGTACCTATGGCCACCTTCCGATTCCATCATCAAATCAGCTCTAGGGTACCATAATATTGTATTGTCACGCAATTTACATATGCGTGCAAAATATCAGCTTAATCGAAAACCGGGAAGTTGGTCAAGTTTAACTTGCATGATTCCACGCGAACTTACATACTTACATAGGTACATACATGGCAAGTTAGATAAAAGCTTATAATAATGCTATATCTATTTAGGCTAAACGTGTACAAGCTAGCACTATAAGGTGCTTTGCACATGGAGCAACTTAAGTTTAAGCCACTATCAACTTTTGTTTCCTGTAAAAAGTTGGTAGTTGCTATAACGTTTACGGTAGCCGCACTTTTATGGCAATATGTGAGAGACACTGGCATTTCCAGACACAGGCTGAGGGTGTGAAATCAACCAACAAGTTGCCATTGACTGTTGTGGAAACTGGCCACTTGAAAAACCGGTAGCTATATATTTAAGAGTTGCACTTGCTGCGCGAACTGGTATGCAATCAGCCAAGAACAAAACAAAACTCCGCTTAGTTACCATTGAATTTTGTTGCATGCATTGAATTCACGGACTACAATGCTCTACCCATTTGTAATTATTTGTTGAAATTCTAATCACTAAAGTTGTTGTAAAAGTACCTGTGAATAAATTATTTAGTTTTTTTTTTAACTTCCGGATATCTCTGTTCTGATCAGCTTTGGTGTAGTCTAAGCTTAATGGCGTGGCGGTGATTGACGACTCAATCCCAAAAATTGAGCTTCCCGCCGCCATTATCCGAAATATCGAGACCTTTGGTATTTTGGTTCGTCCCTTGAATAGATCAACAATTGTGGACCTTTCAACACATCGTTCGTATACGAAGCGATCGTTTATGTCTGAATCGGTAGGTACCCTTGTAACGTGGATAAAGTAAATTCGTATAAGCCTGGGCCAGATGGCTGGTAGTGCTGGCACAAACAGCATACGAGTACCAGAGCTTTTAATCCGTTTTAAAATGATTTTGAGTTGGCTCGGCAGTTAAAAGTATACAATTCCGCGTATTATCCGTACCACCCTAGAGCTCATTACAAAATTCATAGGTCGATTCGAAAACTAACAATTCTGACAGCTGCTTTACTATACTAATCGCTAAAAAAACAAGTCAAGCTACGGTTTCAGAGTTGTACTCGTTACGACAGTCTATAGTGTAATTTGTTTTGCTTCATATAATATATCAATAAAGGAGATAATACAGGAATGATACTTACTTAGCTGCACGCTTATAGAAAACTCAATGGTGCACTTCTTTGTCGCTGCAAATATCAAAGCGTAATTCATTGCTTTATGTACGAACATCTTTTTCATCTCTACAGTCGTTTCATTCTTTAGGCTAAAATATTTCGTTAGCAGGTGAGCTGGTCTGAAAAGCTCCTTTCTGTAGCAGATACCGCTTTTTATAGTAAATCTTGCGGAAAGGAATTTTCGGGAGCTCCATTGAAGAATCTAAATTACACAGGAAACCAAAAACGCGGTTATTCTCAGGGTTTTGGGAAATAGATTTAATTTCTGTCGCCTGTCATTTTTAGCGAAGATTATGTCTAAAATGACATATATAAAATAGCAAGATATAATATATTTTATTAAAGAAGGTTTGCGAGAACATTTGAAATATCGACGTTTTTAACTTGAATGTGACCCCTAAACTCACACATCAAAATTGATCTAACAGTTAAGTATCATAAGGTATCTGTGATATGAGTTAATATGGTGATGTAGAAGTAGACTAACATCTTATTCTTCTTCTTCCTTTCATCATTCCTAAGAAGAAACCTTTTATGCAGAGGATGAATGCTTAAGGCATGCACGCAATATTTTTTTCTAACTATTACACACTTATTACGATTTTTTGTGAAAGCGATCGATATAATCCGAGGCTACATCTCCGTATAATGACGCCTTTACGTTATTATATATATCAATAACTTTAGGTTATTTTGTTGCCGGACGTAAAAATAGTTATTTTTGGTCAGTCTAGTCAGTTAACTGAAGAACGATTTTTTTTACAACATTAATAGGAGGGCAGTTACAGGTCAGCCCCAGTGCGCCCGCCTATATTACATTAATAAAAATACAAAATAATTTATTACCACAACAAATATACATTAGTAACAATTGCCAGGGTGCCTCAAACTCGGCTAAGCCTGTATCTTGAGGTCCAGTGTAGAATTGAGCAAGTAGACTTTGTTGCGCGCGCTTAAGATATAATGAAATGTAAGATCTGAACTATATGAACTACCTTAAAAATAATTTTAACATAAAAAAGTTGTGGTAACAATATTAAAAATCATCAGACAAGTAAAAAATCAATACCTACATAGACAATTTTTTACACGGCCTCTGACCCCAAACCAAGCAAAGCTTGTGATATAGCTGCCAGAGACTGATATACTACGTATACTTATTTTTAAATACATACTTATATAGATAGTAACTAAATAACATCCAGACACAGAGCAAACACTTATGTTCATCACATACATATTTGCCCTGGGATCGAACCCACGCCTCTTTGACCCAGAAGTTAGGGTCACTAACCACTGAGCCACCAAGGCAGTCAATTGAGCAACAAGAACCTATTCTGCTGGTTTAAGAATTACATGCTTAACCCTACCATAAAGATCAATTTGTCGTTTATTCTATCACGTCCGAGAATCAGTTCCCTACAGGTACAAAGTCTACTCAGACATTCCTTACAATTTTCACTATTTCTATACTCTGGTTCGCGTTATTTCCGGACACTACTGAACGTTTCGCCTCAAATATTCGTATTCGAGGTAAGTGTGAGGTCCCACAGTCCCACTCCTGTGGAGCACCTCATTACTAGTCCTGGCTTGCCGCTCGATAACCGTCCATATGTATTTTTTATTTTATTTCTGCGGGACAGGAGTTTTGTAGAGGTGTGAGTCTCAATCTCGATTAAGGCTCCATCAAACACAGGCGGTACGAGCGGTAGAGCGGTACGAGCGGTAGAGCGGTACGAGCGGTAAAGGGCGGTACGGCGGTACGGCAGTACCGCGACCGGACCTGTGTGAGCCCTTCTTATAACCAGTACAATACAGATGCCCGCCCGTCTGCTATACCGCTCGTACCGCCTGTGTGTAAAGGAGCCTTTATCATCAGCCTACCCTTATATGCCACTCATTTAGGAGGGGTCGATTGATACATTATGTACACTTCTTCCATTCATTTCTATAGCATTCGTCATATCTGAATTTATTCCCAGTTTACTCATATTATTTTTAACATAGTTCTTCCATACTTTTTTTCGGTCGTGTCCCAATCTCAATAATGCCAGTTACTATTTATGCATGTATTTGCTTATATTTTTACGACTGATAGATATATCATTAATGATTTCAAACTGCTTAGGTTGTTATTCTTGTTCGGATTTCGGATTACTATGAGTAATTGCGTGAAAGATAAAATCCACCGGACATCCATACCGCCCGGGTCCGCACTTCTCATTTCGAGATGCATTAGGCCCTCCCACGCTCATCAAATTTTCAACATGTTCTTCCTACTTTGTATAAAAGTAGGCACATAAACCTAGTCACATTGGCAATAAGCGCCACCTCACAGATTGACCAACAGCTACTACGACCAGTGACGTTCCTATTAACAGATACGCTATTAATCAACAACTGTATGCTGAGTGTGAGTTTTGTCGTAAACATGACACGCTCTTCGGCGAGCGCGTAAGCATGTAATTTGTATGAACTTGTTGTGTTTCAAAAACGCGCCGCTAGTGGCGCTGTACATTCCTTCATACAAATTACATGCTTACGCGCTCGCCGAAGGGCGCGTCATGTTTACGACAAAACTCACACTCAGCATACTGTGCATATAACGCGAATAAAATTATTCAATGTCTTTGTTTCTTACACGGTGATTCATTGCCTCAACATAGAGGTATGTCATTCTTATGCAATTGAGCGAGCTATGGAGAGGGCTATGCTCGGAGGTTCTCTGCGAGATCAAATCAGGAATGAGATCCGTATATAGAAGAACCCAAGTTACCGACATAGCCCTGTGGATTAGCAAGTTGAAATGGCAGTGGGCAAGGCACAAAGCACGGATGACTGATGACCGTTGGGGTTGAAAAGTTTTCGAGTGGAGAACACGTACTGGCAAGCGCAGCGTAAGACGTCAAGATCCACAAGCTGGACGGATGACCTCATTAGGATCGCAGGATCGCGCTGGGTGCAATCTACTTCTAACCGGTATGGAGATCTGAAGGGAAGGTATATGTACAGCAGTGGACGTCCTATAGCTGAAACGATGGTAACACCGAGTTAATTACATATTTGTTTTTCGTTGTTAAAAGCAATAAGTTTATTTAATTTGTGTTTAAAATTATTACGTAATATTTTGCTGTACAAGGAAGATAGGCTAAAAGAGAGTTCTATACCCTGCACTGGACTTGAGTTAATATATTTTTTAGATATGTATTGTTATGTATTCATTTTGTTTAAGCCGAAAATGTTGAGTTTTTTGAGTCGTAAGTGAGAGGATGTTTATTTTAAAGATTTTAGATAATTTATATTCATATTAGATTCGATGTTTTGTAAGTACTCGTAGGTACCTATATGACCACTCTCACTCGAATATGCAGTGCCCGACATACTGAATTTTGTACCTATTTCGTTCTATTACCTACTTTGTTATCATCATCTTGTACTGTATGAAGCATGAATAAATGAAATGAACGATGAACGAATTAAGCTATCCACGATAATAACGATTACCTAGCTTCCGGCACTTGCCGTGTTCTTTACCAAACGTATCTTGTACAGTGTAATATCTTTGACTACAGCCAGCCGCCATCCATTTGGCTATTTTATGGTGTGTTTACAGGCGGGCCGACTATAGCTGGCATAAACCGCACAAAGTGACATAAACGTGCGTGGATGGCCGAGCCTTGGGTAATTGCCTGCTCAAACAAAATAGCCTATCTGACGTTATCGGACACTAGCTGATATTAGTGGGTGACTAATGATGGCATAGAAATGAATGTAAGTTTTTATGGGTAGTGGCCAACTCTAGTTTCAGATTTCATGAAATCAAAATAGATATGGACATGTTAATCATCCTCATCACTTATTACTGACCTGCGGTCCTGGTGACACCGAACAGCTCTAACTCCACCAGTATGCGTGCTGCAGCTGCCGTCGCTGCATTGAAGGGAGACGTTTGTCGACACAGGAAGGTATAGGGAGAGACAAAATGATACGCCACGAAACGGTGACGTAACAACAACAAAAAGGTATTGAAGAGTCTCTCAGACCTCACGTCAGTTGCAGAGGGTTATATTTATTTTTTAATCCCCTACGCAAAAACGACGGAATGTTACCAAAAAGTTTGTGGTATCTTTGCGTCTGTGTGCATGTGTGTCTGTCTATGTCTGTGTCAGCACTGTCAGCTACCAAACTTAAGAACCTATTTTGATTAGTCGGGAGTGTTCTTAGATATGTTTCACTTAAATCGGTTCAGTAACTTCTAGGTTATCAGCTCTTTTGCTAGCTGCGTTAGTATGTACACTTCTTCCATTCATTTCTATAGTATTCGTCATATCTGAATTTATTCCCAGTTTACTCATATTATTTTAACATAGTTCTTCCATACCTTTTTCGGTCGTTCTGTCGTGTCTCAATCTCAATAATGCCAGTTACTATTTATGCATGTATTTGCTTATATTTTTTTGACCGACGAACCACCGGAGGAGGTATACAATTCGACGCGTATATATATATATATATATATATATATATATATATATATATATATATATATATATATATTTATATATATATTTATTTATTTATGTATAACCACGCATAACTTTTTTTATAGTAGTCCGATTTCAATAATTCTTTTTTTATTGGAAAGGGTATACTTCGAAATTGGTCCCATTTAAATTTTGTCGAAATCAGCTGTAGCCATTTTTGATAAATCAACAATAATGTGAAAAATGCTACATCGATCCATACATACTTTTTGCGTTCTAGCGATGCGCCCCGGCTTCGCACAGATGTATTATACATATAAACATTTATCTTAAAATACTCTATCTATTAAAATAAACTGCATAAAAATCCGTTGCGTAGTTTTAAAGATATAAGCATACATGTGGATAGACAGTGGAAAGCGACTTTGTTTTATACTATGTAATGATTCTGTACACGGGTGAAGTAGGTCATGCTATTTTTTGTAAAAAATAATTATACGATTGATAAATATAATAATATCATTAATGATTTCAAACTGCTTAGGTTGTAAGTAATTCTTGTTCGGATTTAAAACGTAGGGGATTTTTAAAAATCCTAATTTAGTCTTGTTTGACTTATCTGTGATTAGTTGATAGAATGGAAATTAGCCATTTACCGGTTCAGTCTATAAGATAGTACCAACCAGCGGCGTCCTTACCTACTAATCACAAAGTTATCACAACAAATACAAATACCTATATCAAATACTTGATACTAGACTTGATAATTATATCGTCAGCTATAATGAGTGTATAACGGCTAATGGTTCACTACAATAGTGTAAATACTGTGTTCGATTTTTTAAGCAATGGACATATCAAGGATATTGTTGTGCTCATCATTACAAAAATGTCTATTTTGTTTGAAGTCTAATTTAGGCCATTATTCACAAAGAATTTTGTTGAGAATGCTTTGTAAAATAGTAGCTTGGGAGACACCTGACATTATTTTTACTATAAGAAGAATAGTTACCTACAAAGATATAAAATGTTTCTTTGACTTTGCTGTTGATATGACTTTGTTACTGGTAATCAATTAGCATCCTTTTAGGGGCTTATTCTGTACATCAAAACCAACTTTTGGTCAACGACTTTTGTCAAATCTCAAAAAAAATGCTGTTCCGTTTCATAAAAAATATCCATCACCCTCGACTCTATACATTTAGTATGGAGCAGCCGTTTTTTTTAGTTTTAACAAAAGTCAGCATAAACAGAATCAGGCAAGCATACCTAAATACATGCAGGCTCTAATTATAATAAAATCATTTCATCATATTTAACTTGGCCATGTTCTACAGTAGACTATTAAAACGACCGGTACAGGTACTGATCTATCTCTATCTTGCCACTGTTTTTAGGGTTCCGTACCTCAAAAAGAAAAAAAACGGAACCTTTATAGGATCACTTTGTTGTCCGTCTGTCCGTATGTCAAGACCTTTCATTTTGTTATTTAAAACTGTTTTAGCAACTGAATCGGAGAAATCCATCATTCTGAAAGAATTTCGTTTTACGTTTCATGATAAAGCTAATCAATCTAATCAAACCAAAATATTATTTAGTTATTCTTACTCATTTTTTGTTTGAATTAAGGATGGATTTTTACCAACCCTTGGCACACAAACATTACACGGACTATCCTAGACGTCCTAAGGAGCCCTTCAAAATCACACATGCAAAGTTTCAACGGAAATCTCGACTGGGGCCCTCCGAATCTAAGTGGCAGAAGGGCCCTCAGGCCCCCACCGGCCCCATTCAGGCCCTTCGAGGGCCCCCTTTGTTACGACGCCGGTGGCTCAGACGACTGATAGGGGCGGCTTTTTCATTAGGCTTTTTGTAGTAGGTTTTGTGAAACAATTCGATGTCCTTACGTAGAGAAAAGTGGCTAAGTTCGTAGCTACAGTGTTATTCAATTTGGCAGTAAATGTATTATTTTTATTGCCGCAAAAGTTTTTTTTAGAACGGCACACGTAAATATATAATTTGAAATTGTCATAAACTTAGCTTTAGTACTTTATCATCATCATCATTTCAGCCATAGGACGTCCACTGCTGGACATAGGCCTCCCCTAATGATTTCCAATAAGACCGGTTGATAGCGGTTTGCATCCAGCGCGATCCTGCGGTCCTCGTCGATTGGGGTGGCAGCCGGATCTCTGCCGGGGATTCTTAGCACCCCTTGCTCCGCCGTTACCGTGGTCGCTGCCGGAACCAGGACTAGCGGAGCTGCCGGGAACTGGGGGCCTGGTTTTATTTTGTGCCATCCTACAAGGGGGATTTTGCCCATAATTGCCGCGCTGGGCAAGCGTGTTGGCAATCGCAGGGCGTAGCTCTCGCGACGGGGATACTGCTGCCCATCCCCGCCCTGTTGCACTTGAGCTACGCTGTTCTGGATGGGTATACCGCCAACTGTCGGTTCCGTAGTACTTCAGTCGGCTCTTACGACACCTGGTACAAGAGGGGGGTGCTATTCTACTCTGCCGGCACCCCACGGCTTTAGTACTTATTTAGGTATATTTTATCATTAACTAGCGACCCGCCTCGGCTTCGCACAGGTGTATTATACATATAAACCTGCCTCTTGAATCACTCTATCTATTAAAAAAAAACTGACAAGTGTGAGTCAGGCTCGCACATCGAGGGTTCCGTTCAAATCCGGAAAATTTCACAAAATTGACGTAATTAAACGTAGGCGCTGGCTCAGTGCTGTTTGGTGGATTCACATACGCCACCGAATTCCTTCTACGGACGTATGCAGGTTGCTTCACGATGTTTTTCTTCACCGAAAAACCCGTGGTGTATAAATTCGTACATATATTACAATAGACCATCCACAGTAGACTGATGCCTGCTATGGCAAACAGTTTCAAATGAAACAACTAAATTTACTGTCATCGAGTTTAATATATGTACAAATGTCCAATGTCAAAGCAGGATGTCCAAAGATAAATTTCTATGGAGCGACGTTCGTTCTGTTTTATCCACCACAGAAAACACACTTATGTCGTTTTTTTGACTACAGGGAATTCTTTAATGACGAGTACATGAATTGATCAAAAAGATTTAAAGCTTGCGACATGATTTCAATAAATATGGTGACAAAAGCCCACCACATCAAGATTACTATTTCAACTGAAAAAAGACGGATTTATGTAATTAGATTTGTTGTGTTTTAATTCTAAGTTTTACAGAAGTTTGAGCTGCAAGAATGATGTCAAACACACTCCTCCGGATAATGGATAAAGAGCATGATAGTCAGTAATTTCTGGGTTATCTTTGAGTAATGAAATAATTACCTATCTGTGGACACTTGACAGCCAGTTAGCACCAAACTAAGTCGAGAATGTAAGGGAAGCAGGTTACTGATAGGTATCGTATCAGTTATCTATTAAGTTCGTTATCTAACCAGATAACTGATACTGTACTGGACGGTACCAGCCTTTTTAATAGTCTACTGCAGGACCCACGAAAAGTGATTGGGCCATATCCACCACGCTGGCCCAGTGCGGGTTGGTGGATTCACATACGCCATCGAATTTCTTCTACGGACGCATGCAGGTTGCCTCACGATGTTTTCCTTCACCGAAAAGCCCGTGGTGTGAAATTTCGTACATAAATTCCAAGGAATTCATTGGTACGGGACCGGGATTTGAACCCACGACCTTACGATTGTAAGGCGGGTGTCATTACCACTAGACCACCACGGCTTGATAACTGATACAACGCTTATATATTTTTGTGGTAAATATATACATACTTCACACGGACATGGAACAAACCACTATGTTCATCAGACAAATTCTTATCCCGTGTGGGAATAGAACCTTTAGAGTTTAGGTCAAGGAGCAGACAGTCATATTTATTAACTGATTCATCAGGTCAGACAATTAAGTAATCATATTCGTATATCATACGTGAGTTAAAACCGGTATTTTATCTAATTATCTAATTAAGTAACTCCCTAAGACCTATTAGGTTTATTATTTATTGTATCAAATAATAAGTAACACTGAAGTTATTACTGGTTTTATTTTAATTTACGTAGCAATTTTTTTTTATTCTCTTTATTCATTTATGACGAACCCATCTCATAGAGTGAAACTACTGTTTATATGATAGGTTGACAGCTGTTAAGCTTATAATGGTTCTGTGTAAGTTTAGTAAAATTTATTATCATTCTACATTTTCAGACAATGGTTGAGATACTTCGGTTGTATTCAGTTCACATTGCTATTTCAGGTACCTGAGTGAGAGACTGATCAATACCATTTATAAGTATTTAAATTATAATTACTTGACTTTAAAAAACCGAAAACATTCTAAAAATGACTCCATAGGAATATCTGCCACGTTAGACACACTTTAAAAACACTAAAAACTCGTCCCACTTTATCCATATCTATTAAAATAAAGAATAAAAAAAGAAATAATAAACACGTCATTTGCTTCAAAGTATTAATCAAGCAAAGCCCTCACTGTACAGACACACTCGCAACATACATCCACTCACACACCAACATGCACGCTACACACACATTACGCAATCGAAAAATGGAAATTACTTGTACTCGTATTTAAGTAAATTACTAAGAACTCATTGTTAAGTTACTCTTTTCATTACATTAGGTAATAATTATGAGATGTCTTATCAAAAAGCGGAAGAGACTAAATCTCACGACACAGGACCACCCTAGTGTGAGATTTAGGGTTCCACTCTGGAAGTTTGTAAATTTAATCTAAGTACCTACCTACCTACTAACATTACTTTAACTCCAAAACCTGTAACTTTTTGAGCAAATAAACGTTATCTTATCTTAAAAGACCTCAATTTACCTCTCTTAATAATTTTGATAAAACTATGCCTTATTTGTCAGTGAATTAATACTTTTGAATAACTTTAATATATACTATTTTTTTTTAAATCTTGTATCTATTTACACAAAAAATGTGTAGTTTAACTTGACTTGAATCGTTTAACACATATTTCAAAAAACTACAATTTTAGCAAATTGATACAATTCAAGTAAATTATCATAATAGGGGATAGACAAGTGAACCAATGTAATCTTTAGGTTAATATTACTATTTGTATTAAGAAACATTTTGCTAATAGGTATCTATCTATATGTATAATGAACTATTACGTTTTGTAACTTCTCGTAAATCACTTCACACAAAGACAATTTAATACCTAGGTGCAATATGGTTTAATTGTACTTGTATCACTTACCACGTAATTTAAACACATATTAAAAATAAAAAAGGTACAACTTACAAATTTTTCATGAATTACTTTAAAACTATAATATATAAAATTGAAAGTATGTTTTTATCTACAAAACAAGGTACTTCAAACTAAAGTTCCTTAGTTCACGAACTAGATTTTTTTCAAGTTTGTTTTTGCTCTCCTCGAAAAAGGTTATTTTTGACTTGTATCACTTATCACAGAAGACACAGATTTATTTTATAAGTGTAATAGGCTGCAAAGTTAGCGCGAGCAAAACCGCGGGAAAAGTCTAGTCATTTATATTTCGTTAACTGAATCAATTCAGTCAATTCACTATTTAACCCATGGCTACTATTTATAAATCAGCTATTTTTCCGCCAGGCGCCAATATTTTCATAAAATGGTAATATCAATAAATTCTTCTACGAGTACTTAAGCTTAACAATATAATTATACGCAAAATGCAGCGCGTTACGGTAGCGCTTTTAAAAATAATAATTTATAAGCAAGTATTAAGACACTAAAATTGCCTCAGATATAACTTGAAATTTGGATGATGTACGAAATCGTCGCTTGTTGAACTAGCCAGAGTTGAGAGTCACTTACTTGCGCGTTTTAAGAACGTACAACGCCATCTATGTTCAACTGAACGAATTAGGTTTGTTGCAGACTCGTCGCAGATATAGCCATATCACCCGGGCTAGCATAGGCGCCACGAAATTAATCTATCGACGTGTCATAATGAAACACAGTTATGGTGAAGTGTATATCTGTCACTTTTCCACACGTCGACTAAACTCTTTGTGGTCGCATGATAAGGTAGCTGGAAGAAATGTATTTGTCTCATCTCATCATCGTAACATCTTTATGTACTTACTTAATATTTTTTTTTTTAATATTTAATTATTTTAAAAAATATATTAATAAAAAATAAAACATTTTTTTTTTACCCGACTTCCAGAAAAGGAGATTCTATGTTCGTCTGTATGTATTTTTTTGTGTATGTACATCGATATTATCGCCAATTCAATTTAAAAATTTATTTTTTAGTTCGATTGAGTATATTCGCGAGGTGGTTTTATTTAAATTTTATCATAATCGGCTGAACCGTTCTTGTAAAAAAACAAATATCGCTATCAACATTTGTTTAACTTAGCAAAGAATCAGTAGCACGTGTTACATGTTTCTCTACCGACTTTACCGTAGATATTTATGTTAATAAGTGTGAACATTGTGGGTTTGTTTGTCCACGTCATGCCACTGTGATTTATGGATAAAATGCTAAATGTACTCTACAGTTTGGTCAAAAAGAGAAACGTCGTGGCGTTATGGTGAACTAACAATAAGATTTTAATCAGCAGCCAAGGTACCGACTACTTGTTAGACGCGAGTCTACTGATGAAAGAAAGAAAGAAAATCATTTATTGACATAATATTACATTTACCCATTCTCATTTAACGAAGAGGAGTATAAATGGTTCTATTATGGACTCGTCATAACTTACAGCAGTTCTTTTGTTTTTCCAGTCTACCTACATTACAAAAAAATAAACAATCATGTATGAAATATATAAAACATTGTTTGCATTTCATAGAAAACGAAATATTAAATGTCGGCAGTTGCCAAACATTCGTAACATGCTATACCTACGTACATATATCCTATAAATTTAATCAAGTCAGCTGTAAAAGGGCATTGTCAAAAATATAACCAAAATTTAAATATAGTAATACAATTCAGTTATGACATAATTAGTTTATATTAAAATATAAATATCATCTTTAGTTGTACATTTCAAAAAAAAGTCAGATGTAAAAAGGCTTCGTCAAAAAAAAAATAATAACGTGAAGTACAATTTATACATTAATTTCTTTTATAATGAATGATGAAAACCGAATTAGTGTCTGCCAAGTATCAAACATTTTTATTGTACTATTAATGACAGAACAGTGTTGTCAACGTAACAAAATTAATAAAATGGCACACGGGCGACCTCACCTACGACGCTTCTCTTTCTGCACGAACTCTAGATAGGTAGGTAATTACATTTTTCCAAAAATGCCACAACCGACTTCAATTGCTGCAATCTACGTACAAACCCAAATAGTTCGCTCGACTCGATATATGCCATTTTAGATTATTGTTGATTTTTCAAAAAGTACTAAAGAAACGGATTTCGATAAAATTTAAACGAAAATACCTCTAAAGTATGATCTACCAAAAAAAACCGGACAAGTGCGAGTCAGGGTCGCCGAGGGTTCCGTACAAATCCAAAAAAAATACAAAATTGGGAAGTAAGTTGTTAAAATCTCTATACTATAACCATCGACAAAAAAGTTTTTTTTTTCACTTTTCTCGTCTTACATCTAGTTACACATTGTTAAAATAATTAAAAACCTGTTTTAGCATGTTCTAACGAAGTTCTTTTATTTAATACCTTACATGATACGATTTACTCACTTTGAATTTTAAACCCATTTTTTGTGAATTTTGCGGCCCTATTTTTTTTTGTGATTTAAGAAAAAATGTACAGATTTCAGATTTTTTCCTATATGTGTACTCTGAGACAATGCTTCTTGCCAAATTTCATAGTTCTATGTCAACGGGAAGTACCCTGTAGGTTTTGATTTTTGTGAGTGTCGAAATATGCTGATTTTTACGACTTAAACGGCTCTAACTTTTTTAAACGATACCTGAGAAGATTTTCTTTTACACAACTGCAAGAGACCATGGATATACGAATACAGTTTAAATTTCAACTCGATATCTTTACGCGTTCCCGAGATAAAGAGTCTTAACATACACAAAGACGGACAGACGGACAACAAAGTGATCCTAGGGTTCAGTTTTATCCGTTTGAGGTACGGAACCCTAAAAAGAATCATCAAATTCTCCTCAGATAACATACATACAAAAATATACATGCGAATTGAGAACCTCTTTTTTATAAATCGGTTGGTTAAACCAAAATAAAGGATAAACTAAAGTGGACCTTTCTGAGAAGAGATTTTTAAAATATCTTATTTGGTCAACATTTTCGAGCCCGAAAATCGTTCTTGTAGTGTGAGATTTAAGGAAAGAAATTCGATGGGGGAAATGTGAACGTTTTCAGAGTTTCTGTTACGACGAGGAAAGGCTTTACTGGTTCTGTTTACTCAAATAATTGTATTTTATTAAGGAAATTAAAATTTAGCAAAAGAACGTAGATACTTAGTACATTTTTCAATAATGCATTCGTTTTATGATAACAAGTTTTTAATTGATAGATTGCTTGGTAAAATAATACCCAACGATAGCTTTTCAAAAATTTTATTTATCTGCAAGATAGAGAAATATTCAACTTTCGATTTCTAACTATCCGCGTTTTTGCAAAATTTCCTAGGATATTTAATAAAAAAAATCGGCCATGACTCGACCCGCGCATTAATGGTTCCGTACCGTATGGAAGCACCCCTTAATTTGTGTTTTTTTTAAATTAATTAATATTGTGTATCTGTGAAAATTTCAAGCATCTTCCTGTTGCCGTTGTTAAAATTGAGCAAAAATAATCACATATTTCCATATTCCCATAAGGGAACCCCCCTAAAATATATAGCGGAAAAAGGTACGTCATCTGTGAAAATTTCAACGTTCTAGCTCATGAGATACAGCCTGGTGACAGACAGACTGACGGACAGACGGACGTTTTTATCCTTTGGGTACGGAACTCTAAAAACGGATTATCTGGTCTTCTTGCGACATATAATATACGACTGTACAACTAAGCTTGTAAAAAGCTTTGTCACATTAACTTAGGCTTTTTTGAATTGGTAATTTTATTATCTAAGTCTGAAAATTGATCTTTTTTTGTACTCCAGCTTTACTTAAAAGTGTAAAAAGGAAAAGTGATCTATAACAGTCTTATTGTCATAAAAAAGGTTAGTAAAATGACCAAAAAGGTATTGTTCTACCCTCTACCCTATTGTCGTAAAAGTGAAACTCGTAAAACCTTTGGATATTATCCCGAAGCCTTCATGTATATTCCAATCTGTCAGCTCTTTTGTATTTGGACGTATTATGTTACGAGTACATTCCGTATGGTATAAGTTTATTTTTCGCGTTAATTTCAGACTACGCTAGATAAAATTTAAAGTTAATAATATGCCCATAGTCTGCATTACATAAGCATAAGATTATGTCTTTTCTATCAACTTTATTCCACTCCAAAGTCATAGCAAAAATGTGGTACCTAGCAGAACAACAACCTATTTTAAATTACTGTTTTGATCTAGGTATAATTTCGTAAATCTTTTGAAACTTCATATAATTGTAGGTTTATGCTACCGCAGACAATATACATACCACATGATCTAATGACCTATTCATAAGCTCAGAGCAAATAAAAAATCAAGAGAGAATTTTGTGAACAAACAAGTGAGGCCGACCAAAACTACGCCTCGCCGTGTAAAGACAATTACACACACATCCATGTACAACGAAACTACGCCTTGGCTTGTCAGTCGAACTATGGCGGCGCAGCAGTGACGCACTCACACATGTACAAAAAACCGGCTTCACTTGACTGTTCAACAACGTTCCCTCTTGATTTTTTTAGTTGCTTTGAGTTCATGCATGACAGAATTCAACTGTAGCATAATTATTATAACAAAAGAAACAAGACATACTCAAACAAATGTGTGTCATCAAAGACGTATAAAATAGGTAAGTACATCAATGTGGAACCAAAAAAAATGACAAGTCGATGCCAAAATAACAAGTACTTTATACGTCGCTTACCATCAGACCAGTTAGTAGGCAAGCGTAGACTTACTTGCTTAACAAAAGCCTACTTACTCGTAGATGTTATGCATATTATAGAGCTTACAATATCTAGAGTTGAAACTCCGAACAATGTAGCGTTGTCTGAATATACCTTAATCATACCCAAATTATAACGTTTTATGACCACTTCCATTGTTGTAATGATTAGCCCTCAGGAATAATTCCTGAACCTACCGACCCTGAAAAGGTGGACATGCAGACGACCGCCGATTGAAAGGAGAATGATTAAAAATGTATAGACGCTGGCATACATTACGTACCTTACTGAAATTATTGTAGAATTTACGTTCTGTTCTGACAATGATGAATTTATAACTTTATTAATTAGTATGCCTTGCCTGCAAAGGATATTGGACCGTGTCGTTGTGAAAAAGGGTAATTAAATTTCCAGACGACACAGTAACTACTTGTATTAAAAAAGAATAGATATTAAAATCATTTTCTGGTATTCTGCGTTGTCACTAGTTGCTTGAACTTTGCCCAGTACAAATTACCTTTGTTACGTGTGTTCTCGCCCCCTCCTTGCTGTCATTAGTTGTATATAAGATAGTAATTACTTATTTGTTATTTTCAGGAAACGAGTCATGGAGCACGCCCTACACATCCTGTCACGGAGAAAGTTTGAAAATACCCACACAAAAAAGCACAAGATGAAATGGAAGTGAGCTTGTACATGACATAAAATTTAAAAGAGAAACTCTAGTACAAATGTAAAATAAAATAGACTCATTTCCTCAATAATGTCTTGATAAAAATTATATAATTAAATAATAAATTCCATTATTCATTGTGATGTGATAAGATTAGTTAATCTGTGATGGGGTGTGGGCAGAGCAAAATAAATCTCTATCCGAGGAAGAACAAAAATGGAAAAGGAAACAGTGCCAAGAAGTCAGGTGAGGAAGTCAGTGTGCTATAAGATAACGTTATTAGGGCTTTTGCAGACGAGACATTTTGTTATTAATATCTTCTGGGTACAACCACAGTTGCCATTGCTACGGCAATTGCTGTGTGAAAATGTACTTTTTCACTCTTCTGATTGCCGTGTTTATAATAAGGCAGTTTCTGAAAGATTGCCGTACTTAGTACGGCAACTCGGAGCAACGAGGTAAAAAATAAACACGGCAGACGGTAGAACTTTCCGGAACTGCCGTATCATAAACACGGCAATCAGAAGAATGAATAAGTACATTTTCATACTTTTTCACCGTTCTGATTGCAGTGTGTGACACAATTTTTTTTTTAAATTTTTCTCAAAAGATTGCAATTTTATAACCGAAACACGGCAGTGAATTTTTTTCTGATGGCAACCCTGGGTACAACTGTATCTAACGCAAACTAAGCAACGCTTGTGATACCTGTCTTCCAGAGACTAATATACTACTTATCTATACATAATAATAATAATAATATCGCAGGGGCGACTTTGTGGCGAGTCGTCGGTGAGTGGCGACACCGCGAACCCTGATTCCCTGGGGCTAAATGAGACCCCTGACTCCTCTCTTGCCTTAACCGGCCGGTTTGGAGTGGAAACCGCAAGAGCTAAGAACCTAAGCTCCAGGGTGGAAGTGTTAAAGGGCATAACGCCGCGAGTAGCGTCTAGTGAAAGCGCAGCACACCTCTCGACACCCTAAGCCGACCACACCAATGTTGCCCCTCCGGTGCCAACTTACGGTAGCCTTTATGGGGGGCCCATTTAGTGGACGGCAAGTCACCACCCGCTACGAAATTTTGAAATGGGGCATATTTAGCGAGTGCCGTACCTCATTCCATAGTCTAATTTTACAAAACATAAAATTTCACCAAAATAGCCCAGTTACAATATTTCAAGTCATTTTATATGCCATAGTTTCCATTTCACGCTATCTTTTTTATACCTACTACTGTTTTTATATTTCATAATAAAATTGTAAAAGGGGCCTCTCAATGTTGGCTTAGGCTCCATTGATGCCTAATAAAGGACCAGGCTAAGCCTGTGATTTCAGTTGAATAAAGAGGAATAATAATAATATATACTTTATTGTACACCAAACAAAAACAAATACAAACATTCTTAGGACTAAGTAAATTTACAGGGTACAAGGGCGACCTTATCGCTCATAGCGATTTCTTCCAGGTACCCCGTGGAGAGAAAAAATAAAACCTCAAGGATTGGCAGAATAGTCGGTGGTGCATTAATAATAATAAATATTATAAAACATAATACTTATATACACATGGTAATAATAACACATATACTAAATACATACATAGACTTAATATATACATACACAAATACATAAGTACCTAAATAATTAACATAAAGATTAACATAAAGATAGATAGTGATTATAAATAAGATTTTTAAAAATAGGCAGTGACTTGGCCTGCCTGATGGCAACAGGCAGCTCATTCCAGAGACAGACAGCTTGTATAGTGAACGATTTAGTGTAGGACAGATTGACGTGGGAAGAGGTGTGGATTCTAAGCTTAAGAGCTCGTGAGGGTCGTAAGGAACCGGAATGACCAATTATGAATTCGAATCGTTCCTTAAGATATAGAGGAATGGTAGGATTGAAAAGAATTTTATAAAGGAAGGAGAGAATGTGGGTATTACGGCGAAGACGAATGGGTAACCATTTGAGCTTTTTTCGAAATTCAGAAATATGATCATATTTTCGTAAGCCAAATATGAATCGAATGCAGAAATTTTGAAGACGTTCAAGCTTGTCAAGTTGCTCTTCGGTTAAATCCAGATAGCAAGCGTCAGCATAGTCTAATATTGGGAATATGAGAGATTTTACAAGCGCAGTTTTGGTAGCAATCGGAAGGAAGTTACGCAACCGTTTAAGTGATGCTGCAGAACCAAAAATTTTCCGGCTAACCTCAGATATTTGGGGATTCCAAGAAAACTGGCGGTCCATGATGATTCCTAGGTTTTTTACAGTTTCGCTAAATGGTATTGGGATTCCCTCGAAAACTACCTGCGGGAGACGGAACCAATCAATTTTAGAGATCATACGGGAGCTTCCGATAATTATTGTCTGAGTTTTGGTTGGATTAATTGTCAAGCCATATGATCTACTCCAGTCCCCTATACGTCTGAGATCAGCATTTGTGGTCTCAATGGCCTCATGCAACTGCCCTATAGGAGCTTGGTTATATATCTGCAAATCGTCTGCATAGAGATGATAGGAAGAAGATAAATGTTGAGAGATAGAATTTATAAAAATTGCAAAAAGAAGTGGAGATAGAACGCCGCCCTGGGGAACACCAGCAGTGATATCACACCAGGATGAGTACGACTCATCAATGCGAACCCGCTGCCGGCGTCCAAACAGGCAACTACGAAACCAATCAATTGCCGTTGGAGATACGTTAAGAGAGCGTAGAATTTCCAACAGAATATCAAAATCCACATTATTAAAAGCGTTGCTGAAATCAAGTAGTGATAGCACCGTTAGCTGACAATGACCAATGCCATCCCGTATGTCGTCAGTAATTTTAGTTAGGGCTGTCACAGTACTGTGTCCTGGACGGAATCCGGATTGAAACGGGTTGAGAAGATTGTTTTTGACTAAGAAGGATAAAAGTTGTTGGTGAACAAGCCGCTCCAACACTTTAGACAAGAAAGGAAGGATAGAAATTGGGCGGTAGTCTGAAAAAGAATTGGGATTAGGTTTTTTTGGAAGAGGTGTAATTTGAGCTTCTTTCCACATTGATGGAAAGGTACCCGAAGAAATGGAGAAATTGAGGAGGTGTTGGATTACAGGAGTGATCTCATCAAGTATTGGCATGATCATTTTGCGACTTATACTATCACTACCGACAGCATTGGATGAAATGGACTGGATACTCTTCTTAACGTCACAAGCGGAAAATTGGTCGAAAGTAAATGCTTCGTGGTCGGGAGGATTGACGGATGAAAGACGTTTCAAGGTGGCAGCTTTCGCTGGTCCATCAAAATTTGAAGACGAGGAAAAATGTTGATTTAGCAAATCAATGTTTAAGTTATTAGAAATACTATCTTGAGGAGTTTTGCCTACTCCCATTGACCTGAGAAACTTCCAGACTTTAGCTGGATCACCATTTTCTACTGAAGTATGAATATGTCGGCGTTGTGCGTCCCTACACGCTCTGTTGCAGACATTGCGATTGTTTGTGTACTTCTCCTTGGTTGCGTCAGAATGGCACTTTTTGAACTTGCTCTTAGCTGTTAATTTTTTGTGCATGAGAGCACGTATTTCATCATTCAACCATGGGGCTGGTACATGTTTCATTTTGACAGCTCGAATAGGTGCATGAACATCATACAATTCTGTTAAAATGCGGTTAAACTCAAACAGTTTGTCATTTATATCAGCTGCGTTAATTACACTAGACCAGTCTAATTCCTGGGCATCTTTGCATAGGTTTTCAATGTTCATACTACCAAAACTACGTTGCAGAAGAATTTTGGGCTTGGCTTTAGGTGGGCGGACTTTATAAGACAAAAAGATCAAATCATGGTGAGAAAAGTCATCCGCCGCACACTGATCATGCTTAACAACATGATTTGGAGAGGTCACAAGCATAAGATCGAGAAGAGAAGGGTTATAATCGGGTGGATTATGAGTAGCTTTAAGAGGAAGGATAGTGAAGTTGAGAGCCTTAGCTAATAATTCAAATTTACGAGATCTATGATCCTGCTTCAATAGACATGTGTTAAAATCGCCCATTACTATGGTGTGATCGTAAGAAGTAGAATAACTTTCTAGAAGAGTTTCAAACGAGGAGAAGTAATTAACATTCCGAGAATGAGGGTAATAAACTCCTAGAAGTATTTTAGTATGTTGTAGCACGACTTCGATAAGAAGATGTTCTCCGGCATCGGATGGCGGCGGCTGCGCAGATATACTAATTACAGTGAAAGGAATGTGGGTTCGAAGATATATAGCAACACCACCACCACCCTTGCCAATCCGATCATTTCTTATGAGTCGAAAGCCTGGCAACGCTACTGTAGAAGAAGGTAGTACATATAAATGTATAAAATGAATGTTTATCTGTATATTCTTTGTAGAATCGTATACCATGCATTTGAACATGTGATGATCTTTAGCAAAGTTCTGCATGAGCCAAAGAAGGTTTTTAAGTTGGTGCGACCAATTGCGTGAAATGAAGTTCGCCGGGTCAGCTAGTTTAAACATATTTTTAAATACACACTCATATCTTAGTACCTAACATCCTGACATAGAGTAAATCTATCATCACAAAAATGCTAACCCGGGGTGTAAAATCCAACCCAAGCCTTTTTAGCACACTAGTTAGGGTCACTTCAGTAACCACTGGGCCACCGAAGCAGTCAAACATATCTCACCGCAACCGTATAAAAAAGCGGAGGAGTAAAAGTAGAGTGATGTAAATTCGGTTGTGTGTATTGTGTGGTGCCGTGGTGCGGTAAGCAAAGCGTTTTGGCTGTTAGGACAAAAGATGCGGTTTCTTTTAGTTTGGGTTGCAACGTCGTGTTTTATGTGTGGTCGTTGTCTTGATCATTGTGTTGCTAGAGAGTACCTACCTAGGACATTAGTATCATTTTTGTTTTCATTTGATATCCTAGAAAAAAATATTTGAATGTACCTACCAATTTATAGAATTTAACTCCTTCTTTACATGTTAACGCCATAACGGCATTAAAAAACTTTACGAATATGTAGTGTTAAAGACGTACATGAAAATGGCTTAAATAAATATTTTATGGAACGTCTTCGGTACACACGGCCTCTGACCCCAAACTAAACAAAGCTTGTGATTTGGCTGCCAGAGACTGATAAACTACATATACTTATTTTTAAATACATACTTATATAGATATTAACTAAATAACACCCAGATACAAGATTCAAGATTCAAGATTCAAGATTATTTATTTGTTAGACACATGGTAGTGTAGACAACATACAAAGTTGCATACAGATCTTACAAAAGTTATAAAACGCATGTTCTTGCCGTCGTGGCGTACAAATATGAAAAACACAACAGCTAAATACAATTCATACAAAAAAAAAAATTCAGATGTAGTCCAAAATGTCAAATATCAAAATGTCAAATATAATCTAAAAAATGTCACAGATAAATAATATAGGTACTAATAAGCTATACAATGTCAAAAAAATAAAAAATAAAATAATAATAACAGAAATGAATATAAACAAAAGAGTTCGAGATACTAATATTGTTGTCAGAAATTAATCACTCAGTCTTTGAAATATTTTTGTCGTTTAAGAATTCCCATATTTCATAATAACATTTTTTGGCTAGCAAGCCCTTCAATTTATGTTTAAACATACCAATGTCCAAGTCTCTTATGTCTTTGGGAATTTTGGTATATATTATAGGGGCCATACAAAAGATACTTTTTTGCATTAATGCAGTTTTAGCAGGTCGAGGGCAAAGTCTCATCTCGTCCTGGGACCGGGTACGTGTGCCTGCATTAGTCCAGCTACCAAAGAGGTGGAGATTTGCTTTTACAAACGAAGCAACTTCTAATATATATAATGACGGTAGTGTGAGTATAGCATATTTTATAAAATATGGTTTGCAGCTATCCGTCCTGTAGAGATGAAACATTGCCCTGATGCATCTCTTTTGAGCCTTGAAAGCAGTCCTTTTGTTAGTAGAGTTGCCCCAGAAAATAACGCCATATCTCAATACTGATTCAGTCATTCCGTAATACGCCATATGATACATAGAGTTCATCACATAAATATTTGCCCTGGGTGGAGATCGAACCCACGCCTCTTTGATCCAGAAGTTAGGGTCACTAACCACTGAACCACCGAGGCAGAGTATAAATTCAGCATTTTATATTTTCCACGGCCAATTACATAAGGTTGCAGTTTAGGCACTAGGGCACGTCTGTCGCCGTGCGTGTCGTCACGAGGTCTCTTGATGGCTCCTCCCTTCGCACCGCGCCCCGCTCGTCCAGGCTGCCTCGTCAGCTACACCCGCATGGCCAGCATGGCTCGCCCACAGCCGCCTCGCACTGCTCGTTCGGACGCCTACAGCTACACCGCATAGCTAACATAACTGACAGTAGGCAATCATCAGGGCCAGCCATGTCGTATTGTGTCGTAGTTAAAACATATAATATTTTATCACTACATGCTTAACTAAAAATTATGACCTATTAAATTTTCTTCGCTTAGCTTAAGTTAGTAAAATAATTAATAAATTACACAATTAAATAAATTGCATTCCTGAGTAAAAGGCAAAATAAATTAAATGTCTACGTGAGTCTTGAATATCTTGATAATAAATAGTCGTCCTCCCTCGGAGTCTCCCTGCGGGATCGAATTAGAAATGAGGATATCCGCAGAAGGAACAAAGTTACCGACATAACCCAGCGGATTGGCAAGTTAAAATGGCAGTGGGCAGGGCACATAGCTCAAAGGACTGATGACCGATGGGGTCGTAAGGTTATTGAATGGAGACCATATACCGGCAAGCGCAGCGTAGGACGTCCACCTACTAGGTGGACTGATCACGCTGCATGCAAGTCGCTTCCAACCGGTCTTGTTGAAGATCCATAGGGGAGGCCTATGTCCAGCAGTAGATGTCTGCTGAAGGAAGGATGGTTGAAATAGGGCGTCTGCCAAAGCCTTACTAAGTATAGGTAAGGTAAGCGAAACAGACAGAAAAGTTCGCTGGAACTTTCATCGTAGATTATTTTGTTCATGTTTCGGGTCACGAACTTCCCAACTTTTGTTTTATGCCTTGCTTTAAGTAGTTTTTTTATTAGTTTCTTTGGCTATTTTCGCTATAAGATTGAGTAGGTGTGATGATAATATAAAATCTTTATAGTTTCAAGATTTTTCTCTAATTCCACTCATGAACTGATGAACACTATCGTCTTCGAAAGGTTAAGTCGCCCGCGCCGTCACGCTGGCCAAATGCGGGTTGGTATTATTTAACAGACTTCTCATATCTTCGAGAACATGACGCATTTAGATTTCCTGATAGTCCATTGGGCTCCAGATTAAACGTCCGTAGTTAATTCATTTATACATCTACAAACCGTAAGTAGCCTTAGTAGGTCTCCCCTATGGATCTCCAACATTACCGACTGGAAGCGGCTTACATCCAGCGCGATTCTACGTCTTAATAAGATCATTTGTACACCTCTTAAGGACGTTCTACGCTGCAGTTAGGTACGTACCTCTAATCGAGAACTTTTCAACCCCCTCTGTTATCAGTCCTCCGTGCTATGTAACCGTAAATACATAAACATAACATACTTAACAAAAGCTATATTTTCCTACAACAGAAATGACTGCTCAAAAACGCTTCCTCATATCCCATTCCCTTTAACTACCGAAAAAATAAAACCGTATTCTCAACTCGGCCCGTATAAAGTACCTAAAACAAAATGTATAATTCGTCAGAACAAGCGAACACTTTGCTTTAGGCCGGGACTCCACAAAAACGGAGACGAGACGAGCGGAGAGTAGATGTTTTTTCAACAATTGATTGTTTTGTCTCGTCTCCGCTTTGGTGGAGTCCCGGCCGAAAGCAAAGTGTTCGCTTGTTGAAGCGGAGATGTGAGCTGTGCGCGGACGACGCGCAGTGGAGACGAGAGATGTATGAGTAAGCGGCGTGCAGTGAGCGATGTCAGCGAGCGTGTGAGAATCAATGAAATAGGAATCAAATTGGTCAGAATGCGTACTGAGTGTCAAGTGGGAGATTTGCAAATCATATCGAATTTCTTTTACATCGCGTTGACCGAGCGCGCCGTGCACACACGCGAGCACATTGACACACACGCTTGAATTAGCCAATCATAGACGTTGCCGCACTCGTATTCGATCAGTTTGGCGCTCATTACATTACCGTAAAAATACTCACACTTAGCTATTCAGTTTTCTGTACGTGACACAAGATGGCGCTGTGCCATTTCCATACAAATCACATCAAACGTTAACGCGATCGAGCTCGAGCGAAAATCTCGCACTTAGACCTCTGAGCACTCAACGCCTCGCTCTCGAGCTGAAAAACATCTCTTCTCGCACAGCACACAGCACACCGCACACATTTTCGCTTTGGTGGAGTCCCGCCCTTATTACCGCTCCGTTCAAGTCTTCAGCATAAAGTTTATTAAAATGTCTACAAGGGACTTCGACATAAAAAAGCTCGTTGAAAGTCGCGTAAAACATAATGCTGGAACATTACACAAAGCTGCCTGTAACGTATCCTTCTGTGGGCGTAGAACGAATATTTACGAACGTAATTACGCCTACGACATTTATTTTAAACACAAGTAAAATTTCAGCTAAAGTTGTATTTGAGTAAGAAATTTATTTTACTGGAGTTAGTTTCAGTAGAGTTAAACTGAAACGTTACTAAATTATAAAAAGTTTCTGTTTATAATATTTTAAAGCTGCATATTTTTTTATATTGTAAGAGAGTAACAGAAAGTATGTTAAACATCATCGAACTAATTAATAGTTTAAAAAATCGAACAACTGCGAGTCAGGCTCGCACATCGAGGGTCCCGTACAAATCCAGAAACTTCACAAAATTGGGAAATGTTGTTAAAATCTCTATATCGACAAAAAAGTTTTTTTTACTATTCTTGTCATACATCGAAAATTACACATTGTTAAAATAATTAAAAACCTGTTTTAGCATGTGCTAATGAAGTTCTTTTATATGATATACCTTACATGATACGATTTACTCACTTTGAATTTTGAACCCATATTTTGTGAGACATGAGGCCCTATTTTTTTGTGATTGTAATAAAAATGTACAGTTTTCAGATTTATTCCTATATGTGTACTCTGAGACAATTCTTCTCGCCGAATTTCATAGTTTTATGTCAACGGGAAGTACCCTGTAGGTTTTGATTTTTGTGAGTGTCGAAATATGCGGTTTTTTACGACATAAACGGCTGTAACTTTTTTAAACGATAACTGAGAAGTTTTTCTTTTACACAACTGCAAGAAACCATAAATATACGTATACGATTTAAATTTCAACTCGATATCTTTACGCGTTTCCGAGATAAAGAGTCTTGACATACACTCAGACGGACAACAAAGTGATCCTATAAATGGTTTCGTTTTTTCCGTTTGAGATACGGAACCCTAACACACTAGAAAAACACGCTTCAGTGCCTATCTTCCGGCTTCATCATCAGATCTTGAAACCTAATCGTGGTAGAAGTTCATTACAAGACTTTTCTAAGAACAGCTCTCCAAAAACAGCTCTCATCTTCCGGCTCCATGATCAGGGGCCTTATTTTGTAAGCGCTCTGACGTTCGGCTTCGCTTTTTCTCCTGCTCGCGCCAGTTACTCACGCCGCGAGAGCGAGCGGGAGGAAAAGCGAAGCCGAACGCCAGAGCGCTTACAAAATAAGGCCCCAGATCAGTTCGACAGTACCATATTATTGTATTGTTATCAGAACTACATACAGCTGCCAATTTTCAATACCCTACGACCTTTAAAAGATGGTTAAATTATTTAGGTACCTTAGATTTCATTACATAGTTAAATACGGGTATGTACTCGTATAAAACCAAAAAAAATCTCTCACGTCCATATTCGCGACACATTGCCGCTTCACCGCGTTTACGTCAATAAGCCATAACGATGGCTATAATATTCAACTACATACATAAAAATTCACAATCAACAAAATGGGAGACCTTATTTCAATATTTACTAGATAATTTCATTATCTGCTAAGTCCTACCCCCGAGGGCCACTTAAGAAAAGTAATAAAATGTATTGTCAGTGATATTACGGTTCTGACTTTTATTAAAGGTATTATTGCGGAGGAGTTCCTCAAAGGTAGATAAATACAAGTAAAGGAAGCGGACGTGCTCTCAATATTCATGAACGTCGGGTGCCAAAGAGACTATCTTCAATTTTATACCTACTTTTACTCTAAGAAGGTATGAGTTATATATCTTCTATCGGAGATGGTATCTCGATGGCACTTTTAGGCTAGGCTAGGTAGGCTAGTAGATACAGTAACATTATAGCATTCTGAACTTGCCTAGGGAGTTATAGATCTCACACCTAATCTATATGTATAGGTAGAGATATTTAGTCTTCGGTCTGTCATTGCTTATAAACAAATAAATTTAGATCATTAATTTATTTTCATCATCATCATCATCGTTTCAGCTGTAGAACGTCCTTTGCATAATACGCCTCTTCCTCAGATTTCTAATAGGATTTACTTATCGGCTGCTTATAACAGCGCTACCCTGCGATCCCTATTCACTTTGTATCATGCTGCGCATAAGTATTATACAGGGTTATTTCTAATCAATTAGCATCATCATTTTCAATAGCCCACACTTGAGCATAGGCCTCTTTTCTTGTATGCCATTCATATCGGTCCTGTGTAACAATATCGTCTATCTAGCCAGCGGACGTCCCACAGTATGTTTCTTTTGTTTTCAACGGCAAAGCACTATACAAATACAGCCTCTAAAATAGCCTATAATGGCTAATGGAGATCAGTAGGTGTTCATGTATGTGTAGAAAAGGTTAAGGTTCAAGGTTAAAATGCTGACAAGACATGACTCTAAAACTACATAAGTGGTAGTAGTTTTAGATTATATAAGTCTTGTATTTAGGGGTAGTTAATAATGGCACCTGTCCTTTAAAAAAAGTAAAAAAAATGCTTACAGTTGTAGCAAAATATTGACATTCCATTCACCTACGACTTTCTACAGAGTTATTCCTAATCAATTAGCATCCTTCTAGGGGCTTATTATGTACATCAAAACTAACAACTTTTGTTCTGCTACTTTTGTCAAAACTCAAAAAAAATCAGCTGTCCCATACATTTTGTCGCGGGTGAACGATTTTTTTCTATGGAACAACAAAATTGTTTTTTTGAGTTTTGACAAAAGTCGCAGAACAAAAGTTGTTAGTTTTGATGCATGGAATAAGCCCCTGAAAGTTGCTAATTGATTAGAAATAACCCTGTAAATACAAACACACGTTTTAGACGAACAACAAGCCACGAAAAACAGAATAAAAATCGATTAGGTAATTTAACTAACTGTGACTCTTATTTTATTCTTCGTTTTCACAGTAGTAGGGTTATTTCTACATTTCGGAAGGGATTTTATCCACAACATGAACATAATGTATCATATTTAGTTGATATAATTGTTACTAAGTTTTGCCGCGGCAGTTTGCAGCGTGTATCAGAATCAGAGTAGTTTTTGCTAGATTTTTGTGTGAATACACGCATTTTTTAAACGAAACTCAATATTGAAGTAACTTGACTGATCGAACAATGCCTGGTTTTCTTATTTATTGAAAACTGAAGCTGTAAAACGTATCTGTGGTAAAATACTCGTATCGTAGCCATTCACGGGCATTGTTGCCTGTGTTTGCACAGCCGCTGGCGCGAAGGGCCAAGATCGAATACCTACCTACGTAAGAGCAAATATGCTTATTGTATTTCGTTATTATCATTTTGAATAATAGAGTATATGGAATGAAAAACAATTTGAATATAGTATAATGTGTACTGCGTAGTAGGTACATATGTATATGTTTGAGAAGGGGGAAAATATTGTGTGTACCTACTTACATCGTTTCATGGTCTTCACCACAAGGCCTGCGGGAGATCGCAGTTTAATAAACTAAAACAACTAAGTACGAAACATATGTATATTTCTCCTCCCTGCTCTTGTTCTTTAGCATGCCTACTAAACCGTAAAAAAACGGTAGCCTAACAGATGCATGATTCTAAAACTAAGATGACTATGGATGAGCAGCTTGCTTCGAGCAAATATCTATAGAGTCACAATCGTTCAAAAAGCCTGCCGAAGCTACGTTGTGAGCATGCTTTTTTGACCGACGAACCACCGGAGGAGGTATACAATTCGACGCGTATATTTTTTTTATAGTAGTCCGGTTTCAATCATTTTTTTTTATTGAAAAGAATATACTTTGAAATTGGTCCCATTTAAATTTTATCGAAATTGGCTAAGCCATTTTTGATAATTAACAATAATGTGAAAAATGCGACATCGATCCGTGCATAATATTTGCGTTCTAGCGATGCGCCTCGGCTTATTAGCACATGTGTATTATACAAATAAACATTTCTCTTGAATTACTCTATCTATTAAAACTGCATCAAAATCCGTTGCGTAGTTTTATAGATATAAGCATACATGGGGACAGACAGCGGAAAGCGACTTTGTTTTATACTATGTAATGATTCTGTATACGGGTGAAGTCGGTCATGCTATTTTTTGCAAAAAATAATTATAGTTAGTCGTAAGGTGATTGCAAGCCGACTACAACGCCGTGCGAAACCAAAGTACTCGGTTGCAAGCACTAATTAGGTGACACAACGTCGAGATTCTAGAAAACGGGTACGGGTCATTGTGAATTATGTAAATACCTATCTAATTCGGTTTGTATATAACTTAGGGACTGTGGCTCTGTAGATATTTGAACGAAGGCAGCTTGTGAGAAAAGTCCACCGAAGTTATCGCCAAATCACACCTGCCGCGGATTCATTTTAATTTTTCGCTTTTGTAACCGGTTACAAAATACGGTTACATACGCGGCCGAAAGGTGATTTAATAATATTGAAAAAATCTGTTATTTTATTTAGCCGCAAAACATGGGTTACATTACGAGAAATTACATTTTACTATGAGGCAACTGATTTTTTTTTCATAAAAGTTATAAAATCACTAGCTGCGCCTCGCGGTTTCACCCGCGCAGCTCACGATTGTTTTGGGTACAATACTGAGTAAAATGGTGGCAATTTAACAAATAGGTAGCTATATCTGAAAAGCCGTGCTTCTTCTAGTGAAATGACATCCGCTTTACAGTCGTGAGGTCAAGGTTTCAAATCCTGGTGCCGTTCCAATGAAATCTTTGGAAATTATGTACAGAATTTCATACCACGGGCTTTTCGGTGAAGGAAAACTTCATGAGGCAACCTGCATACGTCCGTAGAAGAAATTCGATGGCGTATGTGAATCGTGTCCTTCCATACTAAGTTTGCCTCGCTATTTCACCCACTCACGGCTTGAATTTCGCGAAATCCGTTCTTAGTGAACACCTATATCCTAAAAGGATCCCTCATGTAAAATTTCAGACTCCTAGCACTAGTACTTTTTGAGATTACGTGATAGGTGAGTCAGTGAATCACGATTTTATATACCTATATATAGATATTGACAATTGTTGTATAGTTGCAGAATTTGTCTTCACAAATTCTTGTAATTATGACAATGGCCTTACCTATAGATCTAGACTACCGCAGCGACATAGACAATCAATACCCTTCTTTGTAAAGTAGTCGGGTAAAAAGCAGGCTTGTTAAACTTTTGTTCATTGATGTGTAGCTTGATAAATTTAACCTATCTAGCGTGCTCTGTAAAACTAGGTCATTCAGTTCGATGACTTTTTATTTACATAGTTGAAAATAAAACTAAAAGTAGAGGCTCGTGCTTGCGTAGGTATTAATAGCACATTATGGTATAAATGTGTAAGAAAAACTTTCTATTGTGATAAACATTTAAAAAAATGACGCGTTCGCAGGATTTGAACCAGCATCTTTCTGGGATTCCGGCCCAGATGCTTTGTCCAATTAAGCTAGAAACGCTGTCAGCGAAGGCGCCGAATTAGTGAAAGTGCTTATCAATTTTACCAACTACTACATTGTTAGAAGCGCCATCTGTGAGAACTGCTTTAAACCAGTCAGTCACTTATTGTGAAATGATTAGAACTTCCTACCATTAACGAGAAATGGCGCATTGCTTATATTGCGTTCTTGTCGGTTCATATTCGTGCAGGTTGCCTGGAAGAAATCGCCATGGGTGATAAGGCCGCCACTTTATAATCATATTTTTTGTCGTATATGTGTAAATAGTGTTTATTTTTCATATTGTGGTTGTAAATAAAGAGTTTTGTGTCTGTCTGCTTAATCAATGAAATGAATCAATGAATGATTAACCAATATCGTGCTGCTTTACACACTAGGTTTATAGAATCTTTCTATTTGTGATAAACATTTCAAAAATTGACGCGTTCGCAGGATTCGAAACTATAAGGTGCCATTGAGACCCGAGCCGTAAGCGAGAATCTTAAGAGATCTGAGGACGGTAATCATCAATACACACGTATAGCATACGACGTTTTTCACCACACTTGTGAATAAAATAATACTAGAAAATATTATTTTCATCAGTGAAAACGAGTTGTGAAAAATGTTTCGAAATGGTGGGAAAAATTAATCAGTTTTCCTATGCGCGCGCAATTGCAATCGGCCATTGACTAAAATAATGAGGTTTCATAGGAACCAACATTAATTTATTTGTACCTACAATTGAACACTTCTTTGTATTGAATCTTTTTTTATAAACAAAGCAACTCAACCAATAAAATAAAAAAGCTCTATAACTCACTTGTGAATAATAGCAATGAAAAAGTCACAGTTTCATTATGTGCCTAATTGCGGTGAAATCAGAGCCACTTTATGAGCAAGTGTGTTGAAAAATATTATGATCCAATTAACTCCTCCATTTTGGCGTAAAAATGGTGAATTACACCAACCACTTTGAGCTCGATTTTGACCTACTTTAAGCAATCAGAATTCCTTTAAACTTTGCACACCTATCAAAGACCCATGACAATGCATTTATAAAAAAAAGATGATTCCTAAACGTGCTTTTCAGTTTTTTTTTAATATTATATATACAATGATTAACAGCAGGAAACTGAGTACGCAGCACCCATTACAAACTAAATTTAAAATGTTCCTTTTGTGTCTATATATGTGTGCAAAAAATACTACATTTCTTTACAGTTGTGTAGGCTCAACTTTTGTTCAAATGAAATTTCAACTTCTTATTGTCTGTTCATTTTTGGTTTTATCAGGTTTTATCGGGTCCGGACTCGTGGTTACACTGCTTTGTTACACTAGTGTCGACACATTCCAACATTTCTCCCTCAGCCTTGGAAAATAATGTCATTGAGCTTGAATTATTGATTTATTTGAGTTATCTACCACAAATAAATAGCCAGGAAGTCAACAAAAACATTGACATGGGTCCGAAATTCCCTCATCTTTTTTCCAATATTTTCCTCGAGGAGCAACTTTGTTTTCATATGAAAATACGCCGATAGAGATGCCCTGAGCAAATACGAGTCGGTATGGCGGGTTCCGCGGCAAAGCGGCTTGTGAACACACAAACAAAAACAAAATGCGGTATTTGAATCAGCCTGGGGGTCTTTAACTCTTAAATAAATCGATTTAATTGTAGGTACTTATTTGAAATTCGCTGTCAAACGCAATATAACGCTTACTAACTTTGGATTCTTAGACAATTTAGGGTATGTTTTTTGTTTAAATAAACTGTTTAAATATCTTATAAAGGAAAATAGACAGACTTCCGATAGTCGATAAGTAAGTAAGTAAGTTCGTATAGGCCGGGTGGCTAGCCCTGGTGTCAGAGTTTTAGGCCGTCTGAAGGCCTCTGACATGGCTAAACGGTTAAAACAACCGTTTAGCCGTCGATAGTCGATGAACTAAACAATTAAGTTCTTTTTATAGTACATTGAAATAAAAACGATATACCTACCTGTCTACCAAATAAATTAAGAAATGTGTTTTACTGTTAATTTATGTTCTACTAGGCACAAGATACACCGCTTCTGGAGATTCTGGTGTGAATTATTATTGTATATCTGTGTGTAACTTATTGCACTTGAGTGGTTTAAAACTAATTTATTAGAGTGCCTGTTACCACGTTACCGACCACAGAACAGATCCATCACACGCAACAGAATTGACAAAAACAAATCCAATTATTTTCCTGAAATGTTATAGATATAAGTATTTATATAGTTATGTCATCTTCCGGTCCTTTTGATCTAAGTATGCGTAGTGCATACTAAATAAAGTACTAACTAGCAAAGGTGACGTCCACAAGTGGTATATTATTCAGAGAAAAATCGAACCAAGATGATATATAAATCATTTGAAAGCTTGATATATGTGTTTCTCAAAAATATTTAATTTTGTTTTTTTTAGCCCTCCATTTTTTTTTTAAATGAGAAAAATAAATTGTATGAAAAATAGTAATACAGCTTTGTATTTTTTCTAGTTTAGCAATAATAAAGTGCTTCTATCGTTATTTTACTTGCATTTGTAGCTGATTCTTCCACATTCATCTCTTATTTTGCTAAAATTAAAAATTATAACCTACCAGTGTGACCAGTTAGTAGGTACAATGTGACAAAAAAGTACTTAAAAACTGTGTCTAATTGGTAAAAATGCTTTCATTTAACAATAATGGAGGTTACTTAACCAGAGTTGCTAGAGATAAGCTACCTATTGAGCTAAATATATTTATTTATCATAATAGATTCAAAATTATTTAAAAATAAAACGGAGGGTTCTTTTTTGGTTTTAACTATTGTAATAGACTTAGAAAAATATGAACTTTTTCGAAATGTAACGAGTGTTGTGGTTAGAATTTTTGATTATTATTATACCAGCCTCCATACATTTTGTGGACATGTCCTTTCTATCCCCTTCTATGCTGGCTTTTCATAACGTATATTCATAATTGTAACCAATCTGCTTTTACAAAAAAAACAAAGGTAAACAAATATAGTATAATAAGTATACCTTCTTTTGGCTTAGAGCCTTCATGCTACTCTACCTACCAACCTATCTACTGTACCGTCTATACCACATTGAACCTACCAGTGTTAACTGAATTTAAACTCTTTCGCGGTAAGTACCAACGTACATAACAAAGCAATCAAAAACATACCTAAGTCGCACAAAATTACACCTGCAAACGACAACTAAATTTTTACCCACGGTTTTCATTTTACCTTCCCATTTGGACCCTAACAAAAGGGGCGACAGATGGCCGCTCCCGAGGCACAATGAACACTCTATGTTATCTTTTTTCCTTGTATTTGTCTAGTCAGCGGGAAAATAGAAAGCTTCCAGTCAAATCCCAGGCCAAAGATAATGTTTCGAAACACTGGAGAACTTTATGGCCTCATGAGTCGCGTATAAAAGCTAAATTCTATAAATGTGCGTCTTGACCATGGAAGTTAGATATAAGCGGAATAGAAGAGGTACATTATTTGTATACTAAACTTAAAATCGAAATATTTCCTAAATTATATATTCATGATACATAGAAATTATCTCATAATCAACTACGTAATTTGATATAAGTGATGTTTAAACTACTATTGCTACAAATGTTACAAGTCGGTTCAACAAAACGAAATACAATTTTAATCACTTCATTAAAACTCGCGTTAGAATTAATTTTACTGAAGAAAACACTGGTTTTTACTCTCGTATAATATCGCGGCTGGGGCGCTGGGAACCCGACCGGTTTCGGAGTAATTAGTACTCCTTCGTCAGAGAATACGCGTACGCCAGTCGACTGTATTCCCTGACGAAGGAGTACTAATTACTCCGAAACCGGCCAGGTTCCCAGCGGCCCGGCCGCTATATTATACGTGAGTAAAAACCAGTGTTTTTTTTAGTATACAATTTCAAGGCGGAGGTTAGGTATTTTTCAAAGAGAGAGTGATTTTACAGCTGATCATTCATAGTTAGTTCATTCATAGTTTTTCTGAGTCAAGTCACAAGGTTCATTTCATCATAATAATAAAATGATCATAGAGACGATCTTTAGGATATCTGTCCACTTTGTGCGTGGATGTCCTACGGTACGCTTGCCTATCTCCAACTGCCATAATGCGTATTTCAATCTCAATTTATTTAAAACTAGCGGCCCACCCCAGCTTCGCACAGGTGTATTATAAACCTTCATATAAACCTTCCTCTTGAATCACTTTATCTATTAAAAAACCCGCATCAAAATCCATTGGGTAGTTTATAAGCATACATAGGGACAGACAGACAGCGGGAAGCTACTTAGTTTTATACTATATAGCGATAACAAAATCAATGCAATAATAATGACACATAGCTATGAGGATAAAGATCCTCAATGAGTATAGATAGAGCCTTTCAATGTATAGCTTTTTAAAAATTTACCCAGATTGCATTAAGTGGCCCTCCGGTGGCATTTTTAAAAATTTGCTCAATTTTCCTCTTGCCCCACCCGCTCCCCCTTACAGCCCGCGATATCGCCCCCACAGCTCGTTATAAAATTATTAATTTCGCAACCGTTCTCAAGATCCCCCATAATTTTCCATAACTGCTACCTGCTAACTGTTATGCATAATTAACTGTTATAACGTATAACGTTGTTAATAGGAGTTTGATGTGCAAGCGATAAATAGACTGAGTTAATGCAGGCAGATGCTTTGAGATGATTTTTTATTTTAGTAGAAAACTAAGGCTAGTTTACACGAATCGCTTCTGTACCTACAGTTTTAAGATATACGTATTACTTTGTAGAATATTGAAAGCTCTATTTAGTAATTTTGGTTTATTGTTAACTCTAAATGATAATGGATAACTGTACATTTATATGTAAAACCTAAATTCTTGCCTTGCCTATAAATGTATTTCCAAGTTTCAAACCCATATCAAAATATTCTAGAATATTTTTACGAATTGGTCATGTAAAAACAGACTCTGCATGTATTTTGCCGCGAAAATATCTAAGAAGAACTGAAAAACTTGGTCTGATTAAAAATGATTTGCTATTTAATTCATCTTAGCGTGTTTGAAAAATAAAAAAAAATCAGTTAGGTAATAAAATGTGTATCAATATTATAAAGAAGAAAGATTAGATTGTTTGTTTGTTTGAATTGAATAGGTTCCGTAACCACTAAACCGATTTGTAAAATTATTTCACTGATAGGAAGCTAGGTACACTATCCCCAGTAAACTATAGGTATATTATATTTAAAAAAAAAATAGAGATTCTTATTACCCGGATGAGGCGGGCAGTTAGTAACATTTATGTATAAAAATCGTGAATGAAAAAGTTTCATAAAATATATCTGTATAGTATATCCATTCATTTATAATATATCCATCCAAGTATCAAGAGGTGCAATAGTCCAGAGATGTATAGTATAATATTGCAATACAATCCTGGACAGCTTGGTCTCCAAAAGTAGTTAAAATATCCAAAAGTTCGTGAATAAAGTTATGTAACTTGTCGATGTCAAAACGTAACCATGCGCATAAGCAAATCGTCCAAATATATCCGAAGGTGACACGGATACAGTAATACCGTAATACAATCCCGATACGGTCTCCAAAAGTCCGTAGAGCGAAGACCTTTATGTGCGGTTAGCGCCTCTTTGGCGTCCCATTTTCGTAGGGTTACCAGATGGAAAATTCAAAAGTCCTCACAAAGTCATATTTTCATTGCAAAAAAGTAATTTCATTTATTGTTAGTTTTATGCACCGGTGTGTGACACCCAAATTTCATAATATTACATGATTTTTGTTCGTTTTCATCCATTCCTCCGACATACCACGACGCGTTTTTCTAACATATTCCTACCTATTGAAAATTAATGAAAATTCTTAAAATCTCAAGATTTCCCGAATCAGGCCGCAATCCTAAGAGAAGCCCAAGTCTCTTCATGATACAAGTATCAGGCCCTGATTCAGGTACTCAACAAGAGACAAGACTAAACAGGAAATCTGTAAATAAACGTTATTTACATTTTTGCTGCGCAAAAGCTGTCCAGAAACTTTACAGTTGCAGTTGATAACGTAAACAAGTGTAATGTTTTGACGTTTTTTAAGGCACAAAAATTGAGTTCAAATTTCCCAGTTGTTAGTGGCATTGGTCCGCTGAAACCTCAAGACAATCTAAGATATGGTAACCCTGCGCTAGCGTCCCATTTTCAACCCGTTTCACGCGACGCTATGGCGCCCCCTTTCCCTGAATGAAACGTTCTGTTTATGATATCAACGTTGAGTTTATTCTGGACGGTTATTCCTCCCTTTTGTCTCGTTTTGCGCTGTTGAATTAGTTTTGTTTGCGACTGTACATTCTGTTTATTTATTGTGAGATACTTTTACTGCGTTATTTTGTACCAAATTTTGCAAAGCCTCTCAATTGCGGCGGTACCCATTTCAATTATAAATGTATTTTGTCTAGTCTCTTTAACAAATACCTATGCAAGCAGCAAAATAATACGTTTTTTAAGGACTCTTGGGATTTGTGATTATATGATGTATGAAAAGAAAATTATTTAGAATTCATAAATGTTGAGTTAGCCTGTGTGTAGCTATGCAGAATGTAACACTAGACGACGAACATAGCTACGTATTTTAGGATATACCTAGTATTCACCATTACCACCAACTTTCACCATCGAGCCAACCCCGAAGTTGAAAAAAAAACAGCTGTTCCATACAAAATCTTTATGAACTCTGACACCAGGGTTAGAGCCACCCAAATTACTTACTTTATGAACTTTTGACGAAAGGCGTGGAACTGCTGTTTTTTTACGGTTTCTGGATTTTTCCTATAGTATGTAAAATTTTGGTGAGTACAATGATGTAAGTATTAGAATGTCTAAAAATAAGAACGTACACACCGTAAACTGTTTTACTGCTTTATTTAGATTTTACATTATTCCAAGATCTTACCCTCTAAAATATACAAACCACTATATTATGTGAAATCCACCTTATTCTAAAAGTTTCGCAAGGCATGCTTACTTTGTTCTTTAAACATAGATACGGCGAATATCACAGATATCGCGAGGTGGGGTATGTCGTCTCGAATGTGTTGATCTAACAGTGATCTAATTTAGCACGAAACTTTTTACTACGCCTAACGCTAATAAATAGATAATATAATTATTTCAGTACCTACATAATGATTAAGAACAACAAATTACATATGCTCTCATACAACACGGCATTCTACAATGCATATTTATCTTGTAAACATACATCTTACGATACACGAGTTTTAAATTTTAATTAAATCCCGCTAGACACGACGTACGTTTATAGTCGGGTAAATCGGTGTATGAGTTATTGCTAGGCGGAAGAGCCCGTCTCTCATTACAGTAGGATGAGAGACAGGTAGGGAATGCAATCTCCAAACGAGATTGCTAAGTCGAGATCTCGAGGATCAGAAATTCGATCACGGCGAGATCTCGGCATTTTCGAGATCTCGAATGGATTTCGAAAAGTATTGACACTGATTAGTAGTTGCGATTATGATACGAGTAAGATACAACATGAATTAAAAAAGACTTTATTTAAAAAAATATTTACTCGATGTTAAGTTAATGAACACAAATTCAGACCGGTAAAATTTCTTGTAAAGAAAATACCTACTTACTTATTTTAACAAAGATAATGATAGTGAAAAACTTCCTAAATCACTACTAAACTAGGAGTGACTACGGGTGATCACTCCTAATTAAATTAAAAGTAGTTATGGAAATAGCTTCTTAAAAATCAAATTAATTAGTGCTTAGAGTGTTGTCGGATAAACGGCATCTTATGTCAGTCGCTATGTATTTAGCCAGGGGCTGAAAAGGTCCTCTCAGATTCAACACTAGTTGGTATCAGCATAAGCAAGCTATTGCATACAAATTGCAAAAACATACTCCTCGGTCCGTACTCATACAGATCCATTAACACTTATGTAATCACGGACTCTAGCCTGTCTGTAATAATAGAACGAGCAACCCGCGAGAAACGAGCACCTATTTAAAATTGGTGTTACAGACAGTCCCCTATGTAGAGGATGCATGGAGACAGAAGAATCCGCGCACGTGCTGCTAGAGTGTAGCATCGTGGCAGAACAACAAACGAAGATCCTTGGGTCGCCGAGGACGCTCCGAGAGACCTGCGCCAGCGTCAGCGAGTTGCTGGACTTCCTGGAGAGCATCGGGTGGCTGGACTAGCCACGGCCGGGCTATTACGCAATTAAGGGCCCGGAGAGGCCCGTCTTGCGGAAAACGCCCGCTCATCAAATATCAAGTAACCCGCGAGAAAGAACTTTTACAGGCTTTCCACGTATTTTCTAGTTCTTCTTAAAGACTTCTGTTTGATCTTACAGCAGCATCTAAATTCATATCTTCTTCATATCCTCGCCCGCGCGCAGAGAACACGCGTCATGCGTCGCTGACTACCGCGATCTCGTCAATCTCGGCCGAGATCTCGCCATTTTGATGCTAAAAGATTAATCTCGAAAAATGAGGCGAGATCTCGGAAGATCGACATCTCGCGAGATCGAGATTGCATTCCCAAAGACAGGTCTTACTGCCTCTCGCAACATTTAAAAAGAAAGCCACTCTCTAGATTTCTATGGTAACGACCTTACTTCGGATTGCTCGGCGTCAATGAGGTTTTGCATTTTTGATACTATTTGAAGTATTTCAATACGCTATACTTTACCAAGAATGTGGAATGAATATTAAACTTTCCTTCTTTATAGGAACTGCAGCTACTGAACGTTTTCTATCGTTGTTTTACAATGAGTTTAGGTTATAAGAAAATGTATATATAGGTACATAGAATGTATAATTTAGTTCGAATGGGAGATCGCGGGTGGAATAGCTTTGTCAGAGATCTTCTTATAATAAGGCCGCCATTTAATATAACTAATTTGTAATGTTTTTTTTTCCATGTGTTTTGGATTGTAATTATGGCTAAGCTAATAAAGGATTATCTATCTATCTTTCTTCATACGGCTTAGAAACTCTGACACCAGGACTAGGCACTCGGCCTATACTATCTTATTTACTACTTTTATAAAACTTTTTTAAGAAATCCTTGAATCTTAGTAATATAGGTATTTACTTCAATAAAGAGCTAAAATAATTTTCTCAATGACACAAGTGATCTTAAAACTTAATTAATACTTTTTTATTTTTAAGCAATCGTTGAAAGCCTATTATGAAACTCTTGAAACAAAATTATTAGGGTATTTAGAAGGATGTTACATTTTTTAAAATTATAATACTGAGCAAAATTTTGAGCACCTACTTACTGGGGAGAAGGGTCTTTACACTCCATCCATTTTGTTTATTCTTGCCTCCTTATACGCAGATGGCATTATTAATATCTAGTTTTTTTCCTTTTATTTCTAAGTTCATTTTAATTCTTTTAGGTACGTGATCTTCATTCAAAAAATTTACTGCCCCATCGGCGACCAGTTTTTAGACTATTATACCCTTTACTGCTATTGTTAATCTGCTAAATACACGCAATATCGAAAGGGCTCTATTATATACTTCAGGAAAAAAATAATTAAACTAAAAATTTAATACTCAATCTCCGTGGCAATATTTTTTAAAATAAGGTTTAAGATCACTGAGCATACAATCACAAAATGCTGACAAATCCAGGTGGAGCTTCAAGCGCCATCTTGAAAAAACGTTTCTGGCTGATATCTCGGAAACTATAAAGCATGAAATCAAATCACGTCTTTTTTTCCTGAGGTACTAGTTTTCTATAACTTTTGAACGTGTTCGAAAATGAAATGGGTATACACATGCTTTACATGCAAATATACATTTAACATTAAAATTGCAGTAGTAGATATATTATTTCTGTCGTAGTTGTATACCATCGTACATCGTTTTATTTAAGCAGTGATTTAGTGTAGTGTAGGTATGATGCTATAGATTATATTTAGTGCCTTTCCAGAAAGCGGATTAACTCAGTAAAGCGAACAAGAGAATAGACAATATAAAGTGATGGAGCTACGGCATTAGCATTTATAAGCTATGTAGACAGACTACAACTCTAGGTATACTTTGCGAAATGGAATGCTATTACAGTTTATCGGGACTTGGTAACTTCGAGATAATATTAGTAACTTAAAATTACTCATTTTTTTAGTTCGAGTGTTTTTTTTTAATTTGTTTAGGTATACATTTAGCGTGGTAGTTGTAATATAATTATGTATAGTTAAGTTTATGAAATGTTATTTAAGTTTTGTGTAAATAGTGACGAAATTGAATTTTCCTCTTACTTTAAGATGGTGTTGCAAATATTTAAAATTGATTTGATTTATAAAATACTTTATTTAACAAAAGTAAATAATACAATGTATATTTAGCGTTACATGGCTTAAATAACATTTAACTTAGAATAATACATCGTCTTATAGGCTAGGGACGCCTTTTAAAAACTTTAAGCTAACAATAGTTAGAAAGTAGGCTACTCATTAAAACATAAAATTGCGGGTACTTAGTAAATAAATTAGGTAAGTATAAATATAAATCTTTATTTAGGGGGGATTGCCTCCGTGCTGGAAAAAGGCCTCGCCTTTCAAATTTTGCGATCTACTACTTTGGTGGCCAAGTGTTTGTTTGTATTTTTTATCTACAATACACCATTGAGAAAAAATGACAATTAATTGTAGACAAAATCTACTAATACTAGTAGTTTTGTGAACAGCAGACCTCGCATATGTCTAACTGAATCCTCATTTATTAAATCCTCATATATTTAAGCTTATATCTCGCCTCGCTTTTGACCGATTTCTTTTAGAAATAGAAACAAACTTTATTGCGTAGCTGTGTACAAAATGGTCTCTCACTATGGGCCTTATTAGTAAGCTCCAAGTAGTCCAACGAGCTATGTTCGGCGCTCTGCGGGATCGAATCAGGAATGAGGAGATCCGTAGAAGAACCAAAGTACAAAGTTACCGACATAACCCAACGGATAAGCAAGTTGAAATGGCAATGGGCAGGGCACATAGCGGGTAGGACTGATGACCGGTGGAGTCGATAAGTTCTCGAGTGGAGACCACGTACCGGCAAGCGCAGCGTAGGACGTCCACCCACAAAGTGGACAGATGACCTCATTAAGACCGCAGGATCGCGCTGGATGCAAGCCGCTATCAACCGGTCTTATTGGAGATCCATAGGGGAGGCCTATGTCCAGCAGTGGACGTCCTTTGGCTGATGGATGGATGGATGGTACAAGATGATGTTATATAAAATTAAAAAGTTCAAACCCACGTTCGTTCGTCACTAGTAAAAAAATCGGTTCACATTTGCGATAATATCGATGTTGCACAAAAAATACTTACAGACGAACACTGTTTCCTTTTTTGAAATCGCTTAAAAACGAATGAATGAGATTCAAAATGTCAACAAGCTAAAACCTCGAGATTAAAAAAATTCAAACGTATGAAGCGAACACAGCGAAAGATTTTAATTACTCACACGCACACACTCATAGTCTCACCCACACATGTCTGTATTCCGCATTGTGCAACGAGGATGTGCAGTAGGCACTATATTATTTTTACAGAGCGGATATTATTCCTTCGGGACTTTACGTACTTCAGTATTTCCAATTATCTCAGGATTGTTAGGTATTTCACGAATTGTTATCTCTTCTACGATCGTTTTACGAGTTAGATATTGGAAGATTGGTACTTATTTAAGGACACTGCAATGCCACGGACCCAATCAATCTCTAGATTGATTGGGTTCGTGGCATTGTTGCATGGCCGATGTTTTTTAGGATTCCGTACCTCAAAAGGAAAAAACGGAACCCTTATAGGATCACTTTGTTGTCCGTCTGTGTGTATGTCAAGACTCTTTATCTCGGGAACGCGTTAAAATATCGAGTTGAAATTTAAACTGTATACGTATATCGATGAAACTGTATACGAAATCAGTTATCGTTCAAAAAAGTTAGAGCCGTTTATGTCGTAAAAAACGCATATTTCGCACTCACAAAAATCAAAACCTACAGGGTACTTCCCGTTGACATAGAACTATGAAATTTGGCGAGAAGCATGGTCTCAGAGTACACATATAGGAATAAATCTGAAAACTGTACATTTTTATTTAAATCACAAAAAATAGGGCCTCAAAATTCACAAAATATAGGTTAAAAATTCAAAATGAGTAAATCGTATCATGTAAGGTATCATATAAAAGAATTTCATTAGCACATGCTAAAACAGGTTTTTAATTATTTTAACATTTTCAGTAATTTTCGATGTAATTTGACGAGAAAAGTGAAAAAAAAACTTTTTTGTCGATGGTTATAGTATAGAGATTTTAACAACTTACTTCTCAATTTAGTGAAATTTTCTGGATTTGTACGGAACCCTCGGTGTGCGAGCCTAACTCGCACTTGTCCGGTTTTTTTCCAGAAAAAACTCAATATTGTTTTGTCTAGATATAGGTAGCAACAGATTCAGTATAGATTTATTAGTGGCAACGAAATTAATGCTACCTATGCTTTGTTGCTCAATTGTTTGGATCCAATCATAATCACTAATTAGCAACGTAGGTATAATACGATAATCAGGAGCTAAATAATGTTATACTCGGCAGTATAAGGTAAATATTATATTACATATTGTGTAATATGATTTCAAATAGGTACTTAGCTAAAGAAAATTTATATTCATAACTTATATTAACTCGTTTGCCTTTTCAGTCTTCAGCGCCGAGTTAGTACCTACCTACCTACCTACTTACTATTCGCGCTAATAACTAAAATCAAGATGACATGATGTAATATTCATTGTTGTTATTTACAATGTAAAATTTGTTGTGTAGTACAATGCGAATAAAACAGTTCGCGAAGGATTAAAGTGCATGATGAGCAATCGCTAAACAATCTGACAATTTTTACTACTTTATTTACCTCAAAATTTATCTATAAAGAAATAATCCTATAGTCTCGCAAGATACGTACTTTTTGTTCTTAAGTAAACTGCCAGTGTATTTACTCGAATTGCATCTTTACTATTTTATTTCTCATATTCAACAATATATTCTACTTGCAATATCTCAAACAATATTAATGATTTTATTTTATCTTCTGACACTACGTAATTTAATTTTCTGTAATATTTTACTAGCAATAACTCAGCGTAGGTAAACTGGAAAATTCTTTCCAGCTTTATTAATCCAACCACCTTTATAAAGGCTCTACTAAAACGGAGCGGAGCGATGATAGACGGAGATAAACACAGCGTTGTGCCCCACTCCATAAAGACCATAAAGAAGTAGGTACCATAGTTCCTTAATAAAGACTTAAAACAAAATTGTAAGCGGGGCTGACTTTTTGCTTTTTTACAAACTCTTATTTAGTTTCACCGTTGTCTGTCTGTCGGTGTGTAATCAAATCTTGCAAGTTAAATTAGATCCAGTTCCCGGTTTCCGATTGAGCTGAAATATTGCATACATGTATTGTGTAAATTGCGGGACAATGCAATATTATGATGACAAGGTGCTGATCTGATGATGGAGCTGAAAGGTGGCCAAAGGAACTTTGCAATGAAACGACACAACCTCATCGAGCTTGGGCTCATTTGAATCGTCCTGACGAGTAGTTTGTCTTTCAATGGTAACCAGTGTCAAGCTGGAAGGTGGTCCTAAGAACTCTGTAACGAAAATATGCAAATTCACTGAGTTTCGGCTCGTTTGATTTGTCTTGGCGAGTACTTATTCAGTAAAAGCTTGTTTTAAAAAGAGGCTTTTTTAAATTATCTTTGTCTTCGCTGACAAGTAAAAATACTGTACCAGCGTTTTTAATAGTCTACTGCAGGACGTAGGCCTAACCACGAAGGGTGATTGGGCCATATCCTCCGCGCTGGTTTAGTGCGGGTTGGTGGATTCGCCACCGAATTTCTCTACGGGCATATGCAGGTTGCCTCACGACGTTTTCCTTCACCGAAAATCCAGTGGTGTGAAATTCCGTACACAAATTTCAAGGAATTCATTGATACGGGACCGGAATTTGAGTCCACGACCTCACGATTGTAGGGGCATATAAGAAGGAGGACTGATGGCCCGATAGAGAACGGCACGTACCGGCCATGCGCAGCTTAGTACTGGTCGCGGACGTAAGTCTAGCATTGAGCGAAGTGGTTGCGCATGGGTTTAGTTTGGTGGTCACCATGCGCAGCCATTCCTTCCACACTACCCTGAGCGCTACACTTACGTGCTGCTACCTGTACGTCCATCTTCCAATCGGTCTTATCGGTGATCAATGCATACAGGAGGCCTATCCAACAGTTGATGCCTTATGGCTGAGAATAAGGAGCTTTAAATTGGTATATATCGTAACGTTTACATACCTCTCCGTCCGCCTATCTCCGTCCATCTCCACTCCAAACCGCTTAAAACCGCGTCCGGGCTAAATGGTTACCAAACCGATTAAGAGCAGAAGCAAGCGAATGAGGTAGCGAAGTATGAGGTAGCGATTCCTTTCTATCCTACTAATATTATAAACGCGAAAGTTTGTGACTTTGTGAGGATGGATGGATGTTTGTTACTCTTTCACGCAAAAACTACTGGACGGATTGAAATGAAACTTTGCAATAATATAGCTTATATATCAGAATAAAACATATGCTATAAATTATAATGATATTGCGTATTTTTTTTATAATATAACGATAAGTGTTAGTTAGTAGGAAAATTCTGCTATCTGAGAAGCTAGAAATGTCAAAAAAAAACTGTCGAATCGAACAACCGTGAAATCGTTTTTTGTTTTATTTTTTTGATTTTCCATCTCCTTTATTAAAGGTGGTAAGGTAGGGCCTCGGGTTTGAAAGACGGGACGTGACGTAGTCTACTTTTCATCCCAGATAAATAAAGGGTTCCCATGGGTTAGCACAAAAATCAACAAATCATACGGGTAAAACCCGCGGCTTCGCCCACTACTAGTAAGTTATTAAAACTAGTAAGTTACTAAGTTACCCCTCTGCATATCTCCTCCCCGCAGCTTTGCACATCTCCACTTCGCTTTAGTGGAGTCAGGGCTAAACCTAGTTTGCTTTGTGCGATGAACGTCACTTTTACTCCGACAATAGGACTGAAGTCATAGAAGAAAGGGCTTTGTGATCATCTCTCAGATAAAAGCAATTAGGTCCCAGGTTTCTATTTAGGTCTTCCACAATAATGAGCTCAACAACGGACCAAGCTAAAAGAAATGTTCTATTCACTGCCTTCTATTTGACTGCCTTGGTGGCTGGTGCTTGGTGTCAAAGAGGCGTGGGTTCGATCCCCACCCAGGGCAACCATTTATGTGATAAACATAGGTGTTTGCTCTGTGTCTGGGCGTTATTTAGATACTATAAGTATGTATTTAAAAATATGTATATGTAATATATCAGTCTCTGGCAGCCATATCACAAGCTTTGCTTAGTTTGGGTTCAGGGACCGTGTGTAAGATGTCCCCAAATATTTATATTTATTTATAAATATCGAGATGGAACTTTGTCGATATTCCGGGAACCTAATTACGCACGAAACGAAACTCTGGGCCTGAAATCCGACTACAATCATTATCATATTTATCTATCATAACAATTCACCTCATCACGTAGAGGTATAAAAATAGCCTATGTTATTCTCAGCCCAATTAATCGTAATGATGTACCAAGAATCAAGATAAACTTGGCGTTTTTTGGTATTCTTTGTAAAGTGTCATCATCAATATCAGCCGTAGAACGTCCACTGCTGGACATAGGCCTCACCGATGGATTTCCAATAAGCCCGGTTGGACGAGGCCTGTATTCAGCGCGTTCCTGCGGTCTTGATTATATCGTCGGTCCACCTAGCCGGTGGACGTCCTACGCTATGTCTATGGGCTGGTCTATGTTGGTAACGTGTGGTTGTAATATACTAATATGTGGTGATGATAAGTAAAAAAATACCCAACAAAGATACACAAAAAAATTTATCAAGCGGTTTCAGTGAGACCAGAGATTTCTATATTAGATAGATAGATTATCACTCGCTATTAATTCAATATTTTTCCGTAAAATAGATCAATGTTTTCTTATTTAACCTTTAAGTGTGAAACTACGGAAGCTTACAATAAGTGAAGGGCAAGTTGGTTGCCCGACTGCCCCAAGCCTCAAATCATCTGCCCCATTACAGGGCGGCGCACCTTACTTATCGTAAATTACGGATAAAAGGGTCATGAAAATTTAATGAACACGGCTGTGGTTCAATGGTACAAATAAATTACGAATAAATTGTATGTGGAAGTTGGAAATTTGGTAACGCGTTGTTGTGATAACATGTTGCAGACCGCGGCTTTACCTGCTTATTTGGAAATTATTGATTTTATTCGTGATACAACGTTTTTACGTGCAGTAAATACAATTTTTATTTAGACAAGAGAATGATAGAATATATTCTTAACTCTCTATGATATAAATTCTAAAGATCCTTAGCATTTTCACTGACCCAGTACAAAGTTACGAACAGTATTCATACGTCCACTTACAATCTCGCCCTAGCTTGAAAAAACTGGCCACATTTTACCGAGACTCTTTTAAAATTTAAAAGATTTATTTAATAATAAAAATTTGGTAGCCAAGTTACGTAACCATAGACCATAAGAGACGCTATTTGTTCTTTTTCATACGTCCAATCAAATAAAAATCATCAATTTTACCTTTAAATTGTGACTCCAACTGGAGTCGTGGACATATGACATTTTATTTTATTTTATTTTATTACAATTGGTTCGGTAACAGACATTAAGCTTATAACTATGTTACAATTTAAATTTTAGCCAAACTTTCTAAACCTAATGTCCAATGATAACCGTACACAGCTTATATTTAGTGGACAAGTGAATAAAAGAAGAAAAAAACAAGTTACATAAACAATAATAGATTAATACATAAACAAAAAGAGTAGTACAAAAACAAAACTAAAATCATAAATTATTTGATTGAATTAACAAATGACAATTTATAGGCATAAAAACTACGTGAGAAAATGTCTACAGGGACACTCAAATGGTTGTAAGCGCGGCACATCCTACTCACAGGGCTGTTTCGAGACACATTATTTAGGGCGGCTGGTACACTAAACAACTGGAATTTACGAACAGAACGAGAGGGAACTTTAAAATCGACTTTCTTAAGCAATTCTTTACCAAGTGTTCCGTTGACGATCTTGTACAAAATACAGAGGTCTGAGACCATTCTACGGCTTTCAAGACTCTTCATTTGAAACTTTATTAACCTGTCGGAGTATTCCCCAATCCTACGCCTAAGACCTAGCCTACTACATAATGTCCTTAGGAATCTACGCTGAATAGACTCAAGTCTATCAATATGCGTATCATAAATTGGGTACCATACTGACGAACAATATTCGAGAATGGACCTCACCAAGCTGTTATACAATATAATCCAAGAGGCTAATACAATATAATGCATGATACAGTTGTGACTCCTTTTGGAGTCACTGGACAGTGAAAGTGTTAAGGTACCTATTAAATCTATTCGTTGAACCCAAAAAAACGTTGAAATAATGTCTAATTGGTTATTTTATTTTATTTATTAAGGCTTCACGTTAATAACTACATTATTACATATGTTATAAACACTTACAAGTTACAATATAATTTAACTTAATGTGCTATTTTTTAAAGAAGCACAGCATGCATCTAACTTTACAGAACAATAAAGAATATTAGTGAAACGAAGATTGTACTAGTATTTCATAATCTTCAGATAGTTGACCAGACTAAACTAATCTAAAAAATAAATTACATTGATATTTTCTATTTGGCCATTTCGGCCCAAATGGAATTCAAATTAATTTTAAAGGAGTTGTACCTGATTTACAAGGAACTCGGTATTAAAATTCTAACCAAGATCATTTAATTTTTCTAGGAATGTACTTAAATTTGAAAGCTCCATGGAGTAATAAAAAATAATATATAGCCCTGCATTTTTTTTTAAATTGTTATTTTATAAAAGTATATTGGAAATTCAAAATAATATTTTCTACGAAAATAAATAGGGCAAATAAGCGCTAGATAGCCCTTTCCGGGCTAAATCATTACACTAATGAATAAACAAATACAAATACAAGGGGTTCACCTACAGTAAACAGTGCTAGATCTAGCTCCAAAAGGCCTAAGGTGGCAACACTGATCGAAAATCAAATTAATATTCAATTTCCTTTGATATTGACATTTCTATTATATTTTATTTTTTAAATTGGCTTTGAGTTTTTTCAGATTAGCGTGTTTCTTTACGAGATATCCGTTCCGTTTCACGTTACATACCCCAAATATATATTATCGATTTTCTAAATATTGCAGGGCTTTAAAAATATGTTTTTATCAGATAATAATTACATTTTGAATGCTCTTTATAAAACAGCAATCATTGATCTGGTTAGAATTTTTATTTATTTTAATACCGGTAACGGAACAAATCCTTTAGACAAACTATGAACTACTATTTGTTGATATTCGTTAACGAGCCTACTTACCTATTCTGGGAACTGGAGAGTTTGCGCCTAACACAGTTCTACGGAAGATAGGAGCGAAAGGAGTTATGGGTTTGCGCGGGTACCTAAATGGAACTCTGAATTTAAATTTGGCTAGAAGGATCGGACTATTAACGCTATTGTGCAGTAATTTGTGAATGAAAATTAAATCCAATTTTTTTCGACGGTCTACCAATGTAGAGTACGAGCAATCTATCTCTAGAACAAAGCACGATATGTGTGGAGACCCCATTGAAAATGCTATAAAAACGTTGAAATTTTTCTAGTTAAAATATCTAAATGGTTATGCAGAGTACAAACAATCTGTTTCTAGAACAGATAACGATAAATGTATCTCTACATTTATCGTTATCTATTGTTATAAATGCTATAATTATAACGACGTGAGAGATACAAATTCAAAGTCCCAAACTTTTGCTTTTATAGGAGAAGTCTCAGTTGCGAACTAAAATAGTAAACTTAAAACAGAAAATAAAATTTACACAGTTGCTGCAACAATAACAACAAAGTAATGTAAACTTGCCAAGTTTAGGGTCAACAGCCTCAGTTAAAAGTGGAGTATTCGCCGAACTTTAGAAGTAGGTTAGCACCTACCTACATATTATTATAGCGTAGATTATTACACTGTATGCAAATTATGATTCATTTCTTTTTTATTTCAATCGTAAGTGCCGCAGTGAAGTTGTACCTACATTATAAAAATCAGCCAAGTGCGAGTAGGAACCGCGCACGCAGGGTTCCGTACTGTATGGGAGCCCCCCTTAAATATTTATTTTATTTTAATTATTTATTATTGAATTGTATATATTACAACTAAACATTCTGTGAATATTTCAAGCATCTACCTGTTGATATTATTGATTTCGAGCGAAAAACGGTTAAAAATTCAGGTTTGTTGTATGGGAGCCCCCTTAAATATTAATTCTATTCTGTTTTTAGTATTTGTTGTTATAGCGGCGACAGAAATACATTATCTGTGAAAATTTTAGCTTTACAGCCTGGTGACAAGACAGACAGACGGACAGCGGAGTCTTAGAAATTGGGTCCCGTTTTTACCCTTTGGGTACGGAACCCTAAAAAGTACAGTACCCTTCATTTATAACTGTTGGCATTTTCGACGGAGAGCTGAAAGCTGGAAGCTGAATCACGGCGATTCAATGACTCGTTAAATTCTGAATGGTTTTAAATGTTTAGCCATGTCGGAGGTCTTCGGGTGACTTAAAACCTCTGACAGGATTAAACGGTTAAGACAACTGGGACCTGAATTTATTGTATCATACGGATCACGGCAGCGCTCAGTTGTACTTAGTTGACTAGAGTTTGTACAAAAGGAAAAGCGTCGTAGGTGAGTTCGCCCGTGTGCAATTTTACTAATTTCGTTACGTTGACAACACTGCTCTGTCAATCCTAGTAGGTACGAGTACAACTAAAAGTGTTTAATTAGTAGACACTAATTCGGTTTTCATCAGTCACAGGACCACCCTAGTGTGAGATTTAGGGTTCCACTCTGGAAGTTTGTAAATTTTAATCTAAGTACCTACCTACTAACATTACTTTAAGCATCATCAAGATTTACTAACTCCAAAACCTGTAACTTTTTGAGCAAAAAATAAACGTTATCTTATCTTATCTTATCTTATCTTTATCAGTAGATTCGTCGCGAAACAGACAACTGTTTCATTAGCGACCTTCGCTAATGAGAACCTTCGACAGTATTATGTTAGCACTCGTCTTGGCGAAATGAAAACAAAAGTATCGTTTTCTATTCAATACGTATCGCTCGATAACGCAATTGCCACGTTTCTTGGTGGAGGAGCAGGGGTTGCGAACATATTTTGACCAGAGTCATATCGCATGGGCCAATTCCGACTCGAAGTACTCTAGCGTGTGCGTTCTCAGCGCTATTGGAACAGACTATACCATGTAGTCGGTACTTTGGCTGCTGAATATAATCTTATTGTTAATTCATGTTACGCCACGACGGTTCTCTTTAAGCACAAACTCTACCCTGTATAACTTGATAATTTTGCTATGGCGTTCAGAATTTAAGTCCCCATTTAACCACCATCACGCCAAACATAAACTCGAAAATATATCGCCCCTAAAAGCAAAACTTTTCTGTACCGAGCGTCAGCAAGTCGTACGAATTGTTGGAACGAATCTATGCAGTTCCATTGGATTAAAATCGATCCGCAAACAATCGAATCAGAATTCGAATGAATCGAGATGTTCGATAGCTCCGAGACCGGCGCGATTCGAATAGTAATGCGGCCTCATGAATAACATTTCGGTTTTTTGGTATCTGGTCGGACGTTTTGGCCGAAGCGCTCCAAGTTTTATGTAGGTTTTGCTACGGGATTATACGAGAAAATTGAGTTCCATAGAATTAGTTAGTGGAAAAATTTTGCTTTTTAGCAAAGATTCGGTTTTGTTTTTTAGAATTCTGTTTCAATAGGAAATGTTATGAATGTAATGAAATTTTAGCTGCGCTAGTCTTTTAGTATATAGAAGTGAAATTATTTTAAGTATAACAAACTCGCCTTTGCTTTGCTCCAAGTACGGTAAATATTGTGTTTTAAGTAAGTACATTATACAATACATACTTAAAACTTATAATAAAATAATAAACCTAACTGGTGATGAATACAGCAAAAAATCCGTTGCGTAGCGCACACAGACTGTAGGAAGCGGTCTATTTTGAATAAGTAATAAGTTTTAGAGAAAATGTCGAAATTTAGTATGAATCTATTTGTACAAGATGGTGTTAATATACTTTCGCACATGTACACGTATCCGATCGTGGGTTTTTTAGAATAATAGCCAAAAATGCCATCATAAAAAGGCATCCAGATTTGATGTACAAAAAGTGCGCTGGACACCTCAAAAAGATGCCAAATTTAATTTCCAAAAAGCGCTAGATGTGACCTAAAAAGCTACGGTAACGGGCAACACTACTTAACCGGATTAGAGCTGGTGTGCTCGTCACAACGGATAACCTTGTTTATTGTGACTGGACTTGTTGGGCTGATAGCATTACTCACAGCAGTATTCAATTAAATAAAACTGGATACTTTAGTATTTATTTAGGTAAGTATAAATACGTGAACGTTCGCATTGGATTTTCAATTGTTTTCATTAAGCTTCTTCGACGTAGGTACGTATTTCTAAATGAGAGTCTTGTTACAGTCTCGTTGTACGGTCATTATGAGTATAGTTAAGCCTAATTTTAAAGGCGGCATATTTTTCGCCATAAATGGCACAACCATCGAGCTATATTACTACGTAATATTTCCTCAAAGGGCACAACCGACTTTTTTACTTTTGACCGATTAACTTTTAAGAGCCATTACAAACTATCAGATGCCATCTCTGACAAGAACATTTTTTCTGTTTCCAACAAATAATGTTTTCTACAAGGATAGCTTAATATTATTATTATTTTTACTTCGACGATGCTATTGCTGAATAACGTAACATGGTATTTTTCAATTTTTTGATTTGTAATTAGAATTTCTTTATTTTTCATACTCGTTGACATTTTTAAACTGATAATGACATTGTTATTTTTCATGATACTGATACAATTTTATTTTTGATTTGTATTCTAATATTTTATTTTTTTTGTGTAACTTTTAAAAATTGTAACTAGACGATTCCAAGTGCCTGTATTGTGTCTACGGAATAAAGAAATTTTGACTTTGACTTTGACTTTGAATCGAACAACGAATAGTTCACTTGAATTATGAACTCCCTTATTTCTCTCTCGCTCTCGCGCGCGAGCAAGAACGCTCCTGACGTTAAATATTTTTATAAATTTAAAAATGGCACCAAAAACTGCCGAACCTACACTAAGTGAAGTGCTAAAAGTAGTGTGTGACTTAACCGCAAAGGTAAACGCGATAGAAGCCCTAATTATTAAGCATGCAGCAATAAATATGGACCAAGGTCAAGGGATCTTAATGGCCTTAAAAGATGTTATTGAGGGTAAGTCCTCAACAATCAAATCGCAAAATGCGGGTACCTCGTGCGACATGACTCCACCGCAGCCGATGCAGACTCAGCGACCTATGCGCCAAGCGCGCTTGAAAGCCGCCGCCACCACCGCCTCGTCAATGACTACGGTTCCCAAGACAGGTAACACAACACCACCGATAAAACCAGCCGGGAAACACACACCGACGACGGCACGCGAGAATGTTACACCGCGCGGAACTACCGCACCTAAGATAAACACTCCCGATACAAAATGCATCGATGACTCAGTCGCAGTCGCAGCGATAACTCCGTGTGCAGCCACGAAATCGTCGAGTCATAGCACTTTAGTCAACACTAATGACGACAGTTATATTAATGCAGGTTGGAGGAAAGTGACAAAAAAATCTACCCGAAAACGAGATATAATAACCGGCACGGGAATCTCGAATGACGAACTTCAAATAGCAGAGAGATTGAAATATATTCAGGCTTGGCAGTTTAAGCCAGAAACCACGGAAAAAAATATATTTAATCATCTAAATAAAATTGAAAAGTCCGAAAAATACTACGTTGAAAAGAGACAAATCAAATCTCAATGGCATGCAGTATTTATAATAGGTATTCCTGAGAGTCTGTTTGAGCGGATCAGCGCGCCGACTTCGTGGCCCGCCGGGGTTCGTGTCAGCAACTGGATTTTTCGGGCGCGAGCGTCGGCCGGCTCGACAGGCCACTCGCAGTAGGTGCGAGCGACACCTCAGCGGCGCTCGGCCGCGACCGGCAAGCCGTGCATCACTGTCACCAGAATGACCAACAGAACAGTTCATCGAAACGGAAGATTGTAGTATGTCTTCAAAATATAAGATGTATAAGTAGTAAGGGCAAATTAGATAAATTAGAAGTCCTGTTACAAAATGAACTTCAATGCGATGTACTTGCGATCACTGAACACTGGTTGTCTCACGATAAATTGAAATGCGTGGAAATAACCGGTTTTAAACTTGCCTCATGTTATTGCAGGACAAATTTTCAACACGGAGGATCCTGTATTTATATCAGAGATAACATAAAATGCGTTGAAATTTTAGACCTTACTGCGTTTTCAGTAGAACAGTTCTTAGAGGTATCTGCTATTGATCTTATTGAATACAACATTTCTGTTATATGTATTTATAGAACTAATTTAGTGAGCACCAGTACGTTCCTCGATAAGTTAGAACGACTACTCGATAAGGTGTCTGAATTGGCTATTGAATGTATTTTGGTGGGCGATTTCAATATACATAGTCAAAGTACAATTGATTCAAACACAAAAAGACTGGCTGACTTATCGGCCATCCATGGCATGTGTAATCTTGTAGACTTTCCTACGCGTGTCACCTCGAGCACTGCTACCAGCCTCGACCACGCGTACTCGTCATTGCCGGCGGGAGCGGCGAGCGTGTCGCCCGTGCAAACCGCGCTCAGTGACCACTGCGCCGTGCGGCTCGAGCTGCGCGCTGAGAGTCGTACACAGCACTCACAACAATTGCGATACACGCGGCAATTTAATGCCTTTAATAATATTAATTTTGTAACAGCGATAGAAAGTGTCGACTGGGAAGAGATAATGTGTCGAAATCGATCCCCTTCAGAAAAAGCTATGGCTGTTATAAATATAATATTTGGCAAATTTGACGTATGTTTTCCATTAAAGAAAACTTATTATAAGAAGAATGACTCATCCTGGGTTACACCGGATGTAAAAAATTACAAATCTTTATTATTTGACGTGATAAAAATTGGCGAATTATTCCCTGACATAGAAACTATTAGTGACATTATCAACGACATGAACATATATTATGACAATTTAATTCGAAATACGAAATGTATTTATTATTCAAAAATGATCAATAATGCGATTAACTCTAGTCGCACCGTGTGGACTATCGTCAACAAAGAAAGAGGAAAAAATAATCTTCCTCAAATCGATTTTACGGATGTAATTAAAAATGCTCAGGGGGTAAAATTCCAAACACAAAAATGTGCAGTTAATGCAATTAATTCGTGCATTTCAGAAGGAACGTTTCCAACGCCTTTGAAGGTTGCCAAAGTGTCACCGCTTTATAAAGGAAAAGGCAAACGCGAATGTATGGATAATTATAGACCCGTGGCTATAATTCCGGCTCTGGCAAAAATATTTGAAAATGGCCTAAGCATGCGCCTGATAAATTTTTTAAATGACACGGACGCCCTCTCAGATCGCCAGTTCGCGTACCGCGCAGGCAGATCGACCACTTCGCTGACCCGCGAGGTGGTACGGAGAGTGCTGGCAGCGAGAGACGGTAAACCTAAGCAGCAGGTTGCTCTTATCTGCTGTGATTTATCGAAAGCGTTTGATGTCGCCGACCGCGCCGTGTTAAACGTTAAAATACGGCACTACGGCGTGGACGGGGCATCTTATGACTTGATAGCTGACCTGATACGTGAAAGATCACAAATCGTTGTAGGTGGTAAGGGTGGTGTAAAGTCTGATCCATTGAAATCTGAAATGGGAGTGGCGCAGGGATCATCTGCGTCCAACATAATGTTTTCACTCCTTCTGAATGATCTGCCAGCCGCCATCACTGCGGCTGAAATATTTATGTATGCTGATGATGTCGCCGCGGTGGTGACAGCGCCCTCTGTGGACCTCCTGGAAGAGAAACTGAACACCACCACATCTCAGCTCGCCGACTGGTTTGAAGCGAACGGCCTGGCGCTAAACCTCTCTAAGACGCACTATATGCATTTTTGTTTGACGGGGCGATCACCCAGGCCCTTAACGGTATTTGTGAAAGGGACCACAATAGATCAGGTATCCACGACGACATTCCTTGGATTTGAACTGGATAGAGGACTGAAGTGGGAAGAACAAATAAATAAAATATGTAGAAAATTGGGTAGTGCATGTTTCGCGCTTAATAGACTCGGAAGGGTCGTGCCGACAGAAGTGGTCCGATGTTGCTATTTCGCGACCGTACAGTCGGTGCTGCAGTACGGAACGGAGATTTGGGGCCGTGCCGCGGACTGGTTGCGAGCATTTAGAATGCAGAAACGCGCCGTCCGAGCGATTGCTAGGATCCCTCAGGATGACTCTGCCCGTCCATACTTTAGGAGGTTGAGTATCCTTACATTGCCATCGCTTGTAATATTTCAGGTGGCGGTATATGTGAGGATGAATCTGGCCTTGTACACTATGCGCGATCGCAAGCGGACCAACAAGAGGTATCTCGAAACCGTACCTCATACGATGGAAAAGTCCGCAAGGATTACACATGTAATGGGACCGAAAGTCTACAATATGTTGCCTGAAAGTATCACTGATGCACCTAGCATAAACTCTTTCAAAGCACGCCTGAAACGCTGGCTTATCGAGGAAGCTTTTTATGATTTTGAAATGTTTAAATGTATAAAATGACTGACAGATTTCTTTGGGAAGGTTTTAACTTGAATCATTTACAATTATGTAATTTAGATATTTATTAAGTTTTTATATTTTGTGTTAATAATTACTTTTATTTATTATAATTGACATATCAAATTGATTAAATATAATTCTTTGACATTTTAATTTTACAACGCTGCAGGATGATGGACCTAGTAGTAATGTAAATGTATATTATACTCGTATTTTTTATCAATGTATGAAACTATTGAATGCACCTATTTTTATTGTGGAAAACTAACATTGACGTGTAAAATGTTTTATGAATAAATGAATATGAATAATATGAATATGAATATGAATAATATGAAGTCGGTTAAAAGTAGTCACATCACATTTGGGTCCGGGGAGCGCCACGCTATAAAGATAGGTAGGTAGGTACAGAGCATAATTTAAACAGAAAACTATAGCTTCAACTAGCGAAATGGGGCCACTAGTATTTTTTTAAAGATTGGAAATAATATTTGTTTTTTTTTTGGAGAACACATTTAATTCGCTTTTATTTTACATTAATGACAAAGCGGAGAATATTTGCCTACCGATATGTAGTCGATACTGTTTGTAATTTACCTTACTTTAAAAAATTCTTGGCTATTCTAGGCAACTCTGACTGTACCTATATACATATTATTATATAATTATTTTCTCTTATTCAAATGTAATACTTACGTAAAAAAATGGTTATAAGCGTGTCCACTATGAGCGCAAGTCGTGGTGGTCTAGTGGCTGTGATGCTTGTCGCCCCGTACCAATGAGTTCTCTGGAATTTATGTACGGAATTTAATAGCACTGGCTTTTCGGTGAAGGAAGACATCGCGAGGCAACCTGCATGTGTCCGTAGAAGAAATTAGATGGCGTAGTGGATAGGCACAATGAACCCAATCACCCTTCATGGGTAGGTCTACGTCCTGCATTGGAGTATTAAAAAAGGCTGATACAGTATGAGCGTTATGATCCTGCGGTGGGATCTCGGACTAATGTATATAATTATTTTAATATTATTTAAATATTATGTACTGTTTATAATTATTTTTTGCAAAAACTAGCTTGACCGACTTCACCCGTGTACAGAATTCGCGAATATTTCGCACAGATCGATGTAGCATTTTTCACATTATTGTTGATTTATCAAAAATGGCTCAGCAGATCTCGATAAAATTTAAATGGGACCAATAAAAAAAAAAGAATTATTAAAATCAGACTACCACGAAAAAAATAATGCGTGGTTATACATAAAAAGAAAAAATATATACGCGTCGAATTGAGAACCTCCTCCGGTTTGTTCGTCGGTCAAAAATTATTTATTGGCGTCGTCGCTGCCGTCGTAATATTTAAATTTATTTTATGCCAAAATTCGGTGAACATGTCAGAATGAATGAATCACACTAATACGAAAATTTGTGAGTGTGTGTGACCAAAAAGTTTATCCATACATTTCAGACCTTTTAAGAGGCAATCTTTTAAAATGGCGTCGTTAGTTCCTCTTTCGGCAACCGGGGGCAATTCACTCTCTCGGCGTGAGTAACTGGCGCGAGCAGGAGAAAAAGCGAAGCGGAATGTCAGAGCGCTGACACAATAAGGCCCTAGACCGGATAAGTTTGTGTTGTGGCGCTGTACAACTGTATTGTTTGAAGGGTGATGCTGACTGATTAGAGTGATTACCACAGCAGAGAGGAAGAAATCGGTGATCTGTGCTGATTACATTAATTTACATTAACGGGACCTCAACTGACTGAAATTAGCCAATTAGGGCCTCTTCAAAAACTCTTTTAACAGGTTATGGGCCCAGAAGTGGCACGATCAATGAAACAGTTTTGTGCTGTCTCATCTACTAACAATTTCTAACACCTGCGCGTTTTAAGACTGTTCAACGCCATCTAGATTTTTTAAAGGGAAACTTTAGTAGGGTAAGGTCGCCAAAATTGTAAGTTTAATTCACGACTGTTAACTGTGAATAATCTTACTAAACAGCAGTTTTAAAAAAATCGGCCAAGTGCGAGTTGACTCGAGCACGAAGGGTTCCGTACCGTATGGCCCCCTTTAGCTCCATTTCAAGCGTCTACCTGTTGCCGTTACTATTTATTTTATTAATTAGTCCGCCTACACTATGTACATCAACACATACACAATAAAAAGCTTAGCATAGTAAACACACAGAGTCAAATGTCACAGTAATTACAGGCTACTAATAACGAGAACATTTTTTTTATTGTGTTTTTAGTTATAGCGGTAACAGAAATAGGTACATCATCTATGAAAACTTCAAGTGTCGAGCTATCACTGTTCTTAAGATTTAGCCTGGTGACAGACAGACGGACGGACGGACAGCGGAGTCTTGGTAATAGGGTGCCTTTTTTAACCTTTGGGTACGGAACCCTAAAAATGTAGTCGAGGATTTTTAACATGATTTTTAAGATTGTTATCAGAAGTTAGGCCCCACAAAGTACGTTACAGCAGTCCTAGTAAGTATTAAGTATTTAACTATCTTCGTTACTACTAATTTCATAGAAGAGGACATCAATACAACTGATTGCAAACACCATTAATACACTAAGTAACTTGATTACGTCTAGCGAGCAGCACGGTAATAGCTACAGGCTGCGCCGAGACTGGGCGGGTGCCAACTAGCATTATACAGGCTGTTCCGAGCTGTGTTAACGTGGTGCCGACGTCGCTGGTTTATTACTTGATAAATTGATAAATAACTGTGTTACTATACTCAAGCTCCTAATTAGTTTGGATATGATTGCCTTTACCTACTTATTTACTCATACTCATACTCATATTTATTTGCTTCCACAATGTTATAAAAAGATAGTAAAAATCTTATAATAATTATGTACAATTGTGGGCCCCATCGGGCACTGCTCAAATGTATTCAGGCGTGAAGGAGAGGCGGACAGCTTGTTTACAGATTATTATTATTTTATTAGTTTATATTTTATGGAGGTAATATCATTTCTTTGTCTTGTATATATTCATCTATTGAGTAATAGGCTTTCTTTAATAGAATGCTTTTAAGATTTTTATAAAAAATGTTTTCCTTTTCTTCACTTTTGATACTGTCTGGCAATTTAGAATTTCATATGCCAGCTATGTGTCTGTTAGCCCATCTAGCCAATTGTAGGTTTCATCTGCTAACTTTCAAGATAAATTATGTGTTTGTTTCATTTAAAAATACCTATATAATTATGTAGATAAATTTTGTTGTTCGTTGTCGTCGTTTGAATTTTCAGCCATAGGAAGGGCATTGCTTGACATAGGCCTCTCCTATGCAGGGTTATTTCTAATCTTTTAGGGGCTTATTCTGTACATCAAATCTAACAACTTTTGTTCTCTGCGACTTTAGTCAAAACTAAAAAATTTACCGGACAAGTGCGAGTCAGGCTCGCACATCGAGGGTTCCGTACAAATCCAGAAATTTTGACAAAATTGGGAAGTAAGTTGTTAAAAATATACTATATCAACGACAAAAATGTTTTTATTTCTTTTTCACTTTTCTCGTCATACATTTAAAATTACTCATTGTTAAAATAATTAAAAATCTGTTTTAGCATGTGCTAATGATGCTCTTTTTAATAATACCTTACATACATGATACGATTTACTCACTTTGAATTTTCAACCCATATTTTGTGAATCTAGGCCCTATTTTTTTGTGATTCAAATAAAAATGCACGGTTTTCAGATTTATTCCTAAATGTGTACTCTGAGACAATACTTCTCTCCAAATTTCAGTTCTATGTCAACGGGAAGTACCCTGTAGGTTTTGATTTTTGTGAGTGTCGAAATATGCGGTTTTTTACGACATAAACGGCTCTAACTTTTTTTATACGGTAACTGAGAAGTTTTTCTTGTACGCAACTGCAAGAGACCATAGATACGAGTATACGTAGGTATACAGTTTAAATTTCAACTCGATATCTTTACGCGTTCCCGAGATAAAGAGTATTGACATACACACAGACGGACAGACGGACAACAAAGTGATCCTATAAGGGTTCCGTTTTTTCCTTTTGATGTACGGAACCCTAAAAACAACGGGTTGCACTCCGGGAGTGCCGGCAGAAGTGAAAACTTGAACATGAAAGTTGTGCATTTTTGAAAATTTTGGAATGGTCATGGAATAATTTCGCACGAATTGTTTTATTTATCAGTATAAAAATAGGTACCTACTGTCATTTATATGGTAAAATAAAATATTACACACGCACACTTGCGCAAGCTCCCTGCGCCGCTTGAACGAAACAGCGGGAGCAGGCAGATAGTTTCGCCGCGCGGAATAAAGAGAGGGGGATATTACTTCCTTTCCTACGCCGCGCCGGCGGTCTACTCTCACTCCGTCTTACGAATTTTCGAACAGATCACGTATCCTGACGCGAGTTAAACATTTTTTACCAATCCCAAAAACAGCACAACGCCGCTAACAGCTTAAAAAGTACCCACATACTAAGCCTTGCAAACTTAGTAAGTTAATTAATTTAAAAAAAATCCACATAACATTTTCACGTTAGTGATCTATCTCTGTAACTATACAGGCTGCGCCGAGACGGTGCCCGTGCCAACTACTATATACAGGGTGTTCCGAGCTCGGCGGGCGTTAACGTAGTAGACGTCGCTAGTTTATTACTTGTTAACTTGATAAATAACTTGGTTATTGAGTTCGTGTTACTGGTAGGTGTTATTTTGTATCCTTTGATCGCAATATTAATTTATATTAAACTAACTTCCCATCGCGGTTTCACTTGATGTAGGTAAGACTTCACGTACCTATATACCTACTCACTGTACCTAGAATAATTTGACCAGGTATCAGTTGCTTTTACAGATAGTGCTCTTTATATTTTCATTTTATTTGTTTAATTATACCGTCCACAAACTGCAAATCGTTTCGAAAGCATACCAAATAACAAAATAAACCAAATAAAGGTTAGTGCGATTATATTAATTTTCAAACAATAGAAACTGTACAAATAGCAAATTGACCCATTACTAGGGAGCTACAATGCCGCATAAAACATAAAACTTACCTATATAAAGGGGAATAAAACAAAGAAAAAACTTATTTGATAGATAAGTATCTACTCAACAGTTGATTTTAAAACTAAATAAGTCCCTGCATCAAATGAAATTCCAAAATAAAACTTATAAGAAAATCTAATGAAATAAATAATCCGTTAAACAGTAAGCAATCCAATTAGAAATTAACTCACCCTGAAAAAGGCAGACTTACAAAGTTTTTTTATGTTCTAGACGCGCAAAAGTCGCAAATAAAAACTTTGCAGTTAAATGTTAGGGTGCGTTATCAACATCGGCGGGCAGATGAGCGGGAGTGACAGCGGGTTGGTTCGCCAAAAATGGCAGAACACCGACTTTGATCGTTGCTTTGTGCACAAAATTCCCTCGAATCGATGTATGCCACTTTTACATTATTGTTGATTTTTCAAAAAAAAATCACCCGGTTTCGTAAAATTAAAAATAAAACATTTCTAAAGTATGATCTACCAAACAAAAAAAGAATCATCAAAATCATATAATTGGCAGAATAATTGCATTAAATACAAAAAAAAATTAGAAAATCCTTTTTAGAAGTCGGCTAAAAAGAACAATTTCTTCAGTTGTTCATCCTCATATTATTGTTTACAAAAACAGATTGATAAAATTAATCAATACAATACTGTCCACTTCAGTTTGTTGTTTTTATATATAAATCTGATTTTTGTTTCCTTGATGTTTACAATTTATAATTAGGTTTAGGTACCGCATTCAGGTACTATAGAAGTATTTTTATGCAAGTTCTGTACCTGTACTGTACTGTACCAGCCTTTTTAATAGTCCACTGTAGATCATAGCCCTACCCACAAAGGGTGATTGGGACATATCCACCACGCTGGCCCAGTGTGGGTTGGTGGATACACATACGCCATCGAATTTCTTCTACGGACGTAATGCAGGTTGCCTCACGATGTTTTCCTTCACCGAAAAGTCAGTGGTGTGAAATTCCGTACATAAATTCCAAAGAATTCATTGGTACGGGACCGGGGATTTAAACTCACGACCTCACTATTGTAAGGCGGAGCTCACTACCTCTTGAACACCACGGCTATGCTTGACTACCACGGCTATCAAATGCACTATGCAAGTTCATTAGGTTGCAAGTTGCATTAGGTTAAAACCATTGGTCTAAACGACAAGAACATTGTTTGTTTTCCAAAAATCCAAAAGGGTTTAGTTTTTTTTGGTTAACTATCAGTAAGAAAAGTAGAAACATAGTTTAACAAGTTCAGTAGAAGTAGCTAATAACTGCTACCTTTCATTTTTATAAATGACCACGATTGCTACAGTTGCGCGATCACACCCGCCTGCCCGCTGTAACCAAAGCGCGGCCTTAACACTACAGCAGTATTGAAGCCAATTTTCCGGCTGCTGAACTCGACTTAACAGCGAGAAAGCTCAACAAGGCTCAACTTAGAAGTCTGTACCTACCTACAATACCTAAATCTATTTCAAGCGTCAATAAGTTTTAGTAGAAGGGTAGGACAGGTACCTACCTAGGTAGGTAGGGTTGATTTTTAACCGTTGACACAAAAGGGCGTTATGAATTTAATATGTGTCTGAGTCTACATAACTGTAGCATTGCAGCTTTCGAATGAATAGACCGATTTGATGTGGTATTTTCCGTTGAATATAGACTGAAATATTGGAATTGCCGTGGGGTGCCGGCAGAGTAGAATAGCACCCCCCTCTAGTACCAGAAAGCTCAACAAGGCTCAGCTCTCGTACCAGCCGGGCTAGTATGCGCGCCACGAATTATTTCGTTCGTAGTGTCAGAACGAGACAGCGTTATGGCAAAGTATATATCTGTCACATTTTCACACGTCGAAATAAGTTATTTTCGTGGCTATTCGTGGTCGCATGCTTGACTAGCTGATGTCGTAAGAGCCGACTGAGGTACAGCGGAAACGACTAATGGCGATATAACCATTCAAATAAAGACGTAGCTAACATGGCACAGGTTAGGGATGGGCAGCAGCATACCTGTCGCGAAGCTTCGTTTCTGCGATCGCCACCATGCCTGCCCAGCGCGGCGATTATGGGCAAATACTGGGGGTATTTGCCAATATTTATTTTCATATTTGATATATTAGTAAGCTCCAAGTATAGGTAAGCTATGCTCGGAGTCTCTCTGCGAGATCGAATCAGAAATGAGGAGATCCGTAGAAGAACCAAAGTTACCGACATAGCCCAACGGATTGGCAAGTTGCAAGTTTCTCGAGTGGAGACCACGTACCGGCAGGCGCAGCATGGGACGTCCACTTACAAGGTGGACGGATGACGTCATTAAGACCGCAGGATTGCGCTGGATGCAAGCCGTTTCCAACCGGTTTTATTGGAGATCCATATGGGAGGCCTACGTCCTACAGTGGACTTTTTATGGCTGATGGATGGATGGATGGATGATAGACTGAAATAAAACTAACTTTCAATTGTCTTAAAGAAAAACAACTGGACTGGATGTTCGGTCACTACTGCTCGCCGGTTAATTAGCTAACAAAGCACTCCCATCAGTTTTTCTCGTATTCCGGGTGGATCTCATAGTTAAAGTTAATCATAACATTGGTAATAATAGCCTTTTCGGCCATGCAGATAACACAGAACACTGAAGCCGTGGTGGCCTAGAGGTAGTGACACCCGCCTTGCAATCGTGAGGTCGTAAGTTCAAATCCCGGTCCCGTACCAATGAGTTCTTTGGAATTTATGTACGGAATTTCACACCAGTGGCTTTTCGGTGAAGGAAAACAGTGAGGTAACCTGCATACGTTCGTAGAAGAAATTCGATGGCGTATGCGAATCCACCAACTCGCACTGGGCCAGCGTGGTGGATATGGCCCAATCACCCTTCGTGGGTAGGCCTAAGTCCTGCAGTGGACTATTAAAAAAGGCAAGACAGTACAGTACAAATAACACTGTCTGATAACATTGCTAGATTACCTAAATGGTGATAAAAAATCAAAAGGTGTAAGTGTAACGACGACATTCGGCCGTTATCGCCCTTACAGCCCAATTTACTCGCCTCCCTCTGTCCTTAGAGCTCTTTTCACAAAGGGCTGAGAACAAATCGAATTACATGTCGCGTGACATCAGAGGGCCTATTCTGGCGCGTTCGACATCACTCACCATCGTCCAACAAAATCGCCTCTTGAGGAATCGTTTATAAAAGGGGGTTAGTATAAGTTTACACTTAAATTGAAACTACAGTAGTCTCCGTACTAGGGTGATTAAATCAACCAAAATAAACAACTTTTAATATGGGGCCAAACCAGAATTCGAGAAAGAAAAAACAGCTGTACTATTCAAAATTGCTACTTGGAATTGATAAAATGTATGAAACAGCAAAAACTTTTCTCTGATTGCAGATTTGGCTCATACAACAATACAATACAATACAACAACACTTTATTGACACCAACAAGAAAACATAACAAAAGAAACAAAGACAGAAAAGGCGCAAAAGGCGGCTCATAGTGCTTACAAGTTGTTCATAATGATGGTCTTCATCACTTTCCGGCTTAAAATGTATATGAACACCGGATACAACTCACGATTATTTGAACGGTCGAGCCGCTATGCGTCTGACCGGTTTCAGAGTAGTTCGTCGGGGACGCGCGTATTCCCTGATGAAGGAGTATATACTAACTACTCTGTAACCGGTCGGACGCATAGCGGCTCGATCATTCAAATAATCGTGAGTTGTGTCCGGTGTTCATATACATTTTAATAATGCATCCTCACGCTAGTTTTTAATGAAGTAACTTTCCGGCTTACAGTAGGTACACCAGTTCTGGATAACCTTAGTTGTATGCGACCGCCATCCTGTGCAATTCTGCCAATAGGTAGATCTTCTCTCTACCCTAAGGGACTATAGCACCGACAGGCTATAGTATATTCATATTTTACTATGGAAATTAACGTGGTTTTCACACATTTTATACTATATATAACGGGACTGAACTCACGTGTGGGGATAGTCGTAACGACTATAGTTTCGATCGCATTCGGCGACCTTTCTCAAGTTGGCGAGTGCTAGCACGCGGAGCCGTCTCGCAATGCACTGCGGGCTGCGGCGCGTAGCGCTCGCAATGACAGCGGTTGCGGTGGTGGGGCGGGGGCGGGTAGAGAGGATTGTTGTGTCGGCGCGCACTGAAGATCCTCTTCGTCGGTATCCTGGTATACGTCGGAGATACTCCAGCACACTGAACTCACTATGTCTCCACCAGTTCCACGGTTAAGTCCTTTGGATCCCTGAAGACACGGTTTCCACGTCGGTGGCAGTATCCATCCCCCGTCTCTATTGAAGTTAGGGCGTCTGCTAATCTCAATAGCCTCCCTAACTTTACGGGGCACGAAAAACTTCTCTCGCGCTAGCACCTTCGCTTTGTCAAATCTGATGAAGTGCTGTGCATCGGAATCGAGAGTGTGTTCTACCACCGCGGAACCATTCCTATCCAAGTTTTTCACTGAACGTATATGCTCACAAACTTTATAGACTTTATATCCCTTCGACCATCATTCCACGTTCTATGTGGGTTTGAGTTATCCGCAGCTTGTAGCTAACAGCCGCCAAGAACTTTGATTTGGCCTATCATCATCATCATCATCAGCCTGTATCAACTATCGACCCACTGCTGGATATAGGCCTCCTCTCCCTTGTGCCAGGTTTCCCTGTCTTGGGCTGATCTCATCCACGTGTGTGATTCGGCCTAGGTATAACTAGATTCAAATTGACCTCCCTTAATCTCGAGCTCTCCAGAATCGCTCATAATGTTTGAGATGACAAAGGATTTTTTCCAGGGACAAACGGACAGCGGCACAATAGATACGTGAAATGGGAGGAAAATAGTAAATGAAGGTATGGAGACGTGAGGAATGCGAGGCGTCGGTAGTTTGGCCTATATAGGCTTATTTCTAATCAATTAGCATCCTTTTAGGGGCTTATTCTGTACATCAAAACTAACAACTTTTGTTCTGCGACTTTTGTCAAATCTAAAAAAAAAATCAGCTGTTCCATACATTTTGTCGCGGGTGAACGATATTTTTTCAACGAATCTCGACGAAATTTGGTATACACATTTTATATCCATCAGCCACAGGACGTCCACTGCTGGACATAGGCCTCCTCTATGTATCGTCAACAAGACGGATTGGTAGCAGCTTGCATCCAGCGCAAAAACTAGATTTAAATAAAATAAATAAATGGTACAATTAAAATTTAGTCATAAATAATATTAATTTGTTTTATTCCATTATGTTTATAAAATAGTTGTATACTCAGTGATGTTTAATATTATTGCATTATTACATTTGTCAATTAAAATCGTTAATAGTCATCAGTAATTTCGTCAAATCTATAATTATATTTTCAGGTTATGATTCATTTACAACATTAATACATATTTCGTTAGTTAATTTTATAGCTATTGATAATATTATCAAAAAATGTTGTATTATAATTAAAAAGTTAAGTCGTGATTCGTTTTAAGCTGTGGTTTTAAGAGATTATTACATTGTCAAAAATTGTAATATATATATATATATATATATATTATGTCATGATCAAGGAAGTTTCATACGAGAACTGCGGGGCAATTCTGTTAACCGATATCTTTACTGAAGTGATACGTTCTTGAACCTCTCTCGTTTTTATTAGTTTAGTTTAGTTCTGACAGCTCAGAACTGTCAGAAAAACTGAGGGGTTAGTCCAGGTTTACACGTAAATAGAAACTGTACTGTACAGCGCCCCTGGCGGAAACGAGGTAGAACTAACGAAAATGTATAGAGCCACACGCGAACGCGAAAGTTTAAGTAAACTACACAAAACCTGGACTAAGGGCTCTGGAGATGTTTAAGAACGTGTCACCTTAGTAACGAAATCAGTTAACAGAATTACCCCGCTGGAATGATTACGAGCATCCCAAAAACGTTCCGAAGAGTAAAGCACCAACATTGGAATATATCTCTTTCTACTAGTGTATCCATACAGTAATTTCATTTAATAGGACAATCTACAAAACACTAAGTACCTATATACCAATAAAAGAATGAGGGAAATCATTTATATGTATAAAAGTATTTCAGGTGGGATAAATCTGAAATTCAAATATTATTATAAACAGGGTTATCTGCTTACCCTGTATTAAGTAAAAATGATTGCTTGATTGAGACCATTATTACGAACGTTTACTATGAGACCAACCCGAAATTCGAGAAAAAAAGCAACTGTTTCATGCAAAACTGAAACTCGGAATCGACAAAATGTATGTAACAGCAGATTTTTTCCCTCAAATTATAGTCTTGTCTCAAACTACGAGTATAGCCTTAGTAAACCTCCTTTCGGCTGAGTACATCAGTTCAGTATAATATCATCTCTACACCATCATCTTAATGCCCTCAGCTCCCACCCGCTAGTAGACATCTTTGCCGATGAATGGACAACAAAAATATTTTTTCATATTGTGAAGAAGTCAAATTGTGATCTCAAAATATTCCTAAAATTCAACGGTAGGTATAGTTAGCGTAAAAAAATAATAACACGTTGTTGTTCTTATATGATCGTGTTCGATCGATTTGGCGCTCGTTACATTGCCGTAAAAAATACTCACACTTAGGCTATTCAGTTTTCTGTACGTGACACAAGACGCGCTGTGCCATTTCCATAGAAATCACACACATCAAACGTTAACGCGATCGAGCTCGAGTGAAAATCTCGCACTCAGATCGAAAATATCATTTCCGCAGCAATGCGAGCCCTCAGCTGACTGAAATTAGTCAGTTGAAGCTTCTTCAAAAATATTAAAACTTCAAGTAAACATAAACATGTTACGACTAGGTAATGGAGAGTATCTTTGGTTCTGGCTCAACTACTGACAAGTTCTAATACCTGCGCGTTTTAAGACTGTCCAACGCCATCTAGGCGGTTGTAGCGGAAACTTTTCCTGCAATACAACTAGCAGCCTCCTTTAATTTTTGACCGGCTAAACGGAGGAGGTATGTACTCAATTCGACGCATATTTTTTTATGTTATTACGTATATATATCTATAATATAAAAATAAATCAATAAAAAGTAAAAATAAATAATAATATTACTTATTATATTGGCATGTATTAGTGGCATGTATTAAGGCCGATAAGCCAAAGGTAATTGACGACTCAAAGACGATATCTGAGATTGAAGGACTAAAATCACAGATGGAGGAATTTAAATGTCTTTTAAAAGAACTCCAGCATAATGACAGTATTGTTAAAACCACAAAATGCCCAAACTTCTCCAGCGGCAGCGGCGGTGACGAGTTAAATGTGATAACACAAGAGCGACTCGAAAATAATGTATCGCTGTCCTGTGCAGAAGTACTTGTAACGCAGGCGCGTGCCTCGGCGCGAGGCACTAGAGAGAACCGGTCCAAGGAAGCATCGCACACTAACAGCGAATCGAAACAACAACGCGCTTATCAGCACTCACACGCAGACGGCTCGCCTAGTCATAAACTATCAGCTGTTATGCATTCACCTATACATCGGAATATCATTTTGAATACGAACTCGGCGCATTCAAAACACGTCCGTGCGGTGCAGAAGAACGACAAAAATGACGATGGTTTCATACTGGTGGGGAATAAGAAACGGAAAAAGATAAATAACCAAACAGGCACTGCGCTGAGTTCAAATAAATTACAGATGGCGGATTTAAGATCTTTTGTCTACATATCCCGATTAAAGAAAACTACCACTATCGATGACGTGAAAGATTATTTAAAAGATAATGGTGAAGAATGTTTTAATATTGAACCTTTGACCCAGAGACGTGAAACTGATTTTTGTTCTTATAAATTATCGGTACCTAGACGTAAGTTGGATATATTTTTGAGCGAAAAATTTTGGCCTCAAGGTATCAAATTCAGATTATTCCGCGAACACGCGGCGAGAGGAAGCAAACCTTTAAATTAATATGGATAGTACATCAAAAATTGTAATTTCATCTTTTAATTGTAAGGGTATTAAGAGATCTGCCCAGGCCGTGCGTGACCTGACTATATATTCACACTTGATAGTCCTCCAAGAGACTTGGCTTTTAGAACATGACCTGAACTTTGTCAACCAGATTAGCGATTCTTTTGGATGTATTGCAAAGAGCTCTGTAGACAGTTCCCTGGGGATAATTCGGGGACGCCCATATGGGGGACTCGCGATCCTCTGGAATAAAGCTACGTTCCCTAATGTTTCCCCAATAAGTTGTTCAAATAACAGAATTCAGGCTATTCGAGTATCTTTGAGCTCCAGTTCTTTTTTACTAGTAAATGTGTACATGCCCTGTGACGACGTCAAAAACGCTGTTGAGTTCACTGAATGTCTAGCCGAAATCAGTGCAATTATTGAGGAATCCAATGTTCAGATTGCTTACATTTCGGGGGACATGAAGGCACATCCTAGCGCACCATTCGGTATGCAGCTGGCAAGATTTTGCGAGGATATGCTGTGGGAATGTGCTGACTTAAATATACTAGGGGTAGATTCCGATACCTATACTTTTCAGTGCGAAGCGAGCGTCAGCAGGAGATGGTTGGGCCATTGCATCACCACAAAAGCTGCCTGGGACACGGTGGTGGGCGCGTATGTTACTCATGACGTCAGGTGGTCAGACCACCATCCACTAAGCATTGAAGTTAGCATTGCGGGAACTACCATTGGTACTGCCGTCTCTTGTAAGCTGGACGCTTTAAAATATATAAAATGAGGAGAGAGGAATACTAGTCAGATCAATAAATACGGCGAATATTGTTATAATAATCTCGATAGTTTTCCTGATTTGTCTGTCTGTGATTGTGATAATACGCTAACTTGTTCGCATATAGATAAATATCATAGTTATATAGATATAAGTATTATAGTCATATTGTTAACGTACTGCAAAAAGCAGCAACTATTAGTTCTCGTCCATGTGAACAGAAGCGTCACATAAAAAGTAGTTGGTTGGAATTACCACGTCAGAGACAGCCATGACATAGCTAGACTTTATTATAAATGCTGGGTGGTTGCCGGTAGGCCTTCTAGTGGCGTTGAATTTGACAACATGCGAAATAGTCGATCTGTTTTCAAAAATAAAATTAAATGGTGCCAAAACAATGAAGAAATTATTCAAATGAATATTTTGGCTCTGCACAGAAAAAATAAAAATTTTATAAAATTTTGGAATGCAACAAAAAATCTATGTTTTAAACAGAGCTTACCTGTATCCGTGGGAGGGATACGGGAACCAAAGGACATAGCTGAATTCTTTGCTCAACAATTCAAGATAGATCCTCTTCCCGCGAAGTGTGTGCTCGATGCTGAGTTGCCCCAGAATAATGACGTCATTGAATTTACGCGTAGAGACATCTCTGAGATCATTTTGAGTATGAAACGTGGTAAATCGCCCGGTCACGATGGCCTCAGTATCGAGCACATACTTTGGGCTAGTAATAAAATTAATGAACATCTGTGCAGCCTATTTAATTTGTGCTTGAAATACGGATACTTACCGGCAGATATGATGCATACGTCAGTTGTTCCTGTAGTAAAAAACATAACCGGTGATCTCAGTGCGGCATCCAACTATCGCCCTATATCGTTAGGTACCATTGTTGGTAAGATATTGGAGCGTCTGCTGCAACCCGAGTTGCTCAAATACATTGAGATTGACGATGCGCAGTTTGGTTTTCGTCCCAATCTCTCCACAGATGCCGCTATCGTCAGTTTAAAAAGCACTATTACTTACTACTCTACTCGTAATACATCTGTGTATGCATGCTTTCTGGACTTTAGCCGCGCATTTGACCTCGTAAATTACGAGCTATTATGGGCTAAATTACGAGCGTCAAAAGTGCCTAATCAGATAGTAAACTTGCTGAGATTTTGGTACGGAAATCAAACGAACTGTGTTAGATGGGGCGATGCGACTTCTATGAGATACAGGCTAGAATGCGGAGTTCGTCAAGGGGGGGGGTGACCTCACGGGACCTCTTTAATCTGTACGTTAACGGCCTGATTGAGGAGCTGAGGAGCACCAACGTCGGTTGTCACCTAGGCAATGTATGCGTAAATAATCTGAGCTATGCGGACGACATGGTGCTCCTTAGCCCCTCAATCAAAGGATTAAGAAAGCTTCTTTCAATCTGTGAGCATTATGCTAATGCTCATGGATTGAAATATAATGTATCCAAAACGGAGATGATGGTGTTTGCGTCGGGTCGGGGTCCGGAGAGAGTACCGGAAGTTTATCTGAATGGCGCGACAGTTAAAGTCGTAAAGCAATTTAAATATTTAGGGCACCTGTTGTCGGAGCGACTGCAGGATGATGCGGACATTGAACGAGAGCGGAGAGCCCTCGCAGTCAGAAGCAACATGCTCGCCCGCCGATTCGCTAAATGCAGTACAGACGTAAAGACCACTCTTTTCAAAGCATATTGCTTATGCATGTATACGTGCCAGTTGTGGATAAAGTTTACGCGGAAAGCAATAAACACGATAAGAGTTCAGTAGAATGACGCATACCGAACTCTTATGAAGCTACCGCGGTGCTGCAGCGCGTCGAGCATGTTTGCTGAGGCGGGGGTTCCCGACTTCTTTGCAGTGATAAGATCTAGGGTGGCCTCGTTTTGGCAGCGTCTGCGTCATTCCGACAACGAAATTCTTGTGGCTGTCTCTGACGACTTCCGCAGTCCTTTGTTTGAGCATTGGGTTTCTGTCCACATGGACGCGAACAAAAAAATAATATATGTACCTACTCGGCACTATTGTGCGGTAGAACTATTTATAAGATTGGACGTTACATCCCTTATACAGGTGTAACAATTTGTTTTATATTATTTTAACTAACACTTATGTAACTCAGGGTCTCTGTGGCTGAAAAAAATGGTTTTTATTTATTTATTTATTTTATATATTAGCTTCTTGGTTTAGGCGAGATATGATCAATTCTTTATTTGCTAAACATGTTTACATTTATAGGTATTTTTAGGTAAGTTATCTCAACATGTTTCTATACTGCGAGAGGGCGTGCAAAAGTGAGAGGCGAGTTGCTCATTAATTACATTACAAATTATTATAATGTCAGAGTGGAACAGGGAGTCATTTACACATTATTACATAATAGCATTTAGCAGTCAATAAATCCTTAAGTTTAATGTTATTTAAAACAATTTAAACATCATTTGAGTTTATTAAATTTATAAAATAATGTGTCTTCGGACCAACTGAGCACAGAAGCACAGATGATGCGATTTGACCTCCTCGGTGGCCTATTGGTTAGTGACCCTAACTCATGGTAAGGGGGTCATTCTTAATAGTTAAATTGTTAAGTGTAGGTACATCCTTCTTACTAATATTATAAACGCGAAAGTTTGTGAGGATAGATGGATGGATGGATGGATGTTTGTTACTCTTTCACGCAAAAACTACTGAACGGATTGAGGTAAAACTTTGCAATAATATAGTTTATATATCAGAATAACACATAGGTTATAAATTATAACGATATTGCGTAAATTGTTCATAACATAACGATAAGTGTTAAGTAAGATCTGAGAACTCTGAGAAGCTATTCTAGAGTGCGCTTCAAGAAATGTCAAAAAAAAACTAACTGTCGTATCGAACAACCGTAATTCGCTTTTTGTTTATTTTTTTGGATCTTCCACCTCCTTCATTAAGGGTGGTAAGTGCTAAGGTAGGGTCTCGAGTTTGAAAGACGGAACGTGACATAGTCTACTTTTTATCCCAGATAAATAAGGGTTCCCATGGGATAGCACAAAAATCAAAATAACATGCGGGCGAAGCCGCGGGTATAAACTAGTAATTGATAATTTAACTATTAAGCACATATTTATTTACGTAACTTAATAAACATTGAATATTTGTTCTACAATATTCTACATACTATCTAACTAATATTTACAAAGACACAAAATAAAAAAACTAGCTATGTACAAAATAAATAAATAAGCGGCTAAAAATCGAAACAAATACTGTGTCCGTGTGGTAGAGTGCCAAGAACGCTGGCTGCATTCCCGCGCTGAACAGATATTCTCTGTGCGAGGAATGAGCCAACTTTCTTGTCACCAGCAGCGTCAAATAGTTTTGGCACAACTATCTTAAAAATTTTTTTAGAGAAAGACTCCACGGCAGAGAATATATAATAATATGACCACTGTCCAAATGTTTTGTCGCAAAACGGCAAAAATACAAATTCACTTGAGGGTGCGTATTTGCGCCGCATAGCGTCATCTGCGGAGGCCGCACAACGTCAACGCTGTTATAGGTACTACTATATTAAAACGGGACTTATCGCGCAATAAAACATGAGATATATATTAATAAATACCTCTTTTTCTCTTTCTCCCGACGTTTCGACCAAGTTGTATTGGTCGTGGCCACGGGCAGACTAAATGCGACGCCGTATCACTCAAATTGAAATTGTCACCACGACACACTACACCGACAGTATCTGTAAAGGTCGTAATGCCTATGTCGCAGGCAATTTGTATGATTCCGCCGTTTACATACGGCGTCGTCAGTTTAAAAACGCTCGCCGTTATGTAAAATGCCGAAGGCAAAATGACAACTCATTCAATTGTAATAATTTCAACGTCGGTTGTAGTTTTAGGGTGACCATGACAAAACACACTTCAGAAAAATCAGATTGACTGATAAAAATTTTAGACAATTCAAATCAATCAGATCGATTATAATCTCGAGATATAGTTCGTTTAACGGTTGGAGTGTACGAAAACGTGTGTGGGGCACTGAGCCTAAACCGCGATCTTCGGAATGCGATGGGATGTGGGAGTATATGGGTGAGGAAATACTGACATTGACTTTTACACCAGGATAAGTGAACCAAACTTAGTGACCTTAGGTCAAACTTATATAAAGTTTGTAGGTTAGGTTAGGTTTGAACAGTGACAACAACGCGCGAGCCGAGCGAGCGAAGCGAGCGTGCCGCGGTAGCGGCCGGTGAAGCGCCAGAAACAATATGTCCTTATTACGAGTTCAGGACCTTCCGTTAAATATGTATACTCTAACATTAACTAACCAACATAAGCACTTATCTAAGGTATTTCGACTTCAATTGGTCAGGTTAGCCTCTTTTGATATCCTCTGACCATTTTTTAACTATGGTCGATATGCAACAATCGGAAGACTCATGCATATTTCAGGAGTCCTCGGAACACCAGATTCTATGGACACCTTAGCATTTTTTAGATACCGAAAAACCTTGAAAGTTTTCCACGGCGTGTTTATTGCTTTCGTTTAAGAATCGTAAGTTTTTTTTAATTCACTATAATAAATGTCTTTAAAATCACAAGTATTTTGCGAAAAGTCTTTTGTACACGTAGTATTTTCAATATTTTCTTGGGTCATAAAACCACTACTTGACGCCATTTTGTTTGTTTTGATCATCAGCGACGCGCGTGGTAAGAAACAGAACTAAATACTTCAATTTGCCTCGGCATTATGTATACGGCGTTTTAATTGTCAATCAAATGTTTCGGCATAATATAAAATGCTAAGGCAATATACATTTTGCCTTCGGCATTTTACATAACTGCGAGCGTTTTTAAACTGACGACGCCGTATGTAAACGGCGGAATCATACAAATTGCCTGCGACACCTACACCACGCAGTTTACATTTGTCGACTACAGGATTCCACGACACTGATAGTTTGAAACCATCCACTCGGTGGTGTTTTTTAATTTCTACTGCCTCACGAACTATTCTTGAGAAATAATGTCGATCAGTGGAGAGTACTTTCGGGTCGTGGAGCTCAATCCAACGCTGTTACTTATTTATTAATTAAAGTTATCGAAACTGCCTGGAATAGAACAGTCGAGGCCTTTTCAAAATTTTCAAGTTATCTTAACGAGCTATCAATAGCCAACTTTAAATTAAACTTAAATGTAGGTAATCAGTCTTTACATTTGAACGTTTGGACTAATGCAGCATTCAAAGCTATTTAAATACGTACACTAACATTGTGATGTTTCATACAATCCTGAGGTGCGCGAGACGTGCATGTCCTATGTTCTGGAAAATTAGACCCCCGTGATCTTCGAGCAAATATCTACAGAGCCACAGTCCCTAAGTGAAAGTAGTAAAAAAATGTCCGAGCTCCGCCGTCATACATACCGACTTAGATATTTACATTAATTAATTCACAATGACCCATTTTCTCGAAACTCAACTTTATGTCACCTAATTAGTGCTTGTTATGGAGCACTTTGACATCGCGCGACGATGTAGTCGGCTTGTAATCGCCTTACGACTAACTAAAAAGTCTGCCCACTACCCACGTAGCTTGGGCAGAATTTTGGCTCGGACACTTTTTTTGCACGATTGTGAATCTATAGATATTTGCTCGAAGCCCGTGATCTCAATGATATATACGAGTGTTTTTATTTTCCACCTAGCTATGGGTTTCTTGGGTCATCATTACTACCTTTTACCATGCATCCCTAAAACACGTGTACAAGGTAATCCAGATCTGGTGAAAAACCGCAAGGAGCTGATTCAGACCATCGATCGTTATGGACAACTTTTTTATGGAGCCAAACCGATATTCGAAAAAATCAGCTGTTCCATACGTTTTGTCGAAACCGACTTGCAATTTTTAATGGAACTGTTGACTGTTTTTCTCGGATTCAGGTCTGGCCCCATTGTAATAGTTGTTCATAGGGAATGATAATTTTAATCACCCCCTCTCGGCTGCAACAGTATGCTGAGTGTGAGTTTTGTCGTAAACATGACGCGTTTTTCGGCGAGCGCGTAAGCTTGTAATTTGTATGAAGATTTGTACAGCGCCACTAGCGGCGCGTTTTTGAAACACAACAAGATCATACAAATTACATGCTTACGCGCTCGCCGAAGAGCGCGTCATGTTTACGACAAAACTCACACTCAGCATACAGGGCAAGCAGCTAACGCTGTATAAATATAACATTAATGTAACATTCAAAGCTATGTAACTACTCGTACGTACAGTTGCGTACATTGCGAATGCAATGTTTAAAAAACCTCAACCTTGTGTTATATGTATGACGCGTGATCCAAATGTCCTACATTTTGGAAAATAAGACGCCTGTAATCTTATAATGAAGCGAGTGTTTTTATTTTCCGCTTTGCTTTGGTTTTTGGGTCGTCATAACTAACCTTTACTATAGAATCAGTCTCAAAATCATGTAAACATTATAATAAAAAAAAAATTTTTTTCGTAGTAAATCGCAACATTTACTTCCACCGTGCACAGAATTCGAATAGTTTTCACGAATCGATGCGACATCCATTACTGTTGATTTATCAAAAACAGCTCAACCGATTTCGATAAAATTTAAATCGGACCACGTCGGAAGTAAACTGTTTTGAACTAAAAAATGTTTTTTTTAAATCGGTTCATTATTGGCGAAAATAGCGTTAGATAGATAGATAAACACTTTATTGTTAACACTAAAATACAATTCAGAAAAAATACACAGAAAGGAAAAAAAACAAGTGACATAAAATAGTGCAAAAAGGGCGGCCTTATTGCTTATAGCAATCTCTTCCAGCGTTGAACATACACAAAAAAAATACATACAGACGTACATAGTAGGTCCTCCTGCTTTTTGGAGGTCGGTAAAAATACCAAGTCGCTGCATTCAAAGCTATGTAAATAGGTACGTAGTAACATTGCGGGGTTTCATACGATTCCGAGGTTCAAAAAACCTCAGCCTCACGTGACGCGTGACGCGAATGTCCTACATTCTGGAAAATTGGACGGGCGTGATCTCAATTACAATGACACTTGTTCGCATTCCGTTGAGAGCTTTTTGAATCGCGTGTTTCGTTGTTCAGTTATGAAAATGTTTGCATTGTCTACAAAATTGAGCTGATGGACACATATTCTAGAATATCATATTAGGTACGCATGCATACCTTTAAACTTAACGATATACTAGATTAAATAATCATAATTATCCCAAGAAACTTTTGCAATGGTAAGTGGCCTAAGGCCGCGTAAAAAACCGCGATTTTATATAAAAAACCACCTATTTTACACAGGGTTATTCCTAATCAATTAGCATCCTTTTAAGGGTTTATCCTGTACATCAGAACTAACAACTTTTGTGCTGCGACTTTTGTCAAAACTCAAAAAAAATTGTTGTTCCATAGAAAAATATCGTTCACCCGCGACAAAATGTATGGAACAGCTGTTTTTTTCTTTTTTGACAAAAGTCGCAGAACAAAAGTTGAGTTTTGATGTACAGAATAAACCCCTAAAGGATGGTAATTGATTAGGAATAGCCCTGTATACCTTCAATTAAATATCTAAAAAAAAAGCAACAGGTTGGACGGAGGTAGAAGTGAAAACTTGCTGCCTCCGTCTCAGGTTACGTCAGGTCCTGATATTTTTACCCATCCCAAAAAGCGCCAACGTAGCTAAAAAACTTTTCACTTCAAAAGTGGGGATTAATAGCTTATTTTTCGTGATGTGGATATTATTTCTATTAAAGTTGATCATCATGATGTTTAAAAAAAAAGTTGATCATCATCAATATTATACGCTATATACTAGAATATGTTTAACAATCGTTGAAAATTGAATTGAGTTTTTAAATGATTTAGCTTTACTAATTTGGTTTCTTGTTAAGTTTTACTATTGTGACTATTCAAAAGTGTGTCTCTGACTCCCATTTGTCGAATAAATAACAATGAACAAATTTTAACAAAAGGTATAATATGATCTCTATTCGAGAACTTTACTGCCCCATCGGCTACGTATAAAATACTGAAACGCACATGTCAATTTTGTCGACATAGTAGTAGAAATATCAATTGCAATTTCGATCTAACCTGAGTGAATAAGCATCATGAATCGCGAACGTAATCTGAACGAAAATAAGGATCTTACATTCAGTAGGTAATCATGATTTGATTACTCTCCTCTCTCGGCAAGTACACAAACATGCGAGGATGCCGTTTCATCGCGTGCACTTTACACTTCTATTTCGGTTTATTTACTCGGGTCTTGATTTGTCTTGTTTCGTCATCGGGACCCTGGCATCTTCATGGATGTTAACAGAAGAGGATTAGGCATAAGATCGATGACCTGTAGCCTGTAGCCAAGTTTTCCAAATATCGTCAAAAAAAAAATCAAACAGGCTTCGTCTCCACCCACAACGAATAGAGAACAGATAAAATCATCCAAGTATGTGTCGGACTCGCACACGAAGAGTTTCCTACCGTATGGGAGAAAAGTCCCCCTTAATTTATTTTAATTTAATTATTTAATCTTTAAAGTGAATCGAGATACCAAAAATGTCACGTTTTTTTACATGAGTATTTAAGTTATTCTGTTTTTAGTTACTTGTTGTTATATCGGCAACCGAAATACCTCATCTGTGATATTTTTATCTTAATTTTTTTTTTCTCTTTTCATGATGCAGCCTGGTGAAAGACAAACAGACGGACAACGGAGTCTTAGTAATAGAGTGCCTTTTTATCTTTTGTGTAAAACAAATTAATTGAAATATTGCTATAGCTGTAATTTGAACATTTTATCAAGTTTGAATATTATATCATTATTATTTAAATTATTAACAAACCGGCAAGTCTTTTCTTCAGGCTGATCATGGCGGGCAGAGCGCGAAATTCAATTTTTTATTGTTTTTTGCCTTTTACAGATAAACTACTAATTTTAAGTTTACGAAAACTCATTTAGCATGAATAAGGTAGCGTTTACGAGCTATATACATTTAAAAACCAAATTAGTGGTCACAGTGTGCAAGAACGAACACGAAAGTGCATTAACTGATTTTTACCATAGTTTTTAGTTAGTGGACTCTTGTGCATAAACTGGCCACTATTTTGGTCTCTAGGTATACAGGTTTACCTCGTTGAAACTACTCATTCATGGCCGCTAAATGGGTTATGTAAATTTACAATGAGAAGTTCGTCTGTAAATGCCAACAAACTAAAAAAAACCCGCGCTGTACTAGTGAATTGACCTTAAGATGGCAGATAGTAGGTAGTACATATGTCAAAAAAAAACAAAAATTCATTTATTGACTCATTAAAATAAATAACATATGATGACAATGAGTTTCAGATCTCAAAACTAAGCATAGCTTGTATTTTGGAGATCTGTGCTCCTTTAACAAGACTTATTAAAATAGAATAGCGTTAATAAATTAGTGATTATTCAAGTAATTACAATACAATGTCATACATACTTAGTTTATAAGGCGGCATTTACCAACGTAGTAATATTATATCTTCTTTGCCAACGCCCTATCCACTTTTTCTTACATCCACAGATTTGACTCATTAAAAATGCCGGATGATTTTTTTTTTCTCATAATTCTTAATTGCGTTCAAAATTGTCTGATCGATTCGGCGCCGGCTTGAAGTGGGCTATTTTTGACAAGCTTGACACATTCCATCATTATCGTCATTTTCTCCATTATTCCGTTATGGGTATAGTATTGAACATACATAATTATTGTAGAGAATAAACTTTCGCATCTTTTATTGCCTCCAAGCTTTTTTGTAAAACTTACCGCTTACGATATATGACCCATTTTATGAACCGGATTTGTAGTTTCATGCCATAGTACAGATATTATAGTTAATTAGAAAATAGAAAGAGAGAAAAGGAGTTTAAAAAAACACTTAAATAGATTATTTTGATACGAAATATATACCTACTAAAAATAAGTACATACCTTAGATAGAATCTTAAATAAATAAAAATAAGTGATTAGTTCAGCTTGGAAGAAATCGCTTAAAGCGATAATGCCACCAGTTAGAAACCTATAAATTTTACTGTTTTGTCCCTGTAATTTGTTTTTTTATGTAATGTGATTGCCTAATAAAGTGTTATTGTTGTTGTTGTAGTTTTAGAAAATAATTAGTGTTAAGAGGTAAACATGCAAATATTTTAATGTTTTATAAGAGTGCTAGAAATAAAAGGCTATTTTATTATATTTATTACAGGACCCTAAACTTTATAAAAAAAAATTGCATCGGAAATTTAGTGAGAGGTTAATCAAAGCACACCGCTATTTTTCCTGTTCTTGTACAAGCACATATTAGGTAGTTTCAAGGTATGGATGAAAGTATCCTCAAAGTCAAGTCTGTAATCAAAGTCCACAATAAAAAAACCACAACGTCGCTTACCATTAACTGCAGACTAAAGGTGCCTACTAGGTAAGCGTAACGTTAACGCACCATACCATTACTGCAGTAAGAACGAATCATAATTATTATATACTACGGGACTAATCGCGCACTAAAATTACAATATAAATAAATGCCTCCTCACCCCGACGTTTCGGCCGAGTTGCATCGACCGTGGTCACGGGTAGACTGGAATGTAGAACAGCTGGTACCGCCAATTCAATTTGAACTTGAAAAATTGTCACTACGACACACAACACTGACGGTATCTAACAATGTCCTTGTACCTACAACTACGCGATTTGCATTTGTTGACAACAGGATTACACGACGCCGATAACTTAAATCCATCCTCCCGGTTGAAATTCTTATGTTTTTTGATTTCCACCGCTTCACGAACTATTCTTGAAAAATAGTGTCGATCCGTGGAGAGGACTTTTGGGTCGTTGAGCTCGATCCTATGACCAGTACCTAAAGTAGTAAAAGAACGAATCAGGCAAAAAAACTTCTTGGTTCGATATTACTTTGAAAAGTATGGTACGTTAGGTACGAGTACTTACAAAACATTCTTTATTGTTGACATACATACCTACGCCGATGGTATGTTGAATGGCCATAGTAGAGCCACGGTAATGGTTTTTTCAAAACATTCTCAATTACTATTGTTGATGTACCTCGGTGACTATTGTTGACATACCTAATCCGATGGTATGTTGAATGGCCATAGTAGAGCCACTGTAATGGTATTTACAAAACATTCTCAATGACTATTGTTGATGTACCTCGGTGACTATTGTTGACATACCTAATCCGATGGTATGTTGAATGGCCATAGTAGAGCCACTGTAATGGTATTTACAAAACATTCTCAATGACTATTGTTGATGTACCTCGGTGACTATTGTTGACATACCTACGCCGATGGTATGTTGAATGGCCATAGTAGAGCCACGGTAATGGTACATATTTACAAAACATTCTCAATGACTATTATTGATGTACCTCGGTGACTATTGTTGACGTACTACGCCGATGGTATGTTGAATGGCCATAGTAGAGCCACTGTAATGGTATTTACAAAACATTCTCAATGACTATTGTTGATGTACCTCGGTGACTATTGTTGACGTACTACGCCGATGGTATGTTGAATGACCATAGTAGAGCCACGGAAAATTAGATCTCATTACCTTGGTAGAGTCTATCGTGTTGTTTTTGGTACCTCATTACTTTCCTAACAGTTATGTCACGATACGTTATGGTGCACCCATACACTCCGCGAGGCGACACGAGCACCGCAGCTGTAGCTAACTTCACATCGTATACAAGTATTCAAGGCGGCGATATGAAGTTAGCTACAGAAGCTTTTAAAGAAACTTCTATAGCTAACTTCTCATCGCCGACTTTTATACTTGTTTACGATGTGAAGTTAGCTACAGATGCGGTGCTCGTGTCGCCTAGCGGAGTGTGTGGACGCACCATTAGCTATACCTAGTGGGCAAACACCTTTATTCGCGATCATGATAAACTAGATTCGACATGTCCGCAGTCCGAACGGCTATCATCATTTACTAGTTAACGTTCCAGCCGCACCTATGCACTATTTGAATTAAACATGCCTTGCATATTAAGTAATGAAGCGAAAAGCTATTGGGAATCAGCGCGGCACTCCGCAATTAATTATTTAATTACACGGAGTGAACGGAACTGAAAACCCATTTCGTGAGAACCAATTTCGCATGACTAATGCGGAAGGCGCATCCTGAAAATGAAATGCAGCGTGCAGAATAAAGAATAGTCAGTGCGAACGTGACAGAAAAGTTGAAAGCGGTAGGTGAAGTACGTACCTACCTATTAAGGCGGAGTGCCTCCATACAAATTTCACTTGACCTTATTTAGTTACAACGATCAGTGTTTATTTAACATCATTTGAAGAGTAACGTACATTGAATTTATAACGTATTCCGTAAACATATATCTATTTTATAATATTCAATAATGATAAGTTATTTAGTAATAGTTATAGTGACTATAAGATTCGGCAGTGCGAATGGACAAATTTTTGTTTGATAAGCCTGAAGGTAACTGATTTAAAAATCTACACATTAAATATAACATAACTAATTAGATACACTTAGGTACAATTAGATACACTCTAATTGTATGTGTTTTTCTGAAATAAATAAATATCTAAATATCATATCATCATTTGATATTTTTATAGGATAGAGTGGTAAGCAAACAAGATGACGGGCCTCCTTATGGTTGCCGTAGTAAATTTTCACAAATGACACAGTTCACTTTTCAATCACATTTCACAGTGTAAAAATACCTATAAGGTACTTATAGGTATTTTTACACTTCACATAAATCACATAACATTTAAATCTCAAGTTCTCAAGAGCAACTTTCGCACGAATGCACATTTGAATGTTTAATAGAACTAAGGCAATTGCTTTTGCTTTTATAAAAAAGTTATACGCGAATAAGAAATTAGGGGGCGGCCATAAAGGTGGTGCTACAATAGTATCAGCTACAATAGCTTAGTGATTTCTCACATGATTTTGGCACAGAAAAGTAACGCATTGTATGTAGCTAACTACAGTCCGTTCACAGTTATTTTACCTCTGAAATTTGTCGCTGTCTCTGTCTACTCCTTACACACCATCACAGTTTAGACAGAGAAATACCTACTTACAAATTTCAGAGGTAACATTTTTCGCAGCATATTTCAGCCACATTTCATTTTACGGAGATTTCTCGTTTACCTACCCGTGGAAAACACATTATTAAACATTTATTAATCTAACAGTTTCAGGCACGTCGAGAAAAAAAAACAGTAAATCCTCTCCATCAAAAATATAAAATTTTGAACAACGAGCAATTGATGAAGCTTCCGTCAAGTTCACTTTTTACTGACTTCCAAAAAGGAGGATGTTATTTGTTCGTCTGTGTGTATTTTTTATTTATATTCAATATTTTTGCCTATTGATATTTAGTTCGAAAGAGTATACTCTCGAGGTACTGTCCTTTAAATGGGACCACCATTTAAAGGACATGTGCACAAAAATTCTAACCACAGCACTCGTTAAGTCGTTACATTTCAAGAAAGTTCATATTTTTCTGAGTCATCTGACATCAGTTAAAACCAATCAACCAAGACATCAGTTAAAAATAAAGAGCACTCCGACTAAAAAAAAAATATTTTGTAATTATTAGGATAAAAATATATTTGGCTCAATAGGTAGTTTATCTCTATCAACACTGATTAGGTACGTAACCTCCAAATTGTGAAATAAAAGCATTTTACTATTTGGACACACTTTTTAAGTGTGTTCCTTCTCTGAACGCTGTGTCTGTCGAAACAATAAACAGTGTGTTTGAGTCATTGCCTTGGTATTTTTTCTGTTTTACATATTGATGGTTTGAGTTCACGATTTTGCAACGTGTGTGACGAGCACTCGGCGGCCGGCTATCTGGCCAATGTTGGCCACAAAAGTGGACATTGTTGAAAAGACTTAGTCGATAAGACTTATTAATTACGTTGTATCAAGATTGCCTTCTCTAAACGCTGTGTCCGTCGGAACAATAAACAGGGGGTGTTTGTGTTCGCAAGTTTACGGCGCGCGTGACGAGCGCTCGACGGCCGGCCATCTGGCCAATGTTGGCCACGTGGGTGGCCATTGTTATGGAAACTTAGTTTTACAGAATCGTCTCTTCGATCTTACGAGATGTTAACATTTTTATCGGTGGCGTAAACACAATCGCCTTAGGAGAGCTTGGTCACGGGACGGCGACTACTACGAGATGACGACATCTCGTTTTCTTTTTCGGCGAGGTTTTTCTCCACTAAGAGTGTAATCGTGATGAGAAGGTATCCTTTTGATAATCTGAAAGTATAACCTTCAGATTATCAAACAAACACTGAGATTATCGAGGTAGAGAGAGAAAGTCGAAAGAAAGATAACAACGAATAACATCACAATATTGGCAAATTTAGCTCGTCGAAGAGTGTTCAATCAAAGCCTTTCTCCCTTCTGTCGTCTAACTAAGATTATATTCACAGTAACTACTTCTGTCTAACTTATGTTCGAAATTACTTACAATTAGTTCTCACTATGTTCTCTAATTTAAAAGGTCACATTAGCGCTTATTATGAAACATTTATATTTGAAAAGAATGACTTGTTTTACATAGTCATCGACATGCCGATTAATATTCTTCCTAATATTATAAATCCGAAAGTGTATTTATTGATTTATTGGTTTGTTCCTCTTTCAGGAGTAACAAAGCAACGGCCGTTGCTCCAAGCCAAAAATCAAGTCAATCCGGATTGACTTGATTTTTGGCTTGGAAATAGGTTAGTCTATGTACAACGAAACTACGCCTTGGCTTGTCAGTCGAACTATGGCGGCGCAACACCGACGCACTCATACATGTATAAAAAACCGGCCTCACTTGACTGTTCAACGACGTTCTGTCTTGATTTTTTTATTTGCTCTGAGCATACTTCAATAATAGAATACCTATATTATCCTTATGAATTAGAATTAGAATCATTTATTGATGGATTGAGCTTAATACTAAAATTAAATATACAACAGTTTGTACAATAATAATTAGTACCGCAAAATACATCTCGTCATTTCACAATACACAATAGCAAAATTAAATTAAAAAATTGGTTAAATAAAAAATAAATAACTAGGTATCTATTTCAGCAACAAGGTTAAATGCTGTGGAAAGGCCACCGAATACAAAATTAAATAATGTCGGAACAATACAAAATATCAAAAGTACAAAGTGACAAAAGTGAAAAGTACAAAATGACTGTCAGTCAAGATAACATCAAGCTTCGGTCTATATCCTCTTAAGCTCATAACTGTCATCCAACCCCCCAATCAAAACTCGCAAATCAGAAAGACAATCGCGCCACTTCAACGGTTTAACCCCAATCAAAGTCTCTCTAAAATTTCATTTGGTTACGTACAAAATCCTCTATTAATTTTTTTGTAATCCAGACTACGGAAGGGAGCTCTTGGTTTCTGCAATATTGTAAAATTTCCTCAGCATTATCTTGTTACAATTAGGGCGGAGGTATTAACTGTTCAGGGACCCCAGGGCCGCATCGAGGGTTTTAATTGGGGGCTGGAATCTAATCAAATTGTAATTGGAGACGGATGAGGCGGAGCTAAGAGATTCTGTAATTTCTGTATCGTGATCATGTGTAAGAAAGACACGCACTTAAGTGCGTCTTTCCGTGCTGCCTACATTATCTATATTACTGTTAAATCTCATTAGTTCCCTGTGTTTTCAAGACTTTATATAGACTCTAATTTCTAAAGTGGCGAAGTACAGCATACCAAACTTTATGACGTGATATTCTTATAAATCGATGAACGCCGGCTGCACGCACGATAGTGTGTCACGTTCCACCTGAGCCCAGCGTGCAAGCAAGAGCTTGGAGCTAGCGATAGAGAGGCACGATTACGTTCAGCATGTTTCAGTTGTTGATTGAACAATGTTTTTAATATAGTAAAATTAACGTCCGGAAACCAACTTTTCAGACAACCATTTTTTTTTCGCAAATAAGTTTGCGCTTGACCCCCAACTAGCCTCGTGGTAAGCGACGTTGTGGTCAAAGATGAAGCACGCAGACTTATAAATTTACCTAACCTTCTAATTTTGCAAAAAAATATATTTCTCTGGATGCAGAAAAGCTGGCAGTCTGTCCCATTCCCTAGCCATACGGACCAGGCAATCAACGTTGCTGTTCAAACTGCTTCGTACGCGTATTGAAAGAAAAATTAACAGTCCAGAACTAACAAACTAACAATAAAATGACGATGACTTCATTCCATCTTATTATTCATCTATCTTATTCGCTAGATCTGGCATCACTAGATAATTGATCCAACTTTCAAAAGTAATATTTAGAGAAATAGATCACGCCATGAGCAGTGTTATCAAATACCTATTATTGACGATTCTCCCTCGTGAATCTGGCCCATTTGCGCCACCTGGGCGGATTCGACATTAATCTTACAATTTCAAATAAGAAGAAAAATAACGTATTCTTTAGGCTTTCTGATTCATTTTTCTAGGCGTAACAAGTAGATAGATAGATAACGCTTTATTGTAAACAAAAAAAATATAAGACGAACAATAATTATGCTAGTGTAACACAAGGCGTCCATATCACTGGAAGCGACCTCTTCCAGGCAACTCATTAATTTCGGAAAGTAAGCCGTAACCACCCGTATTTTAGCACTCAAATTATGTGTAGTACATCCTATAACGATCATATAATTCTAAAAAAGTTTCGGTAAGTCAGCAAGTAAACAATTACCGCCCTACCAATAAAGATTTAAATACACTTTAAACACTGTTTAACGGTGCGATTTGTACTGTTAAACATTGTCTAAGGTGTGCTTTAAACTTTTGTGGTAAAGACATTAAAGATAGAAAATATAATTTTGTCGTGTTTTGATTTAATATTTGAAGAGGTTCCAACGATCACATTATGAACATAATTATCTAGTACAGTATCATTGAGTGAAAATAATAAATATTAGTAAAATCGCTTCAGGTAGCGTCTTCTCGTCTGTCTCAAGTCGAAAGTTTTCGACCAGTGTGTGTTGCCAGTGATGACTTTTGGCATAGAAACGTGGTCTCTCACGCCTTATTAGAAAGCTCCAAGTAGCCCGACGAGCTATGGAGATAGCTATGCTCGGAGTCTCTCTGCAAGATCGAATCAGAAATGAGGAGATCCGTAGAAGAACCAAAGTTACCGACATAGCCCAACGGATTGGCAAGTTGAAATGGCAATGCCATGGGCTGGGCAAATAGCGCGGAGGACTGATGACCGTCGGGGTCGAAAAGTTCTCGAGTGGAGACCACGTACCGGCAAGCGCAGCGTAGGACGTCCACCCACAAGGTGGACGGACGACCTCATTAAGACCGCAGGATCGCGCTGGATGCAAGCCGCTTCCAACCGGTCTTATTGGAGATCCATAAGGGAGGCCTATGTCCAGCAGTGGACTGCTTATGGCTGGTGGATGGATGGATGATAATAATACTATACCTACATCACGGTAATGTATCATTACCGTGCCTACATGATTCAAGACTTTTTAGTTATCGTTATTACGTGTAGCCTGTTTATACCTACTTAAGTATGCGGAACTATAATAAATTTATCGACAATATCGCAGTCTAAAATAAAGATTGTAAAATATTATTTAAATAAACGATTATATCTTTACCATCGACCGCGGTCTACACTAAACAAATGTTTCATATCAAAAACCCGTTACATAAATCTTGTCCCTTCCTTAATAATTCCATCGTTTGCTCCACTTAGTTTTCCATTAGGGCTTGATTTGATATCTGTGTAAATAAATAAATGTAATGATTTAGTAGCTTTTCGAACAAAAATATTGAAACTGGTATCATTATAAATAGTTTCTTTTCTATTACGTAGTTGGATCGTGCCTAAAAATATAATATATATTGTTAATACCTGATAGAATTTGTATTAAAGTTACAATTGAGCTCCGAGCTTTCCCTGCAGTTTTGTTGTAAGTCTTTATTTATTTATATCATAAATTATTGTTTACATCATTCCAAAGAATGTAATAAAAATATCGAAAGAATGTACAAAAATAATTATAAATGATTCTGAAAACTTTTCTGCGTCAAGGATACCTCAGGCCCTATAGCCCCTTTCACCGTTCCTGCTCCGCCCTTGGCGTCGTCAATCTTCATACTGTCTTGGTTCCTACTATATTTATTTATTGTAACCATAAAACTAATTTTTGGGGCTAATAAGTCCATAAATCTAGAGCAAGACAAAACTTGCTTATAAATAATAATAATGTGTTACGAGTAGGTAAGAAAGTAGATCTTAAGGCAGGATAAAATATGATCAAATTCGCAGCCTTTTAATGATTCACTGCTGAACATAGGCCGTCCGATGAAAGGCAATATAACTAAAAAAAACAAAGAGAAATATGTAGCGAAAGTCGCAATTAAGCTGATTTAAGTTCTTGTTGTTTTATTCTTGCATTTAGAGAGTTTATTTTTTGGAAACTTCAGAGACTCGTTACTCACAAATCTTTGACCTATTACTTACAGGTCAGGGCCGATGGGAGCTCGCCCTGTCTCCGCCCTCGCTCCGTCCCTGGCGTCGTTAATCTTCAACCTGTCTCGCTCCCTGCTATTTATTCTCTCTCGGAACAATGAAACTTCGTTTTGAATTTTATGAAGAAGCTAAACAGCAAATATGAAAAGAATTTTCTTCTTGAATACTGTGTTTCTTTCTTTTTGCACGATTAATATGGGCTTAGATTTACTTTAAAATAGCTTTTTTTTGCCATAAAGGTCATCAAAACATAGTCATAGTCATATTCAGTATTTTCCAAAACAACCATTAATGTAGAAGCGTTCGAGAATATTTTTGTCTCTTTTCTTCTTACAACAATAAATATAATTGTTCGGAGAAAAGTAACACAAAGGTGACGTCCACAAGTGGACAACACAAGTCCACAAGTTATTCAGAGAAAAATCGAACCAAGATGATATATACATCAGGCTTGTTTTATGGGCTTCCCAAAAATATTTAATTTAGATTTTTTACCCCTCCCATTTTTTTTTAATGCGAAAAATAAATTGCATGAAAAATAACAATATAGCTTATTATTTTTTCTAGTTTAGCAATAATAAAGTGCTTCTATCGTTATTTTACTTGCATTCAAAGCTGATTCTTCTATATTCATGTCTTAATTTGCTAAAATTAAAAATTATAACCTACCAATGTGACCAGTTAGTACAATGTGACAAAAAACATTTAAAAAGTGTGTCTAATTGGTAAAAATGCTTTTATTTGTAGGTTACTTAACAAGGGTTGATAAAGATAAACTATCTATTGAGCCAAATATACCTATTTATTTATCTTGATAAATTCAATTTTTTATTTTTTTAAAAATCGGAGGGCTCTTTTTTTTAACTGTTGTAATAGACTCAGAAAAATATGAACTTTCTTTAAATGTAACGAGTTAGAATTTTTGATTATTATTATACCAGCCTTCATACACTTTGTGGACATGTCCTTTTAATACTTAATGTAGAGCAAGATAAAACTGCTCCAATTCGATCAAGGGTCGTTGGCATAGGTTTATTGCGATACTTATTATTTTATTCTATTTTAAGCGAATTCATATTCTTCAGACTGACGTATTACTACAAGACTTCACTTCCATAATAATTTGACCTCCTATTGTATGAAGTCCTATGCCATGACAGCTCTTGAGCCCAGACATTAAATATTATTTTATTATTGTTATTTTTAACTTTTAGAGTGATAAATTTATTTATATTTTATTTATTTTTTGAGGGTAGATTAATTCAGTCAGATTAGGACAGTTTTCTCTTGCTCGTTGTTTCTTTTCTCCAAACAATTTATAGATAACTAGCAACCCGCCCCGGCTTCGCACAGGTGTATTATACATATAAACCTATCTCTTGAATCACTCTATCTATTAAAAAACTGCATCGAAATCCGTTGCGTAGTTTTAAAGATAATAAAGACAGACAATTAAGAGAGCGCCTTTGTTTTATAGTATGTAGTGATATTTATGTATAGATTTCATTTTCAAAATAGTTTGACCTATCGAACAAAATGCGTATGCTTGAAATCACTTGAAATGCTTGCTCGGAATACTAACGTCAGTTTGTAGTGTAATCATCGTGACGTATCGTAACAATTAATTGACCGACGAACCACCAGAGGAGGTGTACAATTCGACGCGTATATATGTATTTTTTTATGTATAACCACGCATAACTTTTTTCGTAGTAGTTCGATTTAAATAATTCTTTTTTTGTTGGAAAGAGTATATACTTTAAGATTGGTTTTATTTAAATTTTATTGAAATTGGCTGAGCCGTTTTTGATAAATCAACAATAATGTAAAAAATGTTACATCGATCCGTGCATAATATTTGCGTTCTAGCGATGCGCCCCGGCTTCGCACAAATGTTTTATACATATAAACATTTCTCTTGAATTACTCTATCTATTAAAACAAACTGCATCAAAATCCGTTGCCTAGTTTTAAAGATATAAGCATATATGGGGACAGACAGCGGAAAGCGACTTTGTTTTATACTACATAATATGCAATGATTATGTACACGGGTGAAGTCAGTCATACTATTTTTTGCAAAAAATAATTATCTATTCATAAAAACTTATAACATTACAACGGAGCAGAAGTAATATAAAGTACCCGTGATCTCTGTACTCTTACGTACAAGTAGTATTGATCCAAAAACTGCTGTGAATACTTTCGGATTTGCCGTAAACTTTTTACGATAATTACTGGAATAAAAATAAAGATATCGATCAAGCTCTCTCAAGAAAATTCTCTCAGGGGTGCATAAATTACATGACCCCTCCAATTTTTTCCGGACATAGACGTCTAAGTAAGAAACATGTCGGTTACCGAAAACCACGCTTGGAGAATACACATTTTTGGCTTCTCTCTTACCCAATAATAAACCGTGTAGCACAATATCAGCAATAATTAATTGACCGAGCGAACGAAGTGAGAGTCTCAGTTTTGACTCAACAATTTTGATTTTCTCTGTACGGATGTTCAATTTCCTTTACAGTAATAAATAAAACCGGTTTTAACTCATATACGGATATCGCGGCCGGGCCGCTAAGAACCCGACCGGTTTCGCAGTAATCAGTACTACTTCGTCAGAGAATACGCTCGCTCTCGTCGCCTGGCGCCCTGGCGGGTTTTATTTAGGTAGTATAATGATTTCTCACGCGAGTTTTAATGAAGTCACATTTCTCAAAGAGTCTTGATGAAATTATAGGAGTTTTATATATTTTGCTTTTTTGTCGTCGGCAATTTATATTTTCTTCAAAAAGGGCAATTGCTGTAGCGCTGTTATTTGGCAAGATTATAAAGTACCGTTTGACAAGATTTGTGAGTATGAACGAAATCGGCCAAGAGCGAGTCGAGATATAGACTTATGAAGATTCAGTTAAACAGATGCGAGGTCTACTGTTCGGAAAACTACTGGTAATGCCCTGATGGCGCAGTTGGGAGTATGGCAGGTGACCCGGTTGTGACCATCTTGGTACCATGAATTTTAACAATGAATTAGACAATAATATATAAATTTAATAATTATAATTTAAGTTTCACACAAATAATCTATGTATAATAAACCTAACATACCTTTTTATAAAACTAATCTGGGATTCTCGTCTAACTTAACTTGCTCCCGAAGATTCATCCTGTTATCACTTTAAGATTACAGGAGAGGGCTGCTGGAGTATAAATAAAACTATTTTTAAATAAATATTTTTGTAATCTGGCTGGCGGACTAATTACAACAATATATCTTTTACCAAGTCGTCATACCCATTATTCCAATATGTGTAACCTAGCAGTAATGAAATAAAAATTGTCTGCAGGCGCGGCAGACAAGGAGGCCGACGAGGAGGAGGGCGCGGCCGCGGCGGCGCCGCCCGACGACACGGAGGAGGACCACGACCAGGGCAAGCACATCCTGCCGCTCGTCTCGCACCACCCTGTTATGTACGTACAACCTTACTGTCTACAAGAATGTACCAGTACTTTGTGACCCTTTCAGGGGTTATTCAAAATACCACGCGTATTTTCGTCAGTATTTTTCAGTCTCAGTATTTTTTGCGCTTTTTTCGTACCACGGAAGATTGCCGGGTAAATGGCATTACGCTGTTATCACGTGTCCTTGCCATGTTGCCTTATATTTCATGAATAAGAAGAAAAAAATCAAATGACGGCTTTTTATTTTCAGTGAGGTGTCAGCGAGCCAGCAGGATTTCTTCAAAATGCTCGATGAAAAAATTGACAAGGTAGTATTAAATTCTGTTTTTATTACTTACTCATTGTAAAGCTTTGCTTTAGAACTTGATAACATTTCACTATTTACTTTCAGGGTCGAGATTACGACTCGTCGAGTGAGACTGAAGTGCAATTAGAAAGAGAACGACGAAGAAGGATCGTAGAAAGATGGAACTCGTACTCGCGGTCATCGCAGTCTTCTCCTTCCCAGCCGAGCCCTCCGACACCAGCCAGGAGACGCATGCCCAAGCCCATGCCCATGGATCGGCAGAACAGCCCCAATACAAACAGACGGTGCCACAACTATAGGCCAGCGCATGTCGCGGAAGGCATGTCTCCTCCTCCGCCGCGCCGCTCCAGCAGCGCTCAGTCCCACCACCAAGACCCACGACATATCAATGGGGACAACTGGATGGATCCTACAAAATCACCAGTAAAACGACCTCAGAGCGCCGGATCAAACTGGAAAAACAACCCTAAAGTGGCACCTTATAATCAGAAACCTAAAAAGAACGATGATCACAGAAACTACAAAGACATGGACGGGTCAGGTCAAGATATGTCGCAGATTACGTTCAACCCAACATTCCAAACGCACAGCCCAGCGAAACAGCAGCCGTACATTGCTCAGATAATTAGTTACCCAGTGTCGCAGCAAGTGACGCCTCCATCTCCTCCGAAATACATAGCACCGCCTGAAGAATATCAAGACCCCCAGAATAATGTCGTTGACTCCAAATATAATACTCAAAAACAACCACATATGACACAGAGTACGCCGAATCCATCTCAATCACATATCTATTACATCCATGGTAACACTAGTAACACATCTCTCAATCAAGATTTGGCTCAGCAAAGACAGCAGACTGCCATGCATTTGCAGCAATATGTGGCAATGAAGCAGGCACAGCAGCAGATGTTCACCTACATGCAAAGGGGTCCTCATACTGTGTTTCCCAATATGGAATATACTCAGAACCAGACGAGGATGTACGAAGCGGAAGAGTACGCGGGTCAATATGCTCATCCGGCTATGAGGCCTAATAGTGCGCCGACTCCAGTGGGGGTAGTGAGGCCGATGCCGGTTCCTGTACCACCGCCGGGGTATTCGGACGGAACTCACATGATCCAGATGCCGATGTGGCCGCCCATGGCTCCGATGGGGCCGTGGGTGCCCGGGCAGGTGCCGGAGATGCAGTACTACCCTCAGTCGCAGTTCATGCCGATGTACCGGCCGCACTCGGCGGGCTCGGCCGGCACGCTGACGAGGTATCACAAGAAAGACGGCGACGGGGAGGTAAAAAATATGTGCCAAAGCATAAATCTAGTCAGGCAGAAGCCGATAGGCCAGATCGTGTCGCTGCCGAACCAGGAGCTGACCGTGTGCAACAACGTGAGCGACAGCCCCAGCCCCGCGTCCGTCAGCACCGACAGCGGAGTGTCCCCCGGGAACAGTGCGCCCAGTTCCAAAACCTCAGTGTTCAGCACGCCGTCGTCCAGTGGCGCCAGTGATACGTTCAGTGCGACAGACAACAAAACGAAAAAGAGCAAACCGATCCCGACCCTGCGATCTCTAAAAAATTCTAAAAGTCTCGATTCTTAGTGAACAATTTGTAATTATTGTAGATTTTCTAAATGTACGTAGCGTAGTCGAAGTGACTATGTACTTATAGTGAAATTAGAGTCCATTATGCTTATAATATGTAATTATTGTGATTTATTTAGGTTTTTTTAATGATCGGTGTTGAATTGATCTTATCTAAGTAGGTTCGAATGTATAGATATGTCACTGGCTCTCAGAGAATATGTATGATAGTAAGTAATAACATGTTCATAGGGTGATTGGTTCTGGTTAATGTTTCTTGAGAAGGAAATGAACAGGCAGTAGGTACCTACTTGAGAATAATTCACACAATTTTCTTGTAGGTATAACACACTACGGGTGAACAATAACTCAACCTCAACTCAGCAACTCAAAACATGTTAGTTCTCGCTTAATATATTACGTAAAACGGAAAACTCAAGAAACTATTAAGTACTTACGTAGCTCTATCCTTCTTCAGAAACATTGGCTATATACTCACTATCTGGACTTAATCTATAGTCCTAAGCTATATGGAGCCGTATAGTAAAACTATCATTAAATACTATAGTTAGCCTTTCATTAAGTTGATGACTTTAAGTTAAATATTAAAACGGGTACAATTATTTTCTATTTTAAAAGCTATCTAATGACAGGACGTGTACACTCGTGTAACAATCGCTTAGGTCGAGTTTAATAATGACTACTGTATAAATATGAATTAATATAATTACTTTCATAATAAAAACTAGGTACATATTAATTGAAATCATCGCTATCCTGCATAATGGTTATAGGTGACACCAAAAACCGACTTAGAAGTATTGCTGCGATATACAGGGTTATTTCTCTCGAGCTCTGACAAAAGTAGCAGAACAGACGTTGTTAGTTTTGATGTACAAAATAAGCCCTTAAAGAGATGCAAATTGACTAGAAATAACCCTGTATAATTGCTGCTATAAATAACTGCGATTTCCAGTCACCAAAAAAAAAATGCCTAGTCGATGTTTTCAGTAGGTACATGGATTTTATTTGACATGATTTTGATATCACGAAAAATCTTTTAAATTGGCATCATTTTTTTAAATCATGTTATATGTCGCTCCGCTCCAAATATATTGCTTTAGTTGACCAGTCTAAGCAAAATAAAAATACGTCAAAGTATTTGTTTATAATTTTATTGCGAACAGGAGTCTCCCTTGTAGAGACGTAATTGACAAGGCAACGCACTACTCGTATGTGTCTTGACATTAGAGTTCTTGACTGTAGAGTATAACATTATTTAATTGAATGATCTGTCGACTAAAGCCTTAAAATTGAAAACTGATCCCACATAAATAATACATGGAAACTATTTCCTATACTAGTTATAGGGGTGTTTAATAAATATCTCTACAGACTCTAATATTCAAATATTCCATTCTTGAAGTGTTTCCTCAAAGCTCTTTCCTACGCACGATTCACAACGCAGATTTGCCCTTTTCAATTTGCTTTCATAATTATCAACTAACCATGTTATATAATAATGTATATACATTATACAATTGCGAACCGTTGCGGGTCGTTTTCTGACCGCTACCACAAACTACGTATGAGCGAGACAGGACACACACAGAATTTTACAATGCATTTGTGTATGAAACTGTATAAGTACCTACCTACTTTAAAGGTCAAATAAAATCATGTCATTCTAAGATTAGAAGAAACTAGATCTAAGTAAATAAATAAATTCGCAGGTAACAAAATCATCAAATATATACTTAAGCAAATAAAATAACCAAGGATTTTTTCTGTACTTTTTGTTATTTTTGTACAATGAACAGGTTAAATAAAGATTTTGTAAGGGCTGGTACTCACTTAAGCAAAGATTATTTCAGCAGTAACGAAACGGTGGACACAAGATAGCACTGAGTCGTATGGTTAGACCTCGAAATTAATAAAATCTACTCATGTAAAGCATATTATGCAAAATTCTAAAAATAATTTGCCTCTTTTGACAGAATAAATCAATCACCAAACGCCTTTGCTAGAAAATGAAGCGTTGTATGTAGCATTGTATGCGTCCTCAAAATTTTTGTGATAATCGAAGCATTTTTTACTTGGCTATAATTTAATTTATCACGAAAGTAGAAGAGATAAGTAGGTACTTCGCCTAGTTTTGAGTTACGTTATAATTTGAAAAGATTTTTTGCTATTACTACACTTTTTTATGGGAAGACCTTTATGATTACCACCCCACCCCGGGAGAGGCAGGGTGGTTATGTGGCTATTACTACTCTCACCCAAGTGGGTAATCATCAGAAACAGTAATCATTCCGATTCTCTTACAAGATTGTCGTACTTAAAATTAATTTACTAGGCCTTCTTTGCATCAGTGTGTACCAACCCTTACAGCACTTATCTCTTAAGAACCGATCGATGCATTTTATCCAATAAAAAAAAACAATGAAATTAAAAATAATTTAATCTCTTTAATGGTTTTATTTTCCTGTATCCCTGATGAAATCACGTTTTGAATAAAACCATTGTATTAATGACGTACAATAAATATAATTTTAAACTTTATCTCATTTTCACAACTTTATCCACTAGTGAAACATATGAATATTAGATAGCGTTCTATTAATTCACAGCTCCAATTAAATTATATTTATTGTTCCTCTATGAATACCAATAGTAGGTATTATAAGTTTGATATTCAGATCTACTAATTTTTTTATATTTATACAGGGTTATTCCTAATCAATTAGCATCATTATTCTGTACATTAAAATTAATAACTTTTGTTGTGCGACTTTTGTCAAAACTCAAAAAAAACTGCTGTTCCATACATTTTGTGGCTGGTGAGCGATATTTTTCTATGGAACAACAATTTTTTTTGAGTTTTAACAAAAGTCGCAGAACAAAAGTTGTTAATTTTTATGTACAGAATAAGCTTCTAAAAGGATGCTAATTGATTAATAATAACCCTGTATACAATGCATTTTAGTAACATATGTAACGAAATAGGTCAAAGCTATAAAGAAAATCGAGAGCGATCAGTTCGCATAACAATTTTGGCATAATAGTAAAATTCTTTGCACCTCCAAAATAGAGAAAAACAACTGGCCGTACAACTGCATAGTACGGCAAAATCAATACGACCAAAAATACACCTGAATATTCTGAGCTGAAATAGGCCGCGCAAGTTTATACAAGTGACAATTTTCAACGAAAATACACCGAGCGTACGTTTGTAGTACAGGGACGTAGTAAAGTGGGGGCAGGCAGGGGTACTCATAACATCAAAACGGAAGTAGAAAGGTATTAAAACCTGCTCTTAGGGTTGCGAACTTTTTTTACAAGAAATAAAGTATATTCTGGTATATGAAAAATATATAAACAGTATTTTAGCAAATTATACAGTGTTTTTTTATTACATTGTTAAAGTTGTAAAACAAAACATGGTCCACGCGAAAATAGGCTATGTTATGAGCCATAATAATGTGTTTGCACATTGATGCTGAAAACAATTTTTTGTAAACTTTATTTTTGTTCAACAGTAAAAAGTATAATTTAGTGAAAAATGGTATAAAACTGTTTAAATCAGTATAGTTGGCAAAATTTACCTGTACTCTGTATGCTTAGCTCGAATATTTCCTCGCGCATTTGATAGTGAGCAAGTACCTACTCAAATGATATCTTAACAATTATTGAAATCCGAAAATTATACATAGATTTAATTATATTCAAAAAAACTGCCATCAAAATGAATCCATCAACCCGCACCTAGGCCAGCGTGGTGGATATGGCCCAACCACTTTTATGTATCTAACTCTGTACAGTAACATAGCCAGTTACTGTACAGAGTTAGGTACATAAAAGTGTAAATGAAATGAAATATTTAATTAAACACACATTTAAAAGTAAGTAAGTAAGTTCGTATAGGCCGGGTGGCTAGCCCTGGTGTCAGAGTTTTTAGGCCGCCTGAAGGCCTCTGACATGGCTAAACGGTTAAAACAACCGGGACCTACAATTTAACGTGTCATCCGAGCCACGGAAAAGTAATCAGTAATCTTTTAAAAGTTAAAAGATTACTGATTATTTTCACATATCAAAATCAATATTTTTACAAGGAAACAAAAGTTTAAAGTTAAAGTAAAAACACAAAAAAAGTGAAACATTTCCTAAAATAAAGGAAGTTGCAGAAAAAGGGCCATTTACGGATACTGTACTGCACCAGCCTTTTTAGTAGTCCACTGCAGGACGTAGGCCTACCCACGAAGGGTGATTGGGCCATATCCACCACGCTGGCCTAGGTGCGGGTTGATGGATTCACATACGCCATCGAATTTCTTCTACGGACGTATGCAGGTTTCCTCACGATGTTTTCCTTCACCGAAAAGCCTTTGGTGTGAAATTCCGTACATAAATTCCAAATAACACATTTTTACGGGACCGGGGATTCGAACCCACGACCTCAGGATTGTAAGGCGAGTGTCACTACCTCTTGACCACCACGGCTTATGCTTTAACCATTTACGGGTATAAACATAAAATTAACATAAGAAGTCGTACAAACAGTAATTTTAATTTTTCAATTGGAGCCCAAAAGCTGATTCACAAACAGAGTGAAAATTTTCTATCTATATAATTATACTTAACCATGTTTGTAAAACTCTGACACCAGGGCTGTTTGTAATTACCGGAAGGCCATTACAAACCATAATAACCCTCTAAATTACGAACTAAGATAAAAATAGCCCCCACTTGCATCCTAAATACATACCATGAAACAGAGTAAACATAGCCTTTATTTCAAATCTATCCATCCGTACCGCGTTCGTTCCTCGAGCTGCCGGCGGCGTTTTGCCGTAAATAATTCCGTCATAAATAATTCATTTCACACGCGATTACGGCCAATTTTTTGGTCCTCTGCCGACGGTTTTGTATAATTAGAACACAGGAAAAGCTTCAAATGGATGAAATTTTAATGGCCCCAAGAGTGTGGTCGCTTAGCTGTCGACGAAAGTTTGGAGAGGTTTTTGGTTATTATGGTAACTTGATAATAGGTAGATAGATAAATTATATCTGTATTATAGTTACACTGTAAGTACTTAATAGTTACATATTTCATTACCTATACACAAGGCTTAGGTCATCAATATATGAGTTATCAATTATAACAATATACACAGAAAATATTCAGAAAAATAGATTGATAAAATACGCCTGATAAACTTTTACTACAGAACTGTACCAGCCTTTTTAATATTCCACTGCAGGACGTAGGCCTACCCACGAAGGGAGAATGGCCCATATCCTCTACACTGGCCCAGTGAGGGTTAGTGAAACTAATTAAATATCAATTATTTTTACGTAGGTAGGTAAGCGTTGTTTGTATGCTGCCAGTAACTGTGGAAATAAACACTCTGAAAGTAATACAAGTTTAAATGTAGACAGGTACATAACCTAGGAACCCGAGGACAAAGAGGTAAGTAGATTCAATTCGTCACTAACTACCTACGTCACAGATTTTCGAAAAAGGTCAATATCTGCAATAAAATTCGAGCTTGTAAAAAGAGTTTATTGTCTAACGCCAAGGAGCCTTTCTACTTAGTTTGTGATCAACGAGAAAGCAAAGCTACATTTAGAGGTCAAAGCTAAGCGAAACTATGTGACCGTTTCTACTAAACTATTAATCGGTGATTATCGGTGTAGTGATGTGGAATAAGATGTACCTACTTAAGCCGTGGAATATCACTTGCACATCCATAGCTCACATCGATCCATGTAAAAAAGTAGCTTTCTTAAAACCATTTACACTAGAGGTAAGCTAAGCTGTTCTATAAAACTAACACAGCCTTAGCTCCGCAGCTTAAGTGGACAAGCACTGTATTACATGACAAACATCGCTGTCAACCATAAGATCCGTTCACAAATAATTGTATTTGCTATGAACATTCACTTTCACAGTCACGTCTCATCACACGGTCGCTCAATATTTTATCCATCCTCACCGATACACCACCATACAATCACACGAGCTCATATACCTACTCGTAAAAGCTGTTTTACGAATATATTTCCGAGATTAATTCACGTAATTTCTCACAGAGTGAAGTATTTCCGAGTCAAAGGTAAAGTTGGCATAATATCGCGACGCATTTCCAAACACGTTAGAAGGAATTTGCGGTGATGTTGTTTGTACCTTGTTCGTATATTATGTGATGCCTACATAACGGAAACATTAAAAGTGTTTTAATATTATTTATAACATATTTGCTCGTAAAGTGGCTGTAATTACACCAATTTCAATATCGTAATGTATTTCATCACGCGCTTGTGCGTTAATTGTAATTTAAAACGCACTATTTTTTTAATATAGAAACATGCACGGTTTTTTACGATGCTCCGTCTAAAAAAGAACGATACTTCTAAAAATTTTAGCAAAAAGTTTTTATGTCAGAAAAGTGGTCAATATTCTAACAACGTAACAATCACTTTTAAACATTGTTCAAATTTATATAACTGCTTTAACAAGTAAAGATTTATTCGTTTAAGAAAGTCAGAGTTTTATTAATTTCCTCGCAAATATGTTATAAAACGTCGTATGACATACGTGCGCTTTGAAAATTACAGCCTCTGCTTCCTTATAGCCCTCGCCTACGGCTCGTGCTAGCAATATCGCCTCGGCTGTAATTTTCAACTTACCGCACTTATACCATAATGTACTATTATTTAGATCAGATCAACCCGAACTGAATAATAAACAATTTTTCAGCTTTCTCGAGAAAGTGGTGAAAAATTAATTCATCACATCTTGACATCTCACAAATTCCAATATTACATTATTGCGTGAAGAGATTATATCTGATACCAATGTATTAAGCTGGAACATACTATCGGACGTAGCTTACGGACGCGACTGACAGCCGCGACTGATAGGTATCTAGACTATGAAAGTACATTGAGCCGTGAACACTATCGGACATAAGTCGCGGACATCACCTTCGGACGACCTTGATGCCTATATCACACCTCCGCTGCGAAACAACAACTGCGAAACCGCTGCGTGAGTTTCGCTGTGCAACAGTACTCCACTTACGCGAAACTATAATAGCGAAACAGAGCGAAACCTAACAATAACCTAAAAATTATCGATTGCTGCAGACGCGTCCGAGATACACGCGGAACCGCTCCAAAATGGCGGACAACGGGCGGAGATGTAGACGGCGCCTAAGCAAATGAGCGAAATCATGTTAGAAAGACACAACATCATAGGCTGTTTTGTACGTTAGAGCAGGGAATTTCGCTATTGTTTCGCCGCCCAACAACTCACAACTCATAGCGAAACTATGGCGGTTTCGCCCTTTGAGTTTCGCAGCGGAGGTGTGATATAGGCATGAGCGTTCGGACGTCCGAGAGCGATCGGGCACACCGGATGTTTTAAGACTGTGCACATTGCTAAGTCGCGGCTGTCAGTCGCGTCCGTCAGCCGCGTCCGATAGTATGTTTCCGGCTTTATTATCGATATAGAATTAGTAACTCTATTGCAACAAACTTAAATAACATTGGAAAAAAGTATTATTTGCTGCTATCTACATAATTAAAAATAAACTTATACTAAAATCACTAAAACTAATATATAAACAAAACTAAATTTATAACATATAAAACCCCTTTGTAGAAGGAAACGTGGCCAGAATGCTGGCGGCATTGCCTCGCTGAATGGCAATGCTAAGCTTTTGGCCAAAGTAGACGCCAGCTTTCTGGTCACGCGTCACTTCTACTAACCGCCTGGCCAAGTCTTTATACAATGACTAATTAATATTATTGTATATAGATTAGATAGCCAAAGCATGGACATCTGGTGCAAGCTCACGGAATACGGTTATTATAGATACACTCACGATAAGGTGTTGCTAAGCAATATGCACGGATTTTAATAGGTGTACAATTGTACATACATAGATACCTATATATACAGGGTTACAGGGTAAGTCGACCTATTCCCGTTAAGAGTGAGTAGTTTACTTTGTTTCTGAGAAATTTGACTCTGATATACTATCCTAAATAAAATAAAAAAACAGATATTTAAAATTGGTGCTTATAAAATTCCCAATTTTCGGCTATCAACTCAGTAATTTGGAACGGGTAAGTCGTATTATTATTTTTATTTGATTTTTACATGTAAAATAATGTTTTATGACCTCACTACCCAATATTGTCCGTAAAATTAACCTTTTATAAAAAGTATTTGAATTCAAATATCTCGAAAACTGTGAGATTTAGGATATGGTGTTTCATACTCAAATCAGTCAGAAACGTAGTAAACTACACACGTTTAACGGGAATAGGTTGACTTAGCCTTTAACCCTGTATACGATACATAGGTACTCATTATTATGAACAAGTTTTACTAAGAAATCAATCCAGAAATCGCGAAAAATAAATCGAAAGGTTACATATACAAAAATTGTTCATCATCAGTCTAAAAAATAAAAGGAACTGAATTTATTGATTGTTGGTCCTGTATAAATCTGTGCGCTATAAAGCAACACCTTGCGTTTAGAATATCGACTAGGTACGAGTATACTCGTACTATATTAAATTCTACGTCTACCTGGGCGTATTCAAATCGAGAGTAAACAGGTATCTATGCAAACCAACTTGGAATGTAAAAAAAACAACGGGTTACACTACGAGAGTACTGCCAGAAGTGAAAACACGTCTTACGAATTTTCGATCAGCTGACTTCCTGACGCGAGTTCAACATTTTATACTGATCCCAAAATCTGCACAACACCGCTTAAGAAGTTTTCACTTCAAAAAACAATTCTTTGTCTCACTAAGAAGACCAAATAAAAGTTCATCAGAGTACATCATATAAATATACATCAGAGTTATGTAGTGCATTTAAAGCATAACATAGAAGTAGATCGTCAAACACTTGCAATACACAGAGAAGTCAGTGCCACTATCGCAGTACAAGTATGAAGGTTTCCCGAGCAAGCTCGTAGCTGTTGTCAGAAATTGCTCGCCATAATGATCCACTTCAACGAAATTGACATGTTAATGTGACCATTCAGTTTTATTGTGTCAGTTTAGGTCGCAGCCCCACTTGAACGGGAGATTAGAAGGTTATTTCATTTTTGTGTAAGAATTTGATTTTTGGTAACACTTAGTGTCGTAGTTAGGAACGTTTTGGTTAGTAATGTGTACTATAACTCAAGTACGTTATGTTATCTCCAAGTATCAGTAGTTGAAGTATGATATGTGGTATTTGAGTAGTAATTAATAACAATGTTTTCAATTATCATCATCAGGTTATCAGGTTTTCGTTTTAGGACTTTAAAAAATCAGATTTCTAAATTAAAATTATAATCTAAAATCTATTTTTTTCCTCTTAGTGCATTCTTGTGAGGTTTATTTTGTATGTAAATGAGACTTTATACGATAAAATTATAATGAAATACCTAAATGCAGTAGTAAATCCTTGAAAATTTAAAAAGTCTAATGTAAAAGCATTTGAATCAGAATACACAAATAAACCAACCCCTAAGGGATAAAACAATAAGTTTTCAGTCAAATGGACGTAATCCATAAATGAAGCCTATTATGGGCTCTATTAAATTACTATTAAGGTTGATGCGTATTTGATGTCCGTATTACGCGAAGAAATAAGGTGTTTTTGTGAAAATGTTGAATTTGTAAGGTTTGTATTGAGGTTTTTAGTAGAATAACGACTTTGGGACTATCAAGGTTGGTTACGAAAAAAACAGGAGAAGAAGGTTTTATGTCAATTAACAAATTACCTACATCAAGCTGCTTTAAAAACATTTTTGTAATTGTATCGTGAAGCTGAAATATTGAAATAGCTGAGAGTTCTTCTTGTTATCAAGGATAAGTTGAATCAGCTAGCAGGTTGGACGATCGATGGTGACGAAAAAGCACTTGAGTAAAGAACGCACACCGGCAAGCGCAGCATAGAACGTCTACCCACAAGAAGGCAGATGAGCTGAATGCTGGGCGTTTTCAACCGGTCAAAATATACGAGATGTAGGTAGGTATCACGGATTGAATGCGAAAAATTACATTTTCAATTATTTATTTTCAGAACTGATGTACAATACAATACAAAAACACTTTATTGACACCACAAGAAATAAAACATAACAGAAAAAGAAATAACGACAGAAGAATGGTACAAAAGGCGGTCTTATCGCTAAAAGCGATTTCTTCCAGACAACCTCTACTGTGTGGAAACATGTGATTGACGTGTACAAAAGCGTCAACAACAACAACTTTTACTATGGGGTAAATTCAAAAGTCGAGAAAAATATTCAGCTTTTTCAGCGGTTTTGAGTTGCAGTTTTGTATAAAACAACTGATTTTTTTCTCCAATTTTGGTTGGCCCCAAAGTAAAATTTGTTCGTAATTATGCACCTCCTTTCGGCTTAATACAGGATAAGCAGATAACCCTGCATAAAGGAGATACCTGTGCCCAGCATTAGATATGGTGATTATGATTCAGTTTGCCAATATTACCCATAATTGCGTCTAAACTCTAAGAACTCCAACGTTAGTCTAAAGTGTTGTAGAGCGCAACATAATTCACTCATACTTATCTCCCACACAATGCCGGCACATCGGGTCCCTTCTTTTGTCCCCTATGCCTGTCCTCTGCCCCTAATTAGGGTCCCACGATTGTTTGCGAGATCTATAGCAAAGTGGAGTCCTAATTATGAGCGACAATTGTACGGGTCTTGAATTTAGACGTAACTGTGTTTGCTTGAGATATGGGTACCTGTCCGCTGTGAGATTTATTTCAGTCAGGTGTAAACATTACGATAAAACTTGGGTAGCATTTAAAACATTAAGGGAAATAAAACTCTGCTTCGTGTGGTCTTAATCTTGCTTATTTCTCTTAGAAATAAGCAACTCTAGTTCCTGTGTTATTAAACGCTAGCTAAATTTTAACACGATGTTTATAGGTACCCATACATTAAACAAACACAGTTAAATCAGGACCCGTGATATAAGAAAATGAATTGATATAAAAATTCCCGAACACGCGAACTCGGAGCATGTTAATAGTTTACTGCTGGCTTTCAAAAAGGAGGGTTTTAATTTATCTGCATTCATTATCATCAGTTTGTAAAGATTTCCCCTTCCTTATTTCATTTTTCCCTGTCTAGGGCTAATTTTACCACGCATGACCCGCGATGGATCTGATGTCGTCAACCCTTCAGGCTGATGATGGTCTGCTTCTGGAACTCTTGTCTACCATTGGAAGCCACTTAGTTAAAGATCTACTCTACCTACCGTCACCACGCCTGGCTACATGTACGTACGCGTAATGCGTATTTTCAATATTAATACGTTGTACTACAATAAATTGCAGAATGAAACATAATTTAGTTCCAAAGAAAACGTGGTGGAGCAACGTGAAGAAAATCCCAGATAAAAATTGGAAACACACCTTTTCGTCAATAATCAATATCTCCGAATCAAGTCTGTGTATTACTTTCTTTAAGTAATATCCGAAGATAAGGTTAAGTAAGCCGTTTCGGCCGGCGCGCGGCGCTCGGTAATTTCCCTGTCTCGCCGAGAGGTGGCTTGTATGATTTCCCAGACGCTGTATACTATAAAGACGCAATAAATCGACGGTAGGGTCACCACATTTTATGAAAAACATCTAAAGTTATTCTTAGTGAGAATATCTTTCACAATTGACGTGGATCAACGCTAGCGTGGATAGCAAACTACAGGTAAAGCACCAAAAATTCAAATAGCGCTTTTTGCGTCAGAACCGTAAGCGTAATTACTTTTTTAAGTAATTCTAAGCCTTCTTTAAGCGTAGGATATTTTCTTATATCCTGTCATCGTTACTAGTATAACGATATAAAAATGTAAGAAATAAAATATGAGAATATTAAAAAAACCACTTATATTCGCATTTTGGACGTTTACACATTCATTATGGAATACGTAGCGTAAGTTCTCACTACACATATGATTGCGCTGGGTGTACAATTGACCTATTTCTGAGTTAATTTGCAGCACCTAGTGGCGGAGGTGGCTACAAGCTCTTTAACGTACGTTTAAAGTTTCTATACACCTAGTGTGTGAAGCACGATAAAAATCATTTCATTGATTAAGCAATGCGCCATTTCTCGTTAATGGAAGAAGTTCTAATAATGTCACATTAAGTGGCTGACTGGTTTAAAGCAGTTTTCACAGATGGCGCTTCCAACAATGTAGTAGTTGGTAAAAATGATAAACACTTTCACTAATTCGGCGCCTTTGCAGACAGCGTTTTAGCTTAATTGGACAAAACATCTAGGCCGGAATCGCAGAGAGATGCAGGTTCAAATACTGCGAACGCGTCAAATTTTGAAATGTTTATCACAAAAAGAAAGTTTCTATACACCTAGTGTGTGAAGCACGATTAAAAATCATTTCATTAATGTCCTAATAGTACAAGATCCGGCTGCGGAATCGTTACCCTCATCACGTACACGCTAAAAACCTATTTTATACATTTCATAAGTAGGGGCATATCTAAATCTACTAGGCTGTCTATCGTAATGTGGCCGCTAGTATGTTTTATTTACAGGTTCATCTGGCTTAAATCACTGAATATCATATAAAAGATAAAAATCGAATATAAAGCGGTGCCTAGTCTTGAGCGAAACTATGTCTCCCAGAGCGCTACTGTGGATCGGATGACAAGTTAAACTGTAGGTCCCGGTTGTTCTAACCGTTTAACCACGTCAGAAGCTTTCAGGCGGCCTAAAAACTCTAGCCATCCGGCCTATACGAACTTAGGTACTTACTTACTTAGCTACTTATGTAGCCTGGCTGGAGTGCGAGACCTTGTTTTATAATTTTAACAAGATCTAAGTGATATGAAATTTCATGGACACCCTATCCACGCTGGCTCCCTCAATCCTCTTCCAATTTATACAACCTTACATAGATAAACAGGGTATTACGCAAATTGCTCCGGCACAGGCACACCCGGAGGATATAGCTGTACGTTTGACTTAGCCACTTCACCTTTGGAATAGTCAGGCACCCATCCATCAGCCATAGGACGTCTACTGCTGAACATATCCCTCCCCTAGGATCTCCAATAACACTTAGTTGGAAGAGGCTTGCTTCCAGCGCGACCCTGCAATGAGGTCTACGGTCCACTTTGTGGATGGACGTCCTACGCTGCACTTGCCGGTACGTGGTCTCCACTCGTGAACTTTTTGACCATGTCGATCATCACTCCTTCGCGCTATGTGCCCTGCCGACTGCATTTCAACTTGCCAATCCGAAATATCTACTCTAATAAAAGTTAAACCTAAACAAACCTATAAAGTTCAGATACCTGAAGTAAAGTGAGGTCTAAGGTGTGAACATGTAACCTTTAATTTGTTGTTGTTCACTGAAATGCGTATAAATTGTCCAACGATGTTTCCAATCATTTTCTTACTTTCATAATTATTTTTCGCAAAAAATTGCAACACCGACTTCCGCCGTGAACAGAATTCGAATAGTTTGCACGAATCGATGTGACATCCATGTGCGTACATTGTTGATGATTTATCAAAAACGGCTCAGCCGATTTCGATAAAATTTATATGGGAGATCACCTTGGGAGTACTTTGGAACTAAAGTTGGGTACAAATACTTATTTTGATTTCCCTATTAATGGGAACGTTAAACTCATGTCTTATCTTTTAAATAAATAGGTTTATAAAGTGAATAGAGATATTAATTTTACCCATATTTTTGTACGCCTCTGAGACATGGACGCTGCGAGATATTGAAAAGAAAGAGGTAGATGCTGTAGAGATGTGGTGCTGGAGAAGAATGCTTGGGGTATCGTGGACTGAATTTCGTACCAACGTCTCGATACTACAAGAACTCGGCATCAAGCAGCGTCTATCAGCCATAGTACAGTCTCGCTTACTTCGGACACATCTCAAGGCGAGGCAGTCAGTCTTTAGAGCCTCTTGTCGTCCAGGGAAAAGTTGAGGGCACAAGACCACGCGGAAGGTCGCCCATGAGATGGACCGATCAGGTCAAGTCTGCTGTGGGCGGGCCCGTGCATGAGTGTATAGAGAGATGGCGAGACATCGTGAGGCGCATTACATCTGCCCCTATACAAATAATAATACTGCGTGATATTAGATAAAATACCGGTTTTAACTCACGTATGATATACGGCCGGGCCGCTATGAAACCCGACCGGTTTCGGAGTAAATTAGTACTCCTTCTTCATCAGGGAATACGCGCACTCCCGTCGCCGACGTCGTCGTCGTTTACTCCGAAACCGGTCGGGTTTCATAGCGGCCCGGCCGTATATCATACGTGAGTTAAAACCGGTATTTTATCTAATATAATGTATTCTCACGCGAGTTTTAATGAAGTGATACTGCGTGATGACCACGACCGCTCTGTCAAGAGCGCAACGATCAAGAAGAAGAAGAGGTATTAATAATTCATTTCTGACTGAAGCTCACAAAAATGCTGCATGAAGTTTTGCGCAGCTCGTAGTTCTAGCTTCACAGCCGCCAAGATGTCTGAATCGGCCTATACAGTCGCTGATAACGGATTGAGATGGATTAACATGTTTCTTAAACACAACAATGTGTTTTAGGGTGCCGTACCTCAAACGGAAAAAACGGAACCCTTATAGGATCATTCTGTTGTCCGTCTGTCCGTCTGTGTGTAAGTCAAGACTCTTTATCTCGGTAACGCGTAAAGAAATCGAGTTGAAATTTCAACTGTATACTATATATCTATAGTCTCTTGCAGTTGTGTAAAATAAAAACTTAACAGTTATCGTTTAAATAAGTTAGAGCCGTTTTTGTCGTACAAATCCGCATATTTCGACACTCACAAAAATCAAAACCTACAGGGTACTTTCCGTTGACATAGAACTATGAAATTTGGCGAGAAGCATTGTCTCAGAGTACACATACAGGAATAAATCTGAAAACTGTAAATTTTTATTTAAATTACAAAATATGGGTTCAAAATTCAAAGTGGTAAATCGTATCATGTAAGGTATCATGTAAAAGAACTTCATTAGCACATGCTAAAACAGGTTTTTAATTATTTTAACAATGTGTAATTTTCGAAGTATGACGAGAAAAGTGAAAAAAAAAACTTTTTCGTCAATGGTTACATTGGTTATATCTAGTATAGAGATTTTAACAACTCACTTCCCAATTTTGTGAAATTTTCTGGATTTGTACGGAACCCTCGATGTGCGAGCCTGACTCGCACTTGTCCGGTTTTTTATGCTTAAATAGGTTCTTCACGATAAATGAATCCACTCTGAAAACTTTTTCATTTCACCTCAAGGCATAATAAATTGCACAAATACCTACTATTAGTTAGACTATTAATTACGAATAATAAATACGAATAGGCATGTTAAATTATTAATACATATTGCTATTCACTTTATAAGCCTATTTATTTGAAAGATAAGACTGACATGCGTTTAAAGTTCCTATCAATAGGAAAATCAAAATATTTGTTATCAAAACTCCATTCCATAGACGTCTCTGCTGCTATATTGAGGAATGACTTGAACTATGGTTGGACTTGACCGCGACTTTATTGGACTATGACGTTACTACGACAGTGACTATTTCGATAAAATATTATTAAAACACACTGGTAAATGCACAACAATGCGACACCCGGGGTACCAACACATAAAAGAAGAAGTAAGGTTATTCTCGTTTCGTTTCATCATATATTTTTACAATACACCTACCTATTTATATTTAATTATTTAATGCAGCGCGTCACGGTAGCTAGCGCTATCAAAAATAACAAATTCGTTAAATTTTAAGGCTTACATTTTAGGCAATTGGATTTCGGTCAAATTTCGGTTTCGGCTTGTACACCAAGCCATAGTTGAGAGTCACTCAATTGTGCGTTTTAAGAACGTACAGCGCCATCTATGTTGCGCTGCACGAATTAGGTTTGTTACAGACTCGTCGCAGATATAGATAGCCAAATCATACGTGCTAGCACACGTGCCACGAAATATTTCTGTTGACGTGTCAGAACGAGACAGAGTTAAGGGGAAGTATATTATATATGTCTCTTTTTCACACGTCGACAATACTCTTTTAGTGGTTGCATGGCTAGCTGTAAGAAATGTGTCTCTCTCATCACCGTATGTATCATCTCTAATGTAGTCAAAATCTATACTTAATTATTTCATATCTTAATTTTTTTATAAAAAAATATATATTACAAAAAAAAAAAAAATTCAAAATGTCAAACCACATACAATGTAAATATTATGATTCAAATGGTAAAACCGAAATCGATCGTGTACAAAATTTGAATAGGTACTTACCTATGTAGTTATAAAAAAAACATGCATATTCCTTAGTGTATCTACTTACATAAGTATATAAAGTGTATAACTAAGTACTAAGTATATGAACTCTGTGCGAAATCGAATCAGAAAAGAGAAGATTCGCAAATAAGTTGTCAAGTGCGTGTCGAGACACGCGTATGATAGGCTTCCGTAGATGGTGACAATGATTATGATGATGATAAAAAACAATTTTTATGATGTCATCAGATGGTAAACTGCTAGAAAAAGATCATCGTTATCAACATTATGAGGTCAATGACCTTTGAGCTGTGTGCAAGTTTAAAAGTTTCAATTTTCTTTTTTAATTCAAAAAGTTATAATCCCAGTGTATAAGTGTGAAATAATTTTGTGAGAAAGTTTTTAATACGGTCTATAAACTCAAAAGTATGAGGATGATATCTTGGATAATTATCCTTCAATCACCTCAAAAGAGACTGCATAGTTAGTCCTTTATTTATTTACTAAATGCAAGCGTCTTCGGCGCGCGTATTATTTCCACAGTTCTTTTAGAGTATTTTAAGTTTTTTGTATAGCAACACTTGTCCGTTATGTCATTGTGCCTTCATGTGCGTCGTAAAATGGCTTGATTTTTCATCCTTTTGATGAAAAATGCTTTTGAAACCAAGCCGATTCCACTAACTATTATGTAAATAGCGTTTAAGATAATCTGTAGACTACGAGAAGTGAAGTATACATCACAAATTGTGTAAAAATGTGACTACGTGCAAAAATATGTACCGCTGAATAATCAACGGTTTTAGTACCTAAATACGCTTTCCGTGATATACAAAACTGAATTAAACACAAGTAAAAGGTCTTAAATAGTGACATTAAGTACCTACCCAAACTGGGAACCCACTCAAGTAAGTGATTTCTGCACAAGCTACCTAGCAACAAGAAGTACATTTCGAAACCAAAAACCGCAACATTGTTAACGTTTTGTCACGTTTTATAAACAACACAATACAGCAACAATAAGGTAACTATCCAGTTACCTAATTATTGAAACTCGTAAGTTTCCTTAATGCCATCTATGTACGACCTATACGTCAGACAGACTAGAAACAAAAACCGTACTCCGGTTTTCACCTTTGTTTTTTTTTTATGCTATAACTTGGTCAAGATAATAGCCTCATAATGAGAGCACTACATCTGGGTAATTTTTTGCCAGAAAATTCGACAAAAAACAATAATCATTATAGTTACTTCTGAAAAGTTAAGCGGTGAAGTGGTCAAAAGACACACAACATATTTTCTCTGTCTTGAGTTAACCTGCGTGGTTAAACGCACAGAAGAAAGCATCCCACTGAGGATACAATATATTGACCGCAGCATGGTATATACCAAATGCTATACGCACAGTACTTACTGATGCCTTGAACCGAGGATAACTAATTATGGTTTTTTTCCTCAAGAAGGTAAGTCTGGGATGTAACCATAATATGCCATATTGTGCTTAGGAAGAGATAAGGGGTCACAGCAACCACCTATTAAAAATCTCTGACAGTAAGTTCATAACGAACCTTATGCAAAAATAGTATTTTCCCTCTTCCATCTGTTTAATAACCTAAATTCTGAGTAGGTATTCAGGATGTGTCCAAATTCCAAATTAAAGAAATAAATTATTTCTGTCACCTCACTTAATGGACACCAAGCAAGTTATAAATACATTGTATGAATGTACCATGGTACCAATCAAAGTTACCATATCAGTAGAATCATCTCTAGAACAAAAAATGGTAAGTACCTACAGGTACTTATACTGAACCGGATTTTAATAGTCTAATACTATATCATATAGGCCTACCCAGGAAGGACCATAGGTACCATGGGCCAATGGCTGGCAGTGCATGTTGAATACCATATAAATTCAACTACAAAAATATAAACAACAAAATAAATAAGTAACTCTTATTCAGGTACCTACCTACCTATTACATACATTCCTCACTTGATACAAGGAACAGGGTAAATTATTATACATAACAATTTTGTATGCATATAGGGACCTACTTAGATATTTATACATAAAGTGAAACACTCATCACTGTTGTGGTTAGTAATTAAAAGTATCTCTCTCATATCTTAAATCAAAGATAAAAAAAGCTAAATTTCATGTTCAGAGCCCTAAAACTTGGGAATAGAATGCATAAAAGTAATTATTAAGCCATATCGGTAGTTATTATGTTGTGGTATGTGAGGCCTACAACCTCTTATTTTATTTATGCTTTGGGGATATCTTAGAAAGGATTTCATCATCGACTTGGCATTATTTCATATCGATGAATCTCATAAATAGAAAGGGCTAAGTTGCATATCTCAGCGGGTATATTTATCCGCCAGCAAAACCTCTACCTATTCAAGGCTTTAGAAAGACCGGACCTAACTTGGTATCCCATCAAAAGTTAATACTTATAAATCATAAAACATGATACTCAGAAATCCTTCAGTCCTTCAGAAAACTAGAATGATAAGTTATAAACATTAGGTACATATTAAGTTTAATTACTAATTATTTATATTTATTGTTTAATTACTATTTATTAATTACATATTAAGTTGAATTACTAACATAATCAAGCTGACTATATTACAATTATATAAATATTGGTTAATTAAATCAGTGTATCCACTGATACTTTAAAGTAATTTCAGTCCAACGGATGAAACACCTTACACAGCCATGAGATACTGTGATAGACCATACATGATTTGGGTATATAATAATAATAATATCATAAATTTCTGTATTCCTATGGTTGTATACCATTACAACTCTTACACGGGCTTGAATAATTAGATTCTACCAGTAAATAACAATTAGGAAGCAATAAACTTCATGATAATTATTATTATGCTTAATGAATTTCAGTGCCTACTGAAGGTTTATTCACAAATGTGACAGTAGGTACTCGTATCCATCTTATAATTTAAACTAAAGGGGAAATGTGGACTAAGTAAGTCTAGGGGACAACAGACTATAGACAATAATTGTTCCTTAGGCTTTAGTTACCTACTCATACCTCTATTCATGGGTACCCAGATAATAAATATTTAATTAAAAGATATCATATTATTATTAAACAGTTCATTAAAATATATAGTATTAATTAATTAAATTAAAGTAATAGACAACATCATCAAAATTATTAATCAAAGCTGTCAGAATTAATGATATACATCATCCATCATCATCATCATCACAAATGTTAATTATACTTATTTAAGTAGAATATTGAGCCAAGGTTTAATACACCCACATCAAATAAATAAAAATCCAACTTTCACAGGATTCAAGTCTACCTATAAAAATAAAAATCTTTTTCAAAAAATTCCTTATGGGTCATTTAGAAACACATATTCATATTAATTTTAATAATTAATAGGACAAAATATATTCAATTAAGTTTGTCTGTCTGAAAGGACAACTGAAGTACTTAGGTACATCATTGTACAATTTGTACCTATATTGTGTACCTAGTAGGTACTTAGAATAAAAAACAAAAGACAGCATCAAGATCCTAAATAATTGGGCCGACCTTGTTAGATACCCATTATTTCACTTCGTATGACAAAATAATATGGTATGTATTGTAGCTTGTCTTATAGGGCATGCATATTGCTGGATATTTTTCTAAAGAAAAATGAAAGCAGCTAAATTTTATACCTAAGTATTTAAAGGGTGTCAACACCTTAAAACTCATATAGGACCTTTATATGTTACATACTACTGTCTAAGCTGGTATAGTTTTACAGAATTTTATTTGTATGATGAAAAGCTCCTTACCACTTACTGTGATAGTGAGCTATAGGTAATATACCTATTTCAGTAGATAAGTAACACTAATATGTGTACTGCACTGTACTGTACCAGCCTTTTAATAGTCCACTGCAGGACGTAGGCCTACCCACGAAAGGTGATTAGGCCATATCCACTACGCTGGCCCAGTGCGGGTTGGTGGATAATATGTGTAATTTGGAGATACTATCTACTACCTTCTTTACCAATTTCTCGTAAAATATGTAAACTGCAGATTCTAAATAAATGACACTGAATCATCCATTAAGAATGGCCTATTAAAATAGGTATGTAATATTAAAATATTGTTTAAAAACAAGTTAAAATAAGGAATACAATCAACAATTTTTGTAGTATGTAAGTGTAAATGTACAAAATTAAATGTAATTGTTGGCAAACCAGCGACAAGGACGCGAATTTAATATTAGGTATGCTGGTAGGTAAGTGACAGGGGTGACAATTTATGTATAGATAGGTATAAATTATTTGTTATCTCAAGAATAGTTGTAAGAAATAGGTAAAGATGAATGACAGGTAATGAAATCAGTTGACATAAGTATCTTGACATGACCCACCAACCACATGGTGAACAGATGGAAATTCTTAGATTTTATTATTACTTACTTAATACTGTATAGATTAAGTAACTGTGTGAGAAAAATTTAATGGAAATCACCAGACAAGCTGATATATTGTATAAATATGTTCTAAGGCCATTGTTGGGTGCTATACTTAAACTAAGAGCATATTAAAGTGACTTAGTAAATGAGTCATAATGACATTATTTATTTAGTAAATACATAATTAGGGTTAGGCCACACACTACATTTATTGATGCTCAAAAATAAATTTATAGCAGTTAATAACAAGCTTTAGCAAACCAATACGAGATAGCTTTATCAAATCAGATTATTGATATTGTATCTATAAAGATAATAAAAAAAAAAAAAAAAAAAAAACTAATTTGAAGCTTCCTTTGTCCTTTTGAAAGTACCAAGTTAGTAGACAAGTTCACCTGATCCAAATACTCTTTAACTGTCATATGCTGTAATTATACAAATAACTTCGCTTCTCTTGGGTATAAGTACAACAGTAATACAAAATATCCGATTAGTTAGGTACCTACCTAGGTATCTAATCTATTTTGTAGATATGTGTCATATAATACAAAATGCAGATTCGCATTAAGCACAAAAACAACAGAGCATACATAGCATCTGGGGTCAAATAGACAAATATAGTTTGGTAAAGGTTAGCTTACATAATACGTATATATATTTTGCCTTGTAACAAACCCAATTAAAAAGGCAAGAAAATATTTAAAAAAAAAAAAAAAAAAAAAAAAAAAAAAAACACCGAACATTTCACAACCCTCTAAACATCTGCATTTAGTAAATAAATAAAGGACTAACTATGCAGTCTCTTTTGAGGTGATTGAAGGATAATTAAGAATCAATCGAGCTTACCTGTTAAGAGAAGATTGATGATAATTATCCGAAATCACCGAAAAAGAGACTGCATAGTGACTCAATCCCTCCCTCCCTTGCCCGGAGGTAACACTATGCAGTGATGAGTCACTTAATCAAGGGAATTATAAGGTACCAGTATAATACAGGTAAGACTCGATCGATGTCATTACGGAAGTGCCAGAAAGATAAATCTGTCCTACGTTGGTCCTTCCTATATGGCTCTGCCTCTATATATAAAGGTTGTGAAATGCTCCCCCGTCTCTACTTTGAACTCCAATGACATAACGGACAAGTGTTGCTATACAAAAAACTTAAAATACTCTAAAATAACTGTGGAAATAATACGCGCGCCGAAGACGCTTGCATTTAGTAAATAAATAAAGGACTAACTATGCAGTCTCTTTTTCGGTGATTTCGGATAATTATCATCAATCTTCTCTTAACAGGTAAGCTCGATTGATTCTTAATTATAAATTAAGGGGGGAGGTTCCCCACTCTATTTTTTCAACATTTGGTGGCCTATATCTCACCAATGGCACATGTGACAAAAAAATCGTTTAGGAAACCTAGATATATGACTCCATATTAGGGAGTGGGGTTGAAAAAAAATTTTTCATCCCCATTTTACACGTAGGTATGGAGGCCACCCTCAAAATGTAGAATGTTTAAAATTTTAAGTTTTTAAAATTGAGATCTACAAGGTTATTCCTAATCAACTAGCATCCTTTTAGGAGCTTATTCTGTACATCAAAACCAACAAGTTTTGTTCTGCAACATTTGTCAAAAGTCAACTACGAGTACGCCTGCTCCACACAACTTTTTAATATCGCAGGCACACAACAAGTTAGCAGGTCGGTATTTTTTATATCCCTTGCACTCCCTGGGCGGGAATATTGAATTTCAATAACGCCTGACCTAGATACGTGCCTGGCTCATTTATTCATCAGGGAGCTTAATATATTTAGCACTTATACTGGACTATCCGCTTTATTGGGCTTAAGTCGAGATTATTGCAATTAACAATTTGTAATGAATTGTTAGTGTCTTATTAATAATACTTAGTAATAATAACAAATCTATTTCATCGATTTTTATATGCTCTTTATTATTTTATTTCATCATGACTGCACCACAATTTCCAATGCCATTTTTATTGCAAGATAGATAAGAGTAGGCTATTTTGCCAAAAATCCACAGATATCTGTGCAAAAATCTATATATACAAATATGGTCTGTGTCAACATATCACATGTCAAAAGGAGCCTGTAACGAAGATTTTTTTCAATATACATTCAAAGCTATTATCGGCTTCAAACATAAAAATGGTCACAGCTAGTGCAGCAGCCACAACCGGCCAATACGTCTACCTAGTTGTACTGTACTATGCCAGCCTTTTAATAGTCCACTGCAGGACGTAGGCCTACCCACGAAGGGTGATTGGGCCTTATCCACCACGCTGGCCCAGTGCTGGTTGGTGGATTTACATAAGCCATCGAATTTCTTCCACGGACGTATGCAGGTTGCCTCACGATGTTTTCCTTTACCGAAAAGCCAGTGGTATGAAGTTCTGTACATAAGTTCCAAAGAAACTCATTGGTACGGGACCGGGATTTGAACCCACGACCTCAATAATGACAGGCCAGCGCTACAACCACTAGATTGTTTTATCTCTATCAGGTATTATTATATCTCTATCAGGTATTATGCCATTGAAAAGTATGGATAAAAAGAACTTTGAATCTAAAATTATCCGTATAAAAGCCTTCAAATGATTCCATTAAAGATCCCAACTACATAAAAGAAGTCGCAAAGAATCGAACTATAGATTGGCAATGAGCGGATATTCAGAAACTCTTGAATAGGAAGACTGAGAAAGACGCGAGCTGATTAAGTAATAAGTTGGATAAAAATAGAATGAAAGTATGAAGTAGCCAAGATGGGTCGATAAACTCGCAATTCTCTATTATATTTTCTTCTATGTCTAAGATTTGTCATGAAGGAGTTATTGGCGAAGATTCAGAATGTTTTTAACCCTCGATAAAAATATGCAGAGAAAAGAAGTTTTCAACACTGCATTAACTGATCAGCTAGCTGTAACAGGCTTTTTAGGGTTCCGTACCTCAAAAAAAAACGGAACCCTTATAGGATCACTTTGTTGTCCGTCTGTCCGTCTGTGTGTATGTCAAGACTCTTTATCTCGAGAACGCGTAAAGATATCGAGTTGAAATTTGAACTGTATACGTATATCGATGAACTCTTGCTGTTGTGTAAAAGAAGAACTTCTCAGTTGTCGTTTAAAAAAGTTAGAGTCGTTTTTGTCGTAAAAACCGCATATTTCGACACTCACAAAAATCAAAACCTGCAGGGTACTTCCCGTTGACATAGAACTATGAAATTTGGCGAGAAGTATTGTCTTAGAAGTATTGTCTCCTATATGTGTACTATATAGGAATAAATCTGAAAACTGTACATTTTTATTTACATCACAAAAAAATAGGGCCTCGAAATTCACAAAGTATGGGCTCAAAATTCAAAGTGAGTAAATCGTTGCTAAAACAGGTTTTTAATTATTTTAAGAATGTGTATGTACGGAACCCTCGATGTGCATCCAGAATCGCACTTGTCCGGTTTTTTTTTAAAAACGTTATTACTTTTATTGGAATGTATACACATTGAATTATTCATAAAAGGCGTACTAAGCTGGAAGGAACTCAGACCATAGTTATAAATAACTTTTACTATGCAGCCAAATCGGAATTCATGAGAAAATCATCAGCTTTTTCAAACGTTTTATCTATGCCGAGAGGCACTTTTCTTCACTTTGGTGGTAAAGAGAGCTAACCCACAAAATCAAGTTTTGAGATAATGAGCAATTAAGGGACAAGGGTCAACTACAAAATATATTTTTTATAATATCTTCTAAACCATTGGTCCGATTTTGATGAAAATAAGAGTCTTATAAGGAAAATAGCCTTATTGACTAAAAATGTGGGTTGACTTCTGTTCACCACCAAAGCGACGTTTTGTACAGTAGGTTTTATTTTCTCCAATTCTGGGTTAGCCCCATAGTACAAGCGATTCATAATAGTCGATTGAGTTATCCTCTTTTGGCTCAGTAGACCCTTTTGGAATGACTCTGTATATTCCACAAAATATCCTTTACGCTTTATGAGACTATGGCACAAACATTCATCCTTTTAGTCTGAAATGTTTGCTTCAATTTAATACTAGATATTACATATTGTACTGTACCAGCCTTTTAATAGTCCACTGCAGGACGTAGGCCTACCCACGAAGGGTGATTGGGCCATATCTACCACGCTGGCCCAGTGCGGGTTGGTGGATTCACATATGCCATCGAATTTCTTCTACGGACGTATGCAGGTTGCCTCACGATGTTTTCCTTCACTGTAAAGCCAAATGGTGTGAAATTCCGTACATAATTTCCAAAGAAACTCATTGGTATGGGATCGGGATTTGAACCCACGGCCTCACGATTGCAGGTCGGGTGTTGCTACCACTAGACCACCACGGCTTATAGCCCTTACATAATTATTACTTAATTAATAAATAATAATAAATATTGAAAGATATTACATATTACTATTTATTTATTTCAGCAAAACACATAGTAAGTAAGTACGAGTATAAGTTATAATTTCAAATGGAAACCACAAAATTGAAGCAAATGCAGTAAACATGGCCGCAACTTGCCGTACCGACGTTATCAAGGTATAAACTATCCCGCCTCTGGGGGGAGATAAAATCTTATTAAAACGATTTCTCGATAATTTGAACATTTAGGGTCAGTTCACATTGACACGCGAAGCCAAGTGACGCTACGATACTATTTCGACGATAAGTAAGTTTTCTGAGGATTAATACGCTCCACACAACCAGCATAAGACGGCAGAACCGAGCAGAGCTACAATTTGCGGACGTTTTCAATAATTTTGAGTGTCATGAGAAACGAACCCGCGAGCTAGTATTCCATCTTGATTAATATCTCCAAATGCGGTTAAAACTATAGTATACTTATAGGAATAGGTAATATGCCCGTTCACCATAAGAACCACACGTAAATAACAACTGTTTCACATTTTATCTTAATTAAATTTTGAAGATGATGAAATTCTTCTAAATTAAATTTGTTGGATTTATTTGAATACAATTATGATACCAAATAAACAATTTTCGTTTTGCGATTTGGAAAAATATGAAATTATCTTAATCTCTAAATAGTTATTCCCGTAACCAAACTTTAGCAACGTTTTCAGCTTACCGAAATTCGTAGCGTACGTAGCATCCTTGTCTACGGAAACCGTAGCACAGATACGCCGACTACGCCGTAGACCGCACCGATGACCGCAAGGGATGGCGGTCAACGGGGAATCACCGAAATTCGTCGAATCTATGGCGAATTGTGACGGGATAGATTATGTGGGACGAAACGGTAACGGAATGAATTAAAACCCTGATATATTGGTTTTGGTACAAAATAGTGAAAAATTAAGTTTGATACTGATAATACAAGAAAAGAACTGGCTACTAAGCCAAAGAGGCATGGGTTCGATTCTCACCCAGAGCAAACAATTCACTGATGAACAGATGTGTTTGCTCTGTGTCTGAATTTTATTATTTATATATATTTCAAAAAACATATTCCTATTATATTAGTCTATATCTACAGCGCAATCTACAGGGTGACTGTTAAACATTTAGCAACCTTTTAGGGGCTTATTCTGTACATCAAAACTGACAACATTTGTTCTGCGACTTTTGTCAAAACTCTAAAAGGTTGCTAAATGTTTGCCAGTCACCCAGTATAGCAGCCACATTACAATATTTGCTTAGTTTGATGTAAGAGACATCGTATATAAGATGTCCCTAATATAATAATTTATTTACCTCTCTCTTCACGTGTCTAGTGTAAAAGCAGCCTTACATCCTAGTAAAGTTTTACCCTTATTTGACCATTTATACAGTTCCCTCGTCCAGTGTTGGGGGACATTTCGGTAATGGCAGCATCTGAAATAGTTTATTGACTATTAAGAGCTGAGGTGGTCTGTAATTTTCCATACAAACGTATTGCGCTGTTTTCTTTCTGGAAAATGCTTTTAGAGCTACAATTTTTTGCCATAAAATTAAATTTAGCTGTTTAAACTACCGTGTCTTTTAATTTTTTTGATAAATTAATTATCAGGCAAAATATGATCCTTCAAAGTCTCAAAAAAATTCACCATTTTTACCGACGTCTTTAAAGACCCACCAGAATAAACTTATTAATTTCTAACAAAATATGAAATGACATAATCATGAACACATATTTTTTGTAAATTTTGATATAAAAAATACTTGATTAATTTAGTTTTTGATGAAGAAAACAGCGTAATACGAAACGTTGTTTTGCCAAGATTTTTGTAGGTATAAATTGCTCTGAGCTGCAATTGTCCTTATCGCACGATGCGGAAGTAGGGTTGAGGTGAGGGAGGTTCAAACCTATACGTACACATGCACTAGGGATGTAGTAATAGACGATATTTTTGTCGATGCTCTAGTGATGTCCATCGATATCGATGTTTATTAAAAATATTAGTTAATTTTTCAAATCTTGTAATTTTACTGATGTATGTTTGTTACTTTTGAAGAAAAAGATCTTATGTATGGAATATATGCGTTTAGTTACTGCGACTTATTGCAGCGACTACACAAATCTGTGTAGTAATGTTTTAGTTTATATTAAAATTTGCGATCTAGCTGATTTATTATCAAAAAGTAGTTTTGGTTATTTTAAACAAATACACAAATCTCTTAAAGTAAGTTTTTTTTTTGGAAATTCTTAATTGAAATTATGTTGCCATTAAATTAAAATTAAATTAGCAGATATTTTGATATTTTGCAGAATTGAGCATTCCCGGATTAGTTGAACATTATGAGAATTGGTCATTCTGCACCTAAACCATTTAGATGTCTGCCGATACAACACAATATAATTTATATCGTGTTGTATCGGCAGACATCTAAATACTACGAGTTGTCTGCCGATACAACACGATATAAATTATATCGTGTTGTATCGGCAGACATCTAAATGGTTTAGGTGCAGAATGACCAATTCTCATAATGTTCAACTAATCCGGGAATGCTCAATTCTGCAAAATATCAAAATATCTGCTAATTTAATTTTAATTTAATGGCAACATAATTTCAATTAAGAATTTCCAAAAAAAAACTTACTTTAAGAGATTTGTGTATTTGTTTAAAATAACCAAAACTACTTTTTGATAATAAATCAGCTAGATCGCAAATTTTACGGCCTCAACATAAATTCAATATTCGTGTAGTACAAGTCAATAATACTTTGTATCATCGAAGTTCATCTAATACAGAAAACGGGAAACTTCCTAATTGTGGATGTTCTATCCTGTATTCATATTATATGTGCCCACTGCTGCTTTAATTAGCTAATTGTTTCATTTTTTTAAATGTCTTTAAAGTAGAACCAAAGTATGACAAGCGGTTCTCTAAACAGTAAACCTCGTATTTGTTTAATTGAATCCTCAATTATTTTTATACTATGGGACTAATTTTGGAATGCAAATACGGCTATAGGTACCTACAATATAAAAGGCAAGAAGTTTTAGATTAACGAGACCCTATTACTAAGACTCCTCTGTCCGTCTGTCCGTTGATCACTAGGCTGTACTCGTATATCACGAACCGTAAAAGCTAAACAGTTACAATTTACACAGATGATGTATTTGTTCCCACTATAACAACAAATCTAAAAATAGATTAAAATAAATATCTACTTTATCCGTGTAGGTATAGAATTCGCGAATAGTGCGCACGGATCAATTATTGTTGATTTATCAAAAATGGCTCAGCCCATTTCCATAAATTTTAATTGGGATCAATTTCGAAGTATATTCTTTCCAATGAAAAAAATTCTAACAAAGAATTATCAAAATCGGACTACTGTGTAAAACGTTACGCTTGGTTATAAATAAAAAATATACGCGTCAAATTGAGTACCTCCTCCGTTTGGTCAAAAAATAGAATGAAATAAATATTTTTTTCATTTCAGACGTGATTCTTTGCACGATTTTTATTAATGTACACAAAAGGTAGACGCTTGAAATATTCTCAGAATATTTAGTAATATAATATATCATGTATATAAATGTATCAATTTAAAAAATATATAATTGAATCGAAATAATTGGCTCTCATACGATATGAAACCTTTCGAGCGCGAGTCCAACTTGCATTTGGGATATGTATTATAGACCGTAGAAGAACGACGTAATGTAAGATATTTCCATAAAAAAATAATTAATTTTTACTTAAAAAGAAGTAATTTCAGTAAAAATATATTATGTAAACTGCAGCGCCTACAGATATCAAATATCCAATTGTATATGATGTTAGTTAGGTACATATTACGTTTTTGTCAAACAATAATTATTTGAAAGAAAATAAATTAGCATATAAAGAAAAATTAACCCATGTCACAAATAATGTAGCTTCCTAATGGCAGAAAAATAAATAATCTTTAAAATAATTAATCTTATATCTTTTTGTTTGCTATTGATCGCCTATCTGCCATACCTACTAGGTAACCAGAGCATACGTAGAATACGCGCAACATAGCTCTACGTACGGCCAAAATCAGGAACCAATTTAATGCTGCCAATACAGAATACTAGTGATATAACGTATGTGGCGCCACGACTCGCGCGCACTCTACGTAATATCATATTTTGCTACAATTCAAAATAAAATATCGGTCGGCCAGCGAGTTTGTTGGGGCGCAGGTAGGGTGCGGGGAGAGTTCGAGCGCAGTACGCACACAAATACAATTGCATCACCACACACATTGAAGCTCCCTGGTTTGGGCGCATCGCGACGGCAATAGTTTAGTCCAAATACCTATTTCTCAATTTCCTCGTCACTAGTATATCGCCTTAAAGCCCGGGATTGGCCGCGAGCTTATTCTTTGATTCGTTTTGATTCCGCGGTCGGTTTATCTTATTTATAGCTTTAATAAAGTTCAGGAAGATCTCAGATATCTCTGTCTAGACGAGAATGCAAGTTTTTGTTTGAATACTACAAAATTATACACTGACAAAGTTTTTGAATGTTTGGAAAACTGTACCTATAGCATTTTTGTTGGATTTCTTCTTATGGATAGGTTTAGACTTTAGTTACTTAGTAGTTTGATATAAGAAAATACACAGACAGACACACGGTAATATAAATATATACTAGTGATAGTGATGATATATAAGTTAGATAGATAATATTACAATGACCATTACACACAATGAAAAATATTTTTGTGCGAGCAATTGTCGCCATTTTTACAATTACTATTTATTTATTTCAGCAAAACACATAGTAACTAAGTACGAGTATAAGTTATAACTTCAAATGGAAACCACAAAATTGAAGCAAATGCAGTAAACATGGCCGCAACTCGCCATACCGACGTTATCAAGGTATAAACTATCTATAGAAAAATATTTTTGTGCGAGCAATTGTCGCCATTTTTACAAGTTCTTTCTTTTGTTTAAATCGATATTTTGTAGTCGAGTATAAAAAGTGAAATTTGACTATTATTTATAAAACTAACAGTTAAAGTATGCCATTCCACGGGTTTACAAGCTGTGTAGAAATATCGAGAGCTCAAAGTAAACAACAATTTCAGTAAAAGGTGTAATTTTAGTTTCAAAATTGTTAGAGATTGAAATAGCCTAAGTCAGTGCTTAGATAATTAGTTTATTGAATTTCAATTTCTCATATACCTATTTTACAAACAACGCTGCCGTTATCATCATCTCTCATGTCGTTTACTAATCTATTATGTATATTATGTACCTACAAATTATCAACTTACGTTTACTTACTAATTATATTATTCGCTAAAACAATCGATGACTATAATCAATAGTGCTTATAGCGTCGATTGACTAGGTGTTTGTCAATGATCACCAAAGTTAAGCAACGTTCGGCACGGTCACTCTTCGGATGGGTGACCGCGGGTAGCATTTACAACTGAGCGCTGCCGTGGCTCGGATGACACTTTAAATTGTAGGCCCCGGTTGTTTTAACCGTTTAGCCATCTCAGGGGCCTTTAGGCGGCTTAAAAACTCTAACAGCAGAGCTACTTACGTACTTACTTTTACTTACTACACTGCTGATATAGTAGTCTATATGTGGTTAGATATCTTCCAGTTAGATTTTCAACTCTGACATTCAGGATTCGTTCGCGCATCCAGGGGTCGACGACCTCCACCCCTGTCTCAGCTGGACTCCGTGATTCGTTTACACGGTCGAGTTGCTGGTGCAAGTTACTAGAATTATGGAAATAATAATTGTAAATTTAAGGAATGACTGCAGATTCATTAGCAGTACTCTAAGATGATAAGCCGTGGTGGTCTAGTGGTAATGACACCCGCCTTACAATCGTGAGCTCGTGGGTTCAAATCCCGGTCCCGTACCAATGAATTCCTTGGAATTTATGTACGGAATTTCACACCACGGGCTTTTCGGTGAAGGTAAACATCGTAAGACAATCTGCATGCGTCCGTAGAAGAAAATCGATGGCGTATGTGAATCCACCAACCCGCACTGGGCCTACATAGATGCGTGGTGGATATGCCCAATCACCCTTCGTGGGTAGGCCTACGTCCTGCAGTGGATTATTAAAAAAAGGCTGGTACAGTACAGTACAGTACTCTAAGATGTCAAATTCTTATAAAATATACCATTTTCTACGCGATATTTTGAAATAAACATAATATTAAAAGTACGATATATCTAAGCAACTCAATCCATTAATTAATTAATTAATTTTATGCAGCATGACCTAAAATAATATTGATAAATAATTAAATATAGAGAACAATATAGAATAATATAGGTTGTATTACTATGTAAAAACAACTAAACATTTATTGTGTAAGAGAATGCTTTAAAAAAATTGGTAAATTATTTATTATGTTACACCTTGAACCAAGCCATTTTTCTGTATTAAGTTATTATAAGTATTAGTACCTATTTGCTTGTAGAAAATTCGGACCTCGAAAACGGCCCCAAATTTTTAAGAGACTTCGTGCACTTTTTAGGATGGGTAAAAAATTATAAACTAGTCGGTCTTTTTTTAGGGTTCCGTACCCAAAGGGTAAAAACGGGACCCTATTACTAAGACTCCGCTGTCCGTCTGTCCGTCTGTCTATCTGTCTGTCACCAGACTGTATCTTCATGAACGGTGATAGCTAGAACGTTAATATTTTCACAGATGATCTATTTCTGTTGCCGCTATAACAACAGATACTAAAAACAGAAAAAAAATATATTTAAGGAGGGCTCCCATGCAACAAACCTGAATTTTTAGCCTTTTTTCGCTCGATATTAATAATGGTGACCGGAAGATACTTGAAATATACACAGAATATTTGGTTAAATATTTTCCTTAAAAAATAATTAATGAAATTAAAATAGAATAAATATTTAAGGGGGGCTCCTATGCAAGAAACATAATTTTTTGCTTGATATTAATAACGGCAACAGGAAGATGCTTGAAATATTCACAGAATATCAAGTTGTACTCGTATATTCTCTTCAAAAATAAATATTTAAATTTAAATAAAATATATTAAGGGGAGTTTCCCTGTGGGGCTTCCATATGGTACGGAGCCCTTCTCGGGTCCGACTCGCACTTAAAAACCAAAAGTATTCACAAAAATCTTAAGTATTTTTGTACCACAAAACTTAAATGAACTTTGCAAAAGCCGATTGTCCTTGTAGAGAACCCTAGAGAGGTCTCATTTGCAGACGAAACCATTAATCTTATTTACGCACTTTGACATTTGGTCTCGAGTGAAGAGGAGCGTTTACTTCGAGCCAGTAACACTCCTGCTTGCTTTATTTGTTGCTCCATCCGTGCAAATCGTAGGTACGAGTACGTATTGTATTTGTATTTAATTTTTTTCAGATACGGGTTCCGAGTTGCGAGTCCTCCCTATCTCCCTGGATGGGAAGTATTGTATTTATCTAATTTTTCAAGCGCTTTTCTGGCTCCCTTCACTTGGATCCATAGCTAGGCTCCACTTGTGGATCCGCGGATTCCTTTTTCTCCTCTTAAATCCACCGTGGATTCATGGATCCTTTTCTTTCTACTAAAATCTACAAGTGGATTCATGGATACTTCTTTTTCCATCTAAATCCACAGGTGAATACACGGATTTTTTTTCTGCTTACTACATAGGTAGCATATTTTAAATTTTTGTTGATTTATCCAAAATGGCTCAGCCGATTTCCGATTATCCGATTTAAATGGATCCAACTTCGACTTCAACTTTCCAATAAAAAAAAATAATTATCAAAATCAGATTATCGTTTACATGCAAAAAGTTATGATATGGATATCATGTAGCAGCAGAGTGCTAGCCAAGACAAGTGAAACGACCCCAAACGACTGGGTCTATCTTGTTTAGAACAGGAGTTTATGTGGCCACCTTCCGACTCCATCATCAGATCAGCTCTATGGTACCATATTATTGCGTTGTCACGCGATATACATAATACTTGCAAAATTTCAGCTCAATCGGAAACCGGGAAGTTGGTCAAATTTGACTTGCAAGATTCCACCTGAACTTACCTACTTAGACACGTATTTTTTTTTTGTCAATTAAACAACAGTTAATGAAGATATATCCCGTTAAAGTCCGCGTGACGTCACGAGTGTCATACAAATGTATCTAGACAGATCTAGACTTTCGTGAGAGACGTGACATCATGACCCCCACTCCCAAACTTTGACATGGTTTATCTTTGCCATTTGTTGATAATTATTACAAATTAATTGATTATTAATTAATTGATGTGACATGTAACAATGGTGTTATAGATAAGAATATTGTCTTATTTGATAATCTAACTCACGGACTAATTATAATAATGATTTTTACCCAATCATCATGCCTAATTAACCTGCTGCAACTAAATAGACTCAGTGAAAATCAGTTGATTCACTTTTGTACATAGACTGAATACAAAATAGTGATTTTATTTTTAAGTCTGTACCATTGAGCAGACATTTCTCCTCAATGGTCTGTACCTCAGAAGAATTACAAGTAATAGAAGTATCGCTAAATTTTACTCAAACAAAAACTACGGTACAGCTGTCTTATTCATATCTGGTTAAACAGCATACGCGAAAGCGAGTGAAACAAAAAAAACGCAATGTCTGTCGCATACGGCGAAATCACCAGTTGGAATGTCAAAATGGTTAAAAAATTATACTTGGTCTTTTGTCTTTTTCGGAAATTTGAACCCTCTAGTACCAGTAAAATGTTTCAAATTTCTAATCATTTTACCTTCGTACTTGTTGTTACCTTTTTGAATTTGGACAGCCGAGATAGCCCAATGCAAGTTTGTGAATCCCTTCGAAATTACGTAAGTTCGGGTGTTTTTGCATCTTTTTCTAACACCTTTTAAATGTCATATTTAAAATGGGTCAAAATGATATTTCTTGCTATTTTAGTACGGTTTCTATTAGGTACTGTTCTTATTCCATGGTCTGTACCTACCCCGTCTGTTCTACATAATATTATCGACATGTGAAGCTGCTAAAGACATACTTTATCTCGTTTAGATACGTCAATAAAATTATGTCATGGTGCGTATGGTAACCGGGCTGAGTCTAGGTAATGAGAGAACCTGTATAGAGCAATCTTTATGGCGTCTGTGAACACGACGCGTATCGATACGCAGTAGCAAATTCACATATCATTGACGAAGACGGGTGGGGATTTGCGCAGCTTGCAGCTAACTTCACAAGCGCCATTAAGTTTGGTTCGGCCTATACCTATTGATGAAAAAGATAATCTCTCTGTGGAACATCCCAAAAGCTTCTGGAACCTCATTCGGGGAATAGCACGCCTTGTTTGACTCTCAGATTGGTTTCCCGCGAATTTCCACGCGAATAAAATAACAGATTTATTTTGTAAAACTTTCCCGTTCCGCCTGTGGCTATGTAATAAAATGTACCTATTTGTCCACGGACCAGTTAAACAGATGATGCAACTGCTAATATCTTTCTACCTATAAATATAGTTAGTATCTACCTATAAAAATAGACAAAAAAATGACAACTGTTATCCCATTCAATTCAAATCAACAAAAACTAAGTATTGTTACGAGATGGGTTCTTGGATAATCAGTTAAAACGCCGATTATTCACTCTGCACTTTATTGCACACAATCACTTCACAAAAAACACACGACACAACTGTTCGCACAAACACTTCACACTGGCACTGATATTCACACAAACTCGTTACTTCACAATCGCACGAGATGTTTTCGCTTCGACGGTAAACGAAAAACTGAGTCCCCAAGGGTCAGCCGGCGTATTTATATCCGTCATAACAGTCTCGAATTTACTAGACATTACTCGATCTAATAAACGCTATTGTTAACAGAGTAGCAGGTTGAAAAGTTCTGGAAATATCGGTGCTATTGTGTTAGACAAAGTAAACAAGATGAAAGTTCGAGACTTCCCTATTATTCTCAAATACACACAAAAAAAAACCATAAAACCGAATACAAAAGACCGGGAAACAAAAGGCACCAAAAAAAACGCGAAACAATAGAGCACCCCAGAAGCGTGACACGTAAACATTGCAGATTACATCATAGTTACTGCGTACCTACAACGGGCGTGCGCCTACTGCGTTAAAGTATACGATTGTACGATTTACGGATTGGAGATTTATAGAAGCCAAGTCCTGTGGTCGTTCTAGTTAATAAAATAAGATGAACAAGACTTGGCTATCGACTTTGGCAACTATCTTACTGCCAAATTAATTATTTGAACTGATTCGACTCATTTTGAACTGATTTGACTTGTTATCTAGACAACATAAAATTACCGGAAAATGATTTTTGGAAAAATTATCATAAATTAATTTTTTTTTTTTTTAAATATAATGACAATACTAAACTACTACTACATAGAAAGCAATTGGATCATCCACAGACCCTTGAAGGTCTAAAGATAATCCAAGTGCTCAAGCCCACTGCCAGTTGGCAGCGTGCCCAGCATGCTGGCAGCATTGCCACGCTGAATGGCAATGCTTATACGTTGAGCCAAATAAACACCAGCATTTTGGTCACGCGTCGCGTCCACCAGACGCTCAGAAAGACTTTTGAAAACAAGATGAGCTCCCGGCCCCCACGGACCCAAAGTCTCAACTCCAAATGGCTCAAATATGTAACCACTCCCGAGGTTAGCTTATTTGCGCCGCTTGTGCTGCTCAGCCGAATTGGCCGCCGCTCCAGCCCTACTCTGAGTCTCAGGAAGATGTGACGGTGCCAAAGTATCGACGCAAGTTGCGTCCCATACTAAGGGCCGTCCAAGGGAGCAAGAGAGACCGTGGTGACCGAGCTGGTCAACCGCAGTACCACACTGACAGCGATGGGCTTCACAACACCTTGCACCCAAGCGTAAACTGACAGCTAGACGAAATGCAGTTGGGTCTAAAAGGTTACCAGTATTGAAAGAGGGCAATGCTTGCAACCAAAGACCGGACTCCCATACAGAGACTGCAAGGATACGAGCGCGATCCGCGACGCTAGGACACGTGTCTAGAAGAGATTTCCGTGCTAGTTCGCAGATCGGCCGATCCCACAGTCTCTGCGACGATAAAGTCTTTGGAAGCTCGGTATTTGGGCAAGCGACCCTCCAAGCATTCGTTGCCTCATTCAAATGAGCTACATCTACGCCAGAATGGCCTAAAGAAGGTGCGAGGATTTTTTCAATCAAGTTCTGAGTACTATGAATGGAGGACAAGAAAGCTGGTAAAGCAACACTTGAAATTTGGCGGACCCCTAACCCTCCAAGCCTAACAGGCAAGGAGGCTTGTAGCCACGCCCTTTCACTCATGTCAATATTCAAAACCGATACTAGGGACTGCTTTACAACATCGTCTAAGCTCAAAAGGAGCTCATTGTGTTTCCACAATGGACTAAAATAATAATAATATATGTGCTATAATAACTTTTCATTTGACAAATTTATTTCTCTTTCTTATTTTAATATAAAAATATTGGTATTATAGCGCTTTTTCTAATTATCCATAGCACAACTTGCATCGTCTGGTTCCCATACTTTTATGTTATCTGTAGAAGAAACAATGTTTAGTTATGGCTGGAGATCTCAAATCGAATCTGTGCTGCCAACACAAATTGAGTAAGAACCTTTTGGGGCGCGAAAACTCCACTACAACGTCGATATTACTCGAAATAATATTTTTTGAGAAATAAGTAAGAACCGATTTCTTCTCGGGGAAACCGAATCCAATTGCTTTACAATTTTTTTTTAAAAAGGTATGTCGGGGCTAGTTGAGCATAGGGGCAAGTTTGGCAATCGAAATATCTTGCAAACTATTCACTGTACGCATGAGAATCGTATGGCGGAAAGAAGGAGTCGCATGAGGTGTAATCACCACGCGGTCGCTAGCGGCGACTGGACGAACGAGTGATATATAGTGAACGAGCTATTAAGTTACAATGACCATTAAGTTCCAAAGATCGAATTATTTTTTTAAGATAATTATCAGCTATAGATGGGTAATAATATAACCATTTAAGTCTAATTTTAAACAGAAAGACTATCTAATGCTGAAGTTAACCTTAAGATACGTTAATTTTTGTTAATTCCAGTTTTGGTTAATTATTTAAACAAAATTACTTTAAGTTTTCAACTAAAAGACTATAAATACAGAGCTGATTGTCAAACACATATTTTACTTCATATCTAGCCAACATTGAACCCATGGTTTGGTTAGACATTCTTAGTGCTCAACTTACCTCACCTATGGGGTACATTGAGCATACTTGACTTCATGCATTTAAACAGTTGTATCTCTAAAATTTGACTTGTTTTTTTTTTAATTCTTTTTTTATTGGAAAGAGTATACTTCGAAATTTGTCCCATTTAAATTTCATCGAAATCGGCTGAGCTGTTTTTGATAAATCAACAATAATGTGAAAAATACTACATCGATCCGTGCATAATATTTGCGTTCTAGCGATGCGCCCCGGCTTCGCACAGGTGTATTATACAGGGTGTCTCAAAAGAAATTTCATATTTAGTGGATTGATTAAAAAAAAAGGAAGCGGTATATAGAAAAAATGTTTATTTATTGTTAAAATACACTTTTTGGGAATTCATTTCTTAAAAATAATATCGTCTAAATGTAAACCCTCGTAAACCCTCACGTTGTTGGCACTCATTTAATCGAACAGTAAAATTACTTATGACTGCTCGACAGGTGGAGTGAGGGATGGCTGCCATTTCGTGACGGATATTTTCTTTCAAATGCGCCAGTGAAGTTGGTTTATTGGCGTAAACTTTAGATTTAAGATAACCCCATAGGAAAAAGTCCATAGGGGTTAAATCTGGGCTACGTGGAGGCCAATTTATGTCACCTCTCCGGGAGATCAATTTTCCTGAGAAAATTTCACGAACACGTGGCAGAGATATATTGGACGTGTGTTTTGTGTGTAATTCTTGCACCAATTGAATTTTGTAGGGGTGCAGCTTTAGATCTTTGTGCATAATGCGATGTAATGATGATCTATGCACATTTAAAGCACTCGCGCGCTTCCGAATTGAAAGGCTCGGGTCGTCACGTACAGATTGATTAACACTCTCCACGTTTTCTACCGTTCTTGATGACCTAGGTCGCCCGGATTTTGATTTATCCAGCGTTGATCCAGTCTCTTCAAACTTTTTAACCCAATGTCGAATGAGAGGAAGGCTTGGCGCATCATTTAAGTGGCGAAAACCTCGAATACTGCAGAATTTTCTACGCGCGACAGTTGTCGAATCACCGTTCTTGTAAAACTCTCGCACGCACAACGCGCGGTCTGCTCCCGAGAAACGCTCCATAGCGACTGAATCCCCAAGAGCCAAGCTACCAATTGACATAACCCCCGCACCCCTCAAGTACGCAGCGTTCACGCAGTAAGCTAAACAAAAATAAAATTTCTTTTGAGACACCTTGTACATATAAACATTTCTCTTGAATTACTCTATCTATTAAAACAAACTGCATCAAAATCCGTTGCGTAGTTTTTAAGATATAAGCATACATGGGGACAGACGGCGGAAAGCGACTTTGTTTTATACTACGTAATGATTCTGTACACGGGTAAAGTCGCTCATGCTTTTTTTTGCAAAAAAAATATTATCGTTAATCGGCTCTGCGTATGGTTAGCTGTTACAAGAGGACATCAAAAAAATTGTCAACTAACCTGTTGTCCAGTTATTTTCAAATAGAAGACGCTAATAGCTGGATGGCTTGTACTTTAACTAATACCCCTTAGTACGTTTGTAAACTTGAACAATAATCATTACTTAGGCGTTAGTTATAGCGTTAACTTAGGTCCTAACTCGAGGCCTAACAACCTGCCGTTTATAACTTATTGAAACTTTGAAATTAGTTTCAATGGCTTTATCACTCTTCGCTTCACTGTTGAATTTGTTTATGACTTTTTTAATGGAAATAGTCTCGCGTTTGACCAATTCCTGTCTGATGTTAAGCAAGGATGCTGCCTAGGATGTAGCACGCTTACGAAATACTTACGTACTACTTAGGTACTTAGGTATGTACAGCCGTGGTGGTCTGGAGGTAGTGACACCCGCCTTACAATCGTGAGGTCGTGGGTTCAAATCCCCGGTCCCGTACCAATGAGTTCTTTGGAATTTATGCACGGAATTTCACACCACTGGCTTTTCGGTGTAGGAAAACATCTTAAGGCAACGTGGATAAGTCCGTAGAAGAAATTCTATGGCGTATGTGAATCCACCAACCCGCACTGGGCCAGCGTGGTAGATATGGCCCAAACACCCTTCGTGGGTAGGCCTACGTTCTGCAGTGGACTATTAAAAAGGCTGGTACAGTACAATACTTAGGCACGCTTAGAAGAGTTTACTTGAGATTTAAAGATGACTAAATTAACTTATACAGGCACTGGAAAACAATTCAAAGAAAGTGTGACTATAAAATAATATACCTAAATACCTACATAATTATTTTTTTCGGGCAGTCGTTAAAATTGTGTACAGTATGCTTTATATATTATGATAGTGAGTTAACTAATGATACAAGTATATTCTCTACATTGGAAACTATCAGTCAGAATCAAAAAGACCGGCTAAAAGAGTGAGGAAAAAGAGTGAGGTTAAAAAACTACTGACAAAAAAATCGTATTAAAAATAGTCATGAACACTTTTCGATAGGCAAGCTAACCCTGGAACTAAATTTTCGAAACGAAATATCTAACGTTCGCAGAGGATCGCATGCTATGCTCTCCCGTTCGCACATGCATACATTTTCACCGTTTACCGCTCCTGCTCTTACTCGGTATCGAGACCATTTACACATACGTTCAGACGTTCTAATGATTCAAATGTAGAGCCCCTGGAAGTGTACACTCTCCAGCAGAACATAATAAGGGCGGAAACAGGCCCATTGGAGGAGAGAAGCGGCGTCGATTGCTTCCGGTCGCGACGAGCAATTGTGCAGTCTGTACCAATTGCACGATGGGGTCTATTGAAGTAAGTTTACAACCATTGAGCGAGTATCTATGGAGTCATAATCGTGCAAAGGAAAGTGTCCGAGCCAAAACCTTGCCCAACCTGTACCAAGTGGGCAGACTTTCTAGTTAGTCGTAAGGTGATTGCCAGCTGACTACAAAGCTGTGCGATGCGAAAGTGCTCGGTTACAAGCTCTAATTAGGTGACATAACGTCGATATTCGAGAAAATGAGTCATTGTGAATTATATCTAATACAATACAATACAACTTTATTGTACGCTGTAGTAATATAGTGTAGGGTAGAATAAATATATTTGTATACCTACTTAGTGTAAGTTGCTTAAAAATAAATCAGTGCTTGTCTGGATCCCGATGGTTTCACTCACGTCACAACATGGTGACAGCGGTGTTTAATTGTTAGAAAGTGTTAGTAAAAGTAATTGGTTCGCGAAGTATTTTTCGAAGTATCGTTAGTTTGTGATAATGGAACACGCGCGGCCGCCAGCAGAATTATGTCTGGAAGGCGGGCCGGCGTGTCGAGCGGAATCATGGCGGAAATGGCACAAACAATTTTGTGTGTTTCTAAAGGCGTCCGGTGTTTATAAAGAGCCTAAAGATGTGCAAGCCAGTCTACTCATCAACTTAATTGGATCAGAGGGCTATGATGTGTATACGACCTTCAAATTTACCAAGGACGAAAACAAAGATTGTTTAGATACGCTCGTTAAAAAGTATAACGAGCACTTTGAAACTAAGCAAAATACGACCATGGCCCGTTTCAAGTTTTTTACACGAAATCAGGAGAACGGCGAGTCAATAGACGATTATGTGACTGTTCTTAAATTGCTAACGCAATACTGCGAGTTCGAGCACCTCGAAGAAGGCTTAGTACGAGACAGAATTGTTTGTGGAGTACGCGACGGCAAGCTGCGTGATCGACTACTTCGTGCCGACGATTTGACTTTAGCTAGGGCGGTGAAGATTTGTCAAGCTAGCGAGATGTCGACGGAAGAACAACGAGAGATAGAGGGTTGCAAGACCGGAACCGAAGAGGCTGGATCATCAAACGTGGCGGTAGATGCGATGAACGTGCGTGGTTGGCGCGGCGGGTCACGCGCCGGTGCGAGCGGCGCCGGCGCCGGCGCCGGCCGGCCGCACGGCCGTAGGCACGCGCAGGCGGCGTGGCGCGTCCCGCCGCACCGGGTAACAGCCCCGGCTGCTTCTACATCGGCGAGAAAACCGTGTTTCGCGTGTGCTGGTTATAATTGTGATGGCAATAGATGTCCCGCTATAACGGCTATGTGTTTTTGGTGTAATGAACGTGGACATTTCAAAAATATGTGTCCGAAACTAAAGCGTCGCGTGTTTGAAATAAGTGTTGACGATGACTGTGTCGACTATCGCGACGGCGACAGTGACGATGACGAGCTGTATTTTATTTCTACGATATCGCAAGAACGTGACAGTAAGGACTCTAAATGGTATGAGACTTTAGTATTATCGCTTAACGGAAAGAAAGAGTTATTCAAATTAGATTCTGGTTCTGATTTAAATGTAATGTCCTTTAAAACATTTGTTCGGCTTGGGCTTTCTGTGCAAAATTTGAATCCCGATAGCACGAGGGCGCAGTCATTCTGCGGTAGCTATATACCTATCGTTGGTTCTACCGATATCGATTGGGTTTATAAGAATGTGGCTTATAAATTGCGCTTTGTGATAGCTGATTTTGATTGTCAAAATGTGTTAGGAAAGTTTGCGTGCGAAAACATGGGAATGATACAACGCATATGTTCACTGAATATAGATATGTACAAAGATCTATTTCGAGGTCTCGGCAAACTGCCAGGTAAATATAGTATTGTTATCGATAAGAATATCCAGCCGTCAGTCTGTCCGGTTAGAAAAATTCCCATGGGAGTTCGCGATAAGTTGCTGCACGAGTTAGGTCGTATGGAGAAAATGGGAGTTGTCAGAAAAGTTTCGCACCCCACGCCGTGGGTGAATGCCATCGTGGTGGCACCGAAAAAAGATGGAAGTATCAGGGTGTGTCTCGACCCGCGGCCGCTAAACCGCGCGGTGCGTCGAGCGCATTATCCGCTGCCGACACTCACCGAGATCGCCACACAGCTAGAGGGCGCCACCATGTTCAGCAAGTTAGACGCCCGCTCCGGGTTTTGGATGGTCCAGTTAGATGACGTCAGCGCTGACCTTTGTACTTTTGGAACTCCGTTTGGTAGATATCAATTTTTACGGTTGCCGTATGGAATCAATTGTGCTTCAGAGGTTTTTCACTCCAAAGTCCGCCAGTTACTGGAAGATTTGGACGGGGTCGATTCCTTCATCGACGATATAATCGTTTGGGGATCCGACAAAGCCCAGCACGACGAGCGTCTTAAGAAGTTGTTAGAGAGGGCGCGCAAGGTCGGCATCAAATTCAATGAAGAAAAGTGCGAGTTCCAGGTCAGTGAGGTTAGTTATCTAGGACATACTTTCAGCAAACGAGGCATGTCAATCGACAGAAACAAAATAAAAGCGATCGAGGACATGCCCGATCCCAAAGATAAGCCGTCATTAGAGCGGTTTTTAGGTATGATAAACTACCTATCGAAGTTTATACCGAATTATTCAGATACAGCGACGCCCTTACGTGGGTTATTAAAGAAAGACAGCGCGTGGGTGTGGGAACACGCGCACAGCGAGGCGGTGCGCGCGCTGAAGCGCGCCGTGTGCAGCGCGCCCGTGCTGGCGCTGTACTCCGTGCGCGAGCCTGTGCTGGTCTCGGTGGATGCCAGCTCGCAAGCCCTCGGTGCCGTGTTGCTTCAGTGGCAGCGCCCGGTAGAATTCGCCTCTGCTACGCTCACCGACACCCAAGGTAGGTACGCACAGATAGAGAAAGAGCTTCTAGCTATTGTTTTCGCGTTAGAACGTTTCCATCAGTATGTTTACGGCCGAAGTGATGTTACGGTGGAAACTGATCACAAACCGCTCGAGGCGCTTTTTCAGAAATCGCTCGATTCGATTCCTGCGCGGCTCCAGCGTATGATGTTACGCATTCAACGATATGAATTTAATGTCGTTTATAAGCCAGGTAAATACCTATTCGTAGCTGACGCGCTCTCGAGGGCTCCGTTGCCGGACGCGGTGACGGGAAAGATTGAAGAAGAGGTAGAAGCTCAATCGTGTTTTGTGATTGAAAATGTAAGATTCAGCGATGCCAAAATGAAGATTATAAAAGAGGCCACAAGTAGTGATAACGAGTGTCAGCTAATAATTAAATATATCAGTGAAGGTTGGCCGACTAATAAATACGAAGTCGACGAGCGTGTGAGATGTTTGTGGTCGTTAAAAGATAGTTTCGAACATATAAATGGTATTATTTTCAAGGATAACTTGGTTTTTATTCCGCGAGCGATCCGATCGGAAATGTTAAGCCGCGTACACGACGGGCACATGGGCATAGACCGATGCAAGCGGCACGCGCGCGAGGTCATGTACTGGCCGGGCATGTCGCGCGACATCGAGACGATGGTGCGCCGCTGCGCCGCGTGCGCCGAGCGCGCGCCGCGCCCCACTCGAGAGCCGCTTCTCCCCCACCCCGTACCGAGCTTACCCTGGGTCAAGCTAGGATCGGATATTTTTCAGTACGCTGGAAAAAACTTTCTCATTTTGGTAGATTATTTTTCTAATTTTATAGAAGTCAGTCCACTCACCAACATCGGCTCGAAAGCGGTGATTGCCGCAATGAAAGATCAATTCGCGAGGCATGGCGTCCCTCAGGAATTAATTTCTGATAATGGACCGGCCTATTCCTCCAAGGTTTTTACGGATTTCTGTAGGCAGTGGGGATTTCGCCACACTACCACTTCGCCTAATTATCCACAGTCAAATGGACTCAGTGAGAGAAGTGTTCGAACCGTAAAAAACATACTTATCAAGTCTATTGCATCAGGCAGTGATTTTTATCTGGGTCTGCTGAACCACCGGGCCACGCCTCGTGACGTCGGTGTCGGTTCGCCCGCCGAACTACTGATGGGCCGCAGACTCAACACTAGGCTACCTGTACATGTCCACAAACTGAAGCCGAGCCGTGATAATGATCTGGACTACGCTAATATAATGGCCAGGCGACAGGCCTCCAAAATCGACTACGATAAAAAGTCAAAGCAGCTCTTGGAGTTCCAACCGGGACAGTCCGTACTCATAGCAGATGAAGGACGAAGGAAACGCGCGCGAGTGGTGGCACGCGCCCCACAACCGCGCTCTTACTTCGTGGCAGATGACTCAGGCAGACGCTATAGGCGAAACCGGCGTCATTTGATAAAGCTCGAAACTCCAAGTCCCAAGGAAACGACGACATCGATTTCTACGCCGGATAGCGACGATGAACAATGGGCTAGTTCCAAAAGCGAGGATGAGCATCAAGTTGATGGTGATGATGCTGATGATGCTCGTGGCGTGGAGCAGGCGGCGGCCGCGGCCCCGGTGCCCCGCGCCCCCGGACCCGATTCCAAACGATCGCACAGACCGGCGGCTGAGAAAGCGCGTAAAAAAATGCTGAATAAAAAATAACATTCAGATTTGTAGATACACGAGGAACTTATTTATTTATTTATATCGGTATACAATTGACTTTCATATTAACTAGTAATTTATTTTAAGATACTACAGATTCATGTTACCATTACAACTTTCCTAACATATTTTTCTTCTAAATAAGAAAACTACCTATGTAAAATGTTTCAATAACTACCTAGTTTGTCATTTGTTCAACACAATTTACTGTCACTGTATTTCTTATCTGATAATGCAATTAATTAGGTACCTACTTATTAATAGAAGTATAATTTAGCTGAAACTCTATACATGTAAAACAAAATCGATACATAATAGTCATACGAGTTATAAGAGTAAGTCCATAAGCTGTTAATTTTGAAAAGAGGGATATTATAATAATATTAGGTACTAAATTTTGTTCTTTTAGTATTCACTTAACGTCATAATCTGCTTAGTTATGTTCAAATTTATAAACTATTATTTAGTGTTTATGTTATTTTAATAAAGGGGATAAAGGTTTTATTAAACATAATTATTTGGGGGAAGATGTAGTAATATAGTGTAGGGTAGAATAAATATATTTGTATACCTACTTAGTGTAAGTTGCTTAAAAATAAATCAGTGCTTGTCTGGATCCCGATGGTTTCACTCACGTCACAACATACGCCAGAAAAACAGCTTAAATAACAAAGTATAAATTTTCTTAAAATTAGGTGGTACAACGGCGGCCTTATCGGCTTAAGCGATTTCTTCCAGGCTACCTTTGGGTGGACAGAAAATCAGAGTACAAATATGTGGTTGGTGGTGTATAATAAAAGTAAAATGTGGAAAGAAAAATAATTACTTGCAAACTAAAATACAATAATTACATATTAAGTATAATAATATACTACATCTTCAATAAGATAAATATATATACATAAACAATTACATAAAAATATAATAAATACAATACATATTTATACACAATAAATATCGGTTTTCTGTCAGTAGTACCATTGATTAGTTCCATTGATGGTACTACTGACGTATGTATACTTCGCTAGTACCATCAAGGTACTAGCGACGTATAATTTATATCCTCTACGTCGCTAGTACCATTGATCAGTACCACTGATGGTACTATTCACATACCTATATGTGACTATACCTATATGGTACCATTAATGCCTCCAGGCCCGAAAAATAGTATTTGCAAAAAGGTTCAGCACCTACCTATAAGGATGCATACATCAAAACTGTGAATACTAAAAAGTGGAACATATTTTAGGAGGCATTAATGGTACTAGTCACATATAAGTATGTGAATAATACCATCAGTGGTACTGATCAATGGTACTAGCGACGTAGAGGATATAAATTATACGTCGCTAGTACCTTGATGGTACTAGCGAAGTATACATACGTCAGTAGTACCATCAATGGAACTAATCAATGGTACTACTGACAGAAAACCTAAATATCATGTATAGTTGTTATTTAACATAATGAAAGAAAGTGAAAGTAAATTCTACAATTATTATTATGACATTACATATTTGCATGTCCAAGACGGATAGAATATAGTAAAACATTTAAGATTTTAAGACCTGTACCTTGTGCATACCTATATTCTGGCAAATAAATAACTTTGACTTTGTTTGAAAACTAGGTTATTGAATATATGGAGAGACTTAGCCTGCCTGATAGCTACAGGCAGCTCATTCCAAAGCAGGACAGATTGTACTGAGAAAGATTTCATATAGGAAAGATTGGTATGGGAAGATTGGTAGTAGTAAGTATGACGAAGCTCGGACATTTTTTTACTAGTTTTACTTAGGGATTGTGGTGGATCTGTAGATATTGCTCGAAGTTTACAACCGACTTCCAAAACTGAAGAAACTGTAAGTGTTTTGATTTATGCAATTTAACCGCCATTTACAAACATGTTTTCTTTTCAGGGTTCCTTAGTAAAACGAGGAACCCTTATAACTTCGTTGTGTCCGTCCGTCCGTCCGTTAATATAAAGCCTTATAACTTCCACATTTATAAACCAAATTGCATGAATTTTTATTTTATGATAATTTATGTATAGATCTCAATTTTAAATACTTAAAAAAAAACAAAACATAGTTGAGGGGTGGCTCCCATACATGTAAAGTGGGGGTGAACAATTTTTTTCAACCACACCGAGTTGTGTATGATGGGTATGTCTTCATGTGGGGTATCGATGAGTAGGATTCCTCTAATAAATGTTACGTTTTCTAAACGATTTTTATTCACATGTACCATTGGTGAGAAACAGGTCGACGAAGTTGAAAAAAGAGTGTCTTCACTGTCCCCTACAGCCCCCCACCCCTCCCCCCTTAATAAAACTATTTACTATTACAACTAATTAGTATTATGTGCACGACATAATTAGGTATTTTAAAAACTCTTAGCTATGTAGCAAGTAATACCTAATACAAAGGCAATTAGTGTCGATTAATTTTCATTTTTGCAATTTTCAGCGTGAAATTATGTTGAAAATAACAAATTGCTTGGATTTTTTTACTGCAGTTGACTTCGGAACAAGCTGATTCATTTAGGTGAGTTGTTTGGCCGTAACTTATTTATTTATAGATAATAGCCTATACAATGTCGGGAGACAATCTAAAAATAATAAGATCTAAAATAGGCGATAAACTCGGATAGCAAAAAAAAACATAATTTAAATTAGATATACAGGGTTATTTCTAATCAATTAGCACCCTTCCTTATTTTGTGCATCAAAACTATCAACTTTTGTTCTGCGACTTTGGTCAAAACTAAAAAAAGAAATTGTCGTTCCATAGAAAAAAATCGTTTACCCGCGAAAAAATGTGTGAAACAGTTGATTTTTTTTTGAGTTTAGACAAAATTCACTCAACAAAAGTTGTTAGTTTTGATGTACAGAATAAGCCTGTAAAAGGATGCTATTTGATTAGAAATAACCCTGTATATTGGAATGGATATGACTTTCCCGAAGCCTCGAAGAAGCATCCACGTTATCAATGTCTATAAGCAACAAGAAAAAAATACTAAATAGTTCACTAATTCTTTTCAGACATGGCCATATATCGCGTGATAGGGATCCTTCTGGCCACCACTTGCATAGACTCTAAAAAACCCATCCCTTACCCAGCCTACATACCCATCGAGTACCGGCCCCAGGAATATGACTACATGTATCTACCGGCACAGGTCCAGTACAACGACAAAAACTTGTATTCAAACAGCATTTCTCGCACTGATCAGAATTTTCAACCAGACACGTCTGTGTCTGACAAAGAGATTGTTGTCAACGAAGTACCGACTAGCAGTCCCAATCCTCGAGAATCGAAGACATCTTCGCAGGCACCAGAGGTAGCAACTCCAGCGGAACTTTCGCAGGAAGAAGTGGTCTACGAATTTAAAACCAATGAACTTTCTTCTGGGGCATCTTTTGTTGAAGGTCTGAAACTCCCATTAAATAATGCACTAGAACAAGCGGAAGAAGAATCTGAATCTGAAGAAAGTAACACATATCCAACAAATGATTTATTACAATCTCAAAATAATTATAAAGAACAGATTAAATATTCGAACGATAATAAGTATTCACCGAATAATCCTGCTGATAATAAAATATATTCACCAAATAATCCTCCAGATAATAAATATACATCAAAAACTTTACAACAATCTCAAAAAATATATAAAGAGCAGCTTAAATATTCAAACGACAATAATTATTCACCAAATAAGCTTCCTGGTAATAAATATCCAACAAAGAATGTACCATCATCTCAAATTAATTACAAAGAACAAGTTAAAAATTCAAACAAGAATAATTATTTGTCAAATAATCCTTCTGATAATAAATATTCATCAAACAATGTGCTAACATCTCTTAATAATTATATAGAACTAGTAAAAAATTCAAATGATAATAATTATTTACCAAATATTAATCCTCTTGATAACGAATACCCATCAAGCATTTTACCACTACCTCAAAATAATTATAAAGAACAGGTTAAATATTCAAACGATAATAATTTTGTACCAAATAATCCTCTTAATAGTAAATATTTATCAAACAATGTACTAACATCTCAAAGTAATTACAAAGAACAGGTTAAATATTCAAACAATAATAATTACTCGCCAAATAGTCCATATGATAAATATCCAACAAAGGATTCACAATCTTCTCCTAACGGTTATAATGATAAACTTAAATATACAAAAATTAATAATTATTCTCCAAATAATTATCCTTCCGAGAATTATCAGAGCAGACCAAAATTCCAAAACGAATATAAAAATCCATACATCATCTCAGTCCCCTCAAAAAATTATCAAGACCGCGTTAAATTTGAAGACATTTACAAATACCCATCGATAATAGAGTATACTCCCGAAATTGCGAATAAAGAAAAGCCAAAACGACCATCTAGTGACGCTATATATTCACAAATACCTAAAGAAAAATCTAATAACTATTCGAAGCAAGATGAATATTCGAATAGCGAGTCATCTTCCGAATCATCTTCAGAAGAAGACCCCACATCAGATACGATAAATGAATCCCCATCAAAGAGTAATCAAGAAACAAGTACCAAGGGATACCAAAATCAAAATAATTCTAGTTGTGCTGTTGCTCCTCTTCCGCCTAAGTATCTCGGACCACAGGGCACTGAAAAAGTATCCTCTATCGAGTGGTATGCGCCTCCTTTCTATCAATCTTTAAAGGAAATTGAGACTACTGAAAACATTATCATGTCACGAATGTGAGTATATTGGTTAATATAGGAGGATTAAGCTGTCGCTACAGTCACAAATGTCAGCTAGAAACGCTTAAAGAAAAAGCATTGGCTACAGCACCCCTAGCATGACAATGTGACAAATTGTCTTTCCACCAATTTATCTCGTCGTAGAGGAAACAAACTATGAATTGACATTGATACCTGACATTAAAAGTAGATAAAATGGTCTTATACTTTTAGGCAAAAGGATAAGACCACCAATACCCTGATATCCTAGCCATACCATCACCACAATGATACGCCATATTATGGTGTATTTCTGTTGGTGATAGACATTGGTGTGTCGCAGTTCAGTTTTGTCGAAGTAGCGTTATTCGCACAAGTTAATGTCGATGTCAAGTAGTGCACTCTTCTATAGACTCTAGGGTATCATTTTTTACTCATCATTATGACCATATTTTCCTCTCATCTACCTTTCTATGACATAAAAATCAGATGTCCCACATCATTTCGACTGCCTCAGTGGCTCAGTGGTTAGTGACCCTAACTTCTGGATCAAAGAGGCGTTGGTTCGATCCCCACCCAGGGCAAATATTTATGTGATGAACATAAGTGTTTGCTCTGTGTTTGGGTGTTATTTAGTTACTATCTATACATATAAGTATGAATTTAAAAATAAGTATATGTAGTATATCTGTCTCTGGCAGCCATATCACAAGCTTTGCTTAGTTTGGGGTCAGAGGCCGTGTGTAAGATGTCCCAAAATATTTATTATTTATTTGTCAAAACAAAACGACTTTCATCACAGTCATGAAAAATTTCAGTGGCAGCGTTTGTGACTGTAGCGTACAAAATCTTCATTAAACTATTTCTTTTTACCCACACTACCACACCAAATGAGAGTTTGAGAGCACATTAATTGTCTCCCAGTTCACTAATTAATATTCTGGTTCTCGATTTTATGTAGAGTTACAAACTGCACACAGATTTCAAAAAATTATTATCCCACGAATTAAATATATTTTTCCCTCAGCTTTGGCAAGAACCCAATGCAGAACGATAAACAGTACACGATTCTTGTGGGAGTTCTGGACGGCATGGTCAAAACTATGTCAAATACACCATGGTAAGTGTGGTCACCAGTTTGGATCGTTATAACCGGAAACCACATGTTTCGAAAATAATGTAATCTACCAAATTAAAACGGGTTCAAACCAGATTATAGATTTTTATAGCTATATACACATATCATATACATTTATTACTTTAGTATCTGCTCACTAAGTACACACTTGGTGCTAAACTAAATGCTAAAGAAATAAATGTATACTTTGTCCAACGGGTTCCGTCGGGCACAGCAACTTTAGAAGAAAAATAATTTTGGTCCATCTTCAGTACCTTCCCATTCAGAGCAGACTTTGATAAGCTCAGCTGGGTCAAGTCTTTGATAAATCATTACAGTGTGATCATTGATCTTCATATAGGTGACAGGCTGACAGCGCACAGCATTTTTAATCGATCGCTATAGAGCCATTGTTGTTTGAGCGGTCCAGAAAGTGAATCTAGGTCTAGCCACCCGACATCATCCAAAATACTTTTTATTGGTTATGTTTTGATTTCTAGGCGAAACTATGACCGAGAATACGATTCAAAGGTGCCTCAACTATTCAAATACGCGCGGGTGACAAGGTATATCGCTAACAGTCAGCTGAAGTGCGTCTATGATTGGATCAATCAAAGCATTAATAAGGTAAAAAATATCTCAAACTTTCCATAAACCCTAACTCAAAGCACAAAGTATAACTTTATATTCAAAACAATCTATATAGCCAAAGTAAATGAGCTCAGTATGATGAAGATACCTTCTAACTATAACTAGCTGAACCATGACACTACTTACCTAATATTTCTGTTTCTCTACAAAAAGACAGTCAAGTTCAACAGACTTACATCACACATCTAACCACTATTGAGCTCAGTATGATGAAGATACCTTCTAACTATAACTAGCTGAACCAGGACACTACTTACCTAATATTTCTGTTTCTCTACAAAAAGACAGTCAAGTTCAACAGACTTACATCACACATCTAACCACTATTGATAATGTATACCATACGAAACACACCAATCATTATACTCCGATAATCTTTTTCCGTCCGTATTGAAAGAAAAGACAACCTGTCTAAAACTACTTCTAACCTGACTCTTACTTGATTACTTGCGGGTCGCCGGTCTGCTCGTGGCATACACGCAGTGCATTGACTAACTAACTTAGACTAAAATTTCAAGTAAGTACCGACTCTCTTTGCACAGTATTAAAAGGGCACAGACCTTGTAGTCTGTGGTTAGTAATTTTTCATGATTTAACCTGTTTCTTACAAATTTCGCTTTCCAGATTCGAACAATAATGAGCAACAACTGGATCAGGCACATTTGCTCCATCTCTGACGTGCCTTGCGACACCCTAGTCTTGACTGTGGTCGACGCCAGTAAGGATGTTCAGCTTCAAAAGGAAGCTCGTCTTCTCCTAGCCTTGGGGAAGGCTGCTCGGCTGTTCCTCAACCGTTACGTGAAAACCCTGGATCGACTGACCAACGTCGATAGACCTTCTGATCTTTATTCCTTCATGTTAGAGTCTAAGAATTACTTCAGGCCTCTGATTGAGGCAAGTAGCGAGGCCAATGACCTGCTCCCGTCGTCTACATACAATTGCTATGATGGTCCTAAGAAATTTACCCTAGGTGTAGAATAATATAATTAGTTCTATTCTATTCTATCATTAAATAAAGGATTGTAATAGATTTTTTTTATATGTATTGTATTATGTCACTTGCAACAATACCTATATATTGGAAAATACTTGATTTATTTAAATAAACGTTTTTTTCTCTGTTTCAACTTAATAATTTATTATTTCGGTATTTCACATCTGAGCAACTACTTAGTCTTTATAAAGCACAAGTCAGGTCTTGCATTGAATACTACTCTCACCTTTGGGATGGCTCTGCAAATATCAATTTGAGGCTCTGTCTGATTGAGAGGCAAGCCAGGAGGCTGATTGACAACGAAACCTTGTCTAAGTCGCAGCTGCAAAGTCTAGAGCATCGACGAAAGGTAGCGTGTTTGTCGCCCTTTTATCGGATACACTTCGGAGAGTGCGCTCATGAGTTGCACAATCTAGTCCCACCTGCCCCTTTCTTCTATCGTACGGCTAGACAGACGCGACCAAAGCGCCACCCTTTTATGGTGGACATCCCGCGCGTAGCGCATAGAACTAAGCGTTTCGAATCCTCATTCCTCATACGAACAGCCAGAATGTGGAACGCTTTGCCTGGATCTGTCTTCCCGCTTAAGTACAACGTGGGTGTCTTCAAATCCCGAGTACATAGGTATCTTCTAGGTAAGCGTGCTACACCCTAGACCGCATATCTGCTCAACATCATGCAGTATGTAGTCAAACGCAAACCTAAGCGGAATAAAAAAAATACTTTAAAAGAGTTTTGGAACTTCTGCTTGATTATACAGCCTTCAATATTTAGAAAAGAAATACTCGTACCTACACCAGTTTATTCAAATGAATCATAGACGAAAATAAAGTCACGATTGAGCCAGTGACTCTTTTATGACGCATTACATGAATGAGATTGAGTGTATGACTATAACAAAATATAACATTTAAGAAATTGTATTTATTTGCGAATTTCTTTAACCTCTGAAAACCAGTAGGTATGATAATTTTGTATACTTACAGAAAGTTCTTCTATCAAGCACATACAAATTTTACACATCATAAAACTCAGATTATCAAACACGAATCACGGATAATTTCCGTTATCTGGCTTGAACACCCCAAGCTTTGAAGTATCAAAGCCCCAAAACCAGGAACAACGCTATTTTATTTTTAACAACATTTTATCTTAGGGAGGAGATTTAGAGATTAAGCTTGTCGAAAAGCTTCTCAATGAATGTTTTTTTCATACCACATATATCGGAACGTCACGCAAATTACAAATCGAATGAAATAAATAACACATTATTTACTATGTTACTCGTATATAAGTAATACGAGTATTACTTAAGTAGGTAAGGATTTTTGCTAGTTATATGATATATGTAGTTACTTTGACTTCCTCTTTGGCCCAATGGTTAGTGATTGACGGCTGCGTCAAAGAGGCATGTGTTCGATTCCCAACCATGGCAAGCATTTTGTGATGACCATAGATGTTTGCTCTGTATCTGAATGTTATTAGTTACTTTCTATATATTTAAAAATATGGAGGTATGTAGTACTTTTTTTCTTTTTTTTTCCATGGGAAATATTTTAAAGATACCACCACACCTTGGGGCAAGTGGGTGGTTATGTGGGAGTCCCCGCCCATTGCTGGACGGTATACCCACCAAAACCCCTGGGTGTTCCACCCCTGCGCCTAGTGTCGGGGCTACGGGCACGCTTTCGCACTCCTCCACGGCACCCGACAGCGCTGGCCCCACCACGAAGCATGGGCTCCCGCCAGAACGACGATGTGCAGAACACCAGACACATCGTCTTCCACCTCCTGGGACCAACCAGCACTGGGCGTCGGACAGCACCCGTGTCCGACAGCCCTGGTCCCGATGCAACGGGTCGGTTGAAGTGGCCCCCCACCTGCCACTACGGCTGCAGAGGATAGGGAGAGCAGCAGACCACATACCGACACTCCTCTTCCCCTGAAGCTTCACCGCATTCGCCAACACGTTGACGGCACCCGATAGGACCGCTGGCAGGATGGATAGGCAGCGGAACACTCGCCGCCCGTCCATTCTGTCGCCGTCCCCGCCTCAATGGGCTCGGTCGCGGCATCGCGACGAGCGCGACACTGCAGTCCACCTCAGTCGACTAGCGACCTACTGGTCAACCTCCGCACGGGCTTGTCGAGGACCAAGACCCGAAGAGGTGGTCCCACCACGGGTTCCTCTTGGTTCACCAGTGTGGCCGTACCTGGCTACTAAGCCCCCCGCCACGACAAGGCGGGAACCCACTCGGGGGTAGGTATGTAGTACCTATATCAGTCTCTGGCAACCATATGACAAGCTTTGCTTAGTTAGGGGTCAGAGAGCGTGTGTTAGATGTCCCCTGGTGTATATTTAATGTTTTTTTTTTTCTGTGAAATGCTCAATATTTGTTGTTTTAATTACCACAATCATTTTCTACTAAACCGCTAAAAGCTACTATTGTTCATAAGTCTACAATTATCCATGGGTGCTTATAAAATCTAAACAAAATTAAATAATACGAATTCAATATAAAGGACAGAAATATAATATTGTAAACTAAATTAGTGTGAACAAAATTTAATAATATTTAAATGTATTTTTATAAGTTGATAAGAAAAACATTGGAACACAAAATATTGTGGATATTATTTGAACAAATATCGGCATATATAGATTGAATTACGAGTGAACTTCTCAGTGATTTTGTGGTGCGGTAAGTGGCAATATATTTATATTTTATGATAAATATACCTATTTATTCCATTTTAACACAAAATAAAATAAACAGAGGCTAAAAATCAAAACAAATACTGTGTCCGTGTGGTAGGGTGCCAAGAACGCTGGCTGCATTCCCGCGCTGAACGGCTGAAGAGATTCTTTGTGCGAGGAATGAGCCAGCTCTCTTGTCACCAGCAGCGTCAACAAGTTTTGGCGAAACTGTCATAAAGTATTTTAATCGTTTATTTTAGATTTAACTTTTTTTTTAATTTTCACTAGGTTAATTTTGCGTTTATTCAGAGTTATCTGTTTGCCCGTATATCTAAGACGTAAGGGGGTAATTAGGACCATCATTATGAATCATTTTTACTATGGGCCAACCGGATACGAAAAGAAAATAAGCCGTTCCATAAAAAATTGCAAGACGAAATCGAATTTTTTTTGTTGAACAGCTGTATTTTTTCTAGAATTCCCATAGCAAAACTTGTCCATAATGATGGTTTGGATCACCTTTCGCCTTAATACACCAGCAGGCCAATCGCACTAAAAATTACAGCTGAACCACAATTGAACTTTAACCGAACTTCAACTTTTTGTCTATTTTCGTATCGCGCTAATGATTTTGACAAAAGTTGAAACGCAACTCAATCAGAGTTGGAACGTAACCGCTGTCAAACGAAAGCTTGGTGTATGAAGTTTAGCGCAATACCGAATTCTTTAAAGCTGAATCGAAACTTAACTACAATTGCAGCCGAACTTCAACTGAATTACAGACGGAACGCAGCTGTTTAAAATTAACGCGATTGGCCTGCTGTTCTGGATAATCTTAATTTTAATTCTTACTTTATATGAGCTTGTACCGCTATATAAATTTAGAATAATACAATAGAATATATATATATATAACTTTGTATAAGAGGTATTTTCAAAAAAACTATTTCCTATTTTTTTAATCCGAGTAGCTAGGTTGCTCTCTACTAGTTTGCATTTCAGAGCCATGATGCGTAAGTTGGCGATAATCCTTGCGTGCGTGTGCGTGGTGTACGCTCGCCGGCGCTATCTCTCTCCATTGTCCTCTAAACAACATAAGACCACACCGCGATGGCCCGGACAGACTCTAGATAGTTCCCTTTTTGACCTGGATCCTGACCGTTTTGTAAACGATGGAAACTACCTACAACCACACGTAACACCACTAGATAATGGAGATTTTCCACCAATCATTGCACCTCAGCTTGTGCACTACAAACCTCTACCAACTATAGATCTGGACAACCAAGAGTTCTCGCCAACCTATGAAAGCTTGCTACCAAACCGAGTACTTAATGATCTTGTCCATCGAACACCACTTAATGTAGACGAAACTAGTCAGGATTTTGATGGTTTGCTGGTGCATACTACTGTATCGAATGGTCCTACGATTCCGTGGTCACCACCTCCCTATGAGGAGTCTGCAAGAGCTCTTGATGAAGGAAGAGCAAGGCTGGAATCTCATTTGTGAGTCAATGTTTCAGAGTTTTTTTTCTCAAATGTTAAATTATTTTGATGTACCATCCACCCATTACCCATATGACGTACACTGCTGAACATAGGCCTTCCTTCTAGATTTACAATAAGACCGGTTGGAAGCAGCTTGCATCCAGCGCGATCCTGCGGTCTTGATGAGATCATCGGTCCACTTTGTAGGAGGACTGGAGAACTTGTCTACCCCATCGGTCATCAGTCCTCCGAGCTATGTGTTCTGCCTACTGCGATTTCAACTTGCCAAGCCGCTGGGCTATTTTAATGTTAGATAGATATTATGGATTAGTTGCATTATTAAATACAACTATCGAAATCTTTATTATAAACAAACTCTGAATTTCCGGGTTTGAAAGGGAATTTTCTTTAGCTTAAGAGGGCGCCTTAATGCCACAAAAAAAACAGATTTCACCCACGCTTCTTACATCGCCCGCTATCATCTATGTTGCTTTGTTTAGAGTCGAAAATCGCATGACACAGTTCACGATGATATTGGCTTTGAGCGTCAGCTTACATTTTTAGGGGACATTTTATTTATTTATTTAAAATTTAAGCATATATTAAATAAGTAATCGATTATTCTACTAGAACATTAGTCTGGCTAAGTAATTTGTCAAAAATAATGTGAAGTTGTCGCTGATAATTTCGAGCAATTGAAAAAAAAAAAATTTTTAATGATGCGAAGTTTTTCTTTATTTCTAAAGTAACCATATTATTTTCCAAAATTCTACGCAATTACTCTGCTACTATGGGTTTTTTCCTTACCTATGGTATTTTTTTAATATGGATATTTATGTTCGTTACCTTTACACCAGGTCTTTAAAAATACAACTTTCGCTTGATTTTGGCATTAGGCGCCCCCTTAAGCTAGAAGTGGGAGTAGCTTTACCACCATACAAAACTTAAAAATCCAAATAAGTAGGTACATTATATTTCTCAGGGGTGGCAAAAAGGAGCTACCCTTAGAGAAAATCTCCAGACAACTACGTCAATGAAGCCAGCATGGCGCACCTACTTTATTTTTTTTCGGTAGTTGAGGGACTTACCTGTAAAAATTTCATGCCGAAAGGTAGAATATGGAGCACGATCTCTATGTACTGAACTGTATCAGCCTTTTAATAGTCCACTGAAGGACGTTGGCGTACCCACGATACGGTAATTGGATCATATCCACCACACTGGCCCAGTGCGGGTTGGTAGATTCACCTACGCCATCAAATTTCTTCTACAGACGTATGCAGGGTGCCTGACGATGTTTTCCTTCACCGAAAAGTCCGTGGTGTTAAATTCCGTACATAAACTCCAAAGAATTAACTCATTGGTACGACCGGGGTTTAAGCCCACGAACTCACGATTGTACGGTCACTACCACTTGACTAGACCACCATCGTTCTATGGTTTTATGTACTAATGCCATCCTGATGTACCCATTGAATGATATATAACACTGAAGTGACGAACTACTTGTTACATTTAATTGTAGATATTATTCTTATGATATTCTGTTGCAGCACTCCTGATGCAATCAATGGGAAAGACTTGAAGAATTTCCAGTACATCGTTTTGGTGCACGTAGTCCACTCTTTGTCCACGGAAGTCGCTAAAAATGGCTGGTAAATAATAAATAAATAAATAATGATTATATACTACGGGACTAATCGCGCACTAAAATCACGAGATAAATAAATACCTCCTCATCCCGACGTTTCGGCCGAGTTGCATCGACCGTGGTCACGGCTAGACTGACTGGTATTTATTTATCTCGTAATTTTAGTGCGCGATTAGTCCCGGAGTATATAATAATAAAGTGTTCAAATCGTGAAAGTTTAAAAAAAAAATAATAAAAGTAAATACCAGAGACACGGTCCCTGACCCCAAACTAAGCAAAATTTGTGATTTGGCTGCCAGATACTGATATACCACATACATTTTCTTTTTAAATGCATACTTATTTAGATAATACCTAAATAACACCCAGATAAAGACCAAATACCTATGTTTATAACATAAATGCTTGCCCTGGGTGGGAATCGAACCTACGTCTCTTTGACTCAAGGAAGCAGAAGTCACTAAAAACTAAGCCACTAAGGCAGTCAAAAATGCGCAAGTCTACAGTTTTAGCACCTCAATTTTGAGAGAACCAAGATCGAAAACTAAACAATTTGCTAGAAATTCATATAATTAGTAGGTATGTCTATATATATTATTAGACATTCAGCGATAAAAGTCTCACGGCAGTAATAATTTGTAGGTATTCAAATTCTGTTTATATCAAAATTGTTTCAGGTCAACCTACGACAGATATTACCCAAGTCTTGTGAAGAAATATGTTCAAGAAGCTGTGTCTGACCCAGGATATGCTGTTTATTATCTCGAATGCACCGTCTTTAAGCCCACTACGAAAGCCATACAAAAGGTAGATAAATAACCAAGAAAAACCACAACAAATTTTCATGGATACTTATTAAAACAAAACAAAATACCTCATCAACAGCTTTAAAACATAAAATACGAATGTTGTTTTTAAACTATCGCGATTTGAACACATTATTATTATATACTACGGGACTAGTCTACCCGTGACCACGGTCGCTGCAACTCGGCCGAAACGTCGGTACTCGTATGATGAGGTATTTATTTATCTCGTAATTTAACTGCGTGATCAGTCCCGTAGTATATAATAATAATAAAATACGAAATCAAAGTCATTAAATTCATTTTGAAAATAAACCTTCCTAATTTTTGGTGAGGTTTTTGGTTAAGCTTCCACGGTTTTTTGACCGACGAATCGGAGGAGGTACTCAATTCAGATTGTATATTTTTTTATGTGTAACCACGCATATCTTTTTACATAGTGGTCCGATTTCGATAATTATTTTTTTATTGGAAAGAATGTTCTTCGAAATTAGTCCCTTTTAATTTTAATTAATTTAATTTACTTAATTGAAATCGACTGAGCCATTTTTGATAAATCAACAATAATGTCAAAAACGCTACATCGACTCGTGCTAAATATTCGCGAATTCTGTACACGGTTGAAGTCGGTCATGCTATTTATTGCGAAAAATAATCTTGTTGGTTTGTTAGATCCTTTTATTTTTACCGGTTAAAAAGTAGCCTATCTACCTATATACTTTTCGATAAAATTTAAATGGGACCAATTTCGAAGTATACTCTTTCCAATAAATACAGAATTATTGAAATCGAACTACTATGAAAATAGGTTATGCGTGGTTATACATAAAAAAAAAATATTGGTAGACGCCCCGGTTGTGACCAGCGTACCGATTGTGGTCATTTTTATGTTTGAAGTCGTGTAAATAAGAAACAAAAAAGATATTGGTTTTGAATAAATACGGAAAAAAATCTTGATTTCAGGCTCTTTTTGGTATGTGACATTTAGTAGCACCGCGTGTGTATAGTTTTTTTTGATAATGTTTTAAAAACGAGAAGTGGTAATTTTTTACTTTTGTAACTAATCTGTAATTATTTTGATTGTATCCAAGTATTTTGTTTCGAATTCGAAGTCTACTAAATAATATTCTAGATTAATATTTATAAGATAATTTGGATAATTATATATTTCCTAATACTTTAAATCAAAGTGGCCACAACCGGTGCAACAAATTTGATAGCTTTCACCGGTTTTGGCCATTCCGCTGACCTGAACTGATTGTTGAAATTGAAATTGAGAATTTGTTCGTAACATCACTTTTGGCCACTTATTTTAGTTCACAGCGTCACATGCAGCTACTCAACACATCATCATTAATATATGTTATATATTAGTAAAAGCTATAAAATCATTACCATAACAACCACGCACGTCCATTGTTGGGCACAAGCTTTTTCTATGTATTTCCTACAAGTTCAGTTCAAAGTGGCTTGCATCCAGTGCGATTCTCAGGTCATAAAATGATCGCCTTTCTACCTTTTTAGTCGGCATCCTACGCTACGCTTGCCCATACCTGGTCTCCACTCGAGAACTTTTTGCTCCATGGGTCATCATGGTTGTCTGTACTATGTGCTCTGCTCACTGCCACTAACATCCATCCATCAGCCTTAAGACGTACATTGCTAGACATAGGCCTCTCCTATGGACTTCCAATAAAATCGGGTGGAAGCGGCTTACATCTAGCGCGAACTTGCGGTCTTAATGTGGTCCTCCGTCCACTTTGTGGGTAGATGTCCTACGCTACGCTTGCCAGTACATGGTCTCTACTCGAGAAATGTTCGATCTCATCGGTAATCAGTCTTCCGCGCTATGTGCCCTGCTAACTCTCATTTTGACTTGCCAATCCATTGGCCATGGCCTATGTCGGTAACTTTACGGTTCTTCTACGGATCTCTCCATTTCTGATTCGATCTCACAGAGAGACTCCGAGTATAGCCCTCTGCTTAGCTCGTTTGGCTACTTGGAGAATATTAATAAGGCCCATAGTAAAAGACCTCGTTTCAGTACCATAAGCCATGATTTATATTAGACCGGGTTGGGCCCGGGCGGGGAACGTCTACGCCACGTTATAATATAAACAGTTTCATACGAAACGTATGCAACGTCTCACATTAGTGACCCTACGATGGCTCGGACGGGGCACGTCCGGGCCTGGATGGGCCACGTCTACGTCACGTTGTAATATAAATAGTTTCATACGAAATGTATGCAACGTCTAACATTAGTGACCAGTCTAATATTAATCATCCCTAAGTCATCACTTACCGTAACAACTTATGCTAAAATCCTGCAAAAGTGCCTAATTTATCAATCTTGCAATAAAAATTGCGAAAAAAAAATTATTCATGGCGAAAGAAATTCGCGACAATACTGGCAACAAAATACTTTTAACAACCATTTGTCACATAAACTTGAGACAACAACTTCTAAGTTACAAAGTTTTTATACTAATTTGTTTAAAATGTAAAGTGACCACAACCGGCACACCGGTGCGGCCACAGCCGGTGCTAAGTGGCCACAACTGGTGTTTTGCCCACTTTTCATTAAAATACTTGTAGAAAAAAAAGATATTTTTTCTCGTAGTATTTACATGTAAAAATTAATAAATAATTGTCTACTCTATCATAAGAAACTTTAAAATCCTATGTCACTATTTTTTTGTATTTTTGACGAATTTTTAAAAACTGAAATATCTTAATGTGTCAACAACCGGGGCGTCTGCCCTACGCGTCGAATTGTATACCTCCTCCGATGGTTCGTTGGTCAAAAGAACCACGCGGATCTTAAAATAAAAGCTATTTCTTAATGTTACTCGCTCAATTTATTCTATAGCTAAGTACATGAAATTGTTTTTAGGTAAGACAAGTGATGAATACGCCAGCCGTTCAACTAATCTGCTCATCCCAACCGTCGTCGTCCTGCGACGCCGCAATTTATGCCCTCCTGGGAAACCAGAACTTAGACTTAGCAGAGCATGTGCTGATTGATGTTGGAGATGCTGCCACCACCTTCCTCGAGTCCTACGCTGATACTTTCGATACAGTTTCAGCGCAAAATGGATTGCTCGACTACCTCTTTAATGCGAAGGAGGCTTGGCGCCCGTTGATAAATGCGAATGCTATCGCACAGAACGTAATCCCTCCTCTCGACGGCAATTTTTGTGATAAACCTTCGTACCGTCCAAACAAGAAATACGATTTTGATGTACGCGCGAATCCTTCTTCATTCATTCCACTGTAGATTACGGAATCCGGCTAATACCTAAATGGACGTAATCGTTTTGGTATTTCAATAAAATGTGCAATTAATTGGTGATTTTGTTTATTTTTGTTTCTTTCGACTACTTATACTTTAAGTTAATAAAATGAGCACGATATTGTGGTCATGGCGAAGTTGATTGAAGAACTCAGCACGATGCTCGAAGGCCTCAATCGAGTTTCTCGACAGGTGGGTCTTAAAATGAACATGGATAAAACGAATGAAACAAATGAATGATTTTTTTTTTTTTTTTTTTATTGAAGTTCACAAACAGTATTTTATGCAAAACTTACTTATAAACTTAACTACACAAAAAAAAAACATTTTCAAACATAAAAACCTTAACCTAACTTACACAATTAAATTTTACTAAAAACTACTAACAAAACAAATTATACGAAAAGAAGCATTACAACACTGCTAATATTTAAAATAACTTAAAAACTACACATAACCGAAACAGTACCTACCCAGTTAAAAACATTAAATTAGTATGTACACTATTTCTTAAAATTAAAGAAAAGAAAAACATAACATAAATAAGCTATTAAAAGAGAGATGAATCGGGATCAAAATAATAAATAAATATTTATACATTTATACCAACTTTTTCAATTTTCTCTTAACTGAGAGAAGCGAACCAAGATTGAAGATATCAATACTATTACGAATATCATCCTTGTCATAGCCAACACACATACGCACCAATGGGGAATGATATAACATATTGGTTCTGCAAGGAGGCAATTTAAAAGTTTTCCATTGATTGCAAGACCTACAAGGATGATTTGGGATTCTAAGTGTGACTTTATTTAGAAAATATCAGGACAGTCAACTAAACCATTAATCAATTTAAATAGCATTATGATTTCAGCCATCTCACGACGTTTATGCAACAACATAATGCCATAGTGCTCAAGCCTAGATTCATAGGAACGTAATGCCTTACATTTATTTTCCATATACGTAAGATGATACAAGAAGCATCGCTGGACGCGTTCAATCCTGTTAGAATGGATCTTGTAGCCTGGGTTCCACACTACTGCACAGTATTCAAGAATACTTCTAACAAGCGTATTGAAGAGAATAATGGAAATATCTTTATTTCTAAAAACTTTAGCTTGCCTCGCAACGAAATAGAACGAAAAACCCACCCCAATATCTGTTGGGAGCTCGGTTCTTGAAGTTGTTGACTCGTACGTATGCCTAGGACAAGTTGTCCAGCTTGGTAAGTCCAACTTTAAGAAAGAGGTCGATCGCCGAATCCGACTCGGCTGGGCAGCGTTCGGAAAATTGCGTGACATCTTATCATCCGATATACCTCAGTGCCTCAAGACGAGAGTTTTCGATAGTTATGTGTTGCCAGTGATGACATATGGAACTGAAACGTGGTCTTTTAATGTGCGCCTAATGAATAAGCTCAAGATAGCCCAACGTGCTATGGAGAGGGCTATGCTCGGTGTCTCTCTGCGGGATCGAATCAGAAATGAGGAGATCCGCAGACGAACCAAAGTTACCGACATAGCCCAGCGGATTAGCAAATTAAAGTGGCAATAGGCAGGACACATTGTTCGAAGAACGGATGGCCGATGGGGCCTGAAAGTTCTCGAGTGGAGACCACGGACCAGCAAGCGCAGCGTAGGACGTCCACCGACTAGGTGGACTGACGACATAATAAAAATCACAGGAACACGGATGCAGTATGCAGGCCGCTTCCAACCGGCCTTATTGGAAATCCATGGAGGAGGCCTATGTCCAGCAGTGGACATCCTACGGCTGATAGAGAGAATACATGAGCAAATGAATTGAGCATTTAACACAAGGACTAACACAAATTGATTGCGATAGCAGAGTCCTTAATATGAGTTTGTATAGTACACGAAAACTTTTATCGTGTCCACAGAACCGCAGAATTTCCTCTCTTCTGTGATCGTTTCCGTTTTTTTTCATACATCATATTGGTAATTTTTCCTACAAAAATTTACTATTTTTAATTTTGTTAAAAATGCCAAAGAGGAGTGAAATTAGTTTAGAAGAGTGAAAAGACAGGGTGCCTAATACTTTTGGCCAAGACTGTATATGGCGCAACACGAAAACTACTGTAGTATCTTTTTTTAGATAATCTCATACTAATTACTAACCCCTATGAATATATGTAGAATTTTAACTAAATAAACTAGATAAGCCTTGTATAAGACAAGTGGTGTTGTAAATTTAAAAGAAAACAAGTTCTATAGCTACGGACCTCGCTACGAATGCTTCTACGAACTGGGCCTCGTAGCGAGCTACGAAAACTTCAAACTCAGAACTGTTTCTACTTTACAACCTTTATTATGAGTCGATTTTGTGTTTGTATCCTACTTCCTTCTAATATTATAAACGCGAAAGTTTGTGAGGATGGATGGATGGATGGATGTTTGTTACTCTTTCACGCAAAAACTACTGAACGGATTGAGATGAAACTTTGCAATAATATAGCTTATATATCAGAATAACACATAGGCTATATATTATAATGATGTTGCGTCAAAAATCAAAATATCATGCGGGCGAAGCCGCGGGTAAAAAGTAGTAATTTATAAAGATATTGCGTGTAACGAAGTTCGCCGGGTCAGCTAGTATTACTTTTACTTTCTTTAAAACTCAAAAAAGCAGCTGTTCCATACATTTCGTAGAGGGTGAACGAAATTTTTTCTATGAAACAACTTTTTTTTTTTGAGATTTCACAAAAGTCGTTGAACAAAAGTTGTTAGTTTTGATGTTCAGAATAAGCCCCTAAAAGGATGCTAATTGATTAGAAATAACCCTGTATGGACTTCAGTTACGGTAACGGTACCTAAATGTACCTAACGATTTTACTACGACCCTACAACAATAAATAAAAATCTAACTATACTTATGACCAAGGAGTCATAAGTGTAATAAATTCCTGCTGACTTTATTACTTAATATTAACTTTAATTTAATTACTACTAAAAAATAAATAGCTTTCTTGTAAACATAATTATTGTGAAGCTGAAACGTGTTCACGTGCGTGTTAAACAAACACATAAATCATTCTAACAGTTAGGGTTACGCGCAAATATGTACATTATTTCTGTAATTAAAGAAACAATGCGTAATATTTGAATTCCTTTTTAAATAATTTTCATGGCTAATGAAATAAAATAGCTTCAATGACGTTCTTAATTCCTGGAAGAGATCGCTTCCAGCGATAAGGCCGCCTAGTGTTGCACTATCTTAAGAATTTCACTAATGTATTTATTGTTAGTTTATTTTGTGTGTACAATAAAGAGTTATTTGTTGTTTGTTAATTAAATTAGAGTAACTGGGGTAATTAAATGTAATATTTGGGGCAGGTATGAAAGTTTTCACACCACTGGCTTTTCGGTGAAGGAAAACATCGTGAGGCAACCTGCATACGTCCGTAGAAGAAATTCGAAGGCGTATATTAATCCACCAACCCGCACTGGGCCAGCGTGGTGGATATAGCCCAAACACCCTTCGTGGGTAGGCCTACGTCCTGCAGTGGACTATTAAAAAGGCTGGTACAGTACATGTAGGTTGAAGGTTTTGCGAAATCTATGCATTTACGATGATTTTTAATTTGCTAAGGATGTCTTGTCTCGAGAGTATTGCTCCATTTAACCTTTATTAATGTTTCCGCATTTGGTGACGTGATTTTTTAGTAAAAATGTGTGGTAGGTATACTAAGCGCCATACAAATCGGCGGATGAGATGTTAGCCGCAGATGACGCCGTGATTGGCTAATTTAATAAATAATAAATATTTTGGGACATCTTACACACGACCTCTGACCCCAAACTAAGCAAAGCTTGTGATATGGCTGTCAGAGACTGATATACTACGTATACTTATTTTTAAATACATACTTATAAATAGTAACTAAATAACACCCAGACACAGAGCAAACACTTATGTTCATCACATAAATATTTGCCCTGGGTGGGGATCGAACCCACGCCTCTTTGACCCAGAAATTAGGGTCACTAACCACTGAGCCACCGAGGCAGTTTAATAATTATTGCGCATGTGTGCAGTGCCCATGCCGCGTTTCGTAGTGCGTAGGGAGCGCGCAGGAAGCATGAAGTTGGCGGGCGGGTGTGCCCCGGCGTCTCGTTTCTCTGGCTCCCGCGAATGCCTATATTTCGGCTTTTGCGCAATGAACTGCGCATAACTTCCCATCCGTCGATTTGTGTGGCGCTCAGAATATCGTGTATGTAAAACTAGGTAAGGTGGTATATAAGGTATAATATTGTAGGCTAAGGTAGCGTCTGCAGCAAGCCCCACCATAAATTGGTCTTCAAATTAAAAAGCAAGCTTCCCGTTTCATTAAGACAACACCAAATACCTAAATGATAACAGTTACAACTTGATAGGGATCCCAAATTAGAAGAAACTAGCTACTAAAACACGGGCACCCAACAGTTTTACAACTAGAGCCACGAAAAACTAGTTGTATTGTATTTTTTTTTTAATTTAAACAGGTATGCTTTGCATAATTACCACGACACAAAGCGTACCTAAGTCTAAAACAATCTCTATCCTTCACAGTGACGCTAATGCTCCAAATGACATAGATAGCTACCCGGTTTTGCGCAGGCGCAGCCTATGCGCAAAAAACCCTGATTCACCTCGAGGAAACTCTACAGCACTTATAATAGAGGCACACAGAACATATCAAGATAATACAAATATGAATCAAAGGCTTCAAAACCGTCTATTTGATACACAAAGTTCCGAAACAGAAAGGGCAAAGAAAGATAGGTACCTAGATGATAGTCGAGAAATTGATACAGAAGAGCTAAAATTCCATTTAAGTCGTCCTTTAAAGCTGCCTTCCTGGAAACAGTCACAGATATACCGTTTCTGGACACTGAGGATTGTGGTCTAGGTACATAGCAGACTATATAGATAAGAGTCAAGATAATAGAAGGTTATACTGCATCAGAAGCGGTGGAAAAATAAATTTGGTAACTAGCTGACTTGGCGAACTTTGTTTCACCAACTGAGAAACCTTATTTGGCTCATGTACAAGAACTTTGCTAAAGATCATCACATGATGAAATACATAGTTTACGATTCTAAAAAAAACATACAGACAAACATTAATTTATCCCCGCCTGCCTGCTGTATGCTGTTTGCAATGTGCCACATGCGGTCGTAACACTGATCTAACGCCAATCGCACCCGTCTCCTAATAGTACACTTTATTCGTAAAAAATTATAGGGTGTTGTCGCTGATAATTCTGAGCATTCGAATTATTAAACTTTTTTTTTGATGAGAAATATGTATGTTTTTTTTAATAAAGCTGGTGACTTTTCAATATTTTGTCCGGTTCATTAAATTTTTCAAGATTTTGCCTTTTCTATATTTTTAAATTTGAATCAATATCATTCGTCCTCTTACATCGCGCATTCAAAAGTACTCGTTTTCGTGTTTCTCGGCCCGATGCCTTGTCTAAACTAACAACTTTTGTTCTGAGACTTTTGTAAAAAAAAATATTCGTTCTTCCATAAAAAAAAATATCGTTCACCTGCGACAAAATGTATGGAACAACTAAAATTTTTTTGAGTTTTGTCAAAAATCGCAGAACTAAAGTTGTAAGTTTTGATATACAGAATAAGTCCCTAAAAGGATGCTAATTGATTAGAAATGACCCTGTATTATGTCAAAGCGCCCTTAGGTTGCCAAGCTCACTTACTTATCCTACTAATATTATAAACGTGAAAGTTTGTGAGGATGGATGTATGGATGTTTGTTACTCTTTCACGCAAAAACTACTGAACGGATTGAGATGAAACTTTGCAATAATATAGCTTATATATCAGAATAACACATAGGCTATAAATTATAATGATATATTGCGTACTTTTGCGGGCGAAGCCGCGGGTAAAAACTAGTTTCTTATAAATAGCTCTGCAATAATGATTACGCAAATTAAGAAAATAATTATAATAAAAGTAAAACACATATTTATCCATATATCACACAAAAACCTTTATTTTCTACACAAAAGAAATCTTACAACAAAATGTAAATTATATCAGTCTATTTTTTACAAAAGTTAAATATATTATATATCTCTATACACTATATAAATAATAAACTCTGTAATTTAACATACGTAAGTGAAGTTACAAACTTAGGTGAGAGAAATAAACGACTAAAAGTTTAAGAAACGGAAAAGATAAATGAGATGAGATATTTAAACAAAGGTATACAGAGGGCGAATCATACAAGTTGGCGGGTGTGAACTTAGCTACAAGCTGCGCTATATCCAATCCTAACTGAAGCTCACATAAAGGTGCGCGCTGATTGGGTTTCGCGCGGTTTGTTGCTAACTTCACATCCGCCGACTTGTTTGATTCAACCTATACGCGATATTAAATAATGCAGTATTTGACAAAACATACTTTCATCAAACTAGAAAATGTTATTTGTTTGAGATATTTTATGGAGGTTTTATACGAAGCTGCAATGAACGTATTAATAAAAATTCTAAATGAGAAGCTAATTCACTAAATTCGTGTCGATTGCGAAAAAAAAACATTAAAATAACTAGCTCAAGTGGGAGATTTGCAAATCAAATCGAATTACTTTTACGTCGCGTTGACCGAGCGCGCCGCGCACACACGCGGGCACATTGACACACACGCTCAAAAATACTCACACTTAGCTATTCAGTTTTCTGTACGTGACACAAGATGGCGCTGTGCCATTTCCATAGAAATCACATTAAACGTTAACGCGATCGAGCTCGAGCGAAAATCTCGCACTTAGCCCTCTGAACTTTATTTATGTCATACAACATGGTAATAAATAATATTAGAATAACTGTGAAATAAATTCGACAGTTAAATTAAGTTGTAAGACTTCAATTCATAATTCAATGCATATTTTTCGAATTTGCGAATATTTTTAGTCAATAAGCCTCTCGCCTAGAACAAAGACTATATAATATCATAAGACAATGAACTCAAAATCTATATAATTGAGAAAAATAACCTAAAAATCCGGGCGTTTGTACATATCCCTGAATAAATTAATAAACAAAAATATATGCGCTCGTAGCTGGAATATTGTAATAGAAAATTTTAAATTAATGTTAAACAAGTCAATTTCTAGCGTTTTAAACACTCAAATCACACAATTTTAAATCGAAATGTATTTATTTGGCTTGTAATCGAGAAAATTTGTTATCGATAAATCCATCGTGAAAATCAATTTTCTAAATGAACTGTTAAATTCATTCTCGCTTGTGGCGTACTGGCAAGTCTTAGTATAGTCTGAATTAAACTTCTTGGCGGCTGTGAAGTTAGCCACGAGCTGCGCGAACCCCAATCCTGAATGAAGCTCGCATAACATCTACGAGAGGATTGGATTTTGCACAGCTTATTACTAACTTTACAGCCGTTAAAAACTGTAAATCCACCTATACTAATTTTGCTAAAGCAATCATATATTTTATACTACACCTGCTCGGAAAGTACCTTGATACTTTATCAAATTTACGGTAGAAAGTACGTCATTGCATATCGAACAAATATGCGGCGAGAAAACGCATCTGAGCGGGAGAGAAAAGTGTATGAAAATCCATTTCTTATGTGGTTTTTCTTTTTTAATTTTGGGTAAGACTATGCGCTAGTAACCTAAATATCAAAAGCCAAAAAGTTTTTACAGTGAGTTTTTATCTCCAAGTTCGCAAAATGACACTGGCCACTAGCTGTGTGTTGGATGGTGTCAAACAATTTGAAAAAAGAACATGTGAAAATTGCAGACGCCATTGGCGCCATTTTCAATTTGCGTGTTGTTTGAGGATTCAGTTTTCGTAGAATTTATTTTCCTCGTAGGTGTAGTATAATTCACTCGAGAGAAAGTGCGATTCCCGATCTCGGGTGTTTTATTTTAAAACGACACCCTCGACGGTAATCGGTCAGTTCCTCCTCTCGGTGAACAATGTACTATAGTTAACTTTGAACAAAATCATACATGTATAGAACATGAAAAACTGTCAGTACGTCTCATAAGTACTAATATTATAAAGCACGGTGTTGTAGAATGACTAAAGTTGTTTTTTTCCAACTTGTCCAAAATGAAAAACAACATGGCGGACAGGTGACCAATGAACGCTGTTCTTTTGAAATTTAAGAGCCGTCATTGGTTGACAAACGCCATGTTTGTTTACTTTATCAAACAAATCAGAAAAAAACTTAGTTTACATATAAATACATGTTTACAGTTAATAAGCCTATTAGTGTTATTCTAAATTGCACAAATCCAATCATTATATAACAATCTAGATTTTTACAACTACCTTATTGCCTAGAGTTTAGGATTCATAGTAACACAAAAATAGAGGATACCCAATTTTATAATTATGCTCGTAGTGCCATTTTGTTTCAAAATATTTAGCTAAGTTTTAAGTATCGGTGGTCGATTTAGCCAAATAATGGGTCATCGTAGCAATCCTGCGTAATCCATATGATACTCTAAAATGACTCCAATTTCTATAACATTAGAGTACAAAATGGATTACTAAAGGACATAGTAATTACTTGACCATTTAGATCAACAATCAAAGTACTAAACTCTGCAATACATACATCTACTTCTCGCTTTCACGAAATATAACGAGGGAGAAAGAGACAGCACATTTCAGAATGTTTTCATACAAAATCTATGTACATCTGGCGGATTTCTACGCATGACCAAATATTAAAACAAAATTAATCCACTACAAGCATTCACAATTAAATCTAAACTTAAACATAATTTTCAATACATCAAATAAATAGTCAAAAAGCAAGTTAATTAGTTAAATGGTCGAAATTGAGATCACAGGTACCTCTAATTTAAAAAAAAATAGCTCTAAGAAAAAAACTTACACTATCACTTTTGGTTACAAACTATTTTATAGTCCAATAGCTCGCTCGCTTTTAAATGCCTATTTTAAATGCTATTTTTGAGGCAAGCTAAGAAAAAAAAACACGAAAATATAGACCTTATACCTGTTCAAGTTACGTTCATTTCAGAACTGGATAATTTCAAACACTCGTTGATTAATTTTTAAACATTTGAGAGAAAAGGATGCATAACATTCTATACGTCCACCTCTTTCTCTCAACTGAATAAGAACTATATTTCTAATTCACGCGTAACTACAGCTGAAACAGAAAAAAAAATACAATATATTAGTCGAAATACTCCACAATTTTGTGATAAAGGTTTAATCCGAAAACGCTTCGATACGTTAGCATTTTCGGGTGCGAAAATGATTTCCGCATTATTCCAAAACTAAAAAAAATAAGCTCTATTTTTCACAGAACATTTTGATGTTTTAAAAATGCTTATTGATTCTTCTTTGTAGCATTTGTATCACTGTAGTAAATAGTCCGAGGTTTTTATCTTATAATTTATTGTGTCTTTGTGTTTCATGTCAGACCAATTTGGGATATAATTTTGGGATATAATCAAACCAAATTGGTCTGATTTTATAATTATTATTTATATTAATATATTATATATATTATTATTTTATAATCAGACCAATTTGTGTTGGTCTGATTTTATAATCAGACTAATTTGTGTTGGTCTGATTTTATAATCAGACCAATTTGTGTTGGTCTGATTTTATAATCAGACCAATTTGTGTTGGTCTGATTTTATAATCAGACCAATTTGTGTTGGTCTGATTTTATAATCAGACCAATTTGTGTTGGTCTGATTTTATAATCAGACCAATTTGTGTTGGTCTGATTTTATAATCAGACCAATTTGTGTTGGTCTGATTTTATAATCAGACTAATTTGTGTTGGTCTGATTTTATAATCAGACCAATTTGTGTTGGTCTGATTTTATAATCAGACTAATTTGTGTTGGTCTGATTTTATAATCAGACCAATTTGTGTTGGTCTGATTTAATAGTCAGACCAATTTGTGAAGACAATAAATTATTCAAAGTATTTTAGCTTGACATTCTTCTCAAGTTATCTGGATTAAACACATTAGAAACGTAAAGTAATTAATTCACTTATATGCTACTGTTATTTAAATTTTGACCATAATACAAACAAATTGGTTGTGTGTACCACATAGGCAAAAATTCTGTCATACCACTTACTAAAGTTTATCTAGACAAAAAAAATCTAATCTATTTCAACGAGAGGTAATAAACCGACAACAATTTTTGAGGTATAAAAATTAGTGTTACTGTTGAGTTAGTAATAAAATTTGCGTATTTATTATTAGTTTAGAAAGTAATATAAGGGAATCAACACCAGTGTTTATACAAAAAAAAATAGAAGCTTTTATATCTGTCACATATAAAAACTTCTATATTTTTTCAAAACCTTTAAGAAAAACAGTACGCAAATTCAAAACATCCTTATAAATGTTCAGAATAGTTTTAAGAAGTTAGAGCTTTAAGAAGAAATTAACTCCTCAAAGTCAAATTATTACGTAAATTAACATAAAAACGCAATAATATTGTATATTTTAATACACAAACCAGTGTATATTTATCTAAAAGACGTCGAAATAACATGATTTTTGTGCAGTTTGGTGATTTATATCGACAGCTTGTAGACTAATTCTCGACTCGGAATACTGCTAGATAGAATGTTTGAAAAATTGAACTTGATGTTTGGATTCCGGTATTTAATTAAGCAAATTTAAAATATATCAAGTTTTTTGTGGATATAAAACACCAAAACAAGATTCACGAGATTTATTCGTCACGCTTGAAGATAGCTGCTTCATAATGCATTTCTTAATTTTATTGCAATCTTTTAGCTTTGTTGTATTATTTTAATCACTACAAAAATATGTTTGGAATTTTGTTATGAGAATATCGTAAATAACGTCGATTTTGATATGCTATTTTATAAAGCAAAAAAACATCAAAAGACTAAAAATACTGTAATTCTTTTCTCAGTTATACAGGGTCATTTCTAATCAATTAGCATCATTTTAGGGGCTTATTCTGTACATCAAAACTAACAACTTTTGTTCTGCGACTTATGTCAAAACTCGAAAAAAAATCAGCTGTTCCTTTTATTTGGTCACGGGTGGACAATATTTTTCTATGGAACATCATTTTTTTTTTAGTTTTGACAAAAGTCGCAGTTAAAAAGTTGTTAGTTTTGATGTTCAGAATAAGCCCCTAAAAGGATGCTAGTTGATTGGAAATAACCCTGTATAATTTGAAAATGACTCAGACATATTAAAGCGCTATCGTTTGAATTTAGTTTACAAAAATTACACGAAAAAAAAATCGACACCAAAACGGACTTAGCACGTAAGTAAATCGTAAATTTGAGTTGCGTACGCAACTTTTAATAAATAAACTAATATTTACAAAAATAAAACATATATAATATAAACTAAAAATTAGTATAACATTATAAATTCAAACTCTACAAACGATTCAAACACAAAACGAAATCGATCCCGTTTAGATCCGATTTCATTCTATTTAAAATCAGAATAACTCGTAGAATTTTCATATTTCGACACAGGCAACACTGGCATATTACACGCGTCGTTTTATTTCGTCTTAGCAACATCTCAAATTCAATACAGTCAACATCTGTCTCATTGCAACACTTTTATCACTTTTCTGATAATGTTTCACTCGTTACGCCACAGAATATTTAAAATTTTCACTACAGTTTTCATAAACAACCTTTTTTACTTTTTTTAGACTGAAAACAACACCACTTTGTATAGTATTTTTTGTACTGGTAACTCAGTCTATCTGACATCCGTTTTTGCATTTTTAGACTGGTAACACCATTTTTTTCAAGTATTTTTGTCAGTCTATCCGATAAGTTTTTTTAGACTGTCGACAATTTTTTTTTGTAGTGGTAACTCCGTCTATCTGAGCGCAGTATAGAGGTTTAGTACGCTCTTGTTTTCCTTGTGCGAGGGAGTTTTGGAGAAAACGTTCCAAAAGCGTAGCGTTTCGTCTCCCGCCCCCGTTACTATCGCTTCGCCGTCGGGCGAGAGAGCGAGATAGAGAACTCGGTACGAATGTCCAGTCAGTTTAGCCACCTGAAAAAAAACATTAGGTTTATAACTTTTTGAAAACTTTAACGCGATCTAATCTTCTGACTAGATAGGGTAGATACACCGTTTGTGGACATCTTAGTGTCAGTGTCATTCTCGGCCACTTTCGATTTTAATGTTAAAATAATATTTTTTAGACATTCACACAAACATGTTTAGTAACATCATAAATATATTGTTTATAATGTATTTGTGCAAAGATAAATCAAATGGCCATAACTGGAGCAGTGGTCACAACCGGTGCATCTATTATACATTTTAAAAAGCCTTTGTTATTGGCCCAGTGTGGTAAGATAATTATTCTCTTACTCGTGAAGTATGGGGCAGGATAAATGCAAGAAATGTTGTCATCTTATATCATACAATCATACATATACAGTAGGAGACGTATATGTCGAATCATACAAGTCAGCGGATGTGAAGTTGGCTACAATTTGCGCGAAACCCAATCAACGCACTTATAGCAAACTTCAGATCCCGCTTTGTATACAGGGTTATTTCAAATTAGCGTCCTCTTAGGGGTTTATTCTGTACATCAAAACTAACAACTTTTGTTCTGCGACTTTTGTTAAAACTCAAAAAAAATGTTGTTCCATAGAAAAATATTGTTCACCCGCGGCAAAATGTATGGAATAGCTGTTTTTTTTTTAGTTTTGACAAAAGTCGCAGAACTACAATTGTTAGTTTTGATGTACAGATAAGCCCCTAAAAGGATACTAATTGATTACAAGTAACCCTGTATACAATGGCCTCTTTATCTCAGGATGGATGTTCTAATATAAATGATGATGGATCAACCGACCTGCGTGAGCGAGGGGTACTTCCACACGAGGATCTGGTTCTGCGAGTAGCCGTGCGTCGACACCAGCTCGCTCGAGTGCTTCGACCACGCCAAGTTGCACACTTGAGATCCTGTCACAACATACAAACTCTTATTAACGTCTCATCTAGAACATTTACATATACTACTATTCTTTTTCTTCTTTTGTTTGGCGTCGCATTGTTGTGCATTTGCCAGTGTCGAGTATTAAGTTTTAATAATTTTTGATATTTTATCAAAATAGTCACTGTCGTAGTCACGTCATAGTCCAATAAAGTCGCGGTCAAGTCCAAACGTAGTCTAAGTCATACCTCAGTAAAGCAGTGGAGACTTTACTAGAGGTGTCTATGGAATTTTGATAACAGCACGGAAAGACATGATACGTCACATTATATCACTTGCCTACACTCATGCACGTAAATCAGCTCATAATCAACGAAATACCACAAATTTTCACTAATTATCACTGATAAAAACACAAGTTTAATTAAATAATACAATAAGGCGACATGACTTTTCCGCGTTCCCGCCAAAACTCTATATACTACTATTATTATTATTTCTACCTGCGTTGTCCCACTGCTGGCCAAAGGCCTCCCATCCCTCCTTCCAGACTGCGCAGTCTAATGCTGTGGTGGCCCAGTGCTTGTCATGAGAGTTCAGTTCGTCACGTCAGCCGCTGGGTCGGCCCAAAGGTCGTTTGGATTTTGGGACCCAGTCGGTGGTGACCTTTACCCAGCGGTCGTCCGGCGACAGACGAAACTCGCCCAATTCCATTAAACAACTATAGATTTTCTTGAAATAATACCAAAACTACGGTAAAGGTATCTATGCAGTATTCCATCTTCATACAAATGGTTGAAACGCGAGTCATACGCGCGCCTTCGAGTTCGGTTCGATGCGCCGTAGTGACGAACGAAGATGTGGGTTTGTAATCAGTAAGCGTGCAATTTACCAGGCGGAAAGCCCTAGCGCATGTAACGTACTGCGTACGCGGGGCGCCAGTTATTTATTTCCAGGGCAGGGCCGAGACGCAATACTGCATAGATACCATTACCGCGCCAAAACAATGAGGAAAAAGGATTCCGTGACCAAAAAGAGAAAATAATCTTGAGAAGATTGGCTTTGTGATTGTGGCGATGAGTTATTTTTCTACCTTTTTTATTTAAATAAAGATGAAAGGACTTGAGTTTTAGTGCGTTAGTCCTAAAAGTAAAACAATAAGCGCCCTGCGCGAGTATTTTACTGCGCCCCTAACTGCGCCTTCCAATAGTTGTCAAACTATTGTGGCCTGAGCAATCCTTTACTCACACTACTAATAGTGCCATAGAGCGCGAGATTCGTTGGTGTTCCCTAATAATTAACCTTTTTACAATTTCAGAGCAGAGGCAAGCAATCAAATAAAAAAATACTAAGCGCGAGCGTAACGAGCGCGAATTTTTTTCCGTACCTGTATCAACGCACTGCATAGGCTGTGACGTCAGAGTATTCCAGAAGCGTATGCAGCGGTCTGCTGTGCCGCCGCCTGAAGCCAGTAACCCGTGTTGGTGCGGCGACCACGCGATCGCTTTGACCGCCGCCACGTGCGCTGAGTAGGTTTGGACAGGGGATGTCGAGTGCTGGAAAATAAAAAAAATAATGATTTCAAACTAATTTTAAAAAATGATCTCAAAAACCTATTTAAATCTTATAACCTCGACAGCAGTGAAGGCCTAAGAAACATTAACGGGACGATTTTGACTTGTCCGAGAGAGGTTGGCAAGTAAGTTAGTTGTATTGTATTTTCTTATACATAGTAAATAAAGGCACTTGCCCTTAATTTAAACGGAAATCGGAAACTAGTGAACCCCTCAATAAATAAATATTGAAAAAAGCTATTGTATATAGAAATATTATATAGAAATATTATTTTATGAACAATCGCATCCGACATACTTTAACGACCGCAAAATAACCTACCAGGATGAGGAAAACAGTTAAAACACCAAAGCGGAAGACCGACCACATTACCTACCAAACTTACGCAAACCCTAACTCCACACTCGACCAAATAAACAAAATAAAACAATAAAAATTTGCCGTTTTAATTGAAATCTGAATCAAACCACAGACCACAAAGTGTAGATATTCATGTGTGAACGCGCGACGTTCCCATGGAAGTCCGGATATTTAAATTAGCTAATATAATCAGAATGATAAGGACAGAGTCCGTGTTGCGGCGGACACTTATCGAGGGTATCATTCCCGTTGGCAGACCGCGGGAGAGGTTTTTTCTTTGATTATTGCTAAGATATGTTAGCGACAGCTACTGTCGACAATATTGGGACACTGTTTAATCTTTTGACCGCCAAAGACCTTTATATATAGGCCGCGCCACACAAGTAGGCGGCTGTGACGCTGCGCTATATCCAATGCTGATTGAAGCTCACATAAAGCCGCGCGTTGATTGGCTATTGCGCAGTTTGTAGACAACTTCACATCCGCCAACTTATGTGGCGCAGCCTATACCTATATTTGACCTGTACTTCTGAGCTCTGGTCTTCGAAAAAACGAGCCCAATAATATGAATTAGAATCAAAGGGTTAAAGGAAACAGAGAACCAAATCACACAAACGTAATTTGCAATCTACTATTGGCTGTTAATTGTATCTATACTGAGTACACACGCCTGTCGAACATAGGTTTACTTAGCTAGAATATAAACCGTTACCTGTCCTGAGAACATAGCCTTTTACTATCAATCCCGTGACAGCGAAAAAATATCAGCTGTTCCATACAAGAAGTTCATTAATTCTGGAAAAAATGTATGGAACAGCTGATTTCTTTTTCGCAATGACGGGTTGATCCTAACTAAACATTGTTAAAAAATAATATCAGTAATAATCCAATTAAAAATATCCTACAGTAAACATTGTTCGTGACGATAAGTGTTACACCTCTGCAAGTTCTTGCACTTTGCAAACCAAACAAAACAGTACAAGGTTTTACCTCTCATTTTTGGTCGGGACATAACTCAATTAAGATATTGTTATAAGGTTTAACTCATTTATCCTGAAACTCTCACTCTCTCTCAAAACATTCCTAATGACACAGAGAGAGAGAGATAATATCAAAAGCCGAGTAATACGGATCCAGAATCATCAGTGTCGTACCAAATAACGCAACAAAAATATGGGAAACATCCAAATTAGGAAAGTGGAAGATCCGCATGTAACATAAAATGGCCCCATAAAATACTGGCAAAGTTGCACTAACGATATTGAAATAAAGGGATTTCAAATGCGCGATTTTAAGATATGGGGTGCTTTTTGGTTTAATAGCGCTGCATTTTGTTGCCTTTTTGGCACTTTTATGTTTAAATCTTTATTACCGTTTAAAAAGTATGGTTAAGTGATGGTATGTCTCTCACAAAGTGTTAAAAAGTTTGTGCGATATTATTCAAAGATGAAGATTTTATCATGATTATAATCATCGGCAGAAGTATAGTCCACACATGGTCCTAATCTATACTTTTCCGTTACTTCACGTACTTTCAGTGCAACGAGCAAGTGAAAACGACTTCTTGCAGTCGATAGTACGATTTGTTTTACAAATCGTCTGTACATCTTATCTGGTGGGTTTCGTCCTAAGTTTATCATCGTGATATACATTCGAGAACTTTACGACCCCATCAAGCATGACCTCAAAGTATATGCTAGGCGCATAGGATGTTTTTTTCAAAAACCTAAAGAACATACTTGAGCCAGCCTGAATGCCTAGTTGTGACCAAGTTTATAGTACTTTACTCAAATAATGCAGTAAGGAAATTAACTTCATAGCGGAAACTCAGGACCTATCTATGATAACATAGCCTAACTCTACTGAAAAGGTAAGTAAGCTCTGTTTTGTTCTGGGCGCCTGGTATTTTTGTCCATATTTCTTCTTTCATTTTTTAAATATAAGCCTATTTTGAATACGAATTGATTTTTAACTTTTTTTGTTTGATAGGTCTATATAGCCCGGGAGGTAACCGCAAAAATGCAACTACATACTTTCTAAAAGCTGATTTTTTGGTATTACGTTGTCGTGGTGGAGTACAACAATACCCCGGAGTCAGTCGGCTGGGATGCGTAGCGTTAGGGGTGGGGATACCAGTTTGAATTTTCAAAAAAAAAATGAATATCTTGCTACTACTCCTGGAAGTTTAAAATTAGTGTATTAGTAGATAGATGTTTAAAGAAAAGTTTAACTGCAGCCAATTACCTTAAACATGTAACAGAGGCTCTATGTGGGACTGACAGATATATTTTGGGTCATTGCCTGTTAGCACGGCAATTTATGCCATAGAAGAGTAATCGTAATAAAATGATAGTTACCATAGACCAGACGAAGAGTTTGTTGTCGTTGCCGCCAGAGGCCAGAGACTGTCCGTCCGGCGACCACTTGAGACCGCACACTTCTTGTCTATGCCCGGTGAGGACGCGAGACGACTGGCTCGCTGCAACAAATCACAAAATTCATTGAAAAATACATCATTCTTCCTTACAAAAGCATATTTTTACTTCGTAAAGTATACATCTGAGGGGTTACTCCAGGTTTACACGTAAATTGAAACTACAGTTGTTTCCGTATGGCTCTATACTTTTTGCACAGCGCCCCTGGCGGTAACGAGGAAGAACTAACCAAAATGTATGGAGCCACACGCGAACATGTAAGTTTAAGTAAACTACGCAAAACCTGGACTAAGGGCTCTGACTATTGTTTTCTAAACCTTGCTGTCTACTCTAGATAAATATGGTATAATATAATATAAATATGGTATGAAGCCAAGGCTTTTGAAATAAAGTATCCATTAGCTCTAAGCAAATAATAGAAATGATCTAATATGTAATATTCACAAACGGACAAAAACGATAGTGATTTGATTCTGAAGATTCTTAGTAATTGAAAAACCGGACAAGTGCGAATCAGGCTCGCACATCGAGGGTTCCGTACCAGTACTAAATCCAGAAATGTTCTCAAAATTGTGAACTAAGTTGTTAAAATCTCTATACTACATCGACAAAAATGTTTTTTTTTTTTTTACTTTTCTCGTCACACATCGAAAATTACACATTGTTAAAATAATTAAAAACCTGTTTAAGCATGTGCTAATGAAGTTCTTTTATATGATACCTTACATGATACAATTTACTCACTTTAAATTTTGAACCCATATTTTGTGAATTTTGAGGCCCTATTTTTTTGTGATTCACAGTTTGATTTGTACAGTTTTTAGATTTATTCCTATATGTGTACTCTGAGACAATGCTTCTCGCCAAATTTCATAGTTCTATGTCGACGAGAAGTACCCTGTAGGTTTTCATTTTTGTGAGTGTCGAAATATGCGGTTTTTTACGACATAAACGGCTCTAACTTTTTTAAACGATAACTGAGAAGTTTTTATTTTACACAACTGCAAGAGACCATAGATATACGTATACACTTTAAATTTCAACTGATCATCATACGCGTTCCCGAGATAAAGAGTCTTGACATACACACAGTCGGACAGACGGACAACAAAGTGATCTTATAAGGGTTCCGTTTTTTTTCCTTTTGAGGTACGGAACCCTTAAAATACGAATAATATAAAAAACTTAAAAATACACAATATCACAACACTATGCGACAGACAGACACCCACTCTCCTTGTCAGACCCTCTAGTTACCCGACTTAAAAGTTGCAATTTTCCTATCCTACTAGGAGTTTTCCCTAGTTGTCTAATATTTAGGTAGTAATTACTATTTAAAAATACCGCTTACGCGATTTTCAAAATGTGTCATAGAGTCTCTCATTTAGTTTAGCAAAATTCGCATTATACTTGTCAATACGTTTCAATATCATCATATCACCGAAAAAATGGACCCATTAGGTATTCAAGAATTACAAAGCGCACACAAAACAAACATAACACAAGACGTGTAACATGTTAGATATTGCAAGAACTGCTTCTGACACAGTAAAAAAAAATAAAAAAGACCAATAAAATAAACAAAACTTTTCAGATAAAATCATATTTTTATATCACCGCAGCCACTTTTTATATCACAAACATGGCAGTTTTAATCACATGTCACATCTTAATTGACCATAAAATCATTCATTTGTCCCTAATTTCACGGTTTTGTATTTAAAAACGCAAAATAAACATTAATTAAAAAGATATAAATTGTAAGACCACCCAATTTGTGATATTAATGTCAGAGAACACTTATCTATGTCATGGTACAACATCCGACGTGCGTCGCTACCGGAATTAAAACAAATATTTTAGAAAAAATCGGCCAAGTGCGAGTCGGACTCGCGGACGAAGGGTTCCGTCCCGTGTGGGAACCCTCCTTAATTTATTTTAATTTTTTTTTTGGGATATGGCTACAAAACGCGTTAAATTAAAGGAAGTGGTGGGAGACCTTTGCCCAGAAGTGGGACAGCATAGGTTGAGATAAAAATGTGTGAAAATTTCAACTATCTAGCAATATCATGCAATACAGCCTGGAGGCCAATCGCACAAAAAAAAATACAGCTGAACTACAATTGAACTTTAACTGAACTTCGACTTTTTGTCTATTTTCGTATCGCACTAATGATTTTGACTAAAGTTGAAACGCAACTCGATCAGAGTTGGAACGTAACCGGTGTCAAATGAACGGTTGGTGTATGATGTTTAGCGCAATACCTAATTCCTTGAAGCTGAATCGAAATTTAACTTTAACTGAATTACAGATGGAACGCAGCTGTTTAAAATTAACGCGATTGGCCTGCAGGTGAGACAGACGAACGGACAACAAAGTCTTACTAATAGGGTTCCTTTTTTACCTCTTGGGTACGGAACTCTATAAACAATTGTATAGTGCTTGTCGCGACATGGTTGTAGAAAGGTACCGTAGCAGTTCAAGATATACTGAAAGTCCTATCAATGTTAAAATTGTCCCCGAACATATCATTTACTCGATCACAAAGCTATTACGACGAGAGAGTTAGTGCTGTTGTCAATTCTTGAGGCAATTCTCAACCGCAAAAATGTATGGACAATCACTATCACTAGTTGTCAACTGTCAAATATATGTATTGGAATTTGACAAGAATTTGACACCATCGGGACAAAAACACTGCAACTAGCTGCTGAATCAAGATGTTTTCATGTCTCTTTCTAACTCATGGTACATTAAATCAATGTATCTCTTTATTTCCTTTCTCGATCGACCACATTATCCTTCTGGTACCTCTGTGTACTCGATGATAGTCAAAGAAATAGCATGAATTTGTAAAACAAATAATAATCAATTAATGAAACTACTTGAATTTCTGATTAAAAATGTGTTTTTGTTCGTGATATCGCCTAGCAACAAGTTCTTCCGGATAAAAAAAAAATCGGAATTAACGCCGTGTGTAAAGGGTGTAAATAACTATCTCCATCAATATACTTGTATCATATGCATCGACGTAAAGAAACGGAAAAATTTTAAGGGTTCCTTTCCGTAACAGAACCCTAAATATGCAGACATATTTACGACTACCTAAAAACCACATCGCCAAATTTCAGCTCAATATTATTATGTATTAAAGACGCGGTCAAAACTTGATCTCCAATAACATAAATAATATAATTATCTTTTGTTGGATGCAGACGAAATAGCAGTAAAAATGCTTTTATCTCCCGTGCCCAGACAGACACCTAGACACCTAAATAAAATAAATTAAAAAATAAAAAGAGTTAAAATAAATATTGATGCATCCAAGATTCGTTTTTAATGTGCTCTGTTATTGATTCCAAACGACACTTTTATGCGGGGTTTACAAATTTTGTGACACTATGGTGATATAAATAAGTGATATTATTGCTTATTCTTATTTGGTGTCGTTGAACTAAGATGCTAATGCAATATGCAAGCGACTGAATCTAGAATATCTGTGATTTATGCATACAACCCGGGCAGGCGTTTGACCGAGACATATTTATAGCCAAAGATGACATTTAAGATTTTGCAGATACAATTTCTATTTAGTGCCATTACTTTTTAATATCTATAAAAATGATGACCTTGTCTAAGAGGTTCCTTATCTATGTTTCAGCTAAATTAATTTATTAAATTATTCGTCTTATTTCGTATTGATATAATTAGTGTATCGTTTGAACAGGTCTAGCTGCAGTATTAAGAATACAGGGTTAAACGGAACACAACAAGTCGATAGGAGATCGTTATGTACAATTTTTAATTAGCCATAAACCATGATAAATATCATGTCTGTTACTTGGTTTATATGAAACTATTACGATACAGTAAAGACTAAAAATAACTTAAAAGGAGCAAATAGATCGCAAAACCATGGCACGAAACTAGTAAAAGAATCAGCTCTTTTTTATTTATGCTTCAACCAAGGCAGAATTTATAATAATTTGTTTGAAGGACATATTCTTGTCAAATTGCGTATACTACATATTTATAAAACAAAGTCATTCCCGCTGTCTGTCCCTATGTATGCTTATATCTTTAAAAATACGCAACGGATTTCGATGCGGTTCTTATAAATAGATAGAGTAAGTAAGTAAGTTCGTATAGGCCGGGTGGCTAGCCCTGGTGTCTGAGTTTTTAGGCCGCCTGAAGGCCTCTGACATGGCTAAACGGTTAAAACAACGATAGATAGAGTGATTCAAGAGGAAGGCTTATATATACATATAATACACCTGTGCAAAGCCGGGGCGGGTCACTAGTATTATCCATCATAGAATTAATCCCATATTTAAAAAAAAACACACACACACACAACGATGAGCATGGACTCCTTTCAAAGTGAGCCACCGTTCTGTCCAACCCTGAATTATTTCAATACAACCAATTATCTCATAGCAACACATCTGGTCTTGAAGCGAGTTTTCACTAGGTATTTTACAACTTGTTATTGCGTATTGGTACATAGTAATGCTAGGTCTTCGACCGTTCCTAGCTACTCTAAATTCTTGCTAATTAATTATAAATGCCAAATTAAGTCTGTCTGCCACGCTGTCTGTTTATGGTAATTTTTGCGGCTACAGAAACAGATCTTAAAAAAAACGTGCTTGAGGATGAAATCCGAATTCGTGGGTGGATACACACTAGGAATGCTATAAATAGATCTTACTTGCTGCTTATTCTGTTTAGATTTGACTAAGACTTGTTAAATAGATAAAGATTACAGAAAAATACTTGCGAAAGTAGATTTGTTTATTCAGATTTTATTGCGAAAGTAGATTTGTTTATTCAGATTTTATTGACCGACAAACCACCGGAGGAGGTACTTATTAGACGCGAATATTTTTTTTTATGTACGCATAACTTTTTTTAAAGTAGTCCGATTTCAATATATATTTTTTTATTGGAAAGGGTATACTTCGAAATTGATCTCATTTAAATGTTATCGAAATCGGCTGAGCCATTTTTGATAAATCAACAATAATGTGAAAAATGCGAAATATTCGCGAATTCGGTAGACGGGTGAAGTCGGTCATTCTATTTTTTTTTCAAAAAATAATTTTCAACCTAAACCAAAAGTAGCTTGCTTGTAGATGTCCGGCGATGATAATAGTTCGATGGGTTTCGAATTTGCCGTCCTGGGACAAAATAGGTGCTAGAACTTATTAACTCGCGGACAGGATGAGCTGATAGCTAAAACATACATATTACATGCTATTGAATACAGCTGAAATATTGAGTTGTTACTATAAAATTCTGAAGTGGTGTTGACACTAAACCGAAATATTATATAAAAGTCCGACATCCCAAACACTGATGTGTCTCTACTACGTACCGACAGCGAATTATGAGGCCATGCTCACTTTAAGATACACGTACTACAGACATGTTCGACCACCTAATTATAGGCCGAATCATACAAGTAGGCGGATGTGAAGTCAGCTACATGCTGCGCAAAAACCAATCAACGTGCAGCTTTATGTGAGCTTCAGTCAAGATTGGATATTGCGCAGTTTGTAGCTAACTTCACATCCGCCGACTTGTGTGATTCGGGCTACAACCCATGTAAGTATGAGCATGTACACTCACGAGGCGTCCTGGTGTCCCGCTGCCGTATGTGCCGGTCCCGCGAGCCCGAGCTTAGGATGTCTCCATTCCACGCCAGCGCGCCCACTCGCGCTATATGACCCTGTAGCTTGGTCACCTGCCAACCAAAATGTACATGTCAAAATATGATTAAAAAATAATTAATAATACCTCAAATCAAGACCGAAAAGAGTGACAAGAAAGAATGGCCTATACCCAACAGTGGTTGGATACAAATTGAATACAGATACGAGTAGAAGAGTATTTTACCTCTTTATTGACAGCGACGTCCCAAACGCTGATGTGTCCCTTCTGCGTGCCAACAGCCACCAGGTGGCCACGCTCGCTCCACGCCACTGACGTCACGGCGTTGCCTTCCGAAGACAGGTCGCACAGCCGCGTCACCTGACACAATATATCACAATCAGATAAATGACTCAGAATCAGTCAGAGAAATAAATACATAGCAAATTTTAAACGCTCGCTATGCTCGCGCTTGTTGATAGTGGTTTTTGGGTAAGCGCCGTTACTTAGCAGCCAGCGGAGATGAGTACATCAGATTTATGTATTAATTCTTGATGGTGCACATGCTTTACAATAAGTAAAATCGTCTAAACTGGATATGCATGAATGGCTATCTAATTTCTTTCTATATCTTACCTGGCTGGTACACGCACTCCATAGATACACACAACTGCCCAGCCCCACACTGAGTACATTTTGCGCAGACCAGTCGACAAGATTCAAGTAGAAGTCGTCCTGCAACTCCGGCGCGTCCAAAACCTTGAACGGGATCCGGGAGATCTTTCTGGTGGCCTTGCGGGGGGATCGCAGCAGCTTCTCCGACTTCGCCGATATGGGGGATAGGCTGAACGGAGAAGGATCTAGATTCTCCTGGAACAAAGAGAAAAGTACTTTAAAATAATGCTTAGTTACTAAAGAAGATAGTTTCAGGGCAAAATAAATGTGGAAGTTGTGAAGTCTTGTGACATTGGGACGGACCAACACGAACATTTAAAGGTGCCTTGTTTGACTACGGAATTCCAAAAAATAATCATTATTTCAAATCTTAACAAGGGTTAAAAGGTCACAGCTGAGATGCGGAGGCAAGTTCAGAAGTGTCGTAAAGAGACCAAAATCTTTCAGTCAAGCTCTGATAATTTTGCGATCTTGAAGAATATTGTGAAGAGGTTGCAAACATGCATAATAATTTGTGATATTTTTACCAAGCAACCTAAATATAATCCAACTTTAGTAATGCCGCAGTAAAAACACAAATACACAATACGAATACTTGATAAATTCATAACATGGAAACTAAAACGGGAGCCCGCTGTAAATAAGTAGATAAAATAAAGATAGCCATACAAATGGTAATAAAACGCTAAATTCTGCCCATACGACGAAGCTTGACGACAAAAACTATTTCCATGTACAGAAACAGAGCCAGTGACGTCAGACAGACAACGTGATGTTGTCCTATTGTAATTTGCTTAATATACCTACGTACCTACATCATAATGAGTCTTGACAAAAACGTAATAACCTACCTAACCTATTAAACTTATATGTTGCGGCTGCACGAACATAATTTTACATATTATTCAAACTATGAACTACAGTAAATCAATAAAGATTTTACGGAACCATTACGCATCTCTACGCAATAGAAAAAGATATGATGCAAATATTGAGCGACAAGGAAATATACAATACGGTAATCGAATTGTGGGCTTACTTTTTGAGAAGTCAGTTGAAAAATAAAGGGATATTACTTTAAAGAACTCTACAAGTTGACGCATAACTTATACAGACATGTATGGAAAGTAATTTCTAAATGAGACGCTCGAGATCTGAGTACAGTTAAAAGCGCATTTCACGAATATTTTGAACAATTTGCGGAACCGACAAAGAGTATAAAGGTTGTATAACAAGTATGAATGAAGAATTTTAAAGCTCCATAAGCCCGCTTGGAAGATTCCATAATTTGGGCGAGATACTTCAGAAACTGTACAAAGCATAGCAAATATTACAATGTATATTTTACACTACGTGGACTCGTTTAAGATATACCAAATTGATAGGTAGGTACTTATTTTAGAAGAGAAGAATTCCTCAACCCTAATGCTTCTCGTAGTCCGTTTTAAACCATCCCAGCAGATCGGACATAGCCAACAAGCATCATACCTTAGCAATTACCTACCTATTGCGACTACTATCTGACAAGCTAATTACGGAAGTTATTATCCGTTGACAGGTAACAATAGAGAAGTTTATGTCTTAACTGGCCATACGATCAAACAGCGTTCATTAACACCCAAGATGTACCTACAACGTAATTGCCCCAAGGACCACATAAGCAGAATTGCTAGTGTTAAAGATATAAACGATGCAGGCACTAATAAACGACACAATAGTAATAAAACATACGAACATTAAGTAATTTACACAGAAAATGATGATAGTGCAAAAACTTTTGACGAATTGAATTTGTTAATTTCAACACCGCACGATACATCCGAAAATAAAAGCTTTGCAAAAAAGGTACTATAAAACGCATACGAAACAATCGCCACACGAGGCAAATGCTCCGTAGCTCAAGCATGGCGAATCACACAAAAAACTCAAGAACTAAACAAAAAACTATCTAGATTTTTATTACAGCATTAAAAATCTTGAAAATGTCTAGACCAGAATGTAAAAATATTCAAATTAGACGAATGCAAAACAACTTTTAGGCGCTATCTAAAACGAGACGTACGTAAATATTAAAATTGTAATAAGAGTTCATGGAAATGTTAGACGCTGAGTATTCGAACAAACTAACAACCAGGAAACAAATTGAAGCCTCCTGAAGCGTAACACAGTCCTTGAAAGTTCGGCTACCCGAACTCTTTTGTGCAAAAGAGGCGAAAAAAACGCAATAAACTCAACGTGTGCTGATAGCAGCTACATTTGTCAGCGATTTTTTTACAAGTGCTTTCAATTAATCATTAAAAAATCCTATACAAAACATTTTGATTACTCTTATTGACAAGCAGAATTGAAATAGCTGATAAATGAAGGAACATACATTACAAAATGTGTTTCTGAATACAAAGCAATTAAAACTAAATGCGGTAGCGAAATTAAAATGGCCGTAATTATGCGAACAGTTATTATTACATAATGACCGCTCATGTCCAGACCGACCATATAAGAGGTCAACCATTTAAGCAAACAACAGCGTGCATTTATTTAGTTTATTGCCGTCAAAAGTGACACAAAGTTAACATTTCTTAATGTTAATTTTGGCACCGACAAAGTCTCTTGAAATTCTAAGTATTTTGCTGCAAAAAGTGCAGGTTTCTCATGAGCCACGGCAATTTCAAGTCCGTGAACCCAGCTTTATTGCTATCCTAAGTAATCTAGATAAATAACACCTTCATAAAGCGGCTCAAGTTTCGTGAGACACAACGTGGGACGCCATTACCATATGCAGCCAAATTTTGATCTCGATCCTTTTATTGTTGCACTACAGAATTCGGCAACGTGGGAGAAAAATACTGGTGCTTTTTCGGTTTTAACAATCGCATAAGGTAAAGTAAACAACAAAAGGAGTTGTAGTGTCCGAGCCGGACACATTTTGTTGTAATTCAAGCGAACACATCTGGGTCGACGCCTACGTCTACCAAAACTTAAGGGGAAACAAGCGAGGACAATAAACATGAATGTTTAAGTCAGGCGCATGCTCAATAAATATCACTGATAAAGGAAAGATTTACACGTAATACTACACACAACAAAGATATCGTACGCGACACCGTTGCGGCGTCCCAATTCAACAGCTATTCAATCAATTGCAAAAACGAACATGCGAGGCAAATTTAACACGAATGCTTTCACGTCAACAGAAACTGAGATTGAATCTATCGTCAGCGAAATGAGAACGAAAGTGCATCAGTGCACGGTGATTAATTCTGTTTAGGAATATCATATTGACTTAACAACTGCCCCGCCTCCGTGTGTCGACGACTCCTTGGCCTTGCTTGTCCAAATTGAATGCATATTTTTATATTACGTAAGGTTGAAATCGCCTGCAGCGAATTGCAACTGGTTTGGTGACTACAGATGCGTCAGCGCAGATTTGGACGATAAAGAGATGCAGACAGGTAGCACACAGGTTGTGACAGGCATGGAAAGAGTTATTTTTATAAACTCAGTTTGTTGACATCATTTTGGGTCTAGACTGCAGGATAGATGTTAATCTAATAGCAACGAAGCAACGGCCTTACGACTTAAAGCATCACGTTAACGCATGAACCAGATATTGTCAACTTATTATAGGCACAGACAGGCACATCATATATTTAACATCTGACAGGTACTAGTTGCGATTTAACTAACCGAGAATAACAATGCCAAAAACCGGTAGTTGACATCTTCGAGCGGCCTTGATATCAGTGGCAAAAAGCGAGCAAGTTTACTGAACGCTGCTTTGGTCAGGTTACACAATAATCCCAGGATAGCCAATCGGATTCATTACTCTTCGTAGAAGACGATACGGTTTGTGATTAGGTTTTGGTACCAAATAGCGCATGACTAAATGTCGGAGATTGAAGTCGCCTCTAGCGGGAGGTAAACGTTCTCTTACAATTTGGGTAACGCTAATGCTATTTTGATTACTCAAAATTGCCTTTTTTACGCAATGGTAGATGGAATCGTCGGTAATTCCGCGGGTCACGTCATAGGTGGAATAATGTGGTCACGTCATTTTGTAATAAATGGGCATTTAACTACACACTTAACTAGAGTCAACAGCATTATAAGCAGAACAACGTGGTAAAAAAAATGTAAAGATAAAAAGAGAACTCGTTTAGAAAAAGTGGTGATAATAAAACTAATTGCCTATTTCCTGAACTGCAATACTATTTGCGAATGAGGAAGATGCTGTGGATGGGATCATAATAGCATTGGCAGAGAGCGACATAGATCGATCCAATTGGCCGCTTCCTCTACACACAATTGCCCCATTCAAACCGGAATAGACAAAAAGCTCCTCACAAAGGAGCGTGCAATTGTCCACAATAAAACTTCGATCTAGCTCAGACCACAAAGACATTCAATTGTACATAAAAACTCTCACAAACACTAATTGAAAAAAGCATCTAGATAAATGAACACGAATCTAGACGCACAACATTAGATTAGATACTAATGACATGACAGCAGCGCTAGGGCAGGAAAAAGAAAAATTTCAATCTTACACAAACCACAATGATGTAAGACGAATGAGCAATAAGAATATAAGTTTGTTAACCCCAGACGGCAGACGCATAAAAAGCTAGATTTCCAGCAGGTAGTGACTAGATCGCAGATAGTGGATTGATTGGTACTATAAATGAACGACAAATCTGTGACCCGAGCGCGCATCCGTAATCAGGTCACGTCGCAGTAGATGCAATAAAAGTATACAGCTGCAGAAATTTCCTTCTTCTTCGCCATGTTTCAGACGAAAATTTGTCACGTTTAAACCGACCACGTAACCTCTTCTTGAAATTGTCCTTTCAAAATTTTTGCAGAACCTCGTCATGCGTGAATGTGACTTTATACATAGAGCTCTATTAAAAGCCTTCGAGGTCATTTACCGAGATTGCGCAACTTTGTAACAAAAAAACATTTAGGAATGCGATGCGGCGGAAAAATCAACAGAGCGAAACGTTTTGGTTGCAACACTTTTTATCGCCTGCACTCCGACTTTAGGCAAAACATTTTCTCACAGTATTTCAGTGTTTTAATTTGTTCAAGAACAAGTTGTGTACGTTATAAAATGCAGGTTTGTGTTTAGCACGCTAGATTTACCTAGAAAATACAACGAGTTTTGGAAGGCTAATGCTTACCCAACCATTAAAAGACAGCAAACAATGATGGCACTACAGGATTGTCGAATCAATTGACTTAACAGTGTCAACAGTCAACAGAAGAAACCCTACCGGGCCTCGATAGCGAAAAGCCTTCGCAAATAAGTACTGTGTCAACAGAAGGAAAAAAATTAAGGCCGCGTAGAGGCCTGGCGCGAAATTCCCTCGAGCAGCAGTAGACTATGTTGACTCGGCAAACAAACCACCGGCCGAACACGGATGGCCACTTCTGCTGACCGGTTCAATGCCTGACGAAGACAACACTCACCGCAAGGAAACATTGGACTGGTCCTCGCATATGCAAACACGTTTAAATTCATAAGCTCAGAGGTTTTTTGCAGTTATAAAACTCTCAAATTGCGGTTGTTATTAAATTTTATATTTCTACTGCAATTTTAATCTAACATCTGCAGGATGTGCCATTTTTTGCGAGTCGAATAACAATAGCGACAAACGAACGCCATAGCTTTTATATCAAAGCCCAAACCTAGGCATAGACCGTACATAATACACAATACCTAGCCAGTCAGTAATGAACTTAGAATTCTATTGTAATGATACGTCGGTCTCAACTTGTGATGTGTCAGTCATCGACATTGTCATATTTGGAAACGACACTCGTCCATATCAGAACTATCAGATAACAATCCAGACATCTGCATAATGATTAGCGAGTTGTTAGTGTCAATCAATGCTTTCCTATCAGTGGCTATGAAATGAAAAAAATATAAATAGGCATGTAGGTGTTGGCGACCCAAAAAACGTTCAAGGTAAAATGAACGAGCTAGGTACGTAATCGAGAGCTAACTAGTAGCAAAAAAATAATTTTGTCTATAATTAACAAGAAATTCGTATCGAGATGTCTCTGAAATTAAAAGAGCACCCACACAATGGTAGAGAAACGTGACTGTGCAGCAATACGGGGACAATCTAAGACATGATCTAGATTGTAACAGCACCACGGCAGCCGACAGACGTGTGTCCAAAAACAACTACAAAGAAATCGATTTCATGCAGCCGAATAAAAAATCAAAAGAAAAAATGCATCGATAGAACCTCACTTCGCCAAAACTTACGAATCATCCCCTGGCAATGACCGAAGTCTAGACCAAAGCTTATCTCCAACTTCACTCCTGTCTCTGCTAAAAAACATCATAATAGCTATACGATGAGCAAATGCGCCACGAGTCGAATTATTACTCGAGACTTTTTATCGCTATTCATTTGAAACTATTACTCTGCAAATGCTAGAAGCTCCAACCGCTAATATTATTTGAGCATTCACAATAATTACAGGCCTTGCAACAGTAATTTGGCCGAGCTAATTGATTTAACATTAGGTTTTTACGAGTGTCTAATAGTGACGACTATTTTATTACTTACCAGATAATGACTCCATTTGATTTTTACAACAGATTGAAATGCAAAACTTTCGTGACTAAGATTAATTTGGAGGCGATGAATTCCTTTCTAGGTACGAAGATGGCAAAATCGATTAAAATCAGCGTGAACCGAATGAAATTAGAAGCATTTCTATTTTTTACCGGTAAAGATCCTAAAAAAGGAATTAGCATTGAAAGCCGATTTAGTTTCGCAACTACTTTTTGCATCGCTGCAAAAATACGACGGGATGATTTCGGCCGGACAGATATGTACATTTCGTGTGTTGAAAATTTCAATCACGGACTCGTCGGAGCTCTTACTGCTGAGGGAAAAAATCAGCAGCAGTCGTGATACAATCAGACCGATGAACCCGATGATCGCACGAATCATTGAAATGCGCAGCCGCAAGATCTGTAAATTGCAAATCGTCTAGACTCTTATCCGTTCAAGGCCTACATGCAAAAATCTCGAAGCTCTCAAGATTAGTTGCCGCAGTTTAGAGAAGTTTAACGCGCCTTGGAAACTACACGCGGATCGATCTATCGATGTTGCTGGCCTGATACACTCAGGCGCTATGAATTTCTAAAGTTCCCCACTATTCTTATTTTCATTCTGAATCATCGGCATCATACCGAAAAGGACCTTGCCTTGTCGGTGACTAAGCTTTGGGCGCGCTTAAGTGTTCTCCAGATAGAAATCGAATTCCCTAAATTTTAATATAATGAGTGTTTTAAATCTTTCCCGACCTTTGAGATGAAAATTAATTGCAACTGTCAAGTCTCCGTAAGTGTTTCTTAAGTTTAAAATGTAAAGCAATTACGCACCAAATCCGAAGCCATTCCTTGATTCCAAATTGTTATCTTTTATGCGTCGTTTGAGATTCGTTCAGGATCGGGCAAATCGGGTAAAATGTTATCTGTATCAAATTATTCATACCCTGGAGTTTCGAGTGGAATGGCAATAATGTGAGCAATAAAATTAGGAACCGCGACGCAATAACCACAATTCAGCTTAATTTAAATCAAAATCTGGATATGCATGGCAATTATGACATGGGACTCCAAGGTCAGGTAAATCTGCAGATTCATCCACGACCTTAAACTTGATTCGTGAGAGCGCTCAATGGTAACTTACTTGTTCTGACAAACAAGCTAACAAATCCGACTTGCATTCAGGCAAGTTTTATGATTTTAAAATATTTTGCCGGTTTTACACGTGAAAAATTTACAATTACAAAACGTAACTAGAACAATTTTTAACAAAAACCCTATAACTAAGTAGACACATGGATTACTAGAGAGCATCTTTGATGAATTTAATCAAAACACGAATATACGAGTGCAAAACAAAAAGCTTTTCTATTATTCAAGATGTAACACGAACCTGGAGATTTATAAGAAGCCGCATACGGAATTGAATCACATAACAATGCATTTTTTATTGTAATGCGCAAAATTTGTATTCATTGCATAATGCAGGAGTAATCCAATGGGTGGTGCCGTCAAAAATGGCATTAGAAATTCATGTAAGTATAGATTTTAATGTGCTAGTGTCTGGTTTAGATTTAGTATGCCTAGACATTGGATGGAGTACACTGACACTGGTATTTTTGAAGCAATTAAATTGTACAAAGATATAATTTGCAAGTCAATTAGATTTGGAATTTTTGTGCCACGACTAAATTGTAGCTGATGTGGTTTCGCTTGCATAATTTTTGATAGATTTGCAGAGATCATTGACATCTCTTGATATGCCATGATGTTGTTTCCTGGTCCATCAATTTCGTCTATAATTTTAATGGCAATATTTATCAATATTCTCCACACATATTAAATTCTACGCTTGGCCTCTTTTCTCTGCATAATCATCTGATTCGATCCTGTGATCGGTTTTAGATTAAATCAGCAATTTGACAATTTCGTCGGCCACTTGTTACTGTTCGTCCGATTCTTTACTTATCTTGTCTTGACCATCTCTGTAATTACCCAAATCAAGTTTAGTGGTAACGATGTTTGACTTTGTGTTAAAGTCATCTTTAATTAGGTTCGATTCTCCAAAATCCAGAGCCAGCAAAAGCTTGACCTTCGTTCTAAGTGGTAGTGTTTTTAATCATACTTTTTTCTTTATCACCTGTTGACAGCACCACGCGTGGCTTGGAAGACGGTCGTGCACGAGCATCGTCGCTCGACTGACAGGTGGCTAATGCAAGCAAATGGTTACCTCTCGCTGTCTATAAAAAACTAATGCGAGCTTTGATTCTGATGATTTGTTATTCGATCTATTAATAGTGACGTACGTGGTTGCTATGTTGATTTTTTTCACTTTTATTGCTCTCTATATTTTTGCATATTTTTTTGTTCTAAGAATATGAAATTTAGCATCGTTCTGCTGAAATGACACGACATTGTTTATCTGAAGTGAATAATTCGATAAGCGTAAAAGTTATCGAGTAAACGTCAAAATACTGTCGTTAAATTTTAGCAGCTAAAAACATGCGAGATCGCAGTAGAAAAAACATTTTATGCACTAACGAGGATGTTGAAACAGTGCTAAAGAGCATTATTGTCTATCTACTGGCTTTTTCATTGGGCATTCAGCACTTTGCACCTAACCGCAATGTTTATTCAAATGTCAAATAGATTCTAATCCGATGCGACGGTACAAGGAATCCGGCAAGTTACTGTTATAGGAGCCTGCACGATGTGTTTGCATTGCACGATGACCTGTGCATTTCTAAGGCCTATGCAATGTACATACTCATTAAGTTTCACATAGAATTTATGTTGCATCACAACTAAAATAATATAAGTTGCTCTGCTTTGCAGTTTGATAGATTTTCAATGGTGTGTCTCAATGTGGTGGTCTAGGAGCCGCGGTGATCTAGTGGTAGTAACACCCGACCTGCAATCATGAGGTCGTGGGTTCAAATCCCGATGAGATTCCGTACCTATGTACGGGATCTCATCCAAAGAAAGTCATTGGAGTTTCTTTGGAACTTATGTACGGAATTTCACACCTGGCTTTTCGGTGAAGGAAAACATCGTGAGGCAACCTACTTACGTCCGTGGAAGAAATGAGATGGCGTATGTGAATCCACCAACCCACACTGGACCAACGTGGTGAATATGGCTCAATCACCCTTCGTAGGTAGGCTTAAGTCCTGCAGTGGACTATTAAAATAAGGCTGGTACAGTACACATTCTCAATGGAATTCCTTCATTGAAACTCGCGTTCGATGCAATTTTTTCTACAGTGTCAATTTTGATGGTTAATTTGTTAGATGTGCATTTCATTAAACAGTTTTACAATTTTTTTTACTGTAGGATTATCAATTAAATAAACTAAAACGGTTGTTAGTATCTATTTCGTCTGGTCTAGTATTTTTGGAGACTAAAAATAAATAATAACTGTCCAACGTGCTCATGTCTACGTTCATTGTTTTATTTGAACAATGCATTTTTTTTCGGTGACCGCGCAACCATTGTTTCAAATCACGAATGCAATCACAACCACGATAGGAATTATAAAATTAATACACTAAACCGAATGGAGAACAAGTTTAATCTTTTAGCATTGCATAAAATAATGTTGGATAGAGCGGCGATCTATTATTTTACCGCACCTACCGATATTTCTGAATCTCTACCAATTTGGCGTTTGTCCTACCGAAACACCGAAATGAAGCATTTTTTCAAAGATTTCTGAGATTATTAGATAATTCTCCGTTTTGTACCGAATTTCAAGTTTCCAACAAATAAAGGTTGTCTATTAGGACAATTTTTTTAACGGCACGAGACGAAAAGGAGGACAGGGCTCTAGGTTATTTGTGTAGTAATTGACTCTACTGGAGGGCCCCAGGATTTGGTGACATAAAGTATAATATTTATAGTTTTATACCTAAAAATCCCTTTTACCGATTTTGTGTACAAATATACCGATATTTTTAGTTTTACCGATTTCGCATTTAGTCATTCGAGACAACTATGAAAGTACGTGAGCATTGAGCATGAAGTGACCATCGCGTAAGCTCAATTGAAATTTTTTAAAGAAGTCGCATTAATGACATAAATTTATAGATATTAGAGGAAAATTGTTCCTCTTTCACGCAGCAACGGAGCAAAGGATTGACTTGATTTTTGGCATGGGTATAGTTCAAGGGCCGGAAAGTGACATAGGCTACTTTTTATCCCGAAAAAATAAAAGTTTCCTGTGGGATAGCACAAAAGTCAAAATACCACGCGGGCGGAGCCGCGGGCAAAATGTAGTTAAATGATAAAAACTCCAATTGAGCTTACGGAATTAATCAATACGGAACATTCAGGAAAAAACGCAAAAACAATTTTAACACGGCTAGCATGCTAGGGCTGAGAATACAAATACAAATATATTTATTTACCAGAAATGTACATAGTGTGGTCAAACATGTCGTGAGCTTATATTACTGTGCATTATCGCCATAAACCCCTACAAATAAAGCCAAGAGCCATAAAAACATCGACGCGACACAACGTAAATAAAACTTAATAAATAAATACATTTCTAATTAGCGATTTGAGCCTTATCTGACACAATAAAATACAATGGCGATATGTCAGTATCTTCAGTTTGATTGCATTTAAATTTTATTTGACGCCAATAAAAATGCTTTGGAGGTATAAAGAATAATTGGTAATTCGAGATTTGCTGAGGATTTTGAGTGAAGCGTCAAAAAAACGAACGCAAACGCCGTGACACGGACAACCTCAGAGGTTTAGCAAATAAAGATTGATTGAATATTTTCAACCAACTGCCAAAAAAGAGAAGGTTTCACATCTAGTTTTTATGATGATCTTGACCGTACCAATTTACGTTCCTTTAAACATAGTCCAATAAAAATAATAGCTTCAATAATATGAAAAAGTTTTCTCTGGTGCTCAAGGTTTTTTTTTATTCCGTATAGGTTTGCGTTTGACTACATACGATAAGGTGCGACTGTATGGATTCAAAAAAATCTGAATTATCATATTGGGGCTTTAGTCGCGAAGCGATTACACCAGCCTCGAGTTTCACTTCGTTTATCATTTCTTATAAAAATAATACTGAAACCGGAACTATAATTAAAATGTAGTTCTTATCTGAGTTACAGAACAAATCTTTGCAAAGTATAACTTAATGTGGTTAGATATATTCTGCAATTTTCCTCAATAGCACTTAATGCAATAGACTCTATTGATAAATTAGATATCTTAATTAAGATAGGCACGCCCGTATTGGAAAGAACTTGATCAGAAAATTGCACTCTCTGTCTGTGTCATCTTCATAAATGAAGCAGGAGTGCATTTTGCTCGAGAAAGGAAAATACATTTTTTTTTGTCAACTCTTGTGTGTAGCTGCGACTTCATCATCGTTATCAGCCGTAGGACGTCCACTGCCTAGACATAGGCCTCTCCTATGAATTTCCAATAAGCCAATAAGACCATAAGCATACCTAAGTCTATTTAAGTATAAGCTAAAACAGTAGTTCGGGCTTAGTAGCCCGATTACAGGGGCGCCATCGTAATTATATTAGCTAAATAGCATAGTTCTGTTTCTTTTTCACTTTAGGCATTCGATAGAGAGAACGCTTTTTACGTTGCTATTAAATTTACGCTGGCGCCTCTGTATTTGGGCTTACTGTGCGATTAATGACGAGCTAAAACAGTATGGTTGACATGTTTTTTGAAAGACCTATGTTTAAGGTGCCATTTGGAACCGAGTTGCCAACTGCAAGTGCCGACTGCTCGTGCAGCGGCTGATACAAACTAGTAGTGCAGCTGTGGCCAAAAAAATTGAATTCATCCACAGTTACACTACTAGTTTGTATCAGCCGCTGCACGTGCTGTCGGCAGTTGTAATTGTTAGCTCGGGTCCAAATAGTATATTTTAGGTTGCAGCCAAAAAAATTCAAAACCTATCAGAAAACGTCCAATTAAAACCCACATATTATCGAATATAGGAGAGGACAGATGTTTGGCCACCTTGTACGACATGACAATCTTATGAAAACCATAATTGAAAGAAAGGTTGAAGGAAAGAGAGAAAGGGGAAGACGACGGAGGGCATTTTGTAAATCAAATTAAGGAGAAGGTAGATGTCATGTCACACAGGGAGGTGAAAACACTGGCCGAAGACCGCCAGAAGTGGAAGTTTCTCCACCGACAAGGGCCGAGTTCTTAAATTTGAAATTGAAATGGTTGCAGCCGCACACATAGCTCACAGTTGAATAGACCTATGCTTATTGTCGTAGCCACACACTAGATCCAATTTTGCAATCAAACTTCGCTTTAAAATGAAATGGCCAACATTGGCTTATTGGCCATTTTTGTGTACTGGTATTGGTCATTTTTGGACAAATCTAACACATTGGATCAAATATCCAGACATTAACATTGTGTGACAGTTTTTTTGTATATCTGTATTACAGAGATGTCTACAGGGATTTCTCTCTCAAATTAAACTAGGGCATTGAGCCTTTCAATGATCTAAATGATTTCAAAGAAGAAGCGTGTTGATAAATATTGGACATGTCCGCAGTATGGCATCCCAATGAGTGCTAAAATGGGGATCTGTCTGTCTGTCAGTTGATTTACGTCCTTATGCAGATGATGGAGTTCTCCAATAAATATCCGACACCATGAATGTCAGGGGACTGGCTGCATTGATGTCACACTATTATTTATATTTACGGCTAATACCATCCAGCCAGGGTGGGAGCGCTGATTGACGCTGTTGTTACGTACGTCTTTTTAGGATTCCGTAGTAAAACAAGGAACCCTAATAACTTCGTCGTGTCTGTCCGTCCGTCCGTCCTCAGGTTACAAAGTCTTATAACTTTCACATTTACTAATTTAAAATTTAAATTAGGTACTAATTGTATGAAATTTTATACTACGATAGTTTTCGTATAGATCTCAATTTTAAATACTTAAAATGTTTTTTTTTTTCATAATAATCGTCATAACCTTAGGAACCCTATCCACGCACTTGACAACTTATTAATGGTAAACTCGTAGAGGCTTGGTGGTTGTGACACTTGCCCTGCAAACGTGAGGCCGTGAGTTTAGATCCCGGTCCCGTACCAATGAGTTCTTTGGCTTTTCGGTGAGGTCAAACATCGTGAAGATAACTGCATACGTCCATAGAATAAATTCGATGTCGTATGTTAATCCATCAACTCGCACTTTGCCAGCGTGCTGGATATGGTCTAGCCGCCCCTGGTGGAATTTCTAATATTCGCGGATCGATGTAGCATTTTTCACGTTATTGTTGATTTATCAGAAATGGCTCAGCCGATTTCGATAAAATTTTAATGGGACCAATTTCGAAGTATATTCTTTTCAATAAAAAACGAATTATTGAAATCGGACTAAGTACTATGAAAAAAGTTATGCGTGGTTACACATAAAAAATACGCGTCGAATTGAGTACCTCCTCCAGTTCGTTGGTCAAAAAAGATTACGTATAGAAATAGTACGACTTTTGCCTACGTCTGGTATGAACCGTGTCACATTGTATTTATATTTACGACTAAATCCGCGACGTTTGAAAAAACGTTTTTACGCTGATGAGTTATTTAGACAGAGATTGGCGTATTGTCGAGATGCAGTTTTTTTTCGGTCCAGCGATAAAAAGCTAATTCTTGACGTGGTAATTTTTATTAGTTGTTTTATGACAGGTCATTGGAATTTAGACTTTTTTGTTGCAACGTTTTGATATTGATTGGAAACTTTATAAATCGACGGCATTTTAGTGAATTTATGGTTATTTAAAGTGCATTATAATTGGGACAATTTAACGCGTACACCTATAAAGAAAAAAATTTACTTATCATTATCATTTTCAACCCGTAATTGCCCAAACATATGAAAGACCTTCTCTTCATTTACGCCATTCGTTTCGTTCCTGTCTTATCCGGGTTGAATGCAGATTTTTATATCATCGATAACGAGCTGATTATTATTATATTTACTTATTCAAAAACTTATAATCCATTTAATATACATAAAAAGACAGCGTCGAACCGATTTCGGGCGATCAAAAAAGGCTTGCATATCTGCACTCCATCCCAATATCAAAAGGCACAATTGACCCGACAATTTAATACGGTATTTTAGTAATTATCCTGACCTGCCCAGTTAACCCTGCATTCGACGCGATAGCAAATTGAATTTGCCAATTTGACCGTATTATGGCAGCTTTGAAACCATAACGAACAGTGCGACTGCAGAGCGGGACCATTTTCAAAATCAGTATTTTGAAAGTTAGCGATACGATTTATAATATACCAAATATCAGGGTTAAAATTTTTATATGAACACCGGATACAACTCACGATTATTTGAATGGTCGAGCCGCTATGCGTCCGACCGGTTTCAGAGTAGTTAGTACTCCTTCATCAGGGAATACGCGCGCCCCCGACAACGGACGCCCGCGCACTCACTATTATTACATTATTTTAATAATTAATCCTCACGCTAGTTTTAATGAAGTAAGGATCAGGGTTGCCAAACATTTTTGGCTTTTTAGTAATAATAATACAATATATATTAGAATTACATTGCCATACCCAAAATCAGATTAGTTTTTATGCATCGACGAAACCTGATAGCAGTTTTGATCAGCGCTAAGTACCTCATTCGGCAGTCATATTACCAGCGCAGGTATATCCATAGCCCAAGCCCACTTAAACTACAACTTTATGTGTCTCAAACCATATTTTGACACTATCTGCATATTCTGCATCGCTGTTGTGACAGTGTGTTCCCCATAAATATCGATTTTATATTTAATAGCAACGTTTTTATGTTCGTCTCAGCATCAGACTGGTAATAATGCAAGCAATCAAATTATTGGAATATATTGGAGGTACGAATTTAAGTGTCGTCTCGTTGGCAGATCAGATTTAATTTAATTTGCATGATTTTTTAAAATTATTTTTTAAGAAGCAATACAAAGTAAAAATAACTGTTATAGCTTTGCAAAACCTTTTGAAACGATACTAATTTTATTCACTCCTTGCAAACAAGGCAATTTGTTTCACCTATAAAATCACACTCCTGGGCTCTATTTATTTTTTAACATTTTATCAAATTCTTGCCAAATGGCCACTAAGAAATAATATAGAGTAAACCTTTATTAGTCAACCGCATAACAAAGAAAACAAAGAAACAATAAAACACTAGAAAAACACGCTTTTCGTGGCCTTTCTCACAATTGCAAACACAACTATGATACGATATTCCATCATGGAATGCCAGTGCCTATCTTCCGGCTTCATTATCAGACCCTGAAACCTAATCGTGGTCAACAGCTATGATACCATTTTCCATCATGAAGTTCCAGTTCATATCTTCCGGCTCCATCATCAGATCAGTTCGACAGTACCATATTAATGTATTGTCATCAGAACTACATACAGCTGCCAATTTTCATTACGCTACGACCCTTGGAAGATGGTTAAATTAGTTACCTTAGATTCCATTACATAGTTACATACAGAAAATACAGATCGACCTAATAAAAGCGTGTTAAAAAATGACAGAGAACAAGATTATTTTTTGAAAAAACTAGCATGACCGACTTCACCCGTGTACAGAATTCGCGAATATTTCGTATGGATCGATGTAGCATTTTTCACATTATTGTTGATTTATCAAAAATGGCTCAGCCGATTTCGATAAAATTTAAATGGGACCAATTTCGAAGTATACTCTTTCCATTAAAAAAATAATTATTGAAATCGGACTACTACAATAAAAGTTATGCGTGGTTACACATTAAAAAAAAATACGCGTCGAATTGTATACCTCCTCCGGTAGTTCGTCGGTCAAAAAACATTACAAACGGCGGCCTTATCGCTTCAAGTGATTTTTTCAAAATGTTGATTAGAATCTACTACCTAATAGTGTTACGTTTAGCCATGTCAGATGCTCAGGCGGCTTAAAGCTCTGACACCAGGGCTAGCCATCCGGTCTATACGAACTTACTTTTTACGGTAGACTTGTAATTTCTTCTTTTTCGTTTTTCTTCATGATGAAATAGTCGCAACAGCTTTGTTTTGTTCATTTATAAGCCGCTACCTACCGGTTTTATTGAAGATCTATAGGGGAGGCCTATGTCCAGCACTGGACGTGCTATAGCTGAAACGACGATTAGCCAATGTTTAGCCACTTCAACGCGCTAAAGACCTGATCAAAATGGACTTTAAAATTCCTACACCTCTGGGAATCAACTCCTTCACGCCTCCATCTCCGAAGCGTGCACAATCAACGCTATATTCTTTTGTTTCCCGCGATAAACTAAATTCTATGCCAATAACAATTCGCGTAACGATACGTCGATTTAGGAGAATTCAAAAATGGCATATGGCAAACATGGAAGGATTTCTAACTATATTTTTAACAATCGCAAAAGATTGGAAACTAATATTCAGTTACCGTTTAATTTATGAAGATTTGGACATCATTTTGGTAACTGATAAATTATCTACTTTATTATGCTTGGTAAACTCTTAAAATTAATAAATATAAATTTAGTTTAAAAAAAACGAAAAAACACGCGTAGGAGCCATCAAGTTTTTTTTATAAATGCATTGTCATCGGTCTTTGATAGGTGTGCAAAGTTTAAAGGAAATCTGATCGCTCAAAGTAGGTCAAAATCGAGCTCAAAGGGGTTGGTTACAAACATACAGGTGAAAAGGTGTAAAAGCGTATTAAAACATGTCAACAAATATTATTACTATTTGATTTATTTGTGACACATTGTTATTAATTATTGTGTATTGACTGTTATTAATTATTTCATTGTTTCGATTATTAATTATTATGATTCACAATTTAATAAACTAGTTTTTGTTTGACATGTAACTTATAGTTATGAATAAATGAATATGAATATAATATATTTCTTTAAAGTTCTCGTTATTTTTCAGGGAAAATAAATATTTTCTGCGTGGACTAGACCGAAATACACTTCTTATGTTTAAATAACAGTCTACATTGTATAGCAAAATGCTATATGACACTTTCGTGTGTACTTTCACGTGTTTGATTAATGCAAGACTATGCTATATTAAAAAAATAATTATTATCAAAGACAACACCTAAAATTGGTCGAATCACACGTGCAAGTTGAAACAAAAAGTACTCATCAATTTCCAATAAATCGGGTCGTATTGTCACGATATTTGCTGACAAAGGGACGCCGCTGGTTGCCGCCAGAAATCTGACATGTCACGCTCGTGTCGATCGCGCATGCATCACCCGACTAGGTGGCATCAATTCAATACACTCGATATTATTATACTTACGTAGTAATAAAATAATAGTATCATCTAATCTATGATAGTCCTGCGTTAGCACAAAAGACATAATAGCAGAAACTCTAGTTGCGATGTACATAATATTGTGACCTAATGTTTAGCATGTGTAGCACATCAAGCTGCGGTTATGTATAAAACCAGATTTTGACTTATCCGAGTGTATATGAAATTGCAAACAACTTTTGCAGTAGCAATTTTAAAAGGATAAATATTTAATTTTATAGACAATTTTTAAGATTGTGACATTAGACGTAGCTATAAATTGTTATATTTTAGCGCCATTTAAAGAAAATTTGAAGTAATCTTATATTTTTGACGGACTGGTAGGTATTTGATAGATAGACGACTACCTATGACCCTGAACTGTTCGTCCTCTTGTAGACCAGATATTATGATGATAATAACTATGATAGATGTTGCCAACTGCAATTTTGCTTCGAAATATAGCGGTATTCAAACATTATAATATCGTCCCACCAGCCAGTGTAACTCGAGACAATTCTGTCTACATCCAACTTGATTTATAATAATATTCCTAAATATCTCCAATCAACGAGCGCGATTTTGACGAACTGACGATTTTTATGGACATTAGACGACATTAAGTGCAACTAATCGACTTTTTTATCGTCGTTTTTTTTAAAGTCCAAATTAATATCTGTTTTGATGCATATGACTGGTTTTACGATACGGCTGGTTTAAATGTCAAAATAGTCGAGCATCGAGCGCAAAAAATGTAAGTAAATCCATGCTTATCTACAATGCTGTCACAAAAAAGATAATAGCATGTTAAACCCTAGGCTCAGAATAGTTATTTGTCTATTAGCTGCTAAAGAGTGTACACGTGTTAGTATCAAGCCGGTTTCTAATAGGTATTATGTTGTAAATTCCCCCAAATCACATCGAGGATTTCCAAAATTCGGGAATAGCAATTAAACTTTATCATACGACAACAATAAACCTATTTATAAAAAAAAAAAAACAAATCACGATGTTTCCCCACGACTTTTTAACAAAAACACTCTCCCCGGAAATACCACAACCTGCGCTAAATTTCCCCAGAATTTTGAGCTATTCTAAAAATCGGCAAAACAAATCGAACTCGAGTTATGAAACTTGATGCTATAACAAAAAGTTGGCGTAAGGGTTAACCCGTTCATACAAAAGCTGAAATACTGCAACATTTCGCGAAACAGCAATTTACACATGAAGCCCGACTCTTTGTGTATCAATTATCGTGGTTAAAACGTTTAGCACATGGATGACAAAAAGGATATGTTAATTAACTTTGCAACTACAGTTTTCGGCGAGTTTTTTGCTGTAATCTTTTACTCTTTTACATTATGCAAAGTAGTACTTGTATTAGACGAAATGACTCCTCGTAACATAGCCATAGAAGATTTCTACACAGATATTTTAGAATATAAAATTAAATATGTTTAAAGTTTGGATTATTTTTGCAGATTTGCATTTTAATTACCCGTTATGTAGCTAAAATGCGCTAATACAAAATTATAGTCGTTATGAGTTTGTACGTGGTAATTTTTCCGCCCATAAATCGCTAAACATAGGTACAACACTATTGTTTTTTACCTAGTTGAGTCCGGCTATTTGTCTGTCTGTCTGACATCACTCATCGGTGACAACGACCTAAAATAATAAATTATGACATTTTTTCCTCCCAACGTTAATGCTACTAAACTATAAATAGATAATGCATTTCGATTGAAATTTATTTTACAACCTGCAATCAAGATTTAGCATATTTGTAGATTAATATTAAATTTTATTAGTATCGCTTTTCAGTCACAATATTGTATCAAATGATTGTATATTTTCATTAAAATTGGACAGATTGTCAATTAGTTCGATTTATTTATAAAGCATCGAGGATTTATAAGGCTTGCTGTCAACGTGTTTAGTTTTTCTTTACATTTCTATGACATGCTACAGCGCTGAATAGAAAATGCGAAAGTACAGTAAGAGAAAGTTCTTTTAGCGTCTATTCATGTTTGCCTTATTAGACTTCATCCACTCACTTAACGGTAAGTTTTACATTACCTCTGTAATGTTTAGTGGTGACAAAATAATATTATGTAGCTGAAGACTTGAATGGAAAGGTGGTGCTCTACCAAAACTCATAACTTTTTTGTGTAGCCTCCTTTGCTCGAATTTCGGAAAAAATCACTGTTTATCTTATCGTTGCTGAATACCAGGAACGGACCGGAAAACTACTTTAAAAATAAAAATGTTTTTCATCAGGTCACATTCCGATTTAATTGCTTTAAAACGATGAGTGTAATAATGACTTTTAAACTGATGAGTGATGACGATAGAATCTGATGAAATTATTCAATTTTATTAATTATTGGCAATTATTTTTCTCCTCGTACGTTTTTTTATAAATAGGATTTTAGTTTGCAATCGACTATATCCTGTCAGATGTTAAGATATGTGGTCTATGGTGTAGCACGCTTACCCATTTACTATGGATTTGAAGACACCTAGGTTGTACCTACCTTAATGGAAAGACAAACTTAGATGCTTTACTTTCCACATTCTGGTTGTTCTTTACAAAGAATGTGGAATCGAAACACTTGGTTCAAACGTGAGAAAATCTACCATAAAAGGGTAGCACTTTGATCGCGACTGTCATGCTGTCTGATAGAAAAAGGCGAGAAAGAAAGGGGCGAGTAAGACTAAATTGTGTTATTCCTGGGCAGTAAGCACACACTCCGCAATGTATCCAATGGTAAATTTACAGACACGCAAACCCTCCGACGATACTTTTGACTTGGCAGCTGCTTCTAAACTTCAAAAAGTTTGCTAGACAAGTAGATAGATGGTCTCTTTATTGATCTTCATTATTTTTCGCAAAACAATGGCATGGCCGACTTCAACCGTGTATAGAATTCGCGTATATTTCACACGGATCGATGTAGCATTTATCACATTATTGTTGATTTATCAAAAATGGCTCAGCCTATTTCGATAAAATTTAAAAGGGACCAATTTCGAAGCATACTCTTTCCAATAAAAAAGAATTATTAAAATGGGCCTACTACGAAAAAAGTTATGCGTGGTTACACATACAAAAAAATTTATACGCGTCGAATAGACTACCTCCTTCGTTTCGTCGGTCAAAAATAGATATACAGGAGAAAGAAAACTTTAAACTAGTGCAACAAACCAGGCAACCTTGGATGGAAATAAATATAATTAAAAAAAAAACTCAATCAATTTTTTTTTACATAAATGTCATCGGTCTTTGATAGGTGAGCAAAGTTTCTAGAAAATCTGATCGCTCAAAGTAGGTTAAAATTGAGGTCAAAGGAGTTGGTTACAAGCAAGCAAACATACAGGTGAAACTAATAAAAGCGTGTTAAAAAGATGGATGGTTTTAAAAGAATGTTTAGATTAAACTCACCTCAGGTTTTCTCCTCTTATACCTAAACACGGGCAGGTTATTTCTAGTGGTGGCTGCCATGGGTGTAGCGCCCATGGTTGCCTTGTTCCCGTCTGCGCACGTGACGGAAGGCCCTCGGACCTCCTCGTTCTGTGCGCCGAGGAGTTCGTTCTGGAGAAGACAGCTGTAGGCGTGCTGGTCGCGGCCCCCGCCATTGTTGCTATCGCCATTGTCGCCTCGCGCCTTCTTCGCGGGCTGGTTCTCTGTGCCTCGGCTTATAGCTGGAAAGATACAAACTATCTGTTAGATCTAAGTAAATAGGCAATATACAGTTGTCTGTAAGATGCACTTCCACAAAAAGAGACAATACGTAATATAATTATTTTTTGCAAAAAATGGTATGACCGACTTCAACCGTGTACAGAATTCGCGAATATTTCGCACCGAACAGTGTAGCGTTTTTCACATTATTGTTAAATTATCAAAAATGGCCCAGCCGATTGTAATTTCGAAGTATACTCTTTCATAAAAAAAAATATCGAAATCGGACTCCTAAAAAAACGTGAAAATGAAACAAAATTTAATAATTGTTTGCAAAAAATAGCATGACCGACTTCACCCGTGTACAGAATCATTACATAGTATAAAACAAAGTCGCTTTCCGCTGTCTGTCCCTATGTATGCTTATATCCATGCCAAAAATCAAGTCAATCCGTCGCTCCGTTGCTGCGTGAAAGAGGAACAAACCAACAAACTTTTCGGATTTATAATATTAAGGAAGATAGACTCGGAGCAAATAAAAAAACTTTTAGATAAAACAAAATTTAAAAATATCTTGCCGCAGCGAAGTTAGGTACCATAGAGGATAATGAAATTGTGTGCAGTTTGCACGATAACATATCGAAAGTTTTATTACTCACTGATATGGAATGCATTGAAAATGAGAATAAATCCTGACATCAACGTTATTTCCCCTTTCCCGGATACTTAATAGCTTTTGCCCGCGGCTTCGCCGGAACCTTTTATTTTCTGAGATAATAAATGAAAAGCAAAAAATCCTTTTAAAAAAAGCTTTTATTTAAATGCTCTAAAAATAAGATAACAAAGTTTTCCTTTAAAATTTTAACTATGAACTGATAATCTCACACACAATTTATATATTTTATAGCTTAGTCTTCAATTTTTTAATAATGTATATAACATTAGGTAGGTTTTTAGGTAGTACGTCACACGATTGCACTGTAATCAGTTTTAGCAGTATTTTACTTAGTTTTAGGTAGCAAATAGTTATTTTATTTATATATATTTAGCATTTTTTGCTCTTTTTCAGCCTGAAACACAGGTTTCACCTAGTTCAGGCAATTGTGTGTGTGTGTTATTTATTAAATGTTTTTGCTTTTCAAGTGTAATGTTGACTTTGATGTTTTTAAATAAATTATTTTATTTATTTATTATTTTTATTATATGATCATAAAATTTGTTCACTGGTAATTCCCTATAATAATATCTACTTACTAGGCTTTTTCTCGAGAAAAGACACGAAATTCAGAGAAGAAAAAGAATCAGTTGAGACTAAATGGATATTCTTTTACACCCCTGTTTAATCCCTAGTCCGCAGTAGACTAAACTTAAACAACTGAGCAATCTACGCCATGATATTTTATTTACATAATATCAATAAATATCGACTGTAATCTGGGTGAACGGCAGTACACATTCATGACAGGGAAAGAACAATTAGAGGTTAAAAGGTTTACAGTTTTGATGTATACAGCAATAAGGACGCTAAATTTAAAACAGATTGGTAACATATAAAAATAATAATAACATTCCGGTAGAATAATGCCAGGAAAATATCATAATAAAATAATACTTAACCACGTTAATTTTACATGCATATAAATAATGCAAAATACTCGTACAAAATTAACAGACAGGATAAAATAAATAAGTAGGAATCCTGCTAGGTCTATTGCTCCATCTTCGGCTACAACCTCGCTTTCAATCGAGCGAGTTGGTGGCCAAATGTAGCCCCATTATGAATAGTAAAAAATATACCTAGTAATATTGCACACGGGTAACACTAATGGAGAAACAGACAAAAGAGACTTTATAAAAACAGGAGAAGTGCGAGTCAGGCTCGCACATCGAGGGTTCCGTACAAACACGTTGTTAAAATAATTAAAAAACTGTTTTAGCATGTTCTAATGAATTTCTTTTATATAATACCTTACAGGATACGATTTACTCACTTTGAATTTTGAACCCATATTTTGTGAATTTTGAGGCCCTATTATTTTGTGATTTGAAAAAAAAATGTACAGTTTTCAGATTTATTCCTATAAGTGTACTCTGAGACAATGCTTCTCGCCAAATTTCATAGTTCTATGTCAACGGAAAGTACCCTGTAGGTTTTGATTTTTGTGAGTGCGAAATATGCGGTTTTTTACGACATAAACGGCTCTAACTTTTTCAAACGATAACTGAGAAGTTTTTCTTTTACACAACTGCAAGAGATCATAGATTTACGTACACAGTTTAAATTTGATATCTTTACGCGTTCCCGAGATAAAGAGTCTTGACATACACACAGACGGACAGACGGACAACAAAGTGATCCTATAAGAGTTCCGTTTTTTCCTTTTGAAGTACGGAACCCTAAAAATTAAAAGAAGTTAAGACAAAATTCAACACGGAAAGAAGCATTTAAGATAGGATTAAGATAACTGTACCAGCCTTTCTAATAGTCCACTGCAGGACGTAGGACCGCGAAGGGCGATTGGGCCATATCCACCACGCAGGCCCAGTGCGGGTTGGTGGATTCACATACCAGCCAGTGGTGTCAAATTCCGTACATAAATTCCTAAGAACTCATTGGTACGGGACCGGGGTTTTGAACCCACGACCTCACGATTGTAAGGCGAGTGTCACTTACTCTAGACCACCATGGCTTCACTATTAAGATAACAGAAGCAGAACATATAATGATTCAAATAATAGAAGCAAAATATGCTTTAAAAATACCGACATAAAACGAGAACAGCGAATAGTCAATCTAAGATTACACATCAATAGTTGTCCATAATGAACCGGACAAGGCAGCAGCAGCCATGGCGCGTGCCACCGAACCACGTGACATGACTCAGGCACAGAAAAAAATTGACAATAATTTATCAAGAAACGCGTGTCGTGCGTCTTGGATTAATATAGCATTCGAAACATGATTTAATGATAGGCAAATACACTTTTTTATAATCCACGTAGACGTGTTAAAACATTTTATTTTATTACCTTTTATATTTCTATAGTGACTAATTGATCAATTTTCAAATTGCAGACATTTCTATTATTAATAATTACACTGGCGATGTTAAGGAATTCCTGTGACATGTTATTTTAATATTTCATGATATCATAAAGGAAAAAATGATTTGGTAGGTATGCGACGATTGTTATTGCATTCTTAAATAAGGAAATCAAATATTTATACGAACAATTAAAATGATTAAGTAGTTAGAAACGATAACATAACTGTGGATATAAATCACAATAAACAAACCGTGAAATTTGTAGTTAGTGATAATACTTTCTATGTAGAGAAATTTCAAATGACTATAGAACAATATGACGCAGTATTGGCTCACGCTGGTAGGACTAATGATCAGATGGTCGAGTCTAATTACAACCTGTCGTCAAATGCCGACACGTGGCAGTTACGATTTTGCATCCACCCGGGAGATATCGCCAAAAATACACCGACACGCCAAATTCCTATTACAACCCCGCCAAGAACAAAGATTTTATGACTCATCATTGAGAGCATCGTACCTCGTACCATGCATTCAGTCACCCATGATTCATCTACAACTCCATGCAAATCGATTTTGTGCAACTTGTCTAACCGCAGCTGCGGCCGTTGCCAGAGATATTCCGTAGCCATGGCTAGCTGAGTTACAGACGTTAATTACTGTGTAGACCATTACACTAAGTAATATCTGTTGAGAAACATATTTTGTTTTACTGTCCAAAAAATTGGACGTGGCGCGAAACGAGGTGGTAAATACTAAATTGGGTTTTATTCAAAACAGACACAAGACATGCATTATGGGTATAAATAATGGCATTAAACCAACAACAATGGTGGCATGCATAACTTAGCTTCAACATAATAATATCCTGTCCGATCAATGCACTTATTCAATTTGTCCTGACCACATGTCATTGAGAGCCAAAGGTGATGACATGTTTACGACGCCTTCCACAACTACTGTACTAATGATCTGTAATGCCTTGGCATCCGCTGTGAAGCCTGCAAAACTATTCCGTCATGCTTCTCGCGTATCGCTTTGCAACATGAAATTGAATGTACACCACCATGCACGTTTTTCCCAGCTGATCAGGTCATTGCACCTCCGAAACAGGCGGACATCGGAAGTACGTTGCTAAATTGCATTACGATTCTGGCAATATCGACGATACGGTCGCACAAACGGGTTCAATCACACCTCTTCCTTCCTGAGGGGACGGCCGTAAAAGGTGTGTGGGTTTGCTGGCCACTATATTTGGTCAGGTACGTGACAAACCATCGTCAACTGCGGCATAATTAATTCTTGCTGTCGCCAAATTCGTCTGCATCCTGGCGGACGCGAATCCGTGCTGAATCCTAACGCTTTTAGAGTCCAATTTGCGTAGTACACAATGTAATTAGTTGTCTAAGCCTAACCGTCTTTTGCAAGGCCTCCTCCTACATGGTCTCTGCCCACATCCAATTCTCTGGACGTATCTAATAGAAACAGATTGGCCCGAATTTCTGATCTAGTCAAGAATCCGAAACAAAGAACGAAGTTAACTAATTGGGTAGGTAGTTGAGTCAATATTGCTATTTGTGGAACTATTGAGGAACGATAAGCCCGTATTGAAGAAGCAAATAAAAGAGATAACAGCAATTGAGTACAAGTTTTAAAGGAACTTCGAACAGGTGAATGGTGACATGCGAGAAAACGGTAAAAGATAACGAGAACATTTCTAAATCAAAAGTAACTATACGATTATCAGTAAAAATTCACTGAAAGTGTGTCACGCTCAGGCATGTTATCTTGTCAGTCGCAGGTGAACAGAAATGCTATACGTGCGTAAATGGGACAGCAGTAAATCTATCCTGTTTTGAGTCATAGGAAAGACAATGACTTTGTGGTAAAAAGCGATTGTGTCAATACGAGGACCATTAATGGTACAAAAATTACATAGTTCCAAAACCCTACAAAGTAAAATTTAAACTTCAAAGCAATAAATCAGTAAGATTGGAACATTTTATGAATAGTAATGATTTTATAACAATGTCGCCAAAGTAGAATGAATTAGAATTCTAACCTAGTCGCATCACATCTGGCACATTGTGTGTCAGTATACGTTTAATTTAATCCAAAACAAATCATTCCAATTCTCTGACAGGTGCAGCACACACTACTGCACGACCTAGATAATCGCGATACGACTATAACTAGTCACAGCAAAGCTAATAAATGTAATAATAGTTCCAATGCCATACCAACGTGTACAATACTTGACACGTTTGTTGTATCTCGTCATGTATCGTGCTGGGGAAAATACAGTTTTTACAGTATCTTCTTTACGTCATTGCATTGGAGACAGAACATTACGCAAGGTGAAGTAATTTCCTTGAATTTTGAAAGGTATTTGCCTATAATTATTTCGAGGAACATGAAACCACTAGTATTCAAACCGATGAGATGTTATCTAATCCTACCAGGTCTAGAAGGGTTTGCATCTAGCAAAATTACCTTATAGACGTGTCTATAAACTGAATATGATTAGAAACAGGATCTGCTCGCTCGCCGAGATTGGCCAACGCCCTATTCGAGTCTATTACTGCCTATGTATGCCCTATGTACATGCAGCTAGTACGAGCTAGTGCCGGGTCACTAACGGTACACAAGGCAGCAACTGCATCCCAAGCAGTGCTATTGCATCTTGCGGTGCACTCACAAGTTCCTTCACCTCGCAGTTATCTCGCAGGGCAGCTCGGGCTCCATGAACAAAGCTTTCTGTTAACTATTTATTTATCAGAAACAGAAGCCGTGCCTTCATAATGCACCGGTTATCGTGCCACTTTTACCTTATCGGGTGACCGGGCCAGCAATTGTTTAACTATGTTATGGCAAAGCATGGGGCTTTAAACACTCTTGACTCACATTGGAAACAAAGCCTAGTAAAGTTCTATTGCCTTGTTCACGGGGAAATTATAGTTTCAATTTCTAGCTCTCGGTTTCTGCTTTCTTCAAACGATCGCAACGACGCGTGGACATAGTTTTTTTCTTATTAACTTCAAGGAATCAATTTGCGGTCGCAAAGCAAAATATTATTCGCCAGCCATCCGTCAGGTTCTAAAATAAGATTATTAGAAATATATGATGCGCGTCACTTTTTGTTCAAGGCAAATATTTGCTTAGCACTTTATCATAGGTAAAGTAAATTCTTCGACAGCAAAAAAAGGAAGTTATTTTCTTAACAAACGACATTCGAGTTTCTGATCATGTTAATGAGTCGAAATGTTTGTTCAAATCTATTATGAGTGCCATTGACTTCAAGTACTTGGATCTTGCTTGCGCAAGTTCTAGACGATAGGTTACTTATGAACATAAATAAACAAAAATTGTTCGCGTCATAATTTTACTTGTACCTAATGCAGCATTCATTTCAAAGTGATTTCAAATATTGTTGAAACATGAAAGATAGACAAACACGTCTCAAAACATTTAAGTCCTGTGCTCACAATCTATTGCATGTTGTTCAAGTCGTGAACATTTTCCTTGCAAATCCGCACTGACGGCCTAACATTGAAGTTCATTTGATATTCAAAGCAGAACATGAATATACAGAACAATATGTGAACTCACTCCATGAAAGATATCCCCGCGACATTGTGATGCAAAATGAACTGTAACACTCCACGTTAGGCAATAAAATTGAGAATATTGGTATGTATAGTTCAGTGGGAATCGTTTCAAACAGTGCGTCACCTGAGACCGTGAAAAGCGGAAAATTTGTCGTGAACCCAAAAAGCAGTACGTTGAACCTCCCAACCACGAAACGCTCGCAATTGTCTGGCTTAGCTAATGTAATGACTCAGATATATTTTACCAGACGCCAACGCCCACGTGTATTGTTATATTAACATATCCTATTACAGAAATAGAAACGTCAGATGGGCCTGCACCGGCTGTATCATTAGCCAGGTTCGGCATCATCAACCCAAATTGAGCGCCGCTAAGTATAATTCGAAACATAATAATCCAGAAGCATGAACCATAAATCGTGCCGAGTGCCGGCGATGCAGCAATAATGCTCGATACAAATGAATTCATCGTCAAGGCATTAGATATTCAGTAAAATGGGGATTCGTGAGTGCATTGAACCAAAAACGTGGTTCATTACTTAACACATAGACGGGGTCGTGCGCAAAGTCAGACTTTTTGCATGCAAAAGCTTTTTTGTCCAATTTTTACCTAATACCAATAGAATGTGTTGACGTTTTTGCCGCGCATCACCAACAGCGATTATAATCAACATGAAATATCAATATGCAACAAAAAATGGACATAGCACAATCGGCAAACACTACATTCTAGGTATAATCTAGACATGCTCGTCCGATTGAGTTAAAGGATGATGATGTCAGACAGAAATACCATGGACATCTATTGATTGCCCAACATTGTTTGCCATCAGCCCAAATTCAACACATGACAAGTGATTTATGCACAGTCTCAGGTGTCAAGAATGGAGACAAAGCGCAAAAAAACTGTAGCAATTATAGTCAGAGAAACTACAATACATGTTGATGCGGCGACATTAATCACCAAGATTTACGTAATGCCATGCGACAGAGCTCCAATATAGCAACCAAACATCGTCGACTGCTATCACGATCGAATTACACGCCTGAATAGAATGTCAGTGTAACAATCCATGATCGATTCGGAAAAGGCAAAAAATAACCTGCCACTGACAATATTCTCAAAGAGGATCATTAGTTACCCGGTGTGTCATTGGAAATTACAACCGGCTATCAAATCAGAGCACTAAATCGTAGCTGACTTATTAGCGCTTCTGTTTATTGATACATTTTTTCTGTTAACTGGATGGTAGTCGAACTTAGAGCTGCTGGCAGGCTGGCACCTCAATGAGGCCAACACTATTGGCATAAGCGAGCAAACAATAAACACCATAGGTGTTGTTTACATTTGTAATTGCTCAGGTGTAGGAACGCGGAATTTTAACACCGCCTGGATAGTAAGTAGTAATGTACCTCAGAACTTCATTACAGAACCGCTAAACTAACCGCGACACACGTGTAACTTTGTACACTTATGTATGAGAAATAATATTGAAATAGAGAAACGTGTCTAGTCCGGCTTAACGCGGTAGCGCTTTTCTGCCCGGGCATTCAACTTCTGAAGGTACTTTCAGACTGCATTCACCTAAGCCAGGTACTTAGAGACAACAAATCCCACAACTTAGCGCAGTGCACTGCAGCAGACCAGTTAAATCAGAATTAATTAATCGTATTACCCAACCACCGACTTTGATGGATTTGAATGTGCAATTAAAGCTTTAATACTGCAGCTTTACTGGAAATAAAGGATACATTGACACGAGGTATCGACGCAGTAACGAACCATTAGAAGCTATTGAATCATCGTCTAAAAACTTGCATTCTATACAGATAGGGATAGGCAGAGACAAGTCAATAAATTAAGCTTAAAAACCTGACTAGACTCTTGCGAATCGATGACGTGAATGATGAATGTTAGACAATGTATATTAGTGGCATTAGCATAGGTACAGCTGATTTCTGACAGCATTTAAGCCTTGTTAAACCACCAGACCTGTCTCGACTTGTCAAAGTGCAAGAAAAAAGTCATATTCAAATGAAGGTAAGGTCATCGACTGATGCTGATCGAAAAATTAAATATCATTTCGATATTTACCGCGAATTATTTGTAAAAACTAATGGCAATAAACTAATAATACCAGGCAATAAAATTCTTGAAAATGAATTCAGCTTAGTATTTGATGCAAAAGAAGAAATTATTTGAATAATCCTGTTACAGTCCAGTACCATTATACAAAAATAGAACGCATAAAAATGAAGCTTAACACGCTGATTGATACAGAGATGCAGAAAGAGAATATGAGGACGACTTTTTAGTACCATCGATTTATTGATCACGAAAACTCAACGATTTTAAAGAGCATAAAATATCGAGGGCTGTTGGTAATGTCGCCATATTATTTTACGTGTTTTCGGGTCACAATATTGGACACTTTGGCAACAATGTTTTAAAATTATCGCTCTTTACACTTTAGAAGGAAAAAATGAATACGACAAAAGGTAGTAGAAGTTGAGTCAGCTGATAGGCACAATGAACTTCGCAGAACTAATACACTTAGTGATTCTGAAAGTTTGAGCGTAGTACATTCGCTGAATCACGGTCGAATGAGCAGAGACTTATAGCTCGTCGCTTAAATAAGTTTAAATATAAAATATGGAGTCATAATTTTATGCTAAATGACGAAGCCTTAAAAATTGAACGTTGATGCGAGCAAAACAAACATTAGATAATGATTGTGGACGATGACTTCACCGGCTCAGCTGATCGCTGCCAAGTTGAAGGCTGGTCACCGCATAAATCATGTAGGCATGCAACATTTTTCAGCTAGAAAAACTTAAAAATTTAAATAAGTCTCTCTAGACTAAACTTGCAAACTCCACCGATAACATCATAATATATGCAAAACCAAACATGTCGAACATACCTAATTTTAATCTTGATTTAAATGATCACACAAAACATGTTGAGAGAAAATATCAGCGCATATAATTATGCAATAAATAAAATCTGAGTAGGTACCTAAGTTTGGATGCAAAATAAGCCATAAATCTTTTCAACACTGTTGATAAGCTAAAAGCACATAGCTTCATCGAAGGTTAAACGGATAAATCATATTTTTTAATTTCCGTGCAGCGTGCTAAGAATAAAGTTAAACAAGAGGATACACCGCTTGCAATTGATGTGGCCGAAAGTGCTAATTTGTCAGTTTCAAAATTTGCAAATATGCATTCGCCCACCCAAAATTAACGGATTGGTGCAAACATTTGTACAGGTGCACGAAAGAGTTCGTCCGACATGTGCAATTATTTACATTTTACTCATAACTATATAGTATAAAGCATGTAACGCAAACTATTTCTAAGTTTCTTATTTCTAACAACTAAGGAACTAGTCTACTCTAGTCGAAATCGCAGGTCGAACCTGGACACGATTGGCAGAAGACCGAGGCAGATGGCACAGTAAGAGAGAGGCATATACCCAGCAGTGGGATTAAGAAGGCTGTTGACGATGATGATGAAAGAACTTTGATCTTAGTTGCTTTGGACTTTTGAATGATACTACATAAATAGAAGTGATACGTGAAGAAAAAATACAATCTAACAAGAAAGTAATAAGAGCTTATGAACACGACTTTCCTCAGGAAGAAACGTTTACTGAAACGAAAAATAAAGATAGAAAGACACTAGTGACTATGGTGTAAGGTTTGTCTGCAAGCAGGCAGTGTTGGCATTTTACTAAACAATTAACAATATGGGAAACTTTAGCATGGCAACGCTTAATAAAACAGCACATAATCATGCAACGCAATAATCGGTCGATAAAGATAGCTTATCAAAAGTCAAGCAATTTGTTCTGGATGTTAGTAGGACGACTGTGTCAAATAAACCTACTTGGAGACGGGCGGTTATCGCCACAAGTGCACAGGTTCAGTTGACAATGATATCGATAATTGCATTTATTGCTGAACAGGGTTCTTTACCAAAAACATCACTATTACATCATACAAGGATGTGAAACTACACATCCGCCGCCTTGTATGATTCGGTCTACTGCCTGCGCGAAACCCAATCAACGCATTAAACGCGAAGCTTCACGTGTGCTCCAGTCAGGATTAGATATTTCGCAGCTTGTAGCTAACTTCACATCCGCCGACGTGTATAATTCGTGTTGTTTTTAAACTATCGCGATTTGAACACATTATTACTATATACTACGGGACTAATCGCGCACTAAAATTACGAGATAAATAAATAAATACCTCATCATCCCGACGTTTCGGCCGAGTTGCATCGACCGTGGTCACGGGCAGACTGACCCTGGTCAGTCAACCCAATCAGCGACCCAATCACGGTGATGATGCGATCACGGTCGATGACCAGGGTCAGTCTACCCGTGATCACGGTCGATGATTGGGTCGCTGATTGGATTGACTGACCAGGGTCAGTCTACCCGTGACCACGGTCGATGCAACTCGGCCAAAATGTCGGGATGATGAGGTATTTATTTATCTCGTAATTTTAATGCGCGATTAGTCCCGTAGTATATAGTAATAATGTGTATAATTCGGCCTATGCTAGTCTGTGAAATTGAATATTTTAAATAAGTATGATAAAATGATGAGTAATTGATCTGTAATTAGAAAGTAAGGTTAGAATTTGGCGCTTTGATGGAGACATGCTGCCATAACGACAAGTATGATTAAGTAAGTACTGTAGCTGTAGAAGTAGAAAACGATACAGCTGCATTTCCGGGAGTAGATATTCATGTGAATTTTTACGTATGAAGAGTATATAAACATTTACTCACTGGACTTGAACTGCACTGGATTGCTTCAACAGTCATTGAAGCGCTCGCGTCTTTTTGTAAATATAGAAAGCTTCCAACGGCACTTGGTCTTTTGTATCATTTTTACGAGATAAATAAAACTATTTTTTTTTCCTTATAATTCTAAAGTTATGCTACAATAAAATTGATTCCTAGCCGCGGTTCTCGGCTAGGTCAAGTGTCAAGTGACGTGACAATGTTATATTTTACAGTAGTAAGGTATAACATTGTGACTTTCGCTCGTTCGAGTACTGTCGGCGAGACTTCAGTACTCGGCTATCTTTGTAATTAAAAGGAAAAAAGTCTTGTATGGAAACTTATGGTCTTCACATTTCAAAAGATATAATACAATACTACATCTTTAAGTCTAAGTCTTGATTCTGAATACTCAAATGACTCAACCGACATAATTTCCGACATAGCCCAGCGGATGGGCAAGTTGAAATGGCAATGGGCAGGGCATATAGCTCGGAGGACTGATGACCGATGGGGTCGAAAAGTTCTCGAGTGGAGACCACGTACAGGCAAGCGCAGCGTAGGACGTCCACCCACAAGGTGGACGGACGATCTCATTAAGACCGCAGGATCGCGCTGGATGCAAGCCGCTACCAACCAGTCTTATTGGAGATCTTTAGGGGAGGCCTATGTCCAGCAGTGGACGTCATATGGCTGAAACGAACGAACGAAATGACTCAAACAAAAGATTCAATGACTCAAACGAAAGATTCCCCGCTCGCGGGTCCCTACTACGGAATACGCTCTGCGAACTTGACCGAAATTCCTCAAGATAACACCAAATAATAACATATCTCGCGTTGCAAGTTGTAAACATGGTAGTAGACGTACAGAGGTCAAAAGCATAAAGAATTATAGTCGCTAAAATAAGACAGTGCAAATATTTTGGGCGATAAGAACAATCGGTAATGCGAGGGTTTTTTGACAACAAACAGACGCTCTTATGGTGAATCGAACAATAACAATATTGATATATCATCATTTATAAATAACAATGCAGAAATGTATTTGTGACAATCGCTTTAGGTACGTAATACGTTGATACATGCTTTAGGTACGTAATACAAAATTTGATTCAAAGCCATTGAATTTGCTTTAGCCGAGCTTATTTCTGTAATCAAACCCAACTATTGGGGAATATCCATTGATACAAATTAATACAACATAAACAAGGAAGGACAAATTGTCTAATTTAGTTATTATTACAAACAAAAAATGTATAAATAGACCTACGGATAACATATTTTGTAGTCAAGTAATCAGTATCATGTACAAAACAACCAAACTAAACTGTAAAAGAAATGCACGCAACGGTACAATGGGAAAGCTTTACAAAAGGCCTTTTCTAATGATAATACGGGTGACCATAACAATGCGTACGACACGACCACTGAAGCTCATTTGCGTCAAGTACTGCATAATTAGTTCCATCGCTAACACAAAGAAGATAAAAGAACCAATTAGTAAAAAGAAAAATACCAGAGAACGTATTGTAGGGTCATCCTACTAGATAATATGTACAAACTATTCCATCTCACTCGGACTTATAATATTTGCGAGTATTTCTCTTTCCTGTACAATGTTTACGTAATAGTAAATTAGCTCTTTGTTCCATAGCTGAATCGCAGGGCTTGGCTAGTTTTTGGCGGCATACCGCTCTTGGACATTGGGAGACGGCACTCGCGCCTATCTCGTAAAAAAGGAATGAATAATGGATATAACCATGTAATACTAGTCGTATAACGCGTTTATTGGAAAATATAGTTCACATACTCAGTATCATACGTCGTTTGTTTGATCCATCTGACCTTAGCCAATAGTATTCATCTCCTTAGAAGATGAGTGATATAATCCAATAACCAATAATTGACCATGAATTGACTGCGTGTTGAATTATTGATGACAATTGACGATCTGTAATTGACTCTAATGGCTTTTGACCCCGGTCCTTGTGATGGGTATAATGGGATCCTAATTATTTTTACTAAGGATACAGTAATGACATCCGGTTATGCAAAGCAAGTTCGGGCAGTTCATTACAAATTGCATATTGAATTCTACAAGCTGATGCGAATAGCTACTAATGAACTTTAATTGACCATCAAAAACTACATCCGAAAAAAAAATCTCAAAAAGTCGTAGACTGGATTTAAACTCGAAGCTTGACCTGATATTAATTTAAAAACTTAATCTAGGTTTCAATCTGAGAATATTTAATCGAATGATTCAAGTAGTCCGAGATCCCACCGCAAGGACATGCCGCTCATAGCGTACACGGTTCAAACCAATTTTTATCACGTAATATGAATAGGAGAATAATTATATTTAAATAGGGTTGCCTTGCGAAATTCGGCCGCAAGTATTTGAAATTTAATGATGTTAAATTAATTTATAGGACAACATTTACTTCATTTGTTTTTATATATTTTTTATTGAATAGGAGAATACATATAAACCAGGTTGCTTTGCGAAATGAGACCGCCAGTATTTCTCATTGAAAAAAACCGGACAAGTGCGAGTCAGGCTCGCACATCGAGAGTTCCGTACAAAGTACAAACACGTTGTTAAATAATTATAAACCTGTTTTAGCATGACGTGCAAATGAAGTTTATTTATTTATTTATTAAGTTCATTAAATGATATTTCACTCACTTTGAATTCGTTCGAGTCAGGAAATGGATTTATATATTTGCAATCTAACCACATTTCTGGAACGCATAGATACCTCGTACATCGACGGAGAAAATTAATACCGCGGGCTAACTTGACGCCAGCGCCATCTGGTTTCGATATGAGTAAATACTGAGATTTAAACTGTTGCTTTAAGAATTGTTTTTATAACTTATTTGATTTGATTGCTATTAAGTTTGATGTTTTTTTATATTTATACAATTATACATTTACATATAAATTTATATTTGAACATATTTTTAGTTTAGACAGAATTTCGAACCAATTTTTTGTGAATTTTGAGGCCCTATTTTTTGTGATGTAAATAAAAATGTACAGTTTTCAGATTTATTCCTATATGTGTACTCTGAGACAATGCTTCTCGCCACATTTCATAGTTCTATGTCAACGGGAAGTACCCTGTAGGTTTTGATTTTTGTGAGTGCAAAATATGCGGTTTTTTACGACATAAACGGCTCTAACTTTTTTATACGGCAACTGAGAAGCTTTTCTTTAACACTACTGTAAGAATTCATAGGTTTACGTATAGTTTAAATTTCAACTCGATATCTTTACGCGTTCCCGAGATAAAGACTCTTGACATACACACAGACGGACAACAAAGTGATCCTATAAGGGTTCCGTTTTTCCGTTTGAGGTACGAAACTAAAAAGCTTGATTATTTTTTGACAAAACATTTCATCGTTTTAGATACATTACGAAGCTTAGAATATACAAGGTTGCCCAACGGAATGTGGAAACCAAAATGATAGGAAATTACAAAAACTAGAAGCTACAATTCCTAAAATCGAGAAATGAATATAAAAAGATTCGACTAGACCCGTCCCATTCGTAATATTCTGGATGAGAAATTACTGAAATTATTAGTTACATCAAATAAGCCGACAAGACAATTCATTTTAATTTTTTAAGCAAAAAGATTGCAGATTACTGTGCAGTGGAACTTTACGACTCTGTTTGTTATGAGAAAGATTACGGTGAAATGATTATTAAAATAGGTATTGCACAATACATGCACACGAAAAAACAACAATTTGCAACATTGTACGAATTACACAGCAAAACTTAGGACTCTAAAATTGCATTACTTAATAGTTACTTAGCGATTTTTTTTAAATACATACTAATCCCGATTACATAGGCGCCAGCGTAAATTTAATAGCAACGTAAAAAGCGTTATCTCTATCGAATGCCTAAAGTGAAAAAGAAACAGAACTATGCTATTTAGCTAATATAATTACAATGGCGCCTCTGTAATCGGGCTTACTATCTGCTGCACCAACTCGAGTCTGATGAAAACCATCTTAATGTCTTCTAACTTCTTAGGTAAATAATAATATTTAACTAGCTATGTTTTGCAATCCATTGACGTAAGATTTTATAGTTAGAACACACTTAAACTTTCGCTTTTTGTCGCTAAACCAAAATACAGGGCTATGTTTATATGTTTCTATGTACTATAAATGGTCTCCTATTTCCTGTTTTGCTTTCAGTACTTGTTCATCTATCAGAATATGCCCACACCCTGTTGCTAGCTTGTATTAAGGCGTGTACTAGCATGAAGTCATAGAGCTATCAATAATTTCATATTTCTGCAAGCCGGAGCCTGCAGGCTGCGCTTGGGCCGTGGGCGAGCGGAGCACATAAACGAGTCGTCGACATAATCCGTCGCGGACGAGGAGCCCAGGAACTATTCACACTTACTATTTATACTAAAGGGCATCGTCCCTTCTATTTACGATGCACGGTCCAGAGACCGCCAGCTTTATAGTTATAGTTATGGTTGCGGCTTGGAAAAAATCACTGCGAAAAACCAGTGCTTAATTGCCGGAAAGCCAACTTCCTCCCGATGAAATACGGGCGTCTAGACGGACTCGAACACATTTTTTTTTATTTTTTTGTATTTTATAGCTGAACTTATTTGAACGAGGTTTGCAGCTTTATTTTACAAAAGTTTTGTTTTCTTTGGATTATTAGCATTTGATTAGGATTAAGGATACACATTACACAATACCTAATACACATGTACCGATGTAGAAGCCGTGGGGGCTTAGAGGTACATGTGTACTGTACTGTATCAGCCTTTTTTAATAGTCCACTGCAGGACGTAGGCCACCCACGAAGGGTGATTGGGCCATTTCCACTACGCTGGCCCAGTGCGCGTTGCTGGATTCACATACGCCATTGAATTTCTTCTACGGACGTATGCCGGTTGTCTCACGATGTTTTTCTTCACCGAAAAGCCCGTGGTGTGATATTCCGTACATAAATTCCAAGGAATACATTGGTACGAGACCGGGATTTGAACCCACGACCTCACGATTGTAAGGCTCATTACCACTAGACCACCACGGCATCCTTATATGTACAAGGATACAACGTATACATTGTGAATTTATACGGGCTTGATAATCATAAATCAATCTAAAGGGTATTCGAATAATAGACAATAACTCATACAGTCAATAGTCATAAAATAGATGTTTGAACAAAGATTTTATCTCCTGAAAGGATAGGACGAACTGCGGCATATCTCACAACAGCTAATGCAATTCAATGGCTATAGGGAAGGTGTGAATGCCCCTCATATAATGGCCAGCATGGTACGACTACGACCAGATCTTGGCACGCGAATGCAGCCCATCAAAGTTACGGTTGGACGGCCACATTAGAGGTCCACACGCCATACTGCACGTCGGTATCGAAGCCCTTTTAATTGGCTAGCTGGCTGTTTTAATCAGGAACACGATCGGGTAAGAGTTAATTGGTGGAACTATGCAGAATAGTCACGCGATTGTTTATTAAAATAGACTTTTTGGAGAAAGCTTAGTGTCTAGAGACAGGAACGTTCGTGTTTTGATTATAGTCTATCTGTGATTTGTAAGTCAAAGTGAAGTTACTTCTAGGAATGTTTATAAAATAATTCCAGAGATTTAATAGAATCGACCGACGACTGAATAGCGAACGGTTTATGCCAAAACACTTGGATATGAAAGAAGCCAAGCCAAGCCATTTCCACGTGCCAAATAATGAAAAAATAGAATTGGCATATTCTACGTACATCATTTTGATTGTACTCTATTTACAGGGTCCTAAGGGTATTTACATGCTTTGCTATTTTACTATTACTATCTGATCAAGGGTCTAACAGTGGGCGCGTGGCGGAAAACTGCCACCAAAGAACACAAATTCAACATTTCACACGCAATTCGCACAAACGCAATCCTGAGAGTCTTCACAATTTTACATCTAAAGCCTTTACGGCTTTGCTACCCTACTATTATTACTGATAAAGCGCCAAACAGTGGACACGTGATCGAAAACTGCCACCAAAGAACGTAAATACAACATTTAACACGAATACAAACAATCAAAATATAATCCTAAGGGTCTCTTGGGTAGAAAAGCTACATGCTTTGCTACCCTATCATTATCTGATCAAGGGCCTAACAGTGGGCACGTGTAGACGCGGGTGGGTTGGCACGGGCCAGCCCACACGCCCATGTCCTTCTGAAGGACGCTTCGGGACCTCTGGCGTCGTGAATAAGTTTATGGTTATTGAAGATTTATGTAGAGTAACAGTCAGAGTACTAGTTTGGATAAAATTTATATAGATAGAGTCTGTCCGATCAAGCCCAATATCAGAAATTCTCGAATAGTAATAGGTTAGAAATATAAGACTGCTAGTATAAAATTGAAGCGTCATTTCTTCAGCTATGAGTGCGTGCCTCACAAAGATGTCAGTTCAGTGCCCTTCAAATCTACAGTTAATGACAGTCCCAGCTATCTGAAGAATCTCATCGGAATTGCAATTAACCCAACATTTAATTATCTAGATTTATTTATAGAGCACTCTCTACGCCATGCATACAATGGCGTGGCGAGGTAGCCAACCGTGACGTTATGAATTACAAATCAAGCTAGTTCACGAGGGCCACGATTTTAGACGCATTTTTAATTTTGCTAGGAAAAAACCGACAGTCTGAGGTTTAATAGCCCGTAGGGCCGTTGACCTTGGACTGGAGTTACTACACGTATGCTGCAACCATCGTGCAACTTTTCCAGAACTGAGCAAATGAGCCACTATCGTTACTCCCCAATTAAACATGCAGTCACCCTTTGGAATATGGTTAGTTCCCTCATTTAGCCACCTCTCAGGTTAAGTTTGTCCGTAGCTGCGGTTACGCAACTTCACGGAAAGCCAGCCCTATTAGAGCTCGTAATCAGAGATTCTTTGTAATTAGAGCCCCGACGCTTCGAGAAAATTACTCGATATAGTTTGTAATTTCCCTTAGCAGCTAACTGTTTGATAAAATATTGATTCGATACTAGCAGAGGCGATAATTAACTGTTGGCATTTCGATTCGATACATTTTTGATACAATTTAAAATGAGTTCTATTATTTCCCGATTGGTTTTCGGCAACTTCTAATAACCTTTCGTCCAACATCATAGAAGCGAAGTACTACCTCATCACAGCTTTACTCCCAAGGCAATAAGACTCAAACCGTCCAGAGAATAGCTATCAGATGAAAGGTGCAGTTTGCGGTAGAATTTGATTTAGCAAAATGACTGCTAAATTGAAATAGAACCTAGATTGAATTAGCGGCTACCGGTTGGAGCCTCGGTGGCCATGACAGCCCCGACAGCCCATAATTATGGGAAGAAGTAGACTTCACGCCAGTGAAGTCCGACGGCAGAATTTGGGAACTACGTACTACGTAAACTAAAAACTAAGGATTAAGCGATTGAGGCGCCAAGTCTAACAGACTTCAGTGGCGGCGTGGAGTCTAAGAACAGATTTTTTGGTCCATCATTATGCTCTATTAGCGGTAGCAAGCAAAAAGACAATAAGGTTAGTGTATTGACTCGCAGTTCTCGCCTCGCGTTTGAGAAGTGACTTTTTTGTCAAGCGATTATTAGTTTTATTAATTTGGAAGAGTGGCCTGGTTGGTTCCGTGTTACGTTTTTACTTTAGTAATTTATATTACTTTATATATTATACTATAATTTTTAAAGTAGCTCGTTCTTATATTCACTAGCACTATACCACAAACATTACAGCAAAGTAAATACTAGCAAATAGTATAAGAACTAGCGTTAAGACGCTCCAACAGTAAACTTTTAGGCATTTTACAATTATTTTTTGCAGTATACAAATAGAGTCTAAAATCGCGTGTCGTTTGTTTTTAGACGAAATTCGAGATGAGAATTCGATATTTTTTTTGCAGTTTTAGTTCGTATTAAAAGAAATGAAGCCGTGTTTGCAATAAAATATATAGATATGTCTTTAGTTTAGTAAATTTCCTATTTTATGATTACAAAAAATATAGTAGTTATCGATCTAAATATAGAGAAATGCGAAACCAAAAAAAATATTTCTAATGTTTTTTTTTGGGATTTTTTTTCAAGATACCAGATATTTTTTTTGCAATATTATTGAAAAAGTCTCTCTTGTGAACAATAATATTGTGTGCTCTGTATTTTTCCAATTGTTTCGCAAAAAACAGCTATTCCATACTCCATATTCGTCGAGACCTCGACGAACTTTGCATCTTTCTTTTTCGTCTTCGCGATTTCGACGTAGTGCCCATAGTAAAAGTTGGTCACAGCGACGAGTACAACTGCATCCTAAAATATCCTCATCCTTACTTTCTCACTAATATTATAAATCCGAAAGTGTATTTGTTCCTCTTTCACGCAGCAACGGAGATACGGATTGACTTGATTTTGGCATGGATATAGTTTAAAATACCGAAAGTGACATAGGTTACTTCTTATCCCGAACAAAATAAAAGGTTCCTATGGGATAGAACATAAATCAAATAATCACTCGAGCGGAGCCGCGGACAAAATAGTCGTGAATAAATTCTCAGTCTCACTTCATATATTTTGTGGCAGATTTGGTTAAACGCGTATTTTTCTAAATTAGGAATAATATAGCTTTATACTTATAGCATTCCAAAATCTATAGAATTATCTAAACCGCGAGCCACAAGATAGAATCCATACGGCGGCAGGCAGCGCAGGCCGTTGAACCCACACCCACTGCAGTTTGTATTACTATGCACTTCCTATTTCTAACAAAAGGTTATCATTGGAAGGACCCAGAGTAAGTAATAAATTGATACGATTTGTGAGTGCTTGTCTCGTAAATGATAGTATTGTAAGTAATAAGTACTGTAAGTAGAGTAGGTACGAACGTCTCGAAGACTGCGAGATCGAATCAGAAATGAGGAGATCCGTAGAAGAACCAAAGTTACCGACATAGCCCAACGGATTGAAAAGTCTAAATGGTAGTGGGCAGGGCACATAACACGAAGGACTTGTGACCGATGGGGTCGAAAAGTTGTCAAGTGGAGACCATGGACCGGCAAGCGTAGCTGATACATGTTTTTGTGTTTCCTGTGTTTGTAATGTCGAATAAAGTTTTTTTTAAATTTTCAATTCAATAGGTAGGTACATTACAGTAGTATAGCTTATTATTTCCCTAATTCTTTTTCGTTAATAATGCTGTCCAGTGGATACTTTGTGCTGAAATTATGCTTTGTCCACAAACTAACTTATACCAGTCCCTTTTATTTGGCACATTGTCTTGAATAAGATATTTTACAGCTTTTATATGACTTATGCCCAGCAGGGACCGAAATTAGCTGATGATGAAGAAATAGTGTACTTGTTAATTAATAAAGACAAGTGTTCAACATTACAATTTCCTTAAAATGAGAGATACAGGCAATATTGTACCTGCAAAAAAAGTAGTTTGCTTGGGCCAGTAGCACATCTTTGCTAAACATGTAATGTTTGCACACCAGCTCAACAGTATTGTTCATACATACCTACATCTTTAGGTAAAAAAGGTTGTAAGACACTTCACCATAATAATTTTTCGCAAAAAATCGCAACTTCGACTTCCGTGTACAGAATTCGAATAGTTTGCACGAATTGATGTGACATCTATGTACATTACTGTTGATTTATAAAAAATGGCTCAATATATTATTTCAATAAAATTTAAATGGGACCACCTCGGGAGAACACCATCTCCTCAGCGGACTATAAAAGTTTTTTTAATCGGTTCACAATTGGAGAAAATATCGCTAAACATACACAAGAAAAACCGGACAAGTGCAAGTAAGGCTCGCACACCGAGGGTTCCGCACAAATCCAGAAAATTTCACAAAATTGGGAAGTACGTTGTTAAAATCTCTATACTCATCATCATCATCATCGACAAAAGTTTTTTTTTTTACTTTTCTCGTCGTTTATCGAAAATTGGTAAAATAATTAAAAACCTGTTTTAGCATGTGCTAATAAAGCTCTTTTATATGATACCTTACATGAAACGATTTACTCACTTTGAATTTTAAACCCATAATTTGTGAATTTTGAAGCCCTATTTTTTTGTGATTTAAATAATAATGTACAGTTTTTAGATTTATTCTTATATGTGTACTCTGAGACAATGCTTTTCGCCAAATTTTATAGTTCTATGCTAACGGGAAGTACCCTGTAGGTTTTGATTTTTATGAGTGTCGAAATATGCTGTTTTTTACGACATAAACGGCTCTAACTTCTTTATATAATAACTGAGAATTTTTTCCTTTACACAACTGTAAGAATTCATAGATATACGTATACAGTTTAAATTTCAACTCGATATCTTTACGCGTTTCCGAGATAAAGAGTCTTGACATACACACAGACGGACAGACGGACAACAAAGTGATCCTATAAGGGTTCCGTTTTTTCCTTTTGAGGTACGGAACCATAAAAATACATACAGATGAACATTTTTAAAGTCGGTAAAAAATGAGTTGATGCTTAAATTTTGCTTGTAATGATTTTTGGAGTTGTGCAAATGAAGTTTAAATTTTGGATATTACAAACATTCTGATTATGATCGGAGGTATTGACAGTTCACACCCTGTTTAGATAAATTGTAAATTATTTTGATGATTTATGCAAGAGTGAATTTAAATATGTCCTAATGTACATATTATACACTATCCCAACCCCATCTGAGTATGATAATGAGAAACAAATGAAAACTAAAGATCACAAAGACTTAGTTTTCATATTACAAGATTGTAAAGTAATTCTCGCCTTGAACCGAGACATCAAAAGATGAAACAAGATAGGGCTTAGCATAAAATCTCTTCCCACGGCACAGTAATAGGCAGTTTTGCACAGCACCAGCGAACCATGACTAGACGAGTAGGTGGGGCCTCCAACTCAAGTGATCGACTCAGTCTCACACTAGTACTTTTTTAGGGTTCAGTACCCAAATGGTAAAAATGGGACCCTATTACTAAGACTTCTCTGTCTGTCTGTCACCAGGCTGTATCTCATGAACCATTATAGCTAGACAGTTGACATACAAATGATGTATTTCTGTTGCCGCTATAACAACAAATACTAAAAACAGAAAATAAGAAATATTTTAGGGCTGCTCTACTAAATATGTGATTTATTGGCATTTTTTGCTTAATTTTAATAATGTCAACCGGTAGATGCTTCAAGCCTCACAGAATATTCAGTAGTATTGTATATTCACTTTAAAAGTAAATAATTAAATTAAGGAGAGTACATATGGTACAGAACTCTTTTTGAGTGAGTCCGACTCATGCTTTGCAATTTTATTTAATGTATAAAATAGGTAGATTGGCATAAACATATAAGGTAAGGTTATTTAAAGGAGGCCCACACCTCTTTTAGCGCATCATATCTGGTAGTTGCCCACATTATATTAATTTATGTAATAGGTTCTAGTATTACTTAGTCATAAATTCCTTTAGATAATGTTAAGTGTTTTATGATTATCTGAAAATGTAACTAATACTTAAGAATGGTTATTACAGTTTAATATCAGCATGGGTAGCATGGTAAATGGAGAAAGCCATTTTATCAACTTTTAATGTCAGTCGTCATTGTCAATCCATACTTTATTTTCCTCTTCAAGGGGATATAATGGTGAAATGACAAATTGTACCTTTGCCATGCTACCCATGCTGTTATAAATGCTAGAAAGATTCCTTGCCAGGTAATAAGTTAACTATGTCATTACTGTGAATTCTTAACTGATGAATGTTGGCTCGATTTAGCATTGAAATATATTAAAACAGAACTTCTTATCTTTTAGTACAAGCTCAGAGGATGTTACACACCTAGAGATGAAATGTGTTGGCATCTGAAAAGTGTAATATTTTTAGAGACAGATGTCAGCAACCTTTTCACAAGATGGCATACCATTTCACTCTTTATAAAAATTCTTTCATCATTTCAAATACTATATGGAAATCACACCCAAATTATTTTATTATTTACAGTAAACAGTTACGGCAGTAGACAAATAGTCGATTGAAATTAAAACTTTTCATTCTTAGCTCCTAAAACTTTCAAACTTTAAATTAGTATTTAGGAGTCCACGGAAGCCAATGATCCTTACAGTATGATGATTACAGCTATTCAACAGTAACCTTCACACATTTGAGATGATGATGATTAACCTTAGCCAAGTTATGCCTAATAATTAATTAGCCAAGATAAGAAATATAGGCACCATGTGATTTCCAAATCTATTTTATGGCTTTTATTTCTTAAATTGTACTTAGGATTGTAACAAAAAATATTTGTAAATAGGTAATTCAACAGAGCACAAAATTTCCTCATTATCCCAGTATAGGTATGAGTCGGTATGCTAAACATTATGTGTCATACCATTTTTGGCATGTCTAGACATGATTACATATTTTAATTTTTTTTAGCATGATATCAGCTGTTTCCATAGGTCAATAAAAGGATATGCACATGCATTTTATCGCATGAGGTAATTTTTTCACTGCAAAGTTAGTTTTGTAAGAAGAAAATACATTTACTGTACTATGTATGAAGAAAATATAAGAAAGAATTAATTATAACAGAAGATTAAAGAGATTTAAAGATTAAAACTTTCTCCGCTGATAAGCAAAGAGTAAATAAGTAAATAAAGAAACAAGATCCAATAAAAAAAACAATCTTTATAACATTCAGGAAGTAATTACAACTAAGTACTTTTTGAATTACAATTACAACAATACAGATTAGAAAGATTCTAGTAACTTTGTACTATTCAAGAATTTACAGTGAACCGCACACAGAATTTTTTTTCTAAGTAGGTAACCTACATTTTTAAGACTACCTACGACTTTATATCATTTAGGAAAGCACATTACTCAAAAAAGTACCCACATGCAAAATGACAATTTTCAGTGCAGTTTCCCACATTTAATAATGTAATCAAGCGGTGAAAGTGGATGATAAGAATTAAGAACCTAAAGCTAGAATGCATCTAAGTATTTTTTCTATTCATCGGTAAATGCAACCAGAAAACAAAAAAGATTAAAAGAGCAAAGCCAACAAATATATATCTAGTCTTATGACTAGTATAGGGTAGTAAATCTAGTAATAAATAATAGGGTAGTAATAAAACAATACCTTGAAAAGTGGTAGACCAATTGTTTCCAGCCCGGCAGGGTGTGAACCGATCTCCAGTGGAGTCCTGCTTGTAGTCAGCCTGCACCAGCACTGACTTCCTACTCACGGGACTACACTGCTGCAGCAGCCGAGTCTTGTACGAAGGACTAATAAACATCTTCACTGAGTTCCACACAAAAAGTTCAACAATAACGAGGCTAAACTGGAAGAGTTGGACTAGAATAATTTACAAGTTCTCAATCCAACATCGCTAACCCACCACACTGTTACCATCAGTGGTCCGACTCGGAGTAAACAGCGACCAGAGAAGCGCTCTCATCGATCGCTGCGAACCATTTGACCACATTCGATATGCTTGACGGACCAAGAGACATTGTTCACAGGCAAAAGATAACACTCAAAACAAGCGTCCCCATACACAGCGGTAAATGACTTTGGTATGCCTATTTACTGGCGATGATTATCACTTCAAATATTCAGTTTCTAATGTAAAATTGTGTAAAATAGAGTCAGAAAACTAGAAAAATACGAAATATTTGTAATTTGATAACTGTGGCATAAGAGGTTGAGTGTTGCAATAAGAAAAAAACTTGACAGTTATTTGAATTTAAAAAACGGTTACAAACTAAAATCGATACTTTCGAGATGTCATCGATACAAGATGACATTACATATCCTATCTCCTTAGTTTGTGACAAAATCCCATACTATTATAAAATATTATTCAGGTATATATTACTAGCGACCTGTCCCGGCTTCGCACAGGTTTGTATTGCATAATATAAAACTACCTCTTGAATCACTCTATTTATTAAAAAACCCGCATCAATATCCGTTGCATAGTTTTAAAGATATATGCATACATAGGAACAGACATGGGACAGACAGACAGGGAAGTGAATTTGTTTTATACTATGTAGTGTATATTATTATTAATAAAATCGATACTTTCAAGATGTCATCGATACATGACAATAGTAGTATTCAAAGAAAAGAGAAAGAAATCTAGTTCATCTGCTGTTCTGTGCATATTTGCGGTTGAGAATTGCCTCAAGAAAATGACAACAGCATCAATAATTATCAATCTTATATTTTCTATACAGGGTTTTTGGTAATCAATTAGCATCTTTTTAGGGGCTTATTCTGTACATATAAACTAACATCTTTTGTTCAAAGACTTATTATGAAAACTCTAATAAAATAAAAAATTGCTGTTCGATATTTAACAAAATATCGTTCACCCTCGACAAAATATAGGGCACAACTGTTGTTTTTAGTTTTTATTTTTGATGTACAGAATAAGGATATACATAGTAAAGGATTAAGTAGACATGGCGCTAAATAATAATAATTACAAAAGTAAGAGAGGGCGAGATGTGCTGGTATTAAGGTGTGAACAGGACGAAACTAATATCTTTTGTCTCTATTTGCGTATACGTTTTTTTTTGCCTGACTATTACGCACGGCCTAGACGTAATAGTCAGACAATTTTTTCGCGCCAAAAACTACTCGTCGCCTTAGTCTTTGTTTGTCCTAACGACCAAGCACCAAATTTTTCAGGAGACGTTATTTTTAGTTTAAAAATCAGATGATCAAGAAATCATAAAACAATTTAGCGATATAGGAACAAAATAGTAAGTATTTATGAAATGTCAAAGTCGCATTTTAATCAAACAAGTTCAAATGTGTTATTTGTGGATTGTTTGTGGCGTCGTCGACCGTGGTCGCGGGTAGAGTGACTGTCTACCCGTGACCACGGTCGATGCAACTCGACCGAAACGTCGGGATGAGGAGGTATTTATTTATCTTGTAATTTTAGTGCGCGATTAGTCCTGTAGTATATAATATTAAAATATAGGAATCAAATATAAATTCTATTAATCTAAACAATATAGAAACTTAGGAAAAATCTAAGTAATATAGGAAATAGCACATCTTTTTTCTCACCCCCTATACGCAATTGAGGATTCTAGTCATACTTATCTACAAGGATATCTAAGGATGCTAATTCAGTACCAATAACCCTGTATAAATCTGTGACCAAAAGTATATTTTTTGAGGTGCTTCGGTATTTTTCAGAATCTGGTCACACTGCACACTTCAAAACAAGGACTTTGTATACTATCTGGACTGCGCACAGACGAAATTTGGCTCAAAGTTAGTTTAGGAAAATTCAACCTTAACTCATTGCAACAAAACATATATTCCTTTGAATTGCCATAAGAGAAACGCTGTGCCGAGTGAGACTTCCCAAAGTGATGAAGGTGTCCCGCTCGCCATTTCGAAAAGACACTTACATATGGTAGAATTATTAACTGTAAAGCCGCGACTCTCTTAACCATTTCTAAGTTTTTATAACAATGTAGTTTGATGAGAATTTAGTTAAAATTGCGAATAGATGCTAATAAAACAGAGTTTGATATTTATTTTCTATGAATACCTACGTCTTTATGATTAATGGTTATTTTTTAATTTTGACTAGAGTATCACCGTCGATTGTAAATGGCGCACTATGGTGTATACAAAGAAGTGTGGTAGGGTGACTATGCTTGACATATTTCTTAAACATGCTGGGTGTACAATAGGAGTATAGTCGTGGGTGTCGTTGTTCATTTTCTTGGGTTGAAGATTTCAAAAATGACATTCATTTTGAAATTAAATAAAGCGGAAGTCACTTTTTGCAAAAAGTTGTCATTGGTGTCGTTTTTTAGGTTTTTGGAGGTGTAGATTTCAAAAATGGCATCCATTTTGAAATTAAAGATGGCTGACGTCACTTTTTTGAAAAAGTCGTCATGGGTGTAATTTTCGAGGTTTTTGGGGGTGTAGATTTCAAATATGGCATCCATTTTGAACTTAAAGATGGCGGATGTCATTTTTTGCAAAAAGTCGTCATGGGTGTCGTTTAATGGGTTTTTGGGGGTGTAGATTTCAAAACTAGCATCCATTTTGGAATTAAAGATGGTGGACGTCACATTTTTGAAAAAGTCATCATGGGTGTAGTTTTCGAGGTTTTTAGGGGTGTAATTTTCAAAAATGATATCCATTTTGAACTTAAAGATGGCGGATGTCGCTTTTTTGCAAAAAGTCGTCATGGGTATCGTTTAATAGGTTTTTGGGGTGTAGATTTCAGTTATGGCATCCATTTTGAACTTAAAGATGGCGGATGTCATTTTTTGCAAAAAGTCGTCATGGGTGTCGTTTTTTAGGTTTAAGGGGGTGGAGATTTCAAAACTAGCATTCATTTAGGAATTAAAGATGGTAGACGTTACTTTTTTGAAAAAGTCGTCATGGGTATAGTTTTCGAGGTTTTTGGGGGTGTAGATTCCAAAAATAGCATCTATTTTGGAATTAGAGGTGGCGGATGTTTCTTTTTTGAAAAAGTCGTCTTGGGCGTCGTTTTTGAAAATTTAAGGGTGTATATTTCAAAATTAGCATTCATTTTGGAATTAAAGATAGCTTATATTACTTCAAAATGGACGCCATTTTTGAAATCTACCAAAGACTTCGAAAACTACACCCATGACGACTTTTTCAAAAAAAAATTTTTATTTCATAATGGATGCCTTGTTTACAACGGAAGTCTAAAAATGATTGTGACTTATCGTAATAAAGTCTATTAAGATTTTTCGTGACAAAGTCTTTTCGTGATTAAGATTTTTTGTGATAAAGTTTATTTGTGACAAAGTTTTTCGTGGTTAAGTACTGACACGGATTGCGTGATATGTGTCAAGATTACATCTATGAAACTTGAACGTTGTTTAACACCGTAAATATGGATTCCACACCATTACTGTCACCACAAAAGTGAAGGAACTCATTCAGATCTACATTTCCGATGACAGCTGTCAAACTTAAAAGTGGTTTTATCTCCTTCATTATCAATTCTAGACCATTGCTAAGACAGCAACAAAGGTGAAAGAACTCTTCGACAGCTACATTTCCGATAACAGCTGTCTTGAAACTGAATTATCTCCGTATATATTAATTCTAGACCATTGCTTTTATGGAGATTGGTTTTATAGAGATCTTTAGGGAAGGCCTATGCCCAGCAGCAGGCGTCCTATTGCTTAAACGACGACGATGACGAAAGACGACGATTTAGGGGTAAGATAACTGCGATTCCTGCGTGCAGTAACATTCCAAAGAAATATTATATCCCGAGATGATCGAGATGTTTTGATCATCCTACTTGGAAAAGAGACACAATCATCTGATGTGGTATCCTAGTCGGCACGTTTTTCTTTGCCAGTACTCAATCCCGTTTATATGATAAATCCATGCTTCAAAATCAGCAACACTTACGCCACTGTTGCCAGATTGTAGGTATATCCTCCAAATCTGGGCGTTTTTATCCTTTTGGGGGAAATTTGGGGGGGAAACATGGGTGGGGGAATTTTGGAGTGAAAAGATTGTGTGTTGGGGCCTGGGGGGAACTAGAAGTATTTTAAAAGTATTTAACAAATATAGTAATGGACGCGACGAATATTATAATTAGACGTGACATTGAATGAACGAATTTTATTCCTTCTCATATATTCATCCCCCTTATAAGAGACAGAAAAACAAACTGAGTATAGGCTGAATCGTACAAGTCAGCGGATGTGACGTTAGCTGCAAGTTGCGCAATATTCAATGAACGCAGCTTTATGTGAGTTTCAGTCAGGATTGGGTTTTGCGTAGCTTGTATATAACTAACTTCACATCCGCTGACTTGTATAATAAGGAAGTTTCCCGTTTTCTAGTTTTATTTTTATTAAATTACACTAAGCCTGCAATAAATTATGGTGTTTTTATTTTTCAATTATCTTCAAAAATGACGGAGTTATGAATTTTTAAACATGACCGCACGAAATCAAAAAACCTCGCGACGGAAACCTCGCGACGGATTTACGCGTGTGACGTCATTCGGCTTCAGAGCCGCGCCGTGGGTTAGGCGGTAGTAAGGAAAAAAGGAAATAAAGTACTTCACTCTATGCTGGGTATTTTTCTAAGCCACGAATACGTTCTAGAATATCATTGTACTTATCTTTATGTTATGATCAACATTTACTATGGGACTAACCTCCCAATATAACGAATAAAAAGTCAGCATTCCCATAATTTTGTCGTGAGTAAATTAACTTGATATCTAAATGGAACAAGACTTGGTGTATATGTCTAGTGTACTGCGGTTTTTACATCTGTAACCATTAACTAGTAGCTCTCCAAACAGTAGACCTCGCAAGTATACATTTTCTTGTAATAAGTTCTCAAAAATGCACTACTTTCACAGGTAAATATATTCTTAATCATAAAAATGGTAAGGTTCTTTACTAAGATATTATTGTATATAATGGGACTACGTAAGTAAGTTTGTATAGGCTGGGTGGCTAGCCCTGGTGTCAGAGTTTGGGACTGATCCCCTATACAGGGTTAGCTAGCTAGAACTGGTGAAGCGTAATATATTTTGTTCTAATAAAATAATTTAGATAATTTTTTTCCAGGCTTTTATTTTCTAGTCCCAATAAGTTGTCAAGTGCGTGTCAAGACATGCGTATGATAGGCTTCCGTAGACGTGACGATGATTATGATGATGATAAAAACCAATATTTAAGATGGTTGATTACTAGGAAAACTTAATTTAGTATAAATTCTTGGTTGCCTGGGAGAATTTGCTTAAAGCGATAAGGCCACCAGTTAGAAACCTATTAATTGTATTGTTTTGTCCCTGTATTTTTTTTATGTTATGTGGTTGTCTAATAAAGTGTTATTGTTTGTTTGTTTGTATGAAAATAAATGTGAAGTCGATGACCTCTAATGTTTAAAAATTTCAATTTTTTCTTTATAGCTCTAAAATTTATGATTCCACAGTGCTCAAAATAATTTTCAGGGAAAGTTTTTAATATGGTCTGTAAACGGCGTCCGTTCGTTACACGGACATAACGAAGTTTTAAGGGTTCCTCGTTTTACTACGAAACCCTAAAAATGACTGAACAAAGTGACAACTGTCAAATTCTAGAATCTATACTAGGATGACATGTCAGGTCTCAAAGTGACAGCTGTCAAACTTAAATGCGGTTTATTTCTGTAACTAGCGATTTTAGACCATTGCTGTCTTCACAAAAGTGATAGAACTCAACAAGATCTATATTTTGGATGACAGTTCTTTAAAGTAATTTATCTCCGTAACTGTCGTTTCTATACCGTTACTTTAGGCACAAAATTGATAGAGCTCAACGAGATCTACATTTCGGATGACATCTGTCATGCCACTCTAGTATGAATTCTATAGTAATATGCCATAATATGGCAGCTGTCACTTTGACATCTGTCATTTTCGGAACTAAAAAATAAGTCCTGAAAAACCTATTACCTACAATGACTTTATAAGAACAAATATTAGGCTGAGAAGTTTTGGATAACCCTATACAGGGGATTAGTCCCATATTAAAAGTTGGTCATAATTTACAATGATATTTTAGGACATAATATTGTAATTATGATTATATTTGCCTGTGCAAGTTGTGCATTTTTGAAAACTGATTACTTACCAGAAAATGTTTACCAAAATGTATACTTGTGAGGTCTACTATTTGGAAAACTACTAGTCAATGTATACAGATGTAATAACCGCAGAACAGTAGGTACACAAGCCAAGTCTTGTTCCATTTAGAAATAAAGTTCATTTACTCACGACAAAATCATGGGAATGCTGACTTTTTATTCGTTATATTGGGAGGTTAGTCCCATAGTAAATGTTGATCATAACATAAAGATAAGTACAATGATATTCTAGAACGTATTCGTGGCTTAGAAAAATACCCAGCATAGAATGAAGCGCTTTATTTCCTTTTTTCCTTACTCCCGCCTAACCTACGGCGCGGCTCTGAAGCCGAATGACGTCACACGCGTAAATCCGTCGCGAGGATTTTTGGTTTCGTGCGGTCATGTTTAGACATCCATAACTCTGTCATTTATTAAGATATTCGAGTTATTTTTTTACTGTGTCTAATATAATTCTAACGTCCTTAAATGTATATAATTATTTTTAGTTTTTATGATAAAGGAAACTTCCCTATTTAGCCTATACGCACGGTTATTTTAACTTATTATTTAAAGCCCTTGAGGACGTTCCTCAAAGCCATCTGTCAAATCAAATCGTAAGTGGATGGACCACCTATCCAACATTATTATTATTATTAAATAATCATTGGGGGCGGACGGTTCTAACTAACCAACTGAATATCGGTACATTGTCGGGTCGTCTGTAGCAATGTTGGAGGTCGACCTTACCCAAAAGTTAGTGAGAATAAGACATAATTACTTTATTAGAAGGATTCATTTTAAGCCTTGTTTATGTGTACAAAAGATGTTTAGTAAATGTACCCACGGAGCTGTCGCTCACACGTGTGAATATGCTGATCCAAAATAATTTAACCACTATGTTTATATTGTTACTAGCGGCCCGGTACGTGCCATGCTACGTATAAAGTGAAATAATAAAAAAAATTGTCTGGCTCGTGGCATTTTTCCTTCATATAAAAATGAATAAATGCACTCAACAATATGTTTAAAAAAATAAACTTGTGTTTATATTTTTAAACATATTGTTGAGAGCAATAATTATCGCTGACAATTTGCCTTACTCGCAGCACGTCCAAAATGAAATGACAGAAATGAATGATATAACAACATGCTTGTTCTGTCAACACTGAAAAAAGTTTCAATTTGACAGCAAAATCCCCATTAACAATATGATCCGCCATTTATTGAATTAATTGTTACAAAAAATGTGATAAATGAAGAACCGCTCGACCGATTTTGTGCAAACTTCACATGAACCATCTACTAAATAGTTCGAACAAAGCCTAAACATTTGGTTTGGATAGGTGAGCCCGTTCTTGAGTTATAGAATTACAACGAAAAGTGGCAATAATTTTTATATATAGAGATGACAGCTTTAGCTGAACGTGTATAAAATTCTGTTTATTTTTTTTTCGAAAGTACAAAAATATTTTACATTTTTTTTTGAGTTCTTTGTTTTGGGGGGATTTGGGGGAACCTGAGTTTTGGGGGGATTCCAGGATTGATTTGGGGGAAAACCAAAATAGTCATCAGGTAACACCCTCTATAATCTAAGGGTAACACAGACTCACGCACGACGCACGCAAGTCGCAAAGCATCAAACTTCATCAAAGCAACGCTACGCGCTCAATTCCTACTTAAATAATTGAATATTTTGAATTCTGTTGTGATTGATTTACTTGCGTTTTCAGTAAGTTTTCAATTCCTTTTCAGCGACTGTAAGTGTTTACTTACCTGTATAGACTTTTTACTTACATACTTTTAATTCTTGTTTTGTTTACTTACTGTGACAAACAAAAAAATTAGTTATTGCTCTACACCTAAATCCTTTTGGAAATTGAGACCTATAATAGTTCCTTTATCAAACAGTTTTAAACGGGCAAAAGATAAACGTAACAATTACGTTCTGAGTCCTACATAACTACACAAATAGCATAACATTAATTAGTGTTGTTTGATCAGTCCCCGGTTGTCTCGACTTGCATCCAGCATGATCCTGTGGTTCTGAGCCATTAGTCCAGATTTTGTGTAGTTTACTTAAACTTTCCCGTTCGCGTGTGGCTACATACATTTTGGTGAGTTCTTCCTCGTTTCCGCCAGGGGTGCTGTCACAGATTAATAAATAGTTACTAACGTAAGTGCTGTACAATAATGTATAAGTAGAGCCATATGGAAACTGCTGTAGTTTCAATTTACGTGTAAACTTGGACTAGCCCCTCTGGTTAGATCAGTCCATTTTGAGAGTGGAATTAAGTGACGAACTTTATGGCCCCATCAGCCACCAGTTCGTCTGCTACTAACTCAACTTGCTGATCCACTGAGCTTTTCTATTAACATTCATGGTTCCCAATGATAATAAAGACATGTAATAAATGTTGTTTTCAATATATTTTTAGATGGATGATCAAATAAGAAATCGTAATGATGATATTTCTTCAGATGAGCCTGTTTATTCAAGATTATTTGTTGTCTTTGATAGAAGGTCAACAAGAGAAAATTTAAATCGGGCATTTTCAAAGTTTGGTATCATTGAAGATTTGAAAATTCCCCTAGACCATAATAGTGGCCGACCGAAAGGTGTTTGTTTCATTAAGTTTTCCAAAACATCAGAAGCTGCCGCCGCTTTGGAAGCCATGGATTCATCATGTCTTCCTGGTTCCAACCGCCCTCTGAAAGTATTGGTTGCTGTAAATCGCTCTGAAGTTCATAACAATGATGATGATTTCGAGAAGTACAGACGATTGTTCCTTCACGTACCAAAGATCATGACTGAGAATCAGCTTTATGAGGTATTTCAGAAATATGGGAAGCTTCGTGATGTTATTATTCAGAGAGAGCATAACACTGGAGACTCAAAAGGATTTGCTTATGTTACATACGCAAAGTTCTCAGAAGCAGCTCGAGCTTTTGAGGAATGCGAGAGGCAATACAGACCTGTATTTGCCAAACCAAAATGGCAAAAGCGTCCAGAAACATCATTTGAGTCTAACATTGGCTTGTTAGATAAAACATCTCTACTTACCACTATGAGTAACGAGTGTTATAATCATACGGGATTTACTAAAGTGAACTACATGTGTTGCCGACAGCTCCAACATTGGCAAATAGAGAAACTGTTTGACATTATTCCGGGGCTGGTAGAATGTCAGTTTTATATGGACTTGATGGGAAACTGTATCAAAGGTACAGTTTCATACTCTAATCCCACTTCTGCAGCTTATGCTGTAGCTAAACTGAATGAATTCGAGTACCCGCCAGGCATGACATTTTATGTTAAACCCTGTAGGTCTGCAGCTGAAGAGAACCAATTCAATAACATACCTGGTGTTGTAACTAAACTGAAAAATGCAATCAAGCATTCTGCCAGATCTGGGGCACCCAATTTAAAAGAGCTTGCTGAAGCAATAGCCGAGGCTTCTAAACTTATTAAAGCAGCGACAGGAGCTGTTGCAGATGAGAATATTAACAGCAGTGACATCAACTACTGCAGCGTAGAACTGCCTCCTCCGCAACCTCTGGCACATATTGATAGTGAAGTAGCTAAGAGATGCTTCTTGGTTTGCAAGCCAACTCCTCCACCACTGACCGTATTACGCGATGTTTTCTGCCGCTTCGGCGACTTAATAAACGTGTATACTTTGCCAAATAAAACAGTAGGTTATGCCCGTTATGCATCAGTCTCTGCGGCTGACGAAGCCATCAAAGTCCTGCATGGAGCAGAGGTCTATGGTGTACGAATGAAAGTTTTGGAGGCAGAAGCAGAAGCTCCTCCAAGGAAAAGAAAATTTATAGAAGATTTTTAAATCTGACATACATACAGACATGTCCTCTTTGTTGTAACTACAGACATACTAAAATACCAGTATCAACCATTGCTGGACATTCAAACATACTGAGGGCTAAGTGGGAGATTTTCGCTCGAGCTCGATCGCGTTAACGTTTGATGTGATTTCTATGGAAATAGCACAGCGCCATCTTGTGTCACGTACAGAAAACTGAATAGCTAAGTGTGAGTATTTTTTACGGTAATGTAACGAGCTCCAAACCGATCGAACACGAGCGCGGCAACGTGTGTGTCAATGTAATCGCGTGTGTGCGCGGCGCGCTCGGTCAACGCGACGTAAAAGTAATTCGATTTGATTTGCAAAACTCCCACTTGACACTCTGTGCCTACAATCCTTTGTAGATTTGTGTATTACTTACAGACAAATAAAACTTAAAATTTGAGACAGACATTTCTTTGGCTAGACTTGCGAGAACAGAAAATAAACCCCAGTTTAAACTGCAACATGGACCATAATAATAATTGATAATTAATTACTTTGTTCAGAAGTAAAATCATAGCTTTTGTTTTATTTAAAATATCAATGTATGCCTTTATCCACAAAATTATAATCAATGTTGCAGTTTATACATTCTGCTTTCCACACCCATGTAAGTAACAAACCTAGGTACCCTTACAGACCGACACTTGCATTGAAAGAAATGTAAGACTTAAAACTGATTTATTTAAACTTAATCCAAAGTTATTGCACACACAGCCTTGTGACTTAAGAATAACATAATTGACAATGTTCAATGAACTTCAATAGGCACTGGAACGGCACATTTAGGAAGATTCCATGATTGCTTGCTGCAATAAAGGCAACAGCTGGTCTTTATACAGGGGATGCCTATCCCCGTGGGTTATTTTGAGGATTTTTTCTGAACTCTTCAATTGTTGCAGGGCTTTTTCGATATCCATCTTGTATAGCAATATTTTTCCATATTTCAAATGCAGTAATCCAAGTAAAGGATTTCTTTCGCCGTAGTAGAATCTGGGAAAAAAATATAGATTTAGGCATTTTCTACAGACTGACACATAATTATGGACAAAGTTTATAATCTATCTATTCAGCCTGTTCCACCCACTGCTGAGTATAGTAGCCTCCAAGTTTATAAACTGAACAAAATGCTGTTTGATAGTTCTAAGTACTTAGATAGCATGGAGCAGCAAACATAATAATCTTAGGTGTATATATACATTATGGGCAATCAACAAGATACCACAGAATGAACGTAAGCACCTTCCAATAGTTTCTTTTGGAAATCTATGACAGTTAAACTTCTTCACTCCATGAACAAGCTCATGGATGTTTTATGGCTTGGATAAACGAGCTTGTAGTACACCTTCTAGCGACACCTATAGGTCGAATCATACAAGTTGGCGGCTGTGATGTTAGCTACAAGCTGTAGATAACTCGATTCGTACTGAACTCACTTGACAGTCTCGCGAGGATTGGGATATCCGCAGTGTGCTAACATCAGCCGCCAAGTTGTATTATTTGGACTATAATTGTGGTGCGTCCCTGGCGATAGATGGAGGATTTTTTCAAGAGCTGCAGAGATATAGATAATGTGACCCAAGCGTTAAATGAACTCTGGTCAGCCCGGTAAGTAGTCACAGCTACTTTACAGCACGCGCACCTTTTTGAGGCTTCTGAGGAACGCGTAAGCGTGTCGGTAAAACGCGACCTGCGCACCGCGCGTCTCGTGCCTAACTTCCGATCTCAACAAGCTGCGCACATCCCCTCTCTTGCGCCGCTAACATATAAGTATCTTGTTACTGCGCAACCACTCGCCTCTTGTTCACAGATCCGAAGTTTGATTTTGCCTACTGCAGAATTTAACATCACTGGCTTTTCGGTGAAGGAAAACATCGTGAGGCAACCTGCATACGTCCGTAGAAGAAATTCAAAACTACAAAGAGACTCGAGTAGTTAAAAAGTAAGTAAGTAGATGAAATTAAAATACTAAAGGGTTAAAATATTAAAGGCCCCTAGCGCGTGAGACGTTCTGCGTGGCCACGTGGCGCTGTAGATATATATATATATATGTATAATATGTCGCAATTAACTGGTAACACGGGACGCAAGCGCCACCTTCTGGCGTTCGATGGAGTCAACGATTCACCGGCTGAGCGGAGCGCACGACTTTTTGCGTGGCGGTCGGCCAGAGCGGTTGATATTGAACCATCGCGCGTTCCTATATACGTACCTAGCTATTTTTTGTGTTACATAGACTTGTCATTTTTTCTTTCCTAAATGTCGCTATAATCATCGCAAAACATCTAGTCCGATCTGAACACGACGCGTAAACCTGCGCAGAAGCGAAAAATGGGTATCAGCGAGGCCCCCCTAGCGGGGAACATGCCACGTGACCGCCCTTGACAAATCACAGCGTAAAGCGTATTTTCATTAGTGTGCTACAACAATGCTACCAGGATATACAAGAATTGTGGCTTCTTTTCTGGACAACAGAAAGTTCTTCGTTTCTGTAGAAGATGCCAATTCTACCTGCAGATTAATCAAAGCGGGGGTACCCCAAGGAAGCTGCTGGGCACCATATTTCTACGCTCTATACACGGATGATATTCCTGTCTTAGACGAAATTCATCGACTTCCTGGCGAACGTGGCGTAACACTAGCACTCTTTGCCGACGATTGTGCGTACTTTGCATCGTCACGCAACGCCAAAATAGCTGCCGGGAGAATCCAGCGGGTTCTAATTCTTTTACCGAACTGGCTGGATAAATGGCGCATGTCGGTCAATGTTAGCAAAACAGCTGCTCTGCTCACAAGCGGACAGCGCATACTACCTCCGCCACTAAAACTCCGTGGGGAAGAAGTTAAATGGGAAAGTACAATAAAGTACCTAGGCGTTCACATCGATAGAACGCTAAGAATGTGCCCCCAAGTAGACTACGCCGTTAGACAAGCAAAGGCCGCTAGAGCTCTGCTCCGACCAGTGCTAAGTTCGAAGCTCCCTCTACGAACAAAGGTTGGAATATACAAAACCTATATAAGAACCAGGCTAACTTACGCTGCACCTTCCTGGTATGCCTTGTGTTCAGAAAGCCAGAAAAAACGCCTTCAGATCGTCCATTCTCTTCCTGAGGATGTGCACCGGAGCTGGACGATACGTCCGGAACGACGTAATCGCCCGGGACGTTGTTATATTCGTTATTAAATTGTTTTATTTTCATAACATAAGCATGATTATTTTTAGGCTTATGTATTACCTATATACTTTAGCACTATTAGATAGGAATCTAGAACAATATGTACCTAATCCCAATAGTCATAATAATTAATTATAAAAAAATATAATTCGTACATAATGTTGTTCACATCACCCTTCGTGGGTAGGCCTACGTCCTGCAGTGGACTATTAAAAAGGCTGGTACAGTACAGTTGTTCAGTACAGTTGTTACTTGACTGTACCGTCGCGGGCCGCCATGGTGCAACTTCAGGTCGTACTAGATGTTTTGCGATGATAATACTTATAACCTACCTTTTAATTTTTTGGACATTACAATTTGTACGAGTAATTATTTCGTTACGTTTATTTTTATTTTTTTAAGTCTTAATTTTTTTTAGTTCAAGTGGTTTTGTTTAGGTTTGTACATTTAGCGTAGTAGTTGTAATATATAGTTAAGTTTTTGTTACATTGCCCAAACATTACCCAACGACGCCCACTGATAGAAGACCTGACATTATGGACTCTGCTGATGTTGGAAACCCTAGATTTATGGACCCTGCTGATGATGGAGACCCTACTCCCCCGTCATATACATCAAGGACAGGGCCGAGTCACATTACTGTTAAATACCATTACCGTGGTGTAAGGATTGCAGAGGTAAATACTCACTTGAAGCACGGGATGAGTTTGTCCGCGTAGTCGCAGGCCTTTTGCCAGAGTTGCAGCTGTATGAGCGCGTCGAAGGCATGGTCGAGGGTCTGAGCGTGCATCACATTCAATGGATGTAGCACTCCTTCGTGCCTTTCTAAGCAGTACTTGCATACGTCCACATCTGTTCAGGGCTCAGGAAATTACGAAAAAAAAAAGGTTTGAACGGAGAGCAATGTTTCCAAAGATAAAACTAGTAGTCCTCCGAACAGAGGGCTAAGTGCGAGATTTTCGCTCGAGCTCGATCGCGTTAACGTTTGATGAGATTTGTATGGAAATGGCACAGCGCCATCTTGTGTCACGTACAGAAAACTGAATAGCGAAGTGTGAGTATTTTTTATGGTAATGTAACGAGCGCCAAACCGATCGAATAAGAGCGCGGCAACATTTGTGATTGGCTAATTCAAGCGTGTGTGTCAATGTGCTCGCGTGTGTGCGCGTTGCGCTCGGTCAACGCGACGTAAAAGTAATTCGATATGATTTGCAAATCTCCCACTTGACACTCCTCCTCCTTGTCCTCGCGACACATCTATAACTGAATCTTCGCAAACCATTTTCACAAATATTGTTAGGATTTAAATACTAAACAATATTGCCAAATATTATTGAATTCTGCTGATAAATAGCGCGACAGCAAACCCCATCTTTTTGAGAGAAATACCAACAATCAAAAATAGCCGATGACAAAAAAAACATTAATACCTATACGTGTACCAAGTTTCGTCGATATTTGTTGAAAAATGCGACCTGTAGACCCAAATCAACATCCGGACGAAAGCAAAATCGTCGACTTGAAGCAAAAGACATTCGCTTCAGTAAAAAAAAGGATATCTAATGAATTATCTGACAAATACCTTGCAAAATTACTTGTCGAAATTAAAACATTAGGTTAATAGTAATACTATCTTAAGATATTTTTGACTGCCTTGGTGGCTTAGTGGTTAGTGACCCTGACTCTAGGGTCATAGAGGCGTGGGTTCGATTCCCACCCAGGACAAATATTTATGTGATGGACATAGGCGTTAGCTCTGTGTCTGGGTGTTATTTAGGTATTAATTATCTAAATAACTATGTAATTAAATATATGTAATATATCAGTCTCTGGCAGCCATATCACAAGTTTTTGCTTAGTTTTAGGTCAGAGACCGTGTGTAAAATTTATTTGTAAAGGATACAAGCCACAGATGCACTCTCCATATTCTTCAAATGCGCTTCCGTAAACTCCATTGTATTGACAAAAGTATCCACATGTTTCTCCGTATATTTTGTCCCGCACTCTTCACACCTGACGCCATCAAAAACGACATGTTCTATCTCATTGTTACTATTTTCACCGTTCACGATTTCAGTGTTGCCATTCTCAATTTTCTCCTCAGTTTTAAGAGGTTTTCTTACGAGCTGGCAATCTTTCCACGGCACCGTGACGGGGGAATCGCAGTCTGAATTGAGACACCGAGCCGCGTGGACGTATCGTATCTGTGTCTCATCTGAAAAGTAAAATCTTTTTTTAAAGGAGAGAATGCGAAAATATACACAGCATAGGCCATCACTTTGTACAGTATTTAATTATTAGCTTTATTTATTTTAAAAAATAATTTTCTATGATGACAATCTCCATTTGAAGTAATTTCATATTTTCGTGACGTGTTATTATAATGACAATGATTGTAAAATATGGCGGTACGGTACCAGCCTTTTTTAATAGTCCACTGCAGGACGTAGGCCTACCCACGAGGTGAATGGGCCATATCCACCACGCTGGCCCAGTGCGGGTTGGTGAATTCACATACGCCATGGAATTTCTTCTAAGGACGTATGCAGGTTGCCTCACGATGTTTTCCTTCACCGAAAAGCCAGATTTCCAGATTTCAGAGACCTCACGATTGTAAGGCGGGTGTTACTACCTCTTGACCACCACGGCTACATGGCGGCCTTGAACAAAAATTAAATTGGAAAATATGAAATTACAAAATAATTAAGCTTTAAATTGGTATAGGCCAAATCATACAAGTTGGCGGATGTGAAGTTAGCTAAAAGTTGCGCAATATTCAATCCTGACAGCCACACACAAAGCTGCGCGTTTGGATATTGCGCAGTGTAGCCAACTTCACATGCGCCGACTAGTGTGATTCAACCGATACTGTTTTTTTTCTGCGATTTTTTCACCATATACTTAATTAGGGCTACTGTACAAAGTCTGAGCCGACTTTGCCAGATCTATAGAGCAAAACAGATCATGCGCGTTGCCGGTTGCAGTTCAGTTAAGAAATGGAAGAATTGCAAGGCATGTAAAGACTCAACGGAAGAAATTGACAAGATAGGTAGGGAAAGGCAGCAGAGAACCCCAAAAAGTGAAAAGAACTAGAATTATGAATGTAATTTTTTCAGCCAGCTTAAGATAGTTTGAACAAAACATATACACTAAGTATAGTTAGCGCCTCACGACTCGGCGGATGAGAAGTTTTAGCCGCAGATGACACTTCGCCGTGATTCGCTATTTATTGTGCATGTGTGCACAATGCCGACGCCGCGTGACGTAGTGGTGAGCACGGGCGTAGGGAGCGCGCGGGAGGCATGAGGTTGGCGAGTAGGTGTGTCCCGGCGTCTTGTCTCTGGCTCCCGCGCTACCTATATTTTGCCTTTTGCGCAGCGTTCTGCGCCTAACTTCCCATTCGCCAACTAGTGTGGCGCGGATATAAATAAAACCAAAGCTGTGTAATGCTAAAAGAATGAAATAATTGGCCAAGTGCGATTCGGACTCGCACACACAGGGATATGCACCGTATGGGAGCACAACTGAATTTATTTTAATTAAATTATCTCAATCTTTACCCTTCGTGGGCAGGCCTACGTCCTGCAGTGGACTATTAAAAAGGCTGGTAAGTATTTTTTTAAGCGAATGTACAACTAAATATTCTATGAATAGGCAGGACACGAAGCGTTTACTTGTGGCCGTAATTAATATATATCAAAAAAATACGTTTTCATCCCCCCTGTCTCGGAAAGAGTATTTTTGCTCTTCGAAATCTGAGTGCAAAAGCCTTTTTATCAGCTAGAGCAGTGGTCGTCACATTTTTCTGGTCAAGGGCCACATAGGACAGTGTGATGTATCACGGCGGGCCGCACCCTAATGAACTTAATTATGACATAGGTTAGGCTAGCCCGCGTTGTTTTAGGTCACCGCGCTGCCCACGGAACATGCGAAGGTAAGAAAAACTGCGCGAGTGAAGTGAGCGCGAAAAGTTTTAGGTTTTTTCAGTAATTTCAAAATAGACATGGGCAAACCAGCCTAATAACTTTACTATTATGCGCGAGCGCTGCGAGCGCCAAATCTTTTCGGGTTTTTTCAGTAATTTCAAAACAGATATAAGCAAAGCAAACATACTCTTTTGCTAATTTGCGCGAGCGCAGCGAGCGCCAAAATTTTTCGGCTGTTTTCAGCAATTCAAAATAGATAATTATGAGTATAGCAGACTAACCACACTGCTATCATGCGCAACCGTAGCTAGCCTGAGTATTTTTTCGGTACCTATATTTAGTAATTTAAAAGCAAGTATGATAATAGTACACATGACCTCCGCATGTACCGCGAGCCGCACCAAACGGCCGCGGGCCGCGGTTTGACGACCACTGCGCTAGAGGGTAAAATAAAATTGAATTTAGAACATCGTGTGCACAAACTTTGTGAATACAAAACATTATTAAACCTATTTACTTCTACCTCCATGGTGCCAAATTTATCATATAAACTTTTTTAATTTGTTCAAAACTCAGACACGGAACCTTCTTGCTGTATTTTTTTAATTTGCTTTGCGCGCGCCATTTTCTTATCATACATGTCGTAATGTTAAAAGTTATAAAAATAAGAAACTTGAAAACCATTTATTTACGAAAAAAAACGTTTATTTGATGCCAACAGAAGTGACTGAAACTGTTAATTGTGCGCCAATGAGCTTTCTCCCTTTAACAATCACGCGAGAAGAATTTGAAACATTGCGGTATGTAGACGACTTTAGTATTAGCCGTCCTCGCTGAGGTGGGATGAAAAGTTACGTGTTGCACTCGAGTGCAAATATTTTTTACCTCGTGCTTTTTTGATTCCCTCGCTAACGCTCAGGATTCAAATTGATGAAATTCAAATTTTAGAATCTTTCGCTTGCTCGGTCATCGAAATTTAGCACGCGGTTAAAATCAACTTCTCACTCTTGTATAACAAATAACTATTATTGTGTGGGAGCCCTTACATATTCATTTTTTTTTGTATTACTAAGACTTTGTTGTCCGTCCGTATATCTGTCACTGAGGGCTGCATGTCATGAACCGTAATAGGTAGACGGCTGAATTTTTCAGAGATTTCTGTTGCCGCTATAACAACAAATACTAAAAACAGAATAAAATAGATATTTAAGGGAGGCTACCATTCAACAAACGTGTGTTTTTGAACGGGTTTAACGGGTGTACGATATTTTTCTATGGAACAACAATATTTATTTCGTGTTATAAATATTTTTTTTTCGGGTTTTGACAAAAGTAGCAGAACAAAAGTTGTTAGTTTTGATGTACAGAATAAGCCCCTAAAAGGATGCTAAATGATTAGGAATAACCCTGTATATTGCATCGGTTGAATACCATTTTTGGCGAAAACTAATGCCAACTCCGCTGACTTTCCCCTAGAGTAAACGAGAGCAGAGAGCATGCTCGGTACAATTAGTATGCACATCTAAAGCATTTACCCATGCACCTGTCACACGCGCACAGGAAGTAGTAGCTCTGCAGCAGCTCCGTCTGCCGCTGGTACGCCGTCTTCATCAGGTCGATGTAAGATATGCGTATCTGAAACCGAAAATAATTACTAATTTAAAAGATTACATTAAAAAACCCCAACGCAATAAGATTCCTACGGCAGCTAACTGATAACTTTGAGACGGCTCATTTTGATGAAACATAGCCAAGAACACTGCTGACTAGTTCACCTTTTAAACAAAAAAATAATAATATCAAAATCGGTTCATCCGTTCGGCCCCGAACATTGACAGCTTTCCCATAGAACGTAGCAACCATGTTTGGATTACAGTTGTGGTCCATTATAGACGATTATCTGGATTACAACTGCGGTCCATTATAGACGATTTATAATGCTGATTACCTGCGACCAACCAATCCAAGCAAGGCATGTCCTGTATAGCCCGAACATTGATAGTTTTCCCGTGGAAGGTGGCGAGGACGACCGTATTTGAATTACAGCTGTGGTCCATTATAGACGAGGTCAGGTGGATGCCGTTACCGATTGAGTTCATATCCGTGTCCAGGATCATGAAACTGTTTATTACGATAATATTATTATGATAATTACCTGTGACCAATCCAAGCAAGGCATATCCTGTATAGCCCGCACGATGATAGTTTTCCCGTGGAACATAGCAACCGTATTTGGATTACAGTTGTGGTCCATAATTACAGACGATTTATTATGATAATTACCTGTGACCAATCCAAGCAAGGCATGTCCTGTATGGCCCGAACATTGATAGTTTTCCCGTGGAAGGTGGCGACTGTATTTGGATTACAGCTGTGGTCCATTATAGACGAGGCCAGGTAGATGCCGGTTCCGATCGAATTCATATCCGTGTCCAGGATCATGAAGCTGTTTATTACCATCTGGAAATAGCAGATAAATCGTTAACGCTTTGAGAGGGACGACGGACCTACGACTATAGGGAAATTTTGACACTACAGGTACCCAGAGGTACCCCTCTGGGTACTACCTAGGATGGTGGCCATGAATTACGTAAGGTATTTTCCATAATTTTTTGACCCTCCTTTGGTATAGATTATTATTCCCCCCTTGATATCGTGAGATTTGCCTCGACCCCCTCCCCTAATCTCACGTGCCACGGGCTTAATGTCACGTGAGATTTAAAAAAAAATAGTACTTTCACTATAAGTACGTTGGATATATTTCAAAAAATACTACACAGTCAGGCCATAAATTCTGTCACATGTTTGTAATAAAATAATTGAAACAAGTTTATTCATTATGTAACCATTAATATACCAAAATGAACTTAACAAAACATAGATTCTTATGACAATAAAGTTTATTCAAAATGACCTCCGTGATTTTGAATACAGGCCTTCAATCTGCGCGGCCAGTCGTCTATAGCAGCACGAACGAGGTCCATGTCAATATCGGCGGCTGCCTTAATCAAGGATGTCTTGAGTGACTCCAAATTGGGATGAGGCTTTGACTGCCTCGGTGGCTCAGTGGTTAGTGACCCTAACTTCTGGATCAAAGAGGCGTGGGTTCGATCCCCACCAGGGCAAATATTTATGTGATGAACATAAATGTTTGCTCTGTGTCTGGGTGTTATTTAGTTACTATCTATGTAAGTATGTATTTAAAAATAAGTATATGTAGTGTATCAGTCTCTGGCAGCCATATCACAAGCTTTGCTTAGTTTGGGGTCAGAGGCCGTGTGTAAGATGTCCCCAAATATTTATTTATTTATTTGAGCACGCCTTTTCCTCCAAGTGTTGCCATATCTTGTAATCTAACGGACTCAAATCTGGACTGGAGGAGGGCCAGTCTTCGTGCCGGATGAAGTCGATTTCACGTGCCGCCAGCCAGTCTTGTGTGCTCATCGCTCTATGAGCTGGCGCCGAATCTTGTTGGAATACCCAGTGCCTGTTATTGAACATGGTATAAGAAACAGGTTCCACAAGGTTCGTTAGGACTGTATTTTGATAAACAACTGCATTATTTTTTACACCTTTCTCACAAAAATGTACCTCTGTTAAGCCCCAATAAGAAACTCCCAACCATACCATGAGCGAGGATGGAAAATGACCTCGTTGGACACGCGGAATACGGTTGCTCGCTCTTCACTACTGTGTGCGTACACCTTATCATTTTGTTTGTTGTAGCTCTCTTCTACGGTAAAAATTTTTTCATCGGAAAAAAGAATTTACCGATATTTTTTCCCGCGTACCGCTTCAACAAAGCGCGGCATCTTTTCAGTCTCAGGTCCATTAGACAAGCATTTCAACGATGTCCTGCTTTTTTTCGATATGCCCGAAGCCCTAAGTCTTCATTTAACACCCTTTTCACCGTGGTTCTGCTTAACCCCATCTGAAGGGCCAACAGTTTCTGCTTACGTTTGGGATTTCTTTGAATTCGCGCCTTCACAGCTTTTATCACTGCTGGAGCCCTAACAGACCGAGGGCGACCACTTCTTGACCTGTCATCTACACTAGAGTCTTCATTGTATCGTTTGATGGTACGATAAACAAATCTTTTGGTTATATTCAAATTTTTCAGTACATATGTCAAAAATTTGAATTGGCGCGTAACCGCAAAGATGCAACGCAATAACTGCAACATGGTCTTCTTTTAAGCGTCCACTCCATATTTAAAAATGAGTAAAATTCTAAAAAGCATACATTTTTATTTTCACGAACAATTCGAAATTCGAATTCAATAAACTTTTTTATGGCCAGCATTCTAAAAGAAAAGTTTTACTGTGTGACAATACTTATGACCTGACTAGGTATTTGTTTTAATTAGTACTTGAACTGAAGACTAGTTTTTTTGGAAAGGTAAAAAGTTTTAAGGAAATGCTTACGTGATATTTTCCGAACAATATCTTTAAAGCAGGGTTTCCCAAACTATGCGTTTCTGAGCGAATATTGAGTGGCCATCCACATTACCCGAAATAAATTATAGTTATCAAACTCACTGTGTTATTAAAAGTAACTGGAGTTGAAGTTGATGTCAGAATTGTAATGGCAAAATTTCGGGAAACAATTTCAACCTTCCGATTATGAACTAGGTGGTCGTCCATGGGAGAATGGAGATGATGATGATAGGAGGATTAACATCTCACAAAGGAGTACTCTTCCAGGAGAGGTGTTTGTGCCCGGAGATAGCTATCCGACAGTGTGTCATATCTTGCTAATGCTATGGTTCGACCGTCGGCGTCGCTGTAAATTTTGTATGCGTGATGCAGCCCTCGGCTTGTGATTGGCTGACGTTAGTTCCTCGAGGCGCGCGTGTGGTGACGCCGCATGTAGCGAAGTTAGTCGCTACACCATTAATAGTAGATTGTATCATATGGGAGCAAAATAATATTTTTACGGCGAGGGCGCTTTTTTGAATCCAGAGCGAAGTGAAGGATTCAAAGTACGTCGCCCGAGGCAAAAATATATTTTGCGCCCGAGTGGTACACTCTACTTTTCATCACCTCTATGAGAAAACAAAAGGCGCCTCAAAATTTACTATATTATTATTATTTGATAAAACGTAAAGTAACAACTAAGATGAAATTAAATGGTATCTAATAATAAAACAAATGAAAACTTATATTTACATTATTTTCATTAATTTTTTTGGCACTGAACACTAACATTACAAATATGTACTTCCAAATTCAAAAAGTGCGCGGCAAAGATCATTCCGTCGCACTTATTTGTTCCAAATTCAAAAAGTGCGCGGCAAAGATAATTCCGGCGCACTTATAAAGTTCCTTATAGAAAACACCTCCTTTGGGCGCACTTAAAGGCGAACCAAGTAGTCCTTTTCGAATAGATGTGATGGATGAAAAATAACTTTTTCGATGTAGTTTTTTATTCATATTGGTAACGGTTAAATTTCCTAGAAGTGGGTCCCGGGTAAACTTATAATAGATAGCCTAGACTACTTTAGGAACCACTGCTATAGAGCCATAGTTTTTGTCCTGAACTTACCCTTCCATACAAGCCCATGAGTTCGACTGTGTTTGGCAGCGAGATATCCTTGAGGAACTCGTACAGCACACCGCACAGAGATGTGAAATGTTCCATGCGCTTGTTGTCTTTTTTCAAATCCGTGTAATCTGAAATATATAATTTTATATGAAATCCAAAATAAGTAATGAAGATGAAAATGTAAGATACACAAGTACATGAGAAGTTTTATTAAGAGAAAACATATGTTTATGGATAGTTTTATACAATGCTAGATAAACAGCGGTTCTCACACTAGGCTGGGCCTGTATCGATTCTGATGCGATTTAAAATGTAAGTAATATTTACATTTAATATATTCAACACCACTATTAGAATTTACAAGTAAGAAAAATAAAAATTACAATAAACAAATGATAAATCTAAGCATAACATATTAATTTACTACAACTACTCTCTGAAAAACCAAAGCTCAAAACACACAAATTAAATAAGTACATAATCAGGTGCAACATAGTTTCGGTTTATTATTATTTTTTTAATTATTGCTCCTATTAGTTAAAAAGATCAAGACAAAATCTTTAGTAAGTTTTCCGTCTCTCTGTGATCCAAAGTCGACAAAAACCCACAAAATGTCCTTTTATAGATTGACTTATCCTTCAAACTGCAGTATCTATCAATGACATTATATATATATAAGATCTGATGAAAAGGCCAACTGACGCGCGAAACTAGTTTTTACTTGATACATTTGATCAAGGTACAGTTCCGGAGCTGATTCACTGCAAGCAACACCAGCAGGCAAGCTGGCAAGGTGTCCCTGAGACACTACCAGTTTCTATAATATATAACTGTGGTATTTTTATGAAATTAATTCCGTGGATAACGACTCAGCTACGGTAGTGACATCTAACAGTTTTCCGTCTTCATACGAGTACATATGGTCGGAACGCAAATCATACCCACGCGCCTCGGAGCTTGGTATACTAGGAACCGGGTGGCTAGCCCTGGTGCCTGAGTTCTTAAGACGCCTGTAGGCATCGCTAAATGGTTAACACAACCGTGGCCTACAATTTAACGTGTCATCACGTGGCATAAGGTCTTTCCACATATCGAATGAAGTGCCGGAGTAGAAAGCACGATACGAACGTCCGTCGCCTCGGTTCAGACGGTTTATGATCTTCACGAGCATACGGACAGGTGTATTAGAATATAGACCGTATAATCGCGTGACATAAGGTCCTTCCACATCTGAAATGAGGTGCCGGAGTAGAAAGCGCGATACGAATGTCTGTCGCCTCGGTTCAGACGGTTTATGATCTTCACGAGCATACGGACAGGTGTATTGGAATATAGACCGTATACTCACGTGAGATAAGGTCTTCCACAAGCGAAACGAGGAGCCGGAGTAGAAAGCGCGGTACGAATGTCCGTCGCCTCGGTTCAGACGGTTTATGATCTTCACGAGCATACGGACAGGTGTATTGGAATATAGACCGTATACTCACGTGACATAAGGTCCTTCCACATGCGAAACGAGGTGCCGGAGTAAAAAGCGCGGTACGAATGTCCGTCGCCTCGGTTCAGACGGTTTATGATCTTCGCGAGCATACGCGCGCCGTCCGGAAGGATCTTCGGCGCCACGCGTTTGAAGTTCGCGCATTCCCACTGAAATACATAATATTTAACACATTTAGAACTTTGTTTTAACACTTACCTAAGGCGTAAGTGCTTGCAATTTCAATAATTCTATACTCTTTCCAATAAAAAATAATTCTTTTTTTATTTGAAAGAGTATACTTCGAAATTGGTCCCATTTAAATTTTATCGAAATCGGCTGAGCCATTTTTGAATAAAACAACAATAAAGTGAAAAATGCTACATCGATCCGTGCGAAATATTCGTGAATTCTGTACACGGGTGAAGTCGGTCATGCCAATTTCTGCAAAAAATAACTACAAGATTAAATAAATAAATTTGACTTTTGAATATAGGCATCTTTTCAGCACATCGCTTTCAAAAATCCATTCATCATCCAATGAAATACTGTGTACAACTGTACAATAATATCATATCTGTAATATCCCAAAATAAATCGAATAGTTCAACGCGTGAGGCGGCGGTAAATCTTTCTAGTATTTGAGTAGGAAATGGCACGCCGCCACGCGATGCCTGGCGTTCGTCGGTCGCGGGCTTCGCGGCGGCGTGGAAATGAACACCTGTGTCTGCAGCTGTTTTGAAATGCATTCGCAACTCATAAATGTCACAGATCAGTTTTCTAATGCTATTACTCAACCTGAGTCTTGAAGGCGCTATCGTAGTTATACAGCAATTTAGAATATTTCTGTTTCTTTTTCACTTTAGGCATTCGATAGAGAGAAGACTTTTTACGGTTCTATTAAATTTACGATGGCTCCTTCATAATTGGGCGTAAAATGTTAATTCAAACGAATAATGAGCAAAGCAAACCAATCTAGCTCTATTTATTCACCTTTTGAGCACTAAAATAGTGAGCTTTATTCTATGTTGAGTTAGTGAAAGTGACATCAAATGTAAACAAAGAAAACCGAATATTTAACAAGCGCGACAAAGCGAGCTCGAAAAAGTTTGAATTTCCACAAAGAACCGACATGGGCCCAGGAGGGGGTCATGACCCCTATGACCATCCCCACCTCCTGGATCCGCGCTTGTCTAAGTTAAAGTTTTTTTTTTTTCAATTTTATTATTTACTAGATTTTACCCGCGGCTTCGCCCGCATACGCAATAAATCATTATAATTTATAGCCTATGTGTTATTCTGATATATAAGCTATATTATTGCAAAGTTTCATCTCAATCCGTTCAGTAGTTTTTGCGTGAAAGAGTAACAAACATCCATACATCCATCCATCCTCACAAACTTTCACGTTTATAATTAATTAGTAGGAAGTAGGATGGCTGTTAATTTAGGTACAGTCGAAAGATTTCAAATAGTTTATGTAGCATCGTACATTGAGCAATTCACGACTGTTATTAGAGCACTATTTTTATTTGCTCTCGGGCCGGATTTGCGCGTCTCACGCGTCAATGAAATAATTCTTACGCTCGCGCCCACGCGCTATTGACGTAGTATTTTTCTCTGAGATCACATATTTTTACAAGATTTTATTTAACTTGCAATGGATGTACCTATGTAAGTTCGGGTGGAATCTTGCAAGTTTAATTTGACCCGGTTTCCGATTGAGCTGAAATTTTGCAATGCAATAATTATGGTACTTTTTTTTTCTTTTTTATTTCATATAGGTTTGCGTTCGACTACGCACTGCCAGATGTTGAGCAGATATGCGGTCTAGGAGTTGATCTGATGATTCAGTCGGAAGGTGGCCAGAACTCCTGTACTCATTAAGTACCTAACCAAACTTGACAGACTTTCGTGCTTAGGCGCGTCGGCTCCTTTTGGTTAAGTACGTACTAAACAAGATAGACCCGTCGTGTTTGGGCTTGTTTTACTTGTCTTGGCTAGCACTCTGCTGCTACCTACATGATATCCAGGATCTCGAAAGCTTGTATAAAGTTATATTTTCATAATAATTTATTACTGTCTACAACACATGTTACAAGTCGCGGCATATAAGTCTAGCGCTGAGCGAAGTCATGTGGAGGGGGTGGCTGCGCATAGGTTTAGTATGGCGGTCACCATGCGCAGCCACCCCCTCCACAGCGTACCCTCAGCGCTAAACTTACGTGCCTGTATATTCGATGTTTTCTATAGATACTGTAATAACACAATTGTGTTACTTATGTAATATTGTGAGTGCTACAATCCTTATGGATTGTAGCGCTCACAATTTGACGCGAGTTTAAAATTTTTCACCCATCCCAACAAAATATTTTTAGTATAGGTACCTTATGTTACAATTACCTTATGTTCGCCCCATGCTTCCTTTTGGCACAACCTTCCGCAGTAATGCACATATTGGCACCCGGAACACTTCAGTACTTTCACTCTGAAATTATTAACAAAACACATTTTAATATACTTACCACAACATGGTATATTGGAAAAGATATAGGTACAGAAATATACTGGGTTTGTTTAACCTGAATTAAAAATAAAACCAAATAAAACTGGAGAACCACAATTTAAATAACAGCATAACTTGGGCTACAGAGTAGGCACTCTCAAATGAAATTCACGTTAATTTTTCAACAACCTGTTACAATCAAAGAGTAATTACTTCAAAAGGTACAACTTTACTGTGCCATAATGCACATACACTATTTTGTAAGACCAATTGCCATAGCAATAGCCTTTTTTTACCCAGAGAAAATTCTCTATGAATATCACTGCACTCGGGGAGGCAGGGTTGTCTTGTGGGAATTCCACTGACTGGTGGTGTACCAACTAATAACCCTGAGGTGTTCCATCTCTGAGCAAATCAGTTGGAATTGTGGGGACACTTGCACACACTTCCCTGACCCCGACAGCACTCGTCCTATACGGCCGCCTAATTGTAGAGCTCTATCCGTCATTTTGATGATGTGTGGAAATAATTAACATAATTATCGTCCAATCACAGGGGCAAATAAAGAAGGCAGAAACAAATCAGTTCTTTAACGACTATCATAGGCTTCCCCTGTAGATCTCTAATAAGACCAGCAGCATGGGAAGCATAGCAAAGGGAATAATAGTCATTCCACCATTATATCCCCTCAACGAGGAAATAAAGTATGGATTGACAATGACAGCTGATATTAAAAGTGGATAAAATGGTTTTCTCCCCTTTTCGTGCTATCTGGGCTGGAAGTGACTTGCATCCAGCACAATACCACTACCACAGATTTAGGTTTATAGTCATCTGTCAACATTATGGGTGAATGTTCCCATGGGTAAGTGGTACTTGCTAGTATGTGGTACTTGAGTACTTTTAAACCCCATCAATCATCAGTTCTCTATGTGCTCTGCTCCTGTTAATTTTAACTTGCCGATCTACTGGCAATAACTATCGCTAAATGTTTTGAATTTGAACAATAATTAGAGATACTTAGTCTAGCTATGGGAGTGAGTTAATAACTAATATGAATTACATAACAAAGCCACAAGATTTGTGGTAATTTAGGATAAGAGAAATCATAACTTTTACTCACTTTTGTAAACAATTATCACATCTGCTCCCTTGTTCCTTAGACGATAGCACAAAAGCAAATGGTTGCTCTGTTAGTATCAAATCACCTGCTTTTATCGAAGAATCTGTATTTCTATACTTATTTTTCATTTCTAAAGCAAACTTATGTATTACGAGTCGGAAATGTTTTATTTACTTCACAACACCCGTACGTCTTGTTGTCTAGGCGGAATGTATACGACTTACGAAGTTACTAGCTAGCGGAATACCTACTAATATTACATTGGCAATCGTTACCTGCCGTTCTATATTTATCAACTCAAATATTAGTTACATTATTTTTAGTGAGGACGTGACCGCTGCCACTGCTCTAACCAGCTCCAACACAAAACAAACAAAAAAAGAGGACTATTATTAGATCATATTCCTTTGCCCAGTAGGTGAACGACACAACGCCGGTTGCAACAACGGCAACCAACACTAAGGCGAGTCACGGAGGATGTTGCGGTAGTTGTTAATGGTTAAATCAGCATTTCAGCCATTTTATGCGTTGTTTTGAACAGTTTTAATGCAGAGAAGAAGAGAAAAAGCGGCACAAACAAAAGTGATCTTGAATCACTTGAATGACATTTGGTTGTTGGAAGTTTTCTAAAAGCGAGTCCGCCCGTTATGTGTGATAGGGTTCCGTAGCATAAATATTTTTATTATTAATTTATTTGCTTCATTGCTTCATGAGGCTCCGGCCTTCGTAAAATAAACAATTAGTAAGGATGTGATTTTTTTAAATAATTCGCCCATTTTAATGTCGTACCGCCTCGTCTTATGTAATGTTCTCTTTGATTCTTATTCCTCCTAAGGTGCGTTTAGGTAGCCTACTGATGTCAAAATTAACAGTTAAATACGCCAATAACAATCACATTAAGCATTTTTTTTTAAGAATATGTGAGCAAAAGTTGCATTTATAACTGTTTTCATTCACCGTTCGGATAGTCAAAAACAGCTAAAAATGCCATCGCGAACTGCCACTTTTGACCCACCTTGGAGGTGGGTTCTTTGTGATCGTTTTCTGCGTTTTTTTCGTTAAGCGTTTCTTTTATTGGAAAATTACAAACCACAGAATCCAGAGTCTGTGCCTTTTATTTTATTTTTATTTTTGTTATCTAAAATGTTCAATTATACGATTTTACTGTACAAAAAGAGTTAGTACAATAGAGATGGGTTGCCACGCACCTTTATTAAAGCAGTGGAGACTTTACTAGAAGCTTTGATGGAGTCTTGAAGGCAACGCGAAAATACATGTTTTACCACAATGACATTATACTACTTGCCCACACTCATGCATTGCACGCATTTCAGCTTTTAATAAATGAAGCACCACAACTGTTACTCTATTAATACGGATAAAAACATAAGTTTTATAAAATAATACAATGCAGTGACATGATTTTCTCACGTTCCCGCCAAAACTCTCTTAAGGATATGACTTTGAAGTTGAAGTTGTGACTGCTGTCACTGCTCTAACTCAAAACAAAATACATAAATAAACACTTTTATTTTATGATAATTTATTGCTTTACTGCTGATAGATGGATCGATCGATGAACATTATCGTAAACCAACATTACAGAGAACTAATTTTTTATTTATTTTCTTTTCTTTTTTGGCTCTGAAATCAGATTTGCTATTACCCGTTCACCCGACCGTTAAACATTTTAATCGATTCCATGTTTAAAAATAATAACATCACGCAACAGGGTTAATAACTTTTGTCTACTAATTATTCATTGAAATAATAAAATTAGTTAGAAACTTTTATATATTAAACTGTTTTATGTACGAAAAGGTAAAAAGTAATATCTAATTATTACAAACTGTGTTCTAAATTGAAAAGTCCTTTCATATGATACCTATATTGAAGAATTGTGAAAAATAATGTAATAGGTCTTGTTGTGGCGGTGGCCATCGTGTATTTACACGAATACTGAACACAAAATATCGTATTGTCATCGAAACATAAGCTGTGTATCAAATATCATTTCAATCTGTCCACGGAAAATGGTCAAATTTCATTTACAAGATTTGACCTAAAAAACGGGCAAGTGAAGTAAAATAAAACCGTTTAATAATAAAAAACAATCGGCAATAACATTACGGCCATTAATTCCAAAAACATATGCGAAAATTTTACTACATACGGACGGAACTCTAAAATGAGTAATCATTTTAGACATTGATTCGAGTTCCTAATTGACAACTGACATTATTTTTTTTATTACACTTAGGTATGCAGTTTCTGAGGCTTTGGATCAATGATATGATCATTATTGATTTTAATTTTACAACTGAATCACGAATTCAACCAATTAAAACATCAATACTTACAGCTAAATAAAGCAATCCTATCCTAAAGAGTTATGTAAAATTAAAAAAGTCTCTAGCGATAAATTCATAAAAATACCTAACGTTGCCAAACGCGTCAGACTATGAGGCCAAATTCATGAAAAAAATTACTGAATTGTTTACTTTTGTTTAAAATTTTGAGGTTAGTTTAGATTCAGAGTACTGTATATTCCTTTTCGTCTTTCGATCTGTGTTAAAAAATTTAAAATGTCTAAAATACTGACAAAAGCGGCACTTGCTTTAAAAAACGCTGATACTAATTTTAAATTTGTGAAGTTTGAGGCTCATAAACCGAAGAAAAAACAAGAGGGATCAGCCCAAAACATTGTTAGCAGCTCGAGAAAAGAAGTACCTTGGCAGCCTAAGAAAGACCCGATGTTGAAGAAAATACGGCACGAAGTGGTAAAGTTTGGAATGTCTGGTTTCGATCCCACAAAGAAAGAAGAAGCGAAAATAGCATTGGCAGTCAGTTTAGGTTAGGATCATATTTTTATAACCTTTTGCTTTACTTATTACAAATACTAAATAATTATACCTACTTGTCACTGGTCACTGCAACTTAAAATTTTGTCACACCTATAAAATAAACTGGGAGCTGGTCACAGCCCACTCTGTCGCGATTGCCTGCTAGAGAATGAAATGGTAGAGCATGTGTTTGTTTTGTGGCATTGCAAGGCCACGGCAGAAACTAGAATCGCTTGCGGGTCGCATGACACTACTATTGCAATAATACAATAATGTGTCAAGCCATATGGAGACTACTGTAGTTTTGATTTGTAAATAAACTATAACTAAGGCCTAAACTCAGATTAGTATAGTAATAAACTTAGATATGGCCTCAGAATCATATACATCAGAATATGACTAAGAAAGTATTAGTCCCCTGTCTACGAACTCGCTTTAGGAATAGGCATGGTGACTAAAAAAAAATAGACTATCAAAAAACATAAGACACATATTAATATTTTCTTTCTTCAATCAAACACAAATTGTTGAAGATATAGCCTGTTAATGTTCCGCGTGATTCTAATTCTAATTCGAAGTGGGGGCGATAAGTCCTGCACTGACGTCCCGCATGAGGTGTTTTGTGCATTTCCCCCTCCAGCGTCAACCCTAGCCAGCCCAGCTCCTTTAAAAACGGAGCGTGGCTCTGGGCCGCTGGCATAACTGCTTCAGTGGCTTGGATGGTATATTAGATGGCGATGAGGATGAAGATATCGATGCTGACGACAAAGCAATGGTAGTGTAATGCCACCCGCAAGCGATTGTAGTTTCTGCCGTGGCCTGGCAGTGCCACAAAACATGCTCTACCATTTCATTTTCCTGCAGGCAACCACAACAGAGTGGGCTGTCGGTGGCTCCCAGTTTATACATGTGACTATTCAAGTTGCAGTGACCAGTTATGAGCCCTACCAAAAGATGGAGGTCTTGTCGCTGCAACCTCAACAGATCGTTCCGCGTCTGCGTGATGTCACAGGTGCCATACAAATGTATATACTTCTGTGAGAGAGATGATGTCACGACCCCACTCCCAAACTTTGACAAGTTTTATCTTTGTCATTTCTTGTTTGATTGCCAAAAGAAAAAATATGTGTTCAGTATTTTTTGATAATCTAACTTGCAGACTAGTTATAATAATGATTTTTTTACCCAGTTATCATGCCTATTAAGGCCTCCAGCTGAGAGCCTACATGTAGAAGATATAAATACTACATCTATTGAAACTAGTTTATTCCAACACTAGCTTTTACCCGCGGCTTCGCCCGCGTTATAATTTGATTTTGGCTTATGTTTATTTCGATGCCTCCCAATTTTAGTAAAATATTATATCAAAAAATATGCTAACAAAACAGTAGGTAAGTGCGCCACAAAATATTAACCACGATTTAATGTAAAACCATACTCAAATATTGTAGCAAATAATAATTTCAAACCCATAAAATAGTAAATCTCAACCAATTTGTTTCATCATACTTCTGGGTATATAGGCCTCTTGCAGTGACACCTGCTTCGGCCCTTTGCCGGTCGTGAGATCGTGACCAGGTTCGACCGGCGGTATTGACGATATTGTCGAGATGTATTTAAGTTACTTAATTAGATAAGGATTAATGCTGTATTGCTTAAAATAACTTCCTAAATAAATAAGTTTCGTAAACTGTAAAGGATAAAAAATTGTTATTGTGGGTTATCCTTAAGAGATAGCACATATACCATCGCGGACTTTTTTGTTGACCTTTTTAAGTTGTACAATACCATAGTACATTATTTTGATTTATCTTGTGGGGTTCAGTCAGCGTTTGCAATGTAAGCGCAAAAAAATGTGTTTATTTACGACACCACATTAGAAACCTGTAAATTTATCAGTGTTCCTCTACAATATTATGCATGTATCATACATATAAACCTTCCTCTTGAATCACTCTATCTATTACAAAAAGGTGCTTTAAAATCAGTTGCGTATTTTTAAAGATTTAAGCATACATAGGGACGGTCAGACAGCGACAGCGACTTTGTTTTATACTATGTAGTGATTAAATTTATCTCAGAGTAGATAACTATAGGCCGGATTGATTCTTCTTCTTGGTGGTTGTGGACATGAGGCGTGTGGTTGCACAGTTGGAAATATGATTCATATATTATTAGGGGAGCCAGAGCATTTCATAGCAGCAAAAAATTTTGATTTGACCAATGTACATTTTACTGAACATGTACATACTGCAGCAGCCCAGATTATTTTTTTAATAATATGTACTCATCTATTTATTATACCATTTATATGTATAAATTACAGGAGCCAAGCCACCCAAGAAACCTTATGTGAACTACAAAGAGCTGATGCAGAAGAGGAAAGAACAAAAAGAGAAAGCAAAAGAAGAGAGACAGCTGATGGCGTCAAAGAGCATCATGCAGACTACGGGGAAAAAGAAACACAAAGGCAACAAGAATAATATTGGGAATGTTCTAGAAAGCTATGGAAAGGTAAACAATAATAATTAATTTATTTGGGATATCTTCTTACACACGGTTTCTGACCCTAAAACTAATCAAAACTTGTAATATGGCTGCCAGAGGCTGATATTTTTTTTATTTCATATCATAGAATCATGTTTTTAAATAAATAATAGGCTATTTGACGACATTGAAAATATACTATCGATTGTAGTAATCCTTAAAGATAAATAGCCTGAAAAAGACGTATTTTACTTTATTTAAACTAAAATATTATTATGTCTAATTTTCGCAAATCGCATGAAATAAAATACGATCTGTGACGTAAACGCTCTAAGAAAAGCGGCAACTCTGGTGACATCACATGATAGTAAACAAGAATTTCTCGATTGACTGTTGTTTGTGTAATTTGTATTTTGTGATTTCGGAGTCATATTACAGGATCTGGAAGTTACTTTTAAATTATTATTGTCAATTTTTAGACGTGAACTAGCGTATTTACTAACTTTATTTACTAGTGTGTGACGTCAAAGACCAGCGCCATTACAGAATGACGTTTTTTGTGGGATCTTGAATATCTATTCTTTAACACTGATTTTTATTGTTAATACAGTAAATCTCTCGGAAATATAAATGTAGTGTGCTTAATTTGTACTAACGAATAATTTAAAACGGTTTCCAAAAACTAGTGAAATAGCCTATTATATTGATAATAAAACCTAAACAGCTAAACACAGAGCAAACATTATGTTGATCACAAAAATGCTTACCTTGGGTTGGAATTGAACCCATGCCTGTTTGGCGCAGGAATAAGACTTGAATTTTGTCATAAAGCATAAATAAACAATTTACTTAGTTTCTACAAACTTCTGCTTATCACTTAAAAAACAATTAATTTAACTAGGGACATCTTACACACGGTTTCTGAGCCTAAAACTAATCAAAACTTGTAATATGGCGCCACACAAATCGGCGGATGAGAAGTTAGCCGCAGATGACACTTCGCCGTGATTCGCTAATTATTGCGCACAATATATGTGTGCACAATACCGATACAAGTGGCGAAGTGTTGGGCACGGGTGTAGGGAGCGTGCGGGAGGCATGAGGTTGGCGGGCTGGTGTGCCCCGGCGTCTCGTCTCTCTGGGTTATTTGGCTCCCGCGCATACATTTCGGCTTTTGCTCAGCGCTCTGCGCATAACTTCCCATCCGCCGATTTCCGTGGCGCTTAGTATACATAATAATATTGATAATAACACCTAGACACAGAGCAAACACCAATGTTGATCACAAAATGCTTGCTCTGGGTCGGAATCGAACCCATGCCTCTTTGGCGTAAGAATATAGGACTTAAATTTTATCATACAGCAGCCCTATCATGGCAAGTAGACAAATTGTCTTTCCGCCGATTTCTCCCTTGAATACAAAACAAAGTAAATGTATATTGACTTTGACAAGCTTACTTTATAAGTGGTCAAAATGGGTTAATTGTTTTGCATGTTGTACTCGCCTTGTCGTATCAACGAAGGACAAAGAATTAAAATTAAAGTTGACGTCCACAAGTGGTATATTATTCAGAGAAAAATCTAACCAAAATGATATATACATCATTTGAAAGCTTGTTTTATGGGCTTCCCAAAAATATTTAAATTAGATTTTTTCACCCCTCCAATTTTTTTTAAATGCGAAAAATAAATTGTATGAAAAATAACAATACAGCTTATTACTTTTGCTAGTTTAGCAATGATAAAGTGCTTCTATTGTTATTTTGAGTGCTTCCACTTTGCCCCACCAAAGCGCCCCACTGGTGGGGCAGATTCCACTCCTTCATTTTTTGAAGTGGAATCTGCCCCACTCATCCCATCTTGGTGGGGCAGATTCCACTCACTTTTTAGACCAGTGGAATCTGCCCCACCAGGGGTGTCGCATGATTTTAAATTAAATTATTAGTGCCATGAAGTGCGAAATTTAACTTCAAAATTTTAATCAGTATAACGACCCACTAAAAGCACAGATAAGTGACGACGTTGAATCCAAAATATTAAGAAGATTGTAAACTAAAAGTACAATTATCTGAATTCAAATATTTCAGATTATATGTAGTTATTGTATTTGTGTCGCAAATATTTTTGAAGTCATCGTATAGTAAAAAAAAAAAATTGCATATTATCCATTTATAATAATATGTGTAAGTGTAATTTTTGTATTCATGAATAAACGACGAGTTTGTTTTTTTTATAATAATTTATAATAATCTATTCATTGTAATGATCTTTTATAATCTATTCGAGATTTTATCTCAGTCAGCAAGTTACTTGAATAGTATGTACTTAGTTAAAATTTGCACCTATTACAAATGATAAACGTTTCCATCTTAATTGCAACCTTCATTATGTGAATTAATCATACAGGGTTATTTGTAATCAATAACCATGCTTTTAGGGGTTGTTCTGTACATCAAATTCTGTATATTTGTTCAACGACTTTTGTCAAATCTCAAAAAAAAAAGTTGTTCCATAGAAAAATATCGTTCACCCTTGACAAAATGTATGGAACAGCTGTTTTTTTTGAGTTTTCACAAATGTCGCAGAACAATAGTTGTTAGTTTTGAAGTACAGACCTAGAAAGATGCTAATTGATTAGAAATAACCCTAAATCTGCATTAATACGTTAATCACAACTTATGTATGTAGTATACAGGTTGGAGAGCTGACGCCGACATTAATTTGACCCACATGTAGTACTAGTAACCGGTAGTGGATTGTCAGTGCCTTCTAGTTAATACATGCGTCTATTTAAGTTGCAGTGACCAGGTATGAGTCCTACCAGAAGTCGGAGGTCTTGCCACTGCAACTTCAATAGGTCGTTTGTGATGTTTCTATTTAAATTAGGGAAAGCAACCTTAGAGTCTTAGATTATAAATAACTAAAGTATATTAATACTCTAAGCTTAGAGTGTTTGCAATCCTCCCTTTTGTTCCACATATTCTGATATTCTTTTTTGGTATGACAACACAGCAATACGTGCTCTTCCGCCGCTATTGACTTACAGTGTTTAGTTGCCTCGTCCCCTACCTGTTTTCTCGTAAACGACCTATTGAAGTTGCAGTGGCAAGACCTCCGACTTCTGGTATGACTCATACCTGGTCATTGCAACTTAAATAGACGCGTGTATTAACTAGAAAGCACTGACAATCCACTACTGATTACTAGTACTACATGTGGGTCAAATTAATGTTGGCGTCAGCTCTCCAACCTGTACACTACATACATAAGTTGTGATAAACGTATTAATGCAGAAAATTTAGGGTTATTTCTAATCAATTAGCATCCTTCTAGGTCTGTACTTCAAAACTAACAACTATTGTTCTGCGACATTTGTGAAAACTCAAAAAAAACAGCTGTTCCATACATTTTGTCAAGGGTGAACGATATTTTTCTATGGAACAACAACTTTTTTTTTTGATATTTGACAAAAGTCATTGAACAAATATACAGAATTTGATGTACAGAATAACCCCTAAAAGCATGGTTATTGATTACAAATAACCCTGTATGATTAATTCACATAATGAAGGTTGCAATTAAGATGGAAACGTTTATCATTTGTAATAGGTGCAAATTTTAACTAAGTACATACTATTCAAGTAACTTGCTGACTGAGATAAAATCTCGAATAGATTATAAAAGATCATTACAATGAATAGATTATTATAAATTTTTATAAAAAAAACAAACTCGTCGTTTATTCATGAATACAAAAATTACACTTACACATATTATTATAAATAGATAATATGCAATTTTTTTTTTTTTTTTACTATACGATGACTTCAAAAATATTTGCGACATAAATACAATAACTACATACAATCTGAAATATTTGAATTCAGATAATTGTACAATCTTCTTAATATTTTGGATTCAACGTCGTCACTTATCTGTGCTTTTAGTGGGTCGTTATACTGATTAAAATTTTGAAGTTAAATTTCGCACTTCATGGCACTAATAATTTAATTTAAAATCATGCGACACCCCTGGTGGGGCAGATTCCACTGGTCTAAAAAGTGAGTGGAATCTGCCCCACCAAGATGGGATGAGTGGGGCAGATTCCACTCCAAAAAATGAAGGAGTGGAATCTGCCCCACCAGTGGGGCGCTTTGGTGGGGCAAAGTGGAAGCACTCGTTATTTTACTTACATTCGTAGCTGATTCTTCCACATTCATCGCTTAATTTGCTAAAATTAAAAATTATGACCTACCAGTTAGTAGTTAGAATGTGACAAAAAAACACCTAAAAAGTGCGTCTAATTGGTAAAAATGCTTTTATTTAACAATTTGTAGGTTACTTAATCAGGGTTGATAGAGATAAACTACCTATCGAGCCAAATATATTTATTAATCTTAATAAATTCAAAATTAATTTAAAAAAATCGGAGGGTTCTTCTATATTTTAAACTGATGTAATAGACTCACAAAAATATGAACTTTCTCGAAATGTTGTGTGGAAAACAAGTGTTGTGGTTAGATTTTTTGATTATTATTATACCAGCCTCCATACATTTTGTGGACATGTCCTTTTTCAATCTGATGATCAATTTGAATCAAATAATCAATCAATAATATAATTGATTGAAGTAATTAATTCGTGTAGACCGGGTGGCAAGCCCTGGTGTCAGAGTAGGACTACTAGTAAATAAATAATATTAAAAGAAGAATATTAAAAAGTGTTTTCATCTAATTCCAGGTACAGAAAAAAGATTTGAAGAAAAAAGACGATAAGGGTCCAAAAAAGAAGAAAAAGAATTTGAAGATATAAGCTTAGTATGTAGGTACTTATTTTAACTAAGAGTTACTGATTACATTATAAATAATATTATCCAAAACAGATTTTTAACTTATTAGACCCAGATCAAAATCAAAATCAAAATCAAAATTTGCTTTATTCTTTAGACATATGGAAATGCGCTTAGAATCGTCTTTTTACAAAGGTTTTCGTTAACATTATTACTAATTACAGTTAAATTAATTAGATAGATAGATAAACGTATTATTGCACACCAAGAAATAACCATAATAAGAAGAAATAAAGATACAAAAACAGTGTAACAAAGGGCGGCCTTATCGCTAATAGCGATCTCTGCCAGGCAACCTTAGGATGGAGAGGATAGATAGCGTATAAATAATGGACGGGGTGCGCATTATATAAAAAACATATATATAGTTATACATATAAATTAAATTATACGTCATAAACCTACATACACTAATTAAAAAAAATAATTAGGTACGAGTACATAAAATAATCTATTACACATTAGAACACCCTAACATAAAAAAATCAAATAAAAACAATATAATAGGCTTCGATCACCAATAGACATTTATAGTTATAGATAGTTTAAAATCGTTAGTTTTGTAATAAAATTAGTATAATTGGTTGACTTTAAGGCCTAAAATATATTATTTAAATTTATTCTAGATGTACTTACCGAAAGTATGACACTCCGATCGATGGATTGCTTTTTCGGGCATTATTCTTACAACTTTTGAAAACGCACTGTGGCATTTTGAATGACGTGTTTACGTTGGCTGTGTTTGGACCAAACTAATCAAAATAAGAGCTCACGCTTTGAGTGAGCTGTTATTTGTCGGGCCATATTTTGTGCGCTGACCCAATATCTAGTCTATTGGTGATCGAAGATAATAGGTATCAGATATAGGTAGGTAGGACTTACAATGGGTACAGGCCGAATCATTCAAGTCGACGTGAAGTTATCTACAAGCTGCGAACCCAATCAACGCGCAGCTTTGTCAATCAGGATTGAATATTGCGTAGCTTGTAGCTAACTTAACATCCGCCGACTTATATGATTCGACTTATAGACCTTGCCCAATGCCCACCTATGAAAACTTGAAAGTTAATAGACAGTACCTATTGACTATACAACGTGTAACGGAAAGGCTGTATACCTACATAAAAAGTGGGTTGATACTATACCTTATATAGATGCTGTATTCGAAATTCCGAGCCAAAATAACAACATTCACTTTTAAAAAAAAAAATATGACTGACTAGAAAAATCTTTTGCACGTAAACAAACATGTCACAACAAGGAGGTGTGGTCTGATTTTGATAGGCAAGGTCGTGTTATTGACCTCACAGCTGTTTAGTGTGATAGTGCTGTTCAAATGTGAATTAGTCATAAAAATGACTAGTTTTTCAAAAAAAGATTAAAAATCAGCAAGCTAACTTACACGGCTAAACATGCCCCCATCTAGTTTGTTACCGTTATCTGATTTGGTACTTTCAGTATGTATACAGTCTTTCCGTTACACGTTGTATATTGAACAGGGTAGACGCACTTGTAAGGTGCGTTCGTTTTGGGCTCGATGACATTTTTAGCATTTACACAAGTATATTTTTTGCAAAAAATAGCATGACCGACTTCACCCGTGTACGGAATTCGCGAATATTTCGCACGGATCGATGTAGCATTTTCACATTATTGTTGATTTCGATAAAATTTAAATGTAGCTAACAGCACAGCCGCCAAGTTGTATGATTCGGCATATACCTACCAAAAAGCGATTTGAATAATACTTGTACTTTATACCTAGTTAGAAGATAGGTACCTAATCTTTGCGACCTTCTGTCTTGGTCTTCGAAAATAAGAATGATAGTAGTGAGTACGAATGCTTCCCCTAGAATATCCTAACAGGCTGTGCAAAAGATGTCTATAGGGCAAATCATTCAACTCGGCGGCTGTAATGTTAGTTACAAACTGCGGATAACCCAATCCCGACTGATGCTCACATAGTTTAAGGGGGCGCCTAATGCCAAAATCAAGCGAAAGGTGAATTTTTAATATACGTGGTGTAAAGGCAACGAACATAAATACTTATCCATATTAAAAACATTCTAGAGTAAGGAACAAAACCTATAGTAGCAGAGTAATCTCGTAGAATTTTGGAATAGTAAGGTTACTTTAGAAAAAAATTAAAACTTCGCATCATAAAAAAAAACATTTTATTTCAAATGCTCGAAATTATGCAGCGACAACACCACATTATTTTAAACAAATTACGTAGCCAGACTAATGTTATAGCCGAGTATTCAATTAGTTTTTTTATTACTTGCTTAAATTTTGAATAAATAATTTATTTTAAAATTAAAATCAAACCTAAAAATGTTAGCTAGAGCTCGAAGCCAACATCATCGTGAACTAGGCTGTGGTCATGCGATTTTCGACTCTAAACAGAGCAGCATAGATGATAGAGGGCAATGCAAGAAGCGAGGGTGAAATCTGTAGTAAATAAATAAATAAAATATATAAATAAATCAGTGTGTAGTCAAACGGGAATCTAATGGAAATAAAAAACAGTTTTTTTCATAGCATTAGGCGCACTCTTAACATAGCAGCTGCGCAAGGTTTGGCTTATCCGCTGCTTGTATCTAACATCACATCCATCCGCCAAAAAGTTTGATTCGGCCTATACAAGGTTTCTACGCTGACTCAGACAAAAAAGCCGTTTTCTTTTAATGTTACGCCTATCAAGGCAATTGCCATACTTAATTACTCATCACTTTAATTCGTAATTCATTATCTAGAAATCGAAACTACCTCAACGCTATTTTCACACTTAAATTCATCTTAACGACTACGTAATTAAATTAACGATTGTTAAATTGTCCATCTGTCGTTACTTAATTGATTATACCCACCTGCCATTCAGTCATTATTAATTACGCTTAATTAATTTAAATTACTCAATCATTAATACTAATTATGCCCTATATGGTGGGGATAGGCTAGCATATAAGGACGAACAATTGAAAATAATGTCATAAGTGAAATTACTTTCGATAGAACACTCATAATTTCATATCGAGTAACGCGAGTCCTATTTTAGTATTGACTTTTCGCGTCCGACCTTAATATTCACTATAAAAAAGTCACAAAGTTTAACGCGTGGACCTTACTTTTCGGGCTACTTCTGAAGTTCTGATATAAACCAGTTATAAATACTTCAAGAATGGAGTTGCATCTTCACCTATCAGTCGCTTTCCGCGCTCTTGACAGAAAATGGGGACCTGCAATCGACCTGGAGACCTCAGAAGTGTCTTATCCCTGCTTGCCTGCAGTGATAGACCGTCCTACCACCACATTTTCTTCTGAAGAATTCCTGAAGAACCGGCGAGATGAACTGAGAAGGCAGCGGCCGAAACCATATTCTAGATTCGAAGCACGTAGAAGAAAAGAAAATATCAAAAAGAGTGATTCGTTTGGTGACATTTCGTCGTCAAGAATCCCGAGTTTGAATGAAGCTACTTCTGTGGATTCAGGGTTAGACGAGCATGAGAAATCAGTGGCTAGTTTTGTCGAGATATGGAGATCGCGTGAATCGAAGTTTATGGGGTCTTTGGACTCTGGATTGGAAGAGAGACCAGTGAATTATTTGAAGCAATTAAAAACCAGTGCTAAATCTTTTATTGAAAGGAAATGTCGGAAATTGGCTAAGAGCTAAGCTTACAGATATCTGACATTATAATTATTAATGTAAGTATTTTAGTAAGATTATTTCAGAAATAAGTAGAGTAGTAAATAAGAAGACACTATCCAGTGTACGTAGATTTTGATGGATATTTTTTGTATTAATTGTAAATATTATTTGAGTTTATTAATTTATTTTATTTATTTGTACAGCTTATTTTTCCATATCTTAGGTTTTAATTGTAAATATTATTTGAGTTAGTTATCTTAATGTGCTAAATTTATTTTTTTTATTTGTACAGCTTATTTTTTTCTCTACTTAGGTTTTAATTGTAAATATTGCTTGAGTTGCTTAATTATATTGATATGTCATTAATTTATTTTATTTATTTGTACAGCTTATTTTTTCTCTACTTAGGTTTTAATTGTAAATATTATTTGAGTTAGTTAACTTTGTATTATTAATTTATTTTATTTATTTGTACAGCTTATTTATTTTTCTCTACTTATGTTTTAATTGTAAATATTATTTGAGTTAGTTATCTTGATGTTAATAATTTATTTTTAGCTTATTTTTTACTCTACTTATGTTTTGATTGTAATAATTTTTTGATTTAGTTATCTTGATGTTAATAATTTATTTTATAGCTTATTTTTTTACTCCATTTATGTTTACATTGTAATACTTTTTGTTGAAAATGATATTAATTTATTTTGTTAAGATCTATTTTGATCTATTCTATGAAATTATCAATTACTATTTTATTTTCTTGTTTGTAATTCAGATTATTTTGATAGATTTGTGAATGACTTTTTATATTATCTATCTATATAGTGTTAAATTTCGTTTTCCTAATTCCGATTTGTCTCTTTTCTTGTCTTAACTTTTTGTCTATTTTCTAATAAATCTTTTTTCTATCTATTTCTGTCTATTTTATTTACATTTATTAATAGGAGATTTTCAGTGAAACAACCTTATAATTGTTAAATATTTTATAATAATTGTAAAAATAACTAGGTACAATTAACATAACTATTTACAGTAACATAAATATAATAGTAGTTCATAATAAAATATTATGCAGGCAAGTTCGTTTTATACAATAAATAGATTTAACATTTCATTAAAATTATCATAAGTAAATTTAAATTAAACTTAAACATAAGGTTCGAAATATTTTATAGCAGTGGTCATTGGTTTTTCGTTGATTTTGTTCGTTGTTAGAGGGTTCTTGACACGCATCTTTATGTCTTTTGGCTTCAAAACGTTCTTGTGGTTGGCACTGGGCGGTCTCATACCGAGGTAGCCTTTGCTAGGCGTAAATATAGACTTCGAACTGAGCCCAGAAGACTCCAGGAAGAAGTCAAACGACCCCTTAGTTTTAGGCACGTTCTCAGCTTTCTGAACCATCCTCGGTTCACATTTCACAGTGTTGTACGACCCACTGTTGCTCCCCGACGAATTGCTAGACTCTATATCGGAATTCCTTACAGATTCAGTCTCTAAATTCTCTATATTAGATAAGAGATCAGGCTTATTAGACAACTTTGCGTTCTTCGCCAGACCTTTGTTCAAGGCGCTTTCATTTTCGACAACCGTTTCGCTTTTCATGCTGTCAATGTTTTTTGCATTATGATTGTCTTTGTCAGGTACGTTTGAAATGATGTGTTCGGTGACCACGTCCGAGACGGATCCGTCACTGCTGCCGGAGCTGATGCGGTATTCCTCCGCGACGATGCTGCCGAGTTCATCGTCGATCTTAAACTCCTCGAAATTCTGAGACAAATCAAATTTGTCCATGTCATCGAAATATTCCGCTTTGTGCAGTTCTGCGTTAGACTGAGCCCTGTCCCCGTGATTGAACTGATTGTCCAGGTCTGTCAGATTGATCTGCTTGCCGCTCCTTTTGCCGCCTTTATTGATCTCTGATAAGATGGAAGATACCGTGTTCCCCATCTGGATGGAGGCACGGGAGTCCAATTTCGGTTGCAGAGTGTGCAATGTGAAGTTAGTCAAGTAACTGTCGGTGGACGGAGGGTAGGAGCGGGCGTGCTCGTCGTTGGGTTTGTCGTCCTCGTCCGGGATGATGATCTCGGTGACCTGCGGCAGTTTGGGGATATCTTTGTCGCTGATCTTGTTCTGTATCCGCGGCAAGGAGACGACCTTGGCCACGCTGTTCCTCTGAGCCACGGCGTGCACGGCGGCGGGGTATTGCTCGCTGTGTATCTCCACCGTCGGCTGACTGAGTAGCAACTCCCGTTTACCATTGCTGACTACTGGAACATTTATCTCTGAAATGGAGCAGTAGTCCGGCTCTATGCTGCTTACTGTCGCTACTTGTCCCGCTTTTCTCATCTTAACGTCTGCAACCCGTTGATTAGCCGCAACGGCTTCAGAGTCTAACGGTTCTGTCAGCTGTTTGACAGAGTTTTCAGCTTTCCACTTAGCTGAGAGGTTCTTTGGTTTGGGCGGCAGAGCGGGAGGAGTTCGGGGCACTTTTCTCTTGTTGAAAATCTTCATCGGGCCGAGATCGTTGTCGATCTTTTTCTCAGTCATGCTATTGTTATTACGGCTTTCGATATTGGCAGCTATATTTTTTACTATCGAACCTTTTATTTTAGGCACGGTAGGTTTATCGATGGGCTGTGCTAAGCGTGGGACTAGGGCGGGCTTAGGTTCGCTGGTTTTGGTGATGATCGGTTCATATTCGTTGCTGTATATACTCTGTATTTCGTACTGGAAGCCCTGCGCCGTGTTAGGCACTTCATAACTATGTTCCGATGCGGTCTCTAAGCTAAACTTAACAATCTTATTGGCTCTTTTGTCGGAACGTGGTAAAGTATGGCTGGAGTTCGGCGTCCTCACCTTGTCTTCATAGGAGATACTATTCAATGTGGAGAACTGGACGCGTTTTGTTGATGATTTGGGGCTCGGAGTCTCGCTTGACTTAGAGTTGTCGTTGCTGCTATCGTCAAGTGAATTTTGCAGTAAAATCTGATTGACGCATTCCAGGACCGGATTATTTTTATATATTTCGTTGGTGGGAGTTTCTTCTGCGTCACTAGTACTGGCATACCAGTTTTCGTTGACTTCGGCCGCAGCCGCTTGCTTGCTTAATGCAGTTTCGTTGTTATTACTCTTCTCATCGAATCCAGAATCGAATGCATTGTTATTGTTATTGAGGATTCTATTGCACAAAACTTCGTTTTTGGCGGATACTATTTCAGCGGTGAGAATGCCGCTAGCAAAACCGGCCGCCAAAAGGTCATCCGCTGATTTGGATTTGGGTTTCATCCCACGTTGTTCCATACAGTCCGGTTCTTGTTCCTGGTCACTCACATTGCAGTACCACGGCTTTTCGTTATTATCGTCACTGAGGACATTGTTGAGGAAAAGTTGTCTGTTTGCTTTGATCTCATCAGATGCCTGCCTTCTTATGCCGTGCAATCTCTCCATTTTTGTGGAGTAAGTTTTTTCAGTATCGCTTGTTGCGCTTTCCTGTCCTTTTTTCGCAGCTTCTCCGATGAGTTGATCAATTTTTAATGAAGCTCGTCGGATATCATTGGCGATCTGATTGGCAGTGATGTCATTATCATCATTGACCTGATAGCTCATGCCGATACAATCTTCAGCGCTACTGCTATTGTTTGCCGTGTTGTTGTTGTATCCTTTCTGGACATTTTCGAGGTACTTGCTGTTGTTTTTCCTCCCTGAATATTTCCTCGACCGCCTGAACACATCTCGCCTGACAAAGGCCTGCTTGTTCTTTATGAACGTCCCCTTGCTACCTACGCTCGCATTATTCCCTTCCTCGCTGGAACTCGTATTACCGTAGACAACCTCGTTCTTCGGCAGCTGAAAGCTCTTACTTAGCCTAGTATTTTTTTGGAAAACCGGTGGAGAATTTCGTTCTCTATAGCTACAGCTTCGCACGAAAGCATTCTGGAATCTAGAGTCAGTGCTCTCCAGACTCTGGAATTCCGGATCGGTTTCGATGTTAGTCTGTTCGCTTGTGAACCCAATCAGCTGTTGGCAGTTGCTGCAGTACGACGCTCGAGATTTGAGCTTTGTCATTTCTTCCTGAAGGGTTTTGATGACTTCTTCTTTCTGGTGTAACGCGACGCTTATTTGTTTCTTCTCTCGTGTCAAGCGCGACTCCAGTAGCACGAGAGAGCGGAGGACGAGCGCTAGCTGGTCTTGCCTCAGGCGCCTCTCGTGGGAGAGTTGCTTGTCGCGCGCGGTCAGGGCCTGTCCTGCCTCCACCAGCTGATGCCTCTGCTTCAGAACTGACTCCGACTGCTGTTGCAGCGCATTTCTCACCGCGTCCAGCTCTCGTCGTAGCTCCATAGCCTCTGAACTGCTGTCCATCTGGAAGGAGGAAAAAGAACCCATTAGCATTTTTGCAATGTAACATTTTTAACGAGGACAGTTGAAACTTGAAAGTGAGCGATCGTTTAAACGATCGACATTAAAGTTGGACTTACAGATCTTTGCGATAGTGAAATATCAAGTACGCGAGTTGCACGATTGTTAACATTAAGGTATTAATGCACGTACGTCTATAATCAGCAGAGATATCTGTTCTAATGATCTTTATCGATGGACTATTGAACATGTACGAGCATGTTTATTTACAAGATCAAAGTCCAAATGCAGTGTGTGACAATAACTGGGTCACCGGTGTAGTAGGTAACGTCATTCCATTAATTTTTATAAACATAGAAAGTGAAATCGTAAAAATATCTTTAGAATGAATGCTTTTATGTCGCTCAATAAATTATTGTGTCAACGATTCCCATTAATTACGGGTAGAGTTTGACGTTATAGCTGCACTTGTTAATGACGTTAATAGTACATAATTAATTGATAGGTAATCCATCTAAGCTCTTAATGATGATCGCTTACTAGAAGAACGGTTCGACACTCATTTATAAATGGCAACGTTAAATTAACTTCGGTTCTAGATTTAATGACTCTCGTTTAAATGAAGTTGATGACTGTAGTTACTTGATCTGTAAGTTTTTGGGTAGGTATTATTTCTTCAAGTATACCAGCGATAAGTTTCTAAAATTTTTCAGAAAATTGATCCTTACTAATATATAAATCCGAAACTATGTAGGTTTATTGGTTTGTTCTTCTATCACACAGCATGGAACAACGGATCGAACTGATTTTTGGCATGGGCATAGTTTGAAAGATGATAAGTGACGGAAATGCTCCTTTTTATAAATCTAAATATCACGGGCGAGCGAAGCCGCGGGCAAAAGCTAGCAGACAATAATACTGAATCAAATGACCTTTGGACCTTTCCACGTTCTTCAATAATATTCTTGTTTACAACCAGCTTTTGTGACTTCAGCATATAATTGAATGTCACACATTAGAATTCTCAATCACGTTGTGTGTCGTTTCAGCAATTATTTGTTTTGAACAAAAGACAATTGAGCAAACGTTAGTGTTTAGATTAGCAAAGTCATAGAATTTGAAAAACAAGAATGGAATAAAATTATCAACGAAGAAGATAATGAAAATATCAATAGGGCTGTTTGAGCGTTAGATATGGTTGCACAAAAATATCTAAATATTTAATCGGAAATTACTGTACAGTTAGACCTGTAGTACAAAGTGGACAAAATAAAAAAAGGGTTTAGAGTTTTTTAACCCATATTATTGACATAAGTGACCATTCTCACTCGAATATGCAGTGCCCGACAGGGTCCATACTGAACTTTGTACCTTAACTTTGTTATTAACATCCTGTACTGTATGGAAGCATGAATAAATTAAATGAAATGAATCGATGTAGCAATGCCATTTTTAGATGAATTATTGGGGAGTACCTAATCGCGTACGTAACATACATACAAAAGAGACATTGACTCTAATTATGGTGAACCTCTTTTTTTAAAGTCGTTCAATACGGTGGCATTAATGCAAAGTTTAAAGAACTTTCAGTACTTTACTTGAGAGATACATTGAGTGATGTAGACCTCGCAACAAACTTGCAAACTGGTATATTTCCGCATCTTATGTGATATTTTTTTAAGAAGTAACCGTTGTAAAAGACGGATTGCTCGAATTTAAAACAGTGTTTATTTTTGGATAAGTCCTTAACTGGACCTGCTTTTGGAAGGCAAGTAGGTAATTATTCCATATACGTGAAGGTTACGTTATAAAGGCAAGCGAGCGTGACGAGACGTACCTCTATGTAGGTACCACGATATATATTATATACCTAGGGGGCGTATAGTAAAGTGATTTTCGCTTTTTTGTGACCCTCCCATATCCTGAAATATCGAGAGATTCGTGAGATTTGTATCGACCTCCCTCTTTTTCTAATCTCACCATTTATTACGTAATAGGTACGTAGATATGTTTAGAGCACTGTATCAGCCTTTTTAATAGTCCACTGCAGGACGTAGGCCTACCAACGAAAGGTGGTTGGGCCATATCCACCACGCTGGCCCAGTGCGGGTTGGTGGATTCACATACACCATCGAATTTCTTCTACTGACATATGCAGGTTGCCTCACGATGTTTTCCTTCACCGAAAAGCCAGCGGTGTTAAATGTTTAGAGTAAATGCGTAAAATTTCTTGGTTGTTTAAAAACGAAGGGGAAAAACGAGTTTATCTTATTTTAACCCTGTCGTCTTGCAATTTTATAGTTTGTGCAGATATTACCGTGACTCCACTTCTACCCTACATAATTATGATTGTATAAGATTTGGCTTGACCCTGCGGTTTTCAGAAGGAGGGGCTTCTAAAAACCGCAAGCAATAATATCTAGACCGAATCAAAGTTCTTGGCGGCTGTGACGTTAGCTACAAGCTGCGGATAATCCGATCCTCGTGCAGCTGTCAAGTGAGCTTCAATCAGGATTGGGCTATTCACAGATGGTAGCTCAAGCACCCTGAGCACCTAAAGCAAAGAAGATATAATAATACTACGTATAGAACGGTCACTCGTTACCCCCCACCCGTTTGAGTCTTCCTCACTTCCACCCCGCGTTTCACGTACCGATCGCGTACTCTGCGCGCGGGCTGCACTAGCCGGTAGATTTTTAAATAAAAAATACCTAGACTGTGACAATAGGGATGAATTGTGCTGTGTATGGTTGAATATCAATAATACGTAACAAAACAATAAATTTTAATGCTTATCTAAGGATAAGTAAAAGGAACTTATTTTACATTATTTGGTAACTTTCTCTTGATATTTTCTTTCAAATAAAGTAGATCGGTTACTTATTGCTAAAATGCTTCCAAATTAAGTAATTGTTATACTTTTATAAGCACTAGATTTAAATTCATTTTTGCAAAATTGAATACGCAACTGTCTCACTCACGCGGCATGTCGTCACGTCGTGGTGATCGCTGACAGCCATAGACGATCCGCGTACAAATGCACGTGTAGCGTTCGTGCGTATGTGTGTTGTCTGTGAGTAAGTACTGTGTAGTGTGCGTAAGACAGCAGATTTTGATTGAAAAATCGCGGAGTGTCCGGCCTGTGCCTAAAGGTATAACTTTAAGGCGCCTGTCGAATTGTCGAATTTCCCTAGATACGGGCACCAAAGCGTGACTAAAGTGACATACATAGTTACATAGTATAATTATAGAATTAATCGAACCATTCAAGGTAAGATAATAGAATTCGATCGTTACTTAGTTGGCTTTATTGCTAATTCATTCATTTGCTTACTGATTTAAATAGGTTTTTGGCTTATCTTCAAGTGGCAATTTAGTTTCGTAAGGCTGGCTCATCGTATGTCATAACAAAGTAAATAAAGCTGAATGTATCTACACAGCTATAGGTAGGTATTGTATAGTTTTTATGGCTGTCTTCACGGTCTGTACTGCGTTATCCCCGGTTATGGAATTTCGCAATATGGAATAGTTTTTGCCAAACAGATTACGTTACGTATCCTAACAGACTTTTTGGCAAAACAAGATAGTTTTTGTCAGATTACATAATGTACTATTATAATAATATGGAAAACGTGAAAATGATAAGTGAACAAAGTAATAACTAAAGCACCGTCATGATCAGCCTTTGACACCCTACTGGGGCCGATAGAAAAACTGGTTCATTAAATGAACCATAAATCGTAAACGGTAAGTTTTACAAAAAAGTTTACTGGAAACAAAAGATGTGAAATTTTATTTTCTACAATAATGGTCTTCACAACTTTTACCCTACAGTGCATAGTTTCCGAGATAGCGGCCAAAAACGTTTTTTCAAGATGGCGCTTGAAGCTCTACCTGGATAAGTCAGCAGTTCGCGATTTTATGCTCAGTAAGTGATCCTAAACTAAACCTTATAAAAAACAAAAATTGTATCGGAAATTTAGTGCAAAGTTAAATTCTATTTTTACTGAGGTAATATCTTGTTAAATACATTGTAGGGTTATTGTGAATCAATTTGCATCTTTTTGAGGTATTCTGTATATCAAAACAAACAACTTTCGTTCTATAACTTTTCCAAATCGCAACAACTCATTTTTTTTAAGGTGTATCAGCATAATATGTACAAATAATTGTATTTTACGTATACCTAACTAATATTTTGACCACTGACATTTGAACACTTGTTTGCATATTTATTTTGGAAAATGTAGCTAGATCCTGCATGCCTTTTTCAATCTCTTCTGTGAAATACAAAAATATCAAAACCATATGTGTTATGATTGATAATGATAAATGTTTGATATGGCCGGTTGAAAAGCCGTTAAGTTGTACCTAAAATAACGTATAACTGACATGGCTTTTGCTAATGAATACTATCTAATCGTTGTATCGAAGGGTTGTACCTACACTTTCCTGAATGTTTGCTGAACGTACGAGTATACTAGGCTTGTTCAATGTTTGCTCACGTGCCTGATAGCGGGAGCGAGATAGTGGCCACTTGTTAAATGTTATGCTACCGATAAAACGGATTAAGTTGATATTAAAGTGATATCATTGTTAACATATTAATATTACTCGGCAAAGCTGCGACTAACATTCGTGTATAGACCGAATAATGATGATCTGACTCTGATACTCTGAACCCTATTTCGGCTTTGTACATCTTTTTTGAATTACTTGTATAGGTTTAAACAAGACCTAGAACAATGAAATTATTTTTATCGTGCTTCACACACTAGGTGTATAGAAACTTTCTTTTTGTGATAAACATTTCAAAAATTGCTTAATCAATGAAATTAAATAATTTCATTGCAATGCGTCATTTCTCGTTAATGGTAAGAAGTTCTAATAATTTCACATTAAGTGACTGACTGGTTTAAAGCAGTTCTCACAAATGGCGCTTCCAACAATGCAGTAGTTGGTAAAAATGATAAACATTCACTAATTTGGCGGATTCGCAGGGCGCGATTTAGCTTAATTGGACAAAGCATCTGGGCCGGTGTCCCAGAGGATGCAGGTTCAAATCCTGCGAACGCGTCAATTTTTGAAATGTTTATCACAAAAAGAAAGTTTCTAAGACCTAGAACACCTAGATGCAAGTAAATATGTAGAGTAGGTTGGTATGTAGTTAATAAAGGGGAAGTTACACTGCTAGACATTTTATTATCATTTTATTTAGGTATTTAGTTCATTTGTAGTTCCAATAGTACGGTTCTTTGCAGTAGTTTGCCTAAAAATATGATGAATTAATGAAATCTCATGAAAGTACTAGAAAAGAAAGAGTCGTAAAAAGGTATTACGTATTACCAAAAAAGTTATGATTTCTGTGGTAGAGCTCTTTTGCAGACCTTGCTTAGAGAAGGAGCCTATGCCTGTCTCGTGCAGGGTACCTATTGTCAGAAACTAGCCTGCCTGAGTCTTTTGATCGATCTTCATTCAATCGTAATAAGTAATTATTATTCGTCAAAACGGGCATAACTGACTTCCACATTGCGAATTTGAATAGTTCGCACTTCGCATGAATCGACATAACCATGTGATTTTACAAAAATTGTTCTGGTGATTTCGATAAAATTGAAATGGGACCACCTCGGGACCTTATCTATATCTACCCTATCGAAATAAAAAAAGTTTTTTTTTAATCGGTTCACAATTGGCGAATCGATGAATATCTATATATACATACTGACGAACATAGTACCTACCTTCTCCTTTTGCAAGTCGGTACAAACAAATATGCATCCGGTCAACGCGACGTTCCTTAGGTAATATTTTTAAAAGTAAATTAGCAGTTATATTTTTTGTAGTTCGTTGAAATTTGAGAACACAGTTCAAGAAGTGGAGCATATACCTAAAGTATTTATTGCGCAATTTTTTTCCACTATCAGCTTGCGACTTGACGCAAAACTTCCTACTTGACTTGTAGATAAGTGACCTATTTTTTACAATACTTTGGTCTTTACAGTCTAGTTTATAGCGTTTTTATTGAAACGACGTAACCAAGTGCTGATATATGCCCTCTGACTTAATTTATCGAGTTCCTGATAGTGGTAATTTATTTAGGTATAAGTTTCCTGTATGACGGAGTGATTCCATTTTATATACGTACTAATTTTAGCTTTGAGCAAAATATAAATGGTTGCTGTAGGGCCTGTAGGCATAGTCTTCTCCTGTTATTTGTCGTAAGTATATATTTGTTTATATACTTATATGTCCAATTGCATAAATGGGAGAGTCACACAACGTTTTCTCTAAAATACCTACCCCAGTACTTGAAATCAAATGTGTTAAATACCGGTTAGGTTTTATACCAAAACTTAATCTTTTACCATATCAGACAGCTTTTACAGCTGAGTGAGCTATGGATAGACCTATTCTCGGAAGTTCTCTTCTCTGCAAGAACAAAACGAATTGGTTCGAAAAAGGAAGAGATTCATTAAAGAATCAAAGTTACCGACATTTAGACTATAGCACGTAGAACCGATAGCCGCCGCAGTTCTCGAAGGTCCTCCAGGCACCTTCGGTAAACAGACGTACTTTGGCAACTAGAATATAGCAATAAACATAGGCAGAGCTTGAGTACGTAATGGGCATTCGCCTTGAATAGCAGGCCTTACGGAAGTCAGGGTCGTTGACACGCGATAGCACGCGCTGCCCAAGATATAAAACAATACTAAATGATAAGCAGCAGAATATGTAACAGTCTCCTACTTATATTTAAAGCTCAAACTTGAGACTGTTGGATAAGCTGTGCCTTTAGCTCGGAGGCTGAATGGCTGAGTCATTTTAATCTTATGGATACGACTGGTAAAGCCTTTAAAAGTAGGTAAGTACGTGTTTATAAGTAGGCAAGAAGACATTGGATTGGGTTATGAAGCGTGACAGGACAGGTTTAGGGCGATGATTCATAGCCATCTTTAAGCTAGCTCTTAAAATGGTTTTGGTAAACTTTTATGACGGCAATTTGCAACTTAATACTATTATGGGAGTCGTAGGCATAGTATTGGAAAGCTCTCATAAGATTTTGACACATCAAATTATTCTGCAGTACTTACCTATTCATGAATGCTTTCATCAAATCTTTGGCAACAGGTTACTCATTCAATTCATATGAAATTACTTAATTTTTCCCTCGCGTTCCTCTATCTATGACTGCCTCGGTGGCTCAGTGGTTAGTGACCCTAACTTCTGGATCAAAGAGGCGTGGGTTCGATCCCCACCAGGGCAAATATTTATGTGATGAACATAAATGTTTGCTCTGTGTCTGGGTGTTATTTAGTTACTATATATATAAGTATGTATTTAAAAATAAGTATATGTAGTATATCAGTCTCTGGCAGCCATATCACAAGCTTTGCTTAGTTTGGGGTCAGAGACCGTGTGTAAGATGTCCCAAAATATTTATTTATTATTATCTATACCTACCAATTACCCAGGCGTTGCTCAGGGTTCATAACTCTTTCTTTATGTTGTCATTTTTCAAGCTGAAATTACCTATATCACGAACTTTCAGTAGCGCTAGTACTGCATCTAGTAGGTGCGTTAGAGGCTACCGCAGAACTTAGGCCTTCCCAGAGAGGCAGGTCTAGCTGTGTTCCAGCTACTTTCACCGTTCCAAATCGTTAATCGTCTGTCCACGAATACGAGTATATACCTACACTGAAGTTTTTAAGTTGAATGTTCTATAATAAATTCGGCAACCGATTTCCCTATTAGGTACTTCTGACATTTCTAACAATGAGCAGACACCAATCGCCCTTTGCCCATTATTTCGGCGCATTCCATTCACATGCTCCCAAATTAGAGAAATTCTCGATTGTTAGATATTCTCACGCACCTACGCGTATCTGGGGGCTTCAAAAACGAAAGTGGACGCCTCACAGTTTCCATATTACGGCTATCATTGACACCTACCCACTGGTCAGGCCTTTTGTCTAGTTATTTATTGACTAGGTTTGAGGCACTTTCTCTGATATCTTATTTTAACCATTTCAACTATCTAATAGAAGATTTATGTCTATTATGTCGGTTGTAAACTTGATCCTTCGGAAGTTAGTGAGAAATTGCTCGCATTGGAATTGTAAAATTATTAATTCGAATCCATGTCCCATTCGGTATCAATAAGTTCTTTATAACTAACTTTGCTCAAACATTGGAAACTGAAAACATGGTGAGCAAACCTGCATGCGTAATATTAATACTCGTATGTTTGAAACTGAACGTAAAGCGACCAATGTGGTGGATGTGTCCCAATCACCATTGTAGAAGGTAGATAGATAGATAGATAAAGGGAAGGAAAAGGGCTAATAATATGATACTTATAATTATTAGATATTTCATAGTCGTCCTTTCACTTTTCCTATTGTCTCCAGCCTAGCTACTGTATTCTTTTTTGTATCGAGTAAGAAAAAAACAAAAACTATTATACCTACCAGCTATTATTGCATTACACAAACAAATTCCTCCCTCTAGTATCTATCAACATTTGCAATTTAAATGATTACCTCGTTAAATTTAATTATTTTGACACGAAAGGTCATTTTCAGGTGCGCAATTAATGTTTATCGGTATTCCTATTCTCAATAATTTGTCTAGGTCATCAGAGAAATCTATTCACAGAGTGGGAATATTCCGATGACAAAAGCTATACCTACCTAACATCGGCATTTCGAAACTGTTGATACAAATGTCAAGTTCGCAATATGGTTGTTATTCGCCCATTGCAAAGGCTTTGGAATTTATTGATTGTCAGATTTGCCAAGATTAATTAGTTATCTTCTAATGGCGCCAGTCATTAACTTTAAATCAAGGATGCAATATATTACTCGGATGTTATGTTTCGTTGTAGACCCATTTGTTTTAACTTTAGGTACTAAGGTAGTAATTATGGGAATAATACAGTGTTATTTGCTTCGATCACCAATGTTATTTGCTTACCCCGTAGTACCTACGTAGTATTATAATATCTTCTTTGAAAGGGGGTGATTAAGACCACCATTTTGAACAACTTTACCTCAGGTCACCTCCTTTCGGCTTAGTACATCAGTTCTGGATAACCCTATATAACTTGGTAATTTTAATTAAGTAGGTATGTCGACTAAAATGTGTACGCCACTAACCTTTGCAACTAGTTGCCAAAGTGGACTTTTACACTAGCTTATGCCATTCTAAGGGGAAGAAGTACTATGAGTCTATGATACTAATATAATAAAAAAAAATACTAATTCATATGATCGATTCTAACATTAAAATCAATCCAGTCACTTAGGCTATACTTACGACATTTTACAAGATAGATATTTACAATTCAGTGAAAAAAATTATCCTTTACGAAATATTAAATAAATTCGAATCAAGAAGCGATAGCAACAAAATTATTTAAGTAGGTTCATAATTACTACATTGTGTTAGCATCGTCTCTATAAAATGCTGTCAAAGACTATTAAGCGCAGAACCGTTAACTGCGCTATCGACATGTTAATTAACCTATCGGTTATTTTCGGCCTCTTCCGCTTTCTAGCTCTACAATACTGAACATAGCCAAAGACTAAATTATATTCAGAGAGTGCAATCAGAGAGACACAAAATTGCCTAATATACCTACAAAATATTGCTTTGCAAAATGTACCTGGAGACTGGAGCTGCACTGCATACGCTCATCATTATGAACGTTTTTTTTCTAAATGAGCAACTACGAAATCGCGGAAAATAAAATCAGCCGTTCCATGCAATCAGTTAATCGATTCTCGACATAACGTAAGTACTGGGTATTCAATCGTTAGGATTATATGTCTTAGTTTTTACAGTTTTTCAAATGACCTTAAAGTTTTTATATAAAAAATAAATTTTTACGCAAAAACTTGGCTGAAAAATATAGATAAAACTAAAAACTTTTTGAAAATACGACGTACGAGCGTGCAATATTTCTTCCTCAAGCTATTGAGACCACAAACATATTTTTTTTTTACAATTTAAGGGGTGAAATGAATTTTCTCTCGGAACGTAATTTAATCAAAAATGTACAGAAAATTATCTCGATGTTCTTCAGTAAACGCGAAAAAAGTGGTCGATTCACCATCTTCTTAAATACGTATAAACGTGTAATGCGGAACTTTAATGAACACTGTATTTACGAGAAGCTCCTATGTTTTTGACGCATAATGAATGAAGTATTTTTAGTACCGTACCGTACCATTACATTGTAACTATATTTATGTGCCTGCCGGTAGTGCGAATAAGGTAGTGAAAATATTCAAAGTACGTAATCGCACGCAACCGTACAGATGGCTATTTGGTTTGGTTGGTTTTAAATCGACAGATTCAGTAAGCATAGTCAAAACGATTACGTTTATTTCACATAACAGAAACACTAAAGCAGTGGTTCCCAAAGTTGGCTAGGCAAGGACTCGTCCAATAAAAGTTTACAAATTCGGGGCCCACTTCTAGGAAATTTAACCGTTATATACCAATAAACAGTGTTCTCTCTATGATGCAGTGAGTTTGATAAGTCCAATTTATTTCGGTATTTAGTTTTAATGTTCACCATAGTAGAAAATGTTGCCTCACGTACCGATACTCACATACCGATAAGGTAGTAAAAAAGGAGGAGAACTTTTATAGCTTCATCAAAAAGACGTGGATAGGCAAATGCAAGCCAGAATCTCGTTTCTTAGTACTTAAAGTTTCGGGTGATGGGCCTGACGGCTGACCGTCCGTTGGCTATATCAGTTTGTTCTTCTATCTACAGGCAGGCTCCACTAAATAATATTCGCTCGCAAACCCATAGTTTGGGAAACCCTGCACTAAAATATAGTTAAAGACTTTCCTTTTTACATTTTGTGTATTCAAGTGCTTATAAGTGGCAGATAGCTCCAAGAAGGCGGTGAAATTGACTCCCAAATCAAATTAGAAAAAAGGTTACAATTACAGCTGTTTTGTAAACCGACCTACAGTATGTTTGGCAAGTTACTGCATTTTGCTGGAAGAGTTCCTTATCAGCAGCAGTATTTCTAAGATTTATAAGATGCATACATTTCGAATTCTCTAACTGATGACATGATAGTATTGATAGCGCATGACTTGAACTGACACAATGGCAGTCGCTCGTTAACCAGACGTCCAATTAAGCATGTTCCGTTGATAGCCGTCAATTAAGCACGTGGCGTTATTATTTAGCGTGCTTTGTGTTAAAGAGTTTTGTCCTTTTGCGTGCCAATATTGCTCGTAACGGTTATGACGCATTTTGATAAGATAAGTATTTCCGATGGCAAAATTTTGAATTGCTTAATTGCAACCTTCCAGCAGAATAGTTGGGTGGCAGTGGGGAAGACAAGACACATATATAGTTCGTGTAACAGATGGCTGATACGGCATAAGATGCTCCATTGGAGACCATATAACGACAAACCCAGCGTCGAACCAGTAAGTGCAATGTGATCAAGACAGCAAGCACTCACTGGATGCAACCTGCTTACACTTATTGGTAATTTATAGAGCAAACCCAGTAATGGACGTCTTACTGCTAGTATGATGATAATCATAAATAAAATCTTTAATTAAATACATTTTATTAGTGAAAATAATTAGCAAAGTCGTTAGATCTGTGAGCACCTATTTTTATCTAGTTTCTAGAGAGCAATTATAAAAATACCAACAGAAGTAAATAGTAATGAGATGCATTTAATTGGATTTAATAGCCAATGACATCACCAGTAGCGGCTCAGTTTCATATCAAGTCTATCGAGTCGATAGACTTACATCGATAATAATAGGTGAAAGTTGTTTTAAATTAATCTCGAATAACCGTTAAATTGAGTGGCCGGTCGGCCAAGGTGATGAAACGTTTAGGCTTGCAAGAAATCTTGCTGAAGTAAACTTGTACTTGTACACTTCTCAGTTTTAGTGCCTTTGGCGCTTGCTACTTGCATGAGCAATAAATTATAGGTCTTGCTAGCCTATTTGGAGCGTAAGTTTACGTTTACATTTGCAGCTAGGTTACCTTGAAAACGGTTAGGTCTGCCATGTGCCCTTAGAGTGCGAACGCGACCAATGTGTTTTGTAGGCTGGTTAAATTATGAAAATACTCGTATAAGTAAGTACTCTAAGTTCATTTTGTAAATTTTTAGCATTAATTCATTGATTGTTCAGAAAATATCAATAATGAATATGTATGCAAACGCCTCAATAGATCGCTGAATCAGATTTTTTCCCGTGACGTGATCAGGGAGCTGTTTTTACATATTCAGTTATACATCGAAATTCCGAAAAACTGTGAAGTTATGATTTAGTCTTATGGTTTCATATTATCAACGTATGACCATATTTTAATTGCACCAATTCGAAGTTGCTCAATATTCATATTTAACCAGTTGGAAAGGGCCATGCCGATTTCATTGTCTGTCTAGAAGCCGATTTATTTACTAACTCACTCGTACCGTTGCCTATTCATTATTCATGTGTGGCAAGTTTTTGAATTGTCTCAAATATGCGATAAGTTTCTTTCATTCATTCATAAGGTCATTGTCTTCTTTGTCGTTCGCTCCAAAAACGATTTCAAAATATTCTTACTCGTAGCTATCGTATATTTTAGCGACGGAACATTTGTTTATAAGCTCTGCAATTACTGTACCTACCTCAACTGTTACAGCAACAAGCATCATGGAACTGACATTTTCGGCAATTATACAAACAACAATACTTGAACTTTCGCTGTCCAGTTACCGAATTACTGTTGTAACATTTGATGATTCTGTTGCATCACAATGGTCTTTGACAAATGGCTAATTGCAATAGTTTTAAGGTTTTGCCCTGAATATGTCAGAAACGTTCTGCTAAACGTTTGTTGTGTAAGATTGCTCAAAACACTGGGCTATTATCGTCACATGCGAGCTAGGTCGGGCAAACGTTGCAATGGTTAGGTAAGTAAACAGGATTAAGATTAAAATTGTTTCGACTAAGTACTTAAGTAAAGTGTTAAGTAACTAGACTCAAGTGTTAATTTGCGGAAATCCATTAGCTTTAAAATATGCAAGACATATCAGATACCATCTTCAGAGCACTGTCGCCGGTTACGTCGTTTTTGTGTTCAAGTTTCATTCTGTCTTTCGTTTGTTTAGGAGTATTATTTTAAATTTAATCATAGTTCACTTATCTAAATTTTAATCCGTGCCTAATGCTTGTGTCTTTTTATCAGATATCTGTACTCTTTATTTATTTTCGTCGTGAAATTTGACACAAACGCGTCCGCATCTGTCACAAGAAACATAAATGTTCATCATGTTGCCACAGATCATAGTAGGTGTCATCACTTTATGAATGAAATCATCGTTGGCCAGCTTAATGGTCAGCCTTCCTTTTTAGCACCAAGCATCGACTTTTACCGAAGCCAACCTTGTACTCGGCTGATTTCGGAGTCATTACCTTGCTTGAGTCATCGTCACGATACGTGGTCACGGTCATTGTGTCACTCGATCGAACTTGCCTCTTTAATGTTAATATCAACTTGTCCGGAGTTAAAAGCCGGAAGGAAATGTTATACTGATCGAATCTTCCGAAATTCGAAGTGAATCTTAATATAATTTGCAAGGTCGTGTGTTATCTTTCAGATCTATAGATTTGTGGAGGAAAATGAGAAGATATGTTGAAGATGAGGGACTTATTTCATCCAATAATAGGCACGGTTTTAGTTATTTTATGTTCCTTACCTCTTTATAGCAACTGAAGCAAAAAAAGAAGTATCTAAACCAAGTATCACTCAACAAATAAGTGCAGATAACGTACAATATATGTGAATAAGATTCAGTAAAATTATATAACAGATGCCCATGTAAATATTAGTGTGGATTCCTTGACAACTCTAAAAGAGGAAATCCAAGATCCTATCTCCTAGAGTCCTACCTCCTACGAATTGGACATCTTTGACAAGAACTGGTACTTTGACTACGCCACAAAATATAAAATAACAAAAAGAAGAAAAATATTAAAAAAATAGGTCCTTCTATCGTGTGGCGCTCTATCGGTGAAATAAAGAAAGCTCGGTTAACCTTGAGTGGAGTAGGTTTCGCATCCCGCGGGCGGACCGGTTCGCACCAGGAACTGGCCGGGTGCCGCTTGTTGTGCCTATAATGTCTCGCCAACGTGAGACAGTACAGGATTACGTAGATTAAAATTTCCATTGTCATTCAATTTTCATATCCATAGTGATCACATCAAATCATTCAATATCTATATGAAAATAATAAAATGAATTTTCATATCTATGGTTTTGAAAGTTGAATGATTCGATTAGGATAACGCAACGTGCTTAGTTGGAAGATGAGTTACAACTATTTTTATGTGAAACAGAATAAAGCTTAGTAAGTTTAACTCGAGTAGGTATAAAAAAAACAATGTTGACGTAGTATTGTGAATTTTGGTGTAAGTTCACGATCTTGACAATATATGAATTAATATTAAATGCTCCACCAGCAAATAGTGGCCTGGCCACCCTACACTAAGGCATTCCGCTACGGAAAGCGGGTCTGTCTAACTCGATCTTTTCAAATAGGAAATGTCTGTCCACGACCTAGACAAAAGCTTTCTTCGGCATTCTTTATAAGGAAGGAACATGTTATGTATCTCGAAATGGAAACAGATAAAATCTTTATTAAGAGAGAGACAACAGAAATTAATTTCAAGGTAAAGTTTTGCGCCAACCTTGAACTTCGGTTTGTTTTGTGTGCCTTCGGTCTATTTCTGTGACACAACTATGTTCATGATCTTTGACGAAACATTGCGAATACATACGAAAGCAGGCAAGCGTGACCTAATTTCGACGATGGGAGGTATGCCCGGCTAGCTCAGTCGGTAGAGCATGAGACTCTTAATCTCAGGGTCGTGGGTTCGAGCCCCACGTTGGGCGCTACAATCTTTTTGGATGATTTACTCTTGTTTCTTTAACTAACTTTATTTATGCTTTGAATGAAAATCGATAATTCATGTAAAAAGTGAAAAATGTAATTTTGGAATGCACGGATGTTATGCGTGGTTAAAAACCCACGCGTGTACTAGCCATTGAATATTTTGATACCTGTCAATGGTACTAGCATAATTTTTGCACATTTTAATTAGAATACAGTCATATACATTAACACCGATGTTACTATGTGCCGGTGTGTTATTCCTAGTTTCCATAATCGAAAAGTAGTTACAGTTCTGAAACACAGGCCTTATCGCCTAGTTCAGGTACGTAGTATTATTATATCTTCTTTGGTTTAGGGACCACTATAATTGTTAAAGTTAGTACAAGTTTTGTGGAAATAAATATTTAATTTAATTTATTTATTAAAGTTAAAAAATTTATCACCCCTCCAAAAAAAAACAACAGCTATAAATGAAGTAGACTACCAGTGTAGTTCAGGTATTTCAGTGATTATATATATAATATTGAATTTAATTTCATCTGTCTTTCTACATATAAGATCGAACAAACTCTAAGCGCGTTAGCGTAGGTCTTAGATAACTCAAAGGTTGTTCAAGTTATTTTAAGCCAATAATAGCAAGCTGAGTCATCAAGGCAATCAATGCGAGCAACCAGTTTCAGTAGCTCGTGATTTTTCAAGGTTTAACGATAAGATAACAGAGCTCACAAACCATAAACATATTTTTCACGCTCTGCTAGCTTCGAAGATTGTAATATTCGCTGTTCTATACAGGGTTACCTATAACCCTGTACTAAGTCGAACGAGTCATTATAATAACTTTTAGTATGGGGAGAACCCGCAATTTAAAAAAATCAGCTGTTCCATTTTCCTAAAAATTTGGGAGTCGATATCGACAAAATGTACAGCCGTTCTTTTTTCTCCAATTCCAGGTTTTATATAGGTACCGCATTGTAAAAATTGTTGTTTATAATGATGGACTGAATGACCTCCTCTGAAAGACACATTCTATCTTTATTTGATAGAGGGTTATTTAGAACGAAAGGTCATAACAGAGCTCCATGCAAGTCTTTTGTATTTCGCTATGCAAATATGGCTTTTATCTAGTCAGTTTACAGACTATAATGCTCTTCCCAGCTTTGTAGAATTTAAAAAATCAGATTGTGCGCAGAGTAGAGATCCGTTTTGTGTTTTAGTAAGATAATTACTTTTTGCAAAAAATAGCATGACCGACTTCACCCGTGTACAGAATTCGCGAATATTTCGCACGGATCGATGTAGCATTTTTGACATTATAGTTGATTTATCAAAAATTGCTCAGCCGATTTCGATTAAATTTAAATGGGACCAATTTCGAAGTATTTACTCTTTCCAATAAAAAAATAATTATTGAAATCAGACTACTATGAAAAAAGTTATGCGTGGTTATACAAAAAAATATATTCGAATTGAGTACCTCCTCCGGTTCATCGGTCAAATAATAGCATTTCAGCAAGAGGCTAACATATGTGTATAGGTACAGGCTTATATACTATGAACTTCACTATATAGAATCGCTTCTCCAGCACGACTAGCATAATAACGCATTACAACAGGTGTCAAAACGAGACAAAGTTATGCATATTTATGCTACCCGTGCAAGAGTATTATTTGTTTCCTGGTTGACCAGACACCCTAGTACACTCTCTTTTCTCCAACTGCACCACCGATTCCACGAAACGGAATCGAATATAATTAATCGATAATAATCGTACTACTACTTTCCACAACTCGATCGTGACTCATTAAATCATTTTAAAAAATTGCTACACTTTTTATGATAATGTTCGACTCGTGCTATGCAGCCGAGAAAGTTGTTGGTTTAACGCAAGGGAATCGGGGTCAATGTAGCTAGTTTATGAAATTGTTCAAAATATCGCTCGTATACCTAATTAATTAGGTGAAATAGAATCTCTGAGAAATAACCGTTTTACCACAAAAGTTTTACGCACGCTTTAGACAATGTTTAATACTACAAATTGCACGGTAAAACAGAGTTAAAAGCTAGTTTAAATATTTTGTGGTAAAACGGTGTTTAAAATAATAGCTGGCAAATATTTAGTGAAACTCGGACTCGCATATTGAAAGTTCAAATTTGAAATAAAAGAAAAACAAAAAATTCAACCCCTTTACATGTAAGTATAGCTATCTCTGAAATACACTTTCGAAAATTTTAGGTGCTTGTTTAAAATTGAGATCTGTACCAAAACTATCATAATGTCGAAATCTAAGCAATATGTGGAAAATATTGTGACATGGGAATGGACGGACACAAAGATTATAAGGGTTCCTTGTTTTACTACGGAACCTTAACAAAGAAGACCCGTAGAGACAAATTTTAACAGTAACCTCAGTTACTCTGGACAGGTACAAAGACTATACCAAATTTTCAACCATCGTTTCCAAACATAAGTTAGTATACAGGGTTATTTATAATCAATTAGCATCATCTTAGGGGCTTATTCTGTACATCAAAACTAACAACTTTTGGTCTGCAACTTTTGTCAAAACTAAAAAAAAATCAGCTGTTCCATACACTTTGTTGCGGGCGAACGATATTTTTCAATGGAACAACAACATTTTTTTTTAGTTTTGACCAAAGTCTCAGAACAAAATTTGTTCGTTTTGATGTACAGAATAAGCCCCTAAGAGGATGCTAATTTATTAGCAATAACCCTGTATATAGCCCTGGTATATATATCATACATAGTATAGATAGCCCTGGTGTCAGAGTCAGAGGTTCTAAGCTGTCTGTAGGCCTCTGACATGGTTAAGTTGTTAAAAAAAGTTTCGTTACAATCTATAACGAACATAATCTATCAAGGGTATCGAGACGTGTAAGATGTAAGAGTTGCAAATAAAAGAAATGCATACCGTAGCAAAACATGGCTATATTTTCTAGGAGAGTATGAATTATTGCCACAAAAAACAAAACCAAACGAAACATCTAACAGCAGAAAAGTAATCAATCAACACAAATAACAAAATCATCAAAAGAATTGAAGTTACACAACTCATCTAATTTAATTAACAACGTAGATGAATCTGTCAAATATGAATTAAATCTTTGAGTTATTGTTATGACGTGCTGGATGCATTTTGATGATACTTTTGCAATGAATTACAACATGCCGACGGCGCAACATTTTGCCCACCCATTCAATTTAATTATGTTATTCTTCGTGACAAACTATTCTTTAGAGTTGGGTAAGTTGCTATAAAAGGTGTCTGATTACCATTCTTTTGTTGTATTTATTGGTAAAACAAGAAAATGAAATAGATCTTTGTTAATACTCCATTTTAGGCACAATTCGGATTCTTTTGCAACAATAGTTTGGTAGCAATTCTATTACCACACTGAAAAAATTAACTAATGTTAAACGAGACAATAAAAAAGTCTAAAAATTTAATAATTCAAATAAGTAAGTATTATAAATAGTTAAACAATAAAACACTATTGTGGCTAAATTTATATCACGGTAAATACGAACAGAAGATGTAAAACTCAACCAACCTAAATAAATTAAACGTTTAAAGTTTAAAATGTTAACTAATCCAGTTAAAACCAGTTCAAAATTTCGAGGAAAACCGGTTCAAACTGAACCGATTCAGTTTTTCATCCACAAATTCAAAAGATAACTTATTTACTAACTGTAGAAATCAGCTGATCCAATACGAACGTGCAAGTTCTGTTGAGCAACAGTGTGTCGTAAAATTTTAATAAATATTAGTAAAAAGACATTCGCACGACACGAAAGTTGAAATAATATTTGCACAAACCTTGATAGTGGAGAAAGTGTTTGATAACATTCCTGCATAGTGAATAAGTGAATATTCGCAAACTGTGACGAATATAATGACGCAGAAGAGAAATTACATGTTATAATAGAACATGTGGCATCTGATAATGAAGGAATTGAATAAAAAATTGTAAGAAGTAGAAAAATCTTACCAAATGTAAAAAATTACAGCACTGAAAACAGCTACTATTTAGCAATAAACTGTTTTGTTAATGTCGAAATGATTTATTTTTAAGTGTCGTACATCACATAATATCTCAATCACAAGAAAAAAAAATACAAGACAATCTATGTGAATTTAGGGTTGATGTTACGAATTACGATCATTGCTAATATTTTACGTGTTGTTAGCGAAATCATGATTCTTTAAAACAACACTTCAAGATAGAAAGAAAAAGGGTTGAAGAACCTTGAAACTTGAAGTTGTTTGAATCTGAGTTGTCTCCAAGTCCCTAAGACTGTGATAAATTCCGAAAACGTTGAAATGCCACATAAGGGAACGATTGCAACACTCCTGCACGAAACCGCCATAACAAACTAGGTCTGCTGCCCATTTGGCCATTTTTGTGACAACATCAAGATCTCGCGATCTAGTTCGGCTTTTTCGCAATCATGGTTCCCATGAACCTTTGCCTAGGCTTCTAGTTCTACCTATTGTTTAGGAGTACAAACAAACTCCTTTGCTAGCAAAGTTCCTAGATTGTCTTGCCCTTTTGCAAAACTTTCCATTGTTGAACCTTTGAACTGGACCGGACAGTCTGTAAACGAACTGTCAATAAATAATGGGGACCATGAAAGGAACCCGGAAATACTATATAAGGAAATAATAATCATTAGAATATTAATACTAATATTTTAATGACTACAAAATAAGTCTTCGAGTTAAACAGTCAAGCTTTATTTGAACTACAAATTAATATGGCATAGGTCAAAGGCAGTTACAGAAAGGAACTGATGTAAAGGCTAAGGAAGTAGGAACTGTGAAGGGTCTGTAGGTCTATTTGTATACATAGCAAAGCTTAAGCTTGAAATGATTTTTAGACGACTGACTAAACTACAGAACTCTACTGCAAATATATAGCCAATTTTAAGTCTTATTTCTCAACTATCGAAAATGCAGCTCATTTCAAAGTAACAAAAGGTTCGTCCGTTAATTTGGCGCCATCTCCGTGAAGTTTATTGGAATTTCAATTAAAAAATCCAGTCCGTTGGGCGCGGGGCAAAAAATAAAAGGTCACACGACACGCGCGCAACGGAAAGGTTTAACATGAGGGTGGACTTTTTGCTTGCAGAGTGTGTAAGAAATCTTAGAACATATTATTATTGTTACTTGATTGTACAGTATGGAATCAAAGGAGTAATAGGCTAATAAAAAACTGCTCCTATAAAACAGATTCCGTTTTGGGAATGTTTCGACCCTTAGGTATATTTATCTAACCGATCGATCGTCGGGAAACCTGCACTAATGTATTGATATGATTGATCAAAAGATTGTTACAGGCTTCCCGACGAGCTATCTAGTCAGTGCCTATAGTAATAGTATTACCATATATTATTTAGGATTTTTCGGCGTGAGTCTTTTCATTCGCAAAATCACTTCACCAGCCTAGAATAGATCGTTACAGCAATTAAAATTAACGTTTTGTTTCAAACTTATGTGCTGTAGCGATGATTATCAAGTCTTTAGCTTTATTCAAGTAGAGTTAACTTTATTATCATAGTAAGACATTAAAACCCTTTTTGCAGAGTGATTGATGTAAAGGTTAAGGAAGTAGGAACTGTGAAGGGTCTATAGGTCTATTTGTATACATAGGAAAATAAAAACTTTATAAACGTTGTGACTCAGAATTCCTTCACAGGGGTAATCGATGTTGCTAAGCAATGAAGAGCAATACAATTAGTAATGGCAATAATAGGGGGGAAAGTATGAACGCGAATGCCATTTGAAATTCATGAGCCACTTTTAACTACTTTTTTAACCATGAAATTATAATGTGAATATGAATAACATAGTCGGATTTGAGTTAACTAAATCAACTTCTTAATACGCTGCCAATGAGTAGATAATGAGTTTCAGCAATTGGATTATCTCTAGAAACTCATCGGTCTGTGGATAATCCAATTGTTATGTTTGAAGTAGTAGATGAGGTAATAACTATTAAACAAATTGTTATTTTTGCGTAATACGATTACTTGCTCACATAATACACGTACACACTAAAGTTAGCAATAAATAGATGGATGATTTGCTCGTAATAGATTTACAAATTTGGCATATCAAAAGTTTTCCCTCTGGCAATGAACACGCAGGGATTGCTAGCCAAAATTAATTCGCATAGTTCAAACAAAATAATAATGACTCAGATTTATGCAATTTTATAAAAACATTCAAAATCCTTGTCCCTCTTTAAAATTGAGTTTATTTCTTTTAATTGTGGTAGTGTACCGTGTACGAGTCCTCCATTACCTTTTAAGTTTTAATGAAGAAAGAAAGATTGAAACGTATCATTATTTCTTATAATATTAGATACCTATCAATGATAACATAACATAATTCTTCACACCGAGATATAAATAAATAAAAAACAATATAATAGTAGATATATTTATCCTAGTTAAAAAAACGGCGGCCTTTTCGGTGGAAGCGATATGGAAGTGTTATAATTATGCTGGGTGTATAATTTTTCCAGAAGTGATTTTCGAGAGCAACTAAATCTAAACACCTAAAAAAAAGCTAAGTAAATGGCAATGGACTTTTTGCTACCAAGAAATATGTTATCCCAAATAGTACTGTTGCTGTGATTGGACCCACAGATAGCAGGAAACCCAAGAGTTCGACACATTATGCCTAATGGCTACCTGTTTTGTGGAACGGAAGATGTCCCCAAGAACTATAATAAGAACGTTGAACTTTTATATCGTTTAAATATAATACTTGAGAGAGCTAAGGAAATAACAAGCAAAGCGAAAGATCCTCCTAAAACAAATCGGCATTTGTTTGTATATCGTCTGGCGGGATCAGGCTCGTTTATGCAATTGTACATTTTAATCGATTGATTGAGGATAGGCAAGTGAGTGAAAACAAATTTAACATAAGCAGAATCCGTAACAGGCCTATGAGAAAAAATCTCAGACATCAGATATTTTTGTGGATAGTTACGAAGAATATGTTTGGAGAAGTACTGAGATATGCTCGATAACATTATGAAAGAAGTGGAATTATTCCATGGGAAGCAAGCACAACCGAAAACTATTACCCTCTTTTAGACGTGAAAATAAGTGAGTGAACCTTTGGTTACCATTAATGAATTATCCAGGTAACACAATTGCCCAATTGGTAATGAAAGCTTGAACTTTTGGATTATCTTAAGACCTTAGTCTGTCTTCAAGGGTATGTGGATGATGATCCAGTAGTTTAGTATGTATTGTTTGCTGTAGTCAACGAAGGAAGAAAAAAAATAAATAAGTTCGTATACGTCGGGTGGCCAGGCCTAGTGTTTGAGTTTTCAAAGCAAACTGAAGGCCTCTGACATGGCTAAGGCAGAAAGAAGGTGTACTACTGTATGGAGCCATTTGAGAGCACTATATGATTGAATGCCTAAACGGTGCTACGAGTATAACACAAAATTACATAAAGCACAGATATCTAAGTTATACCAATATAGCTTCAGCACAAGCCTTCCCAGCATGACTCACAATCGTGTAGGTACTTACTCCATTTGCAAGTTTTGTAAGATTTACGGAGTTTGCGGAGCCGCACGCAAATCCGCATGCGCTTGCGCAAGCAGGAAATTACATGTGGTATCAACTTGAATATAATAAATCTGAGTTATGATGTGCAATACAATCTGATTTTACAAATAGTGGTAGAGGAAACGATTACGATGGAAGTAGTAGACCAATGTTAGAAAAAGTCAATGATGGTCAAGCTTTTCACTAAAGATAAATATGACTCAGAATAATATATATCACGCCTTTGCTGATGTAGAGCACAATAACTGCAGCTAAAAAATATAATAATAAAACGAGCACAAAAGACACCATCACTGTATTGAATGTAAAGCAGAAGTGGAGACAGGAAGGACAAAAGAAACTAAAACATTCTACTTATTTAAAAATAGCATAAAAAACATAAAGTTTACGGAAAAGTATTTACATTAAAATACAATAAAGAGATCGCCAACAGCTGACTTCAGATATTGTACTAGTCATTTATTCTACACCTAATGTTAAACTAATATAATTCTAAGAGGGTGTGTGTCCTGCACTGAGTCTTTTTGTGCATTACCCCCGGGGTAGCCTACGAAAAAACAGCCGAGCTTCTCAATGTTAATCTATGGCATATCATAACCAAGTCAAGTACTACTTTGTTCTTTACCGTGAATGTCAAAGTAAATATATTATTTTAAGCATATTCCAGAAATTGCTGCAAATACTTAGGTACTTTTAGAACAATTAATAGAACAAACAGCTAAGTCCTGGATTGATACCGAAAACAAGATCATCATATAATTCTATTCAATAACTACAAACAAAAAAACACGGCTCGATCTCACAGAAAAACAACAGACCGAAGAACATTCTCCTTGCGTAAGACACGTACAATCCTTTACATAAACTGGCACGAAACATCCGCTAGCCACTAGAAAAACTAATCGCATGTTAACACAGACATGTGTAATTGCAATTGTTTACAGTTGTAAACGTTACATCCTCGATTTATTGTATGAATGGATGAGTTACAAAATAAGCACGGATTAAGTTCATGCTTATAAAACGGAGATGAAATTAATAGAAGATGTCATCATCCCACAGCTTTGTGTTTCGGTAAAAAATAATCTAGTAAGGTTATCATGTCGGTCTGACCTATGACATAGATTCGGATATGCTGTTATTTTTGTCACTTTTAGCTCCAATTAGATACAACAGGAAATCTCTAGAAATTTCTGATTGGGAAGGGAGATGCTATATTATATTAAACTTTTACGCTAGATCCTTTATGATTGCATATCAATTTATTTTAGTAAGCAGCCACAATCTTACCTCTAGTATTGCCTACTTTTACTCGTACTAATAGAGTCAACTCCAAAATCGCGAAGAAAAATTCAACTGTTCCATAGATTTTGTCGATTTTCGTCATTTTTGTAAGGATAGGTAACTGATTTTTTATTACGTTTCCGTTTCCATAATAAAAGTTGGTCACAATGCATAATGCACAACTGAATTATAGAGTACTAGCTAACCCGGCCACGCGTTGCTGTGGCTAAATAAATTAAAATTACGACTATAATTTGAGATTTAAACTATCCTATCTCTCAAGTTGGATCGAACTGCACATGGTGTGCGAATTTTATTATAATCGGTTAAGTGGTTTAGGAGTCCATTGAGGACAAACATTGTGACACGAGATTTATATATATTAAGAAGATTGCTGATGAATTTGTAGTCACTCCCGATACAAAAAGACAGAGAGGCGCGGAACAAGGAAGACATACGAAGTCGATGGTGATACAAATCTACAACTGTCGGTCTACTTCCATTAATTAGGTTCTTGAGGTCACTGTGCTGAGCGAAATAATACCAAGTCTAATTATGCACTCGAACAGTGATCACAAAAACAATGACGAACGAAAGCATTGTTGAAAGCTATCTGAAAGGAAAACCGTTCAACGAGCATAATAGAAGCAAGACAAGGCAAGACTGTTGAAGCCGGGACTGGTAACTAACGAGTCATCGAGATAGAATAGACAAGCAGACCATTTCATTAATCAGTTTCAGTTGTAGTTTCTCTGACCCATTTTACAGTCTTATAGATCTCCAAGTTCAATTTACTAATAACTTGTCTAGTTTGATTGGATTTTCTTTTGGAACTCGTGCTTCTTTGAAGCCGTGGTGGTCAAGAGGTAGTGACACCCGCCTTACAATCGTGAGGTCGTGGTTTCAAATCCCCGGTCCCGTACCAATAAGTTCTTTGGAATTTATGTACGGAATTTCACACCACTGGCTTTTCGGTGAAGGAAAACATCGTGAGGCAACCTGCATACGTCCGTAGAAGAAAATTCGATGGCGTATGTGAATCCACCAACCCGCACTGGGCCAGCGTGGTGGATATGGCCCAATTACCCTTCGTGGGTAGGCCTACGTCCTGCAGTGGACTATCAAAAAGGCTGGTACAGTGAACAGTACAGTGGTACAGCTTCTTTGAAGTTGTTTATTTATTACATTTCAAAAAGTCTAGTATACTCGGAATTCTAGTTAAATATATTTGTGCTAATAAACGTGTGATAAGTACGCCATTTCATAAATACGTTTATTTTAAGATTTAAGGAACATCAAAGATTACTTGTTTGTGTTCCTGTGTGATTGATGTTAATATTAAATAATCTAGTTAATTTTGTAAGAATGCATTCAATCTTGAAGGGAAAATAAAATTGCAAACAAACAAGTTCTTGAATAACCCTGTATAAATATCTGACGTGGCAAACATACGAGATGTTACCAAACCAAGGTAAGCGACGCGCAAACAGCCATTGAACTTTACAACCATCAGTTAAGAGATCAAGCAAAGAGATTAAAAATTCACACGGCAGCCTTGACCCTGGAAATTAGAAACCATATCCGAACCGAGAGACCCGAAAGTGGGTCGATGTTCATTATTAAAAGAAAGGTGTCACTGCAGAGCTTATTGTTGAAATTCTGTGTTAAGACACCGTTAATGATGAGATGGCTTACAAGGTTCGAACACGATGCATTTCATAACATGAGTAGGCGGTTGTAACTAATACGAGAAATACAATGCTTAATTTCACTCATCTATTTTGACGTTTGTCTGAAGGTGCTTGACCCTCGAAGGATTACAATATTGACCGAGCAAGCGAAGCGTCTATGGTTTTCGAGGGGCTACATTATCTTTCATCTGTTCGGATTTTAGGATGTTGCTTCTCCTCTACAGGTCGCATTTCTCAACTAACCATAACGAAACTTGGCACATAGGTTTTATATTTTTAAGGATTTCTTGCCGACTACAATTTTTGATTATTTCGAGGAAGTATTTCCCTAAAAAAATGTGTAAATTTTCTCTAGCGCTATGTAGGTAAATAGCGATTTTGATAATATTTGGCAAAATAACATATCTTGAAAAACATAAATTCAATTCTTAACTACCTTATACCTATATAAATATATCCTACCTATATACAAAAAAAAAATGAAATAAATGCTGTGTCCGTGTGGTAGGGTACCAAGAACGCTGGCTGCATTCCCACGCTGAATGGTTAAAGAGATTCTCTGTGCGAGGAATGAGCCAGCTCTCTTGTCACCAGCAGCGTCAACAAGCTGTAATTATCTGAGTAAAAATCGAAAAAAAAAGATATCTAACAAGATTTGCGAGTATAAATATAATATATAACCAAATCGGTCAAGAGCAAGTTGAGATAGGCTTTTAAATATTCGATTAACGAGATGTGCCGCGTAATTGGAACCTTACGTCTACTGCAATTAAGAACTAGTTAAGAATAAATAAATATATCTTTATTGTACACCAAAATTACAGAAATATATAACAGAAACTACACAATAAATGTTGTACAAGGCGCCTGTCACGATTTCTACCAGTTGCGAGGACCACTGTTTGGAGAATTACCAGAAGAGACTCTTCCTAGAAGTCCATAACATGTTCTGTAACACATTAGTGAACGTACTTTCGCTCGTGAAAATGTTGGAGCATAAAATATGATATTCTTGAAATACTGGCTAATATTTTCAATTGCACCACACATTACTACACGGCAGTATGTTTCTAATTTCACAATGGATTCTATTGACACAGTTTGCGTTTACTTTTTATACATTCTAATTGTGTTTTGCAGAGTATCAAGTATTCTTATCGGTGTTTCTATCAGAAGTACGTCGGATTTATTCGGCTAAGTACTAGATTTTGCCCAAAGCTTCGCCCACGTGGCATTTTATGTGTTATCTCATGGGAACATTTGATTATTTGAAAAGTAGATGTCACTTTCTGTATTTGAAACTATGTCCATGCCAAAATTCAAGTCATTCAAAATTGGTACGTCACTGCGTGAAAGAGAAACAAATCAACAACAACTTTCCGATTTATAATATTAAGCAAGGATATGAAAAGCTACTTTGCTATGAAAATAATCAATGATTAATGATTGCATAAAGAAAGAAAGGAAATACATACATAAGGGCATTGTCGTTTAAACTCATCAAATTGTTTGGGACATTTTTAGGGCACTTAGTTTGGTTCAGTGGTAGTAACAGTGATTTTATCTGTGAGCTAATACTCGAATTTGTTTCCATGTGGTGTCAATCGTATTATTCAAATACACGCTTAAATGTATGCTTGGGAAAGGGTATATGACCACCAAGTATGAAATTGTGACATTTTATTCGTTTCATCAGCCAAGGGATTTTATGAATCCCTACGTATTTCGAAGCGTAAATTTGCCTATGATGGTTACTAAAGTTTAAGAAGATTCAAAATACATGCAACGTATTAGTATACGTGGCACTAAACTAGTAATTAAGATCATCAATCATTACTTGAGTGGGTTTTGCTATTCACACCTAAGCTAAGGTTTTAAGTCAAGGCTTTTCCTACCATCTATCAATGTTCCACTACAATGAATGCAGTACAGGAACTTTTAATCTAAAAGCCTGTTAAGTTAATGCAACATAATTTTTAGTTCCTATTTCCTGAGATACTGCAGTGTTTTTCTTTCACTTTATCTGGTATAGGCCCCGAATTAAACTTCTTGGCGGCTTTGATTTCTGCGCGAAACCCATCCTCGCGTAACTGTCAAGTGATCTTTGGTCAGGATTGGGTTAATCTGTACTGTACTGTACCAGCCTTTTTAGTAGTCCACTGCAGGACGTAGGCCTACCCACGAAGGGTGATTGGGCCATATCCACCACGCGGGCCCAGTGCGGGTTGGTGGATTCACATACGCCATCGAATTTCTTCTACGGACGTATGCAGGTTGCCTCACGATGTTTTCCTTCACCGAAAAGCCTGTGGTGTGAAATTCCGTACATAAATTCCAAAGAACTCATTGGTACGGGACCGGGGATTCGAACCCACGACCTCACGATTGTAAGGCGGGTGTCACTACCTCTTGACCACCACGGCACGGCAATCTGTAGCTTGTAGCTAACATTACCCCCAATAAGTTTTATCACCGCCAATAACCTTAATTCGTCCTATAACATTAACCTTTTTTCATTACATTCAAGGTATCTAGACCATCTTTGATTAAAAAAAACTAAGTTCTTTTATTAGAGTCTCTCGACAATTATGATTCGATAACTTTTTTATCACGCTTTTATTATTTTCACCTGTATGTTTGCTTGCTTGCTTGCTTGTAACCAACCCCTTTGAGCTCGATTATGACCTACTTTGAGCGATCAGATTTTCTTAAAACTTTGCACACCTATTAAAGACCAACGACAATGCTATTATATAAAAAAGAGACTTTTTAGCCATTGCCACGAATGATGATGATGAATTAATTTAATCGATTACTAAAAAGTGAAAAATAAATATAGTTAAAAAATAACTAAAAAACACGCTTTCGTAGCATATCAAACTAAAAAGTGTGCTTAGTGCCATAATTTTTCGTAAATAGAGCACCCCAAGCTTTTTTTACAATGGTATTTTCTGCTTATTTTAAAAATTATTTTACACTTTATAGTTTGATATTCTACTTTTTTTGTTAATATATTTAATTCAAGGTATCTAGACCATCTTTCATTAAAAATCTAAGTTCTTTACTACAGTTTCTCGATAATTATGATTCGCTTCGATTGCCACCGATCCGAAGTAATCTATTAAAAGTATAATTAAAGCCTCATGCCTGTGCCTTGCTTGTCCACTTTTTACTTGCACTTCTGCTTTTTCAACATCTCCTTTTTCGATCAAATTGTGTGCCGAGTTGTTAAACTAGTTATCATGCATTAGAAATCATATTGCAGGAAAAATGTGGCTGGGACAGGTACTAAGTAGACCTATTCCATGTAGAGCAAGACCTGATAAGTTTGTGTTAGTACTAGCTGCAATGTTAATGTACGTCTCGTTACGTACTTATAGCACTTGTATGGTATTACTGTACAATTTTGAGGTAGAGTTAAGATTTTCTTGTTTTATTTCTCCACGCGGACTCGTTCGTTGTCTTCGCGGGTTCGTTCGTGGTCTTTGTCAACTCAGTTAGTTTCAAACTTTTTAGAAACTTTCACGATTTGAGCACGTTCCCGACGTTTTATTTCGACCGAGTTGCATCGATCGTAATAAATTATGGGTAGACTCTACCCGTCCCTTATTTAACTTATATTTTCAGTGCGCAATTAGTCTTGTAGCAAATAAAAATAATAGTTAAATAAATAATAAATAAATCATTTATTACCAAAAGAACAATTACAAAATTCATTCGCTAGTATTAACAACGCGCTGGATGCAGGCCGCTTCCAACTGGGCTTATTGGAAATCCATAGGGGAGGCTTATATCCAGCAGTTGACGTCCTACGGCTGATAAAGATGAAAGAGAAGGTGGCTTGTTTACATTTTACTCTAAAGGTATTAAATATATATTAGGCCCGATTATAGAGGCGTCAGCGTAAATTTAATAGCGACGTAAAAAGCGTTCTCTCTATCGAATGCCTAAAGTAAAAAAGAAACATAACTATATTTAGCTATTATAATTACGATGGCGCCTCTATAATCGAGCTAATTGACCAGACAAGCTACAAAAAAAAAATCGTATATTCGTTTTTAAGGAAAGATTTTCCTCGGTGGTGGGCTTCAGGTGTTTTATAAAATTAATGCATGTAAGCAGAATACATATTGTCGGTTTTTGTTCGGCTTCTGTCTAAACTGGATTTATATTATTAGCTTATGTCGACTCGTTTCTTTTCTAGGTTGTCACTCGTTATTGGGTAAATCTGATTTGATTTAACGAAAAAGGTTGTGTTCATTTCATTAAATAAATTCATCCATCAGCAGTCCACTGCTGAACATAGGCCTCATATGGATTTTCAATAAGGCCAGTTGGAAGTGTTCTGCATCCAGCTTGCTTCTGTAATCTTTATTATATCGGCAGTTCATCTAATCTGTGGAAAGTTCTACGTGGACGACCTACGCTGCACTTGCTAGTCCGTGGTCTCCATTCGAGAACTTGACGGCCCTATATCGGCCATCCGTTCTTTGAACTATGTGGCCTACCCACTGCCATTTCAACATGCTGATTCTCTGGGATTTGCTTGTAACGTTGGCTCGTCTGCGCATCTCCATATTCCTGATTCGACCGATTTCATTAAACACGAAACTTGAGTGTTTACCGAAAGTAAAGAATTGATTATTTATTCGTGTCATTATCAAAATTTGAATAAATACTTGCATATAAATGTAATAGTTTGTGTGGCCTTGTTGCATTCAGATTTAGCAAGACTTAGATATCTAAGCAGATAAAAATACCATACGTTCTATTTACCTGGAAGATGTTGCTATAAAAGATAAGAAGCTGGTTATTTTACTATATTTTTTTATTACTTAAATACAGCATGAATAATAAAGAGTTTTTCTTCTATCTATTTGATCAATTTGTATCATCCTGACACTTGATAATCTCTTTTTGATTGGACTACAGATTTTATTATAGACCAGATTTTCTACGATCGTTCTTCTGTGTTTTTTACATGAAATATCAGTCTTAACTACATCTAGCACCTCTTTTTTGATCATCCTGGACTCTTTGCCTACATTTCTAGTTTATCCATCATTTGTTTAAGAGATAACAGGCAGTGATTTGCCTACTTTCGCACCATGCAGGTATAAAGTCACACCCTGAAACGCAACTCTCTCAAGCATAAAATAAGATGGACATTTCATCGCTGCACGATACAATCTGTTTTATTGGGCCACACACAGTAAAATAGCTAACTAGTAAACCAAGTTCAGCAGGTTGCAGGATTTTTATAAATCGTGTTTTGATTATTGCTTTCTTGCATGTAGGTATCAAATGAGATGTTTAAAGAAGCTGAGGTCGTTTTTACGATATTTAGGTTATCTGATACGCTGTCGATATTACCTATGTTAAATCTAATGACAGAAACAGCAACAGAAATAACCTATATCTGGAAATTTTCCCTTTCAATTTTGAATTGGAAATAGGGAATTAAATTCGTCTGGTCGGAAGATGGCTAAATTTTACTATGACACCTGTTGGATAAATGTTATAAATATATGCTGATAAATGTTATACAGGAAGAACGGCTCATAAAAATAGTTAATCTACCTAAGCAATTTATATTTATTTAGTAACGCCAAATGATTGCACGTTTACGGTAGAGGGCGTAGCTATGTAGCGGACACAAGGAGGCTAAAGACGATGGTTATATTGGTATAAATGACAATGTTAACGACAATAAAATACTACTTATAGTTACTGAAGGAAACGGAACTGTTGTTTTTATTCCCGGAAACCATCGAAATAGAATGAAAGATTTATTTTTATTAAATTTTTATTATGTCGTTGAATTAGGTAGGTAAGTAAAATGTGTCTGGCAAGTAATAGAAATCGTACTAAAATAGCATGAGATATACATCACTTTGTCCCACTTTAAATATGAAATTTAAAAGGTTTAAGAAAAAGATGCGTATATGTGCATCTTTTTCTTACCGAAGTTACGTAATTTCGAAGGGTTTCACAAATTAGCATTGAGCTATCTCGGCTGTCCAAATTAAAAAAGGTAAAAAGTTGGAAGGTAAAATTATCAGAGATTTGAACCTTCTGGTGGAACTAGAGGGTTCAAATTTCCGATCATATCACAAAAGAACGCTGTAGCGTAGTTTTAATTTGAGTAAAATTTAGCAAGGTTTTTATTACTTGGCGTTCTCTTGCCCAAACGGCAACAAAACTGTCGTTAGTAAAACAGAAATATGGCAAATTGGAGTAACAGCGGCTCCCAAACCGGACTTAATTTCTTGGCAGTCCTTCAGAAATATGTATTTGCCATGTGCTGTTTCACGCGTTATTAAACTTATCATACTGACCTTAGGAAAATGTTTACTAAGGTAGATAGCCTACTGATCATGATACACTGTGCCACAGGCTCGTATGTAAATTCGCGTGAAATTGCTTCGAAACTAGATAGAGTTCGAATCGAGTTTCTTCACAGCCCCATTGTGTGGTGTTGGGGAACGTGACGAGATGATGTGGACTGTGTAGAAACCAGCTTTCAAAGGGTTCGCTCGAATTACATTACTGCAGTTACTGTTGAATAAAGGCTCGTTTAAATTGACAGGATATTTATTTTTATCGCTGTTTATCTTTAGTAACAGATGGAGGCAGGAAATACATTGTTGGGATATTGCTGCGAAGAAGATTTGTAATCTGATTCATTTCTATGAGGATTAGGCAACCAATGTAATAATATTCAGTTCAAATAATTAAATATAAAATATAACTACATATACACTGTCGGTCAAACTTTATGAAATAGGTAAAATAATAGTAGATATTAATAACACTAATTAATAATATATGTATAGAGCGGATATGGTTTTTAGGATAACACTAACTTATAACTTTCCTCGATAAACTAAAAATATATCAAAACGAAATTATTGGGAGCATCATCATTATAGACATTTCACTTCACTATCATAATCACTTCACTACCTATAGGTATTATAGAACAAAGTTGCTGATTGTGTGTGTGTGTGTGTGTGTGTCTGCGTGTATGTGCATCCGTTTAGATCTTCTATACCTACTACACTTGACAACAGATTGTAACGCGGTTCTCTCATTAGCAACTAGGACGAAGCTGGGACGGGCAGCTAGTCAGAATATACACCTGTAGGTATGTAAAATCTTAATAACATAGGCAAGAAAGGCATTGGCTCTCAACGCTGGCGGATTTAAACCTAGAGCGGCACTTTTTAGTGGGTGGCAAATTTGTGGCTCAGGAATTTGGCCGAAAACTATTTCTTGTGCAATCATCTAGGAACTGATATATAGATTGTGAAAAGTAACGAAAAGAGATTACTCTTTTCGTTACTTTTCCCAATCATACTAAATTACTGAAAAAAAACATCCACCGCTTCGCGGCTCGTATTCATTAAGTACCTAACCAAAAGGAGTCGATACTGCAAAGCGTACCCCTCTGCCAAAAGTACGCGACCGGCGGTCATGTTCTTTATATGAATATATCGGTCTGGTTGCGCTTGTGTTGCGTTAATTTTCAGCTAGTGTTAGTTAATTACATTTGTGTGCGTGTAAACTTCCTTATATTTTGGTTTGTATGCGTTTCTTCACCCCCCCACTGACTTGGCAGACTTCGGTGCTCAGGCGTGTCGACTCCTTTTGGTTAGGTACCTACCTAACTTAGGACGATAGGGGCGGCAGAATTAGCCTACAGGCGGCAAATGTGTAAATCCACCATTGGCTCTCACTCCATAAACCTCGGACCGTGTTTCAATTGTTTTGCCAACAAAGCTCGGAGATAGCATACAAACAGTCACATGATAAGACACGCTATGTACATTTCCAACATCTGCCTAGCAATGCTTGCAACGGAAAGGCCCGCACGCATTTCATTTACAATAGGGGTGAGGCATAGAGCAAATATTGCACAGACACGGCGTTGTTACATTTTGTATGATACGAGAGCAAGAACAATTTGTTCAACTGTTTCTGACTGATTGTAAGCAACGAGAACCAAAATTGTAAAATACAAAGTTTATTCTATCAGTTATCTCAGAAATTTTGGCATTTATCGTGTGAATCATTAAATTATTCTGAAGTTCTAAAAAATATCTAAAATTAACTATAGGTAGGTAAGTACATCGTTTAGGTTTGATGTTTTGAAATGATGAAACGGCGTTGTTACATTTTGTATGCTACTAGAGCAAGAACAATTTGTTCAAATGTTTCTGACAGATAATGAAATGATTGTAAGCAATGAGAACCAAAATTGTAAAATACAAAGTTTATTCTATCAGTTATCTCAGAAATTTTGGTATTTATCGTGTGAATCATTAAATTATTCTGAAATTCTAAAAAATATCTAAAATTATCTATAGGTACGTATATTGTTTAGGATGATAACAATCTTATAGGTTGACCTTTGCTACGATTTCCACGTAATGTGCAAACAGACAAAAACACTCGAGCTAGATGATTTGAATCAAGTTATTGTGGTGAGACGTGATGCGTAACTAAATAATATATTTAACTTACTATGGTAGAGCTTTCATCAGCTCTGCTATCAATAAAATGGTATTCCCGATGGGATTCGAGCATTTTATTTCAAAGAGAATAGAAGAAATTTCTAAAAAGAATAGCAAGATGAACTGACTGACTATTTTGGATTCTTTACAAGGTTATTTTTGCAAAAATTAGCATGACCGACTTCACCCGTGTACAGAATTTGCGAATATTTCGCACGGATCGATGTAGCATTTTTCACATTACTGTTGATTTATCAATAATTGCTCAGCCGATTTCGATAAAATTTAAATAGAACCAATTTCGAATTATACTCTTTCCAATAAAAAAGAATTATTGAAATCGGACCACTATGAAAAAAGTTATGCGTGGTTATACATAAACATATACGCGTCGAATTGTATACCTCCTCCGGTGGTTCGTCGGTCAAAATCGCTGCTACGTTTAGTACAAGACGAATGGTTTATCTACTAACGTACACATCTATGGGGTGAACGCAACGCCTATAGACTTCGGAGTTCAGTTGAACAATAGGGGTACTGTTGAAGTGTTGTCTTGATAAGAACTAAACATTGAAATGGAAACATGCATGGTAAAGATAGTGGAACCAAGAGCGAGACAGCTCCTTGACATGATTAGGTATGTGGGTGTTGTTGCACCATGGTTTGCACCATTGATTCGTGTATTTGTTAAAGTTAAACCTACCTATTCGTAGGTATGTAAATGCATTTATTTTACCTTAAACTATAAAAAAATAACTTTGTTTGTACCTATAAGCCGGGTAGTTAGCTCTGCAGTTAGAGCCTTTAAGCTGCCTTAACCCCTTTGATATGATACAAAAGGATAAATCAACCTGGGGTCACAATTTTACGTGTCATCCGAGCAACCGCAGCGCTCAGTTGTATCTTAATGCCACGTGCGGTAATTTAGGTGATTGCTAGGAAACACTTAGTTAGACAAGCAAACTTTATGAGCAGTAGGTTTTAACTAAAAAAAATCGGACAACTGCGACATCGAGGGTTCCGTACAAACACATTGTTAAAATAATTAAAAACCTGTTTAAGCATATGTAATGAAGTTCTTTTATATAATACCTTACATGATACGATTTACTCACTTTGAATTTTTAACCCATATTTTGTGTAATTTGAGGCCTTATTTTTTGTGATTTAAACAAAATGTACAGTTTTCAGATTTATTCCTATATGTGTACACTGTACACTGAGACAATGCTTCTCGCCAAATTTCATAGTTCTATGTCAACGGGAAGTACCCTGTAGGTTTTGATTTTTGTGAGTGTCGAAATATGCGTATTTTTACGACATAAACGGCTCTAACTTTTTTAAACGATAACTGAGAAGTTTTTCTTTTACACAACTGCAAGAGACCGTAGATATCCGAATACAGTTTAAATTTCAACTCGATACCTTTACGCGTTCCCGAGATAAAGAGTCTTGACACAGACGGACAGACGGACAACAAAGTGATCCTATAAGGGTTCCGTTTTTTTTTCGTTTGAGGTACGGAACCCTAAAAATATCACTTTTCAAATCGAAAAAAATTGCATCAAAATCGGTCCATTTATCTAACTGCCACAGATATTCAGACACCCTTCTTATTATGTAGAGATGTAGAGAGCTAAAATTACTAAGAAACGTCCTACATTGATGATCATGTTCTTGCGGTTATTTCGAACACTGCGGGCACTGTCCACTTTGTGGGCAAGCCTACGCTTGTTCGCAACTTAACTATAGGTACAGAGTTGGAGAGCTGGCGCCGACATATTTTACACAAGTAATACTATTACTAACCACTATTCATAAAAGTAATATAAAAAAATAAAATAAAGGTAGTAATTGGGTATTAGGTATACTTTAAAAGGAACTCAGTCATATTACTTTGACATTATTAGACCATTATTTTGGTTAATGACAAAATCACTTAAATGGCTGTTTAGGTACAGGCTGCTCCAAAATGATATTTTAGAAAAATTGTACATAACTAAGTATATAACTTTATTTATTAAATCCAAAACATGTCAAAGGCTTTAAAAGGGAAGGCCAAAAAAAAGTGACTTCATTTAATGTCGGCGTCAGCTCTCCACCCTGTATATTATTTGAACAAGTCATGTCTTGCAAGACAATAGGGTTGTGCCAAACCCTTACAAGTATCGCTTGTAACGCATACAGGCTCGTGTAGGTATTCTAATCTATCACTACACTACACTGGAGATAGAGGATTAGAAGATTATCGCACGAGACCACCCTGTCTGGTACAATACGGAAATGAAAGGGGTATTTGTTGTATTTTAGTGTAATGTTTCTTTTATGCAACAGAAAATAATAGTAGACTAATGGTATCATTCATTAGGTAGATACTACCTAATGCTAAGAATCATTAGGAACTAACACGACAAAAAATAACAGCTGTGAAATGAACTTCTTGAGTAGAGAAAGAAAACGAAACGAAACGAAGGTCGCTGAATAATGGTTGATTTAAAACATAACATAAAAGAAAAAAATAATAAATAAGATAATTATAATAAGATTAATAATAAGAATATTCCATAGGTGGATTGCGAATAATTTAAAAACGGTACCGATGAAACTGATGATGTTTTGCAATATATACACTACATACATACAGATAATATAAGTCATATGACTAAACTTAAATAGAGAGTGACTATAATTAAATCACGCCCCAATTCGTTTCAGATTTCATTTCATATCCATATGAAGAAATGAAAGTTTCCAGACTCGATGATATAGAAACTGCAAGCGCTAGAGAACCTAAACCAAACAAACCACAATGTAGGCGGGGTCAAGAGGTTATGCATAGAAATCATACATATTTCATGACATGAACGTGACATGAAAATCATAAGGTAGAAACCAACTCGGCGAATTTAGCTGGAATTTTGTATGAATTTACGAACAATTGAAAGATATATGTAAAGTAAACTTTGAGGTCTTAAATATAGATGTTTATGGTACAGGAAAATGTACGTTGAAATGGAGAAATGTATTATCGTCGACGGAAGTCTATAAAGACAAGATAATTAAAATAAATCCGCAGGCATGGGCAAGAATATTATATTTCGCATGGTAGATGGAATTTTTGCTAAGATAGTAAGAAACTGTGGAAGAAAATGAGAAAAGATATTCAGGATGGAGAAAACGTTCTTTATTACCAGTTTAATAAAGTTCTTATTCTCTTGCGGACAAATATTATGCATTTCTTATCGCCAAGATTAATGTCGTAAAAGCAAATATTTTCGCCAACAATGGGTCATAAAATGTTATCGCTGGACGTTGATAATACCAATAAATCATTAATAATATAAACTGAGCAACTTTCATCGCAAGAGCAGGTCCTAAAAGAAAGTATCGATACATCAATGGCTGTAAAATTATCATAAACATATGTTGCGAATTATGTTTAATGCATCTACTTTAGTAATTGTCATGTTTGAACTGTTTGGAGATCATTTTCTGGTGAAAGTAAGATAAGATAGCAACGAGAGTTAGTAACCTTTTATGTTAAAGCCTGAACAAAATATGCTAGAAAGTAATTGCTGATTATTTTAGACAAAACAAATGTGAAGACTGAAAAGCAATTAACAAAATAAAAGAGACTATTTGCTTGCAGATTGTATCAATGATATATTTAAAAAAAAAATATTCATGAAAAGGATTTCAAGTGTTTGGAGACTGCCAAACTGGGTGTTGGGAACACGGATTTGGAAACTAGTTCTTGATTTTTAACATACTTCCTAAGAGGAGGAGGTTCTATGTTCATCTGTATGTATTTTTTTGTGTATGTTCATCGATATTTTCGGCAATTGTGAACCGAATCAAAAAGTTATTTTTTAGTTCGCAGGTATACTCCTGAGGTGGTCCCATTTAAATTTTGTCGTAATCGGCTGATCCGTTTTTGAAAAATCAACAATAATGTAAAAATTGTATACATCAATTCTAGCGAACTATTCGAAGTTTGTACACGATGGAAGTCGATTTTGCCATTTTTTGCAAAAAATAATTATGTTTTTGAACATTAAGAGTAGAAATAAAAAATAGATAATGGGAAGTAGAAATATTATGAAAGATCAAGACAATAGGGATTGACAATACATGATACACCTACTCTATTACTGTCTTATGACGAAAATAGTTTTTGCAGCACAAGCATTTCATAGAACAGTGAGCAAAATTGTTAATAAATGTGAAAGTTATAAGGTTTTGTATTATTACGACGTGATTAGGACGGACGGACAGTCGGAAGGACACAACGAAGTTAAAAGGGTTCCTCGTTTTACTACGGAATCTTAAAAAGGAAAACAGTACCGGGGTGATAATAAAGATAGATTCATAAGATTCTTTCGACAATGATAATGCTGTAATGATTACTGCAAAGCTCCCAGAGTGGAAACTGCGGTTTAACGAAGGCGGTTAAAACTATGGGAACCCATAAACAATGCCAGAAACTAGTAGATACCTCCTCGGTGAGATACTCCGAGAAATTCTTGTACGTTATGACAACTATCTCACTTATTGTTACATCAACAATAACTACTTGTGAGTAATTATTGCAAACGGGTAGGAAAAGTTCTTGAGCTATTAGAGCATTACGTTTTTGATTGACTGTATTTTATATTTCTTTATAGAGGTTTTTCTAGAAACCTCTATAAAGAAATGTAAAATACAGGGTTGTCAACGGGCTAAGCAAAAAATCAGACGAGAAAAGAAGAATAGCCTTATAGTTTTGGTGGAATATGACTCTAGTATGCTTTAGCTTATCGAGTGGCGTTTGTAAAGAAACTGAGTTCCAATAATCCTATCGTTACTAGACTGAAGATTAAATATATTAATTTGTAACGATGGTGGCGGGTTAGAAAAAAAAACCGGACAAGTGCGAGTCAGGCTCGCACATCGAGGGTTCCGTACAAACACATTGTTAAATAATTAAAAACCTGTTTTAGCATGTGGTAATGAAGTTCTTTTATATGACATCTTTGATGATAAGATTTACTTACTTTGAATTTTGAGCCCATATTTTGTGAACTTTGAGGCCCTATTTTTTGTGATGTAAATAAAAATGTACAGTTTTCAGATTTAATCCTATATGTGTACTCTGACACAAAGCTTCTTGCCAAATTTCATAGTTCGATGTCAACGGGAAGTACCCTGTAGGTTTTGATTTTTGTGAGTGTCGAAATATGCGGTTTTTTATGACATAAACGGCTTTAACTTTTTTAAACGACAACTTAGAAACTTATCTTTTACACAACAGCAAGAATTCGTCGATATACGTATACAGTTTAAATTTCAACTCGATATCTTTACGCGTTCTCGAGATAAAGAGTCTTGACATACACACAGACGGACAGACGGACAACAAAGTGATCCTATAAGGGTTCCGTTTTTTCCTTTTGAGATACGAAACCCTAAAAATTTAGAGTATTATTGTTCTGATCTTCGGTTCTGTAGTCTAGATAAAAATAAAAAACCGGACAAGTGCAAGTCAGGCTCGCACACCGAGGGTTCCGTACAAAACCAGAAAATTTCACAAAATTGGGAAATACGCTGTTAAAATCAATCAAATACTCATCATCACCATCGACAAAAAAGTTTTTTTTTTCACTTTTCTAGTCATACATCGAAAATTACTGATAATGTTAAAATAATTAAAAACCTGTTTTAGCATGTGCTAATAAAGCTCTTTTATATGATATCTTACATGAAACGATTTACGCACTTTGAATTTTAAACCCATATTTTGTGAATTTTGAAGCCCTATTTTTTGTGATTTAAATAAAAATATTCAGTTTTCAGATTTATTTCTATATGTGTACTCTGAGACAATGCTTTTCGCCAAATTTCATAGTTTTATGTCAACGGGAAGTACCCTGTAGGTTTTGATTTTTGTGAGTGTTGAAATATGGGTTTTTTTACGACATAAACGGCTCTAACTTCTTTATATAATAACAGAGAAGTTTTTCCTTTAGACAACTGTAAGAGATCATAGATATACGTATACAGTTTAAATTTCAGCTCGATATCTTTACGCGTTCCCGAGATAAAGAGTCTTGACAGACACACAGACGGACAGACGGACAACAAAGTGATCCTATAAGGGTTCTGTTTTTTCCTTTTGAGGTACGGAACCCTAAAAAATGGTTCTATTTTGTATTAACCCACTTAATTTTATTCAGATTCATTATTTTAGTCTACTCTACATCACACTACACGCCTAAAGGTACCTACAATTATTTTCACCGTGTAGTTCGCGTTGCTCAATGACGATTCTTTCAAAAATGATATCAGACAATGATTGATATAGAGTTACAGACAATATGAATAATTTACAAGACAGCTCGAAGTGGGGCTAACGACAGTGGCCATGCACGGCAGCTGTGAAGAGTCGTGCCACCGCGCACGCTCCAGCAAGGACGGTCACGCGACGCCAGAAAGCTATGGACAGTAGCAGTCTTTTAATGAGATGACCAAAAGGGAACTTAATGATATTTAAAGCAACTCAAAATCCAAATATAATAAGCCTTAGGCATGCGGATATTTTCGGCTTGGTATCACAATGTTCACAGGACTAGGTTTTGCCCGCGTGTGTTTTAATTTTTCTGTTATCCCATAGGAACCTTTATTTTTCGGGATAAAACGTAGTCTATATCACTTTCCGTCTTTCATACTGCTATGTCCAAGCCAAAAATCAAGTCGATCTTTTACTGCGTGAAAGAGGAACAAATAAACCGACAAATACCCTTTCGAGTTTCATAATTTTAGTAAGGATAGGTAGTTTAATTACGTGTCCCAACCCAATATAAAACTAAATCTGAAACAATCAATTCTGACACAAATATTTCTGTGGAAAGAATATGTACTCAATCTACTGATGAAAACAAAAACCATTTCAGATACGAGTTGTTTCTTGACTTGTTTACAGAAAATACTATCAAGAATTGACATAGGTTTGATATTTTTAAATTGATCAAGAGAATCTATTGAAGACCAAGCATTATAAAATTATCTGGTGTAGATAACAACATCGTCTCCAGTCTGTTATTACAGAACTGAAAACCTTATTAAAATAATAGGGCCGATAGCAAGGGCATTAGAGATTACAATGAGGAATGCCGACATTCCTGTTTGTAGCACCTGCTGCATTCCGACAGGCCAGCTTTAGGGAAATTACACGAGAACGAAGACAACGCACTGAAAACAACTTGTTTCTGCGAATGTCGAAACCAAGATTGTGCTTCTGTTGATTGGAGAATGGAGGATGTACAATTTATAATATATTTTGTTGCTCGAGAATCAAAGCCTTTCCAGAAACAACTCTTCAATAAACAGTTACTCTAGATAGATACTTGAAAGTTTGAGTTGTATTATTGAGCTTATATTAGAACATAGAAAACATAAGATAAAATTAAATTAACACTAACCAAATCAAGGCCGCTGTTACAATATCGACAAAGCCAGTTTCATCATCAGTTTCTAGAACAATGTACTTTACTTTTGATAAATTCTAATGGATTCATTATCCAACAACCTTATCAGTCGATAAGAACACAAGAGCACAATATCAATTAATCGATATCAGGAACAACGTGGAGGAAACGTATATCAAGCTTTATTTTACAAACAATGGTATACATGACGCCACCACAAAAGCGGCTTACCCTGACTGCGGTGTTGTGGTTGAATATTAAATTACAATAAAATAAAAGAGCGTAAACGTATCCGATTGTGAAAAATATAACGTAAGCAACCGTGACGTAGCGTATTTGTATGGACGAGTATGTTTACCAAATTATTTTTATTATTAAGTGATGACACTCTTAGCAAAGCAAGTCTTACTAAGCATACCTAAACCTATTGTGCAACCTTTAGCGATTTAGCTAAATAATTATTTTTTGCAAATAAATAGCACGACCGACTTCACCCGTGTACAGAATTCACGAATCTTATGCGATCGATGTTGCATTTTTCACATTATTGTTGATTTATCGAAAATGGCTCAGCTGATAAAATTTGAATGGGACCAATTTCAAAGTATACTCTACTCTTTCCAATAAAAAAAGAATTATTGAAATTGGACTACTATGAAAAAAGTTATGCGTGGCTATACATAAAAAATATACGCGTTGAATTGAGTTCCCCTTCTCTGGTCCTAAGGTCAAAAAATGATACGTATGCCTTTCTTCGATCTTTTGGCTCGGTAGAGTACAGCTTAGAGTGGCGCAAAAGAGATTACGAAAGACAAAATGGTTCCTAATCGTAAAGTGGACAATAAATCATCGGCAGTCGATGATGCTAAAGATAAAGACCATTACGATCGATCAGGTCTCTAAGCGATCATTAAGAACGCTACTTTCATCTCGCATTTCGCCGGTAAAAGTTCATTAGCCGAACAGAACAATGGTATTAGATAGGCAGTTCGCTGATCCACTGGACACCTACACGATCGACGGCGAAAGTGTTTCGTCATACGATTCTATTGTAAGATAGTGAGATAATAAATTCGCCACCACCGCATTACGTTCCTTTATTTACTAACAACTGTGTAGGAGGGTATTATCACGGCGATTACATGACGCTCGTTAAATTTAAACGTTCGGATGACGCAAATAGCGAATGAGACATTACATCGGTCATAATTAATGCTATTGCAAGTTTCGTAGCGAACATGGAGAAATAAACAGATGCAACGCTTTGAATAGAAGCGTGAAAGTGCAAGAACCATAACGTCAGATCGTCACGTATGATACTCAAGACAATGACGGCCTTGATGCTATGACGACATGGAGGAGTGAAGCGTTCTGGAGCACATTCGACGCAACAAACCATTGGCCAATACTCCCCCGTTTCGGGATGAAGATGCTCATAAATCAAAGATTCGTTTTAAACCTTATTGTCATGTTTTAAGAGCATGATTTATTAAGCTCTCACAAATGATATAATGAAGCTCTTAATACATACCATTAAGTTCGGCATAAACATGATGAAGGTTGAGCATTACGTAAGAATTGTAAAACTGATCAGGTATGAGAATTCGAAGTTGATGATATGTTTGACTACTCTGGGCAATGCTCTACACGTAATATTAGTAAACAATGCGATGCGTCATGACAAAGTCTGTGACTGTTTGACTTGTTCATTTACAGCTACATGTGAAAAGGCTCCTACATATGTTGGACGTTGGTCTTGAAAGCTTTCAAGGCCGCTACGTGTGTAGTTTCACAGGACTCGCGGTAAAAGCGGCAAGGCTAAAGGCCAGATGCATTTAAAATGTAAATTACAATTTATCGCGTATATCCATAAAAGAGCCGAGAAACGGATGGGATTTCGGCTGGTGGAATAAATATTCGAGGCGTTGCAAAATACATCTGTTGCAGAACCAGAGAGATGACATGCTACTTTCTCTCGCATGCTTGTCCGGAGATCTCTACCCGGACGCGGCTTGCATTGTTTTTGTTAATGTGATATTATTATTATCATGAACGAAATTGAAAGTTTTAATGTACAATATTCGGTCATGAAAAATCGAAAGCAAATTGCCCGGTCATTTAGGTTACCCATAACGTGCCATAACATTAAGATTGTATGATACAAGTGCTTTCGCTTTTTTCGTTTTGTTTGGTAGTTACGAGACTAGCGCAGCAATAACATTTTTATCGGGCCACCCGTGAAGATGGTGACATAAAATGATAACTATGTAGAAGTCTGCATCTCGGGTAGTTAAATTTATTTTTGCTACGAGTTCTTCTTTCTTCACTATCGAATAAAAAATTAAAAGCTAATAAAGATATCATCGCCATATACGAGTAACTTACCCTTTCGCAAGGCGGCGGAACAGCAGGAGCATCAACTTCCATATAAATGCATAGAGTAGATTTCCTGGAGAGGGAGTCGCTGGCGAGACTGCTCGAGCTCGAGCCGGTGGAGAACTTCATGATGGAGCTTCATCCAGTCCTGATCAAGTGACGTCTAGCTGCACTCCTATGCGATGTTGCCGGCACATCACACAGGTGCTCGTCACCTGATTGCTTTAGACGAAGCTTTCAAACAGGTCTCTAGTTTCCTCAACGTTAGTGACAGCAACTACTGAATCCAATCCCAAGGTTTCTTCCCTTGTCAGTTTTCTTCACTCGGAATCGATGACTTTGTCAGCCTGCAACCAAAAGTTTTAAGATTAAACGGTTGAACAATGTTGGCCAATATACCTGCAACATTTTATGGTAAGTCTTGGAGTATTTTAGCTTTTTATTACGGCCAATAAATTGCATGTGCCCTTTTTAGATTGGTCTTAAATTGCGCAATAGGTTATATATTTTTTGCTATTGTTGTTTCGTATACTAGTATTTATGAGATGGACAACATTTGCGTCAAATTGTTAAGATTGAATAAGCACACTTTCATAAATATAGTAGGTACGTTTAGCTGGTTGCACGCATTAAAGATTAAACGTTCACGACAGCGACTGCAAAGCCATCAAATTTTCAAGTGGTCTGAAGTTGTAAACCACAAAAAGCCACAAAGGTAAAGCCGCAAAAACGGGAAACACGAAATTTCAATCCAAAAACATTTGGAAACCTTTAAACACCAATCGGTGATCGATAGAAATCGCTCTATGTTTTTTCTTGCTCCACTTTTGCTGTCAGATGTTGAATCAGTGTTGAAACCCCAAGGACTTGGCAATTTAGATCTGGCGATTATATTGATAGACGTTTTGTATCCATTAACAGGAGATTTGAAGAGGTGATAAACCGTAAAAGTGTTGCATAGTATTGCACCACTTGGACATGATATACAGTTATTGTTGTGTACCTAATGTACCCAGCTTACAATCTGAACCTTTAACGTTTACTTTAAGTTCAGCACTCATATGAAATATAAAGCTAAGTTTTTTAGGGTTCCGTACCTCAAAAGGAAAAACGGAACCCTTATAGGATCACTTTGTTGTCCGTCTGTCCGTCTGTGTTTATGTTAAGACACTTTATCTCGGGAATGCGTAAAAATATCGAGTTAAAATTTAAACTGTACACGTATATCTATGATTTCTTACAGTTGTGTAAAGGAAAAACATCTCAGTTATCATATAAAGAAGTTAGAGCCGTTTATGTCGTAAAAAACCGCATATTTCGACACTCACAAAAATCAAAACCTACCTGGTACTTCCCGTTGACATAGAACTATGAAAACTGGCGAAAAGCAATGTCTCAGAGTACACATATATAGGAATAAATCTGAAAACTAAACCTTTTTATTTAAATCACAAAAAATAGGGCTTCAAAATTCACAAAATATGGGTTTAAAATTCAAAGTGAGTAAATAGTATCATATAATAGAGTATGAGTGACGCTTTGAGCTGCTAGAAGCTACTTTACAGATGATATTATATGTGATTCTGCCTACACTGTTATTTTTATCAGCTTAATTCATTGAACAAATATTTTGGAATTTTGTTCCGATAAAATCACTATCACTGAAACGGTTCTGTCTATCAATGATAACGATTCTCGTATTGATTGATAACAGATAAATTGCTATCGGATTGAGTCAATCCAATTATTTGCTATTGTGAAGAATCTCCATTGAATTAGATTTATAAAACAGAGCCGACACACTCTATTGTACTAGAAATGAATGAACCAAGAAAAAAAAGGAAAGAAAAAACTAATGTAATGCAATATGATTACATTGTTCCAACTAAAACTACTGGTGTGTATAAAATATTGAAGTGCACAATGCGCACACGCACGGCAGCCATATAAAACAGAAGCTTTACCGTAAATACGCCAGTTTCGAATTTCAAACGGTTGGAGGAATGTTAAATAGCACTTACTCCGCATTATATGACTCACTCCATCTTCACCTTAATCGCTGTACTAAATTAGACCTTAAGGGTTTGATTTAAGGCGAATAAATTCAAGATCATGCTATAAATTTAGCCGCGGAACAGTTACGCAATCTTCGTTGAATCAAAATTGCTTCCAAGGTAGGGTATAAAAACTCTATTGTTAAGCCAGTTTCTTCAAGATTCGTGGGCCTGTATCTCTCGACATTATATCTTGTTGTTTAGCGTTAAACCTTTCTAATTTGAATTCGTTTGCCTTTCTTCGGCATAGATTTTGAGGCAGATTGTAGCAAATTGACCGTTCGTTCGTTGTTCTGGTTGTGAATGGTGTTTGGATCAGCATAGTTTGCATTATTGGGTTTCTTTTTGTTTAAGCTTACCAGTTTCTTTATTTATATTAGAACTATAGTTTTTATAATCAATTTCATGGATTTGTTGAAAACGCCCAGATTCCAGAAATAATCTAATAATTATTGTGAAACAACTTTGTATAAATTCCATTCATTTCATAAATATAAAAGAGAGAGAGAGAGAGAGAGCGAGAGAGAGAGAGAGAGCGGTGGAATATAATATTCTATAGGTTGTAGCTACACAACGTAAACAATAACTTTGAAATACTTGCATAGTACGTAATTACGTATACACTAAGCGCATGCGTAATCCAAGAAAGACAATTTGCAACGACCTTCGTACAAAGAAAAGCGAAACAAAGCGCGGCTTATGAGAAAATGACTGTAGGTAATTACTGCATCAGTAATTCAGTATGATAGGTACTCGTGCCTCGGCTAACGTGAAATGGATTATATTCTACTCATTTAGAGGTGTTAGATGTAGAAACAAAAGTTTTAAAACCTTACATTTATTTAAAGTAAAAATAATAAATTCAATAGGGAAAATAATATTGTAGTATTTCTTAGTTTGTAAAGCTAAATCTTTGATTTGATCTCATCAATATTATTGAAAATTAATTTCTATACCTTCTGTCTTTTGCTCAATGAGTTTCCAAACTGACCCAACCGAGATAAAAGTTATATTTCAAGGAACTCGCACCAGTTTAAGCTTTACACAGATTTCATAATCTGTAATGTCATAGCAATCAAAATAATAAAGTATTTCTTAAGAACAAGAAAAAAGTACGTAAGCAAGTAGTAAATAGTATGACAACACGTTATTTCACTCGTGGCACAAAAACTGAAACACAACTCACTACTGGCGCTGCAGATATGTCATTATCACACACGCAACGAGACGAGAACACCTAATACGGCAACTTGAAGTCGTCATAACATATATAGATCATAAGAGATTGCTACAGATAATACTGTCGCTCATACTGATAATACTTGAGAACACCGAGATGAAGTAGGTCGGACTGTATTAGAAAAAGTTGCTTGATATGTTACTGGAGATATTGATGTATAAATAGGTAATGAGAAATAGAAAGACGGAAAACTAAAGATAGTTCATAATGCCGACAAAAAATAGAAAAGCTGGAATACAAGTGGGAAACGTTCTAAACTTACGTTTAGTTGTTTGTCTCATTTTATAAAAAAATCACTGATTTTAAGCAGTATCTACTCTCAGAAACAAGACTAGATAAGAGGATTGTTTGCGCGACAGTTCACAACACTAAATGGAAAACATATAATGAATCACTGGCTTGCACAATGCACAGCCCGCGTTACCTTCACACTAGATGATATAAGCCAGACTGGTCCTTCCCGTTTTCTTCGTCTGTATAAATATGATAATGTCCCACTTTCCTATCAGGAAAACTGCTGGCACGCGATCGCACGTAATTCGTATTGAATTGATGATTACTGATTTGAGCTATAAGCACCAATTGAGGAAATGCTCCGCGTATGAGGAAAAGCTATTCGTTTAGATCTCAATTTATTTAGAAATATCTCGTATTCATTGGGATATGAAAAGAAAGCAATAAACCACAAGGAAACTTTTGAAATCATAATGGTCTATCAAACAGAAATATAGACCGTAAAATTTGACATAACATTCCTAACCAACCTAGTTACAAAGGCAAAAAGATCAAAGTTACGACATGGAGTCGTTTAAGATCAGTTGACCACGTTGAATAAATGTCACTTCCTAGGCACTGGAGCATTTCTAAGAAATCGAGTCATAACATTGTGGGAACGCCATATTTGAATGGTCTTGAAATAACATCAGTCGTCTAAGTACGTGGAGGTCAAGCGGTGACTGAGCCGGATCGCATTTTCTACAGAAATAGGCACAGTGCTCGGAGCGTTTCCCGAGCGAACTTGGCGGCTTTCTCGTAGAACAAATGAGATGACGAATGACCGAAGCGAAGAAAACGAGCTCGAGCGTTGTCCTAAATACCGAGGCGTCTACCGTAAACAAAGAAATGTATGCAAATGGTCACCACGTGCATATACTTGCACCGACGCAGGTCCTCGCGGCCGCGGCTGCCCAACCGAACAGCGTGGCCGATCGCGCTGAACGACACGCAACCACGAATTAATGCCAGCGAGACACGCGATCGCAGACAATATCGAAATTAGCCTTAACGGTGTCTCCTACAATCTATCTACGACACGAACACTAACATTTAGCACAGATGATTCAACACCAACAAGATTTAGAAAACCGTTCGATGCAATAAGTGAAAACAATCAACAAAATCACCATTTCAATTTTTAAACGATGAGAATTTAATTTGATTGTGAAACCAGATGTAAAAATGTGAGCCTTTTAAGATGACGGTTATAGCAAAGTGCAACTAAAAATAACATCGCGGTATTACTGATAAGCCTTGCAAACAATTATTAAATCAGCCGTAAAATCCATGTTACATAAAAGAGAAATGAAATGAATTCATAACCGAACGTGGAAAATAAAAGCAAAAAGGTTAAAAGTTAAAGCAACAATTATCGTGGGTCCGATAATGAGAATTTTAATAAAGTAGCGAACAACACGGACAGCGACGTGACTGACGCGGCTCGCAGCGAGAATAACGATCAAGAGCAATTTTCTGGTAAACACATTTCTTCTTGCCAATGATCTTAAAGTGATAGAACGATATTTTTTCATATTGTGGTCGAGCGGCGATGCGTGACGTAGCGCCGTTCAGTCTACGTGATATTTTCGTCAAGCCTAAAGCTCGAGGTTCAACGACCACACTCTGAGGTCAGGTGCGAGATAAAAAAATCTCAAGTTTCCGCAATATCTAATTTTCGGTCGTAAACATTAATTGCGCTTATTAAACCGGCTCGGCACTTCGTTCCGTCGGAGAGAAGTTTTTCGGGACGTTTATTACTCGAGGCACTTGGACACGGTCACTAAAACTCGGAATGCAATGCATCGTCTTTTCCAGCAAAAGCTCTATCTGTACTGTACCAGCCTTTTTAATAGTCCACTGCAGGACGTAGACCTACCCACGAAGGGTGATTGGGCCATATCCACCACGCTGGCCCAGTGTGGGTTGGTGGATTCACATACGCCATCGAATTTCTTCTACGGACGTATGCAGGTTTCCTCACGATGTTTTCCTTCACCGAAAAGCCAGTGGTGTGACATTCCGTACATAAATTCCAAAGAACTCATTGGTACGGGACCGGGGATTTGAACCCACGACCTCACGATTGTAAGGCGGGTGTCACTACCCCTTGACCACCACGGCTTTCAGAGCTCTATCCTTGTTATCTAATTCGGATATTAATTGAGGTTAAATATCTGTCAGTTCCTGAGCGAAAGATTTTATGAGCGGTGTCGTAATCCTACATTATTATATTATTACATCTAGTTCCGTGACGACATCCGTCTTATTGCTGCATAACTGGGATAAAAACCATCAGCCCACGAACCCACGTATTTTGATCCGCATGAACGGCCAGCAATCTCGAGATAAAGGGACCGCATTCCAATTCCGATCTAATGGGTTGATTTTTACATCCACCCACACTATATTCGCAAGGTCCACCGGCAGCCTTTCCCAGTCAGTTATCGGCGACGTGTGTTGCCTTATCAGTAGACGGTATTAGCGTGCCGTTTTATGGTTCGAACCGTTTAATGGCAGGAATCGGTCGCAATGGAACCATGTTACATGGTAAGTGGTGAGCCGGAGAGGGCTTAACGGAGTCTCCGTGTGGGGTCGGATCCGTCTAGATAAGAATCTTGCAAAAAACAACACAAAAGCTTATCTAATGCGTCAAAACGTTTAAAGACGTAAACGGAAAGCCAAGTTTTTCGACAAGTTTATTAGTGCAATTCATATGATGCCATTTCACGATCGACCTGATCAAATGCCTAGGTCACGTTCGGCACGTTATGAAAAGAATGTAACACACGTGGTTACCCTTGAATGTGTCCTGGACTTTGTCAAAATTGCTGTCCATTTGGTTTTGTTCTCGTGGCCAACACAAATGGCTCGGTCACGACTCGCGCCTTGTTCGAGATTTATCAAGCAATTATGCCTATGGCCGAATTGTTATTTTATTACGTTTAAACCACCATATCGTTAATTAACTACGCAGTACAAATTCTTAGTTTGGTTTGGTTAAATTTCTGAATTCTTAGTTCTATTTTATCAGCTTGAACGATATTTTGAAATGGCTGTTTAAAACGCCAATCAAGCGCCAGGTGATAAAGATAGCGGCTCCATTCTTGCGTTTTATGACCGTTACAGTTTCGACGACAGCGTGAGTGTTGCGTTGATTTGTTGAGTTGAGACACCCAATAAAATTCCTCTTAATTTTAACTGCGGTTTAATAAATAATTTTCTTAATGATAAAAGTCGTCGAAGTTTGGCGTCCGACCGCGCTCCCGTCTACCTGTTCCGTTGGCGCATTCCTCGCATGCTTTCATGTCCTTTGTTGGTATTGGTATCCTCTCTGTGCGTTTAGTATTGTCACGCAAAATGTTATTTAGACCGAGCACCGTCAATGGAATGGGAAACCCAAAAGGACTAACCACTATCGCTATTGAAAACAATTCGCACATGTTGCGTGTTTGTGTTTGAATCGAATAGCCTCTCTTTAGATTCATTTTTGCTACATTGTCAGTACAATGCATGTTGGTGCTGGATACTGCAAAATATTTTAGACCTTATTTCAAACAAACTTATCGTTAAATTACAATAATAGTAGTTCCTTAATGCCTTACCAAGGCTTTATAAAGAAGTAGGACTCCGTACACGCTATTGAAATGGGATGACAAGATACAAAGCAATAAATGGACTGACGTTAAGTACCCGTCCATCAACTGTAGTACTAGTACAAGAGAGTTAGAACGACATTTTTTAGTTCCCATTGGAGTTATTTGTTATGATAATGAATTGGCAGTCTTGGTGAATTGTCTTTAATCTCTGAGGATTTCAGCTAGATTAGAACGTGTTCGATAGCTCTGAGGTTTTTATTGATAAATAAATAGTATCAGTAGAATCGTAGTTCCATTTGAAAGAAATGAAGTCTACTATGTTAGGTTTTAGTTTATTATATTTCTCTGTTATTTCCTATAGCAATTTATTTGCCGTTTGTGTTTTAGATAGCTTTTAGATGGATAGAACAAATTTCATAACCCAAACTTAAAGATGAAGAGAGCAAAGCTAAAGAAAAATGAGGACGTGTTTATTGTTAGGAGGGTTAATTTGGTTACATGTAGGTATTTATTTATAAGCTAAAGCAATTTAGGGCAGAAAAAATCTTTAGAAGCTTTACACGGCACTCGTTAAAAGTTCGTACCAGTGATAAAGAAATTAAAACTTATTTCTTCTACGTGTGAGTAGTTTAGTACTGCATCGCAAATACTAAATTGTCTGTAAAGTTTAAAGGTTTACGGACTATAATTTTACGTGACAACGTCACAAGAAAACATTTTTGAATCAACAACTGAAACAAGCCAAACTCTTAGGCCGATCGTGCCTCTCTATCGCTTGTTCCACACTTTCGGCTCAGGCGGAACGTGACATTGTTTTGTGCGTGCAGCCAGCGTTCATCGATTTACAAGACGTTATCAGTTATCACGTCAATAATTAATGTAACATGTTTTTTACTCAGGAATTCAGGTCTCGTCTCGTGCTGATCCAAATCTTGACGTGGTTTTAATTATTTAACAGGATGCTATATTATGTCACTCGGTTTCCTTCCGAAGTGTTGTGTCACAGTCGAATGCACTTTTTTGGGTTGTAGTCATTCACTTACATAACTTAACTACTGTTTTGACTTTTGATACGTTTAATAAAATCTAGATATAAAAATTGCTATTGGAATGTTACATACTGCTTCCTGCGGATATGAATTTTTTGAGTATAAGAGTAATAATCCCCGTAAATCATAAAATGTTTGGTCTTTTACTTGGGTATTTTATTCTCTTCGCTTCTTATTTAACATTATTTTTATTTCCTCTCTGTTATTTCCTATAGCAATTGATTTCTACGAAAGCAATTACTACTCTATCTCTGCACTAGGGCATTTTTCACTATTTTATATATGTATTGATTATGTTAAACAACCATAACTATCGTTTGTAGGTACATGGTATCGTATAGTTGGGGTATCTCGGAAACCTCGGAAATAATTGAGATAAAATTGCTTTATGCGAACTAAGGTCGGGCGCAAAAGTAGATTCTATACTCTTGAAATAGTCTAAAATAGTAGCAAAATGTGCTTTACAAAAAGGTGTTGACAGACAAAGCAAATTGTGCCTATTTCTATTCAATTTCTTCAAGTCTACATTCCTAGGCCATCATTAGAAAATCATGCACATGTCTGCCATTGTGCGCACCCCATTATTCTGGTCCTCATTGCCGGATATCCATACATGCGAAAACGGGTCATGCGTTTGCGCTCGTTATGGCTCGGCTATGTCGTCGACTACTGCTGAATAATGATAGGGAACAGTACATAAACTTACCAACATTAAAATGTTCTACTTTATAATCATAAAATTTAGTATAAACGAACCAAGCAGCCATTAATACAATACAACAACACTTTATTGACACCACAAAAAAGGATAAAAGTAACAGAAGAAACAATGACAGAAGAAAGGCACAAAATGCGGTCAAATCGCTAGAAGCTTTTTCCTAGACAACCTTTGGATAAAATGAAACGCGTAAATAACATGGAAGGTTGTGTATACTTAAATAAATATCAGGACTTATTTGGACATGTCATGAACATTGAAATAGATCAAAGTTCATTAAGTTTCATTTATTTGCAAGAAGTTATCTTCTGCCACAAATAACTTTTCAAGATCAATCTTTTCTAGATTATGTCTTATAAGTATGACACTATTTTCTGCGTGTCTCCGAGCAAGCTTCCACACTGTCGTTCCACATGATGTCATTACGGATTCCATGGGCATTCACCGTCGTCGCCCGGTTTCAATAGACGGTCTCGAAGCTCTCTGGGAAAGGACGTGGTAACTTTTATTGGAATCGCAATCCAATTATTTGTTTTGATTGTGACAGACGCTAATTTCTTTTGTGATTAGATTTTAATTTGTTCGGTGGCTTTTTGTTTAAAATAAAATTTCTAATAATTGTAATTGTGGACAAGCTCATAAATATTGACTGCATATTTCTGCTGCTTTCTCTCAACAAATTCAAAATTCTCAAAAATTACATCGATAATCTTGATCTTGATACGTTAGCGAGTTATGCAATATCCTGTGTATGGCTTCATAATGTTTAGCATTAAAGTTTTCAATTCACCAGCTGCGTGATGTTGATTCTACGCCGTACGGACTTCCCGGCGCATTGTTCCTCGACCTCTGCGTCTTTTGTTAAAAACACTAATGTCGTGAATATTAAAATCGTGACAAGAATGTCTTGAGTCAATACTCGCTACCCGTTGCCTGCAATACTGTTTAATTTCTGCGCAAAAGTCTAAAGTTTGCGCAGCTGGGCTGACGTCATCGTGCACAGAACCTTATGGTTGTCTTGGCTTGCTTGTTATGGAAAATGTCGCAACACAAAGGTGTACGTACGGCCTATTTACCCGATCGAGGTCTTCGACCACGCAGTCCGATATAACAAAAATGCAGACGCAAATCTGATGACGTGGGAGTTCAGAAAGTGTTTGCTGAAGTAATAAAAATAACTACGAGTACTCCAGGTTCACTAGGTTATGTTTTTGATGACGCCGTTGCCATATTTAATTCGGTGCTCGATTGTACGCGGGACTTAACTGTAGTTGCTAGTTAAATTTTAAGTGTATGACGATGCTTGGAAATCTAGTCAAGGGTCATGACATTACACCGACCTAAGTTTCATTATTTATCTGTGACCTGCGTAAGGAACTATGAAAGCAAGGTTGTTTTATCACGTACTAGTCATACTTGTACAGAAACAGAGCTAAGTCTTGTTGTTATAATTATTAATATCGACAGAATATTTTGAAATGACCTAACTTACTAAGTAATAACTGACGCAAACAAGTGACTGCTATGCTGATTCATAGATGCAACTTCGAAGAAATAGGGACTTAAGTAAATTGTGCCGTATGAGATTGTGTTTGATTTGATAAAATATTTATGATTGATTTTAATTAAATGAATATTTTAAAATCCTAAATTGTGCACTGTGGATGTTGCTGTTGCTTTTTGACAAATGTAAATTGCTTAAAATGCTGTACTTAAAATCGTAAAGCCTATTATGTCTCTTATCATAGTATCAAAGTTTACCAACAAAGTGTTCTAGCTTCAGACAGGTAAATTAGATTAGTCCAGTTGCAGCGAGGGTGGGCCAAGGCCTTTGTTATCTGCTTATGACCATTATAGCTGCATTTTGTACGTGAAGCCTGACAAATATGGAAATGCGATGTCGGTGTTAAACGTTTCAAACTTGAAATATATCCACCTACTCAAACTCAACGTAGAAGGAAAGAGAATGGAGAGATCAAGACAAGTATTTTGCACTACTTGATCCCACTTCTGGTGGGTGTAATAAAGTATTATTAAAGTTCCATTATATTAGTATTCTTCTTGCCCGAATTAGATCTGGTTTGGTTGAAAATTAATAATAATACATTGCCAAATAGTAAACTCAATTATACTTTCTTTATTACAAACTATTTCAAAGGTGGAGTTGTAAAATGGGTATTTAGATTTATTGTTTAGGTACAATTAAATGTTGGGTTGCCACGATAGTGATTGATTTATAGGTAACTGTACTACCTACCAAAGTAAGCGTGGTTAACTGGTGATTAGTTAACAATTTAACATTTTGTTAAAACATATAAACCATTTATCTAACGACTTATTTACTCAATTATAGAATGATAAAAAATGAATTGGTAGGAATGAGGAAAACGATTTTCAACAAGACATTTTGTAATTTGTGGTAATTTGAGGTCGAACGTAATATTTTTTATAAAAGAGCTACGATTTTTTCTAAAACCACAATTGATAATAACAATTATATAATAGATATGTTTTATCAAAACAGCTTTAACGTTATAAATGATTTAAAGACTAGACAAGACACCAAAAGCTCTGAAGCAGGAAGAGGAAGGTTTACTAGTGTAACAGACGATGATGCTAATAGTTCATCAAAAATATTGCCGTTTTATACATCCATTTGAGATTTATAAAAAGTCGTATAGACTTTATTCAACATCAATGTGACACCAACAAAACTCTTGACTTACTCGTATAATAGTAATCATTGCTACACCACAATTATTTATTGATTATCTATGACCCGCTACAAGCTAGATATCAAGTGTGAGCATTTCTTTAACACCTTTACTTCTCTATCGTTGAACTTCGAAAGGCGTGATCAAGCCAAGCAGTCATTGCACCTTCACCTATTCTCTTTTCTATAACGGACTTGGTCCTACATACCGATCGCCAATCAGACGTCAGTTTCGACATCGGAATGCCAAATACATGTGCATTAAAGGCATTGTTATAGAGACAAGAAGAGACAATATTAGGGCACGTGCCTAGCGCCTCCCTCCCATCTACTCGCTCCATCACGATTCTTTATCGATCACGACTCGAGATTTCTTGCGAAATGATCTTTGGTCTATCGGATTAGTCAGAGTTAGATTTTGAATTTGTTAGGTGAAGTTCAATGTTACAGATTTTACTGTGGGTCTTGGTATGACAAATTAGCAATCGGATAGCTATGAAGAATAATGCAGTGCTATTTTTTCTTGGAGTTGAATCAAAGAATTTGATTTGTTTTTTGCGACTATCGTTTCTATTCAGGGTTATTTTTAATCAATTAGCATCCTTTTAGGGGCCTATTCTGTACATCAAAAATAACAACTTTTGTTTAACAACTTTTATCAAATATAAAAAAACAGCTGTTCTATTCATTTTGTCGCGGGTGAACGATCTTTTTTATGGAACAACATTTTTTTTTTAGTTTTGTCGAAAGTCGCAGAAGAAAAGTTATTAGTTTTGATGTATTAAATAAGCCCCTAAAAGGATGCTAATTGATTAAGAATAACCCTGTATGTTCATGTCATTTACTGTTTCTACCTAGTCTTAATAACATCATCTACCATCGTTTAGGCTTTTTCGTTTATGATAATAATCGGTAATTTGTACTTTTGATTTAAATCAACGTCTTTTTGAGTTATTGAAATGTCCACACATCATCGGCTCAAAATATTTTTAGCCATCATTTATCACAAATTGCATAACCTTTCCTAAATCTGTTATTTAGCATCCCGTGAGCTTTCTTTTCAAATCAATCTTTTTAATTAGTAGCATCTGCCATCTGCCAAAACAGTGCTTTAACGCTAATACATCAAATCAAGAAAACGATTAGATCTAGTTTTACGTAATCCTATTAATATGGTGATGTATTAATGATGCATGCAAATTTAAATTGAAAGACAGCCGAAAAAGTGAAATGGATAATTTTAATTGATGCTTGACCACACACGAGAAAGCAGCAATTTTTGATGGTTTCACAGTAGGCAAGTAAGCTTTTGGAGATCAAAATGTTACTGCAAGTGAAATTATGATCAGAAAACTTTTCTTGTAGGGAATGAGAAAAAAAATCGCGTTCTGATGTGGAACATCTATAATGAACAGTCGAAGATAGATAATGTATTGAAGATGAAAAAGCTTAATAAGAACAATAAAATGGACTTGAATTTCCAAAGGGTGGCATTCAGGGAAACACTCGTATTTTAATCTAACTGTAAAAGCAACACCGGTTTTAATCGCTCTTTACAGTTACGAACATTTACTCCAAATGTAATACTACATGTTCAGACTAAAGTGAAACAAAGCATTTGAAATCTAAATGATTAACAAATCTATGAATAAAACATGTTGAAAACAGTGTGAAACATGGACTCAGCTGAAACCTAAAACCATGTGATTATTGCGCGTATAATATTGTAAAAGAATGGGCGCATGAAAAGACGACAACATTTGTAATGCAAATCAGGAAATACAAAACGTTTTGATCAAACAAATATTCTCCTAATAAGATTAGGCATGTTTTAAATATGAAAACGAAGCCTCTAAAAGTTTCGAAGCAAGTTTGAAAGAAGCAAAAGAAGACTAGAAACATTGAGAGCCGCGCTATAAAATCTAACTAAATTAACAACTATGTATGTGCACAAGGAAATTCAATATCTCCGAGTTAAGCAAGTCATGCAGAAGCTCGCCACCTTGCAAATCAGGTATGCACAAAAACCAGACACATCAACGAGCTAACCACTGATTGGTTATCCGAGCTTTTTGCTAAGATTATTTAATCATAAGATCACAGCCCCGTTGATAAACAAGTGCGAAATACCACAAGTTCCTTTAATATAACACTTCCTGGAATTTTGAATAACAGAGACAAGATGAAACCTGCAAACACAAGACTATATTGCTTAGTTTCCTGTCTGCTTATTCAGAATAACAATGGACTTTTTTTAAGGCAGCGATAAAATTCACACTTGAAAACAAATGGGCATTCCTAGGATTAACAGATGACACAATGTGTAAAGTGAAGCCATTATCATTCTTAACCCGTGAGGAGGCGCGCCTTAAAACCTAACACGGACGGGCGCGCGCGAGCATTTCGCTCACGCTATTTCAAATGTCATTATCTACCTATTTGTTATATTAATTGATTGAAAACTGGTTGGTATAAGTAAAACGACATTATATTTACTATATAATAGGCGTTTTATTTAAAATAAGTAATTAAAATACAGTTTCTCTGCAAAATTAAAAATCTTACAAACTTTGGTCGACTTGTTTGGCAATCGAAAAGAAAAAAAATTGTGAAAAAATAAAAGCTGCACCCAAAAAAAAAACCAACTCTGCTATCAAATTTTAGGAAGTATACCTTTCATAACAAGTTTGACACATCAACGTGACGTGCTCCGTGCAGAGTAATTTTTGACACGAAGTACACGCTTTTTAGACGGTCTATTTTTCCTTCTGGGGCATATGTCTCTTGACTTTTTATGACGGAACAGTCGCTTTCTGGGCTATTGACACGAGTGTGGTCTTCATCATCAGGGTCTAGTACCGAATGATCATCAAAAAACTCGTCCAGTCGCGAAGAAATTTGTTGATCTAACCTTTCATATCCATCGCCCATTTAACTAATACTTGTTAGCTAAAAAACGAAATAAACATTCCACAACAATATTAATTTAATTGTAAAATCATATAATGAAAAGTATTAACAGATTTGTAAACGTTCAAACACAAATTAAAAGTACTAATCATAGAATAAAATAGATACACATTTAATTATTGAAGAAAAAAATACTTACGCGGATAGGCGCGCGATGAGCAAAATGCCGCGCAGCGGTTCACACGCCCAAAAAGTACTTCACTACGGGGCCACCACGACAATAAGCGGCGCGTAAGCTACGTCAGGGGAGAGGGGTTGAATAGTTAGGAAGGTACCTAGACGCTTGACGCACTATGAAGTCCGTAGTAACAAAAATATTGTTAAAGAAGTTTTCGTGAGCAAAATGCTCATAGCGCGCCTTCTTACGGGTTAAAAGGTAAAAATAAGTCATGGAAATGATGTCTATACATTAATCTATTGTTAAGATTGATGTGTCATGTGTTAATGAACTCTTCGAAAACAAAAGCAAGAAAGTGTTAACGAATGATAAATAAATAGAAGTATTTTATCTAATTGTAAACTGAAGGAGTTACACCATCACGAATGATTGAATGCTGAGATAATCGTTGTTTTTGATGGATTCCTCAATTTTTTCTCCGCATTATGAAGCAGTGATGTCAGGTTGTCGTCACCTTCATCGATTTATAGAGTTTCTTAACGAATCGTGTCGAATTTCGAAACTATTTTGTGTTTTGCGTCGTTCTAAGTCGATTGGCAAATTGTTTCTTGATTGCTTCGCGGTTCTGGACTTGTGTTAGCAATTTAATAAGCACAAATTGTTTCATGTAGCCAATTGTATCTGCACCTGCTGGACTAGTTTTTATGTGGTTCTCATTATTAACGCCTCCAATGATCTCAGGATATAATCTGAAGTGCCTCGAGGCGCGCATCAATTTGTAGATACATTTTCTTAGTGGTTTTCTGGTAAAATAATGTTTTGACTGCGGTTTAGAGGTTAATGATATGAACAGAATCTTTGTGGATACTCAGCCAACGTGTGGACTAGAATGTTGTGCCCGAAACCCAAATTAAGACCGTCTGCTGGAGAGATAATAAACTTGGAAACTTTAAATACTTAATCAGATGTCTATTCGAGACTTTTTTCTAATCAAGTTGTAGACAGATCAATGATCTCAGAAGGCTGTAAATGTTTACAACCCAGATCAAACGAATGGACGTGTGCAAATATGATTTTCTCTTTAGTAATCGATAGTAAAGTTGTAACTATATTTCGTGGTTAATTGATGGCACACCTCGACAATTTTGATTTCGTTTTGCGCCCTCCTTTCCAGAGAAAGTGCAGGTTTTGCAAATCACTCAAAATCGCACATCGGTTTACTAGCTTTCGCATCAAGTTCTGAATCCGTGCATATGTTTGTGTCTACATTTCTACAATCTATGTAATTATGGACTGATGTCTAATTTCGTGTTACTGGATCTGTCGAGACAATTTTAGTTACTGGTTATGCAGTGCATATAATTTATAATCCAAGCGCTACTAAAGTGGTTGTCATGCTTGCTTTGTCATCGAATACGTCTTTTGACCTATCAACCAAAGTCAAAAAACAAAAGACTACATTAACATTCTTCTCCACCGTGGGTTTATCGTTTTCTTGATATCATTATTCTCTCTTCTTTAAGTTATGATTGTCTCTACCATCTCATCTTGAGCGCCATCTCCGCGAGTGTTCAGTGAAATGTATGCGCCTGTCCGCGTCACGCACCGGAGAAAGTGTACTACAAAAGCGTACCTGCGACTGGTCCCAATTGGGTTACGGCCTCGAATCACCTCGGCTCTTCTTTTTCGACTACCTCGCGAACCGACGGACAGACTTCCTACAAACCGGTCCTTCAAACATGTCCGAGGACATCGTGGCTTTCCGCTAAAAACGCGGCTTTATTTTCATAGAAAAAACCGGCTCCTGCTACAAATCGAGTAACTTTAGCGTAATTTACTGTTCAGATCTTTAAATTTGAAATTAACCGACACCGGCGATTGGCTACGTAAATAGAATTAAAATAAATGTGTGTGCTAATTACTAAATGTCCTGTTTTAAATAAGAGCAACAAGTGGAAAGCAGTCAATCACACTCAGACTGCAAAAAAATAACAACAAAAACGAAGAGACGTCGCTGCTAGAAATGGCATTTGTAGGATTGCTATCCTAGATTTAGCAGCTTCTAACTGAGTGTCTTTAGCTGTTGACTTTAAGGTTGAAGTCAGAGTCTCATCGAAAGTTTTTATGTTTGATAAACGGACGCGGTGGGATGTCGTCGAGGTTTTGTTACACCCAGTCACCAAACTGGATTCCTTAGAAAAGTTTTACTTGGTCTGAATGGGTGCCTTGTTTCATTGTTTGACGGGACGGCTATCTTTATTGGGAAAGGACCAAGGGTGACCGGGGATGGATGCTTTTCATAAAGGAAGCAAACTTGAGCTAAGTACAGGTAAAGTCATAAAATAATTTTTCAATCATCAATTTTTGGACTGGGTTTCAATAAAGCTCTCGATGTAGGCTTGATAAAAAAAAATAGATGTGAGATTATCTGTACCAAATAAGTTTATGAAGTTTACAAATGATACTTTATTAATATTAATTATTATATACATTTTCATACTTCAATTATTCATTATTTATAATTTCATTGCATGCATTACATAATTTATAAGTTTATGGAGTAGCGATGTATTAAATGTGCTTATTTCTATGATTGATCAATATTCCGTCGAAGGACCAATTTTCATGGAAAATAATCTTAGCTGTTGTTAGTTTGTTACGCTTTTATGTTTACTGTGTACGTTAAAGTTAATATTTCGGCAAATGTTGCGATAGCTACCAAAATTGAAGATTTCATCAAATACCTAGCAAACAATTAGGTATGTAAAATACCCAATCAATTAGGTACCTAATTATGGTTTTATTATTATCGTTGCACTGCAAGTTGCATTTATTGATGAATTTCATAATAAATATGTTACCTATCATAGTCATCGCCATCATTTTTACATTAAAAAGTTTTAATCATTCAATCATTAAGATTTCAACACACTTGAGAAAAGTAGAAACAAATAATAAAAAAGAAACAAAACAAAAATTATCTCCTTACCTTGAAAGTTTCGGCAATCCTCGCCAATCAATGATAATGCTGACTCTGATAACACAGTAACAAGTACAGCGATTAAATCAAATCGTCTACAAATTCATAGTCCACAAAGAAACCGAGTAATAAATAAAAATGCTTGATAACAATCAAAATGTACACCTCAACGTAAAAAAATAAAAGTTCAACAGTCTTGATGGAATGCATGCATTTCGATTTAGAGTTCCCGATTTATTAAAAGGAGTTGAATAAATGCTTTTTAGGTGGATACACTGCACAGTTTGTGGCACATTTTTGTTGTATTTCGCACAAGATAAGGCACGAGAGTATTGAAAGTTTGTATTTATCGCGAGGCTGTCACTACGCGAGGCTCAACTGGCGCGCGCCCGTCCCCTTTGGCGGTTAGATTCAATATGGCGGTTGAATGAACAGTTCCGTGCTGCCTGAGTGAACGTGCTGGTCGAAAGAACGCGAGCTTCTGAACGATAGAGTGAATGAAACAAGCCTACAACTTAAATGATTTCGGACTTGTTTCTTGTGTCTCGAACTTTGACTATTTAGTGTAGTCAGAGGTTAGGTTAAAGGTTCTTCGGCTACGGCTATGTTTCTGACCTAGGCTTTCATTGTATCCTGTAGGTAAATACCTACATTCTCTGCGGTCTTTCTTAGTCCAGGTTTTGTTGGGTTTTTATGCGATTTCTTGATATTCCTCGGTCTTTAGCTCATCGGAAGTGATTCAGGACCGAAGATCAGCTTTCAACATTGAGATGAATAACCTACAAGTTCCTCAAAAATCTCACCAATATTCACCAGTTCTCTCTCCAGTATCTCTCAAAAATCTTTCCGATATTCAATCTCTTCACTTTGATTGTTCGCTCTATCTAGACAAGTAAATAATCTTAGTCTCTTCAGTATCATCGTCTCAATTCGTCTCTGTTTTATCTAAAGATATTTTATTTCATTACTCAATACTGCCGTCTATAACCTAAAAAGCCGTTAAACCACAAAACCAAATTTTTGGGTATCAGCGAAAAACGTGGGACTAGACAGATAAAGTACTTTAACTATGATTAAAGGTGGGCACACACGGTCAGTTCAACTGATCAGTTTTTCGCGTCACTCCAACTGGGAGCTCATTCAGTTAATGAAAAGGTGGAAATTGGTGGTTCCATATTTGAAGACAGTGGAGCCATGATATTTCTTCGATAACTTGTGTTAAGTGTTTCAATTTTTCATGAGAAATTATTGGAACCAAAGTTGTTTGAAATTTGATTTTCCACAACTTTGATTCCTATCAACTTTTTCTAGGATCGAATTTTTTTAATAAGCCAGTGATGCCATGATGTTTCTTCGATAACTTGTGTTATTTCAATTTTTCATGAGAAATTATCGGAACCCAAGTTGTTTGAAATTTGATTTCTTATAACTTTGATTCCCATCAACTTTTTCCAGGATCGATATTTTTTATTATGACAGTGGTGCCATTTTGTTTCTTCTATAACTTGTGTTATTTCAATTTTTCATGAGAAATTATTGGAACCAAAGTTGTTTGAAATTTGATTTTCCACAACTTTGATTCCTATCAACTTTTTCTAGGATCAAATTTTTTTAATAAGCCAGTGATGCCATGATGTTTCTTCGATAACTTGTGTTATTTCAATTTTTCATGAGAAATTATCGGAACCCAAGTTGTTTGAAATTTGATTTCCTACAACTTTGTTTCCTATCAACTTTTTCCAGGATCGATATTTTTTTAATAAGTTAATGGTTCCATTTTGTTTCTTCCATAACTTGTTATTTCAATTTTTCATGAGAAATTATCGAAGCCGAACTTGCTTGAAATTTGATTTCCTACAACTTTGATTCTCATCGACTTTTTCTAGGATCGATATTTTTTTAATAAGCCAGTGGTGCCATGATGATTCTTCGATAACTTGTGTTATTTCAATTTTTCATGAGAAATTTTCGGAACTAAAGTTGTTTGAAATTTGATTTCCTACAACTGTGATTCCCATCAACTTTTTCCAGGATCGATATTTTTTTAATAAGTTAGTGGTTCTATTCTGTTTCTTCTATAACTTGTTATTTCAATTTTTCATGAGAAATTATCGAAGCTTAAGTTGCTTGAAATTTGATTTCCTACAACTTCGATTCTCATCAACTTTTTCTAGGATCGATATTTTTTTAATAAGACGTTTTGTTTTTTCTATAACTTGTGTTATTTCAATATTTCATGATAAATTATCTGAAGCAAAAATGTTTTAAATTAGATTTCCTACAACTTTGATTCCTGTCAACTTTTTATAGGATCAATATTTTTTTTAATAAGGCAGTGGTGCCATTTTGCTTCTTCCATAACTTGTGTTACTTCAATTTTTCATGAGATATTTTGGAAACCAAATATGTTCGAAATTTAATATCCTACAACTTTGATTCCCATCAAATTTATCTAGGATCGATATTTTTTTTTGATATGACGGTGGTGCCATATTGCTTACAATGGCACCACTGTCATATTCGAAAAATATCGATTCTACAAAAGTTGATGTGATTTAAAGTTGTAGTAAATCAAATTCCAAACAACTTTGGTTCAGATATTTTTGTATAAAAAATTGAAATTACGTGAATTACTGAAGATTCAGTTAATCATCGAACCATCGCAGTACCTATCGGCAATAGTTGACTACATTAGGACCCCGCTGCAATTATTTGATGAACTGATGCGATAATTTCACTATGTGTGCCCAGCTTCTGGTAGTGGTTTATACATGGAGCCACCAATTCCCACCTTTTAATTTACTGAATGAGCCCCAATTGGAGTGACGCGAAAAACTGATCAGTTAAACTGACCGTGTATGCCCACCTTTAGACAATTATTTGCAAAACGGCTTTAGAGGTAAGCTATTATTTGTAGAATAAAGATGTTTTCAAATAATTAAGGGATCATAGCGGTATTTAAGTTATATTTTGTTGGATGACTACTTTATTGACTTGTAAAGTAGAAATAAGAACGTCAATAGCGGTGTTTTTACACATCTTCTAAACTATAAACGATATAAAAATATTTCTTACAGTGACCGATAGAGAATTTTAAACTCAATAAGAATGTGTTTAAAAGTGAAATTTGACCCCCTGTGGCTTAACGGTGTTATAGCTTGTGGACGGCAGAATAGGTCTACCAACTCTTTTGTCCTAAACTATATGAATTGATCAAAAAAATTTGACTGCTCTCAAAGTCATCAAAGACATCAGACGTCAATCTTACTTTACATTTTACAAACACTTTGCTAATGTGAACGTTTTTTAAAATCCCAATATTTTACCGGCAAATTCTCCAAATTATGTTCTGATATTGAAACCCAAAAATATAACTAAGCAACCATGGCGCTAGATTTGGTCAGCATAGCTCAGCCACACTACATTCCTGGGTAACTTTTTTCTAACTTTCGTACGTGGTTCCCTCAGAGCAAATAAAAAAATCAAGAGGGAATGTTGTGAACAAATAAGTGAAGCCAACCAAAACTACGCCTCGCCGTGTACAGACAATTACACACACATCCAGGTATCTATGAAACTACGCCTTGGCTTGTCAATCAAACTATGGCGGCGCAACAGCGACGCACTCACATATGTATAAAAAACCGGTTTCACTTGACTGTTCAACGACGTTCTCTCTGGATTTTTTTATTTGCTCTGAGCGTGGTTCCCTTAATCAAAGCTGGTTCCACATCATCTCGTCATAGTCCCATCGTCGTAGACAGGATAACTTATATGTTAAGACCTCAGGGTTACGCTGGATGCAAATTGCTTACCATCGATCGAATTTGGAACCGGTAAAAGATTAAACGATTTGATCGTAGGCGTAAGTCCTATTGTACACTGTACCGTATTATTTGATAGTTCACTACCTGAACAGGCTTAGGTACCCACGAAGGGTGATTGGGTTATATCCACCACGCTGACCCAGTGCGGGTTGGTGGATTCACATACGTCATACTTCTATGGAGATATGCAAGTTGCCTCACGACGTTTTCCTTCACCGAAAAGGCAGTGGTGTAAAGTACCTACATTAATTCAAGAACTCATTGGCACGGGACCAGGATTTGAAACCACGGCTTGCTAGGAATGTGCTATTTTGTACGTATAAAAATTAACAAGATTATTTTTTGCAAAAATTAGCATGACCGACTTCACCCGTGTACTGAATTCGCGAATATTTCGCATGGATCGATGTAGCATTTTTCACATTATTGTTGATTTATCAAAAATGGCTAAGCCGATTTCGATAAAATTTAAATGGGACTAATTTCGAAGTATACTCTTTCCAATAAAAAAGAGTTATTGAAATCGGACTGCTATGAAAAAAGTTATGCGTGGTTATACATAAAAACAAAAAAATATATACGCGCCGCATTGTATACCTCCTCCGGTGGTTCGTCGGTCAAAAAAGGATTTTAATGTACATACAATAGACTACATTTATCTAATTATATCTTTGTTGTCCGCAGATATGGAATTTGTTGCAGGTGTATCTTGATACAATTTAGGCCATTTAGGGTGTTCTCCTTAGAATAATAAGGTACCTAGGTATTTGGCAAGTGTGCTACAGTTTAGACTGTATCTCTAGTAATCTCTACTAATCAGGCAGGACGTGGTCAAACACGTAGATACTTCTTACATACAAAAAATAGCTAATAAACTTTAGTTACTAGCAGATTATTAGTAGGTATACCTATGTGGCTATGTCTCTACGTAGGCTCTATAAAATGTCACAATCAAGATTAAGTACTAGCACAGTTATGTATGTAGATGAGTGTTAGGTATCAATCTAACCGCAAATGACCTAGCTCGGAGATGCGCGTGGCTTAACGTGACTTCTGAAGCTGCCTATATCTACTTAGCATCTTATTTACCTACCTCCACGTATCGGAATACCATCCGTGAACGGGATTATCGACTTATGTGCAAAACAGGGGCGTAGCTACCGCAGTATCAGCCATATCAATGATACGGAGCCTCGGGCTGCAGTGTCTAACGTGTTTAAGTAAAACTTAGTAAAATATTATCCACAATGTCACTTGATCTCGTGCTTCCCGAACAAATTCCTTTATTTCTTCCTGGGTTAAGCGTTCGCCCAAAAGTTATGTCTATAGAGGCTGTAGAATAACTGAAATCTCTTCAACTATACCTCAATTAGCTAATTTATCATATAATTTTGTAACAATAAATCAATTTGCGCAAAAAAGACAAGAAAAGTATACAGGGTTACAGGCGACCTATTCCCGTTAAGCGTGTGTAGTTTACTACGTTTCTGACTGATTTGACTATGAAACACCATATCCTAAATCTCACAGTTTTCGAGATACCTATTTGAATTCAAATACTTTTTATAATGGGTTAATTTTACGGACAATATTGGGTAGTGAGGTCTTAAAACATCATTTTACATGTAAAAATCAAATATAAATAATAATACGACTTACACGTTTCAAAATATCTGAGCTGATAGCCGAAAATTGGGAATTTTATAAATACCAATTTCAAATATCTGTTTTTTTATTTATTTAGGATAGTGTATTTCATAGTAAAATTAGTCAGAAACAAGGTAAACTATACACCCTTAACGGGAATAGGCCGACTTACCCTGTAACCCTGTATACATATTTAATTTGAATTGTTTGGCTAGCGCAATTTCTAGGAGGAAATGATAAACAATAAATATTTATATCAATTTAATGCAAGTACATATATTTGTTTCTTTTGTGAGAGATGAGTGATTTGGACCCCCTAACTATATAATTTTGATTCAGCCTTTCCAAATCACGCTATACGCCACTGCACTGGTGCAAAACGAGAGAGAGAGTAGGTGCATAAATACCCATAGTGTTAATGCAAGAGGAATAAAATAATATACAAGTTCAGCACGGATAATTACTACCTACACCTTAACGTACCTAATTCAATTATCGAACTCATTAAAGTTATTATCATTTTGTACAACATATGTTTGTTACAACATTTTGTACACTAGGTATATTGATCTGCAATCAGCGCGATTCTGCAGTTCCAACCAGATCGTCTTAGAGGTGGACGTCATGCACTGCGTGCGCTTGTTAGTGCGTGGCGTGGTTTCTTTAGGTATCTATAGGCCACCAGCAAAAGAGAATAGGTATTGTAGGTATCTCATTATCCTGATAACATCCATGAAAATAACCAAATTCAGCTCCCGGCAGTTCTACATAGGTATTCCAAAAGGTCGACGGGTGACCAAGAGACATCAATATCTATTTATCTACAATTTTAGAAATTTCACCGTCATAACAAGGGTACCTAAAACGTCCATAGGCTTCTCTTATGGATTTCCAATAAAACCGGTTGAAAATTAGTTAAGTACGTATGCGAGTCGTCATCAGATAGTGATTTTTCAGGTGGCATAGCGGCCAATGTAATGCTCATACAGAATTTATGACGAGGTAAAACAAAACGTTCGTAATTTTTACCGGCTTCCAAAAAGGAGGAGGTATCTACTACATAGTAGACGAACATTCGTCTGTACTTTTTTGTGTATGTTCATCGATACATTCACCATGAACCGAATTAATTCTTTTTTTTAGTTCGAAAGAGTATACTTTCGAAGTCGGCTGAGCCGTTTCTGATAAATCAACAAAAATGTACATGGATGTCATCGACATCGATCAATCGATTCGTGCAAATTATTCGAATTCTGTTCACAGCGGTGTTGCGATTTTTTGCAAAAAATAATTATTTGAAAACAAATGCATTTTAGAGTTTTTGGAAATTGACATGTTGTGGTTTGTGAGTAGGTATCTAATAGGGATATTTTTTTGGCCAGGTATACAGGCCACTGCCCTGAATACAAGTACCGTATCGGCGACACATATGGCTCCACCACACACAAGATCCTGCTGGACCCGGCTGTGCTGCACTCGGAGCGACTGGTGCTCTCTGACAGGACTGCTGACGATTTCCAGGTTATCTATCTTCTTTGGAGAAGACGTTTGTACACAGGCCACTGTTTAGGATACAAGTAGACATCTTAACGTCGTAATGTATTATGTATGGGTCCACAAGATCCTGCTGGACCCGGCTGTGCTGCACTCAGAACGACTGGTGCTCTCTGACAGGACTGTTGACGATTTCCAGGTTATCTATCTTCCTTGATGGTTCTTTGGAGAAGACGTTTGTACACAGACCACTGTTTAGGATACAAGTAGATATCTTAACGTCGTAATGTGTTATGTATGGGTCCACAAGATCTTGCTGGACCCGGCTGTGCTGCACTCGGAGCGGCTGGTGCTCTCTGACAGGTTTGCTAACGAATTGCAGGTTTTTTCTTTTTATTTCGAATAGATTCGCGTTTGACTACACACTGCCTGATGTTAAACAGATGTGCGGCTTAGGGTGTAGCATGTGTAGGTTATCTACTTTCTTAGTAATTCCTTGATATACAGGTTCTTGGATACCTGTTAATTTATGCCATTGTACAGTTAATGACTACAGTCAGTTTTATTATGGAAATAGCCCATAAAATGTAGATGGCAGGTGGAGTAAGTTTCTAACGGAGTGATGGCCCTGTGATGTTATCCAAAAGTTTTGCGGAAACATCTCGATGAGACGCACAGGACAGGGATAGTTGGCGAATGAGGGAAGAGGCTTATGCCCAGCAGTGGGTGATGCTGCTGATGATGACGATGAACCCATAAAATCCCAAAAAAATAAGATCCGAGGATTTTATACGGGGACTTTTCTCAAAATCGAGATGCCGTGCTGGCCATAAGTTATACTGAGCGCCACACAAATTGGCAGATGAGATGTTAGCCGCAGATGACACTTCGCCGTGATTGGCTAATTATTGCGCATGTGTGCACAATTCCGACGCTGACTGTCGTAGTGCGTAGGGAGCGCGCGGAAGGCATGAGGTTGGCGGGTGGGTGTGCCCTGGCGTCTCGTCTCACTGGCTCCCGCGAATGCCTATATTTCGGCTTTTACGCAGTTCTCTGCGCATAACTTCTCATCCGTTGATTTGTGTGGCGCTCAGTATAAGGTAGGTATTGTGCTGATAAATCAGATCATTTCCAGATATTCAGGCCGGCGCAAACAGCCATCGACACCGTTAACGCCAGGTTTCGCAATGGAGACCCAGTCTACAAGCATCCCATGATACCTGGCTATGAAGGTAAGCTTGACTATGGAGGTATTTTGGCTATTGTATTGACGTCGAGTTTTTTGAAAAATTTGTCATGTAAGTTCGTATTAGCCGGCCGGGCTAGCTCCGGTAGGTATTAGAGCTTTTAAGCCGCCGAAAGGCCTCTAACTTTAGGTAACCTAAACGTTCGTAACGTGGTTTGACTAGGAATATGTATATTCAGTAGGTATATTGATTTGAACCTCAAGACAGTTGGTGGTGTTGATGAATCTTGTATCATCTTAATACCTATTACAAACTACACTGGTACCTACGCGTCTGCAAACATTGTAGGTGCTTACCTATGCATTATTTACTTTATTGTAACAGCCTCCTAAACCTAAACTACTAACTCCAAATGTAGCGCGCTGAAAAAGCATGTAGTTAGTACCTACACGATTTAAGATTTACTTTAGATTTCACATCCTGAATCAAGAAACACATGCAGGAGAAATACTCTCGTACTCGTAGGTACATGTAATAGAATGAGATGATTGATGAACTCTACTTAGGTAGGTACTTAGTTTATGAATATTACCTAGGTACTCACAAAATTATGATATTAGAGATCCAAAGTCTGTAAGTAGGTCAACTTATGTCAGGCCCAAGTAAGCTAGGTCACCTAGGCTGCTCAGGAATCCCTAGCTTACTCACGTTGCAGTTTCGACACTTATCCACACATTTGAATGTCAGGAAGTCGTGGTATGTCTCGAACCGGTCCATGGTGATTCAGAGTCCAGACCACAATGTTGAATCATGATGCCTTTGAATTTTTTCGCATGATTCTTTACCTTGATCTCGAAGAACAGTAGGCAGGTACAGAGAAGAAAAGCTAATCATCAAATTACCTACGCTAATTGATTTGTTTTAGAATCCTGAAAAGAAGTTAACATTTGAAGCGAGAGAATAATGTTTACCTAGTCTTCGTCATCTGCGTATCATCCATCCATCCATCAGGCAAAGAACGTCCACTGCTGGACATAGGCCTCCCCTATGGATCTCCAATAAGACCGGTTGATAGCGGCTTGCATCCAGCGCGATCCTGCGGTCTTAATGAGGTCATCTGTCCACCTTGAGGGTGCACGTCCTACGCTGCGCTTGCCGGTACGTGGTCTCCACTCGAGAACTTTTCGACTCCACCGGTCATCAGTCCTTTGCGCTATGTGCCCTGCCCATTGCCATTTCAACTTGCTTATCCGTTGGGCTATGTCGGTAACTTTGGTTCTTCTACGGATGTCCTCATTCCTGATTCGATCCCGCAGAGAGACTCCGAGCATAGCCCTCTCCATAGCTCGTTGGGCTACTTGGAGCTTACTAATAAGGCCCATAGTGAGAGACCACGTTTCTGTGCTATAAGTCATCACTGGCAACACACACTGGTCGAAAACTTTCGATTTGAGGCACTGAGGTATGTCGGACGAAAAACAAACAGATCTGCGTATAATTAGTACCTATCTTTAGCTTTTACTTACCTATTAGTTATTCTTGTACCTGAGTTTATCACTGTTTGGAATCGTAGAGATTTTCTAAGCCGCCTGAAGTCTAAATGTGAATAAACAGTTAAGCCATCGAGCTCCAAAATAACGTACAATAAATACCTACTTACTAATTCTTCAAACCACGGTAGAACTCAGTTATACCCGCGCCAATCCATCCGGAGACTGACCATGGCGACCGTTGAACTTCAGCGACCGCTCAGAAACACCACTAGTTTAACTACGCTATGAGCTTTTCATTTATTTAAACATAGCTACCAAGGAACGGTACCTACCCACCTCGGATGTGCTTGCCCTTTACCGTCCGCTCTAGTTATCGAGACATTCTGTGCGTCGAGTTTGCGCCGCAACCAATCAACGGTATCGTCGCTCCAAACCTATAATCGGGTTTCTGCTTTACATAGATTTAGTTCGAGCCTAGATTATTTCCTAGTTTTGCGCTTGTTGAATATCCAAAGAGAAGAGTATAACTGAATTACATAATAAATACCTAACAAGTAATTAATGTGTACCTACATACTAGTACTTACCTACTTCTTCCACTACTTCAGTGACATTAAAAAAAAACTTGTAGGTAGGTACGGGTTTTTTTTTGTATGGAGTTCGCGATTTTACGGCGCAGTAGCACTGCATGTACCTAATTCAAAATATTCTACTTCTGTCGCCTTCTACATGATGTCAGGCATATTTTTATTCTACCAGGATTCCTACCAAGATTGAATGCACATTTTGGTCAAAGATACACAGTGGCGGCGACAGAAGCTCTCTCAGAGTTCCAGAAACTGCAACTCAATCAAAGAGCTGCCAGGAACCAGCTGGAAAGAGTCGTAGACCTGCAAGCCGGGAAAGGCCAGCCTTGGGACTTGCTTGACAGATTCGTAAGTGCCCTTTCTGTGTCCCACATCTGTAAAGAGAAGTTTGAGGTGAAGAATGACTGAAGATCTGAGAGGATAGAGAATGAAGATGAAATCCTTTGGAAGTCAACGAATGATAGAAAGAACTTGGTTGATTTGGAATCAAAAATTTCGACTGAGGATTCATTTTTGAATGAATATTACAAACTAACTGATGAAAAAGATGGAAGTGGTGGTAACAAATTACGAAAGGAGATCATGCAAAAAGAGTGAATGATAAGCGATCAGTAAAATAGGCTGGATATTTTGGAAGACGTTAGATTAAAGAGACCGAAGAGACGTATGATACCATGTCGGTTTTGCAAGTAAATATGTTTACAAGTAAAGTAAATTATTATCGTTCTTTAGTCAGCGACAGCCGAATTCAAGTTACCACTGATAATGGTGAGGCCAGAGTGCGCGGGTATACTTCGGGACGTTCCGATGGACGAGCCCACGCTTTCGCCAGCGACACATTCCATCAGCCCGTTCTTTATGGAAAATGAAGACCCTGGAAAGTATATCAAGAAAGGTGAGCGAGATGCCAGATCAGCAGCTTGATGAAACTAAGTCACACTCTCAATATGATTGATTGAAGTTAAAGCACTTAGTTGCCCATTAAGCTCGATTACAGAGGCGCCAGCGTTACTATATTAGCTAAATAGCATAGTTCTGTTTCTTTTTCACTTTAGGCATTCGATAGAGAGAACGCTTTTTACGTTGTTATTTAATTTACTCCAGCGCCTCTGTAATCGGGCTTATAGAAACGTTTTGTATTGAATAGCGCATAACAAACATAACAAACTTTTTGGTGACACTTAGTCCTATTTGTTTTGCAGTGTGCATTATGTTTGTCATTTTTGAATTGTTTATTTTGGAAGTGGTTTGGAGATTTTTCTTGAATAAAAATAATTCGCAAAAAATTTATTAATTGATATCTTCTAAAGATGTCATACGCAAAAGTACACCGATCCTTTGTGCGTAACCAAATATGGGGATTTAATCCGTCTCAGTCTGTTCGTCGTAAGGTCAATTTTGTGCCAGGGGGCTTAGGTAGTCCAGGTTTACACGTAAATTGAAACTAGTTTGTTTCCGTATGGCTCGTTACATTTTTGTAGAGCGTAGATTAAAATTGTTGTTCCTAAAATATTATTACTTTTACAGGTTTTGCCGGTCATGTTCCGTACGGTTTCCAACGTTTCGGAGAGTCGTCGAAGAAGCTTACGAACTCGGCGCTCTGCGACTTCTCCTCCAATTATAGAAGAAGACAAAGCACCGAATGGGCACCAGTGAATGTAGTCAAGTATGTATGGTATTATATTTAGCTACAAGAGGAGATAAGTGGACCAAACTCACCATAAATATTCTCTTTTTCATTAAGTGTAATCGGTTAAGTTTTGTTTCTGAACGAATAATAATAGCAAATGGCAACATTTCGTTTAAAAATCGATAATGTGCAATCCATGACATCTGTCTAGGTTAGGCCATAAGAAAGCTGATGTGATAAAATGTGTAACTTTGATTGTAGATTGTGTTACTTTTTGATTAACATTGTATTACTTCAGTGTTATATGCCGTATTGTTGAATCATACGTGTCTGTGGATGTAAAGTTAGCTATAAGCTGCGCGAAACCGAATCAATGCGCAGTTTTATGTGAGCTTCAGCAGTTGCGCAGCTTATTGCCGTTCATCTTCATATCCGCCGACTAGTATGATTCGGCCTATATCTCTATTTATGCATTTTTACACAGAAATCTAAAAAATAAATGACGCTTTATTATTTGACCTTAACATTGCTAAAGTCCGAATCAAAATTCTTGGCGCCTATGAACACAAGGCGAGTCATTGCACTACTGTAGCCAATTCGTTATGTCAGCTACACGAAAAGCTGGAATGTGCCGCTTGTAGCTAACTTTGCAGATGCCAAGAAGTTTTATTCGGCCTATAATGTTAGTATAAAAACAACTTTTTCTAATGGCATAATAACTTACTGTGCTACAAACCTGTGCTAACAACGTTACCAATCGTAACTTTTGTCGTGTGATATTTGGCAACACTGAAACTGTCAATTATTATTTTCCGAAACTGCATGCGCAGTGTTTATTTTCACAAAAATCACTGAAAATCCCAATAAAATGCCGAAAAAGAAAATCTTACCGAACCTCTCGAAAGAGGAGAAAATGGTGATGGTCATATCCGAGATAATACAGGAGTTGCTCGTCGCACATCGCCAAGGGAAAGATGTTAACCTCAACAAGATGAAGACGCGGATTTCGTCGAAATATGGGTTATCTACGTCGCCTAGGCTCGTGGATATCATCGCAGCGGTGCCCAGTGATGCGAAGAAGATCCTGTTACCCAAACTGAAGGCTAAGCCTATTCGTACCGCGTCGGGTATAGCTGTTGTTGCCGTCATGTGTAAGCCCCACAGGTGTCCGCATATCAACTTCACGGGCAATATTTGTGTGTATTGCCCTGGTGGACCGGATTCTGACTTCGAATACTCGACTCAGAGCTATACAGGGTATGAGCCAACTTCGATGAGGGCTATCAGAGCGCGGTACAACCCCTATTTACAAACGAGGCACAGAGTTGAACAGCTGAAGCAGCTAGGACATAGTGTAGATAAGGTGGAGTTTATTGTCATGGGAGGGACGTTCATGAGCCTATCAGAAGAGTATCGGGACTATTTTATCAGGTTTGTTACATTCTATTAAACAATGAATTTTTATTTATGTTATCATTAATTTTATTCATGTCTACTTTTCATATTTTATACCCACCTCGAAGTGAACAAACAGATGAAAGAACAATTTTTCACTGCATATGCTAGGGGTGCAGTAATCTTTGTTTGTTATAGGCTTAATCAAACTTCTTTGCGGCCATGAAATTAGCTACAAGCTGTACAAAACCCAATCCTAACTGAAGCTACCGTAATAACTGTGCAAGTATTGAGTTTCGCACAGGTTGTAGCTACCTGCAGACTTTCAAGAAATGTAATTCAGCTCATGCCACATACATTTTAAATCTTGTATACTTTTGGCCAATGATTTAATTGTGATAGTTATTTATAGCATAACTAAAGAATTTTGTTCTATTTAAATATTTTTATCTACTAGATTATTGTAGGTACACTTTTGCAATAAGTCAAATTGTGTAGTTTAGTTTGATAATGTTGTTTTACTTTCAGAAATCTTCATGATGCTCTGTCAGGTCACACGTCGAACAATGTGGCAGAGGCAGTGAAGTACTCGGAGAGAGCCAAGTCTAAGTGCATCGGCATTACTATCGAGACGAGGCCCGATTACTGCCTGCAAAGGCATATGAGTGATATGCTGAGCTATGGCTGTACTAGGTAAGTTTCCATTTTGAAATTTACTTGAAATTGATCGATTTTATCTTGTTGCAAAATTTAAATTCACATGTTCTCGCAAACACTACCTATACATAATTGTTTTTATGTTATATTAGTTAATCAAAATTGTCAGAGCCATTACAAAGATCTGAATTACAAATGTATATAAACATGTATGAAAAAATGTTTATAAATAAATTAGTTTATAAAATTTGGGAGGAATTTAATAACAGACATTGTAATATGGGAAATTTAGAAGTTAAATCAACGATCACCAAGTAAAAATCCATTGAGCTCTTCACTTCTTTTATTATACATTTTTAGAGAAAAAGTGGCAAAACTGACTTCCATCATGTACCACATTGGAATAGTTTGCTGCAATTGAAGGTTACAATTTTTAAATGATTGTTGATTTTTCAAAAAATGGCTTAGCCAATTTCGATATAATTTAAATGGGACCACCTCGGGACCCTTTGAAACTAAAAAATATTTTTTTGATTCGGTTCACAATTGCCGAAAATATCGATGAACGTACAAAAAAAAAATACAAACAGAGAATCATAAAACCTCCTTTTTTTGAAAGTCATTTAAAAATATGTAGTGATGTTACTGCCTCGGTGGCTCAGTAGTTAGTGACTCTAACTTCTGGATCAAAGAGGCGTGGGTTTGATCCCCACCCAAGGCAAATATTTATGTGATGAACATAAGTCTTTGCTCTGTGTCTGGGTGTTATTTAGTTACTATCTATATAAGTATGTATTTAAAAATAAGTATATGTATGTAGTATATCAGTCTCTGGCAGCCATATCACAAGCTTTGCTTAGTTTGGGGTCAGAGGCTGTGTGTATGATGTCCCAAAATATTTATATATTTATTAATTACAGCAGTGATTTTTATGTCTTGGAATTTGACTCTAGGATCTCTGAATAAAAATCCATTGACTCCAGAGTTGTAATAAAAATCTTTCATAGTAGATGTTTCATTTTGACTCATATAATATGTTTCAGGTTGGAGATAGGTGTACAGTCAGTGTATGAAGATATAGCTCGCGATACAAACCGGGGTCATACAGTTAAAGCAGTGTGTGAGAATTTCAACCTAGCTAAAGATGCTGGTTATAAGGTAACCACAAATAATGTGTTCTATCTTCTATCCTAGATTAGACTGCATATTTTTATCTGATTGCTAAAAAAATAATGAAGAACATATTTTGATGTTACTTCTTTCTTTCTAATTAAAATGTAGTACAGCTAGCTAAAAGCCTTGGTCGTCTAGATTTAGTAACATCAGCATTACAATCGTGAGGTCATGGGTTCAAATTCCGGTCCCATACCAATGAGTTCTTTGGAATTTCACACTATTGGCTTTTCAGTGAAGGAAAACATTGTGAGGCAACCTGCATACATTTGTAGAAGAAATTCGATGGCTTTTGTGAATCCACTAGGTCAGCGTGGTGGAAATGGCCCAATCACCCTTCGTGGGTAGGCCCATGTCCTGCACTATCAAAAAAACTGGTACAGTACAGCACAGCTAGCTAAGCTCTTATGACGTGTGAAAAAGTGACAGATATAAATATTACACCATAATTATATCTCCTCTGACACGTCAAATTAATTATTTCGTGGTGCTTAAACTAGCCTGGCAGGTGTTATGTACAAATTTCTTTCTAAGTAATATCTACTCGAGAATTAACTGCATTAGGCGATCTTTTTCAAGACTTGAGTATTAGTTCTTTCTCACTTGAGTAGTGTTACAAGTTTTCAAATACCTATTTCACTGAGCCCTTATATTTTTATTAGGCCTCTTTTACAATCTAAGATAATTTGTAAGATGAAATGTTTTTGCTCCATTCATTTTGGTCCAGTATGTTCTATGTGTTTATTTTCATGTCCTTGCTCAAATAAATCCTGAGGTAACCTGATAAATCCAAATTTTAACAAATATATAAATAATTTTTCAGATCGTAGCTCACATGATGCCAGACCTACCAAATGTAGATTTCGAGCGAGATGTAGAACAGTTCAAGGAATTCTTCGAGAACCCCGCGTTCAGAGCCGACGGCCTAAAGATATACCCAACGCTGGTGATCCGAGGCACCGGGCTGTATGAGCTGTGGAAGACAGGCCGGTATAAGAGCTACCCTCCGTCTACTCTGGTGGATCTCATAGCTAAGATATTGGCTCTGGTGCCTCCATGGACTAGGGTTTACAGGTGAGTAAAATTTTAAAGGTATAGGTACCTCACAAGGCCTATTGTCGGAGTTACTACAAGATCAAATGAAATTTGGAGACTACTAACTGATTTAAATAAATAAATATTAGGGGACATCTTACACACGGTCTCTGACCCCAAACTAAGCAAAGCTTGTGATATGGCTGCCAGAGGCTGATATACTATATATACATATTTTTTTAAATACATATGTACTTATATAGATAGTACCTAAATAGCTCCCAGACCCATACAGCAAACACCCATATTCATCACATAAATACTTGCCCTGGGTGGGGATCGCACCCACGCCTCTTTGATCCAGAAATCAGGGTCACTAACCACTGAGCCACCAAAGCAGTCAAATTTAAACTTGTAGAGACAGTTCAGGAGATTAACACTTTCACTGCGGAAAACACACACGTCTGTGTTTTCGATTCTCACACCAAAGTGCGGCTACACGCGCCAGGCGTGTTGCATCGAATTCCATAGGACGGTGCGAGAAAACACATACGTGTGTGTTTTATCAGAAGTAACGCCAAAGCGTACAAACGCGCGAGGCGTGGGAAACGATTTTTTTTTTTAAAAACACTAAATTATGGTAAATTACATAGTTTTATGCTACTCTATCAAATACAACATGCTGGCAAATTTTTTTTTTCGTGAAATTTTTTTTTTTTATAATTTTCACAAAGTTAGACCATTTTGTTTTTTTTTTATTTTTTGTCCAAAAATAGCTAACATTGTATAGAATATCCTTGCTAAGTTTTTTTTAATGGGCGTGAAACTGGATTAGGACATAGGCTGGAAATACTACCGAAATGTGGCACTACCGTCATCCATCAGTATAGGGTGGTGATGACGTAAATTGCATTTACCAAGTTATAAAATTATAGATTAAAATAATTAAACCTATTAATTTATTTCTTCATTTTATGAGCTTTTTATTGTATTAAAGAATAAAAAATATGTAAAGAATTTTTTTTTTTCATCAAAATGTGCCTTTTTGTTTTTTTTTCTTAATTTTCACTAAGTTAGATAACTTCGATTTTTTTTCTTTTAAGTTTTATTATGGTCGTGAATAAATTAAGTGGTTTAATTATTTTAATCTATAATTTTGTAACTTGTAAGTGGTATTATAGATTTAAATAATTAAACTACTAAATTTATTTCATCATTTTATGAGCTTTTTTATTATATTTTTGGAAAAGAAAAAAAAATGTTTTTCATCAAAATAGGCGTTTTAATTTTTTTTCTTAATTTTCACAAAGTTTGTGATACGATAGTTTAAGATACCTTCGATTTTTTTTCTGTTTTGTTCAAATATAGCTAATACTGTATAAAATATCCTTGCTAAGTTTTATTATGGTCGTGAAACTGGATTAAGGGCTAAAAAATTAAATCAGACAATTTTATGAATTATTTTTTTTTTGAAAATGAATAAATAAATTAAGTGGTTCAATTATTTTAATATAATATTTTATAACTTGGTAAATGCAATTTACGTCAACACCACCCTATACTGATGGCCGACGGACACCACATTTCGTCAGAATTTCCAGTCTAGCTCCTAATCCAGTTTTACGCCCATTATAAAACTTAGCAAGGATATTCTATACAATGTTAGCTATTTTTGGACAAAAAATAAAATAACAACAAAATGGTCTAACTATGTGAAAACTAAAAAAAAATATTCTTTTTTTTCATGAAAAAGTTTTTTTTTTCTTTTCCAAAAATACAGTTAAAAAGCTCATCAAATTAAGTCATAGGCATAGGTGGGTTGTAGGGGGAGCCAGGAGCGAAAGCGCGCCGCGCGTGAGAAGTCTAAAAAAAAGTCGTCTGGCGGTACAAGGGCCAGTGCGGCTATACGCGCCTGGCGCGTTATCACGCCCTGCGTGTTATTTAGTACTCGCGTAGAGACGCCAACGCGGTCTGAACGCGGAGGCGTCTGCCCGCGCCTGGCGTGGGCGTTTTAGAATTTGCAGGCAGCTTACAAAAGTACCTCAGCAGTGAAAGTGAGTAGAATCACTGGGCAAATAGCACATAGGAATAATGACCTAAAGTCGTAGGAAACATTATTAGTAAGCACTGAAGGACATCCTCTCTTTGGGACAAGAGGATTGTGATGAATACAAACCTCTTACGGTGGGTCTTATTGGAAATCTATGTGTAGATTTATGTTCTATGGAGTATGAACCCTTTAGTTGAAATGCCGGCCTAAAGATTTACCCCACGCTGGTGATCCGAGGTACCAGGCTGTATGAGCTGTGGAAGACGGGCCGGTTTAAGAGCTTCCCTCTGTCTACTCTGGTGGATCTTATAGTTAAAATATTGGCTCTAGTGCCACCGTGGACTAGGGTTTACAGATGAGACAGATTAGAAGACGCCTAGTTTACTTTTTAGGGTACCGTACACAAGATAGATAGATAGATAAACTCTTTATTGCGCTCCAAGAAATAAACAAAAAGAAGAAACAAAGATACATAAACAGTGTAACAATGGGCGGCCTTATCGCTGATAGCGATCTCTTCCAGGCAACCTTTACACAAGGGGTAAAAACGGGACCTATTATGGGATTACTAAGACTCCGCGCTGTCCGTCAGTCTGTCTGTCATCAGGCTGTATCTCATGAACCGTAATAGCTAGAACGTTGAAATTTTCATAGATGACGTTTTTCTATTGCCGCTATAACTAAATAAATACTAAAATAAGTATTTAAGGCAGGCTCCCATACAACAAACTTGATTTTTTTTTTGCCGTTTTTCGCTGGGTACTAGTAACGGTGACAGGTTGATGATGTTGTAACAGAAAACTTTATTTGTTTACTTCAAAAATAAATAATTGAATTAAAATAAACATTTAAGGGGGGGCTCCCAAAATGTAGCGTTATGCCAGCGGCCCAGAGCCACGCTCCGTTATTTTAAGGAGCTGGGCTGGCTCGGGTAGACGCTGGAGGGGGAAATGCACAAAACACCCCATGCGGGACGTCAGTGCAGGACTTATCGCCCCTACTTCAAATGAGAATAAGAAATGAGCGGGGCTCCCATACTTACAAGAAACGTGATTTTTTTGTTCGATTTTAATAATGGCAACAAGAAGATGCTTGAAATATTCACAGAATATTAAATGTTTTAAGCGATTGGATTGATTCAATGATTGATTCAGTAATATTTTCTTATGGCGTTATAACGTAAAAATATCGTCCGTAAACCGACTTTACAGACAAACAATTTTTTTGATAAAACACTTATTTTGAGCTCACTTATATTGTAAATCTTGAATCCAAAGTATTGTTTTTTTTTTTCTAGTGTTCACATTAAGAGTTAATAGCTAATTTATTTCACAACTGTAACTGTTTGGCCTGCATTCCAGAGTGCAACGCGACATCCCCATGCCGCTAGTATCGTCGGGAGTAGAGCATGGGAACCTCAGGGAGTTGGCTCTCTCCCGAATGGCGGACCTCGGCACCGACTGCCGCGACGTGCGCACCCGCGAGGTCGGCATACAGGAGATACACAACAAAGTGAAGCCTTACGAGGTCAGTACACAACAAGGTCAATCCTTACGAGGTCAGTATACAACCAGGTCAAACCTTACGAGGTCAGTACACAACAAGGTCAATCCTTACGAGGTCAGTATACAACCAGGTCAAACTTTACGAGGTCAGTACACAACAAGGTCAACAGTGTTCGGAAAAAAATAAATAAAGAAATAAATATTAGGGTACATCTTATACACGGTCTCTGACCTCAAACTAAGCAAAGCTTGTGTTATGGCTGCCAGAAACTGATATTTATGTGTACCTTTATTTAGACAATTTTTGAAAGGCGTCAAGGGTCTAATTTCAGATTCATGACGTTTATTTTTATATTGAGATAGTAGCGACCCACCCCGGCTTAAATCGTAACCGTATCAAAATGCGTTGCGTAGTTTTAAATACATAAGCATACGTAGGGACAAACAGGGAAGCGACTTTGTTTTATACTTTGTAATGATACTAGTGTCAGTGGTCCCGACCTACCGATTTTCGTCTCTCCTATCTCCTATCGATATACCATGGTTGCCTGGAAGAAATCGCTTGAAGCGATAAGGCCGCCCTACTAATTTTTGATTTTTCATGTGTTTGTATTGGCTAATAAAGAATTATCTATCTATACCGAAATGAAGCAATTTTTAGATTATTAATTCGGGCGGAATTCTGCTTTCCATGTATAATTTCTAATTTCCAAATTATCAACCGTGATGAGACGAACATAAAAATACAAGACTGTGGGCTACCTTGTATACCAATCACACGCTGGGGGAACTGAATGAGGTTCTGTTGCCGGTATAAAAACAAACACTAAAAACAGAATGAAACAAATATTACAGGTCGTTCGATATTAATAACGTTAAAGGGAGACGCTTGAAATTTTTACAGAATATTTAGTTATTGTTATTATTTTCAGGTTGAGTTAGTAAGACGGGACTACGTAGCGAACGGCGGATGGGAGACTTTCCTGGCTTACGAAGACCCCCACCAGGATATATTGGTCGGGTTACTGAGGCTCAGGAAATGTGCGTCAGACACGTACCGGCCGGAGTTGAAGCCGGGGCCTGACGCCAACTTCACGCAGTGCAGCATTGTTCGCGAGCTGCACGTTTACGGTTCTGTTGTACCGGTGAGTTTCTTTACTATTTATTGTAATATTAGTTTGTTGAGGCTTAAGAAATGTGCGTCAGACACGTATATTAAGCGCCACACAAGTCGGCAGATGGGAAGAAGCAGAACGCTGCGCAAAAGCCAAAATATAGGTATGCGCGGGAGCCAGCAGCGCCACACAAGTCTGCAGATGGGAAGAAGCAGAACGCTGCGCAAAAGCCAAAATATAGGTATGCGCGGGAGCCAGCAGCGCCACACAAGTCTGCAGATGGGAAGAAGCAGAACGCTGCGCAAAAGCCAAAATATAGGTATGCGCGGGAGCCAGCAGCGCCACACAAGTCTGCAGATGGGAAGAAGCAGAACGCTGCGCAAAAGCCAAAATATAGGTATGCGCGGGAGCCAGCAGCGCCACACAAGTCTGCAGATGGGAAGAAGCAGAACGCTGCGCAAAAGCCAAAATATAGGTATGCGCGGGAGCCAGCAGCGCCACACAAGTCTGCAGATGGGAAGAAGCAGAACGCTGCGCAAAAGCCAAAATATAGGTATGCGCGGGAGCCAACAGCGCCACACAAGTCTGCAGATGGGAAGAAGCAGAACGCTGCGCAAAAGCCGAAATATAGGTATGCGCGGGAGCCAGCAAGACGAGACGCCGGGGCACACCCGCCCGCCAACCTCATGCCTCCCGCGCGCTCCCTACGCCCGAGCTCAACACTACGCGGCGTCGGCATTGTGCACACATGCGCAGTAATTAGCGAATCACGGCGAAGAGTCATCTGCGGCTCACTTCTCATCCGCCGACTTGTGGCGCTTAGTATACCGGCCTGAAATGAAATCGGGGCCTGACGCTAACTTCACACAGTGCAGTATTGTTCGCGAGCTGCATAATATGTTTATGGTTCTGTTGTACCGGTGAGACCAACTTAGTTCATCATATTATTATGTATTTAATTTAACTATGATTTCAACTGTAGGACGTTTTCTGTTGACTTTTGGACCTAATAATTTTATCTATACATTTTCAATAGTTAATGTATAATCTTCTTCTTCCAGTGCCTCTCCATTAGTGAAGGTTGGCAGTCAACTTTTTGAAATTCTCCTTGTCTAGGGCAAGCCTAAACAGTTGTTCGACAGTCTTAATGCCTGTCCATTCCCGGATGTTCCGAAGCCATGACATTTTCCGCCTTCCACTCTTGCGCTTGCCTGGTATTTTGCCCATCATAATAGTCTGCAGGAGGGAATACCGATCATGTCGCAGTACGTGACCGAGGTAGGCGACTTTCCGCTGTTTTATCGTTCGGACAAGTTCTAGTTTCTTCCCCATACGGTTTAAAACTTCTACGTTTGTAACTTTGTCCGTCCAACTGATGCGGAGCATGCGACGGTAAGACCACATCTCAAAAGCTTCAATTTTTTTCCGAAGCTCTACCTTCATGGTCCATGCTTCACATCCATACAAAACAACGGGCCATATGTAGCATTGGAGGAGCCTGGTTCGTAATTTAATAGACAGTTGACGACTACACAGAACCTTACGCATATTTGAAAATGCAGCTCGAGCTATTTCGATACGTGTGCGGATCTCTGTATCGCTCACCCATGTGTCCGTTAGCCACGAGCCTAAGTATCTGTATTTGTCAACGTTCTCTAGCATGTTGTTATCGACTTTAATGTTTGGTCGGATTTTCTGTGAGGGTGATATGACCATAACCTTCGTTTTTGAGACATTCAAATTTAATCCAACTTTTCTGCTGTGCAACGAAACCCTGTTAAGTCGGTGTCATCGGCATATCGCAAATTGTTAACAGTTTGCCCGTTAATTGTAACACCATGTACCACGTCTTCAAGCGCTTCTTTGATAACAGCTTCCGAGTATAAATTAAACAAAACCGGAGACATAACACAACCTTGTCGTATTAATGTATAATATCTTGGTGCAAATTAGCAAACAAGATTCTGATTTTGTTTTAGAAAATCCGCCCATAAAGGTAAACTTAGAAAACCTATATATCTAAATATAAAAGTTGAGGAAATATATCCGCAGGTCAAATCATTAGCTAAGATTGGAGTATAACAAATACTTATAAAAATTAATCCTCATAAAAAAAATCCAATCCTATTTTGTTATTTTATAAGGTTTATCCAATATTTTAAGATATCGGTCGAGATAGAAAAACTGGTTCAATAAACGAATTATAATTCAAACACGACAAGTCTTAGAAAAAAATAAAGGATGCCAAATTTTATTTTCTACAATTATACTCTCAACAACTTTTGCATTAAAGTACATAGTTTCCGAGATATCGGCCAGAAACTTTTTTCAAGATGGCGCTTGGAGCTCCACCTGGATCTGTCCGCATTTTGTGCTCAGTAAGGGACCCTAAACCTTGTAAAATAAAAAAATGGATCGGAAATTTAGGGCGTAGTTGACCAAAGAATACCACTGTTTTTCCTGGGCTATTGATTACCTGGACTTGGGATAATGTCGTTGCTACCACGAAGTAGTATTAATATGGGTTTGTCTCTGAAATTAAGAGATGATTAAGGAATATATTTTCTTTAATAAGCGATGTATTCAAGATTGATCATATATTGCTTGAAAAATTAATACCTACATTAAAATTAAATTAGTCTATTAAATTTTCTAAATAATAATAAAACACTTTTGCATTTTTCCAGGTCAACGCCCGAGATCCAACCAAATTCCAACATCAAGGGTTCGGTATGCTTCTAATGGAAGAAGCGGAGCGTATAGCTCGTGAAGAGCACTTCTCAGACAAAATGGCCGTTATATCCGGTGTCGGCACCAGGAACTATTACGCTAAGATCGGCTACAAGCTCGAAGGACCGTATATGACTAAGCTATTGTAAATGGCATATATGACACGAGTTATTGTAAGGGGCATTTATGACCAAGCTGTTGTAAAGGGCATTTAGATGGCCAAGTTTTTGTAAAGGGCGTATATGACCAAACTATCTTAAAGTGGATATGAATGAGCTCGAAAGACCATATATGACCAAGCTATTGTAAAGGGAATATATACTAAAGAGCATATATGGCTCAGTTACTGTCAAAAAAATTGAATATAACTAAATTATTGTCAAAGACGCATAAGACCAAGACATTGTAAAGTGGGTATGAGCTCGAAGGACCATATATGACCAAGCTATTGTAAACGTCATAATATGATCAAGCTATTGAAAGAGGCATTTATGACGTTAGTAACTAAATGGCATACAATACGAAGCCCCTGTAAAGGGCATATAATATATGATCAAGCTATTGTGAAGGGAATATAAGACCAAGCTATTGTAAAGGACATATATAATCAAGCTATTGTAAAGGGCATATATGATCAAGCTATTGTAAAGGGCATATAAGACCAAGCTATTGTAAAGGGCATATATGATCAAGCTATTGTAAAGGGCATATAAGACCAAGCTATTGTAAAGGGCATATATGATCAAGCTATTGTAAAGGGCATATAAGACCAAGCTATTGTAAAGGGCATATATGATCAAGCTATTGTAAAGGGCATATAAGACCAAGCTATTGTAAAGGGCTATATGACCAAGATATGGTAAAGGGACATATATCACCTAGTTTTTGTAAAGGACATAAGACCAAGCTATTGTAAAGGGTATGGCTAAGTTACTGACAAGGAAATTGAATATAACTAAGTTACTGTAGATGAAAATTAAAAGGCATGGTAACTTGTTAAAAATATGAGGTTGGTAACTAAGTTCTATGTAAAAATAAAAAGGCGAAATAAATTCGATATATTGCTTATTACTTAACTGTTGTAAATGTGTGTTAATATAATATTCAAAAATACTTTGTATGGCTACAATAACATTTATGTTATGATCTTACAACAGTTGTGAGAAGTTTTAAAAATACGTATATTATTGTATTACCATGCAAGTGTATTATGGTTTTTCAAATGGTCTATTCTATTCGATCAAAAGAAGGTTATATAAAATAAAAAGAAATATTAAGGGAAATTGACACACTGACACGGTTTCTCACCCCAAACTAAGCAAAGTTTGTGATATGGCTGTCAGAAACTGATATACATATTTTAAATATGTACATACTTATATAGATAGTACCTAAATAACACCCAGACACAGAGCAAACACCTATGTCATCACATAAATGCTTGTTCTGAGTGGGGATCGAACCCACGCCTCTTTGCTCCAGAAGTCAGGGTCACTAACCACTGAGCCACCGAGGCAGTCAATGTAAAGATTGTTTTATGCAAGATAGATGACCATGTAAAAGTTACATTATGATCTGTATCTAACAGATCGTAATTGGTTAAAAAAAAAAGCATTTCACTTTAAGCACTAAGTCTAAAAGACCTAAGCGCAAATGGCACTTAGGCCTTTGGCTTACAATCCTTCGATTGTGATTTAAACATCAAATATAATGAGCATAGTAAGCATAGTTGAGTACTTAGTAAGTCATTTTATAAACGCAAAAAAGTGGGGCAAATTTTAGGGCAGTCGGGTCAGATAAGATTCAGTAACAATAACAATAACCCTTTATTGATATGACCTCTTAAGGGACAACTTCTATTAAGCCGCCATCCAGTCTCAAAATACCTGTATAGAGCCCTAGTTAAACTGACTTTTCTCCATCAAACCTTGAAGTTGTCGAATAAAAATAAAATACACAATATTCTCAAACTATACGGTAGGGGATTCAATAACTCGAAACACAATTCAAAAAACTTCGCTCTATAGAAATTAAATGCGAAGATACCGCTTTTTAGAACAAATTCATGATTTCTAAGAAAGTTTATTGCATTTTTGGGCACTTTTCTACACGTTTACATCTTTTTTAATCTGTTATTTATGCACATGAATTGATAGCTTTCATCAATTAAGAAAAAGTAGTAATATCAATTTTATATTGATTTTTGAATGCAAGAATCGGGCGAAACCGGGGGCGTATTGGTCTTCACCCGCTCATATGAAAAATTACGCTGTTACTTTGGCGCCTTAAGGGAAGAACTTTGAATCTTATCTGACCCGACTGCCCCAAAATTTGCCCCAATTTTTTTTGTACAACCGATTTTGTTATATCAATAACCCTTTATTGATACAACCTCTTAAGGGGCACCTTCGTATGTAACTTATATGTATATATGAACAAAAAATAAACAAAAAAGGTCAATTGTACGAAACGTATTTTTTGCAATGAATTATAAAAAAAATAGAAACTTTCTTTTTGTGATAAACATTTCAAAAATTGACGCGTCTGCAGGATTTGAACCTGCTTCTCTCTGGGATTCCGGCCCAGATGCTTTGTCCAAATTTAGCTAGAACGCTATCTGCGAAAACGTCGAATCATTGAAAGTGGTTTATCATTTTACCAACTTACTACATTGCTGTCAATGATTCGACGTTTTCGCAGATAGCGTTCTAGCTTAATTTGAACAAAGCATCTGGGCCGGAATCCCAGAGAGAAGCAGGTTCAAATCCTGCGAACGCGTCAATTTTTGAAATGTTTATCACAAAAAGAAAGTTTCTATACACCTAGTGTGAAGCAGGATAAAAATCATTTCATTGATATAAAAAAAATATCATCAAGAAACAGTAATCCCTTCTAGACGCGTTAACAAAAAAAAAGACGGGTTTTACTCCGGCTGCTGGCAAAAGTGAAAACTTGAACGTATAAGGTACTGTCATTTGTGTGGTAAAATACAATAACACACACACACTCGCGCAAGCGCCCTGCGCCGTCTTACGGATATTTTTCAGGTCACGTGACTTGAAACGATTTTTAACATTTTTTACCCATCTCACAAACTAAACTTAAGTGCACAACGCCGCTGTGTATTGTATTGGTAAGGCTACATAATGAAATGTGAACTCGATGCTCAATGTTATACGAAGTAACGAAGCTAGGGAAGTTATTAGATCTAAGAAGTTGCGTAGATATGTGTAAAATGAACGTTTTGTCTCATTTTGTCCATTTTACAAAATTACCATTCACATAATATCCATTTTAAGATTTTAACTTAATAACCATGATGACTAAAATTAAACACAAAATACAATTAGTCCGTCAGATATGAGTGCTTCCACTCTGTCCCACCAAAGCGCCCCACTGGTGGGGCAGATTCCACTCCTTCATTTTTCGGTGTGGAATCTGTCCCACTCATCCCATCTTGGTGGGGCAGATTCCACTCACTGTTTAGACCATTGGAATCTGCCCCACCAGGGGTGTCGCATGATTTTAAATTAAATTATTAGTGCCATTAAGTGCGAAATTCGACTTCAAAATTTTAATCATTATAACGCCCCACCAAAAGAACAGATAAATAATATATATATATATATATATATATCAGAGATTTGAACCTTCTGATGGAACGAGAGGGTTCAACAGACAAAGTAGAATAATTTACAACTATTATGACATTCCAACTTGTGATTTTGACGTTTGACGACAGACAATGCGTTTTTTTTGTTCCACTCTCGCGTATGTTGTATAAATGTATAACCAGATAAGAATAAGACAGCTGTAACGCAGTTTTTATTTCGAGTAAAATTTAACAAGGTATCTAATACTTGTCATTATTCTGAGTCTTAGAGTATCGTTAATGAATTAGCAGTCATCTAAGGTACTGAAACTAAGGGAATGATTGTTGGAAATGGTCATTGTGAGACAAACTAAATGGAGAGTTCGTATTTTGTCTAGAAATGGTTTTGGTAATAATTACGACGATCGGATTTGTAAGTTGACATAATTATGGCTTAGTGTGTACGCATTAGTGGCATAATAATTTATAATTAGTGCTAAAGCTGATATTACATCAACGCAACTTGCTGTGTAATGTGGCATTTGTGGCATGCTACTTCAATCAACAATTTTAGCAATGGATCTATTTTACTTCAGTTTATTATTACCAAAAGAAATACACAACAAAAGTAATACATCAAAAAAAATAATTAAAACTAATACAATGCAAAAAGCTAGTGTTTCTAAGATTACAAATAATCAAGTACAGATCAGCAATAATTTCAATAAAAAGCTAGACGGCGAGCCCCAAACTAAGCACAGGCTTGTAACTTGGGGCTCATATGCGACGTAACCAGGATGCCAGGAATTGTTACAGATTATAGATTACAGATTAGAATTCTAGATCAAATTTGCGAAGACCAAAATTTAATTATTTACTAAAATAATAATAAGTTTGTTATTAGCGAAAGGAATAGGAAGGAAAGGTTGTGAAAAAAATAATAATAATGAGGTTATTACTCATACTCATTTATTGATAACAATAGAGTTACATGTCAACGATTTGCAATAAGTTAAATTACATTATTTAAAAAAAAGTATACAATAGTCAAACACCAATTAAATGAAATAGTAGTCATCATTATACAACAATACTTAAGACAATACTACACTACTACTACATAGAAAGCAATTGGATCATCCACAGACCCTTGAAGGTCTAAAGATAATCCAAGTGCTCAAGCCCACTGCCAGTTGGCAGCGTGCCCAGCATGCTGGCAGCATTGCCACGCTGAATGGCAATGCTTATACGTTGAGCCAAATAAACACCAGCATTTTGGTCACGCGTCGCGTCCACCAGACGCTCAGAAAGACTTTTGAAAACAAGATGAGCTCCCGGCCCCCACGGACCCAAAGTCTCAACTCCAAATGGCTCAAATATGTAACCACTCCCGAGGTTAGCATATTTGCGCCGCTTGTGCTGCTCAGCCGAATTGGCCGCCGCTCCAGCCCTACTCTGAGTCTCAGGAAGATGTGACGGTGCCAAAGTATCGACGCAAGTTGCGTCCCATACTAAGGGCCGTCCACACTTCCATGGGACCAGCGTCATGCCGTCAGGCCTTTTGCCATCACCACGCGCCAACCCACTCGGTTCGAGTACGGCTGCGATATTGGCGGTGACAAAAGCCCTGCGTATGACATCGTTAAGGCTGGCGTGGCGTCCAATCCGACCAGCGCTTCTTGAGCAAGAGAGACCGTGGTGACCGAGCTGGTCAACTGCAGTACCACACTGACAGCGATGGGCTTCACAACACCTTGCACCCAAGCGTAAGCTGACAGCTAGACGAAATGCAGTTGGGTCTAAAAGGTTACCAGTATTGAAAGAGGGCAATGCTTGCAACCAAAGACCGGACTCCCATACAGAGACTGCAAGGATACGAGCGCGATCCGCGACGCTAGGACACGTGTCTAGAAGAGATTTCCGTGCTAGTTCGCAGATCGGCCGATCCCACAGTCTCTGCGACGATAAAGTCTTTGGAAGCTCGGCATTTGGGCAAGCGACCCTCCAAGCATTCGTTGCCTCATTCAAATGAGCTACATCTACGCCAGAATGGCCTAAAGAAGGTGCGAGGATTTTTTCAATCAAGTTCTGAGTACTATGAATGGAGGACAAGAAAGCTGGTAAAGCAACACTTGAAATTTGGCGGACCCCTAACCCTCCAAGCCTAACAGGCAAGGAGGCTTGTAGCCACGCCCTTTCACTCATGTCAATATTCAAAACCGATACTAGGGACTGCTTTACAACATCGTCTAAATTTATATTTTAAATAAAAAATTCGAAAAAAACAATACTTAAGTCATAAATTCAACAAATAAATTATAAAAAAAAAAAATTATTCACATTATTAAAATTAACAAAACAGAGTACATACTATAGTATATTTATTCTACATTAGGTAGAAAGTCTTGCACTTTGTAGAATGCTTGCTCGACAAGCCAATTCTTTGCTTTGTTTTTAAATATCTGCCGTGAGGGCGCATATTTTATGAAGTCCGGTAGACGATTATAGACATCCGTTGCCATTATGTGTATTTGTTTGGAAGTCTTTACGAGCCGGTTAAGTGTTTTGGCTCTTGACTATTGCAGTCATTCTCCATACAGGCAACTTATTAAACTCTCAGTCTGGTCGTAGGATAGACTTAGGAGCCAATCCTTTGTCCAGTGATATAAAATAACTATTTTCTTGATGTATGCAGCATCACACAAGTTGGTAGAAATGAAGTTAGCTACAAGCTGCGCCATATCCAATCAACGCGCGGCATTGTGTCAGCTTCAGTCAGGATTGGATATTGCACAGTTTACAACTTCATTTCCGCCAACTTGTGTGATACAGCCTCAGAGCAAATAAAAACATCAAGAGGAGACGTCGTTGAACAGTCAAGTGAGGCCGGTTTTTTAAACATGTGTGAATGCGTCAATATTGCGCCGCCTTAGTTCGACTGACAAGCCAAGGCGTAGTTTCGTTGTACGTGGATGTGTGTGTAATTGTCTGTACACGGCGAGGCGTAGTTTTGGTTGGCTTCACTTGTTTGTTCACAACATTCTCTCTTGATTTTTTATTTGCTCTGAGGATGCAGCCTACGAGTATATCTAACGTTAATAGTAATGACTACATTCTGGATCAATTGTAATAAGTGTAAAGTAAAAACTTTCAATACGTAACATTTTGGTATTGCATGCCGAAAGGCTGAATAATTATGGCAGACTATTTAAATTGTTATTTCTATCCTGTACTATGTAAACCAATGTTATATATCATATAAATATGAATATTCTGCTGAACATATCTAAATCGGAATAGTGCAAACAATATCGCATATCAGATAATGGTAAATGTAGATATTTTTTTGTGACATGCCACTAACATGCCTCGGTGTAATTCCAGCTTTATATTTGAAAAATAATGTTGTAAGATCAAGCTGTTAATATTTTGTTGAATTAAATATAATGTACATGTACTTTTAGATAAGTTGCATAATCATAGCACAAAATGTGTTGATTTCGATGTACAGGGTTATTTTTAATTCTCCCAAATCTTCAGGTTAAAAGTACCCTGTAGTCATATAAGTACTAGATTCGGTTAATTAAGAATTTCTAGGCACATTCTCAATGTTGATGTTTGACGTCTTTTGTTTTGATATTTTTATTTATTTATTAATAGATTGTCGGTAATCTCAAATGCTTTGTAATTTTGTAAGAAATTGGCAAACTCTACGAGGTTACACTTAATGATAGTACACAGCCGAAAAAAGGCCATATTTTTATGGTTGTTGTTACCAGTTTTTAATTTAAGCGGGCTTCTTTATCTGTGACCATATTGTCTGATCGTAACAGTAAATGAAAAATAGTCAAAAATCTGCCCTGTTTAGCTACCATTAAAATCTATGAAGCCATTCTAAAGCCCAGCTCGAAAAAATATCGCTGTTATTTTAAAATTTCATTTAAAAAAAGATTTTATTGTGATTTTAATTATTCACACCTTTGTTTGTTATGATAGTAAAAGAAATCTATTTCAGAGCTATGAGTTTGAAAGAAAAAAGAAAACATTTTGGGCTCTATCCTATTATTGTGTATAACCCTGTACAGTGTACAATGAGTTATTCAGTGTTATATTTATAACGTATATGTCTAGATGAATTTTACTCGATGTTCTTTCATGTTACACAATGTACTGTGGAATTTTATGTCAAATAGAAATATGCTTACAAATCCTAAAAATATTTTAAGAGATCTATGAAGATTTTTTTTTTTAAAATATTTGTCGACATTTACAGTTTTTACCACCTAGAAAAAAATATCAAATATTTTTAAGGACTATGTTATACATTTACATAGCATGATATGACGCGTAATGCTGTCTCTTTTACTCATGTGCATCTCTAACATACATTTATTAAGTCAGGGTTTCGTATTCAATAGACCAATAAAATAATAGCCAATAGCCTCTTTTTCGTCGTTTCGTTACGTTTCGTTCATCCATATTAGAAATGACAAAGACAGTAAGCCCGATTACAGAGGCGCCGGCGTAAATTTAATAGCAACGTAAAAAGCGTTCTCTCTATCGAATGCCTAAAGTGAAAAAGAAACAGTACTATGCTATTTAGCTAATATAATTACGATGGCGCCTCTGTAATCTGGCTTACTGTATATTTAGAATTTTTCAATACAATGCAATGGGTTTAATTTTGAAGGTTTTATTTGATATGTCTAAATTTTATTTATGCTATATGCTATAGCTGTCTTTTTTATCGCGCTCTGTTTGACAAAGAAAGCAATATTTAAAAATTATGTTTAGAGTTGTCAGAAAATCTGTTAAAATATTGAGATTCGGAGTCAAATCATGCTATGTATTTTCTTTCAGACTACCATGAACCATTTTACTTACCTAATTAGTACTGGTAGACCGTATACGGTCAAAATGCTTGTCTATACATAAGACAAAAAATAAATGTGCAATTGTTAGTGAGATTTGGTGTTTGAATTTTGATTTCGTTTTCAGGATTTCAAAAATTATAATTAAATTAAAAGATGTTTAATACAAATTCTCTGAATGCTGATATTCCGAAAGCAAGTACCTAAAGCTTTTTTTAGGTGACTAGAGAGATCTTTTGGAGAAATTTATTTTGGTTTTTATTGCCAAGTTCTTAAGATGTGATAGTTCCAGCCTTTAGAATTACAAGCTTTATAATATACCCATGACACATACTGAAACCTCAGAGGCAATTTGCACAAACCACAGGAATGAAAAAGAATCTCTAAATATCTGCCAGACAAGACCAAGGAATCACTCAGGGTGTACTCACCTTAAAACCTACTAACTAATATAAGCGTATAATGTGGCTAATTGTATGAAGGTGCCATCATAAATTTAATAGCAATTTAGAATATTCTTCTCTCTTTCAAATGCATAAAGTAAAAAAGAAACAGCAATTGCTATTAAATTTAGGATGGCACCTTCATAAATGGCCACTATATTTGCTTCGGCAGAAAGTAATGAAACGCAAATCCATACTAAATAGTACATTGTTCACCGAGAGGAGAAAGTGACCGATTACCGTCGAGGGTGTCGTTTGAAGCCCGAGCCGTAGGCGAGGGCTTTAAAACAACACCCGAGATCGGGAATCGCACTTTCTCTCGAGTGATACATAGTGCTTTATACTACACCTACGAGGAAAATAAAAAACTAAATCTTTATTAATTGAAATTTATATTGAAATTGTTGCAGTTAGTGAAGCTTAATGTAACACTTTTTAATTGATTTCTGTGGTAAAAGGTTATCAATCAGTATTTTTGCTGTTTCCTTCAACTGCGGCGGAGTTAAAAAATCTTCATCATCACTATCACTACTTATCATTTTGATAGTTTTATTTTACTTTTCTACGAAAACTGAATCCTCAAACAACACACAAATTGAAAATGGCGCCAATGGCGTCTGCAATTTTCACATGTTCTTTTTTCAAATTGTTTGACACCATCCAACACACAGCTAGTGGCCAGTGTCATTTTGCGAACTTGGAGATAAAAACTCACTGTAAAAACTTTTTGGCTTTTGATATTTAGGTTACCAGCGCATAGTCTCACATAAAATTAAAAAAGAAAAACCACGTAAGAAATGGATTTTCATACACTTTTCTCTCCCGCTCAGATGCGTTTTCTCGCCGCATATTTGTTCGATATGCAATGACGTACTTTCTACCGTAAATTTGATAAAGTATCAAGGTACTTTCCGAGCAGGTGTAGTATAAATATATTTTTCCTACCGAGTTTCTTGTTATCTATAAAGCTCAGGCGCTCTGTTTTTTAAACCTATGCGCATATATTAGGTATATACGGTATATATAGGTCTATTTTTCAACCTATACGAAGTTAAAAAATAGACCCTTTTACAGTTCAGTTCTATAACAGTATCCATTTTACTACCTTGTCTTCCTAGCGTAACAAGTCCTTTCCCTTCCTAACCCTGTTATTTTCCGCTCCCCCCTCAGGCCGGACCCCCCGATGTCCATCAACCCGACGGAGATCTACCACAAGCATGTGGGCATGGTGCCCAACTACGCGGGACACGTGCCTGGATGTGTGTTCCGGTAAGTACAACCACTGTAATGTAATGGTATTTAACAGTATTGTGACTCGGTCCTCTCTTTGAAATAAATATCTACAGCCCCGCGTGGCCACGCAGAACAATACGGCGCTATGTCTGCCCGCGCACACAAGTCGGCGGATGAGAAGTTAGCAAAGTAAAGGGATTTTAAGAGACAGATATATAAGTACCTACTCATCATCATGAACAACTATTACCTGGACCAAACTCGAAAAAAGATTTGCGGTTCTATAGTTCATCGAATCTCTACAAAATGTATGGAACAGCTGATTTTTTTCGTCATTTGAGAGTTGGTCCCAACATAAAAGTTGTTCATAATGATAAGTTGAAGTAAATTTAGACGTGCCTGTAAAGTTAGTGCTTTTGTTTGTAGGTGTAAGCTCTATTCATCTAAACATGTTCTTCCCCCCGTCGTACCTCTTGTAAAGGTACGATCAACTTTCTAACACTTGCTGACCTTTTGAAATACCCGTACGTTTAGTTAGTAATGTGATTAGTGCTCGACGGTCAATCCATAGGTAGAGTTTGTGCAAAAAGAGAATCGTCGTAGGTGAGGGCGCCCGTGTGCGTTTTTACATACTAATTTTGTTACGTTGCCAACACTGCTCTGTCATTGCTAGTACAACGAAGTGTTTGATACTTGGTAGACACCAATTCGGTTTTCATCAGTACTCGCGTCTACCAAGTAGTCGGTACCTTGGCTGCTGATTCAAATCTTATTGTTAGTTCACCGCCTACAGTTCTGTTTTTGCACAAACTCTATGACATTTTTTTAATCTGCCATGTCGTGTGCTATTGTATTTGCCAGAATGCAAAAGAGCGAAATCGTAAAGCTCTCAGCTGTAAGTGCCACAGTAAATGTGTCGTCATATCCACAAATGCAGACACAGTAGAAAATCAGATGACTAACCACTACCGTGTGCCGTAAATTCATAAAATGTATTTAAAATGTCAGCGGCAGCGTCTGTGGCTGTGGTATAGGCCGCGTCATAGAAGTTGGCGGAAATGAAGTTAGCGTTGCTGCGCAATATTCAATCCTGACTGAAACGCACGTAAAGCCGCGCGTTGATTGGATATATGCGCAGTTTGTAGCTAACTTCATTTTCGCCAACTTGTATGATGTGGCCTATAGCACGCTCGTTTACGATGGTACTTATTAATAGTCAACTATAATTCGACCGGGAAGGGGAGTGAGACAGGTACGGGCGGCGGGTCCATGCTGTCTCAGTCCCCCTTCGTCGTCTATCTCCGCTCCCCTGTACCCGCGCAGGCGAGGACTGAGTTAAGCGGTCGGATTATAACTGTATTGTAATTAATATCCAGATTTGGGAAGACGTACGGCAATGACACGAGGGATGCCAAGAGATGGCTGCGAGGAGACTTCTCGTCGTGAATCTAAGACGCTAATGAATCCAGTTACAATGCTGACCTGACTACCACAAATCTATAGTGATTTCAACAAATAATTGTGGATACTAATCGCGAAAGCTTATACCATCAAGTGATTTTAATTTCGTACAAACAAAATTTACCTTGACTCTTTGGAATAATAAATGAAGACAAACTGTGAAGATGCGTTTACTTTCAGTACTCATCTAAGGGATATCTATTTTAGGGGTCCCTTTGATACTTCCGTAAACACATACTCATTCATCAGCCCTAAGACGTCCACTGTTGGACATAGGCCTCCCCTAATGATTTCCAATAAGACCGGTAGATAGCGGCTTGCATCCAGCGCGATCCTGCGGTCCTAATAAGGTCATCCGTCCACCTTGTGGGTGGACGTCCTACGCTGCGCTTGCCGGTACGTGGTCTCCACTCGAGAACTTTTCGACCCCATCGGTCATCAGTTCTCAGCGATATGTGCCCTGCCCATTGCCACTTCAACTTGCCAATCCGCTGGGCTATGTCGGTAACTTTGGTTCTTCTACGGATCTCCTCATTCCTGATTCGATCTCGCAGAGAAACTCCGACACAAATACTGAATTAAATTATTCAAAAAAAAATTATAATATCTTGGTTCAATTTTCCAAAAAATATTCAAAATTATTTTATTTCAACAAAAGTAAATAAATATGTGTATATTCATATCATTACAGAATGATGCATATATAACATTTATATCACAAGTTATCAGTTAGTTTCCGGTGGTTTCTTTGTACTTCATTGTTTCTTAGCGTTCCATTCCTTGAAGAGTTTCTCAGCCAGCGCCAGATTTTCGTCTTTCTGTAAAATATTAATAAAATACTATTTATACTCCACACTACTATTTTTGGTCATTTCATAGAGTTGGGCCTGCTAGGAATTGAACCCAGCACTGCCTTTATAACGCCGGCTGACGTGTGTATACTAACGTGTAGGGTGACAAACTCTTTCCAGCAACCCTAGCATGCCAAAGAGATTAAATCATTTTATCCACTTTGTCGTAATATCAGACCATAGTTTTTTTCCTTTTTACCGACTTCCAAAAGAGGCACTATGTTCGTCTGTACGTTTTTTAAACACGATTTTATTAGTTTTACCTGTATGGTATATTTGTTGCTTTTAACCAACCCCTCTGAGCTCGATTTTGACCTACTTTGAGCGATTTTCTTCAAACTTTGCACACCTATCAAAGACCGATGTCAATGAATTTATAAAAAAAAAATATTACTCCTAAGCGTGTTTTTTTCAAACAATATTTATATTGTTTTTGTGTATGTTCATCGATATTTTCGCTAATTGAGAACCGATTCAAAAAAAAAACTTTAAGTTTAATATTTCCGAGGTGCATTATTATAATATACTACGGAACTAATCGCGCACTAAAAATCTCAAATCAAAAATCTGTGTTCAAACCGCGAAAGGTTAAAAACAACATTTCTGAGGTGGTCCCATTAAAATTTTATCGAAATCGGCAGAGCAGTTTTTGATGAATCATATACATGGATGTCTTAAGGTCTTTGTGTTTTAAGGGAAAAAAAACGGTCGATTTCCGGCAAAACTAAAAGTCCTATCGAAAAAAGTCAAATGGCAAAGTTTCGTAGGTTTCGTAAAGCAATTTTTCGTAGGTCACTCAGGTATATCTACTCAGGTATATATAATTTATTTTAAAATAGTTATAAATAGGCATCTACGCATATAATTTAAAGAAGATTCGACAACTTTCTCCAAATATTGTAGATGTCTTATTAAATATTAATTTTATTAACTTATTTGTTTGTGAATTATAGTAGTTTATTTTTATTTGCAATTTTTTTGTTATCAATGTAACATGTAATTTAACGTTTTTCGAGTAATTAAAGTGTAAATTTTAATAAATAGCTCAAAATTATTTATAATAATTTAAAAAACTTTCGAATTCGAGTTTTTTTCGATTTTTTGCATTTTCTGAGAAGATTTACTATAGTAACATATATATTTTTTTTCACCATCGGAAAGTAGAGATTTCAACAAACAGAAAACATACCAACTTTTTGAAAAAAGCTGATATTTTGACGGTTGAATTTTCGATTGAAAATTAGGGTGTTTTTTCGATATTAATTCAAAATAAGGTGAAAAAAATTAATATTTTTAATCAAATAAATTACAGCGTATTTGGGACATAAAAAGGTAAGTTTTCACCAAATTTCGTTAAAAAAAAGTATTTTTGTAAAAGAAAAAAATAAAAAACCAAAAACTTGGTTTTTTGGATTTTTCACATACATTTTGAGGTTATGTGAAAAAAGTGTTAATACAAAAGTTTTAGATCTTTTTATTACCTACAACTTTGCCATTTGACTTTTTTCGATAGGACTTTTAGTTTTGCCGGAAATCGAGAAAAACCGTTTTTTCCCCTTAAAACCCGCCCTCCCCCCCATCCCCTTCCCGACCTCAGATCGCCCGTAAATTATTTTTCCTTTTATTTTTATAATATTCCCCTCCTTTTCTAATGGGTTTCATCCTACTATTATTTTTTTTCACTCTTTATTATTTTTTAAGGCTTCTACTCTGGTCTACCAAACTAAGCAAAGCTTGTGATATGGCTGCCAGAGACTGATATACTACATACACTTATTTTTAAATACATACTTATATAGATAAATAACAATGACGGATGTCCACGATGCACATTTCCTTCACGAACTTTGTCAAAAGGATCGGTTGCAAGCAGTTGGTATCTAACAAATTCGCGTCTCACATGTTTATAGGAGAAAAACTAAATAAAGAGATAGTGTTACATCCTACTAATATTATAAACGCAAAAGTTTGTGAGTATGTATCGATGTTTGTTACTCTTTCACGCAAAAACTAATGAACGGATTAAGATGAAACTTTGCAATAATAATGCTTATACATCAGAATAACACAATGGCTATAATTAATTATAAAGATATTGCGTGAAACGAAGTTCGCCGAGTCAGCTAGTATCTAATAAATTGAAATGTTACCTTAATGTAGCAGAATCTGACGTAATCCTCCCCTAATTCCTTGTGTTCCTTGGAGTAGAAGGCGGTGGGAGGGATGGCGACGACGCTGGCCTCCTTCGCGAATTTCTTCGTGAACTTGTAGTCCTTGTTCGGGTCGGGCTCGGACGACAGGTCGATTTTGTTCGCTGGAAAAGAAATAAATCTTAGGTCTTTTTAATTAAGTAAAGCACAGATGTTACTCACGCTATATTTAAGTAGAAAACTGCTACTAACTATAACTGCGCTAAATGCGATTGAAACTATAGTAGCAGTTTTCTACTACAATATAGCGTGAGTGCCTAAAACCACGCTAGTTTACAAAGTGAAACGAAAACCACGCTAGTTTACAAAGTGAAACGAAAACCACGCCAGTTTACAAAGTGAAACGAAAACCACGCTAGTTTACAAAGTGAAACGAAAACCACGCTAGTTTACAAAGTAAAACGAAAACCACGCTAGTTTACAAAGTGAAACGAAAACCACGCTAGTTTACAAAGTGAAACGAAAACCACGCTAGTTTACAAAGTGAAACGAAAACCACGCTAGTTTACAAAGTGAAACGAAAACCACGCCAGTTTACAAAGTGAAACGAAAACCACGCCAGTTTACAAAGTGAAACGAAAACCACGCCAGTTTACAAAGTGAAACGAAAACCACGCTAGTTTACAAAGTGAAACGAAAACCACGCTAGTTTACAAAGTGAAACGAAAACCACGCTAGTTTACAAAGCGAAAAAGTAAAATCTTAGAATAGATGAATCTTATTTTGGAATGTCGAAAAGTACCTAGCATAACTTTGAAATGTTAAGAACGTTCGCCGCTAGACAGGCCTAGGCCTCTCCTACAAGTTTTAGTAAACTTGGGTTACATTCAGCGCACTTCTGCGGTTTGAATGAGGTGGGCCTTGCCTAGTATCGATATGGTTGGACATTAGAATTTGTCGTCAACACAAGGTAAGGTGTGAACTACAGTAATTGGTAAAACAGCGAGACGGACTAGTACTGTGATGCAGTTGAATTAGGTTCGAATCCAATGGTCACAAGATATTTTTGCATTACTTACTTTTCATAATTTTTTGAATATTAATTTTTGACTGTCAAGCCTCAATTTTTGTTTAATTTCATATTATGGAGCAAGGCTTTTTAAATGACTACAAACATCGTTGGCGCCCGAAAGTGTTGGACAAAGGTGACGTCCACATGTGGTATATTATTCAGAGACAAATCGAACCAAGATGATATATGCATCATTTGAATGCTTGTTTTATGGGCTTTTCAAAAATATTTAATTCAGATTTTTCCATCCCTCCATTTTTTTAAATGTAAAATATATACAACGTGTAACAGAACGGTTCAACAATACTTAAACCACGCATGCTCAGACATATTTAAAACTTACCCCATAAGGTCTCACAATCCTCAGTATGTTAGATTACGAGATAAACCAAGTTAAAGTTTTGCGTAAAATAACCTGATGTCAACCCTAAACTTATCAGCTGACGGACTAATAATAAGTGTAAATAAAGATTAATAAGTGTACAGAAATATTTAGCCTACAAAATCGTGGACGGGCTTTTACACACAAACATTTAGGTAAGTAGGTACATGGTCATAGGTACAAGTTACAAGGTCCTAGATTGATCTACCTAACTCATCTAAACTGCCTAGACTAGAACATGTTGTAAGTACTACCTGTCGCATAAAATTATTACATCGTCTATGTAACACCCTCTCCGATGTAGTAGGACTGTAAAAAAAGATTAACAAAGTTATTTTTTTTCTTGTCACGTCTAAGCACTCTGCCTATTCCACCGGCTCCAAGTCATGTCAAAATAAAAAATACATACCTACCTAACTGCATTGAAAGTTAAATTGTATTTAACTTACAAAGCATAGCTTGAAAAAATTTTAAACACGACACGGAAATACCTAGGTATTATTTTAACTGTAAAAAGAGCGAGGCAGAGAAGCCAAGTACCTAGGTAATATTGAAGTAAAAATGTTTAAGAGCTTGTGGTAGTTTCACTCCCCAAATACATTAAATTGCTTGATTTAGTTACCACAAAAATACTACATTAAAATAGAAGTCACGCGTAACAATAGGTATCAATATCAAACCAAAGTTGGAGCATTTCAATTACGCATCTTTATTTTTATTCTTTTTTATCGGCTTGAAGTCCACGTGGACTGTCCACGCCGACAAACGAGCCAACAAACGAGCCGACAAACGAGCCGAAACAAACACTGCACTAATCACGAATGAGCGGGTAATATGGCGGCTCTTTGAGCTCCGCCGCTTTTTTGAGCGAAAAATATGAATAATTAAAAATATGGGTTCCGTACATTTTTTTGTACTAGTATTATTTTATTATGGTAAAATGTCTAAAGCTTTGTTATTTAGTTTTTGCTACATCCATCCATCCATCAGCCATAGGATTTCCACTGCTAGACATAGACTTCCCCAAAAGATCTCTAATAAGCCCGGTTGGTAGCGGCTTGAAACCAGCGCTGTCTCGCGGTCTTGCTGAGGTCGTCCGTCTTCATAGTGGGTGGACGTCCGGCTGCCGTGGGCTGCGCTTGCCGGTATGTGGTCTCCACTCGAGAACTTTTCGACCCCATCGGTCACCAGTCCTCCGTGATATGTGCCTTATTTGTGTATTCTTCTATGGATTCCCTCATTCCTGATTCGATCTCGCAGAGAGACTCAAGCATAGCCTTATCCATAGCTCGTTTATTAATAAAGTACCACGTCACGCCACTTTCACGTGAAACTTTTACAATACAATACAAGAACAACTTTATTGACACCATAAGTAAAACATAACAGAAGAAGAAATAACGACAGAAGAATGGTACAAAAGGCGGTCTTATCGCTAAAAGCGATTTTTTCCAGACAACATCTCTCTTTTACGTCGTACTCGTACTTTGCGGGCGCTTGTTAACGAGAATGTTTCTACCCAGGAGGTTACGCCGGAGCTACGCACGGTTTTGAGCCGTAATGTGCGTGCGTGAGTTCAGTCGTCAGTACAATTGTACAAAAAAAATGAATTTCGCTTGCTGACCTAGTGACCTGATCTACTTTAAGTTCTGGTTCCGTTGAAATCAGTTTAAAGAATAATAATCCATCCATCCATCCAACAGCCGTAAGACTCCACTGCGGGACATAGGTTTCTCCTATAGATTTCCAATAAGGCCAGTTGGAAGCGGCCTGTATCCAGCGCGTTCCTGCGATCTTTATTATATCGTTAGTCCACCTAGTCGGTGGGCATCCTACGCTGCGCTTGCTGGTCCGTGGTCTCCATTTGAGAACTGTATGGTCCCGTCGGCCATCCGTTTTTCGAAGTTTGTGCGCATAAAAAAAACTTTCACTAAAAACGAAATCCGAAATACTACTGAACCCTAAAATTTTGATTCCAATTTTAATAGAAATAATCGGAATATTTTAGTCAGTCGCTCTCTGACCTTGCGGAAGTGAAGACGTTGTCTATCAACTCTTTCGACGATCGCGATGCCTAGACAGGCAGTCTATGATACCTAACATTCTCAAATGTTTTTTTATGATATTGGTGATATGAATGGCAACAACGGTGCCGCGCACGAGCTAACATTTTGAAGATGGCCGCTTTCTAACCGACGCGGGCGCGCCGGTGGCGGCGGTGGCGGACGCGGACTTCTTAGATGGATGTGTCTAGTGTTTACGTCTGCACAGTACCTACTGGGAACTTTCACGAAAACAGAAACGACCCGGTGCTCGAGTTGGTTCAAATCGCGAGACGCGCATTCTGCAGTATTTTGAAGATAGCCCAAGGACCAGCACGCGTCGGGCAGGAGCGGCGAGGTCCGAAGGACGTTCAACAGCGCCCGCGCACTATGCGCGCCGCGTCCGCGAGCACCTGGACGAGCGGTTTCCGGGGCGGTGGTCCTACATGAGGCGCGGTGTGCTGACCACCCAGGTCTCCGGACTTTACGTGATTAGACCTTTGATCATGGTACATTGAAAATGTTGTTTATTCTGTGCCGTGCGACTCCAGTCCAGAGAGAAGATGAACTCTTTGCATCGTGGCGGAATTTAAATGTGGTGAACGTGAGAAAATCTATGGCTCGACCACGGCTCGACGTACTCGTACCTACGTACCTACTCGGTTGTGCTGCGACCGGGGAGGTTTGCATTTCGAGCCTTTCCTTTGACTTTTATTGAGTGTTTGTGGACGCCCTTGTGTGTGTTAATTTTAAGTAGGTTCCTAAGTAGGTATGTGGCAAATAAAAATAGTGAATTTAAAAAAATGTATCAATTTGTTTTTTTCTATCATTTCTGAGTGCCCATAGGACCTAATTACCTATGTAGGTCATTTTAAACGCCACGATAAGATAGGGTAAGTACATGCTTAAGTACAAGCTAAGTAGTGTCAAGAAACCTTACAATTAGGTAAGTAAATAGATATTTGCCAAAAACAGGATACCTAAATTGATTATCTACTCATGAAAATTCCTAGGTACATATTCAAGTTACGCACTAAAGTAAAACGTTACCTACTTTCTTTTTGCGATCCACGAATTTATAGCTGTTCTTAAAACTGAATTAGGTCTCGACTAGGTCAAGGGACTAGGTCTGAGAATCTGTAGGTAAGTAGCCTCCTTCAACAGCATTAGGTAGCCTAACTAGTTAGCGTGTCAGGCCGACGGCAGCGGGGGAACCAGCAGCGGGGCGCGGAGCCAGCGGCTTTTGAAACGAGGCCACCGACCTCACTAGTTTAGGGTTGTCCAAAATAATATGAAAATAAATTTTTTTAGTTTTATATGGAAAAATTAAGATGACTTTTGAAGTTTGAAATTCATACAGGTGATTCGTGACAGGATACACATACATGCCGTTCAGTATTGTTGAACCGTTCTGTTACACGTTGTATAGTATGAAAAATAAAATACAGCTTTTTATCTTTACTAGTTTAGCAATAGTAAATGTTTCTATCGTTATTTTGCTTCCATTTGTAGCTGATCCTTTCACATTCCTATCTTAATTTGCTAAAATTAAAATTATAGCCTACCAGTGTGACTAGTTAGTAGGTACAATCAGACAAAAAAACACTTAAAAAGTGTGTCTAATTGGTAAAAATGCTTTTATTTAACAATTTGGAGGTTACTTAATCAGGGTTGCTAGAGATAAACTGCCTATTGAGCCAAATATATTTATTTTTTCTACTAAATTCAAAAATAATTTAAAAAAAATCGGAGTGCTCTTTTTTGTTTTTAACTGTTGTAATAGACTCAGAAAAATATGAACTTTCTCGAAATGTAACGAGTGTTGTGGTACGGCCGAAGCGGGTTAGAATTTTTGATTATTATTATACCAGCCTTCATACATTTTGTGAATATGTCCTTTGGGTCCTTTTATCATAAAATTACCTAATCTCGTCCAGTCGGCGATGACGAAGTACCCCGCCTCGGGCAGGGTGGGGTTGAACCCGTTCTCCCGCAACGCCTTGACCAAGAAGTCTCTCTTCGGGAGCAACTCGCGCGCGAGCGACGTGAAGTAGCAGTCTGGTGAACTGATGCGGTTCAGTTCTAACTCAAACGAACGGGCCACTGCTTCCTGAAACATAGAACAATAAACATTTCGACTTGATTAAAACAAGTCATAACATACTAACATACTATCGGACGCGACTGACAGCCGCGACCTAGACTATGAAAGTACACTGAGCCGTGCACACTATCGGACATAACCACGTCACCTACGCGTCGCGGACGTCACCTTCGGACGACCTTGAGCGTTCGGACGTCCGAGAGCGATCTGGCACACCGGATGTCTTAAGACTGTGCACATTGCTAAGTCGCGGCTGTCAGTCGCGTCCGATAGTATGTTTCCGGCTTTAATCAATTATTAACAGACTTGAAATAATGAGGTTCTCAACTCGACTGAATGTTATTTTTTGTGTGTATGTTACGCGATTACTAGCGCCAATTACGAACCGATATTTATGATTCTTTTTTGTTGGGTAGTTCAATACTTCAGATCAGCTGAGCCGTTTTTGAAAAATCAACAAAAATGACTACATAAATAAAAATGCAGGCACATATTTAAGAAATTTTAACGACTACGTTTATTTTGTACATTTTTCGTTTTTTTTTGCATTTTCTGAGAAAAATTACCATTAATGTATAACTATAAAAAAAATCAAAAGTTTGGATTCTTAAATTTGTACATCAATTTTTAAGTTATTATTTAATTATTTATTTTATTAATTACAGGTAACAGCACCATTACAGTTCACACCAAGTTGATGCTGCCCTGACATGTGAAATATAAGACACAAACATAATAGAAATAGAACATAATCATTAGACAAAAAAATATGAGAAGCAAAAAAACCAAACTACTTATTTTAAATTATCGTTTTTCACATATTTTCAGAGCCACTTCTGTGAAATTTGCCAGACTGCATTCGAAAATATTAATATCTTTGGCGATTTTATTTAATAGTGATTGAGCGCGTGACGTACTTAACGAGGTTCGTCCTACAGCTAGGCACTCTAAACGTGGGGAACTCGCGCTTCCTGGAGGTGGCCTCGTCCGGCTCACACAGCTGCAGCGCCGCCAGCAGCTCAGGATGAGCGAGCTCCCCGCGCAGCTCGCGCCACATGTACACTTGCAGAGCGCGACGTCCCACCTCACCTCCAGCTTGCAGTACCCCGCCATGCCGATTACGAACAGGGTGGGGTACATCAGCGGATAATAATCAGCGGTAGACGCCGTATTCCTTTAAGTACAGGAAGCGCGTAATTTTTTTCTGGATTTTTTCCACCATACTACTGTATTTTTCTTCATGGGGATTCCAGACAATGGCACTCGTTTCCAGACGGCTGCGAACGAGTGCATTATACAAAATTCTTATCAACTCCGTACTACGGAACCCTTTGCATTGTCTCAGTATAAAACCGAGGTTTCTAAATGCTTTCTTTTAATGTGATAACGATGTGTAAGCTTGGGTACCATCTGCACGCCCCGGTCCCGAGCGCGACAGCACCGTGCCGTCCACCTCGTACGGATTTATGTGAGAAAAGTGTGAATACACAAGTCGTCGATTTTTTATTACCTACAACTTTGCCTAACTTATTTCCATAAGACTTTTTAGCCAGAAATCGAGATAAGCTGATTTTAATCTTGCCTGGTAAAAATCTGGTAAGCACCCAAATTTTTATACAATTACTAGTTTTTACCCGCGGCTTCGCCCGCATACGCAATATATCATTATAATTTATAGCCTATGTGTTATTCTGATATATAAGCTATATTATTGCAAAGTTTCATCTCAATCCGTTCAGTAGTTTTTGCGTGAAAGAGTAACAAACATCCATACATCCATCCATCCTCACAAACTTTCGCGTTTATAATATTAGTAGGATATAAATTGTATAAATAATTTCATATCACTACATAATATAAAGCAAAACCGCTATCTTTGTGTGTATGTCTGTGTATTTGCTTATATCTTCCATACTAGACAACTGATTGCAATGCGTTTTTCACTATCTTTCAGAAAACATATTTCTTTTGGAAGGTTTATAGCTATAACTTATGAGTTATACCGGGCGAAGTCAGGACGGGCAGCTAGTCTAATAATATGCCAGAATATGTTCTACCGTTACATTTGCTGCAGACAACCACGACAGAGGGGGCTGTCAGTGGCTCCCAATTTAAATAAGACTAGCTGACCCGGCGAACTTCGTTACACGCAATAAATTATAGCCTATATTTGATGTGAAAATTATTTTTATCGTGCTTCACACACTAGGTGTATAGAAACTTTCTTTTTGTGATAAACATTTACGCAACGCAGAGAGCGTTTTAGCTTAATTGGACAAAGCATCTGGGCCGGAGTCCCAGAGGATGCAGGTTCAAATCCTGCGAACGCGTCAATTTTTGAAATGTTTATCACAAAAAGAAAGTTTCTATATTTGATGTGATGTATAAACATTACTATTGCAAAGTTTTATCTCTATCCGTTCAGTAGTTTTTGCGTAAAAGAGGAACAAACATCCATACATAAAAACTTTCGCGTTTATAATATTATAGTAAGTTTTTTAGTGATTTAATCATGAAAGATAACAATGATAGCTAGGCTTTACCTGTAACGGCGAAGCACAAGTGTAGACGCAGTTTTGATGCACTATCTGTAAATTCTTCATGAGGTTCTGAGGTCCGTACGCCCAGCCGATCTTCCACCCCGTTACGGAAAACGTCTTCCCGGCTGAACCAATTGTGATGGTGCGCTCCCACATGCCAGGCAACGTCGCTGGAAAGATCAAGTTTATCTATCTATAAATATAAAAATTGTATCCTATTTAGTACACTTACCGATACATATAAATTATGTTACTATGTCTTATACACCATCCATTCATACACCTCATCGGAGAGACATATCACATTATGTTTCTTGCACATGTCAGCGATCATGGTCAATTATTATCTAGTGAACACCTTTCCTAGAGGAGTGAGTGGCGTGCGATCTTAATCAGATCATTACGATCGCCTTGATCAGAACATTATAATCACCTTGATCAAGTCATTACGGGTCACTGATCAGATCTTTGTGGTCATCTTGATCAGACTTTTATGACCACCTTGATTAAATCATTATAATCACCTTAATCAGATCATTATGATCGTCTTGATCAGATCATTATGATTATCTTGGTGCAAGTGTTGAGACACAGTAATACATAATTACAAATATTTAGTACTCTTACCAATTCTAATATGTTCCTTGGGTTTATACACCATCCACTCATACACCTCATCGGAGAGACATATCACATTATGTTTCTTGCACATGTCAGCGATCATGGGCAATTATTATCTAGTAAACACCTTTCCTAGAGGATTGAGCGGCGTGCAGAATAATCTTAATCAGATCATTACGATCGCCTTGATCAGAACATTATAATCACCTTGATCAAGTCATTACGGGTCACTGATCAGATCATTATGATTATCTTGGTGCAAGTGTTGAGACACAGTAATACATAATTACAAATATTTAGTACTCTTACCAATTCTAATATGTTCCTTGGGCTTATACACCATCCACTCATACACCTCATCGGACAAACATAATACATTATGTTTCTTGCACAAGTCAGCGATCATGGTCAATTCTTCTTTAGTGAACACCTTTCCTAGAGGGTTGTGTGGTGTGTTCAGTATGATCATTTTGGTCCGAGAGTTGAAGAGAGATGCCAGTTCGTTTGGACAGAGCACCCAGTCGGCTGAGGTCATGTTGTCTCCTGTGGTTTTCTGTAATTACCAATAATTCAGTCACAACCATTGCATCTAGTAAGTTCGTATAGGCTGGGTGGCTAGCCCTGGTGTCAGAGTTATTAGAACTGAAGGCCTCGAACATGGCTTAACGGCTTTAAAAACTGGCACCTACAATTTAACGTGTCATCCGAGCCAAGGTAGCGCTCTGCTGGAAAATGTCACCCAAACTAATACCACAGCCCGGACACTCCGCGATTCTTCATACAAAATCTGCTGTCTTACGCACACTACACAGTACTTACTCACAGACAACACACATACGCACGATCGCTACACTTACATTTGTGTGCGTAACGTCTATGGCTGTCAGCAACCACCACGACGTGACGACATGCCGTGTGAGTGAGACAGTTGCGTAATTAATTTGCAAAAATGAATATAAATCTAGTTCTTCCCCATTATCAGTCTAGGTATTTTTTATTAGAAAATCCACCGGCCTGTGCAGCCCGCGCGCAGAGTACGCGATCGGTCCGTGAAGCGCGGGGTTGAAGTGAGGAAACTCAAACGGGTGGGGGGTAACGTGTGACCGTTCTATACGTAGTATTATTATATCTTCTTTGCTAATACTGACCGGAACGTTGCTTTGATCGCTAACCTAGTCAAACTACGCTACAATTGCATTTGAAATTGTATAATGATATGAGATATCAATATAAGAACCTATATAAAATCCTTAATATGGACTCAGCTGTTCCAAATAGAACTTCTGATCGAAGGTAAGAGTAAACAAAAATTTAAATCCTTTTTAAACTTTTTTTGAGCCTCAATCAGGGATTCTATTCTAAAATTAAATCATAAGGACAGCTGATCGTCTGCGTAAATGGCCACGGGACTGAGAGGGAGCGAGAGCGAGCGTTGAAAGTCTATTCTTGTGCGAGTGGGAGGCATGCATAGCATGCAATCCTCTGCCAACGGTAGAAATTATTCTAACGTCTTAAAAATTGGACTCCTGATCGATAGCGGTCGTAGAGTTTGACTAGGAGTTTCTTAGCAATCATCGAAGTTAACCAATGTTAGCCACGGTCAGTGTTTGGATGGGTGACCGAGGGTGGCATTTCCAACGGAGCGCTACCGCACTTAGGATAATATTTTAAATTGTAGGTCTCTGTTGTTCAGTCATGTCAGAGGCATTCAGGCGGCTCGGACCAAATAAAAAAATCAAGACAGGATGCCGTGAACAGACAAGTGAGGCCGGTTTTTTTACCGACGAACCACCGGAGGAGGTACTCAATTCGACGAGTATATTTTTTTTTATGTATAACACACATACTTTTTAGGGTTCCGTACCTCAAAAGGAAAAAACGGAACCCTTATAGGATCACTTTGTTGTCCGTCTGTCCGTCTGTGTGTATGTCAAGACTCTATATCTCGGGAACGCGTAAAGATATCGAGTTGAAATTTAAACTATATACGTAAACCTATGAATTCTTGCAGTTGTGTAAAAGAAAAGCTTCTCAGTAACCGTATAAAAATGTTAGAGCCGTTTATGTCGTAAAAAAAACGCATATTTCAACGCTCACAAAAATCAAAACCTACAGGGTACTTCCCGTTGACATAGAACTATGAAATTTGGCGAAGAGCATTGTCTCAAAGTACACATATAGGAATAAATCTGAAAACTGTACATTTTTATTAAAATCACATAAAAATAGGGCCTCAAAATTCACAAAATATGGGTTCAAAATTCAAAGTGAGTAAATCGTATCAAGTAAGGTATCATATAAAATAACTTCATTAGCACATGCTAAAACAGGTTTTAAATTATTTTAACAATATGTTTGTAAGGAACCCTCGATGTGCGAGCCTGACTCGCACTTGTCCGGTTTTTTCATAGTAGTCCGATTTCAATAATCTTTTATTATTGGAAAGAGTAGGTATACTTTTCCAATTAACTTAAACTGGTCCCATTTAAATGTTATCGAAATCGGCTGAGCCATTTTTGATAAATCAACAATAATGTGAAAAATGCTACATCGATCTGTGCGAAATTTTCGTTTACTCCCACCTGTTCTGAGTGTCAAGTGGGAGATTTGCAAATCAAATCGAATTACTTTTACGTCGCGTTGTCCGAGCGCGCCGTGCACACACGCGAGCACATTGACACACACGCTTGAATTAGCCAATCACAGACGTTGCCGCGCTCGTGTTCCATCGGTTTGGCGCTCGTTACATTACCGTAAAAAATACTCACACTTAGCTATTCAGTTTTCTGTACGTGACACAAGATGGCGCTGTGCCATTTCCATAGAAATCACATCAAACGTTAACGCGGTCGAGCTCGAGCGAAAATCTCGCACTTAGCCCTCTGTTCGCGAATTCTGTACACGGGTGAAGTCGGTCATGCTATTTTTTGCTCTACATGTGGTGTGTCTACATCTTGTTATACAAGTGGTGAAGTGCGTCGGCGTTGCGTCGCCGTAGTTCGACTGACGATTCAAGGCGTAGTTTCCTTGTACGTGTATGTAAATTTTGCTTGTACACAGCGAGGAATAGTTTTGCCGGCCTCACTTGTTTTGTTCACAACATTCTGTCTTGATTTTTATATTTGGTCTAAGTCAGGCGGTTTCAAAACTCTGATGAATGAATTGAAAATGATTGAAAAATTGTACCAACCGGTTTGAGTGGAATGAACTTGGGTGTTCCTCCGGCGGTTCTTATTTGAAAGTCGTAGCAGTCGTAGAACGGCTCGATCACTATCACCTCGTCACCTTGGTCCACGTGACCTGGAAAATATAATATTAGTAATATAATAAATGATTATAATATACAGGGTTATTTTTAATCAATTAGCATCCTCTTAGGGGCTTATTCTGAACATCAAAACTAACAACTTTTGTAAAACTCAAAAAAAAATGAGCTGTTCCACACATTTTGTCGAGGGTGAACGATATTTTTCTATAGAACAACAACTTTTTTTTTTGAGAATTAAAAAAGTCGTAGAACAAAAGTTGTTAGTTTTGATGTACAGAATAAGCCCCTGAAAGGATGCTAATTGATTAGAAATAACCCTGTATAGTTTATAAAAAAAACTAAAAAACACGCTTTCATAGCATATCAAACTAATAAATGTAAAATAATTTTACACTTTTTAGTTTTGATATGCTATGAAAATGCGTGTCTTTTTTTCAACTATATTTATTTTTCACTTTTTAGTAATCGAATAAATGCATTGTCATCGGTGTTTGATAGGTGTGCAAAGTTTAAAGAAAATCTGATCGCTCAAAGTAGGGAAAAACATACAGGTGAAACTAATAAAAACGTGTTAGAAATGACTTTTTTAAAATACAAGCTTTTGAGAACTTGGATATCATGTAGCAGCAAAGTGCGAGTCGAGACAAGTAAAACAAGCCCAAATACGACGGGTCCATATTGGTTAAGGAGATCCTATGATCTTTGCACCCTCATAGGCTATCCGTTCTACGAGCTAATGTGCACTGTCTACTGCCACTTCAACTTCCTAATCCGCTATGACAGTAACTTTGGTTAGCTTGTGTATTTTGTAAGTAATAAGCTTAAGTTTTACCTAAGATAGCGGAGAACAAGGCTTGATAAGCCCCAATGGTGACCAGCACTTCATTCATGGGGTCTATAGTCCGTCCCACTAAAGGGGAATACACATTTGATAACGCTTTCACCAGTCTGGGATGGCCCTGAAAAGTTAACAAAAAATAAAGAGCTATTTAAAACTACTTTTTGCCTGCATCTTTGCCCGCGTTTGATTTTTGTGATATCCTATAGGAACCTTTTATTTTTCGGGATAAAAAGTAGCCTGTGCTGCATTAAGTACCTAACCAAAAGGAGTCGACACTGCAAAGCGTATACCTCTGCCAAAAGTACGCGACCGGCGGTCATGCTATTTATATAAATATATCGGTGTGGTTGCGCTTGTGTTGCGTTAATTTTCAGCTAGTATTAGTTAATTACATTTGTGTGCGTGTAAACTTGCTTATAATTTGGTTTGTGTGCGTTTCTTCACCCCCCACTGACTTGGCAGACTTCGGTGCTTAGGCGTGTCGATTCCTTTTGGTTAGGTACATATCACTTTCACTGCGGAAAACAAGCTGTGCAGTGTCATTTTTCGTCTTTTAAACAATGACTATGTCCATGTCAGAAATTAGGTCAATCCGTTGCTGCGTGAAAGAGGAACAAAGTAAACAATACTTTTGGATTTATAACATTAGTAAAGATTTGGTATATTACACTGTATGTAGGGAACTTTAAATAAGTGTGGTATAGTAAGGGTGGTAATAGGGTAGTTTGGGAATAATAACACTAAAACAAGGAATATTTACCCCTTCTTACAGGGTCCTGAATATTGTGTAGTCTAATACTCTTACTATTAATAAGAAAACTAACCAGCTAGCTTAGCATACGCGACCACGACAAGAGTTTACCGACGTGTGCAAAGGTGACAGATATATGCTTTATTATAACCATGTCACGTTCTGACACGTCGATAGCATTAATTTATGGTCCGTATGCTAAGTCCGCAGGTTAGTCTATCTATACAGGGTTACAGGCTAAGTCGACCTATTCCCGTTAAGCGCGTGTAGTTTACTACGTTTCTGACTGATTTGACTATGAACATCATATCCTAAATCTCACAGTTTTTGAGATATTTGAATTCAAATATGTATTGTGTAAGATGTCTCAAAATATTTATTTATTTACTTTTTATAAAAGGTTAATTTTACGGACAATATTGGGTAGTGAGATCATAAAACATTATTTTACATGTAAATACATTTCAACTTGCTAATCCGTTGGGCTATGTCGGTAACTTTGGTTCTTCTACGGATCTCCTCATTCCTGATTCGATCCCGCAGAGAGACTCCGAGCATAGCCCTCTCCATAGCTCGTTGAGCTACTTGGAGCTTACTAATAAGGTCCATAGTAAGAGACCACGTTTCTGTGCCATAAGACATCACTGGCAACACACACTGGTCGAAAACTTTCGATTTAAGGCACTGAGGTATGTCGGACGAGAAGACGCTACGCAATTTTCCGAACGCTGCCCATCCGAGTTGGATTCGGCGATTGGCCTCTTTGTTGAAGTCGGACCTACCTAACTGGACTACTTGTCCTATAGATAGGCGTACGAGTCAACGACTTCAAGAACCGAGTTTCCAACAGAAATCGGTTTTCGGACGATAAATAAAAATTTACGTGATAACATCGTGCGTCTCAAGCCGATCGCTTATATAGGCTGATTGTGCCTCTCTATTGCTTGTTCCGCGTTCTTGCTTGCACGCGCGGCTCAGGCAGAACGTGACAACTTTTTCGTGCGTGCAGCCGGCGTTTATCGGTTTATAAGACGTTATCATCACGTCAAAACCCAAAGAAAAGGAACAGATACCTAGGTAAAGAAAAGGTGAAAATACATACAGATAAACATAGAACCTCCTCCTTTTTGGAAGTCGGTTAAAAACAGTGTCGTTATAAAATGAGTACATAATATACTGTAGTTTTGGCGGGAACACAGAAAAATCATGTCGCCACATTGTATTATTTTGTTAAACTTGTGTTTTTATCAGTGATGTACTGTACTGTACTGTACCAGCCTTTTTAATAGTCTACTGCAGGACGTAGGCCTACCCACGAATGACAGACAAACAGACAGACAAAACTCTTTATTTATAACCACAATATAAAAAATAAACACTATTTACACATATACGACAAAAAATATGATTATAAAGTATGGCGGCCTTATCACCCATGGCGATTTCATATGAATGACGGGTGATTGGGCCATTTCCACCATTTTTAACTATTTATCAGTGGTAAATAGTTAAAAATTGGGGTATTTCGTTGATTATGAGCTGATTTACGTGCATGAGTGTAGGCAAGTGATATAATGTGACGTATCATGTCGTTCCGTGTTGTTACCAAAACTCCATAGACGCCTCTAGTAAAGTCTACATTGAGGTATGACTTGGACTACGTTTGGACTTGACCGCGATTTTATTGGACTATGACGTGACTACGACAGTGACTATTTTTATAAAATATCAAAAAATATTTATACTTGATACTGGCAAAAGCACAACTATGTGACGCCAAACAAAAGAAGAAGAAGAGTATACTGTTTAAACGTTTTGTAACAGAAACTTGATACCTATAGTTTATCTACCTACACCATGCAAATATCATACGACAGTAGTATGGTACAGCTATATTACACTGCTTATGTAAAGCATGACTTGCTTATAATTTATTATCAGCATGATTAGTATTATTTACTCATATTTATGTAGAACGATAACCATGATGTGACATTATTATGACCTTAAGATAATACTGGTGTAACTATGTGATTCTGTGATACAATTTATAGCGAAAAATACGCAATTAAAATACAAAAATTGTACTGTATCAGCCTTTTTAACAGTCTACTGCAGGACGTAGGCCTACCCACGAAGGGTGTTTGGGCCATATCCACCACGCTGGCCCAGTGCGGGTTGGTGGATTCACATACGCCATCGATATTTTTCTACTGACATATGCTGGTTGCCTCACGATGTTTTCCTTCACCGAAAAGCCAGCGGTTTTAAATTCCGTACATAAATTCCAAAGAACTCATTGGTACGGTAACGGGATTTGAACCCATGACCTCACGATTGTAAGGCGGGTGTCACTACCATTAGACCACCACGGCTTAAAATTGTACATATATTTTAAATTAGAACAATAGCTACAACTAACAAATTGTTATTAATTAATTAAGTTTTGTCAGGTCACCATAAATAAAAAAAAAGCTGTGAGCTAGCTGGATAGTAGGATTTAAATAGGCATGATGGCTGGGTGGTACAGCCGTGGTGGTCTAGAGGTAGTGACACAGGCCTTACAATCGTGAGGTCGTGGGTTCAAATCCCCGGTCCCGTACCAATGAGTTCTTTGGAATTTATGTACGGAATTTCACACCACTGGCTTTTCGGTGAAAGAAAAGATCGTGAGGCAACCTGCATACGTCCATAGAAGAAATTCGATGGCGTATGTGAATCCACCAACCCGCACTGGGCCAGCGTGGTGGATATGGCCCAAACACCCTTCGTGGGTAGGCCTACGTCCTGCAGTGGACTATTAAAAAGGCTGGTACAGTACAGTACAGATGGCTGGGTAAAATAATAATTATTATAACTAGTTCGTGACTTAGATTATCAATAAATATTGGACACATATTTATGTTTTCTTTTGTCAATCACAAACAACTCATTGAGAAAAATAATCCTTGCCAAAGTTCAGTATGCTGAGTGTGAGTTTTGTCTTAAACATGACGCGCTCGCCGCGAGCGCGTAAGCATGTAATTTGTATGAACTTGCTCTCGCACAAAGTGTTTCAAAAACGCGCCGCTAGTGGCGCTGTACGTTTCTTCATACAAATTACATGCTTACGCGCTCGCGGCGAGCGCGTCATGTTTACGACAAAACTCACACTCAGCATACAGGAGTGAGGACTCGTGATATCCAATCTTGACTGAAGCTCATATAAAGCTAAATAAATAATAAAATAAATAAATATTTTGGGACATCTTACACACGGCCTCTGACCCCAAACTAAGCAAAGCTTGTAATATGGCGGCCAGAGACTGATATACTACATATACTTATTTTTAAATACATAGTAAATAACACCCAGACACAGAGCAAACACTTATGTTCATCACATAAATATTTGCCCTGGGTGGGGATCGAACCTACGCCTCTTTGATCCAGAAGTTAGGGTAACTAACCCGAGCCTGAACCTGAGCCACCGAGGCAGTAATTTTGTTATAAAATTATATTTCTACATTCGGAATAAGCAAATACTCTTGTCATCCATTTTTGTTTTTGTAATTTTACAAAGCGCATACGGCAAAGATTAAGTGCTAAAAAGCAAAATGAGTTTCTAGAGTTTTAAGCGTTCGATATTCTTGCCAGGACATTATTGCTGTAGTGAAATTATTGTTTTTTTTTACACTAACCACTGAGCCACTGAGGCTGTCCGTTGATTGGGTTTGTCGCAGCTTGTAACAAACTTCACATTTGCCGACTTGTATGATTCGGCCTACACTTTCCAAAGGATACTCAAAATTCAAAAACGAGCTGTTCGAGTACTAGCCAATGCTAAATATAAAGAAAGTTGCAGGGATCACTTTAAAAACTTGAAAATCATGACATCAGTCGCATGCTACATAAATTAAATTCTAAAATATGTTAGACTCAATATTGACAAGTACACTATTAAAGTTGTTAAGGATAGAAAAACTGGCCAGAATAGGACACTTCTACAACATATGCATTTCAAACTGTCAATGGCCAAGCGATTACCTATCCTCATGGGTAGTATCTTGTTTAACAAGTTGCCGGAGTGTGTTAAAACCACCATTAGTGATGCAGTGTTTTTAAATAAACTGAAAACGCTTCTATTGGAGAGAACTTTGTACAGCATAAAGGAATATCTATCTAATGACTATAGTGGCCTCAATACCTGATTAATTACCATTTGACGAGTAAGTTTTTTATGACATTTAACATATTACAATATTTTGACATTTTTTATTATTTTCTTAGAATTTGACATTATTTAGATTTTTTATACACTTTATTGCCCCTTTACAGCATTATTGAATAATTTTGTACTTGCATTAAATGACGAGACCTATTGTTGGCGGTACTATGTATTATTATACAGATTTTGTATTTTATTTATAGTATTAAGCTCGATAAGTCAATAAATGATTCTGATTCTGATTCACTACACTACTACACAAGTTGCGGAAACCCAATCCTCATACAGCTGTTAAGTGAGCTTCACTCAGGATTGGGTTAACTGTAGCTTGTAGCTAACATCACAACCACCAAACCAACTGCAAGCACTCTAAGGCTGCCTTCCCCAATCTAAATAGAAACATCACAAACGACCTATTAAAGTTGCAGCGGCAAGACCTCCGACTTATGGTAGGACTCATAACTGGTCACTGCAACTTAAATAGTCACTTGTATAAACTAGGAGCCACTGACAGCCCACTATGTCGCGGCTGTTTGCAGGATAACGAAACTGTAGAGCATGTTCTGTGGCACTGCAAAGCCACAGAAGACACTAGAACAGCTAACGGATTGCATGATGCCTCTGCATTATCATCATCTCATTCACCATCTAAGCTACTGGAGCAGTTATGCCAGCGGCCCAGAGCCACGCTCCGTTACTTTAAGGAGCTGGGCTGGCTCGGGTAGACGCTGGAGGGGGAAACGCACAAAACACCCCATGCGGGATGTCGGTGCGGGACTTATCGCCCCCAATTCAAATTAGAATTAGAATCACAACCACCAAGATGTTTGATTCAGCCTTTACTTACAAAGCCTCGAGTATACTGGTGGTTAAGGAAGTTGGGTTCGACTGACAGCTCCGAGAGGCACTTGGTGACATGCTCAGGGGCATGGTAGTCAGGGAACCCCTGGCCAAGGTTCACCGCAGGTTTGTAGTCTGCCACCAGCTGGACATACTCCACCCTGGAATGATATTATAATCATCATTTACCTACACAGAAACATGATCTTTCACTATGGGCCTTATTAGTAAGCTCCAAGTAGCCCAACAAGCTAAGGAGAGGGCTATGCTGGGAGTCTCTCAGCAAGATCGAATCAGAAATGAGGAGATCCATAGAAGAACCAAAGTTACCGATATAGCTCAACGGATTTGCAAGTTGAAATGGCAATGGGCAGGGCATATAGCATGGGGGACTGATGACTGATGGGGTCAGAAAGTTTTTGAGTGGAGACCACGTACCGGCAAGCGCAGCGTAGGACTTCTACACACAAGGTGGACGGATGACCTCATTAAGACCGCTGGATGCAAGCTGCTTCCAACCGGTCTTATTGGAGATCCGTAGGGGAGGCCTATGTCCAGCAGTGAACCTCTTATGGCTGATGGATGGATGGACCTACACACCATATCTAAGACCCAGTTCACACTAGTCTCTGTTTTACTGGTCCAATTTATCACATACTTTAAATGTATTAGAATACTGTTTCAGTATTGAAGTTGATCTTAAACACCATAGATGGAAAATAAATGTATCTGATAAAATGGACCAGTAAATCAAACTGCCTGTGGAATGCTGTAATGTATTACAATCTTGTATAATAGTGTTCGTAATCAAAGTCCTCAGAAATGGCATGACCATTTTTTTGTATACATTCACTGTTTGAGAATTGTACAAACTATTCTCTATTTACACCCCTATTACAATTATTTTTCGGTACTTAGAGGTAAGATATTTTTTTGCTGTTTGCCCGCTCCTCTAGTTGAGATATCTATAAGATTTAAAAACACATACAAATCTAAATACATAATTAATACTGTTAACTGATGATGCGCCCAATATTTTGTTATAAGGAGACCACATAATTATGATCAATTCCAGTGAAAATGTGGACAGATAACCTGATTAAGAATGCATGATCTTATTGGATATAAAAGTAAGTTTGTATAGGCCGGGTGGCTAGCCCTCATGTTAGTTTTTAGGCCGCCTGAAGGCCTCTGACATGGCTAAGGTAAAAACGGTTAAAACAACCGGTACCTACAATTTAATGTGTCATCCGAGCCACAGTAGTGGTATCTTATTGGATAAATAAGTAGATAGTATAAGACAGGTTTTTTTACAGCAGTGGACATAGAGTACTCTTTGCATTGAAGTACCTATATTAGTTATCTGATAAAGTAGCTTTAATGCCTTTTGCCAAGCTGGGATTATGCAAAATCAAATATTAGCTTGTAGTCAGGGTTACAGGGCACAAAGAGTACTATTATTGCCCCTGGACCACTTTTGGTACTGCTTTCATTTTGCATAGATACTTGTTTTGCATGATCAGCTGAGCTATCAGTAGCCATAATTATGTAACATATGTCTATAACAATAGGGTTCACTTTTGCGTGGTAAAATTAATAACATCTTAAGACACGAGAAAAATGTAAATCGACATACCTAGTTTTTAACATGGTTACGCAAGGGAATCGAATCGAATTTCCTTTAAACTAATTATACAAGTAATTTCTACTGGTTACATACCAAACGCTCTTTTCGCCTTTGCCAAATCTTGCCGGTAACGAAAACTTTTCATCCGTAGTTGTCATTGTAGCTAATGCTCTATTAGAATTCCTTGTTAGCTTCTGTAGCGCCTTTATAGAGCCACAGGGTTTTATTACAGCTCCAGACACCGTTTGCACCCACCTAAACATTTTAGAAATTGACAAAACAATAAATAAATTCTAACCTAAAACTACGACAGAGCGTCAAAACTGCACTGATAACATTTTACGCACTTTACGCAGATAGTGATCAACATACGCGTCGTAATCGGAAGGTCGTGAATTGATTAATGTTTTAATTAACTCTTTTTGTTGTTACAAAATGCTAATAATTTTCATCAACAAGCTATTACGAAGAGACATTTTAAATTAGGCGCGTAGCAATTGACATTGACAGTTGTGTGATGTGACGTACAAACGCATTTTATTTTAATGAATTACGTACAACGAAACGGTATATAAAAATCTTTGTTTCCTCTTGGTGTCTTATGTCTTAGCATTGTCTTAGACCCTGAGCGTAGCGAGGGACTCTATACAGTTAACTCCCGAGCGCAGCGAGGGTGTTTTAAGTTAGTATGTTAGTCTTAGGTGACAAAAATGTTTTAAATACCTATATTTTTTTTATTGTATGACTTTTTTTTATTTTTATGTCCATTTCTGTTTATTGATTGTTGACATGGTTACTTATGAATATATTTTTGTGTAACATTTTCTAGGCTATATTTGAAATTTTGTTATTGACATTCTAAGTATATTTGAAATGTCAAATATTCTTAGATCTAAATTCATAATTTTTACATTATGAATTTCAAAACGTTTATTTGAATATTTGTACGCCACCACGACAAGAACATGCACTCTATTATTCTTTGAAAATCTGTATACAACTTTGTATGTTGTTTGCATTACCGTGTTTTTATGACCAATAAATAATCTTGAATCTTGAAGTTATATTTATAGTCCTGAGTGAAGCGAGGGGTTCAAGTCGCCCAAGACGAAGACAGACTTGGTTCTAGTGGTACATACTATACTTTTCATATATCCTGTGAGAAAATAAAACCCCAAGAATATGAGTAATATTCATGTCATAAACTCACTAAGTGTAGGTATTCACTAGCTAGCACAGAACAAACAAATCATTTATTTAACAGCTTTCCTTCTCTCTTCTGTACTAAGCAGCTCGGTATTTTTCACAATAAAAACAAATGAGAACGTACCTACCTACGTGCTACCTACAAATTTTCATAGAATTGCACACAATTTATTAAAAAATAGAGAATGTAAATACTACATGAAAAATATAAGACCATGGCCAGCTCGATTATTATGGCCTAGTACCTACGTGCATTGCAAAGAGATTTTTTATTCTATAAAATCGAACTAATACAGGCACCAAAGAGGTTTCATTCTGTGAAGTCGAGTAGAACCTCCTTAGCTTACAATGCCAGTTGCCGTGCAATGTAAAGAGGTTATATTCGATTTTTCAAAATGAAACCTTTTTACGATGTCCTTAAATATTCTCGGTTGAGAAATTTTCATACGAATTAGACGTTCCAAATTTAAATCACTTTACTACCTAGGGAGTTTCATACGACATTATTGACCTGCCATAGCCCTCGAGATTGTGTTAAGACAATAATGACTCGTATTACGTTGAGATTCTATGGCATTTAATCGGTCATTTTCGAGCAGGTGGTATGAAAAAATATAAAAGCTTTTATATAACTGACCTACAGCGTTAACCTTAAAATTTTTAGTGGTCTAGATTTGTTCATTAAAATGTTTCGACGTCTAAATAGGTATTTTATCGCTCAGAAAATAAAACGAGGAAAATAAAATTAATAACTTTATTCACATTAGAGTAGGTACCCATTATATTTACTTTGTGTACACCAAAAGGAAGTTACATACGAGAACTGGAAAGCTTACGTGCATCGCAAAAACGTTCCGAAGAGTAAAACACCAACATTGGAATGTATCTCTTTCTACCAGTGTATCCATACAGTAACTTCATATAATACAAAATCTACAATCTAAAGACAATCTACAAAACACTAAGTATATACCGTCGAAAGGTCAATAAAAGAATGAGGGAAATCATTTGTATTTCAGGTGGTATAAATCTGAAATTTAAATATTATTAAAAAGAGGGTTATCTGCTTACCCTGTACTAAGTGAAAATGATTGGTTGATTAAAAGCATCATTACGAACGTTTACTATGAGATCAACCCAAAATTCTAGAAAAAAAATTCAGCTGTTCCATACCAAACTGAAACTCGGAACTGACAAAATGTATGAAACAGCTGATTTTTTTCTCAAATTCCTGGTTGGCAGTAAACCTCCTTTCGGCTGAGTACATCAGTTTATTATATTATCTCTACACTATCATCTTAACGCCCTCAGCGCCTCCCACCCGCTAGTAGACATCTTTGCTGACGAATGGACAACTATTATTGCTAAAAATATTCTTTTATATTGCGAGGAGTCAAATTGTGATCTCAAATATTCTTAAGATTAATAGTAGGTATAGGTAGTTAGCGTAACAAATCATAACACGTTGTTGTTCTGTTCTATTTTATGTAATTTTTTAATTCTTAGTCTTTAAGGATAAAAAATGTAAAGCCTAGTATTAAGTGCTGTAAGTTACATTTTCTATAAATAAACACTTGAAAAAATTGAAAATCACAACTTGCTCTTGACCAGTTTTGCTTACACTCACAAACCTTGTTAGAATATACTAAACCATCTTGCCAAATATAATAGAAATCGGCTGATAAAGAGCGCGACAGCAAATTATATCTACCTGTAGTTACCTAGCAGTACTAGTTACTAAGTACAAAAAAGTTCATTATTTTGCTATTATACAAGAAAAGTACATAGCTCATAGAAGTTCTTAGTTGATTGCGATGACGTACTGACGTACTCGTACGTAGTATTAGATTAAATAGTAATTTCTTCTCTCTACAACCTAACATTACAATTCCGAAAAGTTGTATTGTTATTGTCACCCTACACAAGAAATTTGTAAACAAACGTAAGAAATTTACCTAATAAATGAAATTCCACAACCAGCATATAAGCTTCACTATTACAGCCCTTAACGAATTTTTTTTCCCAATTTTCCATGTATAAAAATATTCATATAATATACAGATATATAAAATAATCTACCATCCAATAGTTTTATTATCACTGTTAATTTTCGAGAAAGGGATAACGCCCCACAGTTGTTGCTGTCCTGCTCGGGACGTTTTTTCCTTTTGATAAGTAAGAAACAAATGTGAACCTTTTGCCTATAGCAATAATGTACATTTTTATATTTTAAATATTGCTTCGTAAGCTTTCCAGTACTGGTATGTAACTTCCTAGGTGTACACTACATGTAGTGTAATATTATGTAGAAGATAGCTTTCACCAATAGGTAAGCACAAACTATAGGTATTAAATAATTTATCAATAAAATACCTATTCAATACAACTAATTTTTTGTGGCATTCCATTTACTTAGAAGTTTTTCAGTCAGAGCCAGGTTTTCATCTTTCTGTAATAAGAAAAAATGTTTAAGAATGAAGTTGGTCAGATTTAGTGCAGCAGCTTCAGCAGCAGAAGGGCGACGGTACTGGAGCAAATAATGAAAGTTTTGAATACAATACCTTTATAAAACAGAATCTGGCATAGTTTTCACCAAGATGTTTGTGTTCAGCAGAATAAAACGCGGAAGGTGGTATGGTGAGAACGCTTGCTTCTTTAGCAAACTTCTTGGTAAACTTGTAGTCTTTGTATTTGTCTGGTTCTTCAGAGAGATCGATTTTGTTCGCTGAAAAGATAAAGTCATAAATTAGAGCTTATTTTAAGTAAATAGGACAGTTAAAATATTCGTAATAACAGGTACTTATGGTAATTTTGTTGCACCTATATTCCTTTTCAATTTCACAAATTTGATTTTATACATCAAAATGATACAGATTTTCTTCATTAATATTATCAACCATTATCTAATTACCTATATCGTCATATTGTACCTACTACCAATTCGGCAGAAGTTAGCGGATGCATAAATAGGTACCGTTATTAAAAATGTCAAAGTTATATAGCTACCTAATTTACTTATTTTAAAGTTTTATATCACGGGATTGTACTCACGTTTATTTTTAATAGTCATTACATAGTACGACAATAGTTTCGATCGCATTTGGCAATCTTTCTCAAGTCTAGTGCTAGCACTCGGAGCCGTCCTTACCTAATTTAGTCCAATCAGCAACAATGAAATAACCCGCTTCAGGCACAGTGGGGTTGAATCCGTTATCCCTGAGCACTTTCACGATATAGTCCCTCTTGGGTAGAAGTTCTCGCGCTAATGAGAAGAAGTAGCACTCGGGAGAATCATATCGCGCCAGTTCATATTCCAGTGATTTTGCTATTGCTTCCTGAAAACGGCAAAGTTATTTATAAATTGTTTGATTCATTTTCGTGGCTCTTATTTAGGTGAAATGATTAAAAGAAAATTAATACCTATTTTAAATAATACCTACCCACCCATATTACTAAAATAAAAGGTAAATATTACATTACTTACTAAATAAAAATAGCCTGAATGTAATACTGATATTCATCCCTTCTTCTAGCCGCCCAGTCTTTACGAACTTACATACTTTTTATCCCTTAAATAAAAATATCCTGCTGTCAGCAATGCTCTGCGTACAACTCACATAAATATTACAACTCTTTGGTACAACTACAGTTTACTAATTCATTGTACCAGAACTTTAAATTATAGCAACTAAGCCAATGTCACGGAAGGTACTCGTAGAATAATAATATTCTTGATGTTAGGTAGGTAGGTAATTATTAAACTTAGATAATTTGCAAGTTGTGTAGTGATTGCACTGTGCTGAAGAGATAATTAAGAATACATATTTACCTGAACTGGAGTACAGCATGTGTAGACACAGTTCTGATGCACCACTTGCAAGTTCCGCATAAGTTCCGCGGGCGCGTATGCCCAGCCTGTTTTCCATCCGGTTACGGAAAAAGTTTTCCCAGCTGAGCCGATCGTGATAGTCCTTTCCCACATCCCGGGTAGAGATGCTAAAATATAAATTGATAAGGTCTTTTAGACTTCTCATATTATTTTATAGGGAAATGATAAAATCGTTGTATAAAACGCCACTGTTGATAAATATAAATAAAATATATATGTTCTACAGTGTAACTCCCATTTAGGTTTTTTTTTTGCTTTTAGATGAACTTGTTTCAAAATGCAGCATAATTGCAAGTTCTTTTAGAGCTAGTTATAATACAAATTAAATGAATTATGATTTAACGTAAGTAATTTATAAACATAGTGAGTAATTATAGATTGTTTTGGACTATTCAAAAGCGTGGTGTCTGTGACACCCATTTGTCGTAATAAAATAAACGCAACTAAAATAATAACCTTACCAATTCTTATGTGTTTGTTTGGTTCATATACCATCCATTCGTACACTTCATCAGCTAAACACAAAACGTTGTGCTTTTTGCATAGATCAGCTATTACTTCTAACTCTTCCTTAGTAAATGCTTTGCCCAACGGGTTATGAGGAGTATTCAGAATAATCATCTTAGTTCGGGAATTGAAGAGGGATGCCAGTTCATTGTAGTCGAGTACCCAATCTCCTGACGAGATCTCGCCATCTGTTTTTCTCTGTAAGATAGCGTAACCGTTTTGAAATAAAGGCTTAAAATAACACACATTCTTTAAGTAAGTTATATTTATCGTAATTATGATAAATAGATAATTCAAAAGATATGTCATCAACTCACTGGTTTTAAAGCTATGAATTTTGGTATACCTCCAGCAGATCGAATCATGAAGTCATAGCAATCGAAAAATGGCTCTATAACTATTACTTCATCATCTGTGTCCACATGACCTGTAAATATTTTTTTCTTAGAATCATTACAAATTCGTATTCTAAAAAATTATCATATTTTGAGGCAAATTACAGTCACTTATACCTACCTAAAATAGTTGAATAAAGAGCTTCATACGCGCCACTTGTTACTAAAATTTCATTATTTGGATCAATTTGTCTTCCTACCAACGGCGAGTATAGTTTAGTTAGGCTTTGAACGAGTCTTGGGTGACCCTGAAACAATTTCAAAAGCGAATAATACATGCAGAATCATATTTACTTTCGCTTAACTTCATGATTTTTGATTATTAAATTGATGCATCTGTGCAGATGAAGAATATTAGAGAATCAAAAAAACTGTACGTTCTTATCTCTAGGTCGTTGTTTATCAGTAACAACAAGTACCTACCTAGTTCCTCCGTTTAATAAGATAAATAACAAGTTTGCAGTAACTAGTGATAAACACGCAAAGTTAAATGAATTCATCTAGGTACGTCTTTAATTATAAATGGTATTAAAATTTTTTCGAACCATGAAACAATTTATAGTTCTTGACAATGCATGAAGCAAGTTACGTAGAAGGCGATGTTTTTTTTCAAGTTATATTGATTTGATTAAGAAAGGCTTTTACACAATTTATAAGTTGATTAGCAAGTTGAATTAATGTACCCAATATTGTAAGTATCTAGTGTGGTCATGAGGTTGGTCCTAAGAATCCAAAGAAAGCGAGCTCCTTAGTAGATATCTACTTCATTAAGTAGGTAGGTACCTATTTCTGCCTGTATAAAATATTGTTGTTATGTCGGTACTTTGACGTTTCGTGAGTCCGTATTTTTGTAAAGAATAAAAATAGTTTAGCCTAATAGTTTTGTATAATAATAAGTTGTGTTCACACCTGCTATTTAATCTTTAATCTAGTTTGTATTTTCTCTCATAAGTGAATTTTATGTAATTCTTTGAGAAAATAAATATCTTAAACCATAGAAAGCGAGCTAATACTAAAACACTTCCAGCGGAGGTTTTAAAATTGGTAAAATTATTCTTCATGCTTATATTAGCCTATGTTATGTTAGCCATCTCACAACTGATATTATAATGATGACGACGACATATTAAAATAAACAAAAATATGAACATTTTATGTGATGAGACTTTAGTATTTATGACATACCTAGCTACAAGTAGCTGTAATATAATTTTGCAGCAATATAGCTAACTATATTAACTAAGGCTATATCATTTATGTACATTATGATCCTTTCCATACTTACAAAGCCTCTTGTATACTGATTAAACAGAGGATTTTCACCGACCACGATATCTGCGAGTGCCTGGGTGACGTGTTTGGGTGCATGATAGTCAGGGAATCCTTGGCCAAGATTCACAGCAGGCTTGTACTGAGCATTCAGTTCTATGTATTCCACCCTGTAAAATGTTGCTTGTCATAGATGAATAATTATGGTTCTCGCTTCGCTAGACGAGCGAGACGAGAGACCCATAATAGGGATGTTTACTAAAAAAATATAATTAGTCCGTCAAATAGATTTTCAAAAAATATTAGACACGTATTTTTTCTTTGGTCCATATAACACAAATTGATGAAGATATAGCCTGTTAAAGTTCCACGTGACGTCACTAACCGCTATGAAATGTACCGGCTAGTGCCGTCACGAGCCCCCACTCTCAAACTTTGACAAGGTTTATCTTTGTCAGTAATTGTTTGATTAACAAAAGAAAAAATACGTGTCCAATATTTTTCAATAACCTAACTGACGGACTAATTATAATAATGATTTTTACACCCAGTAAACATCCCTATTCATCTATGGTTGCTTGTCTATAACGATAACTTAAGATTTATCTTCAAAAACTAAAGGTACACAAAAAATATGATTAAGAGTAAGAAATATTTATAAAAATACTGTGGTCGAAATTAATTTTAATTTCGTCACTGGTTGATAGTCCTGTAAATTCATGTAGAAGAAAACAGTATAACAAAAAACTGAATTTAATTTACAGATATTTTTATCTTGTACCTCAGACCAAATAAAAAATACAGACAGAATGTTGTGAACAAACAAGAGAGGCCGATCAAAACTACGCCTCGCCGTGTACAGACAATTAGTGTGTAATTGTCAACGTACAAGGAAACTACGCCTTGGTTTGACAGTCGAACTATGGCGGTGCAACAGCGACGCACTCACACATGTATAAAAAACCGGCTTCACTTGACTGTTCAATGACGTTCCCTCTTGTTTTTTTTATTTGCTCTGAGTCTTGTACTAAATGAAGATTTAAATCTGTGTACCAATTAAAGTTAATAAAACATGAGAGGGTAGGTAAAAGACAAAAGTTCCCACATTTAAAAATTGAAGCAATAAAATATTTAAAAATAACTTTACTCATTATACCTACGTAGTGTTGTTTTGTAAAGTGCAGGAATTTTCAGGAGTTCAATAAACTCAATATCGTTTTATAACAACTTTTACTAAGGGACCTGTGCAGGGATCATTGCGGAAACTTCAATAAATATCAGCTGTTCCATACAAAAAGTATATAGACTTTCGACAAAATGTATTATTTTTATTCGCGATCACTGTATCTATTCAGAATATTCAGATTTTGCTATGTATTCAGTATTCAAACTATAACCCACTCACCAAACACTTTTTTCTCCTTCCCCATATCGACTCGGTAATCGAAACTTTTGAGACATCGCTGAGGTGAAATTGCTTTTACTTCTTATTATCACAGTAGCTGTATCAGTTAGCCCCTTCACCGCACTGGCTGACTGCACTGCTATACATAATGCTCGTCCCCACCCAAGCATTTTGATGGTTAAAATATTATCACTGTAATAAAACAAGTAGGTATCTAATCTAATCAAACAATAACAACTGTCCACACTGCGCTCACATTGGTCAGTCACATCATAATTTTTGGTTATTTAAAAATTTACTAACATTATTACACAACACGAAACATGATTTAAATGAGGCTACCAATTAAAATTTTTGATACAAAAGTCGCGAATCAGAAATTATTTTTATTCCAACACGATTCCAACGCAGAACACCTTGTAACTTTTGAATTTAGCCGGGTTATATTCATGACATTGAAATGTCAGTGTGGTTTAATCACAAATATTACGTGAAACGGAACGTAATTTAAAATCGATCAGCTAAGGGCGCAATTTTTAAAATTAAATTATTTCTTTTATAGTGGTTTTATAACTAGGTAGGTAGCATAGATGAATAATTGGTTTATTTAATTTTTCATACCACCTGCTCAAAAATGATCCATTATATGTCGTAGAATCTCAACGTAAAACAAGTCATATCTTAATACAATCTCGAGGGCTATGGCAGGTCAATAATGTTGTATGAAACTCCCTAGGGAGTAAAGAGATTTCTAATGCGAATGAAAATTTCTCAACTTAGACCATTTAAGGACATCGTAAAGAGGTTTCATTTTGCAAAATCAAATATAAACTCTCTTTACATTGCACGGAAACTGGCATTGTAAGGAGGTTCTACTCGACTTCACAGAATAAAACCTCTTTGGTGCCCGTATCAGTTCGATTTTATAGAATGAAACCTCTTTGCAATGCCCGTGAGTTAAAATGATAATCAAATGATAATCGAGCTGCCCATTATGTTTTTCACGTAGTATTTACATTCTCTGTTATATTCTATGAAAATTCTTTGGTACATTCTAATACTATTACATTCTCTTTGGTACATTCTAATTCCTTTTATATTATTGTAAACAATACCGAGTTGCCTAGTGAGTACCAATATTTTTATATCACTCAGGACACTAAATAATTCCCTCACTTCGCTCGGCAATTAACATAAAACACCCTCGCTGCGCTCGGGAATCAACAGCTGTAGAGTCCCTCGCTTCGCTCTGGGTCAAATATGTCGCCCGTAATGACACGACTTGGTTCTATTGGTACATAATGTACTATTATTGCACTCCATAATCTGTTTCTGTTCTGTGAGCAAATTGAGTAATAAAATTAAGGATGTTATTTCGATCACCCCGTGACCCGCAAAAACGAGACGACATGACCTGCCTAGCGAGATCTGTGGTAGATTAGTTCAGTTTTTGATCGCGAAGAAACCAGAAAAAACTTATAATTTCCATAAAAAAGGACCATAGCTATAGTATTGAATAGCTATAAATATATATAAATAATATCTAATAATGTGCCATATAGTGAACTATAAGTACATAGGTAAGTAAATAATTATTTGTTTTTTCGATATAGAGTGGTTAACATACCTCCTTCTGGTAGCCCACATATATGTTGTTTTTAAACTTTCGCGATTTGAACACATTATTATTATATACTAATCGCGCACTAAAATTACGAGATAAATAAATACCTCCTCATTCCGACGTTTCGGCCGAGTTGCATCGACCGTGGTGACCACCAACAAAAACGTATTTATGTGAAAGCGCTCTTAACTTTACACTGCCACAGACCCAATACACAAGTGCGGTGTAGGAAGGTATCGTCCCCATCAATTTGCAGGCTAATTTTCCCGGATTAATTATTACAGAGCTGTGTAATCTGATATACGCGCGTGGGGCTCTGAAGGCGTGCCGCCATTAATTGTCTCTATTCTATTATATTGTAGGTACATCACTGTTAGTTATGAATTTCAGATCTTCTAGGAGAAGAAGCACCATACCTACTTCCTATAGCCCATTTCAAAGACCTACACGGAAAACAGAAGTGATCTGACGAAAGTGGAATCTGACGTACGTCTTCTAAAAGCTGCGCATAAAACCCACTCTACATCCCCGGTCACCCTTTTTTACCTTCTGCGCGACGACTCGCCTCGTGTTCACAGAGGGGTTAGTCTAAGTTTATACGTAAATTGAATTGAAACTACAGCTGTTTCGTCGGCGGATGTAAAGTTAGCTTCAAGATTATATGCGAGCTTCAGTCAGGATTGGATACTATGCGCGGCCCATAGCCATGGCAAAGGGGAGTACTCCCCGAGGACAATTCTCACCACGCCTAAAGAGGTGGTGGACTGCACATACGCCAGCTTGTATGATTTGGCCTAAACGAAACTTCCAACCACATTTCCGCGCGCGGCATTCATGCTGTTCCAATTTTCCATGGCCTAATTCGATAGAGTGCGGGATCTTGAGACGTCAAAACGTCTCGCACGGAGTTACTTACCAACTTTGACGGGTGAAACTCCGGGTTTTACTGCCAGTGCAATATTTCTTGAAGAGTTTACCTACCCTTCTTTGAGTATCTACACACTCAAAAGAAAAACTCTTAAAGAAATTGAATTGAAACTACAGCTGTTTCGTCGGCGGATGTAAAGTTAGCTTCAAGATTATATGCGAGCTTCAGTCAGGATTGGATACTATGCGCGGCCCATAGCCATGGCAAAGGGGAGTACTCCCCGAGGACAATTCTCACCACGCCTAAAGAGGTGGTGGACTGCACATACGCCAGCTTGTATGATTTGGCCTAAACGAAACTTCCAACCACATTTCCGCGCGCGGCATTCATGCTGTTCCAATTTTCCATGGCCTAATTCGATAGAGTGCGGGATCTTGAGACGTCAAAACGTCTCGCACGGAGTTACTTACCAACTTTGACGGGTGAAACTCCGGGTTTTACTGCCAGTGCAATATTTCTTGAAGAGTTTACCTACCCTTCTTTGAGTATCTACACACTCAAAAGAAAAACTCTTAAAGAAATTGCTTTTGTAAAAAAATATTGGATAGTTTAGATTTATTTACCTAATAAATAAATATTTTGGGACATCTTACATACGGTCTCTGACCCCAAATTAAGCAAAGCTTGTGATATGGCTGCCAGAGACCGATAGACATATTGTTAAATACATACTTATATAGATAGTAACTAAATAACACCCAGAGACAGAGCAAACACCTATATGCATCACGTAAATGCTTGCCCTGGTTGAGGATCGAACCCACGCCTATTTAATCCAGAAGTAAGGGTCACTAACCACTGAGCTACCGAGGCAGGCCACCTACCTAGATGTATGAGGATGTTATTTGAGAAATGTTTATTAAATACCGAATCAAACTTAATTACTTGTGTGAAATTAGCTGAAACTTGCGCTGCTGACATATGAATAAATTGCTACTGAGCCCTTAGTCCTGGTTTTGCGTAGTTTACCTAAACTTTTGCGTTCGCGTGTGGCTCCATATATACATTTTGGTTAGTTAAATTCTTCCTCGTTTTCGCCAGCGGCGTAGTACTAAAATATATAGAGTCATACGGAAACAGCTGTGGTTTCAATTTAAACTGCTGTGGTTTCAATTTAAGTGTAACTGGACTAACCCTTACAAACAGAGCTATTCGGCCTATCAATCCACTACTGATGACGGAAGTAGGTACTTTTTGGTTCCGATTAAAGCAAATTACATCCACAAGGTTCAATAGCTCACTATAGCGAGTAAACAACATGTAACATAATATGAACTAGTAGGTAGCGAGTCGGTTAATATAAATTTTCATTTGGTGTCTCGGCGGCGGCAATGTTTCCAGTACGTGACGCCGTGACGCACATGCCTAATATGGGATTTGGAGGCGAGACACACAGTTGGTCGGGTTTTACAGCGTAAGGTACGATTTCAAATCAAACTGCCAACTGCAACTGCTGACAGCATGTAGTCAATTCCAAAGAGGTACACACATACTAAAGAAAACACCGGTTTTTACTCACCGCGGCCGGGCCGCTGGGAACCCGACTGGTTCCGGAGTAATTAGCACTCCTTCGTCAAGGAATACACGCGCTCCCGTCGAATGGCGCACGCGCACTGTTTTCTTTAGTATAATGAATTCTCACGCAAGTTTTAATGAAGTGAAGTATATACACAGCCCAGACGGGTATGTCAAAATATAGGGCTCAAATTGAAAAAAATCCCGGCAGCAATTTTTTTGCTGCAACCTTTAAGCCTTAAAACATTCCACGGTTCACCCAGGAAGTCTCAGGAGGTGGACGGTAGGAAAGAACTCCTCCTTACACAGGTAGTCTAAAATGGCGACCAAATTCCACCGGTGCGTTAGCCACCATCTTCAATTTAAGTGGAAAAGGATTTTGCTTAATATCTCGGTCATTATTAACAGTTTCAGAACCTAGACTTGAAAAAATAAAGCTCAATTTAAGCCCACTTAGGTGAGACGAACAAAACTAAGTGCTTTAAAGTGATTTCTGCTATTCTTTTTTCGAAAGCGCTACATACAAAAAGTTGACAACTTAATTTCAAATAGCACGTTTAGGTCCAAGTCTACCTGGGAGGCAACTAACAAAAGTGCTTTATTAGAGATTTCTTTCTTCGATTTTCGGATTCAAACAAGGAGCATATTAACCAGTGGAGAAAGTGCGCGGGGCGGCCTCGCTCACCATCGATAGGCGCTAGTTGACAACCGACTAGGGATGCTCGATCCAGGTGCTTTGTATCGATACTTTTGATTGCAATGGATCGCATCGCAGTGTATCGATCCAGGTATCGATCCGCTTGTTTCGATACGATATTTTGGATCGATCCGGTATCGTATTTTTAAAAATAGAACATATTGTCTTTTATACCATCAAAGTTTATTGTTTTAGGTACATAAACAATACTTACTTACACGTACCAACCTGTAAGTGGCAAAGTACACAGAAATAATATATTTTAAAGCCGCTCTTTGTTGAGACGATACGATCGATATTTGATCCAGTATCGTGTCAATAGTTAAAAATATGTGTTAATGCGATACGATATTTTATTCAAAGTAGAATAACACCTACTTGGTAGTAGAACCAAGTCAAAAATATCGATATCGATATTTTGCTAGTAACATTTTTGGCACCACTACAAGAACTGTTGTCATTGCGTCATTTTGGTGTCAGCCAATTACAGCCAGCGGAAATTACCTCTCCCCCCGCTTAAAATCGGTGACCTATTGTTTCAACAAAAACGGAGCCCATGCGCTCTCCAGTCTCCTCCATGGATTCAAACAAACATCAGGTCAGATTCTTGCTAGCAAATATTTTAATATGCTCGCGGTCTAGTACTTAAAGCACCGCTTATTCAGTTCCTGCTTTTTCGCACGTCATACCTTATACCCCTGTACCACAATCCCTTACCAATTCCCTGATACAGTGTGACGTTCCGCCCACCAACTCCACCAAGACATGACTACTTCGCACTAATAAATATTTATAATTCCCCTGGAGGGCTCAGATTCGGATATTTACGGTCGTAAGCAAATCAAGGAAGACTTAGCTCAAAAGGAAGTCGGCGGTGATTTTTATTATCAATTGGAATTTGCATGGAAAAGAAGACATTCTCGAGAGATTTTCACGTGATACTTTTGATTTACCTATTTGATTTCCTTACTGCTGTCCTGTCTTTTTTATTTTTATTACAGCTTTGCTAAATATTTACCGTCTTACCACAAAAGTTTTACGCATGCTATGTTTATCAGTACAAATTGCGCGGCTAAACAGTTTTTGGGCGTGTTTAAATATTTTGTGGTAAGACGGATAATATTTTATACTATATATAACGGGACTGAACTCACGTGTGGGGATAGTCGTAACGACTATAGTTTCGGTCGCATTCGGCGACCTTTCTCAAGTTGGCGAGTGCTAGCACGCGAAGCCGTCTCGCAATGCACTGCGGGCTGCGGCGCGTAGCGCTCGCGATGACAGCGGTTGCGGTGGTTATTACAGCATGTCGACATACCTATCGAGTACCTGGTTTTAATAAGATTCGTTCTGTCAAGTGGATACTTGGTATGGAAGGGGGACTACTTTCTACAGATTGACGGAGTTGCGATGGGTTCTCCTTTGGCTCCAGTGGCAGCGAACATCTTTATGGAGTGGTTTGAAGAAGCTGCCTTGTTAACCACTTCATATAAACCGAGACACTGGTGGCGTTATGTGGACGATGTGTTTGCCATAGTACAGAAAGATGAAATAGATCCGCTACTGTCGCATTTGAACAGCGTACATGCGAACATTACTGTAACGGTAGAACGCGAACGCAACGGAGCTCTTCCATTTCTAGATGTGTTGGTGAAACGAGACTCTAACAGCCGACTTTCCCACACGGTATACCGTAAACCAACACACACGGATAGATACCTGTGCGCAGATTCGCACCACCATCCAGCGCACTTGACCTCGGTACCACGGACACTGATAAATAGAGCACTAAAATTGTGTAATTTTGAATACCTGGATACTGAGCTCGAACATATTAAAAGTGTGCTGAGCAGTAATGGTTACAAGTGGAAACAGAGCTGGCGACTGGCAAACGCATCTCCAAGGACACGTCCGGCATCGGTTGAGAGAGTAGCAACGTATTTGCCATATATTAAAGGAGTGACGGACAGAATTGGTAATTTATTACGCCGTAGGTATAGCATTAAGACCATCTTCCGGCCTCCGGGACAACTAAGACAGTTGCTACGTTCTCCTAAGGATAGAGACCCTTTGGGTGTCCCCGGTGTCTATATGATCCCGTGCGATTGCGGGAAGTGTTACGTCGGAGAGACAAGAAGAAATGTTTCTACCAGGCTCACGGAGCATATACGTTCAATGAAAAACTTGGATAGGAATGGTTCCGCGGTGGTAGAACACACTCTCGATTCCGATGCACAGCACTTCATCAGATTTGACAGAGCGAAGGTGCTAGCGCGAGAGAAGTTTTTCGTGCCCCGTAAAGTTAGGGAGGCTATTGAGATTAGCAGACGCCCTAACTTCAATAGAGACGGGGGATGGATACTGCCACCGACGTGGAAACCGTGTCTTCAGGAATCCAAAGGACTTAACCGTGGAACTGGTGGAGACATAGTGAGTTCAGTGTGCTGGAGTATCCCCGACGTATACCAGGATACCGACGAAGAGGATCTTCAGTGCGCGCCGACACAACAATCCTCTCTACCCGCCCCCGCCCCACCACCGCAACCGCTGTCATCGCGAGCGCTACGCGCCGCAGCCCGCAGTGCATTGCGAGACGGCTTCGCGTGCTAGCACTCGCCAACTTGAGAAAGGTCGCCGAATGCGACCGAAACTATAGTCGTTACGACTATCCCCACACGTGAGTTCAGTCCCGTTATATATAGTATAAAATGTGTGAAAACCACGTTAATTTTCATAGTAAAATAGTAAACCTCTACGGGGAGGTAAGACTAAATGATGTGAAGCGGTTTGCAAAATTAAGAATTAAACGTAATAAACTTGAGTGTGGTTTAATGTACATGAAAAAGTGCCGGTTGTCGAGTGTTGTGCCTAAATTCATGGAAATTAAGCCTAAAAAGTGCATTCGGGGTTACGAATCTTTCTTCGAAAATGTAAACAGCAAATTGTTAAAGCGGGTAATCCGTGACTACCATCGGAAAATAAAAATCGTAACGGGTGAGTTATACGATTTGCACCTACAGTTGTCTCAGCTGCTAGATGATGAAATATGGAGGATTTTGGATGCGATGACGTTTAGCAGGGCTGATATCACTAAACAGAAGACGGAAAAGGTACACGAGTCTAAGTTGAAGCGCCTGATACAAAAAAGTCAGCAAAATGCCGTCGTACAAAAAAGCGACTTTACAGACAAGGCCGTGGTGAATTTATCTTCGCAGGACTTATCGGGTGAAACGATCACAGCTTTAGCTAGAGGTCTGAATTTTGCACCTACACCGAAGAAAATGCCGGTAGAGTCTGTTATCACTGGTATTGAAGACACAATTGTGCGAAATAAAATAAATGCACGAGATGCTGAGTGTCTGAGACAAGATGTAGCCGTGATACTAAGAAATAGCAAGTTGCCTAAACCCAATATCTCCAGGTCAGAATTGGATGCCTTGGAGTCTTTACGTCGTAACCCGGACCTGCTAGTCTTGCCGGCGGACAAAGGTAATGCTGCCGTGATTGTAGATACTTCTGCCTATGAACAAAAGATGACAAAATTGGTAGAAGACGAGAACACGTATAAAAAGGTAAATTATAACCCTACAAATCGTGTTACAAACAATCTTAATAAAATCTTAAAGACTTTACCGGATGATCTGTATGAAAGTTTAAGACCACTAAACCCGACTTCTCCAAAAATTTACGGCTTACCGAAAATCCACAAACCAGATTGGCCCCTTCGTCCTATTGTAAGCCAGATAGACTCACCGACATATAAAACCGCGCGGTTTCTATCAGATATGCTCCTTCCGTTTACAGGCAAGACAACGAGTTATGTGAAAGATTCGTCACATTTTGTTCAGATGCTTGAAGGAGTACGACTGGATGAGGGTGAGGAGATGGTTAGTTTTGACGTCGTATCTTTGTTTACGAATGTACCGATAGAGGATACAATAGACATAATAGCTGGTTTATTACAGCATGTCGACATACCTATCGAGTACCTGGTTTTAATAAGATTCGTTCTGTCAAGTGGATACTTGGTATGGAAGGGGGACTACTTTCTACAGATTGACGGAGTTGCGATGGGTTCTCCTTTGGCTCCAGTGGCAGCGAACATCTTTATGGAGTGGTTTGAAGAAGCTGCCTTGTTAACCACTTCATATAAACCGAGACACTGGTGGCGTTATGTGGACGATGTGTTTGCCATAGTACAGAAAGATGAAATAGATCCGCTACTGTCGCATTTGAACAGCGTACATGCGAACATTACTGTAACGGTAGAACGCGAACGCAACGGAGCTCTTCCATTTCTAGATGTGTTGGTGAAACGAGACTCTAACAGCCGACTTTCCCACACGGTATACCGTAAACCAACACACACGGATAGATACCTGTGCGCAGATTCGCACCACCATCCAGCGCACTTGACCTCGGTACCACGGACACTGATAAATAGAGCACTAAAATTGTGTAATTTTGAATACCTGGATACTGAGCTCGAACATATTAAAAGTGTGCTGAGCAGTAATGGTTACAAGTGGAAACAGAGCTGGCGACTGGCAAACGCATCTCCAAGGACACGTCCGGCATCGGTTGAGAGAGTAGCAACGTATTTGCCATATATTAAAGGAGTGACGGACAGAATTGGTAATTTATTACGCCGTAGGTATAGCATTAAGACCATCTTCCGGCCTCCGGGACAACTAAGACAGTTGCTACGTTCTCCTAAGGATAGAGACCCTTTGGGTGTCCCCGGTGTCTATATGATCCCGTGCGATTGCGGGAAGTGTTACGTCGGAGAGACAAGAAGAAATGTTTCTACCAGGCTCACGGAGCATATACGTTCAATGAAAAACTTGGATAGGAATGGTTCCGCGGTGGTAGAACACACTCTCGATTCCGATGCACAGCACTTCATCAGATTTGACAGAGCGAAGGTGCTAGCGCGAGAGAAGTTTTTCGTGCCCCGTAAAGTTAGGGAGGCTATTGAGATTAGCAGACGCCCTAACTTCAATAGAGACGGGGGATGGATACTGCCACCGACGTGGAAACCGTGTCTTCAGGAATCCAAAGGACTTAACCGTGGAACTGGTGGAGACATAGTGAGTTCAGTGTGCTGGAGTATCCCCGACGTATACCAGGATACCGACGAAGAGGATCTTCAGTGCGCGCCGACACAACAATCCTCTCTACCCGCCCCCGCCCCACCACCGCAACCGCTGTCATCGCGAGCGCTACGCGCCGCAGCCCGCAGTGCATTGCGAGACGGCTTCGCGTGCTAGCACTCGCCAACTTGAGAAAGGTCGCCGAATGCGACCGAAACTATAGTCGTTACGACTATCCCCACACGTGAGTTCAGTCCCGTTATATATAGTATAAAATGTGTGAAAACCACGTTAATTTTCATAGTAAAACGGATAATATTCCTATAATTTAAAACTGATCTTGTTTTTTTAGATAGCTTTGAGAGGAGAGTCATCATTATGAACGACTTTTACTAACGGACCTACTGCAAAATCATCGCGAGAAAATCAGCTGCTCTATTTTGTTGAAAATCAATAAACTGATCCCTAACGACAACTCATTTTTTTCCGATTTCGCAATAGGCATGTTTACTGGGTATGAAAATCATTGTTGTACTTAGTTATGTAGTCCGTTGGTTACATTATTAAAAAATACTGGACACGTATTTTTTCTTTTGTTAATTAAATAATAAATGACAAATATGAACCTTGTCTTTGGGAGCTCGTGCCGTCAGTAGTGCGTTACTTTTGTAGTACAGTAGTGACGTCACGAGAACTTTAATTCATCAAGTTTTGTTAAATTGACAAAAGAAAAATACTGATCAAATATCTTTTTGACCGACGAACCACCGGAGGAGGTATACAATCCGACGCGTTTAAAAATTTATATTTTTTTTATGTATAACCACGCATAACATTTTATATAGTGGTCCGATTTCAATAATTCTTTTTTTTTTGGAATAGGACCAATTTCGAAGTATACTCTATACTTCGAAATTGGTCCCATTAACATTTTATCGAAATCGGCTGGGCCATTTTTGATAAATCAACAATAATGTGAAAAATGCTACATCGCGAATATTTCGCACGGATGTGCGAAATATTCGCGCTAATTACTAAATCTATTTTTTTAGACGTTGCAGCCTGGGAAGGCCCAAAAAAACGCTGGCGTGACGATTTTGATTCATTCGAGAGGGGTTGGTAATAAGTTGCGACGGATCGTGACTCATGGAAGGAAATGGGGAGACCTTTGCCCAGGAGTGGGACAGTATAGGTTAAAAAAAAAACAGGACAAGTGCGAATCAGTCTCGCACATTGAGGATTCCGTACAAACATATTGTTAAAATAATATGCTGTTTTAGCATGTACTAATGAAGTTCTTTTATGTGATACCTTACATGATACGATTTACTCACTTTGAATTTTGAACCCATATTTTGTGAATTTTGATGCCCTATTTTTTGTGATATAAATAAATATGTACAATTTTCAGATTTATTCATATATGTGTACTCTGAGACAATGCTTCTCGCCAAATTTCATAGTTATATGTCAACGGGAAGTACCCTGTACGTTTTGATTTTTGTGAGTGTCGAAATATGCGGTTTTTTACGACATAAACGGCTCCAACTTTTTTGTACGATAACTGAGAAGTTTTTCTTTTTCACAACTGCGAGAGATCATAAATGTACGTATACAGTTTAAATTTCAACTCGATATCTTTACGCGTTCCCGAGATAAAGAGTCTTGACATACACACAGACGGACAGACGGACAGACGGACAACAAAGTGATCCTATAAGGGTTCCGTTTTTTCCATTTGAGGTACGGAATCCTAAAAAGCCTATTGGTCCTATAGTAAACGTAATTCATAACGATGAGCATGTACACCTCTAAAAATCCTTGCATTTTCCAAAAAATCACTATGTCTTTCCAAAATTTGCTTATTTCTTCAACCATGCTCAAACGCGTGGGTAGCTCAAAGCGCTTTAAATTTAATCAAGTCCGTTAAACTCGATTTAGCAAAGTTTCCCGAAATTAAATTCCCAGGTTGTTCCCTTGAGTTATGCAGTTCGTTAGGGCTGCAGGGGCTCCGCTGCCGCCCCTAGTGTCAATAAACTCTTTTGTTTTAGGACGAATAATGCGACGGTACTGAGGGTATGCCATTTACTTAATTTAATCTTGAGTCGTGCTGGAGAGGGCTATGCTCGGAGTCTAACTCTGCGATATCGAATTTTGTAGACTCGCCAGTTACTGTCGTACTAGCCCAGCAGATTGACAAGTCGAAATGTCAGTGGGCAGGGCAGATAGTTCGAAGAACTGATGGCCAATGAGGCTGTAAAGTTCTTGTATGGAAACCAAGTCCCAGCAAAAGTAGCGTAGGACGCCCACCGACAAGGTGGACTGACTTGAAAGGGGAGGCTTATGTCCACCAGTGTATGTCCTAAGGATGATAATGATGATGACAACTTAACGCAATATAACTGAAGAGCGGTGCATTTTATACAAACGTCTAAAATAACTATACATAGAGTTGTTACTTGCTACATACAGCATGACTTTTTATTCAGTGCACAAATTTTTTTCTCCAATAGATATCATTAATAGAACATAATTAGCTCATAAAAAGATCCACTTTTTTCCCTTAATTTTTTGTCAAACTATTCCAAAGAAAATTAAATTGCATGCACCCTACACTCCAAACAATAACTACCTACCTAAAACGACTCGGTACGCCACGTAGGTACTAAGACGTAGGGTGACATTGATTACTCTGTTTATCTGTATACTTTCTCTTGAAGTTATTTCAATAGTTTTGTACTAAAGTGAGTGAAACCAATGTAGAGGTTTAATTGCTTGTTTATTATAGGTACTTTCAGGATGCAAAAAATGTGCACTGAAAAAAAAACATCCTGTATAGATGCTGTATAGGCCGAATCTAACTTCTTGGCGGCTCTGTGAAGTTATCTACTAGCAGTGCGATACCAAATCCTAAACAAAATCAAGACTTTCAAACTAAGCAGAAAGATAGGGACAAACCATGGGCATTGTGTTTCTTACTACGTTTGCTCTAGCTGTTGCTGCGTGGAAGAGTAACAAACCAAAAACACAATTTATCTCGGTTCTTTAAGTCGTTGACTCGTACGTCCACCTAGGACAAATTAGGTAGGTCCGATTTCAAGAAAGAGACCAATCGCCGAATCAAACTCGGTTGGGCAGCGATCGGAAAATTGGGTAACGTCTTCTCGTCCGACATACTTCAGTGCCTCAAGTCCAAAGTGTTCGACCAGTGTGTGTTGCCAGTGGATTTTGTGTGTGTGTGTGGATTGGCAAGTTAAAGTGGCAGTGGGCAGGGCACATAGCGCGGAGGGCTGATGACCGATGGGTCGAAAATTTTTCGAGTGGAGACCACGCACCGGCAAGCGCAGCGTAGGACGTCCACCCACAAGGTGGACGGATGACCTCATGAGATCGCAGGATCACGGTGGATGCAAGCCGCTTCCAACCGGTCTTATTGGAGATCCATAGGGGAGGCCTATGTCCAGCAGTGAACGTCCTATGGCTAATGGATGGATGAAACACAATTTCGGATTTATTTATTTTCCGAGGATTTTTACAAAATATACCATCAAAAATATATTTCCTTAACTTTTCCAAGCACAATAATACAACCAAGCATTTATAAACGGTTGCCTGAACCCGAACAGAGGCCCTACAGCGGACTTCCGCCGAGCTCCGCGCGCCATTGATGTGCGATCGCCCAAAAATGGCGGACCACTTCCGTGTTCTCAACAATTCCTGTGACACAAGGTTGGAAGGTCCCTGTATGGAAAGGCTTTCAAACTAAGAAAGATAAGAGCAAACCGTGACATTGTGTTATTGTGTTTGTAACTACTGACTCGTCCTGGATTTTCATGGGGACAAATTAGAATAAAAATCTTGCTCGAATGAATCCACACTTGACCACCAACCAACTCTCGCGATGGTAAGCCACGGTTGGTTGTGGTGGAAGATGAATTACATATACTTAGAGTACCTATATATATCACTGCCGTAGACGCAAAATTAGATTTTTAAAATGATATCTGATTCTATTTAATAATTACATATAATTAGTGTACATATAATGCTGGATCTTAAAATCGCTATTCGTATTTCTGATGCCGAACTCATGAAAAAATATATTATTGAAACAATCCTTCTGTGGTGTAATATTTATATAATTTCCTTCGTTCTTCTATGTATTAGCCTCTAGTATTCTCTATTTTTCCTCTCAATCCTCGAATATCAGGCCGCACCCAACGTCCAATGTTTACAACCTCGGGTTGCCAGCTTTTATTCTTATAATTTACCGTCCACTCAATAAAACTAAAATATTTAAGAAATAAAATGTTCAAGCAAATGCTAACAGTCGGCCATTCTGGGTACCAGGAATGTCCCTATTCCTGAGCTTTCGGCCTTCCTGCTGCGTATGGGTATGGCCTCATACTCAAAAGGTAACAATTTAAATACTTGAACACAAAACAAATTAATAGAAATAAGAATTATAACACCAAGCAATTCTAACAATCAAATACTTTACATCCAAATATTGGGCAATGTGTTGAACATACATATTTTTGGAGGCACTGGTTATGTACATGGGTATTAATCCAGTATAACAAGTAACTAATTATATATAAATTTAACAAGTTTAGAAAACAATACAGGTGTAAAAAAAAAATACAAGTTAAGTATAACAGTGCCAGTTATTCTGAATATATATCCAGGTGCCGAGAAAATGAAGAAGCTAAATTTGATATAAGGCAATGTTCATCATCCCAGGATTGAATTTAGGGGTTGAATAATATAATACTACTTTAATGTACAGTATAACATATAGTTGCAACAATGTAAGATTCATTCTTGGGTATAGCTATTCATTTCAATACCGATACAATTTTAGTTAGCCTCATATCAGTAAATGGAATATGGTACCTACATAGTACATATCACACAGAGTTTATAATATCTAATGATCATTAGTAATCTAATAATAATTAAGTTTAATAACATGTAAATAGGCAGGTAAAATAGATTATCCCCTTTTTTATTTTTCAAATCAATTTATAATACAATAATCAGTCTTTAGATTGATGCAGTTTTATAAGGCTTTGCTTTTCTGAATTAAATTACTATATTAAGGTTGACTACTTAGGAACATTATATTTTTACGGTTTCTATTAATTGCTACAACTTTTCATTATGGAAGTTTCGATAACCTCAAGTTTGAAGTGCACTTTTCTCTTCAGGCTTGTATAGGCATTATCTCTCCTCGAGAATGCAGAAATCTTGTCCCTTAGGGCTCGTAGAAACCTTGTCCCTTCAGGGCTCGTAGAAACCTTGTCCCTTCAGGGCTCGTAGAAACCTTGTCCCTCAGGGCTCGTAGAAACGTCGTCCCTCAGGGCTCGTAGAAACTTTGTCCCTCAGGGCTCGTAGAAACCTTGTCCCTTCAGGGCTCGTAGAAACCTTGTCCCTTCAGGGTTCGTAGAAACCTTGTCCCTTCAGGGCTCGTAGAAACCTCGTCCCTCAGGGCTCGTAGAAACCTCGTCCCTCAGGGCTCGTAGAAACCTTGTCCCTCAGGGCTCGTAGAAACCTTGTCCCTTCAGGGCTCGTAGAAACCTTGTCCCTTCAGGGCTTGTAGTGTCCGTGCCACCCTCGGGTACTGTACTATCTCACCGATGGTGGTTGGTCGGCTTCTCATCAGAATCTAAGCTGAAAATGTAGGGTTTAGGGTATTATGACTTAGGAGGTTTGTCCACTGACCTTAAATAGTGAGTTACTAACTGTTCCTAACTTACTAGTTGTTGTCAACGTCAGTATTTGTTTCACTACTACATTCATTTTCGCTGGCAGATGCATTGATCGTATCCGCCCCGTCGTCGTTGCCTGTTTCATTGAAAGTGATCCAGGGTTTCAGATGGTCTGCTGGATATGTATTTTTATACTTTTTAGTCGTGTGTCCGTCTATACTAGACACCTCGTACCTATCCTTGTTGAGAACAGCGGTAATTTTGAACGGACCGCGAAACTTGGCTATCAACTTTTTGCTCTTTCCTATTTCCGCATTTCGATTCGGTATCATCACCAAATCCCCTTTAGAAAATAGTTTAGTAGGAGCTCTTTTCCTGTCATATAAATCTTTCATTTTCTCCTGTGTTTTGCTTATCTTTTGTTCAACCGTCTTTCTGATTACTTCTCGATCGTCTTCGTTTCTATTCCCTAGTGCCGATTTTAATATATTCTCCGATCGACCCGACGTCCTTTGACCAAACACTACTTCCGCGGGCGATTTGCCAATTCCTTTATTCAATGTATTGTTAAGACTCCACTGTAGCTCTTGAACATTGGTGTCCCAATCTCTTTCATCAATGCCGTGGTTCATTGCAGCCAACGAGTTCAGAATTGTCCTGTTGTATCTCTCAATTTGTCCATTAGCGCGTGGCGTCGCCACAGCGTTAAGGACATGTTTGATTCCATGAGAGTTAACAAAGTCCTTAAACTCCTTGGATGTAAAGCTACTGCCCTGGTCCGAAATAATAACTTTAGGGTAACTAAAGTTGGAGAATATTTCGTTGAGGGCCTTGACAGTTGTCTTCGTTTTAGTGTCTCTGACAGCTCTCACAAAGATGTATTTGCTGAAGCCGTCAATTACACCCAAAATGTATGAGTTCCCCTTCTTACTTCTGACAAAAGGCCCCAAGTGGTCGATATGGAGCGTGTGGAAAATATATGGTGCTTTTGGTATGGGGTGCAAGTATCCGGTTTTCTTTCCGCACAGCTCCTTATTGTATGCGCAGTTTATGCAGGAAGCGACATATTTTTTGACGAAGTGCTTCATTTTTGGGAACCAGTAGTCAGCGCTAATTTTTTCCAAAGTCTTGTCCAAGGCAAAGTGTCCAGTTTCATCATGATTTATCTGACAAATACGCCATCTCGCGCCATGTGGAACAACCCATTTCAATTTGTGTCCGACTCTTCTATACAGTTTGTCATCACGAATAGTATAGTTCTTTTCATGTCTTTCAATTCTTCTTCACTGGTGTTCAGAATAACCTTAATGTGTCTAATTCTAGGGTCAGTCATCTGAACGGTGTGTAACCAATCGTTAGTTGTAATATGCAAAACGTCTAATTCTTCTTGATCTTCTGAAGATATGGGGTTGCGGCTTAAAGCATCTACATGCTGCATATTATGACCAGGTCTGTATTCAATGGTGAAATTGAACTCTTGCAACATGAGCCACCATCTTGCTACTTTTGGTAACAAGTCCCGTTTACTCAATGTTGCACGTAACGCAGCGCAGTCTGTTACGACTTTGAATTCCAATCCCAAAAGGTAGACGCGGAATTTCTTCAGTGACAGCACTACCGCCACAGTCTCAAGCTCATACGAATGCCAGAAAGATTCTTCTTGTGTGTTCTGTTTACTAAAGTATGCCACTGGACGCAATTTACCCTCTTCATTTCGTTGGAGCAACACTCCGCCTACCCCGATTTTGCTGGCGTCACAATGTACTTCCGTTTCAAGGTCTGAGTTGTATAGAGCTAGAATAGGTCTACTTGTCAGTCTGGACTTAATTTCTTGAAACGCGGTTTCTTGTTCGGATCCCCATTGCCATGCTACGTCAGCTTTTGTTAGTTTGGTCAATGGTTTGGCTATCGTGGCGAAATTAAGTACAAACCGTCGGAAGAAGCTGGCTAATCCGACGAACTGTCGCACCTGATGAACGTTAGTTGGGGTTGGGAAATCAGATACTGCTCGCGTTTTCCTATCACCAGGTCGAAGTCCAGTTTGAGAAATCTCGTATCCTAGATAGTCAATCTTCGATTGAAGAAAGAAACATTTCTTTAGGTTAAGCGTTAACCCAGCCTTAGAGAGCAGGGCCAAAATTTCTTCAAGCTTTTGGATTGATTCTTCAAACGTACTCGCAGCGCTCAGAAGATCATCTAAGTAAGGTATTGCTAAGTCAAATCTTCTATTTCCTAGAGCTTTATTTATCATATTTTGGAACACCGCTGGAGCATTAACGAGCCCAAACGGCATCCGGGTGTATTCGTAGTGCCCGTCTGGTGTTACAAATGCCGTTAAATGACGGGACGATTCGTGTACTGGTATTTGATAGTAGCCTGATGCTAGGTCCAGACTCGTGAAAAGAGTTTTGCCACTCAATCGATCCAGTTGATCGTCGATGACGGGCATTGGGTAACTATCCTTTATCGTCTTCTTATTCAAAGATCTGTAGTCCACACAGAGTCTGTACTCGTTATTCTTTTTACGGACTAACACTATAGGACTCGCGTAAGCCGAGTGTGATTCTCTAATTATATCGTTGGCCATCATTTCTCCTATCATATCCCTTACGACGGCTCGTTCACTAAAAGGAAGTCGATACGGCTTATAAATAACTGGCGTATTGTCGTTAAGCCGTATCGTCATTTCAGAAATGTTGGCCAACCCAAGCTCACCCATATTAAAAGCAAAACATTTCCGATAACGGTTAAGGAGTGCAATCAATTGAAGTTTCTGCACGTCTGATACTTTGGGACCGACGTTAACCATTTCTATTGAGATCGGGGTTTGTGACTCTTCACCTGCTTCCGTTGAAACTTCTTCAGCAATTGAGTTGACATACGCTTCCAAGCGTGTATTCACGGTACATATATTGTTTGGCAACACTACGGCTCTAGCAATTGTCTTATTTTTGGGGAATGTGATGGGTGAATCAGAAAGATTTATTACAACAATATGTCCGGTTCCATTTTGAAACTGATAGACTCCCTGAAGGACACAGTATTCCTTCGTATCCTTCAAACAAACATGACCGGGAATATACAAAGGTCCGTTATGATTCAGGTCTGATACATGTACGGTGATAGCCATAACCCCTTCAACCACAACATCAGTGGGGTTCGTTACATCTTTACGAGAGAGTTCGGTATCGTCGCAGTACAGGACTAGGTCTTTGCTCGTTTTGTATACAATCACTGACGGTAACTCAGTGAGCGTTTGTCCTATAAGGACGTCCGTATGGAGTAGTTCGTCTGGAACTACATACGCTTCAATTTCTGCCTGTACTGCATCTACTTCAATTTCTACCCTTACTCGGCCAAGGGGCGCAATGCTACTAAATCCGAATCCTTTTATAAGAGGGAGGCCTACCATATTTAAACTTAAATTGGATTCCCTAGCAATGTTAGATTTAATGAGTGTACATTGACTACCAAAATCTATGTAACTAGAACGCGGTTCTCCATTTAGTTTAATATTTTTGAAATATTTACCGTTTTGTGTGTCGTCCTTGGTTATACTGAGTACTCTTCTACTTTCCTCGCCGATAATCGTATTAGTCTGTTTTTGATTGGTTTGATTAATCGTTCGTAAGGTGTTTTGCTTTGATCGAGAACATTGTTGTGAGTCGTGTCCTATTCGATGACAGTTGTCACATTTTCGTACAGGTTTGGGACATTTTGCGACGTAGTGACCCGACTCACCGCAGTTAAAACACCGAACTGCTGGTTTATCTATTGTATTTGGATTGGTCTTTGATCGGTATGAATAGTTCCCAGGATTTTTTTGTTCATAATTACTCCTAGAGTTTGCACTTGGAGTGAATTTTCGAAGGTGGTCGTTCTTTCTTGAAATTCGACGTAAGTAAGATAATAGTTGAGAAGGTCTGTTAAAGCCAGAACCTTGTGCATTTAGTCTGATGTTGTCATTATAGATGCCGTTTATTATGCAATCTACGGCTTCCCGACCGCTTATCTTACATGATTTCACAAGACGCATTTTATCATGGAAGTATTCTTCCAGTGGTTCATCTCGCTTAGTCTTTCGTCCTAACATTTCGTAAAGGCGATCAGCGTAGTTTCGATCGTCAGGAAATGTTTTCCTAATTTTATGACACCATTTCCGCCAGCTAAGATTTACGGTCTTAAGCCCTTCGTACCATAACTTCGCATACCCGCCAAGTTTTGGGATGGCATGGTATATAATTTGTTTTTCTGTCCATTTATATATTTTTGCAGTTTCATTGACCTTTCGGATCCAGTCTTCCGCTGTTTGTGTATTTGCATCGGGGTCAAACTCAGGGATAACTTTATGAGCGCCGTCAAAAGTGCCGCTTTGATTTGATTTTATCAAGTTCGTGATTTCCCTAAGAAAATTAGATCCATCGTGGGGGGATAACGATCTCCTTTTCTTCTTTTTCCCACGGTTTCTTTTCTTACTTCGACTAGTTCTAATCACCGTGTTACTTGACGAAGTTCCACTACCAGAATCGTCGTAAGTAGCTAGAGTGTCGACGGAGCTCGTCGATGACGAGGAGTTATCCGGTGACAGACGACGCTTGCGACTTTTAAATCTTCGTCGTCGTTTTGTAGAACCACTGGATGCAGACTCGTCGCTAGTCGCACTACTAGAAGTTTCAGTGCGTTTGCGTCTGGAGCGGCTGCGCCAAGTATGACGTTTCTGTGAAGATCTTTTATCGGTTTCCGTCACGGATCTATAACGTCGCCTCTTTTTGTTCTTCCTAACGGGACTCCTGGCCAACCTTGGGGCGTCCTTTAATGGTGGTGTGTCAGACATAGCTTCTCCCTACTCTTCGGTCAGTGGAACAATTCAAGTACTTAAGGGTTTGGGTAAGGTGGGAAATGAGAGACAAACAGAAAGCAAAATGGAATATTAGTCAAAATCTTCAAATAATTCAGTTGAATATTTTCTAACAGGAGTGGATAAAACTAAGTGATAAGTGTAATTAAATGTGACTATCGTTGCTAAGAAAGAAAATAAAATAAAAAGAAATAACCAATGATTATTCTCTACCAACGAAAATATTGTGGTCAGAATAATAACTTAATCCTTATACATACAGCTCATTTATTAAATTAATAACATGATTGTTGGCCCTTAATGTTTTTGTAAACTCATTGCTCATTGAGGTAACAAGTAAGTTTGTATAGGGTGGTTAGCCCCGGTGTCAGTCTTAAGCCTTTGACATGGTCAATCAGTTATAACAACTTGGGCCCACAGTTCAACGTGTTATCCGAGCCACAGTGGCGTTCAGTTGTAAATGCCACCCGTGGTCACCCATCCAAAGATTGACTGTGCTAAAAATTGTAGTTACAATGATCGCTAAGTAACACCCAGTCAAACCACCCTATGAGCGCTTCAATGGAATAATAAAACTAAAAGTTATCTGATAAATGCTTGTAGATTGAGTTATGATATAAAATAGTAATGGGCTCGATGATGTAAAATCTGCTCTGCATGAGCTTCACAATTAGGTGTATATCGTTTGGCAGAAATAGTCTAAGTTCTATATCACCTGTTTTGTCACGTTTTAGAAATCTGTTTCTAATTTCCTTGAATATTGGGTAGGGTCACTAACACCTATTTATAAAGCATCACGGCTTCAAATTTTAGCTGTTGGGTGCATTTGTACATAGGGGTTTATCAGACTACTCAATATGCAGGAACTAGCTTCAAGAAATTTCATATCTTATACAGATACTAGATTTTACAGTAATCTTCTGATAGTTTTGGTAAGTTTGTATATTGAATTAAGTAGTTACTATAATATGTGCCAATGGTTCCCAAAGTTGTCTGGGGAACTACCCAACTAATACTCACAGACTCTGCACCCACTTCTAGGAAATTTAACCTTTACCAATATTCTTTAAACACAACTTCAACTAACTTTTTAAATAAACTTTTCAACTAACTATTGTATTTAGAAACAAAACTAAGTAAATTTTAATGACAGATAAAATAATTTCTTATCTACTTCCAACTCGAGGACCTTTTAATCCCAGTGGGTTTGATAAGTCTATCGGTGTTGAGTTTTAATGTGATGGCCCACTCAGTATTCGCTCCCACTGCCTTACCGGTGGGTCACGACCCAAAGTTTGGGAAACCCTGTCTTATGCGGTACTCTCAGCTAGCATGTGCAACATTTTAACCAGATGTTGATTCTTTGTTTTGTTTCAGAAGATACAAAGCTATAAATTTTAATAATGGTTGCTAGGAAAGGTTGTTTTACTAATTTATTTAAATCTTGGTGTACGATTAGGAATAACCATTTAATCAATCATAATTATTATAGTTATATTTAACATAATGTGACATGGTGCATATGCTAGCCGTGCTGGTAATGTTTTAATAATGATAAAAAAAACCATGTAAAAGTGTAAATAATTGAGTGCTGTATGAGATCCAGTTTACCTATTGTTCACAATATATCTAGGTTTTAAAAGAATAATGCACACATGTTCAGGTACCAAGAAGCATACCTGATTTTTACAAATCCAAGCCATAGTGTGTTTGTTTGTTTACCTTTATATTTAAGTGAGGAATTCACCTGGGTCTCAGCCAAGAAATAGTTTGATTTATTTCACCTGAGGTTATGCGAGATACAAGGATACTAATATTACATTACCGTGTAGGCCTGTGTTTAACTGTAATCGGCATGTATCCCACTCATTTCATCACGTAAAATTGGTGAGACAATGTTTCTTTGAGTATATACACGACGATAGCAGTCGGTTCATATCAAATTGAAGTCCTTTGTTCAAATAATATTATGAAAGTACATACCAATTAGGGCGTCCAAGTAATACCACCTCTGAAATATTGAAACAATCCTTCTGTGGTGTAATATTTATATAATTTCCTTCGTTCTTCTATGTATTAGCCTCTAGTATTCTCTATTTTTCCTCTCAATCCTCGAATATCAGGCCGCACCCAACGTCCAATGTTTACAACCTCGGGTTGCCAGCTTTTATTCTTATAATTTACCGTCCACTCAATAAAACTAAAATATTTAAGAAATAAAATGTTCAAGCAAATGCTAACAATATGTTTTCAAGAAATTATCCCGTGTTAAGCCGGAAACATACTATCGGACGCGGCTGACGGACGCGACTGACAGCCGCGACTTAGCAATGTGCTCAGTCTTAAAACATCCGGTGTGCCAGATCGCTCTCGGACGTCCGAACGCTCAAGGTCGTCCGAAGGTGACGTCCGAGACTTATGTCCGATAGTGTGCACGGCTCAGTGTACTTTCATAGCCTAGATACCTATCAGTCGCGGCTGTCAGTCGCGTCCGTAAACCGCGTCTGATAGTATTCTAGCTTGACGTAGTTATAGCTTGTGCCTTCTTCCGCGTCATCCCTGGAAAATATTAAATTGATTAGATTTCTTCAGGTCAACGCCCCTCAGGGCCCGTTTCCCCAAAATATCGTAACACGGCACATTTCCCGGTGCTTACCTACTTATAAAGGCTGCCACACACGGAGCCAAGCATAGAGCAGGAGTCAACAAGTACAATAATAAAAAGATTGTAAAACAAGTATTCATAAGTAGCTCAAATATTTTCAGAGTTAAACAAGCATCCAAAAACAATCGGCTTACTTAAATACAACTTTAGAGAAAAAAGCACTTTAGTAAATAAGAAAACTTAGAGGCTAGTGATGTGGTCGTGACTTGGTACGTATCTACAAATCTAATTATATTTATTAGAGTAACCACGCAACACTGAGCAGTACTAGTTATTTTATAGTCCACTGCTGAACGTAGGTCTATCCACGAAAGGTAATTCGGCCATTATACAACGCTGGCCCGCTGGTGGGTTCGTAGATCGAATTTATTCTGCAGATGTATGCAGGCTGTCTCACGCTATTTTCCTTCAACTTTTCCTTTTTTTTTTGTACGGTATGTTTCCCAGAAAAGTGCAACACTTTTGGACTAATATCTACTTTTGACTGCTGTAGTCTATCACCAAATTGTACACAAAAATGTGTTGTCCTGAAGCCTTCTGTATCTTCCTTTTAATATTCTATGTCCCCCTCAGTTTCATTCCAAGTGCGCGCCATACGTGAAGGGCGTAATTTGTCAATTTCACCAAAGCTCTCTAGTTATTAGGGCAGGTAAGTAATATTGCTACTTGACATTTCCTAAAGGGCTTTCGTCGTAATGAAGACAATGGAGGGCGTTCATTACGCAAGTTTGAGGATAACTGGACGCGACTTGACCTATTTATTTTGGTTTATTGAAGGGTTTGCGTCATAGACCTAAAAGGTTTATTAACTAGGTAGTTAATAGGCCTTTTAGAACCAAACCTAGGCTTATTAATGTAAGTGGGGATATGACGTAAGAAAATCATATTGTAACTCGGATGAAAAGTAAAATTGTGGGCTACGGTTGTTTTAAATGATTAGCCAGTAAGATCATTGTAATTAACAATTTGAATAGTCGTTTCAGCCATAGGACGTTCACTGCTGGACATAGGTCTTGTCTAGAGACATCTAATAAGACCGATTAGAGTCAAGTCAAATTTTCTTTATTTCGTAGACACATAACATGTTCTTGAAATCGTCCGATAACAATGATTTTATAATATGCATATAGAATAATTTTATAAATTAAAATTTAATTCAAAACCCTTAAAAATTACCAAAATACAACAAAATAATAATCTAACAAGATTACATACTTACATAATACATTACATACAAGCATGTCATTTAAGATGACAATTTGGATGTCAACAGGTACAGAATACAGATAAGAAACAAGAAGCATTAACGCACGTTACGTTATCGTTATCAACGATATCATAATAATTATGTTTACTTTATCGGCAACAGTATCTTAATTTAACAGAAATGACTAATCATTATTAAAAAATGTCATGTCAGAATTAGAATATAAAAATAGTCGTCAAGTTCATTTAACAAAATTATATTTTAGTAAATAAATTTACTTAAAAAATATCATGTCATAAATAAAACATAAAAAAGTATAAAACATATAAAAAAGAAAGTAAAAATGGAAGCGGCTTGTACGTACACGTAGTGATTAATTCCTTTAAGGTACGTACCTATTCAGCGCCATCTTACGGACTTAATGAGGTTATCCGTCGTTGTGGGTCACATTTGGGTCACATTATCATCCTACTCATCATCTTCATCAACCTTTACCTTAAGGATGAATCCGCGAAAGAAAAAATTATACAAAAAGTTCATTGATTTTGATTCAATTAATGAAACAGTTGTTGATGATTTTGCCATTTTAAACTTGTTCCTATACTTACTTTGTCGTTATACGAGCATGTAATATGCATGTAACTAAGTTTATATTTTTTATTTTCTACTTCTATATTTTATTATGATACTTCTAGGTACTGGTCACAATGTCATAAAGTTGAATTAGGGAGACCCAGCGGCCATCTAACTCTTGAAGGTTTTCTCAGATGTCGAAGGTAGCTCTAGAGCGGTAATCAACAGGGCACAGGCATTAAAGTATCGGGTGACGAGAGCGGACGGACCTTGTCGGGGCTGGCGCTGGCAAAGATTATTGGCAGCTTTTTGGTGTCACTCTTGGTCATTATTTAGTAGTCTGGCTAACGAAAATGGATACTGGAAGTTTTCGCAAACTTTTTAAATGACAACACACAGTGCTACTACCATCGCGGATTTACCTTTAAATTGGGGTATTTTACCTTGTATTAAAAATATTTTTCAAACCTACGTCATGTACTAAACTGAACAAAATGATTCATTATATTATTATAGTCTTCATCGTAATGAAGTAGATAGGTACGCGTCGAAATCATTTGGATCATTTGGAGAGCAATGCAAAGCCTAAGTTTGGCATACTAAAGGCTCCATCAAACACAGGCGGTACGAGCGGTAGAGCGGTACGAGCGGTACGAGCGGTACGAGCGGTAAAGGGCGGTACGGCAGTACCGCGACCGGACCTGTGTGAGCCCTTCTTATATAACCAGTACAATACAGATGCCCGCCCGTCTGCTATACCGCTCGTACCGCCTGTGTGTAAAGGAGCCTTAATAATGTCAAAAAAACAAGAGAAAAGAATTAACGTAATGAATATAAAACTCCTACACGACAAGTTAAAGCTTGAAAAAAGATTATTTTTATGCGATTCCCCCAAAGATTTAGAAGAGTCAAAATCAGAGTACGGCAACAATGCTACATCGTGTGAGTAAGAGAAAGTGTTTCCCTCTCAGTTTAGGGCTGCCATACTGATATTTTTTAATTTTTTTAACTTTCGTTAGCCAGACTCTAGGTAAGGATGACTTAAGTGTGATACCAAAGTGAGCAGTATTCTATTTCAATATCCACAAATACATAAGATGGATAGACTACATCTTCAAGACCAGAAAAATGCGCCGGGTGCACACACACCCGTCATGCACCCTATTTTGACCCTGGAAAATCCTTTATAGATACCATCCACCAGTATGGGAAGACCGGTAGTTATGTGAGCGTCCCCACCGACTAGGATAGGCGGAATCCCACCACTAAAAACCTAAGGTGTTTCCTACTCTGCGCCATTAGTCGGGCCCACCACTACTAATTTTCTTGCCACCGATCATACATTTTAGTAAATTGTAGCTAAAGATCATCCTGAGAATTGTAGGTACCTACATCAGCTTTTTTATGTGATAATTTCTAATAAGTTAAAAAGTGTCACGTTCCGCCTGAGGCGAGGGCGCAAGGGAAAGCGATAGAGAGGTAAGATCGGCCTCTGTTTGGCTTGTTTCAGTTGTTGAATCACCAATGTTTTCAACAACGCTTTCCTTTAAAAAAAATATCGTCCATAAATCGACTTTATAGAAACCCAATTTTGTTTTACTAAAGTTTCATAATCTTCAGTTAAATAAGTTTAGGTTTAGGTATTTTTAAACCTTTTAAGCCCTGTTTTCCTCTGTAAAGCATCGATACTCTTTGTCAGTCCGAAGAACTTGGAGCAGATCAATTAATAGGGTTGAAATTACCTACTAATTGCCCGGAGAATATTTCTCCGAACTGTTGGTACTAGCAATTAAGTTCTCATACTACCAGATTAAGATAAATAACGATATTAAATTTCCTTCCGCGTAAATTGGCCAGTTCCTGTTAGAATATTGCCTCTCAAAAAGACTATTTGAGAAGATTGCAGTGTTTAGGTTCTTGCCGGATTAGTACGAGATAACACGTACCTATACAGGGTTACCCGTAATCAATTCGCATCCTTTTAGAGCACAGAAAATAACAACTTTTGTTCAACGACTTTTAACAAATATCAAAAAAATATGCTGTTCCATAGAAAAATATCGTTCACCCTCGACATAATGTATGGAACAGCTGTTTTTTTAGTTTTAACAAAATTCGCAGGACTAAATTTGTTAGTTTTGATGTAGGGTCATGTGTTGTACCTTGGGACGGTTGTACCTAGGGACATTCGTTATACATATTTGAAAACTAGCTACAGTAAAAAAGTTAAATAATATCCTTTGCGTAGTATATTTATAACTTAGCAAGACTAGTAAGTCTCGTGACCATTCCGGCTTCTAGTGAATTTTGAGAACAGTTTAAATTTTTTTGGAGTCAAAACTATTTTTTTTAGATATTTTGGAGTAGTTTTACATTTCATAGGTGCTTTTAATTGATAAAACTAAATCATTTATATTTTAGTCTGCTATTTTCTTTCTACAATACCATAAATACCAAAGCAGTTTCCTAACATGCAAATTAAGATTATTTAGTTTGCTTTAACATGGCTGTTTTTGTACCTTGGGACACTTAAATCTATGAACACTTCTTAGTAACCACATGTATTAGTTATTAATAGTGCCACGGAGCAAAACGAACATAAAGAAAGATGCAATAAGCTCGGGATATTGTAAAAAAATGTTAAAAATATTAAGAGAGGAAAAATAAGAAGTGAAGCAAAGAATTTGGGTTGAAAAAATCAACTTTACGCAGTTATGTGAGCACTATCCAGTGGTGTTCTGAGACTGATTTAAATTTCATTCATACCACATTATGAAGTGAAAAAAAGTAATTTCCGACAATGAAAAAAGCTTTTGCTAGAAAATATAGTTAAAATTAATTGTGTCCCAAGGTACATACAGGCTTGTCCCAAGGTACAGACGTGTAACGTACCTTCGGACAAAAACCTTCATTTTTATTTGCCCTTTAATAAAAAATAATCTAGCATTGATATCACCCAAAAATAACTTAATCGTTAGCGATGAAATGCCCTACGAACAATAGTAACTTTCATTTAAAAATCTTCATAATGTTCAGAGATATGTGAACTCAAAGTTAAAGAAATTTAAAATGTCCCTAGGTACATCACATGACCCTACTATTATGCCACTAAAAGGATGCTAATTGATTACCAGTCACGCAATGTAAGCAAAAACGACAGTATTAGTTTCAGCATGTACTTATTTTGATACGATAAAATTTTAAGTACAAAACATAGTGTCACTTGTAGGTATGTCTGACAAATTTAATAACCCACCTTCTTGAATTCGACTGACGTTACTTTGGGGCATCGACTTGGCATTTTTTTGTTTTAAGCTTTTCGGATTACCTACCAATGTTCTGTCATGTCCAAAGCCGGGAAGCCGTGGTGGTCTAGAGGCAGTGACACCCGCCTTACAATCTTGAGGTCGTGGGTTCAAATCCCCGGTCCCGTACCAATGATTTCTTTGGAATTTATGTGCGGAATTTAACACCACTGGCTTTTCGGTGAAGGAAAACATCGTGAGGCAACCTGCATACGTCGGTAGAAGAAATTCGATGGCATATGTGAATCCACCAACCCGCACTGGGCCAGCGTGGTGGATATGGCCCAATCACCCTTCGCGGGTAGGCCTACGTCCTGCAGTGGACTATCAAAAGGCTGGTAGAGTAGTATAGTTCTGTCATTATATATGTAGCTACTAGCTAAGCTACCTCTATAAAAGTACCTATATAACTAATTAGGATAAGGATTTTAATTAAAAAATGACATTCTTAATAATATAAATTTTATAATTAAGTCCTTATAATTATTACATTGACTACAAATAGGGGGAGGACACATTTTCATTTATCAGAGGTATAGCACTTATTAAATAATATGTAGAACTATATTAAGTCAGGTTTAGAACACCTGCTACGGAATTTCTTTGTAAAAGTATATTAAACTGTCTTAATATATTTAGTAAATTATTATTTCGGTATCTACAAAGGTAGAAAAATTGGGTTCAAATAGAATTAAAGTACAAAACTAGTTCTCATTGTTTATCACTCACACATTCACTTTATAATAAGCATTTTTACAAGGTTGATTGAATCTTTTTAATGTTTTATTGCAAAATGTTATGCTGGTATTATTGTAATATTAGGTATATTACATATTATTGTAATATTAGGTATATCACATATTATATTACATATTTGGTTGATATACCTAAGTAAAATGTTCGATTCCAATTCTTACTTATACGATTCAAATTTGTAGGTATGTTTTAAAATGGACAAGCATTTTGAATAGAGCTAGAAAAAATTTTTTTTTTTCATTTAGTTATGATTGTGTGACGTTTTCAACGTATCGTTTTGTAAAAAATGGCCTCAAAGATTCTGAGTATTTTCAAAGTGGCAGTAGATTATATTTTACATATAAAATAACTTATTCTAAATTTTAGACTAAAGTAAAAGATTAAATACAGCTTACAAGGAAAGGTATTCGAAGCAAAGGTGGGAAGAGAGAAGGGGAATGTAGCCAAACTTTGAGCATCATATTGAGAGGTGCTCTATATTAATATGAGAAAAGTGTCGTTAGGGGGGCATCCAGCAGGAAGCCCTCAATTCCCACATTTCTCAGAATGCGTCTACGAAAAGGATTTTTCAATGGGAACATGGAACAAATTGATCTTCATCATCTACACGCCCCCTTTTTTCGATTTGATGACAATATTATGTAAAGCTTTAGAAGCCATATTCGACTTCTGTTCTCAGTTTTTTTTTTAATTTGCTCATATTACCTACATAAAACTTCAGAATGCGGTATTAAGTTGCAGCCCTCCATTTTCGGTTTGGGGGACATAAAGTAAAACTTTGAAATCGGGATAGACATCTCTCTTCTTGAAAACTAAGTCAGTTCATGAATTTATAGCATTGATCACCTACTTTTTGTGACTAGTGTATTTATTTTTCATAATGTATTTGATGACAAATTGGGGAGAAAATTCGCATCCGGAATATAATATTTTAAGCTCTCTCAAAGCTAACAGAGTTTGACTAAAAGTGACAGAATTTTGGTAGAAATCGAACTCCTGGCTGCTCAGTTCCTGGGTCTAGGGCGGGCTTGATCCTGGTACTCTTTGGCTGGCCGCTTTGATTGGTGGGGCTGGAAAATAACAATAATATAATTAAATAAGACAATAATTAAATTAAAATTAAGTAATTAAATTAATCCTCAAAACTCTTAGGTCTTTCTGAGCATGAGGTGGACGCGAAGCTTAACCAAAATGCTGGCGTTTATTTGGTTCAACGCATAAGGATTGCCATTCAAAATGACAATATCGCCAGAATACTGGCCACGTACCTAAGCGCAGCGTAAGACATCCACCCACAAGGTGGGCGGATGACGTCATTAAGACCGCAGGTTCGCGCTGGATGCAAGCCGCTTCCAACCGGTCTTATTGGAGATCTATAGGGCAGGCCTATGTCCAGCAGTGGACGTCCTATGGCTGGTGAATAGATAAATGGACTGGGCACGTTGCTAATTTGCAGTGGGCTTGAGCATTTGGCTTATCTTTAGACTGTCAAGGGCCTGTGAATGATGTGATGTGAATCCTGTAGGCACCTTTCCTATTTTCTATACTTCCTTATTGATATTTATGCAGTATGTAGTAGCTTAAGCATGTATGTTAGAAAGAGACCATCCTCAGGAAGCAACATACGAGTACCTACATCTACTATCCTACATACCCACATCCATCGAAAAAATAAATAGCTTAAGTGTGGACCAGTACTAGGCCAGCGTGGTAGATGTAGTCCCATCACCCTATGAATTAAGGTAGGCCAACAAGAGTGACCTATATTCCATCCATTGAGACGTCCTTTGTTGGACATCAATTTTCCCAGGATTCCCCATAAATTTCCTATGGATTTATTGAATAAGATCGGTTGGAAGCAGTTTGCGTTGCTGTTGATAAAAAAATTACAGAAAAAAAAGGTGCAGTAACAGTTTGCGCGGTACTAATAGAACCTTAAAATAATTAAGATCGAGGGAATGTCCTTCGTCTAGAAGTACGGTTTTCTTAATGTCCTTGCCCTAGTCCTAAGGAATCAATACGAAAGCAATCCCTTTTCAATCGAGCGCACCGTTTGTGTAACCAATCCCTATTGTCTTGAGTTAAGATCTTTGTCTAAGGGACATGTGTAACTAACGGGATTTCAATTTAATTGCGACTCTTTACACTGGACGACCTCTGAACCTCGTGACTTTACGAGCACGATTTATTCATCCATCAGCTATAAGAAGTCCTCTGCTTTATATGTAGACTATTGATCTCGAATAAGACAGATTAAGTAGAAGTGGCTTGCATCCAACGCGATCCTGCAGTCAGTCCACCTTGTGGGTGTACTTCCTTCGCCACGCTTACGCGGTTGTTTGTAAAGTACTCGAGATTTTTTTGACCCTTTCAATGTCGTAAGTTCTCCGTGCTACGCTATTTTTAACCGAAGAAAAAACGTAGGTGGTTTATAAGGATTTATATGTTGTTTTATTTATAACCACGCATAACTTTTACAGAGTGGTACGATTTCGATAATTGTTTTTTTATTGAAAAGGGTATACTTCGAAATGGGTCCCGTATACATTTTATAGACAATAGACATTCGCGAATTCTGTACACGGTTGAAGTCGGTCATGCCATATTTTTGTGAAAAAATATAACTCTAGCCAATTCGTTGGAGCTACGTCGGTAACTTTGGTTGTTCTGGGGATTTACCCAAACTAACACGATTTTATACAGTAAATACTCAAAATAAAATGTTCTTTAATTATTTGTTGAGTATAATAGATTAAACCATAATAATTGATCAGCTCTTTAATTATACAATTAAAGAGCGTATTTAATGCATGGCTACTGGTTTCCTTGGACGATGTTCCTTCGCGAAGACCAGTGATATGAAAATCGGTACAAAAATTTCAAATAACTAAATACAGATAAAATATGTGTCGTAAAGTTGTCCTATTCGAATTTTCTAAAGTATACGTCTTTTAGTCAAATAAATCAGCAACAGTATCGTATCGTATAACTGGAGTTATTTCTTGTTTGCGGTTCCTATAGCCGAGGGCCTTCAACACATTCAGTCGATAAAGCCTGAACAGACCCAATCTGGCGGATATGCTTTCAATGTCGGATATGTTTCATTTCAATCGAGATACGGACTGTGTGGAATCATTAGAAATGCTAAATGTATATTGATCGATGCTCTGGTTGATAATCAGTTTTATGTTCGGAATATGCAAGAATATTTTGGGTAAAAAACTACCGAATAGACGCCTTAATCAGTGTTATTGTCATTATGGAAACTGCCGTAATTAGGTATTCGGCAATTCATTGTATTTTTTGGGAAATACGGCATATGACAGACTTTTCATTGTCGTATTACATTAAACGGCAATTTAATGGTGTTTGCTTCCCCAAATACGGCAAATTTACGATAATCTATATTTTTCAAACGACTAGGTACTTGAAAGTTCTTAATTTGAGGGTGATTTTTGGATGTAAGTTACGCGATTCCTCCGCCACTTATGAACCAATTTTGATGATTATTTTGTTGTTTGGTAGATTATAGGTACCATTTAAATTTTTATCGAAATCAGTTGAGTCGTTTTTGAAAAATCATTCATAGTTGTAAAATGGCATACATCATTGGAGAAAACTTTTCGAATTTAGTATCGAATTTGTGTTTTGGATTGAAGTCAGCTCAGCTGTGCCATTCTCGACGAAAAATAATTATTTGATAAATAACACTGCCCACAATAGACACGGCTTCGTTGACCCATGAAAATAAGATGGGACTATGGGACAAACTGGATAAACATAATAACTGGAGGACTGTTAGCCCAAGACCCGTAAACGTGGAGGATGACATCCCTCTTCAACCCAAAATGTGAAAACAAATATAGGTGTGTACGTATATTAAAAAAAGTTTCCTTAAATATTTATTTCTATTTTAGGCACAAAATCGTAGCTAGACTAGGTTGCAAGAGCTTTTTTGTGATAAATATAGCCAATGGAATAAATTTGATCATTCAAGAAATGCAATGCAGGGATTGGGATTCCAGTGCTTTACCAATTTTATTAAGCTAGGTCATTTTCTGACGCGCACGCCAAATTAGTTGAAGTGTTTATCTTTTACCAACTTACAAAAAAAAAATACCAACTTACAGCGTTAGTAAGATAGCAAGATCGCGTTGAATGCAATTTGCTTACGATCAATTTTAGTATAAAACTATAAATTCAAGCTATACTCGTACCTAACTATAACAGTGAAAGGCACGCTTCTAAAAATGTATTAAATTGCATTTATTAATTTGATAAACAATTGAGTAAAATTCAAAAGTACGAGTACGAGTACAATTACTAGTCCTTGGTAGCTCTAGCATAGTTTTTGACGGCTCTAGCGTAGTTTTTGACGGCTCTAGCGTAGTGTTTGACGGCTCTAGCGTAGTTTTTGATGGCTCTAGCGTAGTTTTTGACGGCTCTAGCGTAGTTTTTGGTGGCACTAGCGTAGTTCTTGGTAGTCCTAGCTCTCTAGTTAAACTGAGTATTGGTAAACCATGTTTTGGTACCTAGGAAACTATAGTATCATTAGTCATTTAAATACCAACATTAGACTCCATTTTAATGCAAAAATCTCTAAAATTGATGATGATAATAAGGAAAAAACAAGTAAAACCATTTCCAGACGCGACGAAAAAGATTGTTATCTTTTATTTATCGTTCAGACGTTGTTTTCCTCAATCATTTCCGAGGAGGTTTGCGGAGAGATGCGCTGTGATCGTGACACAGTATTTTGTGATATTTCGATCAACGCGTAAATTGAATCTATATAGAGCCTACTGAAATAAACAATTGTCAAAATTTTAAGCCCTATTGGAGAATAAACAGGAATTTTATTGCAAGGATAGTCAGTAAAAACCGGGTTGTCTTCTTTGGTATAATGATTCTGGTTCTGATGAGTGGTTGAATTCTCACGCGAGTCTTAATGAAGTGTTTAAGGATAGTCAGGACTATGTAAAGTAGGTTCGTAAATGTTCAACGTTATAAAAAACCAACGGGTTGCACTACGAGAGTGCCGACAGAAGTGAAAACTAGCTCTCTCCGTCTTACGAATTTTTTTTTCAATAATGTTTAGGATCACTTACTGAGCATAAAATCACAAAATGCTGCCAGATCCAGCTGGAGCTTCAAGCGCCATCTTGAAAAAACGTTTTTGGTCGGTCAAATCAGCATTTTGTGATTTTATGTTCAGTAAGTGATCTTAGAACTTATGAAAAATAAATTGGATCGGGAATTTAGTGCAAAGTTAAATCTTTTTTTCCTGTACATATTAACGCTACCGAATACAAAGATCATGACTACGCAATTGAGATAAACTCTACCTACCTATATTCGGAGCGTTACCAAATTATTACAGAATGAAATTTTTCTGATAATCTTCAGAATACCAAATATACAATACCAAATATACCAATATTTCACGATGATTGTACTCATTTATTTTTATTAACGGCCATCGGGGGTATCGGATCACAGGTGTGCGTTTCAGAAATTCATTTATGTAATCAATTATACTGACACTCATTGGAATTGATGTTTCCATCCTGCTTCGCGGAATTGATCGAGATTCCATTTCGATAGTTAATGGCGCTTTTTCTCCGAAAAATATAGCTTAGGTACAAAATTTATGAGATCAGAAAGTGTGTAGGTACAATAGGTACATAAGTAAGAAATTGTAGAGAAACGCGTAGCTCAGCAGATGAGTAATTAAATTAAAGTACCTAGCGAAATTTAGGGATGGGACACAGAAATTGACGAGCCTGATAGATTTTCCAGAGATATTGGACCGGAAAGCGCAATATAGTCGTCCCATTAAATGGTAAGATAACATGAAAAATATCTCAAGAATAAAGTGGAAACAAGCCAATTTTAATCGATCTTTTAAGACATCTACGCAGCCAAAATATCATTACCATAATTATTTACTTATAGACATCTAGCCATAACCTATATATGTATGGTTCCTTGCCGATTTCGGCTATGGCGACCTTCGATTCTGCTCTAACTACAGTTAGATAGGCTTCGTTCGTGTGCCTTCATATGGCTGTAGTAGCCTATTTTGGCTTTAAAAGTGCGTGAACACAGGCTACATGTCAAAACACCGTTGACAAAATTATAGCTCATGTTACTCGGCGGTCGATTTCTAAGCTCGTCTCGCCGGGCATCAAGATCGCACCTTCTACTATCTTCAAACGTATAAACATTTTCCTGCACAAGGCGACGCCATTCAAGACGGTTCTGGGCCAGTTGTTCCCAAGAGGAGGGCTCAATCTTACATCTTCTCATGTGCCTTTTCTGAACATCTTTATATCTTAGGAATTGGCCACCGCTCCTACGCTTACCGTCCTGGAGTTCAGAATATAAGATGCGCTTTGCCAATCTTTCTTCAGACATTCGCACAACATGACCGCACCAGCGAAGCTGGCGCTTTATCAGATATGCCTCGACTCCGCCAACATTAGCTCTTCTCAAGACCTCCGTATTTCTAACTCGGTCAGACCACGAAATGTTCAGGATATCACGGAGATACTTGAGGTGAAACCTGTCCAAAATACGTATGTGTTTACGGTATAAACACCACGTTTCGGACGAGTAAAGCAAGTTTGGCAATACAACTGCCATATAGACTTTAATTTTTGTACTTATTGAAAGGTCATGAGACTTAAAAACCTTTACCCGGAGCTTGCCGAAAGCAGCAGAGGCAGCACTAATTCTGTTACTTATCTCAGGGTCCAAATCTCCTTTAGACGTAATTGTGCTGCCTAGGTATTTGAACTTATCTACCTGCTTGAGAGTATGGGTACCAAGGGGCACGTCCAAACTAGTATGGTCCATCGACATCACTTCGGTCTTAGAGATGCTAATTTTTAATCCAAATTTGCAACACGATTCATCCAGGCTCTTCATAAGCTCCTTTAGACCATCAGAGCTTTCTGCCACAAAACAGAGATCATCAGCATACATTATCTCTTGGATGGTATTATAAGAACATTTTGTGTGAGCTTTAAACCTAGAGATGTTAAACAGTTTACCATCAGTTCTAAAACGCACACGAATTCCGTGAGTAGAACTCTGAAGGGCTTCCCTCACAACAACAGCAAAATACAGAGCAAACAAAACAGGTGCAACAACACATCCCTGCTTTACCCCGCAACTGACCGAAAAATTGTTGGATTGGTTGCCATTGACAGAGACACAGCAATTCAAGTCATCGTGCAGAAGGCGCAGAATTCTAATAAACTTATCTGTACACCCCAGCTTACGCAAAACGGCCCACAAAGCCTCACGAGGAACACTGTCAAACGCTTTTTCCAAGTCGACAAAGCATAGACAAAGCGGCTGGGATTGCTCCCTGCATTTTTCTTGCAATTGCCGGACCGAGAATATAGCCTCGCAGGTTCCCCTATTTGGACGAAATCCAAACTGAGTTTCGGGCAAAATCGTTTCGGATAACTCAACAAGGCGATTGAGGAGAACTCTGGCGAAAATTTTCCCAGGAACGGAGAGGAGTGATATGCCCCTATATGAGTTACAATCGGCACGATCACCCTTTTGTTTATATAGAGGGCATATATTTGATTCACTAAATGACGTGGGAACTCGTTCTTCCACCCACATTCGCCTGAAGAATTTCCACAACACCTGGTGTAGCTCATCTCCGCCGTATTTAATAAGTTCTCCTGCAATATTGTCAAGACCTACAGCTTTCTTATTGCGCTGCTGTCGTATAGCAGCCACAACCTCCTGCAGCGACGGTTCAACATCCAACTCTAGGACTTGAGGGCAATCTTGCAAATTATTAATGTAAACGATATCAGCAGAACGATCGATATTTAACAGGGACCTAAAATGTTCCGCCCACCTCTGCAAAGCTTCAGTTTTGTTAGATATTAAGTTACCATCAACTGACTTTAATGGTACATCAACTTTATGCTGAGGTCCTATGAGCCGACGCACTTCCGCAAAGAAGAGTCCCAGCTGGTTTGAGTCGGAGAGCATCTGCAAGTGGTCTGCTTTCTCCTGCCACCACTTATCTTTTAGTGATCGAGCTAGTTTACGCACTTTGGATGCACTATCTTTCAACTCGCCGCTACTCCTACTATTGTCAGGCATAAAACTATGTTTTTTTTAAGAAGTTCCTGATGATTAGCTATGGCATCTGTAAGGATCTTATTATTTCCATCGAACCAGTCTTCATTGACTCGCTTTAACATTCCAAGCGAATCCGAAGCAGTTTTAGTTATGTGACTTGTAAGATCTTGCCACTTTAGTTGTAAATCGCCATTCTCAATGTCTATTTGCGATGCGTAGCTGTTGATGCTTTGCCTGTACACCTCTCTAATTTCACTATCCTGCAGTCTATCCAAATTCACACGTGTGACTTTAGGGCGAGCAGACCGACGGGGAGGGTGAAGTTGTATTCGCAATTTGCAGACCACTAGTCTGTGGTCCGACCAACAGTGAGCTCCGCGCATTACTCTAGTCAAACAAACTTGAGAAATGTCTCTCTGACGTACAATGGCGTAGTCAATGAGATGCCAGTGCTTGGATCTAGGATGCATCCATGTGGCTTTGTATTTGGCGGGAAGTCTAAACATGGTGTTGGTAATCGCTAGCTGAAATTGCGAGCACAATTCAAGCAACAACTGACCATTACTATTCATGCTCCCAACACCATGTCTGCCAAGGACTTGAGGCCACGCTTCAAAGTCACGCCCCACTCTAGCATTAAAATCACCAAGGAGGAGAATTTGTTCCTTAGGAGGAATTTTTGTGAGGATACTGGTCATTTCTTCATAAAATTTGTCCTTTATTTCATCTGTATTATCCATTGTTGGTGCATAAGCGCTGATAACATTTAAGTAATTACTATCACCCAAATGAAGACGCAAGGATATAGCTCGATCAGAGAAATATATCGGATGTTCATCTAATTTTGTCGCCATTTCATTCTTGATAGCAAATCCCACGCCTGAGCGTCTTGGCTCATTAACAGGTGTACCCTTCCAGAAGAACGTATACCCACCACCACGCTCTACTAGTTCACCTTCCTCGGCTAAATGGGTTTCGCTTAAAGCAGCTATGTCAACATTATACCGTAGCAACTCCCGAGCAACAATGGCAGTTTTTCGCTCAGGGCACAAGTTGTTGGGGCGGTCCAGCAAAGTGCGCACATTCCATGCGCCAAAAGTCATTTTTCTTGGTTTTATTTTTTTATTAATGTAACGTCGACCACGTTGATGGGATGCACAGGCAGCCGTGGTTACTACCTCCCCAGTAGACTGGAACAAGCATTTTTTTAGGGCACCTTTTCTAGCCCCCTCCCCGGCTGAGCGGGGGAAGCAGTGCTTCTCTAAACAGAGCTGCTTCGTCGCATAGCGTGCTGCCGAATTGCATCCTGTTCCTATTCGATGCAGAAGCGACCACTTGCCCTATGCCGCCAGTGTGCGAACATCAGACAAAGCTCAGCAGGCATCAATGCCGAACCTCTCTACCTTTGTCCGTCGCCACAGGACTTTATTTCCATAATCCGGTTAGCAGAAGCAGGTCAATTGCGCAGGAAATATTTTAGTGCATAAGTGTTCGCGCACACACAGATGCACTCTCTCGTCCATGTTATCTACGCCTCAGTGGAACGGATACCCGCTACAACTGAGAGACAACTGGATGCAGTGTCTAGCCGATAGTAACTACACTAACTCCTACCACCGCCCTAGGCCTTCCACTATGCCTTGCTGTCTCGCCGGCTCCACCAACATCGAGTGCTTATCAGCTTTGATGCGCCTTTGCCACCGAGACAGACTTCTATACACTAAGCGAGGAGTAATCGCATCACAGGACACGAGTGTTTACGAGTCCCCCCTCTGCCAGGTTTAGCCCACGAGCCGTCGTGGTTTACCGGGGTGTGGCCGCTGCATGTATGACAGCTTCTTGGAGCCACTGGCGAGAGAAAATGAATTGCAAAATTAAATTAATTGCAACTCACTACACCCCAACCATAACCTATATGCCCTATGTAAGGGTAATGCTAATTACATCTGTCTTCTTTTTTATTAGCACAGCGAGGGCCATGAGACACCAGCATTAGACCAAGAGTCACATACCAACACTGTTCGGTATTGTCTGAATCTTTACGTACCGGCCTTGTCCGTACCTCCTTTTTCTGGCGTCGGTAAGGTAGTGGTGGATACGTCACACTCTTTGGTGGGCAGTAGTTGCAAACCCGACATGACCAAGATCTGAATCTACGAATACTCTGGCTGATTTACTGAGAGTATGAGTTGTACTTGCACTTACCGGCCTCGTTACGCTTCTGCGCGTTCCTCTGGTGGTGGTGGAGACATCAAACTCTTCTTTAAGAGACATAATTCAGCGCAGGTAGCAGTTACCAAACACTTACAAAAGGACTCTCATACTTATGCCGCTAGTATAGGTTGAATCTCTACATATCGGTCTCGTCTCTTCCTCACGCTCTTCTGGCGGTGGCTGAGTGGTGGGGACATCACACTCTTCAGTCACAATTGCGTTTCAGAGAGCGGCGGTGGAACACCAGCCTTGCACAAGGATTCATAGTATAAGGTTAATCTCTACATACCGGCCTCGTCTCTTCCTCACGCTCTTCTGGCGGTGGCTGGGTGGTGGTGGGGACGTCACACTCCTCGGTCGGCGGCACGACGCAGCGCAGCGAGCGGCGATCGAACACCAGCATAGCGGGGCAGCGCTGCAGCCGCGGGTATCCTCCCTGGCATTGCCAGTACCGGTTGCAGGACTTGCCGAGAGGCACATTGCCGTTGGGGTCTTCGTTGCAGAGGGCTGAAAGGAGACGAAAAATATGGTATAGCAACTAAACTTTTTCTATGGAGCAACTGATTTTTATCGCAATTTCGCAGTTGGTCTCATAATTGAAGTTATAGTCACGATCAGTCATGTACGAGTATACTAGAGTGTTGCTAATGAATTTGCGGCAAAATACGGCGGTGGTGACAGAGGCAGAGCTATAATTCCTTATTATTAGTAACTATAGCTCCCGTCCTGGCTTCGACCAGTGAGTTATCTAGCTATTAACATTTCAGAAAAAAAAATATTCTATGCAATAGTGAAAACCGCATTGCAATCAGTTGTCTAGTTTGGAAGATATAAGCATATACACAGACATGCACACAAAAATAGCAGTTTTGCTTTATATTATGTAAATGATGATATTTTAATCCCTGGGTAGGTTACCTACGCACAGACGACTATAAGTACACTAAACTAAGAGCAGAAATTAATAAAAACTATTAAGCTGATGATAATTAGAAAAATCAATATTCAATTAGAAATCGACCAACACAAACGTATTCTACTGAAAAGGAACTGGTTTATGAGATCAAAACAAATCGCTGACTGAATTCCTTCACTTCCAATGCTCTTGTTCTTCCCAAGTTGAGTTCGTGAAGTTTTTCGCTTTTTTACTGAAAGAAATTCCTCAGGACAATGACGTCGTACTACTTTGTCCTCGACGTTATGAATACCTACCTACTGTGCTAAGGCGCCGGAGCCACTGCGAGCGTTCTAAAGTTCAGAGGCTCAACTTTTCACTTTTTAAGAAAATCACCAATTTCTGTTTATAAATGTAAGTACCTAATAATTTAAAATGGGCATTAATAAAAGTTTAGAGTGTATCGAGCGTAAGCGTAGACGCGCCCCGCGTACAAAGTGAGACGACGAGGGGACGAAGGGAGCGCTTCTTCGTATGGTGAAATTAGAGTTGATTATTTCGTATGTGAAAGTTCATACAAAATTATCAACTCAATTTTTTAACTGTTTTATGTGATTTGCCAATACTTTAGCTAAGTACTACTTAATACATTAAACATAATATAAAAATACTACCTATAAAACACGTCAAAAATCTAGATCTTCGTTCAAAACAGAGTTGACTTTGTTTTTTTTCTTCGATCGAGCGAAGTTATTCCTTGTTCATATTGGATTACTTTTACCAATTATAGACATGCTCGAAAATAACTCACATATTTTTCAGTCTACAAAACATGTCTTTCTTACAAAAATCTATATTATCTTCAGGCGTTTTCGGGTCGGCACCCCCTTAATGCGAAGCGGCAATGAAAGTTATTGTCTCTGATCTGACTTCAAATCATCAGATGTTGACACACGCACGCACGCGCACACATACACACACACCCACACCCACACACCCCTGTTTGTACAGACACCCTTATGAGGACCTTGTTAGTTTTTGACCAAAGCGAGGACTCTCTAAAAAACCGGTTTGTACACCTCGTAGGCCATCTTGAATAAGATAGAAAGAGACAGGTGAGTAAATCTTAAGTGATGAGCCTATTAGGATAACGCTATCTCAATTTTTTTCTGCATGAATCGCGGCGAACATACCGAGGACCTGAAATACACAACTTGGTGTGATCAGCAGTGCACATACGAGGACCTTGTGTTAGCCAACCGAGGACCTCTTACGTAAGCCCGGCGATGCCCTTCCGAGGACGTATTTTTACACAATATTTCTTATATCTCATACAAAATGCGGACGCTGTGTTGGACTTTATTTCACCCAACCGAGGACAGTTTTCCGTGTAGGACTCGTACAAAGCGAGGACGTAGAAAATCTACCTACCAAACCATTTAAGTATTAGCATTCATGTAAGTAGAATGTTTTGATATATTTCTTACACACATTTTTTAAAATGAAGTACCAAGCGAGGACGGGTCAAGGACTTCACGTTTTTGCGGCCAAAATCAAAGCATAACTAACATGCTAGTGCAAACATTACATGCAAAAGACGGCCTAATAATATTTGACATGTAAGATCCTTAATTATCATTTTTACGTGCGTTATATAAGATAAGCACCAGTTTGTGCTGATGCTGCAGCCACGGTCGTTTCTTCATGAAGGAACCACTCAACAGTTGATGGCATAGTTTTCAAATTTGGCAAACGCGTTAGATTTACATAGTATATGTAAGATAAACACCAGCTTGTGCTGATGCTGCAGCCAGAGTCGTTTCTCCATGAAGGAACCGCGCAACAGTTGATGGCATAGTTTTCTTTGGCAAACGCGTTAGATTTACATAGTATATGTAAAATAAACACCAGCTTGTGCTGATGCTGCAGCCAGGGTCGTTTCTTCAAGAGGGAACCCCTCAATAGTTGATGGCATAGTCTTCAAATTTGACAAACGTGTTAGTTTTATATAGTATATGTAAAATAAACACCAGCTTGTGCTGATGCTGCAGCCAGAGTCGTTTCTCCATGAAGGAACCGCGCAACAGTTGATGGCATAGTTTTCAAATTTGGCAAACGCGTTAGATTTACATAGTATATGTAAGATAAACACCAGCTTGTGCTGATGCTGCAGCCAGAGTAGTTTCTTCATGAAGGAACCGCGCAACAGTTGATGGCATAGTTTTCTTTGGCAAACGCGTTAGATTTACATAGTATATGTAAAATAAACACCAGCTTGTGCTGATGCTGCAGCCAGGGTCGTTTCTTCAAGAGGGAACTACTCAACAGTTGATGGCATAGTTTTCAAATTTGGCAAACGCGTTAGATTAACATAGTATATGTAAGATAAACACCAGTTTGTGCTGATGCTGCAGCCAGGGTCGATTTTTCGTGAAGGAACCCCTCAACAGTTGATGGCGTAGTCTTCAAATTTGGCAAACGCGTTAGATTTACATAGTATATGTAAAATAAACACAAGTTTGTGCTGATGCTGCAGCCAGGGTCGTTTCTTCAAGAGGGAACCCCTCAACAGTTGATAGCATAGTCTTCAAATTTGGCAAACGCGTTAGATTTACATAGTATATGTAAGATAAACACCAGTATGTGCTGATGCTGCAGCCAGGGTTGTTTTTCGTGAAGGAACCCTTCAGCGGTTGATGACATAGCTTCAAATTTGGCAAACGCGTTATATTTACATAGTATATGTAATATAAACACCAGTTTGTGCTGGTGCTGCAGCCAAGGTCGTTTTTCATGAAGGAACCCCTCAACATTTGATGGCATAGTCTTGAAATTTGGCAAACGCGTTAGATTTACTTAGTATAAAATATGTAAAATAAACACCAGTTTATGCTGATGCTGCAGCCAGGGTCGTTTCTTCAAGAGGGAACCCCTCAATAGTTGATGGCATAGTCTTCAAATTTGACAAACGTGTTAGTTTTACATAGTATATGTAAAATAAACACCAGCTTGTGCTGATGCTGCAGCCAGAGTCGTTTCTCCATGAAGGAACCGCGCAACAGTTGATGGCATAGCTTTAAATTTGGCAAACGCGTTAGATTTACATAGTATATGTAAGATAAACACCAGCTTGTGCTGATGCTGCAGCCAGAGTAGTTTCTTCATGAAGGAACCGCGCAACAGTTGATGGCATAGTTTTCTTTGGCAAACGCGTTAGATTTACATAGTATATGTAAAATAAACACCAGCTTGTGCTGATGCTGCAGCCAGGGTCGTTTCTTCAAGAGGGAACCCCTCAACAGTTGATGGCAAAGTCTTCAAATTTGGCAAACGCGTTAGATTTACATAGTATATGTAAGATAAACACCAGTTTGTGCTGATGCTGCAGCCACAGTTGTTTCTTCATGAAGGAACCCCTCAACAGTTGATGGCATAGTTTTATTTGGCAAACGCGTTAGATTTACATAGTATATGTAAAATAAACACCAGCTTGTGCTGATGCTGCAGCCAGGGTTGTTTTTTCATAAAAGAAACCCCTCAACGGTTGATGGCATAGCTTTAAATTTGGCTAACGCGTTATATTTAAATAGTATATGTAAGATAAACATCAGTTTGTGCTGATGCTGCAGCGAGGGTCGTTTTTTCATGAGGGAACCCCTCAACGGTTGATGTCAATGTCTTCAAATTTGGCAAACGCGTTAGATTTATACATACTAGATGTAAGATAAACACCAGTTTGTGCTGATGTTACAGCCAGGGTCGTTTCTTCATGAGGGAACCCCTCAACAGTTGATGGCATAGTCTTCAAATTTGACAAACGAACTGAACTAAAAAAGAACTGGTAATTTTCTTCTATTTTCTTTTACTGTTAACACCAGGCCTTTAGATTTTATATTACTGATGTCCTATACTATTTTTTACGTTTTAGTCAGATAAATCGTAATCAAGAAAAGACTAAAGGCTGATTCCTAAATCTCAATGATGCTTGTATTGATTATCCCAAAGAATGTTTGATCAAAGATTATTACGAAGATTTTTTATACTGTATAATAAATCGTGATATAACTAATAAAGCGTTGATTTTTCTAAAGATCTTTATTTTATTAAGGTACGTCAGCTCACCTGCTTTTTTAGGGTTTCGAAGTAAAACAAGAGTCACTTATAACATCGTTGAGTCCGTCCAACTGTCTGTCAATAAGTTCGTCCTGATGTCACAAAGCCTCATCTTACTAATATTATAAAAGTGAAATTTTGTATGTGTCTTACTACAAAACACTGAAACAGCTTAACGGATTTACATGAAATTTGGAATAAAGGTCTTTCATGGTCTGGACTAACATAGGCTACTTTTAATCCTGGAAAAATCATGTTAACTTTTTGACCGCGGGTGAAACCGCGAGGCGCAGCTTGTAACTTCTATATTTAATTTCATTTTGAACACTGAGAACTATTACAATTGTGCATTTAAAGGGTTAACCACACAACGCACGCAAAGTCGGGATGAAATTTTAGTTGGCAACATTCTTTATTTCTTTGTACTTTTTGTTAACTTAAATCTTTCTGCCACTATTTCACCTGCTCCCAAGACATTTTATGAAGCCAAATATAATATTGTGTAATCCAAGTATAAGCAGACATAGGTACTTAGGACATACTGCGGAAAAAATCTCCTGTAGTGCGCCTAGTAGCTTTTCGCTATTTGTTTAGAATTGTGTCAACTTTTAAATTTTTCCTGCACAATCTTATTTAAATAATAACGCATAGCTCGTGTTCTACACACGATGAAAACTGTCAAAGCGAGGACTAGTATACACACTGTTTCGAAAATGCAGCAAACCGAGGTCTCAAATACACATTGTTTGGAAAAGCTACCCAACCGAGGTCTTCTGTGTGAAAGTTAACACATTAGTCCTCGGATAATACAGCAAACGTGAAAGGAGTGTAAAGGAGTGTGTATGAGGCGACAGTGGCGCCGCCTGGTGTATACACAATGCGTGTGTAAGATTATGAATAATTTTGATCAAACCGAGGCTCAGACCACTTTTTTGTGTTAAATATACAGAAAGACTCAAAATCGCTTGCAGAATACGAATATTTGGTCAAGTCGAACCGAGGACTCTCGAAAAAGTCCTCGCTTTGAAAAAGTCCTCGGTCGTGCCTTGTGTATTCATACGCAAGTCCTCGGATGGTACTTAAAACAAACACACACACACACACACACACACACACACACACACACACGCGTGTAGCGCTGCAAACCTTGGCTCTAATGAGACCTCGTGTATTGCGGCGTTACACAAACACGCACACACACATACAACTACACTATGGGCATAAATTAAACAAAGCATAATCTTACTAATTGCTGTTGAGTAACTTCATTGCTATATTCATTTTTATTTTTGATCCATTTATTATTATTATTGTATAACTGATCTTAGTGTGTTATTTTAAATAGAACCAAGTTTTTTGTTGCAATGCTTGTAACCTAGGATACCTCCATACCATATCATTTTTTGTATGTTTCGTTTTTCTGGTCGCCACAATACGGGCCTCTGAGCCTAGTGCGGGGCCGCTGGAAATAGTTGGAATTATCTCCTTATGTTTTGTCCTGTAAATGTATTGTTATTTTGAAAATTCCATTGTAATATATGTGTTCAGAAAATAAATAAATGATTGATTGATTGATTGACTTGATCACACAATGTAGGCTGAGTGAAGTTAGCACAAGCTGCGAACGTCCCCGCTACTCATGCTTGCTACTGCATCATGACTAACTTCATGTTTGCGGACTACAAGATTTGTTCATCGTTGATGTGGCTTTTAAAAAAATCAGACATACACATTGGATTCACTTATTTATTTCCAGTTAAAGCTGTGGGAAGTGGCAATGGGCAGGGCAAATAGCGCGGAGGACTGATGACCGATGGGGTCGAAAAGTTCTCGGGAGGAGACCACGTACCGGCCACAAGGTAGATAGATGCCCTCATTAAGACAGTAGAATCGCGCTGGATGTAAGCTGCTACCAACCGGTCTTATTGGAGATCTTTAGGGGAGGCCTATGTCCAGCTGTGGACGTCCTATTGCTGAAGCGAACAAACGAACGAAACGCTGTGGAGTAAAGATAAAATTTTGGTAGCACATGATGTGCCATTGGTAGACAATAAATGTAGTGCCAGCAGTATTAGTGCATGTACCTATAGTAGTTAAGTATTTTGAACTTGGAAAAGAATTGGGAAGTATAAACCGCAATATCAATGCATGTAGAAATTATTGAACTTGGTTCAAACCATTCGCAGTGGGACCGGCGCCTAATGTTCCGACAATTCATTCGTTCTCGCGAAAATGTTGACCGACTCACTTCGAAATGAAATTCAATCGAAAAGTAGACAAAACCGTTTGAATCGATTGTGCAGACCTTTGATTTATAGAAAGCTTATAGAAGGAATCTGTATAAAAGATGGAAAAAATAGGACTAGTTTTTTTTCAAGAATTTGTGCTTGTGAGATAGGTATATTATGTATTTGTGATATGATGTGGTGTCGGTTCTGGAGCTCTATAATTGAATCATCAGAACGGCTGAATGCATGCGCAAATGGCTGGCAACTGGCAAAACTTTGGCTGAAAAGTATGCTTATAAATTAAAAACTTTCCTAAAAAAACTAAAACGAACTAGGAGCGTGCAACATTTCTTACTCAAGCGATACACCAAAAACATGACAAATTAAGGGGTGAAAAGAGTCTTCTTCCGGAACGTAAAGGTGACGTCCACAAGTGGTATATTATTCAGAGAAAAATCGAACCAAGATGATATTCATTTGAAAATTACACTTATGGGCTTCTCAAAAATATTTAATCTAGATTTATTATCCCTCCATTTTTATAAATGTGAAAAATAAATTGTATAAAAAATTATATAAAATTAAATTATAAAATAATACAACTATGTATTTTTTCTAGTTAAGCAATAATAAAGTGCTTCTATCGTTATTTTACTTGCATTCGTAGCTAATTCTTCCACATTCATCTCTTAATTTGCTAAAGGACTTGGAAAAGATGCAGTTTTTGAAATCTTGCAGAAACAAAATATATACCAATAGAAAGCTTATATAATTATCTTTTAAATTACATATTTTTTAGATTTTTTTTCATCGCCATTTAATTTTTAAATGGGTACTAAAAAAATTAGAAAAATGAACTATGTGCTCCGCCAAATAACTGCATTAAGCCTAAATTGAAAAAAAAACTGACAGTGACATTATAAAACAGCAAAAGGAAATGATATTGTCAATATTGAACAACCAATAGAGGGCTGGTTGCCATGTTTTAAAAAATAAATAAATGTCAAACTCTAAAATACCAGCCCGCTATATATAGTATAGTAGTCTGTGTTTGAAATCACTGTTCACGTTAGTGCCCTTAGTGCTGTATCGTCAAACATCGATGTATCGATATTGTAACTTAAATTATCGCAAACGCAACTAATGACAGTGCAGTTAATGATTTCTTGATATTGTTTGGTTTTTTTTTATTTAAGACGTAAAAGTAAAATCACGTACCTATATAAATAAAATGAAACAGGAACGTAGAACATCGATTAGCTTATAAGTTAACCGACATAGCCCAGCGGATTGGCAAGTTGACCGATGACCTCATTAAGGCCACAACATCACGCTAGATGCAAGCCGCTACAAACCGATCTTGTTCGAGACCTATATGGAAGGCCTACATCCAACAGTGGACGTTATATAGCTGATGGATCGATGGGAAAAGGATTTATACTAATAATAATGTGTGTCAAAAGTGTCTTACAAAATGTAATCTATGAAGTAAGGAATCTATGAAACAAATATTGAAGGAAGTAGCTATGTTGTTTTTTAAGACAGTAGATAAATCTAATAACGTTTCACCGATGTAGTTTACTTTTCCACACTCGTGTACGAATTCAAGTGTATCTAGTAATTATTACTACAACACTGTCTCTTTCCGCATAATAATACAAAACTATCGATCGTAAAAATCGATAGTCTTTATATTTGAAATCGCCCATCTCTATTGCGTTTTGGACGGGGCTACCAGGCATCTCCTCTTAGTATTACCAGTTCAGTCTAAATATTTTCTACTTAGTGAAATAAAAAAAGAGATATTATAATAAAACGGCGATACACAAAAATATGTTTTTGCGTGAAATAATATTCTTAAATATGGCACTAAATCGCATCGCTGCCGGTTTTCAAGGACCGCCTCCCATATAAAAAGTTTACCAACTCCTTTAAAATTATAACATACCAGTGTGACCAGCTAGTAGCTACAATGTGACAAAAAACACTTAAAAACTGTGTCTAATTGGTAAAAATGCTTCTGTTTAACAATTTGGAGGTAACTTAATTAAGGTAGCTAGAGATAAACTACCCATTGACCCAAATATATTTATTTATCTTAGTTTGATTCAAAATTAATTTAAAAAAAAATACAGAGGGCTCTTTTTTGGTTTTAACTGATGTAATAGACTCAGAAAAATATGAACTTTTTCGAAATGTAACGAGTGTCGTGGTTAGAATTTTTGATTATTATAATACCAGCCTCCGTACATTTTGTGGACATGTCCTTTTATCAACAATGTACTGCCAATTTTCTCGACGTTCTAAAGAAAACACGAAAAAACTGGTCGATTCAGAATCCTGTTATGACCATAGGATTGTGATGGATGCAAGCCGCTACCAACTAGTCAATATTGGAGATCTTTAGGCAGAGGCCTATGTCTACTAGTGGACGTTCTATGGCTGATGCATGGATGGATGTCAAAACGCACCGATTCAATCAAACTCTGATTAGGTGCAGGTACATGAGTGGGCGTCTGTCGCAAATTAATTACGAACCCGGCCTGATTGGAATGCTGTCACTAATATTACCAGTAGGTATTCCGTTCCATTAATCTTGGACGCCATTTCTGCTAATCTCGTGTCTCTGAGCTGTTTATAGATTTAGGAATGCGATAATTATATTTACTTAAATTACTTTTCGCAAAAAATGGAAAAACAGACTTCAAATTTTGTACACGAGTAGAAAATTCGAATATTCCGTTATGGCGAGACAATGAAGACCACAACCTACATATCTATCGAGAGATTAAGAAGAAAACACTTAGATTTGGGCTAAATATTATTTAAAACAATAGGTATATCACGAAGACCATTCATAACACTCATCATCGGAACATGAACAATTACAAAGAAAACGATCACGAACGATCAATTAAATGACTACGATCATCGATTATATCTCAACTTTCCTTTTCTCTATCGCACCAATTAATTAGATGCCTGTTTCAAATGATCACGAACAATTACAGTTACGTAAAAATCGTAAGCGGTAACGCGTAGTTACGCTATTATACGCCTTATTACACAGACGATTAGTGAGAAAGTCGAGTGATTGATGAGTGAAACCAATACGGCAAAATAATTGTATGACAGTTGTGAATCTTCACACGGAGTTGCATTTTGGATTAAAGAGGCAAATAGGTTTGGTCCAAATAGCCCTTGTAGAGTTGCACATACTTCGTCATCTAAAAAGTAAAATGGAAACTAACTGCCTAAAACAATAAAACTCATCAACAAGACATCGTTCTCGTTCTTTTTATTCAGTGCACAATTTTTTATCGCGCAATAGATATCATTAATAGAACATATTTCGCTCATAAAAAGATCGACTTTTTTTCATAAATTTTTTGTCTAACAATTCCGAAGAAAATTATATTGCATGCACCCTACACTCCAGACAATAATTACCTACCAAAACGTCTCAGGGGGCTTAGCCAAGATGCTAGTATTTATACCCACTATTACTATATTATACTATATTATACCCACTCGAGGTGGGTACTCCATCATCAGACATGAGACTCAGTCGTGGGAGTCGATCCTACCACGTATACCAGTAGGAGCACCTGGACGCTAGTATTTATTTCTTGTATTACTGTTCGTCTTAAATTTTTGTGTACAATAAAATGTTATCTATCTATCTATATACTTATACGCGTCGACTTGAGAACCTGCTCCGTTTCGTCGGTTAAAAATACTGTTAAAAATACCAGCCCAGACCAAGCCCAGGTACTGTTAAAAAGTCTACCGAATAGCACCTCGTGCCGATACCAGCTTGAAGCCAGACGATCATCAGTCATCGGCTCCCGTTAATGACGCAAGCTATTACCACAGTAAAAGAGTTATTGCTCATTGAGACTGCGGGATTACGCAGGGATATTGCTTCTGTTTAACGTGTGAGCTATTGTAATATGCATCTGTTATGTACACACGCTAAACGAAGGTATTATCCCAGCGTAATACTCAAGCAGCGCAATACGATATGCATATTCATTCATTCTTGTTATGACTGTGTAGATATCCTCCTAATAATTGTAACTCCCCCTACCTACTTCCTAATTATACTACAGCCCTAGCTAAACGTCCTAAGCTGATTTGCTACTAATCTAGCTGCCTATAATTAATCTTACATACACTATCCTACTAAATGACCTACTTTGATCCGAACTGAAGCTAACGTATCTTGTTCTACAAGCGTGTAAGTATGCTAACCCTAGAATAACATAGACCCTCGATATTTCTTAACCCTAAAGTCATGATGGTCTAGTTTGATCTTAACCCTGAACTGAAGTTTTATTATTATCCTAAGAATTTACTTATTAAAACTAATTCTAAGTCTTTCTTTTATTCTAATTAAACCTTAGTCGACTACTGTACTGATAATAATTAAATATCCAATACTCTATCTACTTAATACTAAGTTTGGCCAGTGATCGTTAGTAGCGGACCTTACGTTGTGAATCGCAGAAACCCAAACAGATTGAGACTCCTACCTATCTGTATGTTTATAGAGTATTGTAAGAGTAGTATAGATAACCTAGAGTTGTGAAACGTTAAGATTTATTAGCCTAAATCCTACAAAACTAACAATATACTCTGAACTATACTCCTAGTGAACTTAACTTAGAGTTACTTCGTTTCCTAGATTTAGCCTAGGTTTTGATATTATGAGCTAAGACCTAAACTGTATAATGATCGAATTGTAACTGTAGGAAGCTGAATATAGTCCAAGAGGCAAGGTTTGAATACCTTCAGTCAAATAATTGAAAATTCTCAAAATTGAACTTTTTAGACAAAGTTTAGGTTTTATTATTAGGGCTCAAATTTAGCGGCTATGGATCGGCACCCCAGCCGCCGTACCGATCAGTGGAATGCGTCCCAGACTTGGATATCCTCCTCCGCTTTATGAGAGAGAGAGCCTGAAGGGCTATACTAATTCTGTCCAGTTTTTTTTTTTTCTTCTAGTCGGTCAAGTATGTCAACAAACAATGGGACAAGAGGCCTTTTTTTTTGCAAAGTTTTCCCAATCCTAGAGTCGCGGTTCTCTAGGCCCCCACACTGGACATCCACCTTGGATGTCCAGGCCCCCAAAAACCTCATATGGTGATATATGAAGGGCACGGGCCAGAGTTTACTTGCGGTGACCTTCAGATTCTGGTAAACCAGAATGAAAAGGTCACCTATTCCCTACCTATTTAGCCTATCTACCTAATGCCTATATGTAGCTAGCTTTTAGAGAATGTATGCCTATCTTATCTAACTTGAGCCTAGACCTAAGTATGCCCTAAGGCCCTAATATATTTATGGTTCAATAACAATTGAGTATCCTATCTTACTTATATAACTATCTTATCTACTTAAAACAACATTTAGCAAACCTAGGTCTCCCACATTTACCAGAGTTCTTATCATAGGCAGATACCAGAATGTTCTTTAAGAAGAAAACTTCAGGAGAAAGTTATTAGGCATGTAACCAAATTCATAGAAGGACTTCACTCAAAGGTTATTTCTGGAGTGATCTGGATTGCAACTGACCAGTGTTTCTAAGAAAGTAAAATTTATACTTTACACTAATTATCAGTATCTTTTCCTTTTCGGTTAAAGATTTAACTGACAGGCTCGGCTTTGCTTGGCCTCGGTAAAGTTTTACCAACTAGAACCTGGCGTCGCCACATACACATAATCTTGTGCGTTTTGAAACATTTATTGTAATTTGAGCAAAGTCTATCTATCCGACCAATGCTTTGATATCAGTAGGAAATAATAAATTCTGAACATTCAGATTTCAGCCAACTATAATACGACCTATAAGGCTATACAATTTATTATTAGTGTACAATGCCAAAATATGTTAAACATCATAGTGCAATATTCATTTGCCAAATGTTAATAATTTTCATTAAATAATAATGTTTAAAGGTATGAGACAATGCATTTCCCATTTTAATCAATAGCAAATTCATAATAGAATTCAACATTTCGAACTCATCAAAGATCCAAAATTCTCAGGTAATCGTCAAAATTATTTCCATAATAGCATAGGTTTTTAGTGATAAGGCTCAACTTGACCAAGTGTTTATTACAAGACTAGATTTGCCATACTAGCATCAAGGAACAAAGATATTTCAATAATACGCAAATTCCTCAGACTGTTGCTACAATTCTACAAGGAAATAGGTAATCTATCTGTTACTTGAAATTTTATCATTAATAGTTCAGCCAATAAGCTTTTCATAATTGTAAGTCGATACGACTGACTAGTTAACATTTGTAACTATTTTTGTCAGCTGATATCTCTACTTTGTTTTATAGTCAATAAATTCAAAATTAAGGTTATGGCAAATACCATAGATTAAATGACAATCTGTCAACAAAACAGTTGTTATCTAATTTTTATCAGCAAATATGGTTTTCTATGGATTCATATAGAACAATGCAAAGTAGGTGTACTTTTAGATTGCCTACTTGCATCTAGATAAAACTAGGCTGGCATTAATCCTAAGGAAACCTAGGTCTCAAGTCGTTCCAACTCAATTTCTTATTACAATGAATTATGCGAGATAGGTATGGATTTTGTTTGTCTACTTGCATTTTCGAAATTAATATTATCTTGAAACTGGGAAGTCTAAGATTTAATTTTCTGGCAATTTTCTATAACCAAATTGGATCTTTGATATTTTCAAAAATATGCAATTACATTTTAACGAAATTATTAACATTTAGAATTCAATCTCAACAATTTATGGGAGATTTTTCTTTGTTAACTGGCACTAACAATTATTTGAATGATTTGACAGATTTGATATTTGATTTGACACTGACAGTTATGAGCCACAAAATATTATTTTTTTAATATTCTTAAATCGCTAATTGCTAATTTTGTTGCCATATCTACAAATCTTGTAATTTCCATAACTTTGAATTTTAGTTAAATTATTGAAGTTAATTATTCTACAATTGGAATTAAACTTAGTTGGAATACAAAGACTAAGATATGTCTATGATCCTAATTGTAAAGTTGACCCTATGAACCCTCTAAGACCCGTCTATCCTAAATTAAGATGAAAATGAAATTAATGATTTTAAATAAATCCTTTCCAATTCCTATCTTCCTACTCAAACAAAATCGCCTCGCCTAACCTAGGTTCTTAAACCTCTTGCTAAATATCCGATACGTTTCCCTACCTGTCCACCTGACTCTAAAGACATCCCTATTCTAAAACTAAACCCACTACACCTTGATAAAAAAAAAACATAAAAAAAAAACAATGCCCGTCTATCAAGGTTGCTTCCCCTAGCAAGGATCCGTCAACCACTAGCTAAGCCCTGTCGTTCGGACTGGCTAAGTCCTTGGGAGAGCCTAAAGCCACCTAAATTCCCTACGGAAAGCCCATGTCTGCACCCAAGCGTACATGAGATTTCCCCTACCCCCGGGACAACCAGAAACCGACTTAGTCTCAGATACGTTCAGTGTGGATCTCCACATGTTGGCCTATCTGCAGCTCCAGATAGTCAACCTGATCGTCGAAGAGAAAAAGAATCCGGAATCCGGAAGGAGACGTAAATGGACCACCCACACTCAAGTGGCTAAACAAGTCCACCTGTCAACCGTCTCAAGTTGACAGCCTATTCTAAACCCCGGGAAAGAAGTATCCGGTCGCGTCGCCACCCGAAGGCGGCTAGTGCAATGCGACCTTCAACCCGTCCAGTGCTTGGCACTATGGGACTCACTGCAACATTGCGCGTGTATAGTGTATCCCCAAACGGTGGATGTTATTATAATTTCACTCGCTTGACCTGGTCGAACGCCGGCGTAGTCTGCCTGATGGCATACCAAACACTCGAACCAAGCCTTACAAGGAAACCACAATAACCCACAATCACGATCTAGGAGACCTAGGTTGGTCTTCTAGCCGACACGAAGCCTAAACCCCTCCCTTATGTATAAAACCACTAAACACGCACCATGTTACTAATTAAATTGAAAACTCAAAAAGACTATCTCCACAATAGGTAATTAGGTGATAAGCTCTTAATTATTTGCAAAGCAAAAATGGCGACAACATAACCCGAATTGATTTCGTGAATCAATAGGAGTCCGCCTAGGAAAGGAGTCTACCGAGCTATCACTAACTATCCCATTTGAAGAACTAAAATCGAATCCCTCCGCTCTTTCGCCCTATCTTTATATGGTAACCCCTGTTTAAAGATATTTAAAAAATCGACCAATCACGCGCGATCTCTTTAAATATTTATTCGTCTTTTCAATTTTCTTTAAACGTCAATCAATATTTATTGAAATGTCAACAAACATTGATTTCTTTAAATTTTTTCGTTGTTTCATGGATTTTACTCCACAAAAGTTATTAAAAATGTTTGATGTGAATCTAATTGTGCCCCCTACGGCTCATAATATCTTGAAAACGGAAGATAAAGACACCAGGTAAGCTATCTAAAATGTTCGTTAACTAGGCCTTGTTTTGTCAAAGAATCCAGCCCAATTCGTTAAAATGTTTTTATTTACAATGTATTTGCAAGATCTGTTCATTAAAAGCATAATTTGTCAGTGGCTGACAAAGCTTGAAGCTTCTCATATCACTATTTTCCACTAAAATATAAAAAGATACCTTTTGAGGTTATGAGTTTAACAATGAGTTATTTTTGTCTTTTTCAGGCCTGCTATACAATAAACCAGCTATAAAAGAGTGACTCTACCTACAAAAACCTATTGAGCTACCTAAAACCTAAGTATACCTAGCCAGAAGCACATTTGGAGCGGAGATATCTAGCAATTTTCCAAGGTTTGTAAACAATGACAATTTTTCCATAATTACCCAGTAATGATCTAGCAAATCTAGCATATCTAAATCAATTCAAGTCTATTTGCAATACATTGTGTAGATTTCATAGCGTTTTACTGTATGTGGTTGTAAAATATGACTTATTCAGATATCAAGATTTTTCAAAGATTAATAGACAAACAAGTTATTCCTTACAATGTTCTAACATGATATTATCAGTCATTTGGAAGAACTTATCCCTCCCTATTCTTAGTTTATGATAATAATAATAGGTATAATTTTGTTTGAAATGAATCCTTGTTCTTTTTTTTTCCAGTTTTTGACAAGTTGCCGCTGGCTCGCTTTACCCGTACTACCAGCTGGGTAGACGAATGCACGCAGGACCCCTCTAACGTCCTCAAGCTTATACCTAAGCTGTCTTCTTTATAATAATGGCTTATCCAAGTATGTATTGCAATCTTTACAAAAATTTCACTGAAAATTCACAACGGGATGCAAACTTTTGTTATTTTTATAAATTAATGAACTAAATTTGCACTCCTTTTCCGGTTGTTACTTTCTAATATACCTAGATGAACATTCAGTGGACTAGATTTACTTATTTTGGCTTTAAATAAATAACTCCGTCGTAGTCAACAAATCCAGAAACAATTTCCCAAGATTTATTGACTTCGCATGTGAGAGACCAGACATTTACATATTATTATAAGTACATCCGATGTTATGGACCGTTACATAATGTTTATTCATCAACCACATAATTTACAGATCATTATTTAACCATATCCTGCGGGGAGAGGATGTTTCATTAATTACGGCTAGACAGATGTGACCTAAGTAAGTGCCACTCTTTTATGGTAGACATTTCGCGCGTTAGAAACAAGCTTTTCAAATCCATATTTCTCATACGAACAGCCAGAATGTGGAACGCTTTGCCCGAGTCCATCTTCCCTTAAAGTACAACGTACTGTACTGTACTGTACCAGCCTTTTTATTAGTCCTCTGTAGGACGTAGGCTTGAAGCTTTGCTGATTGGGCCAAATCCACCACGCTGGCCTAGTGCGGGTTGGTGGATTCACATACGCCACCGAATTTCTTCTACGGACGTATGCAGGCCGCCTCACGATGTTTTCCTTCACCGAAAAGCCAATGCAATGGTGTGAAATTCCGTTCATAAGTTCCAAAGAAACTCATTGCTACGGGATCGGGATTTGAACCCACAACTTCACGATTGCAGGTCAGTGTTACTACCACTAGACCACCACGGCTTTTTACAACCAAAGTGCAACGTGGGTACTTTAAATCCCGAGTAAATACCTAGGTATCGTCTAGGTAAGCGTGCTACATCCTAGACAGCATATCTGCTTAACATCAGGCAGTATGTAATCAAACGCAAACCTATGAGAAATTGATTATTACATACAACAAGATTATTTTTGGCAAAAATTAGCATATTAGAATATTTCGCACGGATGGATGTAGCATTTTTCACATTATTGTTGATTTATCAAAAATGGCTTAGCCGATTTCGATAAAATTTAAATGGGACCTATGAAAAAAGTTATGCGTGGTTATACATAACTAAAAAAAATATATATATGCGTCGGATTGTATACCTCCTCCGGTGGTTCGTCGGTCAAAAAAACTGATTATTAACCCACAATCAATAATACCTATACATTTAAGCTGTACGTACAGATAATAAACTGATGATTTAATGATAAACATTTGGAAACTATGACTACTCAAATTAAACAAGACGCACCACAATTGCCGAGCGCGCATGAATTACTAATTTTGTAAATCATGACAAAATTTATCGTAATGGAAATGTCGCAAGATTACTAACTAGGCTGACAAAGCTGCAGTTGCCAACAAAAAATGCCAAGTCAATGGTTGCCAAACTTCCAGACGCGACAAGTCTGAAGCAAAAACGCATTGCGATTACTGCATAATGAATTGCTTGGCGGCTGAGCTGAAAATGTCGATGAGCACGCGGCTTTTACTGTTACTACGAGTATCACTACTCATCTACTCTATCAGTGGAGCCGCGAGTATAAGGATATCAGAAAGATGCAGTAAATAATCGACAGTGAGATATCAAGATATAGGTACTCGTATAATGCTCCTTTTGAGATCAATCGCATTACATAAGTAGAACCTACTGCATGCTGGGTTCAATACAAGACTTTTAGGTAGGGAGGTAATAGCTAATAGATGACAACTAGGTACCTACCGCTAAAGCCGTGGTGGTCTAGAGGTAGTGACACCGTGAGGTTGTGGGTTCAAATCCCCGGCCCTGTACCAATGAGTTCTTTAGAATTTATGTACGGAATTTCACACCACTGGCTTTTCAGTGAAGGAAAACATCGTGAGGCAACCTGCATACGCCAGTAGAAGAAATTCGATGGCTTATGTGAATCCCCCAACCCGCACTGGGCCGGCGTGGTGGATATGGCCTAATCACCCTTCGTGGGTAGGCCTACGTCCTGCAGTGGACTGTTAAATAGGCTGATACAGTACAGTAAAGTACAGGTACCTACCTACTACTGTTGGTACTACTGTTGCAGTTGAAGTGATTTTAATGGGATTGAGTGACGAGTCGAGCTAGACGCTCGCTTGGTGTTAATCGATATACGCATGGCCAGAACGGGTCTGGCCGGCTCAGAATTTGGAACTATACCAGAACAAAACCCTGCACTGCATGTGCTCGTCACTACGCCCCTAATTCATACATTGTTTCCTCTCCAAGGGGATAAGTTGGCGGAAAAACAATTTGTCCTTTTGCCATGCTAAGATTGTGATGGTGATGTCAATTAGATACTTACGGTGTTTCTGATATCCATCCGCGTTCTGAGGCCAGTCGCAAGAGTGCGCGTTCTCATTGTACAGCAGATCACCGATGCACAGCTGCTCAGTTGCGGTGCTGTTCCAGTAGGTCCAGTACCTTAATTATATGAGCTAAGCTTTCGTCTGATGTTAAGCGTCATGCTTACCTATAACAGCTCTGGATCGCCCAGAATTTTGGACCAGTACAAAACACTGGATTACGTTTTTCCTTGATTGAATGGTGTCAATTTGATACTTACGGTGCTTCTGACATCCGTCCACGTTCTCAGGCCAGTCGCAAGAGTGCGCGTTCTCATTGTAGAGCAGACCGCCGATGCACAGCTGTTCAGTGGCAGTGCCGTTCCAGCAGGTCCAGTACCGTGTGCAGGAAGTCTCGTGGCCGAAGATGCCGTACAACCAGTCGCAGTGCTCCGTGCCGATTGGTGGGTCTGTGGATTGACAAATGGAGGTGATGTAGTATACAGTAACCATGACAAATAGCAAGGAAAAGAACACGGGTGCAAGAATAAAGGACTAATGAAAGCAAAATAATTATTGTTATTTTTTGCAAAAAAAATGGTAAAACCGACTTCCATCGTGTACAAATTCGAATAGTTCGCTCGAATTGATGTATTACAATTTTTACATTATTCAAAAACGGCTCAGACGATTTAAATAAAATTTAAATCGGACCACCTTGGGAAGATACCCTTCAGAACTAAAAAAATATTTTTTTTATTCGGTTCACAATTGACAATAATATAGATGAACAAACACAAAAAAATAGATACAGTGGAACATAGAACCTCCTCGTTTTTGGGAGTCGGGTAAACAGGGAAAATTGGCTGTACCTATCGCTATTTATCAGCCAATTTGGATAATATTTGGCAATCTAACGAGGTTTGCGAATATGAATCAAAACAGTCAAGCGCGAGTCGAAATACAAGCTTCAAGAAGAAGAATTGAAGATTCCGTAAAACAGATGCAAGGTCTCTGTTCGAAGAAGTACTACCTAGTAATAATTTGACGACGTGCAAAAACAATATATGCTATGACTTGATGTCAATGTATATTCAAGAAATTCTTGAATTATTAAATCTTAATTCTGAAGAAAGCTCTTTTTCCGTGCGTTACAAATGCAAAATTATTAAAAACGTGAGCCTTTAAAAAAATTACCACCTTCTTCCAAGGTGTAGTATCAAAGTGGAAAAGAGCAAAATGAAAAATACTTCGAGGAAATTCAGACTCGGATACAGCGTATGTATTTTCTTGGAAGAGCTTTTATGCCTTCAAACACCTTCAAATGTCTATTAAACGAGTTTCTTGCAAGTACATAAGATGGAAGTACTACTTAAAAATAAAAGGAAGGAAATAAAAAATAGCTATAGTGCCAATCAGACTTCTTGGCAGCAAGTGAGATTTAGTAAGGATTGGGTTTGGTGCAGCAATAAAAGTTACCTTATCAGTACATACTCGTAGTATAAAACAAAGTCGCTTCCCGTTGCTGTCTGTCCCTATGTATGCTTATAAATATCTTTAAAACTACGCAACGGATTTTGATGCGGTTTTTTTTAATAGATAGAGTGATTCAAGAGATTGGTTTATATGTATAATACACGAAGCCGGGGCGGGTCGCTAGTTTATTAATAACTTTTAGTTGATCTTTTCTTGAAATTCATAGACTTCTTGGCAACGAAACATGTCATTAGTTTTCTGATGAATTGTGGCGTTATTCCTCTAGACCTTGACAAATGCCAAGGTTAGGTCTCAGTTGGTATTGGGACACCATAATGGGCGAAAGTTTGGAATGGCGCCAGCTTTGTTTTAGGTGTTTGAATTGCGAACTTTTCAATTGATAGGCTTTCTTAGGCTGTGTCAATACTCCCCCGCGAATACGAGTCCATTAGGCAGTCCTACTTCGTACGTTTCATTCTTGGGTTTGGAATTATTTATCGCTTTAGGTAAGATTTTCCAATTTAAAACTGAAAACCCCTTTGAATAACTTGAGTTGACCTGTCTTTTTTAACCGACTTCCAAAATAGATAAGAAAATAAAAACCTGTATGTATTTCTTGTGTATGTTCATCGATAATTTCGCCAATTGTGAACCGAATCGAAAAATTATCGTTTAGTTCGAAAGGGTATACTCCCGAGGTGGTCACACTTTTTTATTTTATTTCGAATAGGTTCGCGTATTTAGAATGCGACAGTTATACCTACATGAAGTAATCCTCCACACACTCCTCTACAGGTGATCGCAACCATCAGTGACTTCACGATGCTTCCCTGCAAACCCTAGACTGTTGAAGCAGTCGTACTGCTGCGACTGTCCGTTGTCGCCCTCCCAGTACTTCTCGTCGGCGACCACGCGCGATTTTGTCTTGACAGAGTTCTCGACTTAGTAATAAGACCTTTTTGCCAGGGTTTATCAAATGATAATAATGATACATAGTGAAAGAGATTGACAAAAAGAGTTGTAACAATACTTACTTATCTGCACTTTAGGGTACTCGCAGTAGTTCGATCTCCACGGGTAGTCACAGCCGTCTGTGACTCCCCGATGCTTCCCCGCGAACACCAAGCCGTTGGGACAGTCATACTGTTGCGACTGTCCGTTGTCGCACTCCCAGTACTTGTCGCAGTATTTGTCGTCTGCGACCACGCGCGACTTTGTCTTGCAGGGGTCCTCGACTTGCGCGCATGATGCAATGGCTATGGTGGCCACGAGCACTGTGAAAGAAAGAAATTTTGGTCAGGCGTTTGTCAATAAAGTTTGAAGAACTGAAAAAAATCGGTTTAAAATAGTAATTACTTCATCAAAACTAGCTCAATAATGAATCGTCACGATTCATTATTGAAATATTATATGTACACCGAATACAACTCACGATTATTTGAACGGTCTAGCTACTATGCGTCCGACCGGTTTCAGAGTAGTTAGTACTCCTTCTTCAGGGAATACGCGCGCCCCCGACAACGGACGCCCGCGCACTCCGTGTGCGTCCGTTGAGTTGTATCCGGTGTACATATAAATTTTAAAATAGTAATGAAATTGAAATGATCACCATGCTGATAAGTGAACAAGGCGTTGGACCGGAGAACTGCGCTTAGATATGCATTACGTATTATGTATATAAAAAAAAATGTATACAAGTCGTCATCGTTATTAGTAGCTCATAACAGCTTATTTCAGCTCACAGCTCAAAAAAATATACTCTAATATCCTACATATACATATCCAGTATATTTTTTTTGAAAATAGTTTCAATTATCATATCATTTAAAAAATTCAGTTGTCAAATCCATACAACAGAATTTGGCTCCTTGTAACCGACATTATATTTCGCACAAAAGTTCTCATAATATCTCCCCTATCATCTACATCACACAGACAATTTCAGTTCTCCTTTGAGTAAACGATCACCTTGGAACTTTGTTCTAATTTTACTCATACATATAATGCTTTGTCAACCACATAGCATCAAAGATAATGTGTTCTTTCATCATTTCTATCATTTGAATGTATATTTCAATGGCAGCCGCGAGAAAATACCCACGGAGGTGACACGCAGAAGAGATGGCATAATGCATTTTCGTCAGTTAGTGTGAAGAAATAATGTACCTATTCGTGGATAAGAATTTGTGTTATGCTTTTTTTGGCTCTAGTATATTTTAGTGAATTGTAAATAAATAAATAAATATTTTTGGGACATCTTACACGCGGCCTCTGACCCCAAACTATGCAAAGCTTGTGATATGGCTGCCAGAGACTGATATAATGCATATACTTATTTTTAAATGAATACTTATTTAGATAGTAACTAAATAACACCCAGACACAGAGCAAACACTTATGTTCATCACATAAATATTTGCCCTGGGTGGGGATCGAACCCACGCCTCTTTGATCCAGAAGTTAGGGTCACTAACCACTGAGCCACCGATGCAGTCAATTATGGATTACTTCTTTTGGGGTCCTTAATCAATCAACAGGATTATATTACCTACCTATTAGGCCTACGACCAGGTATGTAGACGCAACTACGACGTGGAGTTTTCTGTTATACTTTTTCATAAACATTTTAGTCTCTATCTATCATATGTTCACGGCGAACACATGGATCGATAGCTTACACTTAATTCTAAACTTACAATTAATTGACCTAGTTTATTAGAATCTACAGGTAGACAGATACTTATGAAATAGTTACAATTTCTATTTTCCTAAGGTTTCTTTAACTGCGTGTTGTTGTAGCGCGTAGACCGAGACGCTTGGCAGGTGTAGGTGCTCTTTGGATAAGGAATTAAGCTTTTCTTATGCCACCTCTTTAAGCCTTCTCCATGGCAACCCGCGGTTATTAAGGCAGAGCTCTGATATCGTCCCAGCTTCGGAAGCCGTATAAAATACTGAAATGGATTTCCTAACAGGCCCTTTGATTCGAAAAGCCCGATTTTCCGCACTAAGAGCCGAGTTACCGGAAACGGGAAGTCTTTAAATGTTACAACAGTTTGGAAGATAGCTCAATATCGTTTTACTGCTTCTTTTATAGCGTCGACTCTTTGAGGTAAAGCCTCAAGGTTTTCAGAATAGGCTATTTGACAACATTGAAAATATACTATTGATTGAGGTAATCCTTACAGATATTAGCCTGAAAAATACATGTTTCACTTTATGTAAATTAAAATATGTATACTTTTCGCAAATTACGCAAAATAATATATGATATTTTTTGATATTTTATCTGTGACGAAAACTAATTCGGATGGCAACTCTGGTGGCGTCACATGCTAGTAAACGAGAATTTTTCGATTGACTGTTGTTTGTGTAATTTATGTTTTGTGTTTTCGGAGCAACATTATTGGATCTGTAAGTTACTTTTAAAGTATTTTTTGTCAATTTTCAGATGTAAACTAGCGTATTCACTAGTATTAACTAACGTTATTTACTAGTGTGTGATGTCACAGACCATCGCCATTACAGAATGTCGTTATGGCGGGATCTTGAATATCTATTCTTTGAACACTTGATTTTCATTGTTAATACAGTAGATCTCTCGGAAATATAGGTATAAATGTAGTGTGCTTATTATGTACTAACAAATAATTTAAAACGATTTTCAAAAACTAGATAGCCTATTCCCAAAGCTTTTTATAAACACTCATACATATCTATAGATTTAAATGTGACACCGAGAAACCTCTCAATACATGCTGTCATTTAATTGAAATCCTGTATAACTTTTAGCACGCAACATCGGCTCGAAAATAATAAAGATTTAAATTCTACGTTTGGTTAAAATAACATATAACACATAAGTAAGTTCGTGTAGAGGGTACTTCAGCTGGATAGTCGATTGAGCGGCGAGCCAGGAGGCTGATTGACAACGACACCTTGACTAAGTCGCAGCTGCAAAGTCTTGAGCATCGACGTAAGGTGGCGTGTTTGTCGGCCTTTTCTCGGATTCACTTCGGAGAGTGCGCTCAGGAGTTGCATAATCTGGTCCCACCTGCCCCTTTCTTCTATCGTACGGCTAGGCAGACGCGACCAAAGCGCCACCCTTTTATGGTGGACATTCCGCGCGTTAAAACAAAGCGTTTCAAATCCTCGTTCCTCATACGAACAGCCAGAATGTGGAACGCTTTGCCTGTCTGTCTTCCCGCTAAAGTACAACGTGAGTGTCTTCAAATCCCGAGTAAATAGGTATCTTCTAGGTAAGCGCGCTACATCCTAGACCGCATATCTGCTCAACATCAGGCAGTATGTAGTCAAACGCAAACCTACAAGGAATAAAATAAAAAAAAAAGTCATATTTTTGAAGCCGTTCGAAGGTAAAACGGGTACCATATTCGGTCACACAATTTAGAGTGTCATCAAAGTCATGATAACGCTCATTGCTAAATACCACCCACAGTCGCCCATCCGAAGAGCTAACTGACTCTTGTTATCATAATATATTTTCTTGACAAAAATACAGGTACAAAGCGAGTTTCACACGAAGTTGCCAGTAGCAGCTATCTTACTTAGCTACCTACTCGTACTTACTTAGCTACTAAAATACATTATTCTGTCACCTTATGTGGCTCCAGAGTTTAATAATTTCGTTGTGCAACTGGCCACACCGCAACTTTATTATTATCCATAAACATTTAATCTCGACGGCATAAGAGTTATTATCGCGTGCACCTCCGCAGATTGCATGCTCGCCGAAGTGGCAACATTAATGTAACGTCACGTATATTCTTTATTAGTAACGTAACTCGTGAAAATTATTTAGTTGCACGTTAGAAATATTAAACGCACATCAAAATGCGTGCTTAGTAGAAATACAGGATTGTATATCTACTTACTCGTAGATTATAACTAATTTATCATATTGCGGTGAACAAGTGTAAAATATTATTTTTTGAAACCAATGACCATGATGATTTTGCTGAAGTATCATCTCGGTGGCACCAGGTATCAAATATCTTGTGCGTCAATCTGTGGCATATTTACCTATTTATCTAAATGCAAGACAATAGTAAATAAATAACAAATAAATAAATATTTTGGGACAACTCACTCACGCCTTCTGACCCCAAACTAAGCAAAGCTTGTGATATGGCTGCCAGAGACTGATATACTACATATACTTATTTTTAAATACATACTTATATAGATAGTAACTGAATAACACCCAGACACAGAGCAAACAATTATGTTCGTCACATAAATATTTGCCCTGGGTGGGGATCGAACCCACGCCTCTTTGATCCAGAAGTTAGGGTCACTAACCCGAGCCTGAACCTGAGTCACCGAGGCAGTAATTTTGTTATAAAATTATATTTCTACATTCGGAATAAGCAAATATTCATGTCACTCATTTTATTTTTGTAATTTTACAAAGCGCATACGTAAAAATTAAGTGCTAAAAAGCAAAATCAGTTTCTTTTAATGGGTTTAAATGGGTTTTAAACGTTCGATATTCTTCCCAGGACATTATTACTGTAGTAAAATTATTGTTTTTTTTATGTTCGTTTAATGGTAAGTGGCGATTTTTGATGTTCGTCTAAATACAATACCTAGCGAAATGGCATACGGCAGTCATGAAAATTCTGCTCGCAGTTTATAACTCTGCGAAGTGCTTATCGCAACTTTTCTAATCTGAGCTTGGCGGGAAAGTTGCGCGTCAAGGTTTAAAGTTATGGCCGTGAGCATCTAGACTGAAGGAAACTTGAAATAAGCTATGGATATTACTATAAATAAAGAACCTTATAGAACCATTAAAGTGGGATTGTAAAGTTTACAAATGGAGATCCATAGCGGTAAGAATGGCGTAGTGTTTCCACTGACAAGGTGGGTCGAAGATCTGCATAAGACCACATGAAAATGCTGTATACTCCAAACCATCTTAATGTGTCTTTTTTTTTTTATTTCAAATAGGTTTGCGTTTGACTACACACTGCCTGATGTAAAGCAGATAAGCGGTCTAGGATGTAGCACGCTTACCTAGAAGATACCTATTTACTCGAGATTTGAAGACACCTACATTGTACTTTAACGGAAAGACAGACTTAGGCAAAGCGTTCCACATTCTGGCAGTTCGTATGAGGAATGTGGACTCAAAACGCTTTGTTCTAACGCGTGGGATGTCCACCATAAAAGGGTGGCGCTTTGGTCGCGTCTGTCTAGCCGTACGATAGAAGAAAGGGGCAGGGGGGACCAGATCGTGCAACTCCTGGGCGCACTCACCGAAGTGTATCCGATAGTAGGCAGACAGACACGCCACCCTACGTCGATGCTCAAGACTTTGCAGCTTCGACTCAGTCAAGGTTTCGTTGCCTATCAGCCTCCTGGCTCGCCTTTCAATGGACTCCAAAGCCTCCAACTGGTATTTGGCAGAGCCATCCCAAAGGTGAGAGCAGTATTCCATGCAAGACCTGACTTGCCCTTTATAAAGACTAAGCAGTTGCTCAGGTGTGAAATACCGTCTCACCTTAGAGAGAACACCAAGTTTTTTTGAGGCTAATTGGGCTTTTGACTCTATATAAGACCCAAAGTTGAGAGTCGATGATAGCGTAACGCCTAATAGTTCCAGACTGTTAGTTACCGGAACGGATACACCACGGAAACCAGGAGACAGTTGGAATGGCCTCTTTTTGGCCGAAAACAAACAGCTTTGAGTTTTCGTGGCATTAAACTTGACCAGGTTAGCATCACCCCAGTCAGATACCGCCTCCAGACTCAAGTTGAGCCGTTCGACCATAGCCTCTCTGAGTGACTCGATCTGTGCCCCGCTCGTTCTTGCTTCGGATGTGTAGCTCTCCATGACTGTACTGTCGTCTGCGTACCCAAAAATAAGTGTCTGTGTAAGGATAGTAGTTTGCATTTGATAATGCAAGTTAATATTAACTGATTGTCTTTTTACGTTTATGAAATATAATAACTTGTATAAAATTAAATAACATTGCACGATATTAATAATTACATAAATACTCAGGCGACTGTATTTTATTTAAGTAGATAATTAAATGTGAATCAAACTAGTTTTAATTAATATGCCAATTAATCAATAAATCCAATCAATGATACGCATTACGTCAGCTTATATAAATAAATCATATTTCCAGATTCTAGACCAACTTCAATGTCAAAAGACTACCTACGCTTGCGCAAGTCGGAAACGCTTTCACTCTGACATAACAACACATAAACAAAGAACATTGTTCACCAGTTTGTATTATTTGTTAGGCAAATAGCTGCAAAGCGCACTTCGGGCCATTAGTGTCACAAGAACAAGTAATTAGCAAGTAAATAGCGTGCTAGGTGTAACTAGGGTTGCCTACTTTTCGTACAAGAATAACTACTAACAGAATTAGAAGTTTTTTTTTTTGAAATGAAAATGTTTATTGTCCAGACTTACGCCCTTTAAAAACGAATTACAAAATATAAAACATTACTCATCACATCACAAATATGAAACAAAACATTACAAAATAAAAATTAACAATACAAGAAGACTAATATAACAAGATAATTTTTTGCAAAAATTAGCATGACCGACTTTACCCGTGTACAGAATCATTATAGTATAAAAAAACAAAGTCGCTTTCCGCTGTCTGTCCCCATGTATGCTTATATCTTTAAAACTACGCAACGGATTTTGATGCAATTTATTTTAATAGATAGAGTAATTCAAAAGAAATGTTTATATGTATAATACACCTATGCGAAGCCGGGGCGCATCGCTAGAACGCAAATATTATGCACGGATCGATGTAACATTTTGCACATTATTGTTGATTTCTCAAAAATGGCTCAGCCAATTTCGATAAAATTTAAATGGGACCAATTTCAAAGTATACTCTTTCCAATAAAAAAAAAAATTACTGAAATCGGACTACTAAGAAAAAACTTATGCGTGGTTATACATAAAAAAAAAATAAACGCGTCGAATTGTATACCTCCTCCGTTCGTTCCTGGTTCGTCGGTCAAAAATGATGTAATAATAGTAATTGAAAATAATTGAATTTAAAAATTTAAATAATCTATGTAATGGGAGCGTGGTATGCTCTCCAAGTCTTATGTAAGGGACTGGACGGGACTGACTTTGATCACATCCTATAAGATAAGTCAGTTAGTTCGTATAGGCTGGGTGGCTAGCCCTGGTGTCAGAGTTTTTAAGTCACCTGAAGGTTTTTGATATAGCTAAACGGTTAAAACAACCGGGGCCAACAATTTAATCCGAGCCACTGTAGCGCTCCATTGGAAAATTCCACTTACGGTCACCCATCCTAAGACTGACCGTGCGGAAGGTTGCCTGACTTCGGTGATCGCGGACAAACACCTAGTCATACTACGCTATGAGCGCTACATCTTGTAAATCTTTTTAGCATCCTAAACGACGTTAAGCTGATATACAATATCTAATCTCGAGTAAAGAGCACGTCCTGGCATGTGCAGCGTAGGACGTTCAGCTACAAAGTGGACGGATATGACCTCATCTAAGATTGCAGGATCGCGCTAGATGTAAACCGTTTACAAGGTATTATTTGCTATCTTTATGAGAGGCATATGTCAAACAGTGGACTTCCTAAGACTGAAAATACATGGGACGTTTCCTTAGACGATGTAAATGATCTAGGATGTCATGGACCGATCTTAAAATCATGGAAAATCAATTATTTTCTAGAAAATGTTCATGTCTTTCGAAAAATTGTAGCAACTGCTTTTGCTATTCCGAATTTCAGGGTTCGTCTTGTAGAAAATGAGGCAGGACCTTCGGAAGGCTTACATTTTCTGACACTAGGGCTAGACACTTGGCCTATACAAACTTACAGTAAGATTGGTAACCCTAGGTGTAATGTTATGTTTATGTTTCGGAACGGTCTGTTTGCTTTGTTTCACGGTTGTAATGCTAGTTCTCAAACCCCTGAAAAGTTAGTAAAAGTGAAAGGAGAATATGTAAATTGGGCTCGCGGTGAAATTTTTGTTTGCACTTTCAGTGTCTTTGTCGCTTCTTTTCAGAAAAACGTCTCCTGAATCCTTCAAGAAATAGACGTAGTCTGGAGAAATGTAAAATATTCTTAACGTTCTCAATTTCTGCAATGTAACTTTAGATCGTATAATAAAGATCGACCATATAATAAAGATCGCAGGAACGCGCTGGATGCAGGCCGCTTTCTACCGGCCTTATTGGAAATCCATGGGATAGGCCTACGTCCAGCAGTGGACGTCCTATGGCTGATAGATAGATAGATATAACTTAGATCGTCATTAACGTCTCTAAATTGTTATCTGTTGAGCCCGTGGCGCCTGCTATTAGAGAAATGAGTTATTGTTTTTGATTTATTTTCCTAATCGTTATAAAAAAAAAACATTTAAAATATGGTAGCGATTGGCTATCATTGTGCAATATTTATATCTTTGATTTGCTTAACATTAAACATTACGCACATTGCGTACTATCCTATTTACATTAATTCATCAAACAAACATCCATGGCAAAAAATATGAACAGTCAAGATATACACATATACCTACTTATCAGATAAGAAAACTATTTATTTATTGATAGTAAAACATAATTGAAAAAATTCTAGAATCCATACCTATATTGTTTACTTGTAGAATTTACTATCCCGATCCTCATAATATTCTTGTCCAATCCCTTTTAATACAATAATTTAGTTCCAGCATTGTTTTATTACCCCAGTTAAATATCAACAAAGTAGATGTTACAGAGATTGTGTAATATTTTGTACCCTAATTTTGTTGTTTGTGTAAATTGCGCATTCAATAGTTTATTTTCTTATTCGTCCTAGCCCTCATTGACCTTCCGACAATACTTTATTTTAGATATGAACGAAGCATCCGGCACATTTTTATATGCAATTGGAAAATAAAAATATTGGACTCATTATTAATACAGCAAACTAATTTAACTCAGAGTAATTAAAAAAAATAGTTTGATGTCTCCGTAAAACTAGATTGCATTGAAAGCACAAGTTTAGAGTCGTTTTGTTCTATTATGTATTATGTGTACAGGCCTTCAGGCGGTCTAAAAACTCAGACACCAGGGCTAGTTACCCAGCCTATACAAATTTACTTACTTTTATGTATCTATTCGAATTTTGGGGATATATGTGTAAAAGACTCATATCCTTCAAGACTAATCAATATATTCATTTCAAGCTTGGCATCAAGCTCAGCGAGGGTTCCGTACAAATCATAAAAATTGTAATAAACCGGAAACTAAGTTGTTACTACTTCATGGAAGAATAAGAAGACCGTCACTACGATTACTGCGAAGCTTCAGGAAAACTAAAAACATTCGCATAAGAAATGCAAAATACCTATATATGTATCTTCATTTAAAATTACGGTGGACCAGCCAAACTGGTTTTTCGATAGTTGGCTTAGTTTTTAGTAGTCGATTAATAAAAGCATTAATACGACACGGTATGATGCCGACATGAAACAAAATAAGACAGTTATGCTTCAAATACAATGTAACAACAATTTATAACCGTGTCTGTAAAGTTCCGGTCATTAACACGCCCATTTATCAATTTAACCGGCATAAATGGCTAGAATCCGGCAATAATCGCATCTCTAGCGCATATTGCGTACATTTCGCAACTCGTTCACGTAATACATGTTTTATAGCCCGTAATCTCTGGAACGGGATGAAAAAAGACAATTCCTTTTATCTCCATCGTGTAAGTTAATACACCGCTTTTATTTAGGTTAAGTCGTAAAGTTTTTAAGTGGAGTCGAGTTTATGAAGCTGTTTTGGACAAGGCATCTTCTGTACCTTGTTACATTCGCTCATTTTACATTGTAAATGATGTGATGGGGTGGTAAAAGATTTTAGAGTGCCTGCTGCTGTGGACTTGAGGTTAATGTTGCGTAATTCGGAGACCATGGTATTTTCAATGGGTTAATACCAAGGCAGGCGCAATTTTTATTCGAATGTTTCGAAGGTAGGTTTTGGCTTCAAACAGTGAAGGAAAAATATGATGAGGAAATCTAAGTACATTTCTGAGATTTTTCTTTACTTAAGATCCTTTCCGCCAATCTGTATTTGGCCAGCTGTTCAACTATAGCCTAAAGCCTTTCGAACAGCCCGAGAAATTGCCGAGAAAGCGTAAATTTGAGGAAATATGATGATGACGATTAAAGCTAATTTAAATTTAAGCTGCATCAAATAAGTCGTGAAAGTCACGAGTCTGAAAAGCGACAATTACAACTAAAGGCTATATGACTAATAAATATAATAGGCCATCAGATAAATTATCAAAAAATATTGGACGTATTTTTTTTTGTCAATTAAACAAAAATTGATGAAGATATATACCTCGCTTAAGCTCCGCGTAATGACACTTCTAAGTGAAAAGTACACCACTTTTCTCGTAGAAGTAATGTCACGAGCCCCCATTCATGAGCTTTGACATGGTACTTCTTTGTAATTTATTGTTTGATGGACAAAAAAAAACATTCTCGTACGTGCCCAATATTTTTTGATTATGTAATTACGGGAATAATTATTACAATGATTTCTAACCAGTCATCATACCTATTCTACGAAAGTCTTCTAGAAGTAACAATTTTACGTGGCTACCCAATTTGTTCCAACTTTTCCACCTACAGAACTACATTCATCCCCAGATAACGATCTCTACATTTTCATATTCCCAAAACCCCGACTTTAATGGAAATAAATGAGTTAATTTGCAATCCGTATTTCAGTTCTGGCCATTAGGGGCCGTTTAATTGTTATTAAGGCCCGGTCTCACCTTTCCAGCATTAGTTTTTACGATCAGGTGGCATTCGTAATGATAAGGTGCCTAATGTCTGGGGATTCCTAAGCAGATAATTGGTTTAGGAATAGGGGTTCGTAGAATGGTTACACTTGTGTTGTATAGGCCGTCATACAAGTTCATACAAGTCAGCGGATGTGAAGTTAGCTGTGAGCGGCGAAGTCGGCTGTGACATCCAATCCTGACTGCAGCGCACATAAAGCTGCGCGTTGATTGGATATCACACAGTTTTACTGTATCAGAATACGGCTAAGCCTTAGCTTAGCCGTATTCTGTTATAGTTATGATGAATACTCACGGTAGTTTTAATGAAGTGATCACACAGTTTGTAGCTAACTTCACTTCCACCGACTTCTGTGATTCAGCCTATATAGTAAGGTTCCGTAGAGGATGTGGAGATATTTAAGATATATTGTTCACAAAGTTAATACAAAAGAGCATAAAATGTGACTTGAAATCTGGTGCGGCCACTGGCTGCATATTGGCTAAGTAATCTGTGCTAGGTGACGGTGAAATCAAGAGGATTTTAAAAAGCATATAAGACGGCGAGTAAAATATTGGACAAATACGTGGTAGGAAAGCCAAAGTTTCCAATAGCTAAATATCTGTGGATTATTATGTGCCTTAGCCACGCGGCGTCAAATTTTTGCATGGAAAGGACGTCCATCATCAAGATGGTCAGACCGGAGAATCCAGCTGGATAAGAGTTGCGTTTCACTGGTCTTATTGGAAATCTCTATGGGAGACCTATGTCCAGCAGAGCACGCTCCACGGTTCAATTGTTGTAACTAAATTTTGATTTCAGTAATATGTGGATTTTCTCCAGGATGGTTCAGCTAAAAAACTCAAGGAGGTTTAACCTCAATATACTCACTCGTGCTCGTAAGTACGCTCGTTCTGTTTTGCTAAGCACTCGTAAGTGTACGCGTTGTGTGTAACCTTTTGTAAGTGAAAATTAGAGGTGCACGACCTCGTCTGAAAGCTTTCGTAGTTTCGTGACGCTATGTTGACGTTGGGTGTCTTTTAGCTTTACCTTTAGTAAAGTTTTCTTTCAGTTTTAGTACTTTCACAGTTTACTAAACGCAGTCCCTATGGATTGGTGGCTTTTGAACTGTGTGGGGCTAGAATAAAGTGAAGTACTTACTTATGTACAAGTAGCTCTATCTACGCAAATTGGTACAACTGAATGTATAGCATATATTAAAATTTTTATACATGTAAAATTTAGGGTCTTCTTATATTTGCTGATGACATGCTGATATGATGACACATGGAACTGAAACGTGGTCTTTTACAGTGGGTCTTATGAATAAGCTCAAGGTAGTTTAACGCGCTATGGAGAAAGCTTTGCTCAGAGTCTCTCTGTGAGATCAGTTTCGTAGAAGAACCAAAGTTGCCGGTATACCCCAGCGGATCAGCAAGTTAAAATGGCAGTAGACAGGGCACATAGTTCGAAGAACGAATGGCCGCTGGGGCCATAAAGTTCTCGAATGGAGACCACGTACCAGCAAGCGCAGCGCAGATCGTCCACCGACTACTGTGGGCTGACGATATTGTTAAGACCGCAGGAACGCCCTGGATGGAGGCCTATTCCAACCTGTTTTATTGGAAATCCATAGGGGAGGCCTATTTCCAGCACAAGACATTATACGGCTGACGGATGGAATGACATTAAATACTGATACAGTTCGTGGCGGAAGCAGAAAATGTAACATACATATTTAGTAAAATTCAGTTTACGTTTTTGCTCAGTTGAGTAGAAACAAATAAAAGTTTTACCGCCCTGGCAACACTACGAGTATAATCCAGATGTAAAGTTCACGCGGAGTTTCTGACCTATCTCAAGCGTAAATTGCAAGAATATGTAAATGCTACTGGTTGCAAGTGCGAAATGGCCATGCTTCCGAGCTGTAGGAATAATGATGTTAAATAGCTTGTGCTTTACGAGCTTCACAATGAGTGTCATTTGTTATCGTCATTGCAATGTATAACGATCAGTGATTCTCTGTGTACTCCCAATAGGATTGGTTCTTATACGTAGATAAAACAAAGTAACAGATATAGCTCAGCAGATTAGCGTGTTAAAAAGACAGGGAACATAGTTCGAAGAACGGGTGGCCGATGAAGCCGCAAAGTTCTCGAATGGAGACCACGAAGTCGGATGTCCACCGACGCGATATAATTAAGAACGCAGGAACGCGCTGGATGCAGGCCTCTTCCAACCGGTCTTATTGGAAATCCATAGAGGCCTATGTCCTACAGTGGTCGTGCTGCGGCTGATGAATGGATAGTTCTTATTGCATCTAGCGTATTGTGGTTTTAATTTTGGACACCGGTCCGATGTAATAAGTATTATACCTTCTTGGCCCAATTGGTAGTAGTAGTCCTACATTCTCTTTGTATGTTGCGTGACATCCCCGACTATGTTGCATGATATTATCTGTAGGATGCCCACAGTTGAACATAGAGCACCCCCTATATATTTTCAATGGTATCGGTTGCATGCGGTTTCCAGCGCGATCCTGATGGTTTAGTCAGATCCGTCTATCTTGATTTTTTATTTATATCTCAGAATTAATATTAAATATATAAGGATTGCAAGCCGTGGTGGCTTAGAGGTAGTGACACCCGCCTTACAATCGTGAGGTCGTGGGTTCAAATCCCGGTCCCGTACCAATGAGTTCTTTGGAATTTATGCACGGAATTTCATACCACTGGCTTTTCGGTGAAGGAAAACATCGTGAGGCAACCTGCATATGTCCGTAGAAGAAATTCAATGGCGTATGTGAATCTACCAACCCGCACCGGGCCAGCGTGGTTGACATGGCCCAATCACCCTTCGTGGGTAGGCCTACGTCCTGCAGTGGACTATTAAAAAAAGGCTGATACAGTACATATAAGGATTCTTTCATCCATTTCAAAACTCGTCCAGTATCATGTATCCTCCTTTTTGTAGCAAACCAACTAGCTTTCTCCGAAATTTCGTCGAGACGCAAATAGCTATTTCGCAAGAATATGAGCAACGTCTGAGCTGGGCTAATTGATTCCCCGGAACGGCAAGTCGCTTTTAAGATCAGTCTAAGCGACGAGTGGTGGGCGATTTTGAGCGATATAAATATGGGTATCAGGAATACAATTAAAAAATAAATTATTCCTGATCTTAGATTTCTTCAAGTTTATGCCGAAGCACTTAAAATCAAAGCACTTCAAAACAATAAAAAAAATTAAAATTAGTCCATCCGTCACTAGCAATAATTATCTGTCCCAATTAGTCTCCTAAGAAAATCCCGGTAAAAACTTAAACAAGAGATTTTTAAGAAACTCATTGTAAGTCAAAATAAATCGTTCTGTCAGATCTTATGCCTTAGGTCGATGATTACCTATAGGTAGGATTTACAGCGCACGAGGAAACGCCTCTCAGGCTGCACTTCTTAATTACGAGTATGTACATACTTGGTACGTATGGGTGGAGTGGCAACACTTATCCATTACACAAGTCAAAATTGAATCACTGTAAAAATAAATAGTAAATAATCGTTAAAATTTGTTAAAAATCAGCCCGAACAAAGGAAAGTGTCGGAAAATACCTGGACAAAGTGAAGTTTTTGAGTGAGAGTGATAAAATAAACTGAAAAACGTATAATTGTACACGGAACTTTTGAATACCGTTAACATTGTTTCCTCAGTAACGGCTGTCAAAAACAATAAACAATCGCGAAAGCAGTGATTATTACAGACAATAGATGAATATTATGGTGAAAATTGAGTGAAATAAGGAAAAAGTGCCAAAATAGACAAAGATTTTAGGTTACATCTCAAAAAAGTTGATTGTCACCTACTACATAACAGCAATAAGCGAAAAGCGACATCTAGCGACTAGTAGCAGAACTAAACTCCGAAAGGTTCTAATATCCAGATTACACGTAGTGTTTCCTCTACTCACCGCAAGAAAGCGTTAATATCAATTAGCATCTCTGCTTCCTCGACAAGCTTTAAATCTACAAATTAAGCAAAATGGAAGAAATAAAAAATATGTTAATAGCAATGCAAGAAGAAATTAGACAGCAAAAAAATGAGATGCAGGAAATAAAGGAGGATATTAAAAATACCATTAACAGTAACATAAATGAAAAGTTTCAAAAATTAGAATCTAAAAACAAGGTTTTGGAGCAAAAATTGGAAACACAGTCAATGCAAATAAATAATTTTGAGAGAATTATCCGAAGAAAAAATCTGCTTATTTTTGGCGTTGAAGAGCAAGAAAAAAGTTACTGGGATCTGGAAAAAAAAGTTATGGATATTTTAAATAATATAATGACCACAAAATGTGACAAAAACAGTATCGAGTGTGTAAGAAGACTTGGAAAAAAAGGAGAAAAAACTAGACCCATAATTATTACATTTGCTACTATGGGGCTAAAAATAAATATCCTGAAAAACAAAAGAAAGTTTGAGTCAACACCTTACTATGTCAAGGAAGATTTTCCCCCTGAAGTCCTGAACAAACGTAAAGAGCTTCAAGTGGCAGTCAATAAAGAAAGGGAACAAGGAAAATTGGCGATTATTAAATATGATAAAATTGTTATCCTAACAAACACAAAGAAACCAGACATCCAGGGATCTGATAAGAAGAAAAGAGCTTTGACTGAGTCACCAGAAGCATCAGCATCCAATCATGAAAAGAATAATGAAAAACAGCCCTCAAAGATAAATAAAATCAACGACATTAATAATTATCTATTAAAAAAACCAATTTTGCAGCATCTCTCTAAGAAAAACACTGTACAATCTCAAAATTCAAAAAATACACAATAGCAATCAAAAATGGCCCCTTCACATCTCCCAACACGGCCAGTCACCGCGGGAGAGATCGACTACAACCCTCCAGTACATCAAGAACTCTACATTTGCACATATAATGTTAAATCACTGATATCACCACAAAGAATGATACTATTGAAATATTCATTAACAAACATTAAATATGATATAATAGGACTATCAGAAATACGAAGAAAAGGAAATGAAATTATTGAGGATGAAAACCACATTTTCTGTTATACGGGAGAGACTGCAGGGCTCTACGGTGTAGGTTTTTTGATAAAAAAGAAATTTAAAAGCAACATAGAGAACTACATAGGCATATCTGATAGAGTTTGCCTATTGAACATGAAATTTGAAGCTGAAACAATATCAATCATACAAGTATATGCTCCCACCTCCGAAGCTCCTGAAGAAGAAAGTGATATTTTCTACGACCAAATAGAAGAAGCCCAAAAACTTGCACAAGGAAGAATTATTCTGATGGGGGACTTCAATGCAAAAATAGGTCAAAGAAAACCTTCAGAACACACAATAATGGGACCATACTGTTATGGAAAAAGGAATAATAGAGGAGAAAAACTTATACAGTATGCACTAAGTAACAAAATTACAATAATCAACACAATATTCAAGAAAAACAATAAAAACCTATGGACCTGGACAACACCAGATAAAAAGCATAATAACCAAATTGACTATATATTGAGCAGTTATCCTAAACTCTTCACAAATATTGAAATATTGAAAAATAGCGTATTTCCAAGCGATCATAGATTGTTGAGAGGAACGGTACAATTAAAGAAAACTAGAAAAAGTAGAGCAACCTTTAGTGAAAAACGAGCTGACCTTACGAACGAGCAAAATCAAACAACGTACTTGGAGGCTCTAGAACAAAAAATCAAACAATTACATTGGGAAAAAAGCGACAATATAGAGTCTTTCTATCTAAAATTAGAAACAATCATAAAGCAAAGTATAAACACTGCTACTGCAAATAAAGAGAAAAAAGATATATTATCCAATGAAACGAAACAGCAATTAAGAAAACGTGTGATACTGCAAGCAAAAGTACCTAAAAGTAAAGAAGAGAAAAAAGAACTCACAGCTCTCTATAAAAGTACGAATAAATTGTTAAAAAATGACTACGAAACCTACAGAATGAAAATAATCGAAAATAATTTAATCACTACTGGAAGTCAGAAGAGAGCCTACAAACAACTGAGTGTCGAAAAGAAATGGATACCTACATTAAAAGACCAAAATACAACAAGGAAATTTCAGACTAGGAAAGACTTGGTGAATATTGCTTCGGATTTCTACCGGAACCTCTACCAGAACGATTACAGCGAAGAAGAACCTTACATAAAACATGAAATACAACAATATACCTCTGTCGCGCCATTCGACTGTAGAGAAGTACTGAAAAACATTGAAAAATTAAAAAAAGAAAAAAGTCCTGGTCATGATAATATTCCTAATGAAGCTCTGAAAATCGGAAAAAAAATATTACTAGCGCCCATCACAATATTATTCAATAAAATATTGGAAATACAAGAAATCCCAAAGAAGTGGGGCGAATCACGAATAATATTGCTATATAAAAAAGGAGATGCCTCAGATATTAATAATTATCGACCTATCAGTTTGCTACCAACTCTATACAAACTATTTGCCATGTGCCTAGAAAAAAGAATAGCATCGAATGTGGAGTCTAGTCAACCAGTAGAGCAAGCTGGTTTCCGCCCTGGTTACTCTACTATCGACCATATACATACATTAGACCAAATAGTTGAGAAGTATCAAGAGTTCAACCAGCCGCTCTACCTAGCATATATTGACTACGCGAAAGCGTTTGACTCAATTTCACACGATAGCATATGGCGAGCACTTTCACACCAAGGGGTATCGAATATCTACATAAATATAATCAAAGATATATATATGAACAGTGTAAGCAGAGTGAAACTTGATAGACTTGGACCAAAAATCTTTATCAGATCTGGGGTAAGGCAGGGAGACCCCCTTTCAAGTAAAATTTTTCTAGCTGTGCTACAAGATATCATGAAAGACCTAGACTGGAACAAAAAAGGAATAAAGATAGATACAGAATTTCTAAGCAACCTACGCTTTGCGGACGACATCGTCTTATTCGCAAAAACATCAAAACAGTTAGAAATAATGATAGAAGAGCTAAGCACTGCCAGTAATAAAATAGGCTTAAAATTGAACGCTTCAAAAACTAAAGTTGCAACGAATAGCAAGCAAGATCCTATAGTGGTTAACGGAACAACAATAGAGTATGTAGATCGCTATGTATATCTAGGTAAGCAAATGTCGTTCAAGAAAACTAGGCACGAAGATGAGCTAGAGCGCCGCATAAACATGACGTGGAAGAAGTATTGGAGCTTCAAAGAAATCTTGAAAGCAAGACTACCACTAGTGCTTAAGAAAAAAGTAATAGATTCTTGTTTGTTGCCTTGTTTAACATATGGGGCACAAACATGGATTTATCAAGGAAAAACAAAAAACAAAATACGGACGTGCCAGAGAGCTATAGAACGGAGCATTTTAGGCATAAAGCTTAAAGATAGACAGAAGAGCGAAGACATCCGAAAAAAGACAAAATTAATAGACGCAGGACAGCATGCACAGAAGCTTAAATGGAGATGGGCAGGTCATATTGCCCGGACAACAGATAAGCGATGGACAAAGCGTGTCACAGAATGGGCAGGTCCAAGCGGGAAAAGAAGTAAAGGAAGACCTAAAGATCGATGGATAGATGAAATACAACAAATAGCCGGTAGAGCCTGGATGCAGACGGCGCAAGATCGAAAGGAATGGAAACGACTGGAGGAGGCCTATACCCAGAGCGGGGCCATGCCTAATTAAAATAAATATTAAGATGTTCTCTTATGTACATATTTTTGTAAATTAGCATGGAAATAAAAGGCTTTATTATTATTATTATTATGTACATACTTTATATGCCTCCTTAGACATGCAACTTAAAGCAACCAGTGATTGCAAATTCTAGCTTACGCCCTGCATGCTTACTTATACTGCTATGTTTAACAGCGGAGTACTTAAAAGGGCGATACATTACATTATCGCTTTATTTTATATTTTAACATCCCGCTAAATCTTATGCCTTGGGTTGGAGTCTAGATTAGCAACGGCTGCCTAGATGCGTCGGTTGCACTCTTACCATACCGATCAGTTATGCTCAGCTCGTAGGGACTCATTAAGCCATTTAGATGCTAATCATTGAGAAATTAAGTACTTTTTAATCAAGATGGAAAATTAGTCCCTTAAAATGAGCCTTAATAATAAGCTCCAAGTAGTTCAACGAGCTATGGAGAGGGCGGTTCTTGGGGTCTCTGCGAGGTCGAATCTGGTATGTGGAGATCCGTGGAACCAACGTTACCGAGATATCCCAGTAGGCTCAAACTATCACTCTATCTATTGACATAATATCTGAAATCGTTCTGACAATAAAAGGCGAATTGGAAGAGATGAGCCACGCCTCAAATATAAAAACAAGTATGTATCTACCTACTTAGCATTGCATGATTGTGCTATAGCGCGACAAATAAACAAAATATTTTTATCTATAGTATTTGATTAAAAATAATCGGTGCCAATACCGTCTATAATAATAAAATAGGAACCTACTCACAAATTTACTAACAAATTTCATAATCATCGATTCAAAATTAAATCGCGAATTTGAATAACTTCGGATCTACTTTCAAAATGCTAATTCGAATGCCAAAATAATAAACCAAGGAAATAAGTCGAAAGGAAAATTGCGGTGTTGTTCGTAACAACAGACCTGTAAATATTTAGCTTTGATTTTCCTATAACTCTGAAATTAGTTTTAAGTTCCGGACATATTCAGATGAAATATGTTAATTTTGGTGTTGGTAGGAACGTTTTCTCAGTACAATATTTTTCTTCTTAGCCATGCTCAATATCAAAGTACTCAATGATTTATAAAACATAGGTTCTTAAGTACCTAACTTGTTTTGTATGGTTATATGTAGGTACTAGTTTTTACCCGCGGCTTCGCCTGCATACGCAATATATCATTATAATTTATAGCTTATGTGTTATTCTGATATATACGCTATATTATTGCAAAGTTTCATCTCAATCCGTTCAGTAGTTTTTGCGTGAAAGAGTAACAAACGTCCATACATCCATCCATCCTCACAAACTTTCGCGTTTATAATATTATATATACTCGTAAGTAGGATAGGATAGGAAGTAGGATAGTGCGTGCCACTAAAGATGAGACTTGACGAGCTTTAGTATTGGGGGATCTTGCGCAGGTACAGTCGTGTACAAACTAATTATTCAGAATTTGTATATCTATTAAACGTTTTATTACCGTTTTTTAAACGTTTGTATATTATTATCCAGAATTTGTATATTTATTACAAACCAAAGTGGTTTCTCAAGTCTCATCTTCGAATTTATTTCGAATAGGTTCGCGTTTGACTACACACTCTAAGAAGAAGAAGTTATGATAATTTCATTGTTTGTATTGGGTGGTTTATTATCATATTTTTTTAGATTGGGATGGGTAAAATATGTTATACAATACTCGCGTCAGGACACGTGACCTGATCAAAAATTCGTAAGACGGAGGGAGCAAGTTTTTACTTTGGCTGGTAGTGCCGAACTGTTGTTTTTTTGAACATATTTATGGTTGAAATGATAGTGAGCAGGGCACATAGCACGGGGGACTGATGACCTACGGTATCGAAAATTTCTCGAACTGTCGAGGAGTCTACCTACAAGGTAGACAGGGGACCTCAGTTCATTATTAGGTTTTAAGTTAGAATAAATACAATAAGAAAAGATTCAAGATAAGATAAAATTAATAGATTAAAATCAGGTAGTATTACTTATTTATAGGTAGCAAGTATTTTAGTTACGAAAATTATAACTTTGTTATGATTAGGTATATTGTAGGCTGCTGTCTGTTCCAGGCGCGCCTCGTTTAGGTTGTGATATTTAAAATACATTTCGGCGGTATGATACTACATAATATTATCATACCGCCGAAATGTATCTTGAAAATCACAATTCCAAAAAAATCCTAAAAAACCGGACAAGTGCGAGTCAGGCTCGAACATCGAGAGTTCCGTACAAACACATTGTTAAAATAATTAAAAACCTGTTTTAGGATATGCTAATGAAGTTCTTTTATATGATACCTTACGTGATATGATTTACTAACTTTGAATTTTGAACCTATATTTTGTGAATTTTGAGGCCCTATTTTTTTGTGATTTAAATAAAAATGTTTTCAGTTTTCAGATTTATTCCTATATGTGTACTCTGAGACAATGATTTTCGCCAAATTTCATAGTTCTATGTCAACGGGAAGTACCCTGTAAGTTTTGATTTTTTTTCGAAATATGCGGTTTTTAACGACATAAACGGTTCTAACTTTTTTAAACGATAACTGAGAAGTTTTTTTTTTACACAACTGCAAGAGACCATAGATATACGTATACAGTTTAAATTTTAACTCAATATCTTTACGCATTCCCGAGATAAAGAGTCTTGACATCTTAGAGTATTAATCTTTAGTTATTTATTCTCTAAGCTTGACATACACGCAGACGGACAGACCGACAGACGGACAAACGGACAGACGGACAGATGGACAGACGGACAACAAAGTGATCCTATAAGGGTTCCGTTTTTCCCGTTTGAGGTACGGAACCCTAAAAACAAACAAATAATCAAAAAACAAAAATCCAAAGGTGAAATCTTATGTATATGTAGGTACAATTACCTACATATAAGTTTTCACCTTTGGATTTTTACTATAGAAGGATTAAAATGTGGTTAGTTCATAGAATGCATTGGTTGAAAAACGAGAGCCTGCCTTTTAAATATAATCAATAGGTTATACGAGTACCTATTAATCCAGCGTTCTAGTCAAGTGATCTGAAAGGACTGAATGATAAATAATATTTCGACGTTGGGTAGTACAAACTGTAGCATAACCACAGCCCGGACACTCCGCGATTCTTCATACAAAATCTGCTGTCTTACGCACACAACAGTACATTTTACTCACAGACACTACACATACGCACGAACGCTACACGGGTATTTGTGTGTAGAACGCCTATGGTTGTCAACGACCCATGTCGACCGTATGAATTGTAATTCTGACTTACCAAGAAGTTTTGTGAGTACTGATACGATGTACTAGCCGCTGCAGGTTTCACATACAATCGTACATACACTTATTTAGATGAAATCACTCATTTACCTACGTAGAACATAACCAAAACACGGCACTGTTACGAAATTCCCTTAATTTTCTCACATATTGATGAAGTATACAGTAATATGAACACGCACACACACGATTATGTATATTTGTAAAATCCTCCCATAATTTAAACAAAAGATATACCTAGTAATTAACGATTAAGTAAATCACGCGCTAAACGCACCGACAGATGGCCAACTGAGGGAAGTCCCTAATTTCATATTTCATACACCTACGCTAGTGAGGCCCCTCACCGGTTAAATAGCGGTTGCGGGATCGTTGCTGGTTTTCATAACTGTTTCTGGCAATGTTTCCGAATAATTGCAAAAAAATATTTTTAACCCTTGACGCAAAAAGGAGGTTCTAAAAGTTTATCACAATATTCTTAGTAGCTTAACATGTATCAAAGAAGATATAATAATACTACGTACAGTACATGTCTTGTGCCAGTGTGATGAGAATCCAGAATTTTAAACGGTATTTTTTCGGTGTCTCTGTCGACTTTTTAGAATATAATATCAGAATTTTAGGCATATTTGCAGAGGTCGTTTTTTTTTCAATAAATATTGATATTTTGGGAAAAATCTTAGTAAAAAGATTTTTTGAGAATATTTAGAAGATTTTTTTGTAAAAGGTATAATTAGCTTGATGACAAAAAAATATAATAAGTCCGTTAGATAGATAATTATTAAATAATATTTGACACGATTTTTTTCTGATGTCAATTAAGTAGCACTAAATATTTATTCAAAACAATGATTTTAAAATTGGTAATGATATAGCTCGTTGAGGTATGATTAAAGACAGGGCGGGCTCAGGACGGGCGCGGACGTGGGCCCGTACAACGCACGTTCCAAACATTTTGTCTTATGTAAATCATCTCCGCGAAAAGCTAAAATAAAAAAGAAAAGTATAACTCCCTACTCCCGAACTTTGACAAGGTTTATCTTTGTCATTTATTGTGAGATTAACAAAATCTAATTCTTTATGTATTAAAATATATTTAGTATTAGTATTTATGTAGAAAAAATAACTACAAATTATAGGACTGTACATATTAACTCAATTTTATATACATGTTCGTTTATTTACAGAAAATATACAAATACAAATTAGCACTTATCTACTTGGTATGTATGTGTTAACGCGAAACAATACATTGCATATCGATACCGATATTCTGTAACAGTTGCGTTACGATAATAACTAGTATTTTCACGCCCATGGCAACTCTATCTGTGATCAGCACGACGCGAACGAGAGATTATGCGCGCGAGTAGCGGCGCTACGTACGTTATGTTGGTAGCATTATGAATTCTCTATCAGCATTGAATTAGTTCCCAATTTTGGCCGCGCGCAGAATTATCTTGGCGTACTCTACGACCGATCCGCCATACTTTCATGCGGAAGTGAGCTAGATGCGAAATAAATTTACAAAAATGAATATCATTCTAGTGCTTATAAAGTATAATGAATTCATAATAATTTGACAGCACTGTAACTAAAAGTAAGCGATTTATTTTATTTGAAACAAATTATCAAGAGAAAGGAACTAAATTTGAATAACATAATTTTTATAACAATATTATCTACCTACTAAAAGTAAATAAGGTACCTTATTTTATTTTTAGGGAAATAATGAAATGATATCTTGTCGCGAATTGTTGTAGAACAGCCATAAACAGCACACGTCTTCCCCATTGTAAGTCTGTATTTTTTGTAGTCAAAATCACCGGCCTGTGCAACCCGCGCGCAGAGTGAATTTGACGAGTCCTGACGCGGGGTGGAAGTGAGGAAGACTCAAACGGGTGGGGGGTAACGAGTGGCCGTTCTATACGTAGTATTATTATATATTCTTTGGCATAACATGTAAGAAAAATCAGTTGAATCAAATGTCTGACCACATTAACAATAATATAACTCAAAAAGACAAATCATTGCAATTTAGCATCGTATAAGTCAGTCTTTATGGCAGCGCTAATGTGACTTATACCTAACTCAAGTTCAATGACACTTCGATATCTCATGTATTTTAAATATCTTAAACTTATATGTGAAAAGGTGAAGCCGCGGTCAAATGCAAATTCGAACTTCTAAACTTAGGACGTTAATAAATATGCAAAAGCTCAAAAAGAAAAAATATGTCCCGACATCTTTTCGTACGAAAATATTTTACCGGATGATTAGATACAAGCAAAAAGCTTAAGATTAATCAAATTACAAAAAAAGTGCTTTGTCATTTAAAAGGGCTGTGTGGGAGTCACAGGTAAAATAACATTAAAAAACAAACAGGTATTCCGGAGGACTGATTCTGATTTATGTCAAATTTCAATCGCGAAACGATTTGGAGCCCTCCCACTCGGGTTGGTAGGTATTTTTTGTAATAAAAGGTAAGAGATAGGAACATTGACTTACATGTTTCACATCTCATTAAAGATATTTTAAGTAATATCATTTATACTTGTTCGCGTGTCAGTGTGAATTTTATGTATACCAATTATAGCATAATAATATATTAACGTTGACTTGTGTGACAGTTAAACGTTGATTTATGCGACATTTGCTTTTGACATCTTACTTGTGATATGGCTGCCAGAGACTGATATACTACATATAAATATTTTTAAATACATACTTAAATAGATAATACCTAAATTACACCCAGACACAGCAAACGCCTCACGCCTCTTTGACCCAGGAGTCAGGGTTACTAACCACTGAGCCACCGAGGCAGTCAAATTGTATTTTTATTTCAGATAGGTTTTAGCTGGACCACATCTTGCTTGATCTTAAGTAGAGAGAAAGAAAGAGTTTACACAGGGAAACTTTGAAGAATAAGTCAAAAGTTTAAAATGAAAACATTTAAACAAAAACATTTGGCATTTAGTTCTGCACTTATACTAAGGTTCGTTTGTGATTGAATGCGATAGTTAACGTAATCAGCCGTTGGTTTTTCCAGCTTTTAGCTTTATAATTTATATTCTTTACACGTGTCTTCATTTGCTGGGTAAAGGTACATGATTATTCAGTCGTTTTTTGCTGCGTATAATAAATTAGCATAAGGGAAAAATCAAGGAACGCATTTTATAACATCGGGATCTTCGGACCGTAATAAATGCCGATATTTTTATTTTTTTTAGGTATCTAACCTTTGGCAGCCCAAAACCCGATTCGATATGTTATCGATATTATTTTTATACGTCCTTTTTCAAACGTATACATTTCTTGTGCGAGGGCTAAAGAGCTGTACCAAACGATACCTATTACTTTTGGTGATGCTCAAAAACCGCTTTTTATGACGATGTAAAAGTTGGATGAGACGAGTAAAAAAATTAGACTATGTAAGTGTTGAGAAGATGCTAACTTTCTCAGTAAAATTATGTCATTTTAATTGAAGAATAAGGTGCCCCATTTCTCTTTCTTTATCGCGAATAAATCCTCGCGTGACCAGCAACTCGCCTGATGGTAAGCGACGTTGCGGTCCAAGAAGAAGCACGCAGACCTAGAAGATACCTATTCACTCTGAACTTGATAAGCTTTAGATTATATCTCTTAGGAAACAGGAAAGCAGGAAAACTTCCATTCCCTGGCGGTACGAATCAGAAATGTTGAGGCAAACCGCTTCGTACTTATCGAAGGAAAATCGACACTGCAGGAGTGGTAATGTGGCGTCCTCCTATTTGTCCTGTAGTAAAAATGGGATGGTAGGATAAAGTCGTGCAGCTCAGATGCACACTTTCCGAAATGAATCCTATAGAAAATAGAAAATGTCGTTCCCTGTTACTGGTAACAGGTAACGAGCTGGCAAGCTGGCTTGAGGTCGATTGTATGAAGTCGCTTAAGTTTTTGTCAAGGTTTCTATTTGCAACCTGGTATAACAGTTACGTCCTAAGCCTACACTGCTGAATCAACATTTGGTAACAAGATTCGCGACCCAGGATGTGATCCAACAATGACTTGTAGCGTCGTCGCGAGATCCCGCGCTTTCGACTTTCCACCATTATCGCGACATCGTGAGAAGCAGACGCACAGACAGACGGATCGTGAGAGAAACCTCTAACATGATCGCGGAATTTGTCATGTTGTTGTTACAATAAGAAGTGGAGAAATGACGCCATTCGCGATGTTTTTATGTCTGGCGGAACATGGTGGAATAAAATTTCTACGTACGTACGTGTCTAGGGTATAGAACACTGGATCAAAATGGCGAAGCTGAACAGATCTATATCTCTTTCGTGCATTTTCTATATTTGCAAAGAATTTGATTTATTACAGAGTGAAAGGAAAGGAAATACAAAAAAGACAGTCGGATTTCTTCAACATAAAATTAGGTACCTATACTTTATAAAATATAGCTTGATCTCTGCGACAGCTGTCAGAAAAATCACGCCTATGAAGTCCTGAATTTCTTAACAGTACAGACAGTACCTCTCAATGTCATACTTTATGGGCATGCCGATTAGTGATGGGCGACGAATGATCGTGACCTCAGAGTTTTATTTAAAATATCGATAGTTTTTACTAACTATATTTTAAATAAAACTTAATTTATCATTAATTTTACTGTAAATTTTAATCTCATAACATTATTTACATGTGTAATTAAATTAAACCCAATTATATGTTACATTAGCTTCGATAATAGTGAAAAACGGCGATAAATAATATCGTAACATTATTATAATTTATTTAATTAATATCATAACATTATTTACATGTGTACATACTTGATCTTAAATAATAGTAAGTAAATAAAATCCAATTTCTTACCTACAACTACTCATTCGATTTCATTACAACATTGTTAGATTATCGATTTTTTCCACCACTATCCCAACTCTAATGTCACTGTCACAGAGATCAAGCTATCTTTTATGCAGTATGTACATGTAATTTTTACGACAGTAAGAAAGCATCAAAGCAATATCTGATTATCAATCTTGTTATGTTGACATATTGTATTTTGGAATATCTGTGCAAAAATGTGTACCTAATGATAGTAAGAAAAGAGAGTTGTCTTACCTTTATAATAGACTAACCTCCTCGAATAGCTTAGTTTATGCCTCTACGCACTTATTGGGTCAGTAAGTATTAAGTGCAACTTGCTTTACAGGTAGGTACCCTATCCCTTACTTTAGACCTCTACATTTGGCAATCAAATTACTTTTGTCTGCACCTAATTTACTTTAGAGATTCTCGATGGGTTAAAAAAACATAATAGCAAATCACAGAGATACTTAGAGTATTAAGCTCGAAACATACTATCGGACGCGGCTTACGGATGCGACTGACAGCCGCGACCTAGACTATGAAAGTACACTGAGCTGTGCACACTATCGGACATAAGTCGCGGACGTCGCCTTCGGACGACCTTGAGCGTTCGGACGTCTAGAGCGATCTGGCGCGCCGGATGTTTTAAGACTGTGCACATTGCTAAGTCGCGGCTGTCAGTCGCGTCCGTCAGCCGAGTCCGATAGTATGTTTCCGGCTTTAGACTTACAAATACACATATGATACAAGTCTAGTCTTACCGGCGAAAATATCCGTACCATAGAGGAAATTGCCTCAGCCCACGCGCCCACGTGTTACGCAAGCCACGCAATATGGACATCTTGTTCTACGCCTGGTCAATGGCTTTAAGACATGGCAACATTACGCATTTTGACGTAAAAACCCATGACAGACAAGTGAACTGAAATATTGGCGACTTCAGTATGCATTTCAAAGCACACCCGCCTCACAATCGTGAGGTCGAGGGTTCAAATCCCCGACCCCGTCCAATGAGTTATTTTCGGTTCTTTCAGGAAAACATCGTGAGGCCTGCATTCGTCTGTAAAAGAAATTCGATGGCGCCTGGGAATTCAGCAATCCACGCTGGGTCAGCTTGGTGGCTATGGCTCATTCATCCTTCGTAGGTGGGCCTGCGTCGTGCAGTGGAGTTAATACTCCACTGCTGACTGTACCAGCTTTATTTAATAATAAAGCTGGTACAGTACAGACAGAAGTCCAGTAGTGGAATATTAAGAAAAGCTGATGCAGTACAGTACATAAACAAAGTTCATACAAGGTGTTAGTTAGGTTTTATCGTCATTGAAATTGCATGGAACAGTAGATTTTTTCACGATTTTGTGGTTGATCCCATATAAAAATTTGTCCTTCATCTGTTGACCTCTACACCATATTTAAAAAAAGTCATATCAGACAGACAGACAAAACTCTTTATTTACAACCAGAATTTAAAAATAAACACTATTTACACATATACGGCAAAAAAAAGATTAAAAAGTGGCGGCCTCATCACCCATGGCGATTTCTTCCACGTCACAAATTACTATTTGGTGTGTGAATAGGTTTTTTGTCAACTATAGATATGATTTGCATCTAGAAGTGCTGGTCAAGCACAGAGGCGACCTTAATCAGCTCTGAAACTTCTGAAAGGCTCTGGACTTATCAAAACAACACCGTGTATGTTCGTATTAATATACGAACATTCCACACAGACAAATATTTTCCGACACCCCAGTGTCGAATTAATTGGCAATAGTGAAATAAAACGAGCTTCCTTTTATTTCCCATAGAAACGGCGAAACGGCATTGTCTTTCAGACAGAGTTCATCTTTTGTCTATTTTTCTTTGCATTCTTTTGTTACGGAAAACGAAAGACTAATATTCCGGGAAGGGTGAAATAAAACTTTTAAGTCGGACTATTTGGGAAGCATTTTTATTGGAGTCATTTTTTGTAGTAGCTACTAGGTGTGTTAGTGGTGTTAATTTATTTCGTTCTATGGTAGAGATGATTTTTTGCTCGCTCTATTTTATCTTTTGCACACTAATAGTATTGAGTAAAAGTTTCTCGCGTGTATGTACACATATATAATAGGTACATAGGTTGTGCTTGCATGCGTGGGTAGTGAGTTCGTGCGTACTTGCGTGCGTGCATGTGTGTGTGTGTGTGTGTGGAAATGGTTCTTTGATAGAGGCACGGTAATGATATCTAACTGTATAGTGACGGCCCTGTCCTTGAAATGTGTATGTACAGTGCCACGTGGCCACGTAGAACGTATCACGCGCTAGGGCTGCCCGCATTCAGCATTTAATATTTTGATAATGCCAAAAGGCTGAAAAAGCAAATACAATGCATTTTAATTTCATCTATAATTTAGTCTTTACCTATTTGAGTTTTTTTGGAGTTTCTATCTATTATGATGTAAAATTATTATATAAATTATTATAAAAAAGAAAATCGTCGTGAATGAAAAAGGAAGCGTTTAATAAAAATGCATATTGTATTTTTAATGTTTTTAGGGTTCCGTAGTAAAACAAGGAACTTTAAGTCGTAAATCACACGCTTATTAGTTACAAACTCACACATTCGTTCGTCACTACGGCGCGCCGCGACTCACTAGTATACCGAGAGCATACCGAACCCCGAGGCGCGTAGGTATGATTCGTGATCCGATCGTTTATATGAAGACTGAATACTGTTAAATATCTTTACCGTGCTAAAGGTAAGAAAAAATGATAAGAAGTACTTACGCTCATGTTTAGAACCAGCTAAGTAAATAATAATTTATTTTAACTACAAGTATTGTACAATTAAAACAAATAACAAAAAATCTGATTTGTCTTTTTTTGATTTTGCTACTTCTCTTCCTTTCTTTCTTTCTTTTTCTTTTTCATTAGTCTTCTCATTAAATAAGATACCTATTATTCATGATATCTTTTACAAAGTAAAGTTCTAAAAATTCCTTGTAAACTTTCCACTTGTGAAAGGGACAGCCGAACCGTTTTAACGTCAATGAAGATTTTTCATATCAAAATGGTCGATGTTAATAAAAGTTTTCGTCGTGCGAAAAATACAAAAGCTATTTATATTTAGAGGACAAGAATCTATCGAATATTTAATTTTTAGCTTGTAGCGTTACCAAAGTTTTCAGTCGTCGTTTGCACATAAAAACACTAAGTGTCGAGACCTCTGCTTGAGACTTAATAATTCTTTAATTTAATGTACAGTGGAGCACACATTAGTAATGGCATATAATACTGAGGTGTTATTGCCAACATTTGTACAGCTCTTATAGGTCTTTCAGTGTAGATACATCCATACTTTTTTACTTGTATTTACAAGTAGGTACATTTTGTAATTTACATTACAACTTAGCCAATTTTTGTACACTGTCGTATGTGTCCAGAAATTAGCTAGATATTTCATCGCTTAGTGGACAGTCGGAGATAGAAATCTTTCAAGTGACTGATTTATTACAATATCAGGAGCTTTATGATGATCCTTCAAAAGATTTTAAACTTTACGGATAGAATTTCTTGCCAGAATTTTCATTTTAAAATATTCTATACCCTCAGAATAAAGTTTCAAGTTTTTCAAATAGTGTCATCAGTTTTTGTTTGTAGAGAATAATGAAGTGACGTGCTTATTCTCAGTATTAAAAATGTTCGGAATAAAGTGCGTGTATTTTTAACTTAAATGATTAGCAATGTTATATTATTATTAGTATTCTTGACGGAAGATTCTTTGTTACTACATTTTATTATGTACCTACCGAAATTCAAATATTGAAATTTCACCTAGATGCAGGATGAATACAAAGTTACTGGTAACATACCCACATTTTTGGCGACTTTACAGTGGGGCTAAGCTCGAAATTGTGAAGTTTTTTTTAAAGATTTCATATAGTATGGAAAAGAGCTGTTTTTTTGCGATTGGCCTCATTGTAAAAGTTGTTAATCTTGATGTACTTAGTTTGTTCTTAGATTGTATCTAAGTTGACAGTAACCTGGTAGAGTTAGGTCTTCATGAGTCCTGGGAAAGGGTGGGAAGGGACCCAAAGCCCTGCCCAGATAAATAATTGTGAACGGGTTGGTGGTTGATCGTGCAGTCACTTATGAATACACAAGTGACCTACCAGAACTAGCAAAGTAGCCTCGTCCGAAATGCAAACAAGTGCTATAGCATTCACCAGCGAAGGTCGTGAGAAAACCACCTAGAGAGACCTGTTAAGTAGGGGGCTAATGATCAGTTTTATTACTGATCAGGAATGCAAATTTATGTGGAAATATTTTGATGCATATATGTACCTGTACCTAATGCCTAAGTATAGAAGTACGTTTTCAAGACACTCATAATGTTGCAGCGTTTTTTGAAGTGCGTGGTAAAGGATCTTACGTGGATTTTATTGGTAGTAGATTTTAAAATTAGTTATATTATAATTAATATGTTGTTTATAATTATAACACGTAAGGTATTGTAGTAAATAGATACCGTAGCCCACGCCAGGGTGGAAAACATCATCAGTATGACGTATTTTTTTTAATATGAACACTTTTTGAGAGAGAAAGAAAATCGCCCTATGCATTACGGAAAATCAGACAAACTACGCCATGTGTACTAACTACTACTACTACGGCTCAGTAGTACATTCTATCGTTATCAAATCGCCCAGTGGCTCGCCGCCTGCCCACTCAATTAATGTTCTACACCCACCAGCCATTGTTGGCGTGAACAATGGTAAAGCTCCCGTGAAGATTACCTATTCTTGTTTCGCAATATGATGTATGAATTGTATGATAAAGCTGGTTAGTCCGTCGATGACTATCTGCGGCTGTTACGTTGAAGCTGTGAAAAAACAGCAATTTGGTGATGGGTAACCGGTAATCTGTTGTTCATTGTTTGCAAACATTAATAAAAAAAGTATAGGTGCATGAACTCTCTGTCACAAAATTAAAATAAGTAGGTACCTAATCTATAAGGGTAATACTTCACTTAAGGGAGTGGTGTAGGCCTCTGAAGCGTTTGCCGATTTTTTTCTCTAGCGTGTTCATCCCTAAAGTTACTTCAAGGTAACCTTCGACATAAATAACTTGGCTACTGAGAGCAATCTTACAGCTAATAACATCAATGTCCGCGAAATAGCATGCAGTAAAGTAGTGCTAGGCATTAACAGGCTTAAGTCAGATAGTTTGATTGGACCTGACGGAGTTCCACCGTGGTTCCTCAAACAGAGAAAGGAACACATTGTCGAACCTTTGTGTTACATCTTAAACTTGGCATTGACAACAGAAGATATCCCTCACAGTGGAAAATATCAAGTGTTACTCCTATTCCTAAGGGCTCCAACAGAACATCTGTCGAAGAATACCGCCGTATAGCTATTTTATCAACTCTTGCTAAGGTTTTCGAGCATATACTACATGCAAAAATTTACAAGCAAGTCAAGCCTTTTTTGTGCAATGAGCAACATGGGTTTAGGACGAAATGGTCGGTTAACTCCAATCTTTTAACATTAACAGATTTTATATTCTAAATCCCTTGACCATGGAGGACAGGTAGATGCCCTTTATTTTGACTTCCGGAAGGCGTTTGATAGGGTTGATAATGATGTACGATTGGCAAAGCTTAGTTAGATAGGCTTTTTACCGGACGTTTTATAGCTAGTTTACCTGGAGGTCGCCAACGGTACGTTCGTCTAAGAGTCTATGATTCTCGACCCTATCAGACTCCTTCTGCGGTTAGCCAGGGTTCGATTGCGGGACCACTCTTCTTTATTATATTGGTTAATGATCTTCCTAAAGTCCTCAAACATGCAAAATGTCTGTTATACGATGTTGATTTGAAGTTATTTATAGAGACCGGAACACCTGAAGACTGTATCCTTCTTCAACGGGACATTGATGCGGTGTATCAGTGGAGCGTCAAGAATAAAATGGAATTTCATCCTCTTAAGTGCGCTCAAATGACTTTTGGTAGAATGCTACACCCAATTTATTCAAGTTTAATTTATAGTGATTTGACGTTACACTATATATTTCTGACAATTGTGTGATATTAATGTTTTTATTTCATTTTTAATTGTGCATAAATTGTTATCACTTATTTTAACTAATGTTATAGTAATTAGAGTAATTGGTTTAATACCGTAAATATGAAAAAAATAAATAAATGAGTGAACAAGAAAATTTATTTACATAAAAATGCACCTAACAAAAAAATGCTTTCACCGATATGAAATTTCATTGTAGACTATTTTAATCAGAGAGAGAATTAGATAAATGTTTGAATCAGAACCCGTACCATGAGTTCTGTGCTTACTCGCTAGAGTTAACATATATTACAATTTTCTTCTCGTTTCGTACCGTAAATTGGCGCGGTTTTATTTCCATAAAGATTGTTTACTTTAATAGTATAGGTTTACAATAGTATTCTGCAAATCAGTCGTAACGCTATCGGGTAAATAAACATTTTGTACTAAGTCCTCCGCCCATATTACGAGTTTTCTTTTAGGGATGTTGAAAATAATACTATAGTAATTCTAGAAAAATATTCTAGATCCAATCGGATTTATGGTACTTTCATTGTACAATTAAGACTCGCAAAATTGTCCGAACTGGCTTTTTTTATTCATTCCAAAACTTAGACCTATTTAAAAAGTTTGTCCAAAGTATTTGAATGAAGCTAGTTCGGGACAAGCCCGGTCGATATACATAGAAATTAATAATGTAACCGACATAGATTAGTAAGACTGGTCAAGAAACTTTCGGACTCAGTTTGAAAACAGAATTTTTAATGTAGTTTGAATATTACATTATTTTACACGTGTGGTATAACTTAACTTTGTGGAAATTATTAATAAATAAGTATAACTGTATTCTTTTTGGCTTAGGTCTTAAAACTTAGCTTATATTTAACTAGATTTTTTAATTTTATTTGATTTAGTTGAAATTTCCAAAGTTTCGTACGTATTTTTACTTCACACCCTAAAAAAGTCACAAAACATTTTCTATAGTAGCAGATGCCGTAGGTACATATATTTCGTGTTTTCGAAATTATAAAATAAATTATTACATTTTATAAAATCCCAATAAAAATCCTACACTCCATTTTATATTTTATACCACTTTTCATGTCACAAAACCATTTCAAATGACTGATTCGTAAAAAGTTAATTTTCCAAACCAACGAATAGAGTTCCATTGGCCTAACTTTGTCCAAGTTTGGTATTTTGAAATGTTAATGTAGTTGTACATTATCTTAGTAGTAGTTTTGATTTTTTAGATAAAAAATTTATGCTGCATTTTAAAAGCATGTAATGAAAGCATTGCATTAATTTAAAGAGCTACGTAAATATGCCTAAAATGAGCAAACATTTAATCTTAATAAATAAATAAATAATTCTTTATTGTTTCACACCGTAACAGAAAATTAAAACAATACAATTTTCACATAACCGAGTTTAAAACAAACGGCGGCCTTATCGCTGGAAGCGATTTCTTCCAGACAACCTCTCCTTACGTAGATATATAGAAAGAATCTTGATTAAAATACTATACCATCATCATCACTATCCGCAACTTCTTCTTTATCTTAATGATGGGCATAGGCCTCTCTCATGTAGCGGCATCTGCCTCGGTAATGTGCTACTCGTGTACTGGTTTGACCCGAGATTTTGACGATATCGTCTATCCTCCTTGACCTGCTACGTTTTTTAGGAATACTAGGGAACCGTCCCGGCTTCGCACAGGTGTTTTATACTTATAAACCTTCCTCTTGAATCACTCTATCTAGTTTCAAAGATATAAGCATACATAGGGATAGACAGCGGGAAGCGACTTTGTTTTACCGACGAACCACCGGAGGAGGTATACAATTCGACGCGTATATATATATAATATTTTTTAATTTATGTATATTCACGCATAACTTTTTTCATAGTTTTCCGATTTCAATAATTATTTTTTTATTGGAAAGAATATACTTCGAAATTGGTCGCATTAAAATTTTATTGAAATTGGCTGAGCCATTTTTGATAAATCAACAATAATGTGAAATATGTTACATCGATCCGTGCATAATATTTGCGTTCTAGCGATGCGCCCCGGCTTCACACAAGTGTATTATACATATAAACATTTCTCTTGAAATACTCTATCTATTAAAACAAACTGCATCAAAATCCGTTGTGTAGTTTTAAAGATATAAGTAAGCATACAAGGGGAGAGACAGCGGAAAGTCGGTCATGCTATTTTTTGCAAAAAATAATTATGTGTGATCAAGTTGGCACCTCACGGATGCCTTAACCCTAGAAAGATAAATTTATATGCTATGTAGTGATGTTTTTACAGTTTTCGTTTCATAAAATAATTCCGAAGCACTTAATTTTCCGAGCCAATGAATAGAGTGTCATTGATCCAACTTTATTCAAGTTTCGAACCATCGGTATTTCCAAATGTCAATGTACAAAAGTAATTAAGGCAGAATGAAGTATGGATAAGCGCTTATTCCCAAGTTTTCCCATCTAAGTTGTCGGCGTTGTCCCAGGATAGGTACTTCGATATAATATCGGAGTGTTTGTTTGTTGTTCCTGTTTGTGTTTCGGATATAATATGGGATGATTTGAAGGCCTGCGAACGACCAGTATGCTTATAGGCCTGGCGCAGAAATGAAACGGCTCGAAGGGACATACACAAAATCGTAGCTCTGAAGTCTATACCAAGATTTTATTTGCAGTGTATTTTGTAGACTGTATTTTGCATTTCGAAGAACTTTTTATTTGTTTGAAAATTGGTCGAAAAGGTTTTCGTTCTTAGCAGTTATTTAGCCGAAAGGGTGAGGTCAAGTACTTTTTTATGAGTTTTAATTGTATCCTCTAAAACAAGTAACAACTTTAAACTGTGGATATGGTAGAGCTGACGTAGCCTATGACAATAGCTGTGTCCGTCTATAAAATTATTTCACATTTCCAATCAACCAGATTGGTATTTGTGTTAGGTAGTACCTATTGTTGTTTAAAAAACCGGACAAGTGCGAGTCAGGCTCGCACACCGAGGGTTCCGTACAAATCCAGAAAATTTCACAAAATTGGGAAGGTAGTTGTTAAAATCTTTATACCTACTATATCATCAACAAAAAAGTTTTTTTTTCACTTTTCTCGTCATACATTAAAAATTACACATTATTAAAATAACTAAAAATCTATTTTAGCATGTACTAATGACGCTCTTTTATATAATACCTTACATGATACGATTTACTCACTTTGAATTTTCAACCCATATTTTGTGAATCTAGGCCCAATATTTTTGATTTAAATAAAAGTTTTCAGATTTATTCCTATATGTGTACTCTGAGACAATGCTTCTCGCCGAATTTCATAGTTCTATGTCAACGGGAAGTACCCTGTAGGTTTTGATTTTTGTAAGTGTCGAAATATGCCGTTTTTACGACATAAACGGCTCTAACTTTTTTATACGGTAACTGAGAAGTGTTTCTTTTATACAACTGCAAGAAACCATAGATATACGTATATAGTTTAAATTTCAACTCGATATCTTTACGCGTTACCGAGATAAAGAGTCTTGACATACACACAGACGGACAACAAAGTGATCCTATAAGGGTTCCGTGTTTTCCTTTTGAGGCACAGAACCCTAAAAATGACGGGGCTTTTAGATTAGTTTTATTTTTATTTTAGTATTAAGTTTTAGTGTAGGTAGGTTAATTTTAATTTATGAAATGTTTTTTTAGTTGCGTTGATATATATAACTATTATTTTTTTGTTTTATATATAAATCCCCTGTAGAAACGTTTTGCGAATTTGCAAATATAATCGAAATAACTTATACGTTACCGAAGGATTTTTTTTCTTGTATCGCGGTAAGTTACCGTCTTGCTACTTTACCAATTAAAGTAGCTTAACCAAAAACATAGGTTTAGTACAAGTAACTAACCATCTAACCACAAAAGTTTTACACACGCTTTAGGCAATGTTTAGCAGTAAAAATTGCACGGTTAAACAGTGTTTAAATCTTACTATGGAAATTAACGTGGTTTTCACACATTTTATACTATATATAACGGGACTGAACTCACGTGCATCGCAGTGCATCGCAGTGCATTGCGAGACGGCTCCGCGTGCTAGCACTCGCCAACTTAAAAAGGTCACCGAATGCGACCGAAACTATAGTCGTTACGACTATCCCCGCACGTGAGTTCAGTCCCGTTATATATAGTATAAAAAGTGTTTAAATCTTTTGTGGTAGGGCGGTAAATATTTAAGTTTAATAAGCATTTTTCTATAACTAAACAAAGAATAATTTTTCATCTTTTTATCATAGAATTCGTGTTATTTTCTTGACAATACCTAAGTAGATACCGACATACTCTAGAAACCCTAAGGTTCTATTCTGCGAGTGCTAAATATCATCTACCAAAGTGGCTGTATTTCCAAAGCTTATTTCAGTATTTTCAACCAAAAGACAGAACAATCCGGAACATACATGTTTATAGCAGCTACATGTATTGTGGTCTTTACTGGTTTTGTTATTGTGTGACAAATTATTCGTCCTGAATAACAAGCAGGATTTAACGGTCTTGGGTTGTCGCCAGGCGGACGTCCGACTATATCTTTGAATAGGATTTTGTTCTGTGTGCGTAGTTTTCGAAGGATTGTTCGTGAATTCTGGAGCTGTCATTGTGATGTTATAAGTTAATCAAAGGCACAGTTGTACCCACATTTTTAACTAGAATTAAATTTAAGGTAGAGCATCTGCTGCCGTCTATAACCTAAGAAGTCGTTAAACCACAAAACCAAATTTTTGGGTATCAGCGAAAAACGCGGGACTAGACAAATTAAGTACTTTAACTATGATTTAGACAATTATTTGCAAAAACGGCTTTAAAGGTAAGCTATTATAAATAATTATGGGATCAAAGCGATATTTAAGTTATGTTTTGTTGGATGACGACTTTCTTGACTTGTAAAGTAGAAATAAGAATGTCAATAGCGGTGTCTTCACAATTTCTATCTCCTAAACTATAAAAATAATTCTTACAGTGACCGATAGATAATTTTAAACTCCATAAGAATGTGTTTAAAAGTGAAAAATGACCCCCTGTGGCTTAACGGTGTTCTAGCTTGTGGACGGCAGAATTCTGTGATCATAGGATTTATAGGTAGAGCACAAAAATAAAGTGAAGTCAAATTCAGCCTGGCGTAGGGCAAAATAAGATAATTGCCCTACGCCAGACATTGGTAATTTAAGGTTTAAGGGTTTGCTTCTATAATGCCTTGCTATCTATGGCTTTGGTCATACTTGGTTATCATCTCGATCTTGAAGATATCATTTTCTTTTCTCATAATTATGTTGTAATGTCATTATTTCAGATTTTTTGTGAGTGGTTGAGAAGAGCTTTCATCCATTATTTTCATCATTTATGCCAGTAAGACTTTCACTTCGAGACTTAGGCCTCTCCTATAATTTACTTATAGGACCGGTTAGGAGCAGCTTGCATCCAGAACATCAGTGGCATTTTAAATTAAATTATGTTTTAAAAAGATAGCCTTCTTGTTACCGACTCTTAACTCCATTGATTTTCTTAAAAATGTTACCTATTCACAGTAAGTATCATAACATTGCATTCACAGCACCTCCACTGCTATTTCCACGGAATAAAAATGAACTGTATACAGGAATGCGACTCACCAATGAAGCTTTTCCAATGTGCCGTCGACATGTTGCGTGCAGACCGTGACTCTGAAACAAAAGCAAATCAGATCAGACAATGAAATTGCATTTCATTTCACCCTTGCCTTCAAACCTTTGTGAGATTCTATTGATCTGGCTACATTATACAAAACACGTTTTTAAGCCTATGAACATAGAGTTCCATTTACAATTTCCTGAATTGTTATGCCAATGCTAGTGGTAGTTATAAGGATTGGTATAATAATCGGGAATACGGATGGTTTTGTTTTACCATCGGGAAATTCTGTGTTTTGGGAATTGGACCAATCGTACATTTAATATTACGGTAGTTGTTTCCGTTGTTTAATGTCAATATTATTCGACGAATGTAGCCTTATTTTATAAGGTGATATTATGGATGAATGATAGAAAGAGGATTCGGAGTAAGTTGGGTGTCCTCGATATAATCTGCCCTGAAGCTCTCTGCCATTTTAAGAAAAGATTAGGCAGATATTTTAAAAGTACCTATTTCAAATATCACAATAGATAGATAACATTTTTTTAATTCCTTTCTGACGTACCAAGCTTATGTAATTTTAAGTATTTACATGTTTCAGTTTAATGGGTTTCATGTACCATAAGCCCGATCTTTTCACTTTCTTACATCCATGGGTGAAATTGAATAGATGTAGTAACAGAAAGAGTATTTGTTCGGATATGAACCAAGTGTTTGCTCTACACAAATATACTTGGAGTTAGGTTAGTTATTTGTTTGGTTGAAAAAGGTTGAACGGAATTTTCTTTTTACCGTAGAAAAAAACCGGACAAGTGCGAGTCAGGCTCGCACATCCAGGGTTCCGTACAATTTCACCATTATACTACTATATTAATACGGGACTTATCGCGCAATAAAACATGAGATATATTAATAAATACCTCTTTAATATAGTAGTAGGTATAATGTGCTCAAATCGCGAAAGTTTAAAAATAACAAATTTCACCATCGTCAAATTTTTTTTTTCTCTTTTCTCGTCATACATCAAAAATCAGACATTGAGTCAAATTGATTAAAACCTGTTTTAATATGTGCTAATGAAGTTCTTTTATATGATACCTTATATGATACGATTTACTCACTTTGAATTTTGAACCCATATTTTGTGAATTGTGAGGCCCTATTTTTTGTAATTTAAATAAAAAGGTACAATTTTCAGATTTATTCCTATATGTCTACTCTGAGACAATGCTTGTCGCCAAATTTCATAGTTCTATGTCAACGGGAAGTACCCTGTAGGTTTTGATTTTTGTGAGTGTCGAGATATACGGTTTTTTATGACATAAACGGTTCTAACTTTTTTAAACGATAACTGAGAAGTTTTTCTTTTTCACAACTGCAAGAGACCATAGATACGTATACAGTTTAAATTTCAACTCGATATCTTTACGCGTTCCCGAGATAAAGAGTCTTGACATACACACAGACTGACAGACGGACAGACGGACAACAAAGTGATCCTATAAGGGTTCCGTTTCTTTCGTTTGAGGTACGGAATCCTAAAAATAGGGTAGTTAAACAAAACCCACACATGACCTACGAAATAAAACAGCTGTCATAGGAAAATTTCATTGGCTCTCGATTAAATGTTTGGGATCATGCTTTATCATGATTTTGGAGTTGGTTCCATAGTAAACGTGGCTCATAATGACAAGTAGAGTGACATTATAATTAAGTTGTACATACATATAAGTTTGTCATTTAAATAACATATCTGTACAAATAACGCCGAAGATCTTTTGTTATGGCTTAATTTTTCGTAACTTTATTCCCCAATAAGGATATATCGACCTTTCACAAAAAAGCCTACATCATCTAAATTACAAAAAAACAATACATTAGACTACAAAGCGTAATGGAAACATAATTAATTATCTAAATGGATGGCACGAAAATAATATCAAAATGAGTTGCCGTGCGGCGGGCCGGTAAGGGTTATGATTGATCGACTAAGTTAGGCTTTGCCCTAATGATAGTTAGGTATTCTAATGGCTGTGGCAGGTAGCTTAGTGCTTATGCTGGGAGAATGCCTAATCGAGTTAGTCTATTCAATTTTCAATTTCAAAATAAATTAATATTCTTTAACAAAAAAGTACAAGCAGTTTACAAATATCCGAGCGGTACAGGAACAAAGGATTATAATATTGTTTATCAAGCACTTATGCTTATCCAAAACTTCAACCTGGAACATTATGATTAGATGGTGCGGAAGTTAACTAATTTAAGTTCAATACTCTACTGAAAACAATTGTGTACCGAATAGTGTTATACGTTTCACAAAGCTTTTTGCCACTGTCGAAACTACGCGTTTTGCCCTAAATAGTAGTATTTATATGCACTTTTGAAACTAGCTTCACTTTGCAAATAAAAATTATAATATATATTAAAATGTTTTTGTCTCGTTTCTGGTGCAAAGAATGTCCATCGCCATCCAACGCGACAATGCAGCAAGTGTTACGGGCACCTTTGCACCAGGAACGATGAGGGGTGGGTTATTTGATTAATTTTCTAAGTAGGTGCATATATTTTATTTTCTGTTATTGTTGTTATTCATATTTAACAAATTTTACTCTCTTAGCCTTGTATATATTAATAAAGTAGCGAATTATATTAAAATGTATTTCCTTCTTTTGAAGAAATAATCGAGGAGATCCATTGGGGAGCCCTATGTCTAGCAGTGTGTGTAGCTGACAATAGATGCTAATGCAAAGTACTAGTGCCTGGAAAAAATCGCCATGGGTGATAAGGCCGCCACTTTATAATCTTGTTTTTTGTCGTATATGTGTAAATAGTGTTTATTTTTCACATTGTGGTTGTAAATAAAGAGTTCTGTCTGTCTGTCTACTCCATGGATTACAAATGAAAACCTACACTTCACCAAAAGTGCGCTACCTAACTTGTACCTACTTGAAAACAGCAATAATAATTTTATCAGCAAAAGCTGATTGTCTTCAACTTGGACTAAGTTAGAGAACAAAGTTTAATAATAACTTGATCTATATGAAATCCTCTCAACTTTGTCTGTTATATAACTTTGCATAAGTTGGGAATCACTTTGGCTTGGCCTTTGACTCGCCTCCGAGTCGCATGCCAGAACTTAAATCGATTAACTTACCTGCGTACACTGCTTAATACTTGGTAACTTCAACTTTGAAAACTTGTAACAGAGTTCCTTTTAATTGGCAAAAACTTTTCGTTGCCGGTGTTTTACGGGAAGATTGTTTTAAAAATTAATTGGTGTTATCTCTAGGATGCCTTAATTTTTATCAGAATTTCCGTTGTCCTAGAGACGAAAGTTAGCTGAAGTAGTTTTATTCAAACTGTAGGTCACGGCTTACAGGGGGGAGAGGTAAAGCCTTACTCAGGGGGTTTCGCGCATAAGGAAAATGACTTGTATCTAAGTCCTACAAAGCAATAAATAAGTATAGGTTCGGATTGACTGCTTCGTTGGCTCAGTGGTTAGTGACTCTAACTTTTAGATCAAAGAGGCGTGGGTTCGATCCCATAAAATAAGTCGTAAGTGTAACATCGACATAAGTGTTTGTTCTGTGTCTGGGTGTTATTAAGATACTATCTATATAAGTATGTATTTAAAAATAAGTATAACAGTCTCTGGCAGCCATATCACAAGCTTTGCTTAGTTTGGGTCAAAGGCCGTGGGTAAGATGTCCCAAAAATTTTTATATTTGTATATTTATATTTATGTAAAAAATCACAAATGTGGCATTTCAAATCAATAACATTTTGTTTGATATTAACCCTAGGGGTCGCAGGAATAGTTTAAATTATAAAAGAGTCGCGTGGCCACATAAGCGCCGGTTTGTAAGCCTAATCCTTCCAGCATATAGGAACTTACTTCTCATTTTTATTCTTTTATATGTAGTTTAAATACATTGGTCTTGTGTATTTCCACAATTCCTTCCTTGCTAGCCGAAACAGTGATGTGCCGTAACATCAGTTCCCGCAATAACCGCCTGCCCCTGTTATTGTGCACTTGTCCATGAATAAAATATGTTTCTAGCCTATCACAATAACTCGCCGAGTGTTTGCGCGAGTTGCCATAATTTGAAGTGGCATATCGTGATTTTTGCGCTATATTTGCATGTTTTGCATTGAGAAAGTGGCCGATCAAAATATTTTTTACGTGGAATAGATTTTTTGTGAATTCAGTGTTCGTCTTATAGTAAAATTTGTACAAATAAATAGTCAAATTATCTCTTATAATCCACAACCATTGCAATTTCATAAATAAATAAATATTAGGGGACATCTTACACACTGTCTCTGACCCCAAACTAAGCAAAGCTTGTGATATGGCTGCCAGAGACTGATATACTACTGATACATATTTTAAATCCATATAGACACTGCCTAAATATCACCCAGACACAGAGCAAACCTCTATGTTCATCACATAAATATTGCACTGGGTGGGGATCAAACCCACGCCTCTTTAATCCAGAAGTCAGGGTCACTAACCACTGAGCCACCGAGGCAGTCATATTAGTGTAGTCAAGAAAATAAGGCGGCATAAGCAATATAATATAACATTTTGTTTTAAGTTTGTTTGTCTATATTCACAACATTTTACTCGAAAAAATACAGTTTTCGCAATAACCACCTTCCCCCTGTTATTGTGCACATGTCCATGAATAAAACATGTTCCCAGTATGTCTGTCATAATAATTCGCTGAGTGTTTGCGCGAGTTACCATAATTTGAAGTGGCAGACGATTTTGTGATTTTTGTAAGACTTGTGTGTTTATCAATAAACTTAGATTTCAGATCATTTATTGGCTATTTATAATATACTAGCTTTTGCCCGCGGCTCCGCCCGCGTGGGCGGCGGGCGGTTTTGACTTTTGTGCTATCCCACAGGAACCTTTTTTTTTCGGGATAAAAAGAAGCCTACGTCACTTTCCGGCCTTTGAACTACATCCATGTCAAAAATCAACTCGAACCGTTGCTCAGTTGCTGCGTGAAAGAGGAACAAACCAATAAACTTTTCGGATTTATAACATTAAGTATGATACAAATTAAGGCATTAGGTATTACTCAAGTTTTGACTGTTAGATGTATGGAATAGGCATTTTTTACAAATTTCGGGGTTGGTCTCATCGCAAAAGTTGGTCCTAACCATGATAAAATACTTGCCGCCAAAATGTGTCATTTATAACATACAATACTTTCATTAATTTCCTCAAGCAAGCCAGAACATATAACCCCAGAAATTCTATACCTAACAATAAAGGAAAACCTCAGCATGTTTGACGAGAGCAATTTTCAATTAAACAAGCCATATATACAAGCCGACATGTCAGTAAATTATCACGCCAAATCGACGCCGGCTCAATTAAGCTGAATAACTTTATGAAGCACTCACAAAATATTCCGAAGCCACTCTAATTCCAAATATTTTCATCAGTACTAAATATTCACGAAATGGTTTTTGAACAGAAACTCAACTTTGAAATTTCTGTTTTGAACAGCTGTTGTTCTGTGACACCTTTTAAACGGAGGATGTTCTCAAGTCAACGCGAATACCTATATTTTTTTATGTATGACCACATGCATAACTTTTCATAGCCTTGTTCGATTTTGATAATTCATTTTTTTTACATTTGTTACTTTAAAGTTTGAATTTTTTTCTTTTATTTTTCTCTCGTTAAAATTTTATCAAAATCGACTGAACCATTTTTGATAAATCAAAAATAATGTGAAAATTACTACATCGATCCGTGCGAACTATCCCAATGTCTGTACAGGGTTATGCCATTTTTCGCAAAAAATAATTATTGTATAGTAAGTAACAATCAGTCTATTTTTGTTGGCAATATCAACCTAGCCTATTTGGTAAAGCAACCGGAACACAAACCCGTTAATGCAGGTTCAAATCCTGTGGTCGTGGTAATTTTTGCAATGTTTGTAGCACTATAAATAAAAACAGTTTCAGCGATGTGAGTAAGTAATTAATTTGGAAAGTCGCGAATCTCACTCGTTTTAGTGATCTGTAGAACATAATAGCAGATTATGTGCCAAGATACGAGTAACATATTGGACCCATAGGACATAGTGTAGCGAGGGACTCTACAGTCAGAATCAGAAACACTTTATTGCTTAAAACTTACAGGGTCAGGGTTCAATTGTCGCCCGTACGTAAGAAAACACTTGGTTATCTTGGTACATAATCTACTATTAATGCAGTTTGTACGATCATCATTAAAATAAATATCGACTTTAGGGTTCCGTAGACAAATACCAACTACGGCTGCGACCTAGTCATCAACCAATCATAGAGCCCAAAATGCTTAAACGAGGACTTTTGATTGTTTGCTCACCAAGCAGCAGTATACTGAGTGTGAGTTTTGTCGTAAACATGACGCGCTCTTCGGCGAGCGCGTAAGCATGTAATTTGTATGAACTTGTTGTGTTTCAAAAACGCGCCACTAGTCGCTGTACATTTCTTCATACAAATTACAAGCTTACGCGCTCTCTGAAGAGCGCGTCATGTTTACGACAAAACTCACACTCAGCATGCAGGAGTTGTTAGGTTGAAAGTTACACTTAACGTTTATTCGTTACTCTTGAGTTTTAACAAGTGTCTCTGTTGCCAGATATTCTGAAACACGCCCGCAAGCCACTTTAGCATTATTAGTCAATAATGTTAATACGTCCACAAAATCAATAGAGCGGACGTATGTAGGCTTAGTTTAATGACTTTCCTGGAAATGCCTGCCAGACGGAAAAACTAGCTAGTTAGACGTAGCTTCCCGTATAAGTAGAGCTATTAGTAATACGCTGGTATGCCTTAGTTGGAGTATGGCTAAACTTGGAGTGCCGGTCTGGTGACAACTTGACTAGATTGGCGATTCTTACACTAATGATTTAATCATCATCATAATTATCAGCCGTAGGACGTCCACTGCTTAACATAAGCCTCCCCTATGGATTTCCAATAAGGCCGGTTGGTAGCGGCCTACATCCAGCGCGTTCCTGCGGTCTTAATAATATCGTAGGTCCACCTGGTCGGTGGATGTCCTACGCTGCGCTTGCCGGTGCGTGGTCTCCATTCAAGAACTTTACTGCCCCATCAGCCATCAGTTCTCCGAGCTGTGTGCCCTGCCCATTGCTATTTCAACTTACTAATCCACTGGGTAATGTCGGTAACTTTGGTTCGTCTGCGAATCTCCTCATTCCTGTTTCGATCTCGCGGCGAGACTCCGAACATAGCCTTCTCCATAGCGCGTTGGGCTACCTTGAGCTTATTCATGATGATGAATGATTTAATGATAACATCAAATCGTATATTGGTTGTACACTCGACAAATGACAAGTGTAACGCCACTGCTAACCTAGAGGTAGAGCTAGCTCGATTTATTCAGATGAAAAATCATAAAAATAGCCCATTACTTTGGGAGGCATATCACTTCAGATGTACCAACATACAGGACACAGGTCTTTAAGTAAGTACATACACGGAAGATAAATGTGTCACCAAATCACACTGAGCTAACATGAGCGGAACATGACAATGTATTATTTGTTTACAACATCTATGCTAGCTGTTACTGTACACAAATAAAACATTTTCATGTTTCGTGTTCGCAAGAGACATAATATAAACAATTAAACATAAAATATATAAATTATTATAAAAATATAACTTTTTAAATACAAGCTTTTGAGATCGTTTGTATCATTTAGTAGAAGAGTGCTAGCCAAGACAAGTAAAACGAGCCCACGACGGGTCTATCTTGTTTAGTACATTAGTTCCTATCGCCACCTACCGACTCCATCATCAGATCAGCTCCATGGTACCATATTATTGCATTGTCAATCAATATACATATGCGTGCAAAATTTCAGCTCAATCGGAAACCGGGAAGTTGGTCAAATTTAACTTGCAAGATTCCACCCGAACTTACATACAGACATACATAGGTACATCCATTGTAAGTTAAATAAAAGCTTGGAAATAAGTTCCTACAAGTAAATGCGTCAATTCTTTTTGGACCAGGAAAACAGGAACATGTGTCCTATTTGGCTATAGTGTTAAACAGCATCTCGAATCAGTTCATATCGAAGTAAAAATAAAATAATCCAGGATCGAAAAAAAATAATGACTAGTTAAATACTTAACTAACAAATGTAACGAAACAGAAATGACCTTTATTAACTACAATAAGATACAATACTACTTTATATGCTAAAACTACCTACATTACTACTACATAGAAAGCAATTGCATCATCCACAGACCCTTGAAGGTCTAAATATGATCCAAATGCTCTAGCCCAGTTGATAGCGTGCCCAGCATGCTGGCAGCAGTGGCAGAATTGCCACGCTGAATGGCAGAAACAGAAATTAAATATGCAAAGCAAAATGATCAATTATAAACTGCTTCTAACATGCAAATATTAAAGTTGTTCTAATTAAAAGGTGATATTTTTAAGCAAAAACTAGTAGGTATTATAGTTATAAATCAATAATAAAACGCTGAGAGAATTTAAACTGTAAAAGTTTTTCCTGAATGTGGGAACCACATTTTTTGCCAAGTATCTAGACTATTTTACTACTTGTAGACACGCTATTTCCTTCTGGATTTTTTAGTAGCTTTTGTAAAATACACATTTTGGAATTCAGATATTCACATTCTCATAGTCAACAAACATTTTCTTAGGATTCACATTCTTATAGTTTAGTTCAACAAACATTTTCTTAAGACTTAGGGCGTCCTGAATCAGGAGTTGGATAGTTATAGAGCTTTGTAGAAGTTTACTATGTGTCAGATTTGGTCTAATTTTAAACCAACTCTAAGTATGGTGTCTTTTTTTAGATCGGAAGCTATCAGAAAGTGTTTTACATAATCACATTGATGTGTATAGAGTTATTATGTACGAGTACCTACTAAGCCGGAGGGGGTCGATACAAAGCAGCTGCCACATTAAAAATTGTAACTCATAAAATCAACAACATAAATGAATCTACAGATATTTCTCATAGTTTGGGTTGTACTGTACTGTACTGTACCAGCCTTTTTAATAGTCCACTGCAGGATGTAGGCCTACCCACGAAGGGTGATTGGGCCATTCCCACCACGCTGGCCCAGTGCGGGTTGGTGGATTCACATATGCCATCGAATTTCTTCTACAGACATATGCAGGTTGCCTCACGATGTTTTCCTTCACCGAAAAGCCAGTAACAACATATGTACCAGTTTTATAGCAATAAACGATATTCTGATTCTGATCCAGTGATGTGAAATTCCGTACATAAATTCCAAAGAACTCATTGGTACAGGATCGGGGATTTGAACCCACGACCTCACGATTGTAAGGCGAGTGTCACTACCTCTTGACCACCACGGCTATCGGTGTATATTTCGGGTTGAGTCCATAGTAAAAGTCTTCATAATGATGATCTGATTTTTCTACGGATCTTCACATTTCTGATTCGATTCCGCAGAGAGACTCCAAGTAGGTATATCTCTCTTCATGGAAGTACGTACTTAAATTATGTTCTAAATGTTCTAGAAATGACCAATTTTAAAGATACAATTTTTTCATTTTTCTTTTAATGTTGTACGTATCTACGTTAGATATAGTTAATTATAATGGATTTTCTCTCTATATACGTGTATGGAAGTGGCAAGCTATACCTACATTAATGTACTCAATTTTAGAGAAATCTGATTTTATTCAAGTCAGGCATACCCAGTCCTTAAATATGCTTAATTCTGGAACGTGACTGATCATAAGGCAACTAATTAAATTCCATTTTACTTGCCTTCTATCTCTTTATTAATATTTATTACCCTGAAACGCTCTGAATACTTTTACAAAAATTAGTTTTAAACACCAGATTTAAAGTCACGATTTTCCTTTCATTTGCTTTTAGTTATCAACCAATGAAATAGTTAAGATTGTATCTAGGTCTGTCGGGTCTTGACTGCTGTTCGCAATATCGCGGGGTCATCAAAGTCATCGATAGAGTCGGCATCATCAGTCATTCGCTGACAGATTACCGATGCAAATCACTGGTTGCGCCTGATTTCACCCGTTATATCATGACTAATGTTGGACTGTGAATTGATAGAGTGTTCACGTCTCTATCAGAACATGCGCGTAACTTGCTTTAACTTAAGTTTTTATCAAATACTCGTGATAAACTATACTATATTTATCAAATAACATAACTTGAAATCGATTTAATGTAATTTTACTGTTAAAAAACATTTCTTCAAACAAAATTCGCGAAAATAAAAATAATACTTCACGCGTTACGGTACGTTTTGTCAATAGATAATCAGGCCCCAGATACAGGTTATTACTTGAGTAGTTTACTCTTCATTTACCACCCTATGTGGTTTACTCTTCATTTAAGAACTCCATCGTACATAGACGAATTCAAATTACAACGCATAGATCACACGGCGAAGGGGATGCAGGGTAATAAAATACCTTCTCATGTTATGATATCTCTCGCTGCGTTTCAGCAATATTTACGATCTTGATAAGCATGGGTGGAAAGTGGTGGATTGCATGGGTTAACCCCAAACAAATTGTAATCTGGAGCTTATGCACCCGAATGGAATGTGAGTTCAGAGGCTGGCAAACTCTTTGCACAAATTGTCCTTTTTTGTTTCATTCCTCGAAACATTAACTACTTGATAGGCCCGATTATAGAGGCGCCAGCGTTTAATAGCAATGTAAAAAGCGTTCTCTCTATCGAATGCCTAAAGTAAAAAGAAACAGAACTATGCTATTTAGCTATTATAATTACGATGGCGCCTCTGTAATCGGGCTTAATACTTTAGTTATTGCTGTGAAGTTTAATCTGCTGACTACTTTTAACTCATCAAACATTCTGGCAGAAGGAAAATTTAGAGCCCTATGTCCAGTCGACGTCCTATGGCTGAAACGAAAAAACGGCAGAAGTCAGTAAAGATCTGTAGGCGAGACAAGCGCGGGAGTGCGACTGATTTAAATTGATATTATCATTCATTGAATGAGTCATTCAATCGTACTCGTACTTATAGTATACTTATCAGGATTCTGTGATATAACTTTACAGTGCTGCATAATAACGTAGGGTCATCAGAGCCATCGATCTGACCGGGGCATATAGATCACGAAAGGGGCAGCCCTAGCCCTTACGTCATCGGTAGAGTTGTGCTAATTGCCGCTTTCACCGGCTAGTGTTGCGACATGCGTCATTTTTGCCGAGGACGAGCGTTATCATCTCTGATGCAACATGTCGCGTGAGAAACGCACTGAGATCTGGGAGGCCTCTGCACACTATGCTATAGCAATGTCACATCGAATTAAGGCGCCATAGTATCTCAGCGTATTGTTCTGACTCTGTTATATTCCGTGGCAGTCTCATGGCCGCATTCTCGATGCGGGCGATCCCCGGTTTTGGCGAATTTTTGCATTCAAAATTGGTATCACCACTTTTTGCTGAATTTTATGAATAAGTGCTATAGTTTAATTCATGTGCATAAATAACAAATAAAAAAAAAATCTCGTAGAAAAGTGCCCAAAAATACAATAAATTTTCTCAGAAAACATGAATTTGTTTCAAAAAAGCGGTATCTTTGCATTAATTTTCTATCGAGCCAAGTTTTTTGAATTGTTTCGAGTAATTGAATCCTCTACCGTATATAGTACTGTTCAATGTAGGTGTCTTCAAATCTTTTTTCTAGGTATCTTCTAGGTAAGCGTGCTACACCATAGACCTCATATCTGCTTAACATCAGGCAGTGTGTAGTCAAACGCGGTTTGCGTTTGAAATAAAAAAAAGTTTTGAAAATATTGTGTATTTTTTCTATCCGACAAATTCAAGGTTTGATGGAGAAAAGTCACTCAATTCGACGCGTATATATTTTTTTTGCAACCATGCATAACTTATTATGTAGTCGTCCGATCTCAATGATTCTTTTTTTATTGGAAAGAGTATACTTTAATTTGCCATATTGATGTATTTTATTTACAATGTCAGGGTTGGTTAAATGTCATCAGCGGTCACCCATCCGAAGACTAAACGTGTTGAACGTTGCTTAACTTTGATGATCGCTAGCGAACACCTAATCAAACTACGCTATGAGCGCTACGTATTTAATTTGTTATTTGGTTGGTATTCTGTGGTAACTTAATAGTCTGAATGGGCTTTGAAACGACAATGGCCGTCGCCTTTTGATGTTAATCAGAGCAATTGTATTGTATATTGTGGAGAGCGTTCTTGTTATAATCTTCATTATTGTTTAAAACTATTTTATTTATACTAGTGTTTTCCACAGTAGGTAGTACATTATTATTATTAAACTCTGACACCAGGGTTAGCCACCCAGTCTACACGTACTTACTTATTATGCGCTCAAAGAGTGGTTTGACTAGGTGTTTGTCAGCGATCACCTAAGTTAAGCAACGTTCGGCACGGTCAGTCTTCGGATGAGTGACAGCGAGTGGCTTTTCCAACAAAGCACTACCGTGCCTCGGATGATACGTTAAATTATAGGCTCCGGCTGTATTAACCGTTCAGCCATGTCAGAGGCCTTCAGGCGGCTAAAAACTCTGACACCAGGGCTGGCCACCCGGCCCATACGAACTAACTTATTATTAGGCATGCAAGCTCTAAGCAGTCGATTTAACTACTCTAGTGAAAGCAAGTCGTAGAGCCCTGGTAGAGGAAACGCTCGCCTTGAAAGGTCAGGTCGAGGGTTCGGATCTAAGCCCCTTACCAAATACAAAAAAAATCCGGACAAGTGCGAGTCAGGCTCACACATCGAGGGTTCCGTACAAAAACGTTGTTAAAATAATTAAAAACCTGTTTTAGCATGTGCTAGTGAAGTTATTTTATATGATAACTTACAGTATGATACGATTTACTCACTTTGAATTTTGAACCCATATTTTGTGAATTTTGAGGCCCTATTTTTTGTGATTTAAATAAAAATGTACAGTTTTCAGATTTATTCCTATATGTGTACTCTGAGACAATGCTTCTCCCCAAATTTTATAGTTCTATGTCAACGGGAAGTACCCTGTAGGTTTTGATTTTTGTGAGTGTCGATGTTCATATGCGGGTTTTTACGACATAAACGGCTCTAACTTTTTTAAACGATAAATGAGAAGATATTCTTTCACACAACTGCAAGAGACCATAGATAAACGTATAAAGTTTAAATTTTAATCATTATGCGTTCCCGAGATAAACAGTCTTGACATACACACAACAACAAAGTGATCCTATAAGGGTTCCGTTTTTTCCGTTTGAGATACGAAACCGTAAAAAAAATTAAGAGAAAGTAAGGAAGACAACGAATTAGATGGAAACACGATATCTGGAAAAAGGTAGATGTTACGCGGAAAGAATGTCAAGCACTCGGGGAGATCTTTGCAAAGACTCAATACAGTTAACGTCAGTAGTACCATCAATTGTAATAATGACAGAAAAACGACAATCTCACTACTTACCGGTAACATAATATAATTTAAATAAAATAAAATATAAATGAGTAGGACTCAAGCCGTCTTACCACAAAAGATTAAAACACACTTTAAACACTGTTTTACCATGCAATTTGTACTGTTAAACACTGTCTAAGACATGCGTAAAACTTTTGTTGTAAGACAGATAGATTTTTACACCACTGCCTTTTTAGTGAAGTAAAGACATTGTGGTTAATTTATTATTATAATAGTAGTAAACTAATATTACAATTAAGTTTAATTACACGCTGCTCACAGGGCGAAGCAAGTTCCGGACGCCTGGGAACACATTTTAATTTATTTTGCCAGTATAAAGCCGACATTAGCTCCGAGGTCAGCTTATAATGTAAAAATAATACTAAAATAACAGAAGCTCGTTTTAAAGGGAAAATATTTTTAAAAGCTTAGATGCTTAACGCGGTTAGGGTGACTACATTTCAGGATTTTTCCCGAGATGTAAGGATTTCGGCCTTCGAGATTGTAGGAAATCTCTGAGTTTTCAACATTGGCTACTAGTATTCACAATTGATGGATACTTTGGACGCATAGGTATTTAGCATGTGCTATGGAGAGGAGTATGCTCAGAGTCTCTCTGCGAGATCGAATCAGAATGAGGAGATCCGCAGACGAATCAAAGTTCCTGACATAGACCAGTGGATTAGTAAGTTGAAATAGCAGTGGGTAAGGAACACCAAGGCACAGGTATGTAAAGTTCTCTAATGGAGACCGCGTACCAGTAAGCGCAGCGTAGGACGTCCGCCGAGTAGGTGGATAGATCATATAATTAAAACCATAGGAACGTGCTGGTTGCAAGCTGCTTCGAACCGGTTCTTTCGGCAATCCATAGGGGAGGCCTATGTCCAGTGGGGGACGTCCTATGAGTGATGGTTAGATTCCCAATTTAGACAACAGTTCATTTGGCTTCAGTTGACTGGACCTTTCTACCTATGCGTTAGACATCATCTTTGCCACTTTGACATCTCAGGGTATCCTAAAAGTGATATAAAAGTGATCAAAATTAAACAGCACATAAGCGTTTAAAAATTTTGTAAATTAAAAAAAATATAAATAGAACCATACCTTTTCTGCGGAATATCTATTTTTTTACCTGGTAACCCTAAACTATAGCAGCGAACCGAGCTTGGTACGATTTTATAATTTACCTTGTGTTTTTCAGAGTTAAGAAGATTTTGTGTTGAGGTAAAAATTGTTGTAGGTACATGTTCCTAGATGCAATCCGCTACGAACCGGTCTTATTGGAGATCTTTAGGGATCTGGCCTATGTCCAGCAGTGGCTATGGCTGAAACGAACGAACATGTTCCTTGTTTGTAAGTAATTAAGGAAAATGGAAAAAAATTAACAACAGTTTTAAAATATACATCTGAATCCCACATGAAGACGATGCTTTCTATTTGAAATTCCTCAGTATTTTCTCCAAAAATTTTCAAAATTATATCTTGGAAAAGTTAAATTAAATTGACCTTTGGCCATACGAGTACGTCAAGCTCACAGCTAAGAAAAATACCTATACATCTGAATCCCACATGAAGTCTTGAAGTTTATTCATGAAGCTATTAATTTTCAACCGATTTCAAAAAAGTTTTTCAATTTGACTGCATTTGTACGTGTATTCTGCGATTATTCCGCCAACTACGAATTGATTTTGATGATTCTTTTTTTGCTTTGTAAGTCATACTTTTATTTAGTCATGTTAAAAAATAACAGCAATTTAAAAATGGTGAATTGATTTGGTGATGAATTAAGTACTATACGTAGATCACAATGATTGAAATCGGCTGTGCTACGAGTATTTTAATTTTAAAAAATGATATATCTTAATATATATAAATCTCGTGTCACAATGTTTGTCCTCAATGGACTCCTAAACCACTTTACCGATTATAATAAAATTCGCACACCATGTGCAGTTCGATCCAACTTGAGAGATAGGATAGTTTAAATCTCAAATTATAGTCGCAATTTTAATTTATTTAGCCACAGCAACGCGTGGCCGGGCAGCTAGTTTTATATATATTAAGATAGTCGAGTCTTTGTTTTGACGTTGTGGTAGAGTCCTATTTAATTGGCGTTACTTATCACGCTATCTTTATAATCTCCTATACATATAAATAAAATTGGAGTGTCTGTTTGTAATATTGAAATAACCGTTTTTTACTACAGGCATAAGCATATGAATATATATACTATTTACTCCAGATTTACTTTATCCAGATTTAGAAAACATGTAAATATGCAAATTGCGAACGAAGTATTGAGAGCAAGATAATATTATTATTCCGTCGAGGTCGAGAAACACATTTACTTATGAAAATACTATAAAATGCAAAATAAAATTCTTGTTTACGTCGAAGATGAAATTAAATTCGGAGATTGTGCGGGTAATGACATTGATTCTGAAATGTAGATGATCCACAGAGCTATTCCAACCAGATAATGTGGTCGATCGAGAAAATCTGAAGGAGATGCATTGATTTAATATAGCATGAATTAGAAAGAGACATGGAAAATATATTGATTCAGTGGCTGTTGCCGTGTTTTTCTCCCGATAGCGTCAAATTCCAATTCAGATTTGACAGTTCTGACAGCTCTGGGCAAGATTTTCCATACATTTTGTGGTTGAGAATTGCCTCAAGCTACAACAGCGCTATCTCTCTGGTTGTATTAGCTCTGTGAGATGATCCTATTTATTCACATGAGTAAGAAATATTTGAAAGCTTTTGAGAAAATTCAATTTATGTACATTAGGAATGTTTTTTGCAAGAGTTTTACAAAGATACATGCTAAATGAAATGACTCTAATACAAATATATGTAAAAATAAAATATTTACATTTTCACATACCTACCTAAACGTGAATCATTTATGTATTTATTTTAAATATAATACTTAAATATACACGGTCATATGTATTAAACGCAAAACCTTTCAAGAGCGGGTCTAGTACATCATCTGTTCTAGGACTACTGGAAAATCGCGAATATAAAATCAGCTTTTTCATACAAAAAGTTCGTCAACGCGCGGCAAAATTTATAGAGAAGCTATTTTTTTTGCGAATTTTCAATATTCGTAGTACAAAAGTTGTTTGTCTTGACGTACTAGACTCGCCCCTAATAGGTTTTGCGTTTAATATCTATGACCCTCTATATTTTTTAAAAACAATTATTTTTCCCTAAAAGTGACAAACCGACTTCAATCGTTGCAAGCTTCGATATTCGACACTCTACTAAGTGTAGGTACTCTACTACAAGTGTAGGAACTCAGTATCTCTCCGAAGATGCCGAATGATTCCTTGCTAAAAAAAGATGTAATTAATAAAATAAATGCAAAACAATACCTTTATCTACCTGTCTAATGACTTAACTCTGCCGCCCGACATAAACGAATTGAAAAGTCCAAGGGATAGGAACATTAAATTATTTGTATAAAGCCGGATTAGCCACGCCAGCCAATCTTTTTGTTGGGTTTGTGGATCTAATATGTACAGCTAGATCGATATTGTAGTCAAAAAGTATGTTCATACTTCATACCGAAATTTACAAAAAAGGAAACACTAGCAACTTGACATGATGACGTCCAATCCAATCATTAGGATTTTAATTTTCTTTATTTTTGCTGAAAAGGTTTTTATACCACACCGACGTATGCCTATGAGAATGGTCTGTAGGTATACAGAGCGTATATCAATAATTATGAGTAACTTAGACTTTTTATACTTAGACTTTTTTTTATTTAGGACCAACCCCAAAATCGCAAAAAATATATATATATACCTACTTTTCCATTTTTCAAAGTAGATGAGCTTTCAAAGCCATGGTGGTCTAGTGGTAATGACACCCGTTTTACAATCGTGAGGTCGTGGGTTCAATTCCTGGCCACGTACCAATGAATTCCTTGGAATTTATGTACGGAATTTCACATTGGCTTTTCTGTGAAGGAAAACATCGTGAGGCAAACTGCCAAGCCCTACTGGCCCAGCGTGATGGAAACGGCCCAATCACCCTTCGTGGGCAGGCCAACTACCTGCAGTGGACTATTAAAAAAAAGCTGGTACAGTACAGTATAGATGTACTTTTTCTATGGAACATTTGTTTTTTTTTTGTGGATGTTCCCATAGTATATATTTAGATCATAATGCTGAGTTCGATGATGTTTTCAAGTATCTACGTCTGCGTCGTCTAGAGTCACACCGATTTAAAATAAAATTAAAGATTGGTTTACAACTTTACAGTTATATTTTTAAAACACTTTTTAATTGAATCTTAAAAAGAGTGTCGATCCAGTTATACGCATCACTTATTAAATCAATGGTTGGCCTTTATGAATTTAGGGATGAGCCTCAGAGTTTATGATCAAATTAATAAGGATGAAATTTACTTATGATTTTAATTTTAGGATTGAACACACGCAGGGGAATAACTTTTTTAATAACGCCCTTTGTGGTCGATCTTTTGGATTATTGTTTTCACTTTGACTTGGCCGCTAAAGTTTTTATTTAATTAGAACGAGAACATTTTTCGCGTAACTTCTACATTCGCAATAACATCTGTGGTTTTGGCGAAAAAAGATCTGATCACCAAATTATAGTAAACTTAGCAGTTTACTATAATTTGGTGAGCATACTAAGTTATGCTAAGGAAATACTGGGCTCAAAGAGTTAACTTTGTGATAAGCATTTCAAAAATCTGAAACGAACGCAGGATTTGAACCTGCCCCTTCGGATCACTAGCCCGACGCTCTAACCAACTGAGCCAGCCCGCCACCTACGCAAGCTTCAAATTTCAGAAGTTCTAATAACTTCTAGTTGAGTGATAACCTGTCTAATACGGGTATCACAGGTGGCGCCACCAACGCTATAAGTTGGGAAATGTAAGCACTTCAGAAATTTGAAGCTTGCGTAGGAGGCGGGCTGGCTCAGTTGGTTAGAGCGTCGGGCTAGTGATCCGAAGAGGCAGGTTCAAATCCTGCGTTCACTTCAGATTTTTGAAATGCTTATCACAAAGTTAACTCTTTGAGATTAAAATCTAGTGTGGAAAGCACTCAAAATAAAATCATAACAAATACTGGGCTATTTAGAAAGTGTGTACTAAGCTGAATGGGGGTGATCGTGAACCGCTGTTATTATGGGGCCAACCCATCATTCAAAAAAAGCCAGCAGTAGCGCAGCACATAGCCGAGTAGAATTCAACATTTGTATACCTAAGAAAAATATTAGTTTTTTTATTATTAAAATATTTTAATTTCTAATTGTCTTATTTGTTTCTAAGCGCGCAATCAAGACAAAGCTTGAAACGCATTTTCACTTAATTGCTACAATTTTATTTCAAAATCCATAGCAAACTTTTTTCTTGTGAGCCAGTCAGAAGGATTTTTATCATCATATGAATTTTCTCGTCAGTTCACGGCCCACAGTTTTCAGATATGTTAACGCTCTTTAAGTATTTAGTTTAAGAATGACTGTATTTTTCACATTGTACAATTTCATTATTTTTAATTTAAACATTATCAAGATGCTGTGGATTACAACATTTTCGACATCTTTTCATCATCATATTCAACTTCAACGTATGAGAAAATTTTAAGCAACTGACGCTATTTCAAGTACAAGTCAAGTATTCACATGTTTTGGGTTGCCATATTTCAAAATTAGCGCTCATAGCATAGTTTGACTAGGTGTTTCGCTGCGATCACCGAAGTTCAGCATCGTTTAGCACGGCTAGTCTTCGGATGGGTGAGCGCCAGTTGCATTTACAACTGAGCACCAACGTGACTCGGAAGAAATGTGAAATTGTGGGTTCCGGTTGATTTAAAAATTAAGCCATGTCACAAGCCTTTAGGCGGATTAATAATATAAATATAGCTTTAAATATTTTTTTTAATGCATTGTTATCGGTCTTTGACAGGTGTGCAAAGTTTGCAAAGCTCAAAGTGGTTAGTTACAAGCAAACATACAGGTGAAACTAATAAACGCGTGTTAAAAACTCAGACATCAGGGTTAGACACGCCTATACGAACTTATTTTTTCTCAGTGCTCAAGCCCACTGCCAGTTGGCAGCGTGCCCAGCATGCTGGCAGCATTGCCAAGCTGAATGGCAATGCTTATACGTTGAGCCAAATAAACACCAGCATTTTGGTCACGCGTCGCGTCCACCAGACGCTCAGAAAGACTTTTGAAAACGAGATGAGCTCCCGGCCCCCACGGACCCAAAGTCTCAACTCCAAATGGCTCAAATATGTAACCACTACCGAGGTTAGCATATTTGCGCCGCTTGTGCTGCTCAGCCGAATTGGCTGCCGCTCCAGCCCTACTCTGAGTCTCAGGAAGATGTGACGGTGCCAAAGTATCGACGCAAGTTGCGTCCCATACTAAGGGCCGTCCACACTTCCATGGGCCTAGCGTCATGCCGTCAGCATTGCCATTCAGCGTGGTAATGCTGCCAGCATGCTGGGCACGCTACCAACTGGCAGTGGGCTTGAGCACTTGGATTATCTTTAGACCTTCAAGGGTCTGTCCAATTGCTTTCTTTGTAGTAGTAGTGTAGTATTGTCATTTTTTCTCAGTACTCGTATGTTATATGACTTTGTTAAGATTGCAGTTGGTCTTTGGAAATTCCATCAAATAAGATTATGCCAATACTTTCTTAGAATTTCCGATGGTCGGTCGAAATGTTGGTTGATCATGCTGGACTGAGTGCATCTTTTTTGCATTGTGTGTTTTTGTTCCAAGGGATTTTCCCCCAACTATTAAATTTTCCATGTGAGTTTAGTCCAGTGGTTGAAACCACTGAACTAAACTCACATGTTACGTGATTGAGTAGGTAGCACGCCTACGATGTAACTGTCTAATAAATAATTTATAAAGAAACGAACTGTGGCCAATCGTATTATTTTTACGGTCGGCTTCAAACGTGCGGTGTTTTGCAAGGCGGCCATTTTTCGCGTCTTGTGTATCAATTTTTACAGCAAAATGATGAAACAGTAAGGGAATTGCAAGCGATTATCGTTCGATTCGTCATAGCCGCCATTAATTTTAATACTAAATGCACGCGCAACTCTCTGGCGAAACTTTTTAAGACGTTGATGGACTCTAATTTAATATTGAAGTCCGTAATAATAGGTCGTCATCATTTGCTTAAAAGAAATTTTCTGGATATCTCAAAAATGTAACTGTGTTCTAATATTTGTTGATTTTTGTACGTTGTCTTGAATTTTGCGTTGTAAATAATTAGAATTTTATGTACTTTGTTGCGATTTCAGGCGATACTTAATCTTCAAAGCAACATTCAGAAAATATAACATCGGAGGAGGCTATAAAGATATAGAGTAAATATTGTAAAGTTTGCTCTACAGACTCTACTTTAAAGGACCCATTGTATGAATACTTGTTAAAAGAACTTTTTTAACAGGAAACCTATATAAAAGCCATGTAAAATTAACTCATGTTGCATATTTTAAAAGCCTAGTGTATCAAATCGTGATCAACCAATTTTAACTTATAAAATCTTTAAAAAATGCCATTGTAAAGCCGGAAACATACTATCGGATGCGGCTTACGAACGCGACTGACAGCCGCGACTTAGCAATGTGCACAGTCTTAAGACATCCGGTGTGCCAGATTGCTCTCGGACGTCCGAACGCTCAAGGTCGTCCGAAGGTGACGTCCGCGACTTATGTCCGATAGTGTGCACGGCTCAGTGTACTTTCATAGTCTAGGTCGCGGCTGTCAGTCGCGTCCGTAAGCCGCGTCCGATAGTATGTTTCGAGCTTAAGAAAGCTAACGCATTCGGTTGATTTGACGCTTCATGACATAATGTTATCAAATCCCAATTGCGTTTAAGGAAACTACTTATAATAATGTATCATTAATAAAGCATTGATGATATACTTTAGTATGTTAATGCATGCAATTATGACGGTAAATATACACACACTAAAATTACCTCCTGGTTCTCTTAGTTCTCCTCATTGGCATCTTCGAGAGAGAAATAATTATATTTTTCCTAAAAGTAGCAAAACCGTCTTCAATCGTTACAAGCCATGTGCGAAATTCTAAAAGTACGCTCGAATCGATGTGTGGCACTTTTAGACAAACCACTCAATTGATTTCGATAAAATTTAAGAGGAATCTCTGAAGTGTGATCTACCAATCAAAAAAGAATCACCAAATTCGGTTCACTACAAATTGACGGAGTCACATTCATGAAAACTAAACATTCCTCTTTTGAAGTCAGTTGAAAACAGACCGACATATATTGAAATTGATATTGCGCAGAAGATTTGCAAGTTGAATACATAGTTCGAGCACATAGTTCGAAGAACGGATGGCCGCTTTGGCCGTAATGTTCTGTAATGGAGAACACGGACTACGCGGCGTAGAACAACCACCAACTAGGTGGCAGTTACAACATAATCAAGATGGTAAGAACGCGCTGGAAGCAGTCCGCTCCCAAATAGCCTTATTGAAAATACATCGGGGAGACCTACGTCCAGCAGTGGACGTTCTACGACTGCGATGGTTGTATCGTTCGTTCGTTCGTTTCAGCCATAAGACTGCTGGACATAGACCTCCCACAAAAAAATATACAATAAGACCGCTTGCGTCCAGCGCGATCCTGCGGTCTTAATGAGGTCACCCGTCCACCTTATGGATGTACGTCCTACGCTACGCTTGCCGGTACGTGGTCTCCACTCGAGAACTTTTCGACCCCATCGGATGGTTGTATGAATTGATGAGAACAGGTTATCTCATTCGTTCTAGTTACGTTTCGCTATTGATTAACTAAATTGGACCGGTCTATACTCAGTGAACAGACATCGTGATGTTTAGTAGGCTATCGTAGGGCCGTTATGTCATACATGTATAAATACATAACATTGTGAGGTAATCTGCTAGGTCAGCGACAGTAAGCAGGCACCTAATTAGAATGTCTAAGCGTGTCTAGGACTTTAAGGTCCTTACTTCGATTGTATGCAAACTAACCAACCTCTTTCGTAACACTAAAGTTAGTGCGAAAAATTCACATTACGTTAGAGGTTACCTTTTATGCAATAGGTGGGAAACAAGAGGCGAAGTAATTACGTGGATAGCAATTATTTATTGATTCGATGTATTTTTTTCTAAAGTTGTGGAACGAGATTTTTATATACAATTGCGTGACAAAGCAAGATATTCACCTAGGTAGTGATAAATGTTAGGTATATATGACCTACCACATGTTCAGTATATGCATTAGCATATACTGAAGATGGGGTAGGTTCAGATCAGTAGGAACAGATCAGTGCTATTCAGAATTTTAAAGTGATTTCGACGCGTGGTAATGAGTTCTTACTATGAGATGATCGGATATATTATACCTACTCACCATCTGTTGTGCTATTTTTTTATGGAAAACCTGACTTTTAATCTAGACCACAGTAACGCTTGCAAACTTTTGTGCCCCTGTATGATTTTATGAATCTTGTAACGCGCTTGGTAGAGTTATTGTAGACTATAGTTTTTTTTATGGGTTTTACGCAGCGTCATCCGTTGGCATCAAGTCAGTGCATTTTAATTTACACACAAAATTAAAAAAAAAAACATACGAAATAATTTCTTCAACCGTGTACAAAATTCGATGTTGATTTACCAAAAATGGCTCAGCCAAGTTCAATAAAACGGAACCACCCTGTTAATTGAGCTACTCTTTAAAAAGTTATGCGTGGTATTTTAAAATAAATAAAAAATCTCGTCGACTTGTAAACCTCTCCCGTTTCGTAAGTTAAAAATAAAAAATAAATAGTCCTACTATACTTCAAAAGAAGGTATAATAAATAATTATAATTATTATTTTAACTTCTTTATAATTATTATAAAGTTGCCATAAAGTGGTTAGATTCCATCTTATATTGCTCTTTGCAGAATAAAAACTTGTCAACAAATATGACAGAGACGAGTCACGTTCTTACAGAGAAATTGGATTTCTAGAAGCGTATCATCTGTGTTATTGTGAAACATCTAGTTTTATTGATGTGATAAAGTAGACGACAGAAGTATTACATATCGTTTATGAAGAAGATTTTTATTTATGGTCTATAAATCTAGAATTAGGTGCAAGCAAAAGTGTTTGGTTAATTTATGGAACTGCTGAAGCTACGATTTTCAGTTTTAATTTTGTTTTTATGCGAGAGTCATTTTTGCACGTATCTGAGCTATACTCTTTAAAATTTAACTTGATCTCTGCGACAGCTGTCAGAAAAATCACGCCTATGAAGTCCTGAATGTCTTAATAGTACAGACATTACCTGTCAATGTCATATTTTATGGGCATGTCGTTTAGAGATGGGCGACGAATGATCGTGACCACAGAGTTTTAGATAGAGTTTTATTTGAAATATCGATAGTTTATACTAATGATATTTTAAATAAAACTTAATTTATCATTAATTTTATTGTATATTTTAATATCAGAACATTTTTTACATGTGTAATTAAATTAAACCCAATTATATGTTACATTAACATCGATAATAGTGAAAAACGTCGATAAATACTATCGTTACATTATTATGAGTATTTAATAAATATCATAACATTATTTACATGTGTACATACTTGATCTTAAATAATAGTAAGTAAATAAAATCCAATTTCTCACCTTCAACTACTCATTCGATTTCATTACAACATTGTATGAAAATCGATTTTTTCCACCACTATCTCAACTCTAAAAATGTCAATATGTAATTGTCGCAGAGATCAAGTTAAATTTTATAGAGTATAGGTATGGGGTTGCTTAATTATTAAGTGTACAAATTGCGTAACATATAAGGAAGGTTCTAAACCAGCATTTTTTAATTACGGAATCTTGTTCGATAATTCTTCAAATACTAATTAAAGTAGCAAAATATTTTCTACTATCGGTATATCATCGTTTAGCCATGTAGGAGGTCTGCAGAAAACTTTTAAAAGCTCTGACACCACCCGTTCGCATACGCACCACGATATAACTTTATCGACGTTTTAAAACGAAACAGAGTAATTATAAAATATATCGGACACTTTTTCACACGTCTCTTTTTTATCGCGAATAACTCCGCGCTTGACCGCTTGAAGCTCGCAGACCTAGAAAGCCTAGATACCTATTCACACGTCAACAAAAATACATCGTGGTGCGTATGCTAGGCTAGCAGGGCAAGCCATATTGCGCATACGAACTTACTTAATATCACTAATGAAGCTTTGATCAGCATTCTACCACATCCCTGTCTAAACATTCTAAGTCCCAACACAGCCATAAACATACAAATATAATTCAAAAGCAATAGCTCAGAACCGGCCAGTATTGTACCATCTTCAATAGCTGTCAATATCACAATTGCCTCGAATAAAACCAACATCATAATTCCAACCACGACCCGGGCTTCAAACTCATTCATGCAAACGACCTCCTTACGTAACCGCCTTAGAAAAAACCGAATAGTTCAACTGACCGACTTAAAACGGTACTTACAAAATGGTAATGAACCATCGGAGCATTAGTAAGGGCGTTAGTACCAGCAACGAGAATTGGAACGGCTAGCTATGATGTATGATAATTATCTGTCGTAACCTCTGTCGGTGCTGTAATATTTTGTTTGGTACGTTTAGTACTAAGTTAGCATACTTTTTGAGTGGATCTCTGTGAATGTAATCGATTGGTTTCAAGTAAACAGTGGTGGTTCTTTCCCCGGGTCATAATTATCTCCTTTTTGAATTATAAAAAAAAAGTGTCACGTTGTTTGTCCGCGAAGAACTCATACACACTTAACCGATTTTAACCAAATTATTTACTCAGTGTGCAGTTTGATCTAACTTAAGAGATAGGATAGTTTATATCTCAATTTATTGTTGTGTTTTCTTTTTATAGGTGACAATCTTTAATATTATTATGCTAAAACATAGTTTGGCGGGTCAGCTAGTAATTTAATAGATTTGAGGCTTGTTAAAAACTTATAACTTTTAGGGAGGTTATAGCGCTAAAACACATTTTGAGTGGATCAATAAAAATATTTATTTAGCTCTCCCTTGTAGATTTTCAATAAGACCAGTCCTAGGCGGCCTGCGTTTAGCGTGTTCCTGTGGTCGGTCCACTTTGTCAGTGAACGTCTACAATTTGTCGATAATGTGTTGTCTCGAATCTTAATTCATTCGTTCATTTATTCCTAACTAGCGACCCGCCCCGGCTTCGCACAGGTGTATTATAGGTACATATAAAACTTCCTCTTAATAAAAATATTCAACAAACTACCAACTAACATCAGAAACGAAACAAGGGAGAACGTTTTTAAAAGAAAGATAAAAGAGATTCTCATAGCCAAAAGCTACTACACAATACAGGACTTCTTAGACGATAAATGTTTCGATACCGCGAATCAGACAAAGTAAATTAGACCCTAACCGTTATCGATAACTGTTCCTATTATTACCTTAGTGTTTAAGTCAATTGCAATACCCTAAAACAGGGTCCATAAATATGTACTTAACTCTAAGTTTATAAATTAGGCTAAGAGATAAATAATTAATTTAATAAGGCACCTAGACAAACCGAAAGGTTTTTTGGTGTTTTTACATGTATATTTATATTGTTAATGTGTGTTGCAAATAAGTAAATAAATAATAAATAATAGATGTATGTGTTTTGGTGCAATAAATGATTGAATATTGAAAAAATATTGAATCACACTATCTATTTAAAAAAACCGCATCAAAATCCGATGCGTAGTTTTAAAGATATAAGCATACATAGGGACAGACAGACAGGGAAGAGACTTTGTTTAATACTATGTAGTGATGATAGTGAAGTGAAGAATTCAGATCTCTAGCATAACTTTAATATCCTACAAGGAAGTGTTAGTGCTAATTAGATATGTGATATACTTTTTGAGTGAATCTTTTCATTTGGATTTTATTATAATCGATCGATTGAAGATAGGTAATGACTGCGTTCTTTTGTAATTTGAGCTGCCGATTTTGACATTTGATTATTATTCAAAAGTTATCTTAATGTTTTATCTTTTATCGATTGTTAAACTTTAATGCTCTTTAATAGTAGGATATTAACGTTAATTATGTGGATCGTCTAATTGACCTTAAAAGTTATTTTTAAAATGTTTAATATAGTCTCAATCAAACGTATGTGAAGTTAGATACGAGCTGCGCAATTCCCCACTTCTTTCCGTTCGATAAGTGGTTAAAATAAAATTAACATAATACTCCTTGGAAACCAGTGATGTAGGAGTAGGTATTAAAAATCTTTTTAGGTAACCATTTTCCTGAAAGTGGGTATAAAAAAGCCATTTAGGAAACCAGTTTCCTGACCTAAACCTAAACAGCCGAAGCGGCGCTGATATATGAATTTGCTACTGCGCAACGACTAGCTTCGTGTTTACTATACTATACCCATCCAGTACAAAGTAATCGAGCTATGTAATCGACTTGATTTTATCTGCGTTATCAAGTTAAGTCACGTAAATTCTAAAAAACATTGATTCCCATATTATAGCCCAATGATATATCATTATTAGTAGCCATTATGGCATTAGAAAGTCTAGAATTTACCATTTAGTAGAATTTCACTTCACGGAAAGCAACTCGGTACTTACTCGACATTGTATGCGGTGTACTTTCCTTAGCCTGGCTATAATATGTATTTCTACTTCATCTACAAAATAACTATATTGGGTTAGAACTTTTCTAGTACTAAGCTGAAAGAAGGTTACTGTGTTCATTATTATAAACAAGGTATAGGTACTATGGAATCGACACTAAAATATCAAAAACTAGATACTAAATTAGACTGATTTAAATGAGTTCTCATTGCTTTTCTTTCAATACGTACGAAGCCGTGGTGGTCTAGTGGTAATGACGCCGGCCTTACAAATCCCGGTCCGTACCAATGAGTTCTTCGCTTAGAGTATATAAATAACTATAGAGCGCGCACGACGAAGTGGGAACATTAGGTACAAGTGAGAACAAAACGACGTTCCCGCCGCGAGCGCTTGTAGTCGTAGCAGAGTACTAGGAACGTGCGTTTCTCGAGCAACTTTTTTCAAATTGATGTATTAAAATAGTGAAATGTGCAGTTCGACCCTGTAAAAACGATACTAGAAAACACACGAAATTGAAATCCAGTATCACATTTCATCGGTAAGTCGATTATAATACTTATTTTTATGAAAATAAATCCGGAATCGCGGGGGTGAAGAAGACGTGGGAGGCGGGCACGCACAGGCTCGCCCGTGCACCGCACCACACCGCACTCCCGCCGCGTGATTTAGAGATGGGACGTGACCAACGCTGTAGTCGATATAATGTTTACTAGAAGTACTGCATATTACATATAACAGATTTTTGTAACTTTAATACTTAAAATCTTATTATAATTTATTATAAATAATTGTATAGTGTGTTTTGTGCGATATACTTTCTAATATTTTTAATGTCAAATTATTATGGCGGTACATAATTATGTAATGTTACGATATCACGTCTACACTGCTAAATAGATTTTGAAGATTTTAGTGGTTTAATTTAATTTAATGGACTTAAATTAAATTTAAAAAAATGATAGTGAGAGATACATTTTTGTAATAAGTAAGTTCGTAGGTATGTGGCTGGTGGCTAGCCCTGGTGTCAGCGTTATTAGGCCGCGTGAATGCCTCTGACATAGCTAAACGGGACCTACAATATATTGTGTCATCCAAGCAACGGTAGCGTTCAGTTGGAAAATGCCACCCACAGTCGCCGATCCACATAATACCTGACTGTATTTTTGTAATGAAAATATAGGCTCCTACAAATATAGTATAAAATATGTAAAGGACAAACTTACCCAAAATACTGAACAACATTCCAAAAAAAGGTCGAAATTTATAAAAATATCTTTTGTTTTCTTATTTTTCAGATTTCCAAAAGACCAAAATTTGATGAACAAATGGATTATCGCTTTAAAACAAACAAATTTTGAGCCAAACATATGGAATAAAGTTTGTTCAGTACACTTTCTTGATTTTTTTGACGTACATATCCAATAAATACTTAATTTTTTCTGAATAAATGTCGTAAGTAACATGTAGAAAAACTTATACTCATATTATTCTCTTAGATGTTATCGCACGAAATATATTTGTAGGTACTTGTTTGTACCGCGCTGAACCTGCATCTATTGACAACAAAATGAGTTTACGTTGCCCGCGTGCCCATCCCTAGTAATCGCCAACATACATATATAAGTAGCTATACTTCATCTGCCTACGACTCGCACTGGGCGTCTAGTGCGGTACTAGCGCTCTATAGTTACTATACTCTAAGGTTCTTCGGAATTTATGTACGGAATATCACACCACTGGCTTTACGGTGAAGGAAAACATCGTGAGGCAACCTGCATATGTTAGTAGAAGAAATTCGATGGCGTGTGAATACAGCAACCCGCACTGGGCCAGCGTGGTCTATATGGCCCAATCACCCTTCGAGGGTAGACCTACGTCCTGCAGTGGAATGTTAAAAAGGCTGGTACAGTACGTACGAAGCGGTTTGACTATACGTTTTTGATTCTCACGACCGCCGCCGCTTTTTGAAAGGTTCATTTTATATACCTAGGTCCTAGATACTGGCGACTCCCCGGCTTAGCACATGTGTATTACACATATAAACCTTCGCCTTAAATCACTCTATCTATTAAAAAAACGCATCAAAATCCGTTGCGTAGTTTCAAAGATATAAGCATACATGGGGACAGACAGTAGGAAGCTGCTTTGTTTTATACTATGTAGTGATAGTGACTACGTAACTTTGACGATTAAACTTGTGAGATACAAAATATTATGTTTATAGCAGTCCAATTAATAATGTTCAAAAATTCGTAGTTCAAAAATATATTAATGTCATTAACATAATTACTATTTTTTAATAGTTAGAAATAAAAATTTACAGCGTTCGCAGCGAACGCGAAATTATTATTTAGTCTTTTTTTCAACATTAAGCCAATAATAAGTGAAGAAGTTAGCAAATGTTTTAAGAGAGCGCGAGCATAGCGAATGTAAACTCTTATAATATAAGGTTGGTCGTAAAAATCCATCATCTGAGCAAGGACCGATATGGACACGGAGGGTAGTGTCATAACCCCCCTGGACACTCCTTGGATTCGCGCCTGAAAACAGTAGATTTTCTCCCCAACGTAGGGTTGACCCCAATGGCCCCCATAGTAAAAGTTGTTCATAATGATGGTCTGAATCGGAACATTTTGGCTTATTACGTCCATTCTAACCCTGTATCAGTTGAAGTGTCTAAATCGAATAAGTAATTGAGTTCATATTACAAACAATTTGTACCAGTTGAAGTGCTAATTACTTGGTTTGTAAGATTTATTACTAACAAATTAATTATTACAAACCTTTAATTGCTTATCATTACCAAGTAATCAATTGTTGATTACGAAATAATTATGGTTTTTTGCCAATATAATTGCAATTTTCAACGTTCATTACAATAATTAGCTGGATCTCGCAATGCAACTGGAGATTTGTAGGAAAAATAGTTTTTAGAAATCTAGCAAAAATATTAATAGGTGTGAGTTAAAAACAAGAACTAATAGTAGATTAGTAGTCAAGGGTTGTAAGGCATCAATTGTAGTCCGAGATATGTCGAAAACGCAGCGAGGGCGCCTATAGTTCGAGGGTGCAATTGGTGCTTACACCCGAGCTAACTATTCTGCTTTACATCTCGATTGTGAGGCAAGTAGGAAAAAAACGGCATTACAACAGTAAAACATTTTATTGAAATTGATCTTCGCCGTTTGATATTTAAAATTGATGACTATTATACTCACTCGAAGACAAGGCTGAATATTTGCATTTGTGTAAGTACATTACAATACACATGTTTCGTAATAATATCTTTTGACAGAGTAAATCGAACAAATAAAAAAAATATATCGATCACTTCTGTTGAATTAATAGTAGATTACTTACCGCCCTAGGGCTTTTCTAGCTGCATACCTACCCTAGAGCACTAATTAGTCTCCTACAAGCCCCATTTGGAGGTAATAAGAACCTACTTACCGAACATGAGAGAAGTAAAAGATATTTAATAGCAGTGCCGTACCAGACGGTTTTGATTTTTCTTTCATCTGTCCAGTCTTTCTCCTCTCTAGGTTTTGTATTTTATTGCTGTTTTTGACCGACGAACCAACCGTGATTTTTTTATGTATAACCACGCATAACTTTTTGCAAAGTCGTCCAATTTTAATAATTCTTTTTTTATTGGAAAGAGTATACGTCAAAATTAGTCTCATGTAAATTTTATCGAAATCGGCTGAGCCATTTTTGATAAATCAACAATAATGTGAATTTTCCATCATCTGAGCAAGGACCGACATGGACACGGAGGGTAGTGTCATAACCCCCCTGGACACTCCCTGGATTCGCTACATCGATTTGTGCGATATATTCGCGAATTCTGTACACGGGTGAAGTCGAGTCGGTCATGCTATTTTTTGCAAAAAATTGTTATTTATTATCATAACTTACAACTATTGTTCTACGACTTTCGTCAAAACTCAAAAAAAATCAGCTTTTTCATAACATTTTGTCGCGGGTGAACTATATTTTTCTATGGAACAACAAAATTTTTTTGAGTTTTGACGAAAGTCGTAGAACAAAAGTTGTTAGTTTTGATGTACAGAATAAGCCCCTAGAAGGATGCTAATCGATTAGAAATAACCCTGTATAAAATTATAAAAAACACATGTAGGTATTTATGTATTCCTGCTCCATCTTCACATTGAAAGGTCCTGCTATGTTTTCGCGTGCCTCTTACTCTCATCAAAACTGCTCTTAAAACTGAGATTTGTATTTTCACTTTCAGCCAGTATACTATTTGAGAATATGCGTTTAGAAGAAGAAGAGAAGTAGCTAGTAGAATTCATATTATAAGCCAGGTTCCTAGCCCTGCAGGCCAATCGCATTAAAAATTACAGCTGAACTACAATTTAACTTTAACTGAACTTCGACTTTTTGTCTATTTTCGTATCGCACTAATGATTCTGACTAAAGTTGAAACGCAACTCGATCAGAGTTGGAACGTAATCGGTGTCAAATGAACGATTGGTGTATGATATTTAGCGCAATACCTAGCCAGTCAGTCACTTAATGTGAAATTATTAGAACTTCTTACTATTAACGAGAAATGACACATTGCTTAATCAATGAAATTATTTTTAATTGGACAAAGCATCTGGGCCCGAGTCCCAGAGGATGCAGGCTCAAATCCTACGAACGCGTCAATTTTTGAAATGTTTATCACAAAAAGAAAGTTTCTATACACCTAGTGTGTGAAGCACGATAAAAATAATTTCATTGATTAAGCAATGCGTCATTTCTCGTTAATGGTAAGAAGTTCTAATAATTTCACATTAAGTGACTGACTGGTTTAAAGCAGTTCTCACAAATGGCGCTTCTAAAAATGTAGTAGTTGATAAAAATTATAAACACTTTCACCAAATCGGCGCCTTCGCAGAGAGCGTTTTAGCTTAATTGGACAAAGCATCTGGGCCGGAGTCCCATAGGATGCAGGTTCAAATCCTGCGAACGCGTCAATTTTTAAAATGTTTAACACAAAAAGAAAGTTTCTATACAGCTAGTGTGTGAATCACGATAAAATAATTTCATTGATTAAGCAATGCGTCATTTCTCGTTAATGGTAAGAAGTTCTAATAATTTCACATTAAGTGACTGACTGGTTTAAAGCAGTTCTCACAAATGGCGCTTCCAACAATGTAGTAGTTGGTAAAAAATGATAAACACTTTCACTAATTCGGCGCAATTTTATCACAAAAAGAAATAACTTCAACTAAATTACAGATGGAACGCAGCTGTTTAAAATTAACGCGATTGGCCTGCTGGCGTCAGTTTTTTAGCAGACTGAAGGCCTCTGAAATACCGACAAACTTTTCTGAGCGAAAACACGAGTATTGTAGCTACGTGAACCAAAATCAATATTCGTCGTAGGTACGAGCACGAAAAGGCTCTTAGCCATACAAGGAGGTTCGTTTTACAATGGCATCCCTGCCGTACCCTGCTTGACCTTTGGCCACTCGAGTAACCATTGGACGGAGGCGAAAATGACTTTGTTTAAAATCCTTTTAGCATCCCTAAAATAGGTAAGTATATACCATTTAGAATACAGGGTCATAGGCATTAAACGCAAAACCTTATAAGGGCGGGTCTAGTATATCTGGACAAACAACTTTTGTTCTAGAACTTTTGGAAAATTACGTACAAAAAAACAGCTATTTCATACAAAAAGTTCGTCAACGCGCCTAATACCTATGGCCCTGCATATTTCTAATCAATTAGCATCCTTTTAGGGCCTTATTCTGTACATCAAAACTAACAACTTTTGTTCTATGACATTTGTCAAAACTAAAAAAAATAAACAGCTGTTCCATACATTTTGTCACAGGTGAACGATATTTTTCTATGGAACAACAAGTACGAGTAGCTCGTTGAGCTACTTGGAGCTTACTAATAAGGCCCATAGTGAGAGACCAATTGTCAACCAATGTTTCACAAAATTGATATATCTGAAAGCCTACGTTTCTCAGTGGACTAGCTGTTGCTGAGATGATGATAATAATTTAATTCATAACATATCAGAGAACACCTCATTTATCAAAGGGAAGGTCAGGCGTGTATTTTTAAGACGCGGTGTCAAAAAGGGCTCTTGTGAATGAATTGTTGGGCCTAATATGAATTTTTTAACAGGCATTCCTTTAGTAGGGTTACCAATCCAAACTTTATTGATATGGAAAATTTTTAAGACCGGAGAAAAAGCTTGAGAAACTGTGAGACTATTTTTGCATCATGCTTACTTCATCCGGAAAATGGAAAGTGTGAATGTAAGTAACGTAGAGTGACTATAATATGTATTTAACGCATACAGTAGACCACGACAAAAGTAGACTAAATTGCGTTACTACCAGTCATAATCAATTCTAAGATCTATAGAATCAATAAAAGTGATTCCAAAGTCCAGCTAAAATCGTGTAGTCCTAAAATTCTGATAACTCAGGTATATTTAACTGCATAATAGATGGGTAGCTCTAAGAGCAGTAGGCTGCAATGGATGCAGTCGGTAAGGGACAAAAACACATACTTATACTGAGCGCCACACAAATTGAAAGATGGGAAGTTATGCGCAGCGTTCTGCGCAAAAGCCGAAATATGGGTACGCGCGGAAGCCAGAGAGACGAAACGCCGGGGCACTCCCGCCCGCCAACCTCATGCCTCCCGCGCGCTCCCTACGCCCGAGCTCACTACTTCGGCATTTGTATAGGCATTGTGCACACATGCGCAATAATTAGCGAATCACGGCGAAGTGTCATCTGCGGCTAACTTCCTATCTTTTAATTTGTGTGGCGCTCAGTATACTAAGATTATAAATCCGTAATTGTGTTTCGTGGTTTGTTACTTCATTCACGCAGCAACAGAGAAACGAATTGACTTGATTTTCGACGAAGTCAAAAAGTCGGAGAGTGACATTTATGTCCCTAAAAATTAAACGCATGAATGCGCTATGTTTGAGCACAAACATTAAAACATTACCTACGCGGGCGAAACCGCTGTCAAAAGCTACCCAAGGTTATCCAGAACTGGTGTACTAAGCCGAAAGGGGGTGCTTCATCATTACGAACAACTTTTACTATGGGCCAACTCAAAATTCGTTAAAAAAAGGCAGCTGTTTCCTATATTTTGTCGATTACAAATTGCAATTTTGTACGGAACAGTTGATTTTTTTCTCTAATTTTGAGTTAGATAAGCATAGTAAAATTTGTTCGTAATGATGGTTTTCATCACCCCCTTTCGGTTTCGTTCAGGGTAAGCAGATAACCCTGTATAGAGGGCCAGAGGTAAATGGCATAAACAGAAAAAGCCTATGCCCATTGGATTATCACCGGCTGATGATATGGTAACCCTATCTTTAGGCAGATCCACCGAAGGTCGGAAAACTTGCCTGTGGGCAGGGTCGGGCTTTGTATGTTTTATTAGCATGAGGAGGTGTCGGACATTCGGCTAAATGAATTACGAAGCCAGGTTGCGAGGTGCGACGCCAATTTTCCACGAAAAAGAAAAAAATAAAGCTATCGGGTTGGTATCACGTAGGCTCACGTAGGTATATTTTTAAATAGAACTTTGAAGCCTGTAAATGTAAAAAATCGGTAGGACATTAATGATTTTAATATCGTACTGAATTACTGTACTTTATTTTTAAACATTTAAGTAAATCTAAATAGACTTAGTAAAATGTAAAGTAGGTAAATAACATACTAAAAATGCGGGTCATCTTTAAAATTACTAGTAGGTATTTGGTCAAATGTAAGCTCGATTTTTTTTATTCAAGAGAACTCCGTAATTCAGTAAAATTTTAATTTGATTTAAAACTTACTATTACTTTCAGAAGTTTATTTGATGAATGAAATAGATATTATTGTTGTTTACACTTTACTTTGCAATAATACTCGTAATTTCATTACACTTAAAATAACTTGCAGAAGATTTTAAAGTTCTTTGAATTTTTAAAAAATCGATTGTAGATAATACTGAGAGTTTGATGATGGGGAAAAGCTCTATAATTGAAAGGATTATGTTGTATTAAAATTAAAAATAACCTTGTTAAACATTTAAAATAAAAACATAATTTAATCCCAAGATTTTCCTCACTAAATTGGATAAATATACTAAATTGTAGCTTTTTATTTTCCGAGAAAGATTTTATCCCCTAGCATTTTACTTTTTCAGGAATATATTTTTATCTTTTGAAGATATTAAGTGGATTTAGATATTTTTGTAGTAAAGAAAGGTAATTGCTTATTTGATCATAGAAACTGAAGTAGATTTTTTCACGTTTTAATCAGAATATAATAATTTTGTAAAGCCTGTTTTTGTTGTGTTGTTATAAAGTCTTCTAAATCGGTGAACGCCGGCTGCACGCACAAAAAGTCTCACGTTCCACCTGAGCTGAGCGTGCAAGCGAGAGCACAGCACTACCGATAGAGAGGCACGATCGGCCTAAGCGTTTGGCTTGTTTCAGTTGTTGATTCAACAATGTTTTCTAATGACGTAAAATTTTAGTCCGTAAAACGACTTTACAGACAACCACTTTTTTTCGTGGCTGACATCAAGTATACTGTAGTTTCGACCGCATTTGGCGATCTTTATCAAGTTGGAGTACTAGCGCGCAGGCTCGTACCCCATAGTGCTATGCTAGTACTTTAGAAGTAGTATTATAGCGAGTTAGCTTGAATTAGGTCCATTAATTTCAATTTAACTAATTTTATGAATAAAAAATACTAAAGGTATGGTAAGCCTAAAATTATAATATCCTACTAATATTATAAACGCGAAAGTTTGTGAGTTTGTGAGGATGGATTGATGAATGGATGGATGGGGATGTTTGTTACTCTTTCACGCAAAAACTACTGAATGGGGATTGAGATGAAACTTTGCGATAACATAGCTTATATATCAGAATAACACATAGGCTATAAATTATAATGATATTGCGTAAATGTTCCATAATATAACGATAAGTAAGTAGGAAAAATTCTGCTATCTGCGACCTATTCTAGAGTGCGCTTTAAGAAATGTCAAAAAAAAAAACAACTGTCGAATCGAACAACCGTCAAATTGTTTTTTTATTTTTATTTTCCACCTCCTTTATTAAGGGGAGTAAGGTAGGGCCTCGGGTTTGAAAGACGGAAAGTGACATAGTCTACTTTTTATCCCGGATAAATAAAGGGTTGCACAAAAATCAAAATATCATGCGGGCGAAGCCGCGGGTAAAAACTTGTATTAAGATAATACACGCGATATGGTTGCGAATTAGTGTAATAAAGTGTTCGCATACCTCTTACGGATAACAAATTATACAATCAGAGGTATGAACAGGTTTGGCATAATTATGCGAAATACATAACACGTGTGAATTAGACCAATGATAGTTTTATACTTGGAGGCTCTTGTAACTGTACGGTGTCATTTTGTTCAAATAGGCTAGTATTTGACTACATCCTGTTTTATATGACGTTTGTTTAAAGATTAATTTATTGATCCTAGACCGCATATCTGCTTAACATCAGGCAGTGTGTACTCAAACGCAAACCTATTTGAAATTAAAAAAAAATGTTTAGGATTAATACATAATGATTATTATAAAAATGTGTGTCATGTGTAATGTTTACCATCCAAAATGTATTAATAGATTTATACATTTATGGAAAGTCTTTATATTTTATTTACATTGAGAATCCTATAATAATATGGTAGGTATATTATAGATTTTCTATTGCACAGATCAATAGAAGTCTAGAAGTAATATAACTCTATAGTGTAGGTATACTACTATACATCGTTTTACTCCAAGAAAAACATTCCCAACTGGAACCATAAACAAAAATTCACTGAACTTATTACATGTTCAAATTTTTCAAAAGAGTCTGAGAGTAAAAGTAAACTGAATTATGAAAAAAGTGAGTTGTGTTTGAGCAAAGAAATTATAGTCCAAAGTTAGATAAGACTAAGTACCGGTCAAGTAATAAGGAAGCAGGCCATAAAGTCCGTCTTTCACATCTCCGCACATCCAGCCACTTTCACCGCTCGCATGACATAATCCCATGTCACAGCCGTATTAAACAAAACTTGAGCTTCTCCGCGCAGAAAATCTTCAAAACGGCCCGCAAATATAATTCCAGCATGTTCTACCAAGCCCTCACAAGGAAAAGTTGGCATAAAACTTTTAACAACATTCCAATTCCTATTTTCAAACACAAAACTCGCCGTTGATAAAAAAAATAAGCATAGACGATTAATAAGAAAATTCAGACTTACGGTTTAAAATTCGAACGGTCCTTGATCCTGGCACTGACACTCGAAAAATAAATTCGAAATTGGAAGGTTTTAACGCGCGGTGCGATGCGGGCAGACTGCGGAATCGACGCCAGCGCAGGTGAATGTGAGCGACTAGCCTCTCCACTCCTGTTTCGCTTGTATTACCCGTATTAGACTGCACCTTGCAGAGTCGCTCGTTAAGGCGGCAAATGTCTTTCGAAATTAGCAGGTGTATATCGTGTGCGTTGAACTTTGCGGCCTATTTGAATGGAATTGTCATGCGCAGAGCGCCGAGCGTGGCGATGCGTTTGAAAACTTAATTAGGCCTTTGTGTGGTTGTCGCGGAAAAAGTGTTGACAGCCGTTGATGTCTCGATAGGCAGTACTCGTAGATGGTAATACTGTAAAATCAAGAATTCATACAAATATCATCATCATCATAATTTCAGCCATAGGACGTCCACTGCTGGACATAGGCCTCCCCTAATGATTTCCAATAAGACCGGTTGATAGCGGCTTGCATCCAGCGCGATCCTGCGGTCCTAATAAGGTCATCCGTCCACCTTATGGGTGGACGTCCTACGCTGCGCTTGCCGGTACGTGGTCTCCACTCGAGAACTTTTCGACCCCATCGGTCATCAGTTCTCCGCGCTATGTGCCCTGCCCATTGCCACTTCAACTTGCCAATCCGCTGGGCTATGTCGGTAACCTTGGTTCTTCTACGGATCTCCTCATTCCTGATTCGATCTAGCAGAGAAACTCCGAGCATAGCCCTCTCCGTGGCTTGTTGGGCTACTTGGAGCTTACTAATAAGGCCCATAGTGAGAGACCATACAAATATCGTCGACTATTAATGCACAAAGCTACGTGTATTAAGGATAATACAGCTGTGCTCCAAAATTTAACGTTTGGTTTTTTTTGGGTTGATGGTTTAAATTTACGTGTCTACTTTCAGCAGAATAAAAGCACCTAAGTAGAGAGTTTAAGATGAATTTCTGTGTTTAAAAATCAATAGAGACTATTATACATGCAAACCTTCCTCTTAAATCACTCTATTAAAAAAACCGCATCAAAATCTGTTGCGTAGTTTTAGAGATATAAGCATACATACGGACAGACAGACAAGGAAGCGACTTTGTTTTATACTATGTAGTGATAAGAATATAAGGTTGCGTCTTTCTGTTGTATAGTTTTTATGCCATCCGAATTCTTGGGACATTTTTAAACGGTTGAAACAATCAATCATTATTTTCTTTCAACATAATTATGTAATATTTGTGGTTCCAATCTCCGCAATTTAACATATCATCCGAACTAGGTAGCGTTCAGTTGGAAATGCCACTCACGGTCACTTATCTGAAGACTGACCTTACGGAACTTTACTTAAACCCTGAGAAAACACCAAGTCAGACTACCTACAATACAAGCGCTACTGATCTCAATCTCTAACTTCAACATAGAGTTACTAAAAAACAGTAATACACGCACAATCTATTATTTCCGTAAACCCAAAGACTTTACTTAACAGCTTAACGCTACCGCAAAGATAAATAATCAAATTACAGGTTTGGAACCCGCGAATTCTATGAAACAGCTTCAAAAGTCTATAATTCACCAGCGCCTTGACTTTTACCCACAAGTGGTAACCGCTGCAGATTTGTGGTTCACACGCTTCCACGGGCTTATCGATGGCCTTGTGTGACTGGGGCTCAGCTTTGTTTACTTTGGTTCATAATCATTATTAGTATCATCGTACTTGTTACCGACGCCGAAAATTTAGTTGACGACTGAAAGGAAACATGTGAAATGAAATAATGAAATGAAATGAAATATCTTTATTCGACACATGCATAACACGTACAAAAAATAAACTTATATGACTAATGAAAAAAAACAAAAGTGTCGAAAGGGACTCACCTCAGCTATAAAATGTTGAGTGCTGGAAGGACCCAACACTCAACGCTGGTATTCTGATGAGCCCCTTATTGAAGGGTATGTGTAACTATAAAACATATAAATACTAAACAGACAAGAATAACTAACTCGTGACAAAGCGCTTAGATATCAAAAAACATCAATAGAAATAGAATGTGTGGTGGCATTGCTCGATGCTCGTCTACCTCTGGACAACCTCGATGGCCATGACGTAAAAATTATAAAAATAAAAATTGGGCTTTCTTTACATTGCTGGATGTAGGCTACCCTTCTAGATACATATTTTCCTATTAGTTTTTCCCGCGACTTCACCCGCGTAATATTTTGAATTTTGTGTTATCCCATAGGAACCTTTTTTTTCCTGGATAAAAAGTAGCCTCTTTATCATTCTACAACTGTACGTCGTGAAAGAGTACAAAAAAACCAACACACTTTCTCTTGCGGAATTATAAAATTAGGATTGAATTAGATCTGACTTCGGAAGAAGAAACTAACATTACTTAATTATCACAATTTTCCCAGTTGTGGGACGGCAATTGCTCGACAAAAGCATCCCCTTAGCTTTATAATTGTAAATAGGTTGCATCCAGCATAATTTTTTTGTACTTTATAGATATCTTACGAGTAAAGTTCAATCGCCCAAATACGAGTAAAATGTAGTTATACGATTTTTACAACGAAAACCCAAAACTAAAGGAAAAGTAGGTTGAACAAACATTGAATAAAATTCATATCCGTTTGATTATGAATTTTTTAAGCCCCGTTCTTTGTAAACAAAAAACACTCCATTTCCTTTTGTCTATAATATAATAGCTGCTTTATTTTGTGGGAAAATATATCAGAAAACTACCTATCTTATTCATGAAAATATTTCTTTTTGGATTTGATAAAAGATGAAAGTTTACTTATACGGGCCTTCTTTACTTATCAACTACTTACATCATACACTTTTCGAACATGATATGTATGTAGTCTTTACTTTATGTCTTCGGTTTTATTTGTTCGAAGCTGAGAGAACCGGAGGTGCTGTTAAATATTAATTGTTTTGATTATGGAAACTAGCGTGGTTTTTACACATTTTAATTGAAGTATAGCACAGGTTTTACTCAGGCGTAGTTTTAGTAGATACCTGCTACTATAGTTTCGATCGCATTTGGAGATATTTTTCAAGGTTGGAGTAGTAGCACGCGGGCTCGTCTCGCATGGCATTGTGATTTGCGAGACGAGCCCTATGCGATCGAAACTATAGTAGCAGTTATGTACTAAAATTACGCGTGAGTACACCTGTATGCTGAGTGTGAGTTCTGTCGTAAAGATGACGCGCTCTTCGGCGAGCGCGTAAGCTTGTTATTTGTAAGAATAAATGCACAGCGGCACTAGCGGCGCATTTTTGAAACATAACAAGTTCATACAAATTACATGTTTACGCGCTCGCCGAAGAGCGCGTCATGTTTACGACAAAACTCACACTCAGCATACAGTGCTATACTAATTAAAATTTATTGTTTTATACTTTGAAGCTAAGTTTTTTTTGTATTATCCAAAAATCACCTAACATTTTGATGAAAACGTTAGGAAAAAATACTCAGCAGTATAAATAAAAATGTTTTTATTTATAGTGTGAGTACAAGGGCTTTACCTTGAAGGGTCTTAACTATTAAAGGGTCCTTACCTCGAAGGAAACTGGACTATTTTCGTTCATTTCCTATTTTAAAAGCTTCAATGTTTATATCGACCTTTACAGCTTGCATCTGCCCTGCCAAGGTAAACAGGATCCAGTTGAAGCATTCGTACGTGATATTCTTGTTTTTTCGCGCTTTTGAAGTTTGTTGGAAAAGTTTTGTAGTGTTAAATTACAATCAAAATTACAATCATCAAAATTCAAATATTGTACGATCTGATAGATCTTATCATAAATGAATAAGGTAGTCATTATGTTCAGGTAAGCTCATGAAGCTTACCTGAACATAATGACTACTTAATTGTGCAAAACATCTTTGCAGTATACTGTATCAGCCTTATAATAGTACACTGCAGGACGTAGGCCTATCCAAGAAGGGTGATTGGGCCATATCCACGCTGGCCCAGTGCGGGTTGATGGATTCACATACGCCATTGAAATTCTTCTCCGGACATATGCAGGTTGCCTCACGATGTTTTCCTTCACCGAAAAGCCAGTGGTGCGAAATTCCGTACATAAATCCCAAAGAACTCATTGGTACGGGACCGGGATTTGAACCCACGACCTCACGATTGTAAGGCGGGTGTCATTACCTCTAGACCACCACGGCTTTGCAATATACTCGTAGCTATACTACAAGTGCTAGCATCAACATATTTAGTAAGTAGGTAAGTGAGATAGTAAGCCTCTTTTTAGTCCATAAAAGAAACAGTAAGAACAGTAACAGATAGTATAATGCTGTTTTAATTCAGGATATCCAGAAATAGATGCATTAATTTGCATCGACAAGAGTTAAAAAGAGTGGCTATATAGTCATCTCGATAGTTAAAGTATTATTTTGTGCTCGAAACGTCAAATTTAGAAACATTTCTTGATTATGACAGTTGTAGTCTAAAAATTGTATGAAATATTGTGTTGTGGTGACAAAAGCTTTCGATCGATTCACGCATGAGAGAATTCTACTTTTTTCTATTTTCTTTTTTGACCGACGAGATGGAGGAGGTACTCAATTCGACGCGTATATTTTTTTATGTATAACCTCGCATAACTTTACATAGTAGTCCGATTTCGATAATTATTTTTTTATTAGAAAGAATATACTTTGAGATTGGTCCCATTTAAATCAACAAAAATGTGAAAAATGATACATCGATCCGTGCGAAATATTCGCGAATTCTGTACACGGTTGAAGTTGGTCATGACATTTTTTGCGAAAAATAATTATTAATTTATTGTTTTTTGTAAATCCAAATCTTCTCATTTTTTTTCTTATTGAATACGTTTTTTTTTCTACAGATAAGACAAACCAGGGACCTGTAATGGCTTGTATCCAGATTGTTTCAAATACCATCCAAGCAACACTATCCAAACCTAGGACACAAAACCTACATTTTACTCTACTTACTTACACTCTCTGGTACGCTCTAAATAAGAAATCATGGATGAAAACTACTAAATCTTTACAAGAATCTTTTAAAACAAGGAAGACATTTATCTCCGGCAGGTACTCGATAAATTTCAGTTTTACTTCAGTTTCAAGTAATGTTCAGTTGCAATATTCTTTGGAGTAAGTTGAAAGCAATGTGCCAGACTTTTAGGAGCCTAGACCACCTAGATTCAATGAAAGAGGTTGCAAATGCAAGTAGGGTTGCACTTCAAGTTTTGTGCAAGGTACTAAAAACTTTGTAAATTCATGTTCATAGTTATGAGTGCAGTTTTCTTTTTCAAACTTACACAGTTTTTATTTACATTTCAAGATGTAAATCTATGAATACATTTTCAAAACTCTAGGATGTAGTTCTTCTCCTCATAGCTATGACAAAATATTGATGAATTGATGTTTTCCTAGCCGATTTCGGCTACGGCGACCCTTTTCTGTACATGGGTATGGTTACTGATGGGTCCTCACGTGGCTGATGTACCCAATTTTAGCGGTGAATGTCCTAGGACAGTGGCTACACGTGAGGACTCCATTTATGTAATTGTAAGTAATGTTGGACGGCGGTTTATTTTTGAGATGGTCTCGTTTTAGGTCTATATCACGCCTCCTTTGGTCCTCAAATGCGTACACGTTGGTATGTACTTGTTGTCTCCATGACCTACGGTCGACAGCCTGAGATTCCCATGATGAGGGTTCGATACCACACCCCTTCATATGCCTTTTCAGGACATCTTTATATCGGAGAAACTGGCCTCCGCAAATATTACTATGGCATCGAACCCGCAAAAAAAAACAGCTATTCCATATACGAAGTTCAAAGAATGTTAAAGTGGAAACTATTTGTTTTTTAGGATTTCGAAGTTGGTCCCGTAGTAAAATATGATATCATATATGATAAGTAGTCTCGAGGAAAGGCCCGTACCAGCTCGTATCTATTGTAGTTGTAGTAGGTATGTATTTACTCCATAGATAACACTAGACTTACAACAAAATTAATCTATACAAGAGATGAAAGCACTAAAAGATCTTCAACAAGAGCCGCTTAAAAGTAAGTGTCGTACCTTGTTTATATACAATATTACACATGCCTACTACAGATTGGCTGGTGAGTGGTTTTCCCAGACCGAAGTATTATCTAGCTTCTACTTGTGCTAAAGTAACTTTCTGGTATCGCTCTATATTTTAATCAAGCTTTGACCTTTAGGCATTTGACTGTCCTAGAAGGACGCTCAGGGTTCGTTTTAGATACTTAATTGGGTATTTATGTGTAGCAGCATATTGTTGTATAATTATGTAGGTATTATAGGTGTACCTACAATATAAAAATATAATGGATAATCGAATGAAAATTCCTAGCATAGCCCTAGCAGCAGTATAATATGACTCATATGACAAATACACATTGTTTGATGACTAAATTGAATAATATAACGTAATAAAATACGAAACACTCAGAGTGGTAGCAGATTGTTTATTCAGGAACGATTCAGGAATGAATAGGGCGCAAAAATGGTTGAACACGGCTTAAATAGCTTTCCCCTCCTTTGTCTCTTGAGTTTCAACATGGCGGCTGGCAACAGCATGGCGCCATGGGGCGTGGCGACTGCAGTTGACGTCAGTTCCGTTTCAATAAGTAAAATTTTAGATTAAGCTTATTTTGTTCTAAGAAGTAAAATAGGTCCTACATAAGACCCAATTTTAAAAGCGCCATCGTAAATTTAATAGCAACGTAAAATAGTGTTTTCTCTATCAAATGCATAAGTATAGTGAAAAAGAAACAGGGCTACTCTAAATTGCTATTATAATTTCGATAGCGCCTCTAAAATTTGGCCTAATGTCCTAATAAGAAAAGGACTATGGAAATAACAATATTTGAAGAAGTAGAGGTCACTTCTAACATACATAATATATACATACGGTAGGCAGGAAATCATGAGAATAGCGCTCATAGCGTAGTTTACCTTTGTTCTTTAGCGATCATCGAAGTTCAGCACATTGTTCAGCTTAATGCATTTTACAACTGAGCGCTACCGTGGCTCGGATGACACGTTAAATTGTAGGCCCCGGAAGGTTTAACTGTTTAGCCATGTCAGAGGCTTTCAGGCGGCTTTAAAACTCTGACACCAGGGCTAGCCATTCGGCCTATACGAACTTACTTATGAGAATAAATGTCTACGCATGAGAGTGAGAACATACTTTTTTTTACAGGCTTTTATTTAGTTTCACCCGTCCCGTTGTCTGTCTGTAGGTATGTAATCAAATCTTGCAAGTCTTTGATCAACTTGTATGTAATACATCAATGTAATACATATAGAGATTATTTATTAGTAAATAAACATTACAAGTCAGAAATAAATATTAATTAACACAATACTTAATATTAGGTACCTATATGATTGGTGCTATATGATATTTACAAATTTATCATTTGTAAATTCTTTCAAGCTATAATACGCCTTACTAGAAAGTAAGAGCTTTAGCTTTCGCTGAAAAAATGTGTTTGAAGCTGCATCCTTTATGCGGGCTGTACCGCACATACACTGATTTCGCTGACTTCGCGAGTGAGTGCGCAGGTGTTCTTAATCTGCCTCTGTACCTCAGTGAGGAAGGATCGCGGTTACTACCTAGTGTGTCGAATTTTTGTAGGTTTACCCGAACGAAAGTACAGATTTGGTAAATATAGATGGATGGAACCGTTAGTATTTTTAATTCTATGAAGTGGGGTTTAGCCGATGCATCCCACTTAATCCTGACTATCTCGCGAATGGCGCGCTTCTGAAGTATGAGTGCTCGCTCCGATTCCGCCGCGTCCCCCCACAGCTCGGTCCCGTACATTAACAAAGAATGGACTGTGGCGAAGTAGCAGGTGAGCGTGGCGTGGCGGGGAGCCGACGCTGCCACTCGGCTTAGAGCATAGCAAGCCCGACTCAGGCGCGCACACAATTCGTCAATATGGATATTCCACATGAAAGCCGAGTAGCTTCACACACGAGACTTGCTGTAGGGCAACGTCTCGCACTGTTACTGCCAAGGCTTGCTGCGGTTTGTTCGCGAGGTTAAAGTGGATGCGGCAAGTTTTGCTCACGTTCAGAGCAGAACCATTTGCTGAAAAACAATTTTGTAACTGTTGTGCGACACTTGTATGCCGGTAGGCTTGGTGCAGATACTAGGGCTGCAACATCATCTGCAAACATATAAAATTCAGCGTCATTTATTGACTCTGGTAAGTCATTCATCAACACTGTAAAAGCTGTATTTGATAAACATGACCCCAAGGGTCACACCTAGATCTGGAATGCCAGCCTCAGATCGAACTTGGCCTGAGTCGCCGAAAACCGTCTGGCATCTGTCTGTACCAAAATCAGTCATTAAGTTTTCTGCCGGTCCTCTTACGCCGTAATGTTTGAACTTAGGTCAGCGTTATCGAAGGCACGAGACAAATCACAGCATATAGCTGCCACTTGCCTTTAACTTTTTTCGCGTGCCTGCAGAATTTTCCAAGTGAACTCCCAGACTAATTCAGTAGTAGATCTACCTGCTCGATATGCAAATTGCCGATCAGTTAAAATATCGCAATTATTAAGAAATTTGATAAGTCTTTTATTTATACCGACTTCAAATATCTTAGCTACCACGTCTCGTCTCCCTTATCTTTGTAAATGGGTACTATTTTTACCTTTTTAGGGTTCCGTACCTCATAAGGAAAAAACGGAACCCTTATAGGATCACTTTGTTGTCCGTCTGTCCGTCTGTGTGTATGTCAAGACTCTTTATCTCGAGAACGCGTAAAGATATCGAGTTGAAATATAAATTGTATACGTATATCGATGAATTCTTGCTGTTGTCTAAAAGAAAAACTTCTCAGTTGTCGTTTAAAAAAGTTAGAGCCGTTTATGTCGTAAAAACCGCATATTTTGACACTCACAAAAATCAAAACCTACAGGGTACTTCCCGTTGACATAGAACTATAAAATTTGGCGAGACACATTGTCTTAAAGTACACATATAGGAATAAATCTGAAAATTGTACATTTTTATTTACATCACATAAAAATAGGGCCTCAAAATTCACAAAATATGGGCTCAAAATTCAAAGCGAGTAAATCGTATCATAAAAGGTGTCATATAAAAAACTTCATTAGCACATGCTAAAACAGGTTTTTAATTATTTTAACTATGTGTTTGTACGGAACCCTCGGTGTGCGAACCTGACTCGAACTAGCCCGGTTTTTTTTTAAATTATACCATTTCTTATACATCTATTGAAACGTTCAGTAAACAAGGGCGCAATTTCATGAGAAACTTTCCTCAGAAAGTCCATAGAAAGGTCGTAAAAGTCTGACGTCTTTTTTGGTGCTATTTCTGAGTTTCTAATTTTCAAAATTTCATCACATGTAAAAGACTTTAGGCAGACAGAACAGGTGTAACGACATGAGACAGAGCTGCCATACTATTAGACATACAGACTGCTGGAGCACCTGCTTGAAGACCACCCGCCAAGAAGGTGTCGTTCAAGAAGTTTGCGATCTCTGTTTTGTTAGAGAAGGGTTTTCCATCATTGTATTTTACCAAATCAGTGAAATCGGTTTTATCACGTGAAGCTCGACCTGACTCCTTGTTTACTATGAACCACATAGTCTTACACTTATTTGTGCTGTATTTAATTTTCTGTTCATAGTAAGTACTGTTTTTTGAAGAGTACCAATTTATCGTTATATGTTTTATTTATTATATTTTATCGTCAGTCTTTGATGTCAGTGTTTAGGGGAAATTGTATTTTTAATTTACTTATGTCCCCATATTAATTATGTCATTTGTTATCCAGATTGAGTCAATGAATATTATGATAGTGCTGATCTGATGATGGAGCTGGAAGGTGGCCAAAGGAACTTTGCAATGAAACGACACAACCTCATCGAGCTTGGGCTCATTTGAATCGTCTTGACGAGTAGGTTGTCTTTCAATAGTAACTAGGGTCTGATGATGGAGCTGGAAGGTGGTCCTAGGAACTTTGTAACTAAACGACGCAAACCCACCAAGTTTCGGCTCGTTTGATTCGTATTGGCGGGTACTTGTTCAGTAAAAGCTTGTTTTTAAAGAAAGGGTTTTATCAATTATTATTATAATGATCGGTTCGCATACTGGATTTTTAATAATTTCTATTTACCTTGAATATGTGCAAGGTCTTTGTTAAAAAAAGTATAGATTTTCCAAATTAAATTTATTTCCAATGTTCCATTACGCATAACTTTTTACATAGTAGTTCCGATTTCGATTGTTCTACTTTTATTGGAAAGAATAAACTTCAAAGTTGGTTCCAGTTAAATTTTATCGAAATCAGCTGTGCCATTTTAGATAAAACAACAATAATGTGAAAAATTCTTCGTCGATCCGTGCGAAATATTCGTGAATTCTGTATACGGTTGAAGTCGGTCATGCCATTGTTTTTTGCAAAAAATAATTATAATTATGTTATATTATATTTAACTTGTATGTATTTATATTATATTTAACTTACATATTTATTTCCCTTTGCACATAATTATGTAGGTACTCATGGGTTCAATAGAACCATGCGTTGTCCAACGCTGGATTGAATAACTGGAATAATATAAACCGGCACTTGAATGCACTATAACGCCGGATTACTTTATTCTTTTCATTGTTTACTAATGGAACATGGGATAGGTATACTCGGCAGTGGGTCAATACAGGCTGATGATGATGATGATGAACCATTTACATACTCAACGAAATAAAAACTGCGAGATGATGGGCGATTTTCCTGCCTCTTGCAAATCATTTGTACCCAATTTTCAACCCCCGACGTAAAAACAACGGTGTGTTACTTAAAAGTTTGACATGTGTGTGTGCTTGCGTGCGTGCATGCTTGTGGCTGCCTGTGTGGGTGTGTGTGCGTGTGGCATCGTAGCTCCCGAACTGACGGACCGATTTTGATTTAGTTTTTTTTTATTGAAAGATAAATTAGTTGGAAGTATTCTTGGTTTTATCTAAATCTGTTCATCCTTTCCGAAAATATTAGTTTTTTTGTTACCTGCGATAGGAATCTCGTGTTGTGGGTTTTTTTATTTTTTTTTGTGTAGATTTAAGCTGGAAACATACTATCGGACGCGGCATACGGACGCGACTGACAGCCGCGACCTAGACTATGGAAGTACACTGAGCCGTCCACACTATCGGACATAAGTCGCGGACGTCACCTTCGGACGACCTTGAGCGTTCGGACGTCCGTGAGCTATCTGGCACACCGGATGTCTTAAGACTGTGCACATTGCTAAGTCGCGGCTGTCAGTCGCGTCCGTAAGCCGCGTCTGATAGTATGTTTCCGGCTTTATGGATGCATCTACGACAGTGATGACATGTACAAGGCTGCACGCGCAATTTTTACCATTATTATCTCCGATCGAAACCATACAACTATGATATCAGTATTTCTTATACGTTACTCAACCTTTATTGGCACATCGCAAGATTCGGAACCACATTTTGTGGATGTACCGCCATAAAAGTTTGACCACAGCAATCTAGAGAGAGATATTTGCTTTATCTGCATGCGCGAGACATTTATATGTAGCAAATACACATAAACCGCAAAATGTATATTTACGGAAGATACGTTGCAGTCTTATGTGAGCGGATTTAAGAATAAGTGATTTGTTGTGATCTGTGAGTATTAAAATTGTGTAATTATTTGGCCCTACAAGTAATTATGATTTTAAAGAGAACTCCGTGACAAATTTTCTGTTTACACACACACAGTTAGCATGTATGTTTACCGATTTGAGGTAGACACTAGGAAGTAAAGCATTAATTTAACACCTACGAGTGTGTATAAGTACTGTACTGTACCAGCTTTTTTAATAAATCACTGCAGGATGTAGGCCTACCCACGAAGGGTGATTATGCCATATCCACCACGCTGGCCCGCGGGTTGGTGGATTCACACACGCCATTGCATTTCTTCTACGGACATATGCAGGTTGCCTTACGATGTTTTCCTTCACCGAAAAGTCAGTGGTGTGAAATTCCGTATATAAGTTTCAAAGAAACTCAATGACGGGATTTGAACCCACGATCTCATGAATGACAGGCCAGCGTCACAACCACTAGCCCACCACGACTTTTTACGCCTATGTATAATGTCCAACAATGGGGCGTTCTGCGGCTTATGGATAGATGGAAGTCTCCGTTAGATCAAGAATCAGGCATTATGACTAAAAAATATAATAAGTTCGTCAGATACATCATAAAAAATATTAGACACGACGTATTTTTTCTGTTGCTAATCAAACAAAAACTTATGAAGATATAGCCCCTCAAAGTTCCGCGTGACGTCACAAGTGCCATACAATAGTATAGACTTCTGTAAGTGAAGTGACGTCACGACCCCCACTCCCAAACTTTACAAGGTTTATCTTTGTCATTTGTAGTTTGATTGAGAAAAGAAAAAATATGTGTCCGATATTTTTTGATAATCTAACACACGAACTAAATAATAATGATTTTACTAACCAGTCTTATTCCCCTTCCGGTACAAAAAGTTTTCTTTCAAAGACATTCCATCTCGCGATATCTGTGAGTTTGACCTTGCGTGCGTGCCCCGGGGCAATGGGGCAATATAATTACGGGCAATAACATAATAACGGGGTTGTATTAAGTTGGTCTTAATGTGTAACTATTGCGTATTGGTTTAGATATATCAATATTATTATGCGGTTTTATTATCGAGCTGATCAGTATCGTGTTTGTTAGTTTTTCACGCTGTTTTATTAAAATTTTGTACGGATATAGCCTATTGGTATGGGTAACAGGCTTACAGGTATATCTAATTATAAACAAGCTTTATTTTATCTTCGAGGAAATATCTACATAGCCGCAGTCCCTAAGTGAAAATAGTAAAAGAATGTCCGAGCGCCGTCTTACATACTGTCTTTGATATTTACATGAAATATTCCATAATGACCTGTGTTCTCATGGCGCTTAATTAGCGCTGATTTTAATAATTAATAAATTTATTTAGCGTAATGATTACAAAATCAAGCACTTTGGCATCGCGCGGCGTTATAGTCGGCTTGCAATCGTCTGACCACTAACTAAAAAGCCTGCCCATTACGTAGCTTGGGCAGAGTTTTGGCTTGGACAATTTTTTTGCACGATTGTGACTCTATAAATATTTGCTCGAAGTACAAAATGCTGTAATCCTAAGCCACTTAAAATTAAAATTTCTTATAATACCAATCCATTTAACAATAAAGGAAACAAAATAAAATATAAGTAGTATGGAAGCAGACTGCTAGCAAAGAAGATATAATAATACTACCTGCTAGTAGTTTTCACGTAGTTAGGTAGTAGTAGGTAGGTACTGTAAATGTCATTTCATCTCCATTTCATATAGATTTTGGCTTGCATATAGAATTGTAGAGTTTTTCATAGAAATTAGTCGTAATTAGACGTTAGGTCTACCTACTAAGAATAGACTATATACTATATACCTACTTCGAAGTACATCATTTTGTTTAAATATAATCAATTTATGGAACCTACATGGTTGGTTTCATGAATGAAGTAGTCATCTTAATCAAATCTTCTTCTTTGTTTGTTGGATGTTTTGAACTATTCGTGACAGTTCTTAGTTTCCATCCGAATAATTTGCGACCTTCGACTTTTTCCATTATACCAAGCCGGTGGATATAGGAAACAAATCTTCACACTATACCTAATTATAATATTGTATACATTCGATTGGTCTCAAAATGCCCCCGTTCGGAAGCGGCAAGGTTCGCGTTCTTAAGTTCCATCCTTTCTAAACGCGATTGTCCCATCTCAAGGCCGGCTGTAAGTGTCCACTCAGCTTCCACTGTGGTATAAGTTAAAGGAATTTTCAATAGACTTGTACTGGCTTACATAAACAGTGGTCGTCACACTTTTCTGGTCAAGGGCCACATAGGACAGTGCGAAGTATCACTGCGGGCCGCACCCTGATGAACTTGATTACAACATACTAACCCGCGTTGTTTTGGGGAGTGCTTCCACTTTGCCCCACCAAAGCGCCCCACTGGTGGGGCAGATTCCACTCCTTCATTTTTTGGAGTGGAATCTGCCCCACTCATCCCATCTTGGTGGGGCAGATTCCACTCACTTTTTAGACCAGTGGAATCTGCCCCACCAGGGTGTCGCATGATTTTTTAGTGGCATGAAGTGCGAAATTAGACTTAAATTTTAATCATTACAACGCCCCACCAAATAAACAGATAAGTGATGACATTAAATCTAAAATATTAAGAAGATTGTAAACTAATAGCACAATTATCTGAAGTAAAAAATTACGGATTGTATGTACTTATAGTATTTATGTCGCAAATATTTTAGAAGTCATCGTAAAGTAAAAGAAAATTATAAATTTAATATTATCATTCAATTCAGCTATAAAAAACAGTGAGGCCAAAGAAGTCATCGTGTTCCCTGATGACAGTGCTGCTACAATTTACGCACTCAGAAGACCTGTAACAAGTTCTAGAGTTGTTGCTGAATGTCATGCGACACTTCAAACTCTTTCAACTTAACACAGAACAATCGTGCGCTGGATAAAGAGTCACAGAACATGTTCAGGCAACAACAACGCACACCCTGACAAGCCGACACCCTGGCCAAAGAGGGCACGAGAAAACAGGTAGGGGACGAAGCAACTAAACACTGTAAGTCAATAGCGGCGGAAGAGCACGTGTTGCTGTGTTGTCTTACCAAAAAAGAATATCAGAATATGTGGAACAAAAGGGAGGATTGCAAACACTCTCAGGTTTCATTAGTAAAAACATCACAAACTACCTATTGAAGTTGCAGTGGCAAGACCTCCGACTTCTAGTAGGACTCATACCTGGTCACTGCAACTTAAATAGTCGCTTGTATAAACTAGAAGCCACTGACAATCTACTACTGGTTACTAGTACTACATGTGGGTCAAATTAATGTCAGCGTCAGATCTCCAACCTGTATACTACATACATAAGTTGTGATTAACGTATTAATGCAGAAAATACAGGGTTATTTCTAATTAATCAATTAGCATCCTTCTAGGGGCTTATTCTGTACTTCAAAACTAACCATTTTTGTTCTGCGACATTTGTGAAAACTCAAAAAAAAACACCTGTTCCATATATTTTGTCAAAGGTGAACGATATTTTTCTATGGAATAACAACATTTTTTTTTTAGATTTGACAAAAGTCGTTGAACAAATATACAGAATTTGATGTACAGAATAAGCTCCTAAAAGCATGGTAATTGATTAGAAATAACCCTGTATAATTAATTCACATAATAAAGGTTGCAATTAATATGGAAACGTTTATCATTTGTAAAAGGTGCAAATTTTAATTACATACTATTCAAGTAACTTGCTGTCTGAGATAAAATCTCGAATAGATTATTAAAGGTCATTACAATGAATGGATTATTATAAATGGATAATATGCAATTTTTAATTTTCTTTTACTTTACGATGACTTCGAAAATATTTGCGACATAAATACTATAAGTACATACAATCTGAAAATTTTGAATTCAGATAATTATGCTTTTAGTTTACAATCTTCTTAATATTTTAGATTCAATGTCGTCACTTATGTGTTCTTTTGGTTGGGCGGTATGTGATTAAAATGATTAAAATTTTGAAATCGAATTTCGCACTTCATGGCACTAATAATTTAATTTAAAATCATGCGACACCCCTGGTGGGGCAGATTCCACTGGTCTAAAAAGTGAGTGGAATCTGCCCCACCAAAATGGGATGAGTGGGGCATATTCCACTCCAAAAAATGAAGGAGTGGAATCTGCCCCACCAGTGGGGCGCTTTGGTGGGGCAAAGTGGAAGCACTCGTTTTGGGTTACCGCACTGCCTACGGAACATGCCGAAGTAAAAAAAAAAATGTGCGAGCGGAGCGACCGCAAATTTTTCTAGGTTTTTTTTTTGGTAACTCCAAAACAGACATGTGGAAAGCAATCTAATTCTCTGCTATTATGCGCGAGCGTGCGCCACTATTTTTAGGCTTTTTTCAGTAATTTCAAAACAGATAATATGAGCAAAGCAGACTAAATACACTGCTATCATGCGCGACCGCAGTGAGCCTCAATTTTTTCGGTTTTTTATTTTCAGTAATTTCAAAACAGGCATGAAGAAAGCAGACGACGTTACTACTTATTTGCGCGAGTGCAGCGAGCGTGAATATTTCTACGGTATTTTTAGTAATTAACAAAGTAATATCCCTAGAGTGTACTTTGGAGTTTATTTTAATAATACGCGTGTGTAGCTAGCGCGATCTTATTCGCTTTTTTCTAGTAGTTTGAAAACAGATATGATAATAGTACACATGACCTCCACTACCTAAACGACGACTACCGATATAAGCAAACACAATACTTACCAAGCCAACCGTTCGTTGTAGGGGCCGCATAGGGCGTCTTGTGCATTTCCTCCTCCAGAATCTACCCGAGCTAGCCCAACTCCTTAAAATAACAGAGACTGGTTCTGGGCCGCTGGCAGGGGGCACAACTGCTCCAGTAGCTTGGATGGTGTCTGAGAAGGCTATATGAATATCGGTGGTGATGACAAAACAGAAACGTCACAATCATCAAGGGATTTTATTATCTTCTGTGGCTTTGCAACATGCTCTACTTACCGTTTATATGTTTGTATATTATTTAGTTATACTGGTACAGTGATACCCACAATGCCAGCGGCATTACCACGCTGGCACGAGGAGAGATGAACATGTGGAAATTTTGAAGAGCAATTCGCAATTTTTGGCAATTCGTATTCATCAGATCTTAGAATAGGACCAGGTAAGTAAGCAGTGTTTCTCTAGACGACGGACATATTCTAGCTAAGACATCATTGTACTTATTTGAGCTGAATGCTAAAATGGCATAAAAAATCCTGTTCCATGCAATGTGCAATAACTTAACAAACTTTTTGTTTGGAACATCTGATTGTTTTTATTTCTCTGCATGTTATATAACCCAAGTCAGAAACAACCGACGCGACGGTACTACTATGTAACAGTTCATGCATCTACCCATCAGCCGTAGGACGTCCTTCTGCTGGATATACATAGGTCTTCCCTTATGTGTCTCCAATAAGACCATTGGGTAGCTGCGTGCACCCAGCGCGATCTTGCTACCTAAATGAGGTCCTCAGTCCACCTTGTGAGTGGCCGTCCTACGTCACACTTGCTGGTGCTTGTCGGTAATGTAATTATAGGTTGACTGCCTCGGTGGCACAGTGGTTAGTGACCCTAACTTCTGTGTTAAAGAGGCGTGGGTTCGATCCCCACCCAGCGCAAGTACTTATGTGACGAACATAAGTGTTTGCTCGTCTGGGTGTTATTTCATGACTATCTACAACGTGTAACGGAAAGGCTGTATACATAAAAAGTGGATTGATACTATACCTTATATAGATGCTGTATTCGAAATTCCTAGCCAAAATAACAACATTAACTTTTAAAAAAAAATTAAATATGACTGACTAGAAAAAAAAGGACAGCAGTTCAAGGAGGTGTGGTCTGATTTTGATGGGCAAGGTCGTGTTATTGACCTCACAGCTGTTTAGTGTGATAGTGCTGTGCAAATGTGAATTAGTCATAAAAATTACGAGTTTTTCAAAAAAAGATTATAAATCAGCAAACGAACTTACACGGCTAAACATGTCCCCATCTAGTTTGTTACCGTTATCTGATTTGGTACTTTCAGTATGTATACAGTCTTTTCGTTACACGTTGTATATGTATAAGTACCTATGTATTAAAAAAAAATGTAAGTATATGAAGTAAATCAGTCTCTGGCAGCCATATCACAAGCTTTGCTTAGTTTGGGGTCAGAGGCCGTGTGTAAAATGTCCCCAAATATTTATTTATTTATCAAAGTACGAACAATTTTAATGCGAAAACAGTGTTTTAGCTAAAGTTTAATAATCGCTAATTTCCTATAAATTGAAGCTACATGCAAACGCCACGTAAACAAAAATGGCTTAAGCGGCGGGGAGCTTCCCACCATTGTGGCGGCAATGGTCTATTGTGAACGCACCTTGGCCCAAATATAATTACGCCTATATAAACCTCGTATATAAACCTTTAGCACCTTACAGATATCTTATGACGCTAAAGATTAAACGAAAATACCGCTTTCCTGTTTCCTGAGAGATTATCTTAAAGCCTTTCAAAGAGTTTTAGTGAAAAGGTATCTTCTAACTCGGCGTGTTTCATCTTCGACTACAACGTCGCTTACTTACCAGCAGGCGAGTTGGAGGTCAAAAATGGACTTTTTCGCGTTAGGTATAAAGTACTGAACAAGATTATTTTTTGCAAAAAGTAGCATGACCGACTTCACCCGTGTACAGAATTCGCGAATATTTCGTACGGATCGATGTAGCATTTTTCACATTATTGTCGATTTATCAAAAATAGCTCAGCCGATTGCGATAAAATTTAAATGGGACCAATTTCGAACTGTACTCTTTCCAATAAAAAAAGAATTATTGAAATCGGACCACTATGAACTATGAAACTTAGAGTAGGAACTTACTGTAAGTTCCTAGTCTAAGTTTTCCTAGTTTATTTAAGTTTTGGTGTGGCAATAAAGAATTTATCTATCTATCTATCTATCTATGAAAAATATGCCTTAGTGTCAGTAGTACCATTGATTTGTTCCATTGATGGTACAAGTGACACAACTTTGTAGCCTTTTTAAGCGTGGTTATACATAATATTATACATTTTATTGCGTATATACTACTTATACTGACTGACTGACGAAAATCTACCAAATTGGATAGATTTGGTAGGTTTTCGTCATTCATACTACTGGCACCGTGTTGTGTTTACTTGTTTTTAATGTATGATGCAGGTACCAAATTGTAATGTAATTTAATTAATTAATGTGGATAAGTGTAAATTGATGATTTATTTATGTAAGCAATTGATTTTTTTTTTGTTAAGTGTTTACCATTGTGTAGATTTTTATTGACTTCTCAAAAGTGTGTCTCTGACACCCATTTGTTGAATAAATGAAATGAAATGAAATGAATGAATGAAATGAATATACATAAAATATATATATCGTTATTTGTGGGTCATTCATTGGTACAGCTCGCCGGCGGTCTCCAGTTGTCCATCTCACCAAAATAAACACTCTGTACTACTGCAACGGGTGGTTTTATTGACCTAGGATCACTTCGTAATCAATTTAACAAGAATTATCGAGGATGGAAACAGATTTCAAAGTCAATGGATTTGCACGGGTGCAATCCGCCTCGCGCTCGGAATGGCATGACGTTTCTTTGTCATCTGTCAAAAGTCATTTCATTCCGACCAAGGACTTTGTATACTATCATTCCGACACTTTGTTTTTTTTTTTTTTAATTAAACCTACTCATGACCATGGATACAGAGTCCTTCAGTCGAAGTCTTAAATAATGCTTTTTTTTCAACTTCTTCTTCTCAGTAAAGCAGTGGAGACTTTACTAGAGGCGTCTATGGAGTTTTGGTAACAACACGGAAGAACATGATACGTCACATTATATCACTTGCCTACACTCATGCACGTAAATCAGCTCATAATCAACGAAATACCACCATTTTACACTAATTATCACTGATAAAAACACAAGTTTAACAAAATAATACAATGAGGCGACATGATTTTTCCGCGTTCCCGCCAAAACTCCTCATTCCGACACAAGCATGCAGTGTTGCCACGTGCGACCCCATTCGGGTGATACCCACTTTAAAATCATCACTATTGCTTTCAACTAAAACCAGCTATGCTGTCTCACTCAGTCATATATATATAAACGCGTCGAATTGTATACCTCCTCCGGTGGTTCGTCGGTCAAAAAATGCGTATAAAGCACAAAGTAAGAATGTTTTCAAATTATCCTTAAACATGCCCTTTTATATGACTAACTCACGCTTTATAAGTACATACATTTACATTGTGAAATAAAAAATAATTAAATAACATTATTAATGTTATTTAAGTTTTTCGTAATAAATTATTTCACAAATACAAATAAAAATAAATAAAGTTTAAGGTTTCTGGAAGAATTTTGAACATTGGATAGGACCAATTTTAAAATAATAATGTAAAACAACTTTGTGTACTAATATATAATATGTAGTGATATTACCTAGTATAAAACAAAGTTGCTTCCCGCTGTCTGTCTCATGTATGCTTATCTTTAAAACTACGCAACAGATTTTGATGTGGTTTTTTAATAGATAAGGTGATTCAAGAGGAAGGTTTATATAATACACTTGTGCGAAGCGGGGCGGTCGCTAGTAAATAGTATAATAAAAATAATTTTAAAAATCCACAAAAAATCAATTAATGTACAAGCTCTATCATTAGCAGCATTACAATAAATTATGCTCTTTTTATTTTATTAATTATTTAGGTAGGTATGTATTAGGAAAAATGAAAATAGAATCTATCCAGGCATGCCAGCTCGTTTGCATAAAACATACAATACCAAATACATGTCATTTTTACTTCAGCAGTAAAGAACTCTACAAAAGAAAAATATAGGTACATTTCCATACCATTCCAACTTTTCTTTTGCAAGAGATATTGAAAGCACTTCATTATAAGTTAAAATTCTTCAAAGACACTGTTCAATGTAACATGAAATTTATTTTCATCGAGATATCTGGAGGAATTACTCTTGTGGAACTACTCAAGTAACTTGTCTGCAACGATAATATCGTTCTATGCAAGAGAAAATGCACGCGATTGCAAAATGATATATTTTAAGATAAGACTAGTTGAGTGTTATTATTTTAAAATAACGAACTATTCTGTGCTATTTATTTTTTCGCGATATCTTAAGACGTATTTTAATCAGAATCAAGATATGTTAGTAAGAAAAACAATGAAAAAAATGTACTTACCTAAGAATAAAAAGTCAAGTAATTGGAGTGAAGCTTCAAATAGTGAAAAAATATCCTCGTATCAGACTCTAAAATAATCATAAAAATGAGATAATTAACTTACGAGCAATTAGACCCAATATTAAAGGTGCCAACGTAAATTTAATAGCAACGTAAAATAGAGTTCTCTCTATCAAATGTATATAGTGAAAAATTAATATTTTAAAAACACTAGAAAAATACGCTTTAGTGCCTATCTTCCGGCTTCATCATCAGACCTTGAAACCTAATCGTGGTCAAAGTTCATTACAATACTTTTCTATGAAATCCAAAACAGCTATAATTCGATTTTCCATCATGAAGTTCCAGTTTATATCTTTCGGCTCCATCATCATATCAGTTTGACAATACCATATTATAGTATTGTCATTATAACTACACACAGCTGCCAATTAAATTCCATTCCACCTTAGATTCTATTACATAATTAGTTACATACAGGTCGACCTAATAAAAGGATGTTAAAAAGAAACAGATAAGATTGCGCATCCAAAATTGGGCCTTATAGACAGCTTAAAAAGAGGAAAATGTAGAAAACAACACTATACTAAAATACTGACATGCGGAAAGGCTATTCTGATATTCAATGTATTGTACCTAGAACGCTCGAAGTGGTAATTAATATGAGAGAAGAATTCATAAAAATAAATGCAAACATTATGTCTATTTACTACAAGTAAGACGACTGGAGGCACCATCTTTCTATGTCACTGTAAAGTGTATGAACATTGTTCGATTGATTAGAAAAATGCACTTACGAAGTTACGAATAACATGCTAAGTATTTTAAACTAAAAATGTTTTGAAAGCTTAATTGTGTGTTTTTTTCTAAGGTTCTTTAGTTAGTTTCGGCAGGTTCACTTGAGAGCTAGCTTTGGATGAGTAGTGATAAACTTTCCTGATTCTGTTTACCCATAAAAATAAGAAACAAAACACGTGCACACTGCACACGTAGAACTGATGACCAATGCGCCGTAAAGATCTCGAATGGAGACCACGCACTTGCAAACGCACAGTAGCCCTCTAAAAAGGTGGACAGACGATGATATTATGTATAAAGATTCTAGATGCAAGTTGCTTCCAGCCAGTCCTGTTGGAAATTTATAGGGGAAGCTTGTGTTCAGCAGTGGATATCTTACAGCTAATGATGATGGTGGTTTACAATGGAAAGTAAACTGCATGCTTACTTAGTTCATCAAATGAGAATTCGAATAAGAGAAAATAGAGTAAAGATTTTACCAAACATCAGAATTTCATTTTATACCAGTTGAAATTGCATTTTCTCCTAAATTAAATAAGTAGAATCACAGTTGAATCCATGAATTCTAAAAAGTGCGGATAGAATTTTGCTTACAAATTTTGTGAAGCTCTTTGTCTGACAATTTAGTTGCTGGCAAGTGCCTTACATAGACTTAACATTTAGGTGGGTATGTCGCATTCTAACACATTCAAACATTCTAACGAAGAGTTAGAGAGCTAAATAATAGCTAATTTTTTTATTATGCTTTGCCAATGAATCTTTATGTAGTTTGGAAGATCTAAGCGAATATACAGACACCTAAGAAAAATAACAACTTTACTTTATAATAATATTATCCGCTATCGGGGTCTGTCGGGTGGCAAATGTGCCGATAGATGAAGTTTATATAGGACCGAAAAGATTGGCAAACAACAATACCCTTCTATGTTTTTTTTTTTCGACTCGGACTGTCCTACGACAGTCGGGTAAAAAGAGAGAAGACCTTTACGTGGCTGGAGGTGAACACACGCTTATTAAATAAATAGATAAATTGAAGCAAATATCGTCCTGTACCCATAACGCTAAACCAACCGGAAAGGTATCACCCAATTCCTAAACAACAATCTATCTGATATTTTTTTAAGTCAACGAGCATCATAATTGAGATGACAGCGAATAAACCCGCTCTGGGAATAAATATAATCCCGAGTTTGCTTGTGGCAACACAGAAGTAAATTTTTAATTTAAATTTGAAAATGTAATCAAGGTGGAATTCGAGACTGGATAAATTCTTAATTAGCATCCATCGACATCCAGCTTGCAATTTGGTTTTATAATTTGTGGTTTAAATAACTTGTACAGCTGTCACTGATAAAATTAGCTAGACTTAAGAGTGATCGCAAACAAGCGGTGCTGCCTCGGTGGCTTAGTGGTTAGTGACCCTGACTATGAGTTCAAAGAGGAGTGGGTTCGATTTCCACCCAGGGAAAGTATTTATGTGATGAACATAGGTGTTTGCTCTGTGTCTGGGTATTATTTAGGTATTATCTAAATGAGTATGTAGCTAAAAATATGTAGTATATCAGTCCCCGGCAGCCATATCACAAGCTTAGCTTAGTTTGGTATCAGAGACCGTGTGTAAGATGTCCATAGGTAATTTATTTAATTAAATACAATTATCAAGTAGATGCATATCTTTCTGTCACTTAAATAACAATAAATAATATTAATCTAACTTACAATATGTATATGTCAAACAATTATCAACAATAATTTATAAGGTAAAATAAATACTGCCACGCTTAAAACTACACACTAATTAACACAGTGAAAATATTTAAATAATTTGCCTAGATGACAACAGTCAGTACCTACAATCCTTCGAGTGCGGACCCTCTCCCAAACGCTTGCCGCGTAACCTCTCTGGATCGCCAAGGAGATCTTTTGGGTGAGAAAGCTACCCGACCTGCGATCGCTACCTTTGTCCCTCAGGCGGCCCAGTTACTTCACAAACTTTATGGCATCCAAGCCCCAGGAGCCCGCCATCTCGACGGCGAACGGAAGGAACTCCTACATTGGTTCCAGGCTACCGTACTTGAGACGCTTACCCCTGGCGGCCGCTTCTGCTCCCGGACCAGCAGTCTGCAGGGTAGCCGCCAGATGATAGGAAGCGAAAGTGCCGACACAAGTGGCATCCCAAATAAGGCAGCGGCCCCTATTCCACGGAATCACTGTGAGGCCGTCCGGACGCTTACCATCAGAGCGCGACAAGCCAGGGGGTTCCAGGGCGCATGGTATATCCGTCGCTTTAAGAGCTCTCCTGATTATTTCATTAATTAATCTCATGGTGGCCGTTCGCGTCGACACGCGCACCTCATACGCAGGCGTGAGGGTTACACACGTCGCAACCCAATCGAAGGTCTACCGCCACACGGAGGGAGTCGTTGTCCATGAGGGTACCCATTTGGGGAGACGGCAACGCGTGCAACCAGGCGCCCGATTCTAGCCTGGCAACGGCGTGGAGTCTAGCCAAATCAGCCCATGTGCTGTTATTCCGAAGCTGACTGGCGATGTTTTTGGATAACGCGACATCCCACCCAATCTGAGCTCCTGGCCTCTCCGGAGCCTCAGAGTCCGGGCATAGAGATAGCCACGCGCTGAAAGCCTTTGCAGCGAACTGGATGCGGATCGTGTCGCCGTTAGCGGAAATAATGCGAGTGACAAGTTCCACAACACCGTACGAAGAGGACAGAAATGCGGCGAGTCCTGTCTCCCGCAACCGTCTCACGCCCAGACCACCTTGATGGACCGGTAAACCTGCCTGTAGCCACTGAGACTCGTTTAGGTGGATGTTAAGTACCACCTCGAGGATTCCCTTTAGCGTCTCATCGAATTGTTGTGTCTCATCAGGGAACTTCCATGTCGGGGCCGTTCTGATCACACACATTAGCTATGGCATGGCAAAACAGCTCCTGACAAGCAGCAACGAAATGTGAGCAGGAAGGTATTCGAAATGGACTGCAAGGAATTCAAGCATTTGTGTCTTAGACTTCACACTGCCGGGCACGCCCTCGGTGAAGATGGGGGCACCCAAAAGAGTTAGCGCACTTCGATCCAAGACTCTTAATCCGGGTATTAAGGACATAAACGTGGCTTCCGATTCAGCAGCGAGCGGACTACAGCCGAGGTACCTATATCTTCTTTTGTATGACTGAGACCATAACATAACATGACTTCCAAGACTAAAAGACAAATAATTAAGAAGCGGCTAAAAGGACAAGAATACAGGCCAGTATTATGGCTATAATAATTACTCGTATTTTATCCAAAAAAGTTCATGACCGACTTCAACCTTGTACAATATTCGCGAATATTTCACACTGATAGATGTAACATTTTTCACATTATTGTTGATTTATCAAAAATGGCTCAACCGATTTCGATAAAATTTAAATGGGAGCAATTTCAAAGCACATTCTTTTCAATGAAAAAAGAACTATCGAAATCGGACTAACACGTAAAAAGTTATGCGTGGTTATACATTAAAAAAAAATATACGTGTCGAATTGAGTCCCTCCTCCGTTCCGTCGGTCAAAAAGAGACTATAATACCTACTAAAAAATAATGTCTAAATATCAATAAGTTTAAGGCGTTAGGGTGGTTTCGCACTACGCCCGAATCCGAACCGAAGGTCCGCAGTAGTCGTAGAACAATGTATGTAGGTATAATATAGTTTACGCACTAGATAAGATTTCCGTCATCCGATTTCTAAGGACAATTTTAATATCGGATTCGGATCGATACATTTCAGATGCTAAAAAACCACTGCGTCACTACGCACTGTATGCTGAGTGTGAGTTTTGTCGTAAACATGACGCGCTCTTCAGCGAGCGCGTAAGCATGTAATTTGTATGAACTTGCACTCGCACAAAATGTTTCAAAAACGCGCCGCTAATGGCGCTGTACATTTCTTCATATAAATTACATGCTTACGTGCTCGACGAAGAGCGCGTCATGTTTACGACAAAACTCACACTCAGCATACTGCTGACACGATCGTAAACGCCGTGACGTTTTGTTGTTAGGGTTACGTCCAGGGTAGGCCGAAACTGCAGCTGTTTCCGTATGACTCTTTACTTTTTTATATTGCCCTTGGCGGAAACGAGGCAGAATTAGCCAAAATGTATGGAGCCACACGCGAACGCGAAAGTTTAAGTAAACTACGCAAAAACTGTACTAAGGGGTCTCATGATAGGTACTAAAACGTGGTCTGTTATTGAGCCACATGATCGTAAATTCGTATAGGCCTCTGACACTACGCCAGTCATATCTTGGTCAATCGCTTGAAGGTCTCCGACATGAACCTCACATGGAGATCCCCAGTATGTATTATAAATACCAGGGAGTACCGGAGTCACCCATCTGAAGACTAACCGCATACACTGTTGTTGATATACCTACTAGATGTTACTTAGTCATAAACGCATATTGAATAGAGCCATTAAAAGTCTATAGTATGCAAGGATTAAAATTGAGTCTCAAAGTAAAACGTCGATATTTCACGCTAGACATCCTGGAATTTAATTTTATGAGTACTGTACCAGCCTTTTTTTAATAGTCCACTGTAGGACGTAGGCCTACCCACGAAGGGTGATTGGGCCATATCCACCACGCTGGCCCAGTGCGGGTTGGTGGATTCACATAGGTAGGTACGCCATAAAATTTCTTCAACGGACGTATGCAGGTTGCCTCACGATGTTTTCCTTCACCGAAAAGCCAGGTGTGAAATTCCGTACTTAAGTTCCAAAGAAACTCATTGGTACGGGATCGGGATTTGAACCCACGACCTCACGATTGCAGATCGGGTGTTACTACCACTAGACCACCATGACTTAAATTTGATAAGTACTTTAGTTAATTCATATTCAGAACATTATTACTTGTTTATTACAGTACATTGATGCTTGTGTAAGTTATTTTTATCATAAAAGAGATAATGCAAAAATATATCGAGCTTAGGCTATTATCTAGTACAAATGTATACCTATATATATATACCTATATAAATAATATACCCTCGGATATTAAAAATATAAGCTCGTTCAATGTATTTAAAAAGAAACTTGCAGAATACATTATTGCCGACAATTCATTATAGGTAACAATTGTTACGCAGGTAAATCTAGCATCGTCATATTATGCATTGAGCGAGTTTTTGTTTTTGTTTTGTGGTACATACCTACATAGGTACTCGTATACGCGTGTGATGTACCTACCTACCTAGGTATTTTAAAAAATGTTGTCATGCACATAATATTGTAATTATTGTTTATTCAACGACGACGAATTGTTATTTAATTTTTTTTTTATAATTAGTAGTGTTCTCATAGAAGCGATGTACATCTTATAATGAGAATAAATATCTTTAAACCTAAACCTAAATGTACAGTACTTATTCAATTATTTGCTTTGAGTATTTGTTTTGATTTTCCTATTATTTTCTTTCATACAATCTTCATTTAAAGGAATTTGATAAGTATTAGTATTAAGTATAAGTATTTTTTGGGACATCTTACACATGGCCCCTGACCAAACTAAGCAAAGCTTGTGATATGGCTGCCAGAGACTGATATACTACATACACTTATTTTTAAATACATACTTATATAGATAGTAACTAAATAACACCCAGACACAGAGCAAACACTTATGTTCATCACATAAATATTTGCCCTGGGTGGGGATCGAACCCACGCCTCTTTGATCCAGAAGTTAGGGTCACTAACCACTGAGCCACCGAGGCATTCAAATATTTTCGGATCTTATTATCTTTTGACATTGCTTGTAAAAATATGGCGGCGTGATGGCGGCTTTGAACAAAAATCTAAATCGAAAACGCGATATTCCATTAAAATTACATAATTATTCAATGCGGTTGTTTTATTGAATTTTTGAGATATTGTACACGGTCTGGTTCCACTTTGCAAGATCTTCTTTTCATGAACTTGCACTAGTCGCACGCAGCGCTCTCGTCAATCTTGAGATCAAATTGTATGCAAAATCCCGCACATGTCTGCGCCGTACGTCCTGGGGAGCGTTTTTTGAACTTCGCACGGTTTGGTCGTAGGTGGGTATATGTAACTTGTATGGAGCACTCGCAACTTCCATAGATTTCCCTACGATCTGTCAAAGTTACGTATACGTTCTTAGGCGTTCGGAGTTCAAAAAACGGCCCTTTATTATATTCTGTCAAATGCTGTATCTACTTATTAGTATGCGATAGCTGTGGCCGGTTGATATGTAGTTAACGTATTTGGCGTGGTTAGGTTCCTGTGCCGTGGTCTAGAGTGAGCGTTTATCCTAAAGATTATGTAGACGTCTATTACAATCCCCAGTCGATGATTCTCGCCCACCTCGACGCCTGCACGTAAATGAAAGCAATATATCAACGCGAATGGAGCGCTATTTTATTTTTGCAATTTTAAATGACAGGCGCTACTCGCTCAGAATAGTGTTGGTAGGGTGGACTTAGATCATTATGTGAGGACTCAAATCCCGGTCCCGTACCAATGAATTCTTTGGAATTTATGTATGGAATTTCACACCACTGGCTTTTCGGTGAAGGAAAACATCGTGAGGCAATCTGCATGCATCCGTAGAAAAAATTCAATGGCGTATGTGAATCCACCAATCTGCACTGGGCCTGCGTGGTGAATATGGCCCAGTCATCCTCGTAGGTAGGCCTACGTCCTGCAGTGGACTATTAAAAAGGCTGGTACAGTACAGTACAGTTATGTCCAAAATGCAGGTATCTAATATATACAATCTAGGTAGGTATATTATTAGGTAAACGTTTTGTTTGTTATGATACAGACAAAACACCATTTGATGTTTTTAGGCTCTGGATGTTTAGAATTTTAGGTATAATATCTAATTACTTATTTTGATATTTGATTACAATCGACTACTTAGCAAAAACATAGTAAGGCAACATTAATACGTCCTTATAAGAGAAAAATTCTATGTCGTATGTGAATCTACCAACCCTCACTGGCCAGCGTGGTGGCCCTATCACCCGTGGCTAGGAGCTACAAGTTAAATTTAGGTTCCGGTTGATTTAACCGTTTAGCCATATCACCGGCTTTCAGGCTGCTGACTGCTTTCAGTTTTTTTTTCTAATTATAGAGTATAAAATGTTCTCGCTGCTTAAATTGAAGTGCCTTTCATCCCGAGTAAGATAGCATTCATTCTATGTCTTTTTTCTGTAGTAAAAGCAGGATAGAGAATATTACTATTATTAAAAATGCGGACACTACAGTGTCCACTTAGGTCTTATACGTTAATGCACAATAGTGCATTAACGTATAAGACCTAAATGCGACAATCATCTCGGGGCTAGTCAGTTTGGTTTTCGGTCTGGAATGGGGACAAGAGAAGCTCAATTCGCTCTGAATGTCTTAGTTCAAAAATGCCGAGATATGCAACAAACTGTGTTCCTCTGTTTCATAGATTTTATGCCTTTGACCGTGTCAAACACGAGATACTAATGGAGTTATTGATCTAGACAGTAGAGACATACGTATTATCGGCAATTTGTATTGGAAACAAACTGCTACAGTGCGTGTGGATGGCGACCAGACGAAACCGGTCTTAATACTTACAAAAGGGGGTGCGACAAGTCCTTTATGTGTTATGTCTCCGGTTTTGTTTAACTTATACTCGAAAGCTGTTATCAAAGAAGCGCTTGAAGATGTGGAACATGGTGTTATAATTAACGGGTAAACTGTTAACAATTTGCGATATGCCGATGATACCGTGCTAATAGCAACCACCGAAGAAGGCCTTCAAGAGTTGGTTTCGTTGCACAGCAGAAAAGTTGGACTAAATTTAAATGTCTCAAAAACGAAGGTAATGGTCAGAACCCTCACAGAAAATTCGAGCGAACATTAAAGTCGATAACAACATGCTAGAGAACGTTGACAAATACAGATACTTAGGCTTGTGGCTAATGGACACATGGGAGAGCGATACAGAGATCCGCACACGTTTCAAAATAGCTCGAGCTGCATTTTCAAATATGCGTAACACAGAACTGTGTAGTCGTCAACTGTCTATTAAATTACGAACCATGCTCATGCAATGCTACATCTGGCCCATTGTCTTATATGGATGTGAAGCATAGACCATGAGAGCCGAACTTCGGAAAAAAATTTAAGCTTTGAGATGTGGTCTTACCGTCGCATGCTCCGCATCAGTTGGACGGACAAAGATACAAACGTAAAAGTTTTAAACCGTATGGGGAAGAAACTAGAACTTGTCCGAACGATAAAACAGCGGAAAGTCGCCTACCTCGGTCACGTACTGCGGCATGATCGGTATTCCCTCCTGCATACCATTATGATGGACAAAATACCAGGCAAGCGCAAGAGTGGAAGGCGGAAGATGTCATGGCTTCGGAACATCCGGGAATGGACAGACATTAAGACTGTCGAACTGTTTAGGATTGCCCTAGGCAAGGGGAATTTCAATAAACTGACTGCCAACTTTCATTAATGGAGAGGCACTAGAAGAAGAAGAGAAGACTCCGTATAAGAAAACTCAACTAATAATCCCCATTTCATTACGCTATAGATGCAATAAATAAGTTGTCTACGTATAACAACTTTGACGTTTTATATTTTCTAAAACCCACCAAAGAAGATACTGCAAACATCACCCCCTAGTAATTTTCCTCCCACTGAGATAATATTAATAGGTTCTATTTTGACCGACCAAACGGAGAAGGCACTCAATTCGACTCGTATTTTTTACGCATAACGTGTTACGTAGTAGTACTTTTGATAGTTCTTTTTTATACTTTGATTCCATTTAATTTCAATCAACAATAATGTGAAAAATGCTATATCGATCCGTGAGAAATATTCGCGGATTCTGTACACAATTGAAGTCGGTCATGCCATTTTTTGCAAAAAATAATTATTCTATTATGACTCTATTTATGGTGCCGTCCCCTAGAAAAAATCTTACTTAAGCTACGTCGATGTAAAAGCTCCAGTAATGTTACGAAATTTTTCACTCATTTCTCTTTTACTACATTAAAAGCGTAGGTCTGTAATACTGGCAATCATGTTTATTTTGTGTGGGAACCGAGGCTTGCGATAATGAAAATATGCACATTCTGCGTTGGGAAATCAGAAATAGAAGAGAATTATTACCGTACAGCGGGCAACACTATGAAAATGTTAATTAACTAGCTTGCGGGGGAGAACGTTTGTGAGCGGATTTTCTTGGAAAATGGGTACTTACCTAAACAGCGTAAATAGTTACTTATGGGTACATACTGGGAAACCTAGATAAATATTTTAGGTGACAACTGAATTCTGAGATATCAATGTTAATATCGATATCTAATAATGACTGTATATATATCTAAATTAAGGGTCCCACAATATTTACTTATGTTGTTCATACAATAGTTGGGCTATTATTCTCGGCCACTAATTATAGAAATATAAACCACAACTAGGTATAAATCATAAAACATTGGAAAAGGAATATGTACACGTTTTCTTATTCTAACAATTTCACTACGACTCACCACTTCGACAACAAAACACGAAGCCACGAGAAGCTTTCCCTAAATCCAATGTCCCAAAAATCCTAAAACTAGTAAGCAGGTATAATGCCATAACATAAGTAGGTACATATAGCAACCAACTTACCTCAAACATGTGTACAATCAGCCTATTCTAACAACAAAATCTTTCAACATCTATTTTCCATACCTACCCACCTAAAAAGGTTTCTACGTCCGCTACCCTCAGTCGATTATTTCAGAGGTAAGTAATCCATTCAAAAGGCGCACTTACCTACTTAAAAAACGATATTTCCAGTGCCGGATCTATTATATGGCTCTTTGGGCCTCTATCAACGGGGCCCCCGTTGATTCCAGGGGCGCTAGCTACGTCAAGTAAAAAAAAAGACTATCTACAATTTTACTAAAATAAACAGATCGTAAGGTATGCACCTGTGATAAATTAAATCCATTTAATTCGAGTCTATGTTTAGTTTAAGTGTTGATACTCCAAACTCAAATCATTTATTGCAACGTAAAATATTTACGTGCGGTTCTTAATTAACATGTTTTGTATAGTTATACATATGCCCTATATTTATAAATATAGGGCATATGGGTATGGCAATTTTATTATTTGTATGGGAACGATTTATTTTTGATGAATATTTTTTTCTAGATTATCGTTAAAAAATCATCTAATTTGTAATATAGCATTAAATATTTTTTAGTTGCTTGATGAAACAGTTTTCCTTTTCGATGTCAGTCTTAAGGTAACCTGCACATTCATTTGATCTCGATTGTGCTCCACTGTTTCCCTCTCAGAGTCCGTATCTTTCTATCTTGCTAACCCTATACTTTGAGTAATTAGCGGTACCCAGCCATGGCTCAGGGTGGGGCAACAGTCACCCACGTCAAGAGGGGTCAATTACGCGACTGTAGCTTAATCTATCTTCTATCTTGCTAACCCTATACTTTGAGTAATTAGCGGTACCCAGCCATGGCTCAGGGTGGGGCAACAGTCACCCACGTCAAGAGGGGTCAATTACGCGACTGTGACATTTCTTACGTTTTTCTAAGAAATCGCCTTGATTCAAAATTGTATAATACCTACTTAAATAAGGAAATACCAAACACTTCCAAGAAAGCGCGAGCGAAGCAAGCCCTATCTCTTCCTCTATTTCCCCATTTTTCCTCCTTTCCCATCCTTTTCCAATTATTACTGAAATTTAAAAAAAGCATGACTCATAAAGTTGACTTGTGATTCGTAATTTTTTCAGTAATTTCATACGAATAATGAGCAAAGTCATCAGAGCAGACATCAACCTAGTGGTATGTACCATCCACGAGCGCAGCGAGCATGAAACTTTGTAATTTTTTTCAGAATATTCAAAAGAAGAACACGCAAAAGACACCAGCGCAGTGCCATTATGCGCGAGCGCAACGAGCGCGAAAAAACACGTTTCTTTGTTTTTAGTAACTTCAAATGCTCTATTTTATGGAATGCTCTACTGCCTACTGCGCTATATATAATACCTATAATACTCGAATATAGGTAATGAGTGCGAAAATGTATTAGTTCTGACAATCATTTCAAAAGGTATGCACAACGCAGGACAACCTACTGCTATTATACACGAGCGTAGCAAGCGCAATAATTTTAATGCTTTTTTCAGTAACTTCAAAACAGATATGAGGAAAAAAGAGCCTACTGCTGCTGTTATGCGCTAGCGCAATTCAAGTAAAGTAGCAAGTGCGTTTTTTTGCGCATACTACTCTTGCCTTTGAAAAATAAATATGAAGGTTTTTTTATTCTGTATAGGTTTGTTTGCGTTTGACTACATACTGCCTGATATTGAGCAGATATTATGTGGTCTAGGGTGTAGCACGCTTACCTAGAAGATACTATTTACTCGGTATATGAAGACACCCACGTTGTGCTTTAGCGGGAAGATAGACCCAGGCAAAGCATTCCACACTCTGGCTGTTCGTATGAGGAATGAGGATTCGAAACAATTGGTTCTAACGCGCAGAATGTCCACCATAAAATGATGGCGCTTTGGTCGCGTCTGTTTAGCCGTACGATAGAAGAAAGGGGCAGGTGGGACCAGATTGTGCAACTCCTGAGCGCACTCTCCGAAGTGAATCTGATAAAAGGCCGACAAACACGCCACTTTACGTCGATGCTCGAGATTTTGCAGCTGCGGCTTAGTCAAGGTGTCGATTGTCGGTGCAGTATTCCATGCAAGACCTAACTTGTGCTTTATAAAGGCTAAGTAGTTGCTCAGGTGTGAAATTCCGTCCCACCTTAGAGAGAAAACCAAGTGTTTTGGAGGCTAATTGGGCTTTTGACTCTATGTAAGAGCCAAAGTTAAGAGTCGATGAGAGCAAAACTTCTAATAGTTCCAAGCTGTCAGTTACAGGAACGGAGACTCCTCGGAAAGCGGGAGACAATTGGAAGGATCTCTTTTTGTCCGAAAACAAACAACCTTGAGTCTTCGTGGCATTAAACTTGACCAGGATAGCATCACCCCAGTCAGATACCGCCTCCAGACTGAAGTTGAGCTGTTCGACCATAGCTTTCTGAGTGACTCGATCTGTGGCCCGCTGGTTCTTGCATCGGATGTGTAGCTCTCCACGATTATACTGTCGTGTGCGTACCCAAAGATCCCGGGCTTTAGCAGATCATAGATATGCAGTAGGAAGATGGTCGCAGAGAGCACTGGCCCAATTTTTGAGTTTATCTTTCATGAAAAAGACAATTTTTAATGAAGAAAAAGAAGAGACCTGAAAGATCGACATGGGCCCAGAGGCCCACTGTGGCTACCCCCATGAGGTGGGCCCTTAAGTAGTACTAGCCCAGGGCCCCCTAAACTCACGGCCCAGTCCTGAACATTTCCAAGGCACGTACGATCCCGAGTAAACAATGTAGCTCTATAGACGCGATATTTATACCTATTCAAAGGTTTCATTGTTCAAAGGGATGTAGGGTGAGTTCTAGCGATCGAAACTCTGAAAGGGCCTGTATGAATGTAGGTGTAAGAAGGCCACTCATCTGCGCGGCGTAACGGTAAATAATAATAATCAGAGCCCTTATGAGTTTGTATGGCAAACAAAAATAACGGAGATAAAATATTGCGACGAATATATTCTATGACCATCTTTTACTTTGGGAAGTAGGTATCTCTGAAATCGCGAAAAAAATAACTGTGTTGAGCATAGATAAGTATGACTTTGCGTATAGGGTGTGAGAAAAAAGATGTGCTTTACATACTTTTATAGCTATATATACGTTGTTAAGATTTTATCATATTTAGACTCTAGATAATAGTAAAAACCTGCATAATACTAATATAAGTGATAGAAAATAGACAATAGTGCATAAAAATGTTGATTTATTTACCTAAGCATCTCATCAAAAATTCAACAGTAGTTTTTGGCGCGAAAAAATTGCCTGACTGAAATACGTATACCTACGCAATTAGAGACAAAATATATTAGTTTCGTCCTTTTCACACTTTAATACTTGCACATCTCGCCCTGTCTTACTTTTGTAATCATTATTATTTAGCGCCATGCTTAGTTAATCCTTTACTATGGTGTTGAGAGTCGATAATCTTTTTGGAAGGAACAGCAGTTTTTTTTTGCTACACCAAGTTTTATTCTATTTTATGTATGTACAATACAACATACTAAACAGTTCTGTTTTTGTCATTTATGTATCAGTTTTAAAGTTTTGTTTATTTATTCTGTACCTAATAAGGAAAGTTTACTTTGTCTCGTAAAAATATTCTGAGTGCCTTTGGAAATCTTACAGCATCAAGATAGAAGCACCTTTTACAATGTTAGAATTAGAATTAAGTTGCTTGAAGTCTGTAATGTATCAGCCTTTTTAATAGTCCACTGCAGGACGTAGGCCTACCCACGAAGGGTGTTTGGGCTATATCCACCACGCTGGCCCAGTGCGGGTTGGTGGATTCACATACGCCATCGAATTTGACATATGTAGGTTGCCTCACGATGTTTTCCTTCACCGAAAAGCCAGCGGTGTTAAATTCCGTACATAAATTCCAAAGAACTCATTGGTACGGGACCGGGATTTGAATCCAGGACCTCACGATTGTAAGGCGGACTAGACCACCACGGCTTGAAGTCTACTATGAAAATATTATTAATATGGATAAGTTAATCAGACGTCATATAGAACTAATAAAATAAAAAAAAATACGGGCAATCTGACGTCGGAAAGTAGAAAGGGGGGGGGGGGGGGGGGGGGTTAAAGTAAAAAAAAACGGTTTATCTCGATTTCCGGTAAAGCTACAAGTCCTATGGAAATACGTTAAACGCCTACTTTTAGGTTGCAGGCAATAAAAGATCTACAACTTTTGTACTCCTTTTTCCAATGTGTCCTACTATTATTTTTCTTCATTTTATACCATTTTCATAGACGTCTTCAGTGGTCTAACATACCATCGAGATGAGTTGGAGGTCAAGACTTATTTGTAAAATTATAGTTTATATATTATATATGTAGGTACGTTGGTTTCTTGTAGTAGTTGTGTATGCACTTATTGAAACATATACTTACTTTTATTGCTGGAGTCTTCTTCAAAATAGAATTTAACCTTTCTTTAGAAACTCTACTGGGCCAGTCAGGTGAGTGGCCCTGATTTATACAGCTGACTGCTTTAACAGTTGGCTAAATAATGAGAACTAAACTAATTTTCTACTATCAACTGTATAATCAATCCTGGAAATTCGACAGTGACTCCCTCACGCAACTCGGTAGGTAAGTTGGTCGCAATGGATCCTTCCTATAGACATGTCTGAAAGGTGAAATGAGCTGAACGTTATTTTCATGTAAATATTTCATGCTTGAATGTCCGTGCTCATTCGTCAAATTAAGGCCAGGGACAGGGTCGGGAGCAGGGCGTTAGAGGCCAGCATCTTATGTATTTGACAATTCTAATAAATCAATGAATAACGCTTCACAATCAGAACCCCTGTCCATTAGGATTTTTTTTGGATTCTGTGTCGGAACAAAAATATTTTCAACTGTCGGGCTACACTACCTACCTAATATTTAGTCAAGCACGATCCTTTTAGAGCAGTGTAACCACGAGTAAAAAAAATACTTTTGGTCACACTGGTGTAACAAAGCGGTAAAGTGTACGAGTAGTTCCGTAGTACATTATGTAATAATAACGGACAAGAACAACTAACACCCTTAGTACCTGTACCTACTTTACGTGAAATGTGCTCTAGGATAAAAACGCCTTTGGGAAAAAATCATGAAAGAATCAAAACTCTATTATGCTTGGTGCGGAAAGAAAAAACATGGAACATTAAAAAAAAGGTTATAATAACGGAATGAACCTAGCAGAAAAATTCGTACCAATCAAACCATCAAACAATCATTTCGGCAATTTGTTGCTTTTTGAATCAGGTTGCAAACTTTAAACAATGCTTATATAGTTTCGTATACATAAAAGCAAAACTAGCTGATAAGTGAAACTACATGAAACTTTTTCCTTTTAAAATCAAAGTTCATAATCGTTTTTCTTTTTTATGATTTTCTACGAAAATTAGTAAATACCCCCAATAAGTCCTTGCTCCGCTCCTAGCATCAGATCCCTTGGCGCCAATTGATCTGAAATAATCTGAATATTTATTAGGTACCGTACAATAAACTACAAACAACGTCAGAAGAAGCTTAACATATTATATATACGAAAATATTTCCTTGGATATTTATAGCGTTTCCTTTGTACAGTAATGGAGCGAAAATCTTTTTAAATGTGCTTTAAATAGGCTATTAATTGAACATACATTAATTATACACCCCTACCTTACCTTCAACTCAACTGAAGATTATTTATTTAACATTTAATATGTATGTCTGAATTTTGGCAAATTATATCATTATTTAACAAATTATTTATTATTTTAGACCCTCAAGGGTCTGTGGATGATATGATTGCTTTTTAATTAGAAGTATTAAATTATATCTATTAATTAACACCAATGTACCTATCAGTTTATTTATGTGCTTATCTAAGTTTTGAGATTGTCGTTACTTTTACTTTAAACGATTTTTGTACCTAGTCGGGGACTTCAAACAAAAAATAAAGAATATTAAAAAAAAACAAGTAACAAGATACGCGCGAAAAAGTCCTTGAACGTTGGGGAGCACCCCAACGTTCATTTACGATGTTTTCACCTCATCATAGCTATGATGCCACTGACAGACATACAGATCCACAGACAAAGTGATAAACATATAGGTACCTACCTAATCAAACACACGTCAAATTGTTAACTCTAAACTCATTTGGTTCAAGGCTTAAAATCATATCTAAAGCACACTGCCTCAATTATATCTACTTCACAGAGTACCAGAAACCATAAAACTAATAGATTCTGGCGATCCACAGCGCGAGAAACTGTCGGAACTGTTAGAAAAGTTCCTGAAATGTAAACAGAAGTTCACCTAGTTGGGTAAACATTGCGCTATTTGCCGAGTTCGACGTTTATGACGCGGCGAAGTGGTCGTTAGTGTGTTAGTGTGGAAAAGACGACCAAACTTTCGCAATAAGCCTTTTCAAGATATATTGGCGCATGGGCTAAACAAAAAGACAGAAAAATACAGGTTCTATTTATCAAATAATGGTGATAGTTGTATGTTTAAAAAACTGGTGAAATGTAAAAGGAATTTTGGTTGGTTGGGTAAAAATTACACTATTTGCCGAGTTCGACGTTTATGACGCGGTGAAGTGGTCGTTTGTGTGGAAAAAACAACCAAACTTTCGCAATGAGCCTTGTAAAGATATTTTGGCGCTTGGGGTTATTAGGAACGTAACAAAAATACAGGTTTTATTTATTAACTAATTATTAACAAGACAGATAAATGATTCAAAAACTGGTGAAATGTAATCAGAATCTCACCTAGTTGGGTAAAAATTGCGCTATTTGCCGAGTTTGGCGTTTATGACGCGGTGAAGTGGTCGTTGGTGAGCTATAATCTATGAAATTAAACTTGATCTCTGCGACAACTGTCAGTAAAATCACGCCTATGAAGTCCTGAATTTCTTAATAGTACAGACAGTACCTGTCAATGTCATACTTTATGGGCATGCCGATTAGTGATTGGCGACGAATGATCGTGACCACAGACTTTTAGATAGAGTTTTATTTGAAATATCGTTAGTTTTATACTAACGATATTTTAAATAAAACTTAATTTATCATTAATTTTATTGTATATTTTAATATCATAACATTTTTTACATGTGTAATTAAATTAAACCCAATTATATGTTACATTAGCGTCGATAATAGTGAAAGACGTCGATAAATACTATCGTTACATTATTATGAGTATTTAATTAATTTCATAACATTATTTAGGTACATGTGTACATACTTGATCTTAAATAATAGTAAGTAAGTAAAATCCAATTTCTTACCTTCAACTACTCATTCGATTTCATTACAACATTGTTTGAAAATCGATTTTTTCCACCACTATCTCAACACTAAAAATGTCAATCTTCTATGTCAATCTCACTGACGCAGAGATAAAGTTAAATTTTATAGAGTATAGAGTGGAAAAGACGACCAAACTTTCGCAATAAGCCTTATCAAGATATATTGGCGCATGGTCTTATTAGAGACGCAACAAAAAGACAGAAAAATACAGGTTATATTTATCAAATAATGATGACAGTTATATGTTTAAAAACTGGTGAATGTTTACGTAAACGAAATTTCAGTTACTTGGGTAAACATTGCACTATTTGCGGAATTCAACGTTTATGATATGGTAACCTAGTGTGGAAAAGAATACCAAACTTTCGCTAACTAACTAAATACATCCTACAAAAGATGTATTAATAATACATTTGGTACAGTCTTCTTGAAGATATAACTATTTTTTTTGTTTTTTTTTAAATCAAATAATTTTATTATAAATGAGATCACGAAGAAAACTACACCAAGATTATTTTTTGCAAAAAATAGCATGACCAACTTCACCCGTGTACAAAATCCGCGAATATTTCGCACGGATACATTATTCGTTATTCGCATTATTGTTGATTTATCAAAAATGGCTCAGCCGATTTCGATAAAATTTAAATGGAACTAATTTCAAAGTATACTCTTTCCAATAAAAAAAGAATTATTGAAATAAGACAACTATGAAAAAAGTTATGCGTGGTTATACATAAAAAAATATAGGTACTCATCGAATTGTATACCTCCTCAGGTGGTTCGTCGGTCAATTATAAAAAATTAAAAATGTGTGTCATTTTTAATGTTTACCATCCAATATGTATCAATGGATTTATAAATTTATGGAAATCGGACTACTACGAAAAAAGTTATGCGTGGTTATACATAAAAAATATAAATATACGCGTCGAATTGAGTACCTCCTCTGGTTCGTCGGTCAAAAAATATATAGAATAATACCTTATAATAAGCTCTAACCGTGATAGGATTTTAATATATTATCTTTATAAAATTCATAATAGCGATAAAAGGTAACTTCTTTTAACTTATTGCTTGAAAGTATTTATTTTATATATTTTAAACTTTCGTCATAACATAATTCCAATTGCTATCAATTTCCACGAACTATCTATTTAAATTGCTTAAATTGCCCTCAAAAGCTGAAATTTATTTGGTTCTCAAATAAATTTCTTCAAAGGGCCGTACTTTCGACTTGTAAAATAATAAGTACACAATCTTCCACTAGCTTCATTAATATTAATTGAGTATCTCCGTATAATCTAGATAATGCTGTTAGAATAAATTTATTTGTGCCGAAAACAATTTCGTTTGCCTACCATTTGGCATAGCAACTAATAGTCTATATCTATACTCTATAAAATTTAACTTGATCTCTGCGACAGCTGTCAGAAAAATCACGCTTATGAAGTCCTGAATTTCTTAATAGTACAGACAGTACCTGTCAATGTCATACTTTATGGGCATACCGATTAGTGATGGGCGACGAATGATCGTGACCACAGAGTTTTAGATAGAGTTTTATTTAAAATATCGATAGTTATACTAACGATATTTTAAATAAAACTTAATTTATCATTAATTTTATTGTATATTTTAAAATCATAACATTTTTTACATGTGTAATTAAATTAAATACAATTATATGTTACATTAGCATCGATAATAGTGAAAAACGTCGATAAATACTATTGTTACATTATCATGAGTATTTAATTAATATCATAACATTATTTACATGTGTATGTGGTCGTCACGGACGATTTACTGTATTTTACCGGGTGGCATTTTCTAACTGAGCGCTGCCGTAGCTCGGATGACACGTTAAATTGTAGGTCCCGGTTGTTTTAACCGTTTAGCCATGTCAGAGGCCTTCAGGCGGCCTAAATACTCTGACACCAGGGCTAGCCTCCCGGCCTACATGAACTTACTTACTTACTTACTTTTGTCAATATATTATTTGACATAATCTAATGAATTAATCAATCTATTATAAGACGATCGTTTGAATTTTAGCGCCAAATATTTAAATTATAAACTAGTTCAAAGTGGCGCTAGTGAAGTAACTTTGCGTTGTCGTTCCTGTCGACGTACATTCATAAAACAATTTAAATTACAATCTCATTTAAAAAATAATAATTAAACCTATAGAACTTTGAAGTGGTAAATAACTTATTGAAATAAAACATTAGTATTAATTTATTTTAGGTGAAACTTGTGTGAAAATAATAATTACATGAGCTAATGACAAGACAAGGGGCTTCATCATCGCCAAAATATTGCGTAAGTTGAAACATAAGCTGATTGTAAAATTAATTTAAAAAAAAAGAGGAATGGCAGATCATTGTTTTGAGCTTGGAAAATAACTTCTTATTTTTGGTTGTAATCGTTCCATTTTTAGTATTTAATCAATAAATTGTAATTAATGGTTTCTATTTGTATTATTTAGGTTCCTGTCGCCGAAAGCAGCGGTGGGGGATATCCATCATGACCTCTGAAGGGCTGTACTTCTACTGCACTGCAACTTCTCATGGAGAAAACTTAAGGAAAAACTGAGAAACCTTTGAAGATATTAATGCAGAGCTATTTCACAAGAAAACAAGCCAGGTGATGTGTTTTGTTTGTTAATTGGCAACGTAATGTGACGAGATCGTAATATTTCACTTCTAACCTCAACTTTGTCCTTTATCTGATTTGTGATTTAGAAACGAATAAACTAAATATTACATGCGGCTGTGGCTGCCTGTAAATACTTTTAAAGTGCTACACTCTCGTGTTGCATCGAGGAAATGTTTTTGATATAGGTAAAGTATGAAAATTGCAATAGTCTTGTTACAGAGTTTTCTGCCGGTCTTTAGCTGAGAACACAGTCGCTGGCATAATAATGCCAGTTGATGCTGTTGACAATCCATAAGGTTTACTTCTGTGGTCTTTACATTATGACAATATAATTTATCTTTGTTTTCCTTCATAAGCATTCTCTGATCAATTTGTATAACACTCACAAACAGACAATAAGTCACAATGAAACCTAGAAGACCTAATTTTCTTTTCGGCTAATTTAGAGTTATAATTAACTAGCTACTTGGCCCGGCTCCACTCAGCTATGAATAAATTATTGGTATAAACCTTTTGAAATAAATAATTTATAAGATAGTGGAACCTGCATTGCTATCTGTTGTATAGTTTAGGCCATATAAGAGAAAATAAAGGGACACAGAAATATAGACTGCTTTATAATATGTTGTGATATTGTTATAGAACTAATGCGAGTTGTTTTTCTGGCAGAGAATAAAAATGAATGCAGTTCTACGCTGAAGGCTCGGAAGTGATGCTGCAGTACTACACTAGAGCAATGTAAGAATGCTTCGGAGCATAGGTACTGTCTGAGCTGAGTACTGTCTTCAATTCCCCATGCAACATGATCAGCTTCGCTTTCCTCGAGGACAGAGAGCCGATATTTAACAGTGGATTTTATATGTTATGAATAAGTAATAGGTAAAGGCTAAATAATTTATTTTGTTCATGTTTATTTTTGATTGTTGTAATAATGCCAAAGTAACTGTTGGCTGACTATCTTACAAAATTATTTTTAATCTAGAATAATATTACAATTTTACTGTTATGTTGGTTGTTGCAATGGAAGAACTGAAAATTAATTATGTTGATATAAAGTGCCTCTAATAAAATAGGGTCAACCTGTCATGGCTGAACTATCTGTCTATACTGCTATAATATTATCTTTCTAATCTTATATATAATATATTGGTATCAATTTAGTGGAAACGTCCTGGTCCAGGGTTTCTCAAACTTTGGGTCATGACCCACTGTCGAGTCGTCGGCAAATATTTGAATGGGCCCTGCCTGTAGAACAATACACTAACCGATCGAGCAAAAGAATGTTATTTCATGTTGGCATTGGTTAATTTTCCTAGAGGTGGTGTAACGAGTTTGTATTTCAATTATCATGTGCTTAGATACGTCATTACAACAAAATTAAAATTATACATTTACAGAATATTTATAACATACGGTAAACTTATTTAAGATGAGTTGTAGTCCAGTCAACTTTGGGAACCACTGCCCTAGTCAACTAACTGCAGTACCTAGACTGCCGTGATATTTAGTTTTCAGTAAATAGAGCTGTAACTGTGTAATGCAATAGAGGAAAATATCAAAAGATGTTTATTATCAGTCTACTATTACTAGCACATAATTATCATTATCATAAATCGTGATATTAATGCCCAAACATTAAAAACTTATAGACCTTATAATTGATAAATAATTGAATGTAAAAACAATGTAATACAATATTTCAAGATCAAATACTAATCACTACATCTATGATGCTCATAAATAAATGTAAAATGGAAACCAAAGAGTTCTGTTTAGCCGACTTCACATAAAGTAACAAGGTTTTCACCTTAGATCTTTAGAAAAACTGATTTTATCGAAGCTGTGTTGATATTTTAAAGGTGTGATCGTATAAACAGTACTGATTGTCATTTCCTTATTAGGCGTAGAGACATTAGATTTTTGACACAAATGAGTTAAAAGATAACAAATACATAAATCCACTGGCTGTGAACTGATTTCACATTATGTAATTTTCAGCCAGTGGCTTTTCTCAAGCTTTAACAATGTACTTATTAAGATTTAAATTAAATTCATGGGTCCTTATAGAATTTTGCTCTGGAAATTAACAGGGCTTTTACACATTTTAAGTCTTAGTATAACGGGTGTGTTTTCATGTATTAAATTAAAAAGGAAATTATTAAACTTCACTAAAATATAATTGGTTAAATATAATTCATAGAACCAATTGATAAAATATTTTTGATTTTTTTTATATTGTAAAAAAAAAGAAATAAGATAACTTAGTGAATACGTAATTTCGTCGAAATATAAGAAGTTTATGCCTGTAATAAGTAATTCAGTTCTGTCATAGCCTTGCTTTTCAGAAATAAAACAATGTAGGGCTGAACGCCAAAGTAGAATTTAATTTATTATATAGGTGTGTACTTGAAATGATTTTAGTTTTCAGAGTTTTGTTCTTCTGTTTACCTAGTTCAAGTTATTATTCTTAACATAACTTAAAGTTGCTCTTTTACATTCAAATCGCTCATTCTTATAACTTTGCGCAATTTTCAGCAATATACATTGAACAACAACAACAAAGATCCATTATTGCTCATATTATGTCTTATTATAATGTTAAAGTTGGCATTTGAGTTAGACCTGCTTTTAACTTCTCTACAGTAAAAATGAGACACTGATTCCTGAATTGTAAGTTTAAGGAAAGCAAATCCAAATCAGAATTTCTATCAATATTTATATTCGCTCACCCCGTCTGATAAATCTGCGATTGTTATGTCATCACTTATTGAATTTTATAATTTTGACTTAATTACTATGTTCGTTTGTTGGAAATCTGTCACCTTCCCGTAAAGGCGACATATTCATTTTGTTTTTGTTGTTATTTTTATTATTATTTGTAGATACGCCGTTCTAAAATCCTTAAGATAATAATTGCCTTTTAATCTACTTAATAACCATTTCTTGGCTGTCAGTTATATTTAGTAAGAATTTAATTATTGGCCTTATAACATATGTAAACAATAGAAATAAAAAAAAAAAATGTCGCAAAAGTTTCAATGATTTTAAAAGGACTTAACTCATTCAAGGATGGTCGAGCAGTTTTACATTCTAATTGTTTTAGTGGCTTGGTTGGATTAATACAAAATATTTGAGGTTGCTCATATTTTCAAAAAAAAAATTTATAACCATGTAAGTTGTACTAAATTAAAATACTAAAATAAATACAGAAATAATCTGTTTAGGATAGATATTCGATTCTTGGATAAGATGATGTTTCATTTCAGTAATGCAAATATTGTGAATGTAACTTTTCTTGTCCTTTAAGTTAATGTGTCAAGTGTAATTTTTGTTTATTTATATTGCCGCTCTTTTGATGTTATGTTAAATGCAACCTAGTAGGTAAAAATTCTAGGTAAACCCTGATTTTAAATTTTATGTGAACAGTATATACAGTGGAAACTCCAATATCCGGATTTTTGAATATCCGAATGCTCAACGACACTAGTTAGTCCGGTTAATCGAGTCTCCACGTAGATTATTTTTGAAACTGATGTAATTTTCGCAACCATGATTTTACTAAGCATATAGATAATTTATTGAGTGATTACCTATAGAGCTAAAATGTAGAACACGGATGATATTTTGTAAATGATCAACAGATAAAGTTCAGATAAATCTCGTTCTAATCTTAACCCGCTCTTATGCCTTTGGATGTCTTTGTTATAATCTTTAATATATCGAGAACAGCCGGCTGAATAAGATAGACATGCCATATCTGTTGTCTTTCCGGTAATATTTAACGTATTTTCGCAACGCTTGCGCTGATATATGTATGATTTTTTTTACGTGATTCTACTACTTCCTTATCCTTGTCTTCTTTCCTTATTCCTTCCTACTGATTCGCCAAAGTGAGAGATCGGAATGGTTGAACTTTGGGCTTCCTGGGCAAGATGTCATGTGATGAGCCTGGGGTCAGTAGTTCCTTTTCCTTCATCCTCTTTACTGATTTGATGAGCGAGAAACCGGAATGGTGTAAGCTTGGAGTCGTTGACTTGATCGGTGGTACCTTTTCCTTCATCCTTTGTACTGGTTTGATGAGCGAGACACCGGAATGGTGTAAGCTTGGGAGTGGTGGTTCACTTCCTTTATTCTTTCTGATTTGAATTTGAATATATCTATCCGCGTTTTGAATATATCTAGCCGTGTTTTACTTTTCCTTTTTGTTACTTAAACTTACAACAAGACAACAGAACTGGCAGTGTTACTTCCATTTGTTGTATCGAACATTATTTGATTTTCTATTACAACTCCATGCATCTTAAATTTCCTTATTCTCTTCGTAACAAAACTAACTAATTAATCTATTGTTCGCACTGAGAAATTAACATTGAACTATCTATTAATTATTACACTTGATGTTTCACAGTTAAAATAATAACTGTGATTTTGAAATGTTTTAACATATAATGTAACGTTATGGTAGTGATAGTTTACTGACATTGTTATTACTATTACCCCATTTGTGAATAATTATTATGCAATCTTATTAATTAATATTAGGGCTGAGTTATATTGTTATTTAGACACATTTCCTGATGTTTGTGTTTTTCTTCATTATTCAATCAAGCTGTTAACGTAATAATTTGGTTGCATACGCTTTAGAAAGTAAAATGTATTAATGGGTTAAGACAGTAACGCTACATTATTTCTTGCATTGTTTATTGAACAACAAATTCAGATTCATATGACCGTGTGGTCGTAAAATGTTAAAATAAAAAAAAAAAAAACAAAACAACAAAAAACAAAAAAAAAACAGATTCTCTTCCGAAATTTATTTGTGTCTCACACAATGCAGTTTTGGCGTAACGTTTCATTTACGAATAAATTCCGTAGGTACCAAACATGACATGTGAATATTATTAATTATAAAGAGGATAAAAATGAAGTTATCTAAGACATTGTAAATTTATTCATTAATTGAACATTATGAAAAACAAATAGAAAAATCATGGAAAAATTCATTATTTATAACCATATTATATTAGAACTTTCCAGTACTGTCTGTGTTTGTAACATTGTAAGGTGTAATAGTTTTACGCTCTTTCTTTGTTTAGACTTTATTTATTTGTTTTAATTTTGTTTTAAATTGTTTAGTTAAGGTGTTGATGGTCCTTGTCGATGCATTTGACATGTTATTTTCACGTATTCTGTTAAAATCGCAGAGTCGCGATTTGAGCAGAATGGCCGTGTGGTCGTCACGGACGATTTACTGTATTTTACCGGGTGGCATTTTCTAACTGAGCGCTGCCGTAGCTCGGATGACACGTTAAATTGTAGGTCCCGGTTGTTTTAACCGTTTAGCCATGTCAGAGGCCTTCAGGCGGCCTAAATACTCTGACACCAGGGCTAGCCTCCCGGCCTACATGAACTTACTTACTTACTTACTTTTGTCAATATATTATTTGACATAATCTAATGAATTAATCAATCTATTATAAGACGATCGTTTGAATTTTAGCGCCAAATATTTAAATTATAAACTAGTTCAAAGTGGCGCTAGTGAAGTAACTTTGCGTTGTCGTTCCTGTCGACGTACATTCATAAAACAATTTAAATTACAATCTCATTTAAAAAATAATAATTAAACCTATAGAACTTTGAAGTGGTAAATAACTTATTGAAATAAAACATTAGTATTAATTTATTTTAGGTGAAACTTGTGTGAAAATAATAATTACATGAGCTAATGACAAGACAAGGGGCTTCATCATCGCCAAAATATTGCGTAAGTTGAAACATAAGCTGATTGTAAAATTAATTTAAAAAAAAAGAGGAATGGCAGATCATTGTTTTGAGCTTGGAAAATAACTTCTTATTTTTGGTTGTAATCGTTCCATTTTTAGTATTTAATCAATAAATTGTAATTAATGGTTTCTATTTGTATTATTTAGGTTCCTGTCGCCGAAATGTACATACTTGATCTTAAATAATAGTAAGTAAATAAAATCCAATTTCTCACCTTCAACAACTCATTCGATTTCATTACAACATTGTTCGAAAATCGATTTTTTCCACCACTATCTCAACTCTAAAAATGTAAATCTTGTATGTTAATGTCACTGTCGCAGAGATCAAGTTAAATTTTATAGAGTATAGTTGACAATATTTTTTGACGTCTCTCGTAACAGCTAAGCATAAACAGAGACAATTAACGAAAACAAAAATAAAATCAACTTAGAAATAAAGAACGATCGAAAAGAGCGATCTGGCACACCGGATGTTTTAAGACAGTGCACATTGCCAAAGAAGATATGACATTGCTAAGTCGCGGCTGTCAGTGCGCCCGATAGTATGTTTCGAGCTTTAATCCGTACCCAAAATCTTTATACTGAGCGCCACACAAATGGGCAGATGAGATGTTAGATGGATGTTAGCCGCAGATGACACTTCGCCGTGATTGGCTAATTATTGCGCATGTGTGCACAATTCCAACGCCGCCTGTCGTAGTGCGTAGGGAGCTAAGTATACAAGCTTGAATCTCTGAACTTGATTAACCAATTTTAATTATTTTTTCAGTTTATCCTACTAATATTATAAACGCGAAAGTATGTGAGGATGGATGTATGGATGTTTGTTACTCTTTCACCCAAAAACTATCGAACGGATTGAGATGAAACTTTGCAATAATATAGCATATATATCAGAATAACACATAGGCTATAAATTATAATGATATATTGCGTATGCGGGCGAAGCCGCGGGTAAAAACTAGTGAATCATAATTTATTGCAGTATTCACTAATCATAACACTTTTAACTAATTCCATACCAGTCAACTACCCTATTCTATAGAGCGAATAAAACTGTTAGCTATGTAATATACTGACTGAAGCTCACAATGAATGAATCAATCAATCTTTATTGCAACATATGTGGTATTACATGTAGATCTTAAATAACATGTTTTAAAAGCTATACACATATGACCCTATAAGGGTTTGGCAATGTTAATTTATGTAATACTAGTTTTTACCCGCGGTTTCGCCCGCATACGCAATATATCATTATAATTTATAGCCTATGTATTATTCTGATATATAAGCTATATTATTGCAAAGTTTCATCTCAATCCGTTCAGTAGTTTTTGCGTGAAATCCATCCATTCATCCATCCTCACAAACTTTCACGTTTATAATATTAGTAGGATTAAATTCTCCTATTTTTATTTAATTAATGTCATAATCATTATATTATATTCTCATATTCGTCGTAGGTACATTAATAATTTTACGTCACTAGATAGGTAATGTCATTTTTACATTAAAATAAAAAAAATATAAATTATAACAATAAAATAGTAAAAAACAATAATTAATACGCCCATTTATAAACATGCATGCGGCACGACGCTATCCTCAAGAATTCGTCAACCTCATAAAAACTCTCGCATACTAGCCACTTCTTCAACTGCGCACAGAACCTCTTATAGGTATGGTAAATCAATCAACATTACAGTTACAGTTTACAGAGGATTGAGTTTCGCACATATTTTGGCTAACTTCACACACAGTCGCCAAGAAGTTTGATTCTGCTTATGATAATTGTTTTAGGCCGACTCAATCTTAATGGCGTCTGCGAAGTTAGCTACAAGCTGTGCAAATCCCCACTCATCAACGGCGCTGGTTATACAATGTGTTTGTCTACCGGTGTCGGAGCCTTAAACGGTGATATATATGGCAAATTTTGAACAACTTTTACTATGAGACCAACTCTGAAAACGTAAAAAAAACTGCTGTTCCATACGATTTTTGATAGACTTTCGACAAAAAGCAACAAAAAAACAACATTAAAAAAAGAATTGGTGTTCCATAGAAAAATATCGTTTACCCGCGGCCAAATGTATGAACAGCTGATTTTTTGTTGAGTTTTGACAAAAGTCGCAGTACAAAAGTTGTTAGTTTTGATGTACAAAATAGGCCCCTGAAAGGATACTAATTGTTTAGAAATAACACTGTATATTATATACTACTTGAGTGCTTGAATGCCTACATACTTACTTCATCAAAATGTCTAGCATGTCAGATATCATACAAAAAGCTTAGGTTTACAGAACTTTTAATTTTTTGTTTACATAAATAATTATGATGGATGATAAGGCAACTATGTTTTCTGTTTAGGTCATTTTTTACCAACATTGCAATTCATATTTTAGCTACGCTTATATAAAACAAAAACACAAACTTAACAAGATGATTAATATAATACCTACTTTGATTTGGATTTACTAAATGCACGCAGATAAAACAAAAATCAACTACCTAATACGTTAAAATACTTTCTTACCTACGTTGTATATTTTAACCGATTGTTCAAGAAGTAGATTAGTCATTAAATCGTATGACCAAAGGACATCCACAAAATGTATGGAGGCTGGTATAATAATAATCAAAAATTCTAACCACAACACTCGTTACATTTCGAGAAAGTTCATATTGTTCAGAGTCTATTACATCAGTTAAAAATATAAAAGATCCCTCCGATTTTTTAAAATTAAAATTTTAATTTATTAAGATAAATAAATTTATTTGGCTCAATAGGTAGTTTATCTCTATCAACCCTAATTAAGTAACTTCCAAATTGTAAATTAAAGTATTTTTACCAATTAGACACACATTTTATACTATATATAACGGGAATGAACTCACGTGTGGGGATAGTCGTAACGACTATAGTTTCGGTCGCATTCGGCGACCTTTCTCAAGTTGGCGAGTGCTAGCACGCGGAGCCGTCTCGCAATGCACTGCGGGCTGCGGCGCGTAGCGCTCGCGATGACAGCGGTTGCGGTGGTGGTGACCTCGGTACCACGGACACTGATAAATAGAGCACTAAAATTGTGTAATTTTGAATACCTGGATACTGAGCTCGAACATATTAAAAGTGTGCTGAGCAGTAATGGTTACAAGTGGAAACAGAGCTGGCGGCTGGCAAACGCATCTCGAAGGACACGTCCGGCATCGGTTGAGAGAGTAGCAACGTATTTGCCATATATTAAAGGAGTGACGGACAGAATTGGTAATTTATTACGCCGAAGGTATAGCATTAAGACCATCTTCCGTCCTCCGGGACAACTAAGACAGTTGCTACGTTCTCCTAAAGATAGAGACCCTTTGGGTGTCCCCGGTGTCTACATGATCCCGTGCGATTGCGGGAAGTGTTACGTCGGAGAGACAAGAAGAAATGTTTCTACCAGGCTCACGGAGCAAATACGTTCAATGAAAAACTTGGATAGGAATGGTTCCGCGGTGGTAGAACACACTCTCGATTCCGATGCACAGCACTTCATCAGATTTGATAGAGCGAAGGTGCTAGCGCGAGAGAAGTTTTTCGTGCCCCGTAAAGTTAGGGAGGCTATTGAGATTAGCAGACGCCCTAACTTCAATAGAGACGGGGGATGGATACTGCCACCGACGTGGAAACCGTGTCTTCAGGGATCCAAAGGACTTAACCGTGGAACTGGTGGAGACATAGTGAGTTCAGTGTGCTGGAGTATCCCCGACGTATACCAGGATACCGACGAAGAGGATATTCAGTGCGCGCCGACACAACAATCCTCTCTACCCGCCCCCGCCCCACCACCGCAACCGCTGTCATCGCGAACGCTACGCGCCGCAGCCCGCAGTGCATTGCGAGACGGCTCCGCGTGCTAGCACTCGCCAACTTGAGAAAGGTCGCCGATTGCGACCGAAACTATAGTCGTTACGACTATCCCCACACGTGAGTTCATTCCCGTTATATATAGTATAAAATGTGTGAAAACCACGTTAATTTCCATAGTAAAATAGACACACATTTTAAGTGTTTTTGTCACATTGTAACTACTAACTGGTGTCACTGGTAGGTTATAATGTTTAATTTTAGCAAATTAAGAGATGAATTTGGAAGAATCATCTACGTATGGAAGTAAAATAACGATAGAAACACTTAAGTATTGCTAAACTAGTAAAAATAAAAGGCTGTATTGTTATTTTTCATACAATTTATTTTTCACATTTAAAAAAAAACGGAGGTATGGAAAAATCTAAATTAAATATTTTTGAAAAGCCCATAAAACAAGCTTTCAAATGATGTATATATCATCTTGGTTCGATTTTTCTCTGAATAATATTAAACTTGTGGTCGTCACCTTTATGGATGATTGAGATGTGCAACTGCTTACTCTCTATTGTTTCACACACACAGATTTGTTATTTGTTTATTTTATTTCACAAATATGTGGTTCAATTTAGATTAAAAAGTAAACTTTTTCATTTACTTAGCACAATGATTCGTTTAATCCAAGACAAAGGTCAAATAAAAAGATAGCTACTTTCAATTAGTATAAAACTATACTTATAAAAAGTATTGCTCGCCCTAGAGCTCAGACTCTAAGGCCACATATACCAGACTTCATTCATAAATAATCCATACTTTTTGCATTGAGGTGGATTTTATTTTCAAGTTATGTCTAAGCTGTACACCCACGAACTACTAATCCCTTCTTACAAATTACATCTACAAAAAATTGCGCAAAATACTTGCTGGTGGGAACTCTACAATCTACAACGACCAACGTAGGACTCGGGAAAGTCGGGAACTATATCGTTTTCACTAAAATATATCTACAAACATAGGTACTTGTTGAATGCAAGCTTACTCGAACTTTCAGCTTCAGTCTGCCTCGACGTGCTGCGTTGTGAACACGCGCGGATCGGCATTTGCCAATCGCGACAAAAAAAATACTTTACGAGTGGCCAGTATATTGGCAAGAGAGCTTTCAAACTTTTCAGAACGGGACTGGCTTTTCCCGCGTTCTAAAAAATAAAATAAAAGCTTTTGACAGTGACATTTAATTTTTTTTAATAACTTAGTGCTGTGCGTTTTGTTTCGGACTTTCTCCATCGATTCTTTTGAAGTGAACTAAAAAGTTTATAATGACTGCGAATTAAGTTTCTGTACTTGTAGTGCGTGTAGTGGAGAGTTTTGGTTTTTATTTGCTGCAAGAGGAGGTATGTACTCGTAGAATATTCATTAGTTATTTTTTCACATCAATTTGCACGCATAATGAAATCAATATTTATTTTGTTTGGTTCTGATTAAACCAAAAAAATGCGAAATTGTCGGATGATAAATTATGATGATGCTTTATGTAAGTAAGTTTATAAATAAATATAATCTATTCCATTGCGATTAAAGGTTAATTTATGCATTTTTTCGTACACCAATTTGCGATTTGCGAATTAGGCAAGTTGGTGGCCAAATATAACCCTTTTCTACATAAAAAATAATGACTATTTTTATTAATTTACCGTTAATTAGTTACTTCTACTAATTTTTATTTCAATTCGTTTAGGTTGAATGGTGTGTTACTATACTTACGAGAATATACCTACTTAGCTAAATAATATCGCCTGCAGTGAAAGTTAGTTAACAATCATTGCAAGGTAACATGGTAACATTGCGTAATATTATATGCAGTTATTACAGTATTATTAATAAGTACGAGTGATAAAAGAGGATTTATTCTTGATTTCAAATACTCATCCTACCCTTCCTTCTCCTTGAATCCATAGCTGAGATTTATGTCACAGAGCTATTACAAATAGAGAGATAGCGGTATTGTCGCTTGAGACAATTCTCAACCACAAAAATGTATGGAAAATCTAGCCCATGGCTGTCAAAACTGTCAAATATGAATTGGAAAATGACATTACTGAGACAAAAACGCGACAAAATCGAGATATTTTTTATATCTCTTTCTAAGTCATGAAATATTAAATCATTGCATCTCTTTTTTTCTTTTCTCGATCGACCACATTATCCCTCTGGTATCTCTGTGATTTATGTGGACATCCTATTTCTCCTCTTATACATCTTATCATAATGAATGGAATTCTTGGAAACCAAAGATTTCCTGCTAAATAAAAATACCTACCTACAAGGAAAACTCTACTTTGTAAGCCCGTCAAAACCAAAGATTTCCTATGAAATACTCTACATAGCTACCATTTAAATCTTCTCATATCCAAACCTGAAAAAAGCTGGTACATACTTAAATACGCGTCTAAAAACTTAGTGTTCTTCGTTTCCATTTTCCTTGATGTTTCAAACTTACGATAAAAACGTTTCTTTATTCATAAATAAATATTCAATGTGAGTTAAGCACGTTACGTACCTACCTAGAAAAGAAAGATGACTGATCGCTGACAGTTTGACATTCAAAAAGCAACAATAGAATAAGAATTTTATAGAATATTTTCTGTGAGAGTCTTCTTCTAAATTCTGATGTTTCACATATATTATTATAGTTCAGTAGGGTAAGAATATTCAACGTGCTATGGAGAGGGCTATGCTCGGAGTTTCTCTGCGAGATCGAATCAGGAATGAGGAGATTCACAGACGAACCAAAGTAACCGACATAGACCAACGGATTATCAACTTGAAATGGTAGTATAGGCAGGGCTTATATATAGGTCGAAGAACGGATGGCCGATGGCGCCGTAAAGTTCCCGAATGGAGACCACAGACGACCAGGTTCGCGGTGGATGCAGGCCGCTTCCAGCCGGCCATATTGGAAATCCTTATGAGGCCTATGTCCAGCTGTGGACGTTCTACGGCTGATCGATGGATGAATGGATCGATGGAAAAGATTCAAACCCGGGGCCTTATTTTGTAAGCGCTCTGACGTTCGGCTTCGCTTTTCCTCCCGCTCGCTCTCGCGGCGTGGGTAACTGGCGCGAGCAGGAGAAAAAGCGAAGCCGAACGTCAGAGCGCTTACAAAATAAGGCCCCCGGTCCCGTACCAATGAGTTCTTTTTTTTAGATACGGATTTATTCAACACTAGCTTATAAGTGAAGCCTATGTTCAACAGTGGACCATTAAAAGGCCGGTAGGGCACCATAAGCAAAAGCTTTTTAAATTTTTAAGGCACCGCTGTGAAGAGTTACTCCCCAGAGCCTTAACCCAAAAAACGTCTCCTAAAAATACATGACATGTATATTTTTTTTAATCTCCTTTTCAACCCCTTATTTTGGTACCATACTCGAAAGGATTGGTAAAGAAATGAACTAGTTACAATTTGGTGCCAAAACTCCGACATTTTGTTTAAAGCTTGGGTTTTTGATACGAATCTAACGATTCTTTAATAGTCGACATCCACCCAACATTTTGGAAGATAACTACATAGGATTAAAGAAAACAAACAAACATACAAGATACTCGCGAAAAACAATACCCTTTCTTGGCAATCGGGTAATAAAGCAGCAGCAAAACCTAAAAAATGCAGCCACCACAATTGCATCAACCTACGCAATACGCATATATTACCTATCTACCATGCAAATGGTTCCATTCAGAGTGACAAAAGGAAAACTGACAATGGTTCCACAAAGGCGCTGCACACCGATTTGAACTTTATTGAACGCACGTAGAATATCAAAATCTAATTGCGTTTGATCCACCGAAAATCAATTAGATAACACCTCCATAATCCAGGCTCAATTTCGATATGAAGCTTTCATTATTTTGATATTTTTTATCGCTGATAATTTTCGTTACGCTAATCCTTAGGGAGCGGAAAAATATTTTCACAGAACAACTCGATGTTTTTTTGTTGCGTAATGTAAAAAATATTTTCGTTGCGTAGAAAAAGTAAGTAATTTCAACGAATGATTAGGTTTTGAAATTGTGCTTTGTTGGTTTTTAAAATCGATGTCATTTTATGTGTTAAATAAATATAAGCAGAAAATAATAATGAACCAAAAATATTAATACTATTGTAAAAAAAAAAGCGTTGGGCGCCTTGTCCCATAACTTTTCGTAAATTGAGTACCCCACGCTTTTTTTATTTACAATAGTATTAATATTTTTCGTTCATTATATGTATTCGTCCTGCCTATATTGAAAATTATTTTACAATTTTTAGTTTGATTTGCTATGGAAGCGTGTTTCTTAGTTTTTTTTAAACTATATTTATTTTTCACTTTTTAGTAATCGATAATGCATTGTCTTGCCATTGTCAAGCAAGCAAGCAAACCAATGAAAAAAGAATCAAATGGAATTGCTTTAACTACGAAAAAAACCTGCATACCTACACGACACAACATGGCGGATTAGTATTGTTACTACCACACTACACTTATCGATTTCGCCAGTTTTCACAGTAAGTACAATCGACACAATATGGCGGACCAGGCACGGGCGTCAAGTCACGAAAAATATAGACACTATAGCGAAACTGTGCTGTATAATGTTGGTCTATTCTTATTACGTACATTTGAAAGAGACGCCGATATGATTATTATTTCGGTTTTTAAACTATTATATGTCAAAGTATCTGAATGTCATTACATCATTTCCATTTGATTCTTTTTTCATTGAATCAATCATACAGGTGAAACTATTAAAAACGTGTTAAAATGTCACGATAGTGACTTACGTGCTGAACTACTTTCATGAGTTTTGAAATGCACTTTTTTATTTCGTATAGGATTACGTTTGACTACATATTGCCTGATGTTAAGCAGTTAAGTATATGCGGTCTAGGGTGTAGCACGCTTTCCTAAAGATACCTATTTACTCGGGATTTGACGACTTGGGCCTCGGTGGTGGTGGCCCACGTGACTTCTTGGTTTGTTTGTACTTGCAAAATTACCTGCTCCATCTGGAAGACACTGCCTTTTGCAACACAGTTTTAAACTAACGCAAAAAGCAGAGCTACTTAAAATTGTGTACCTAGTGTAAGTTTATGCAATAAAAAATTATCTTATCTTATTCATAGCCGAAATGAAATAAATCCCTTCATTACTACCAATAGGTATTCATTGAGTTTGTTGCTGAGTTTTGAGACTCGGCCGGTGTGTGAGTGTGCGACAACTAGCCTACAACATGTACCTACGTTCAATTTTAGTTCGAGTTTCAATAGGTTAATTTGGTTTTCTCTTCGATCTCCGATGGGTTAATTTAGTCCTCTCGAGCCTCAACTACCTTTGACCCTCATTAGGCTGTCAACGCTTTGAAAACTAGCAGTTAGCAACTAATTTGGAATATATATGGCTTTAAGTGTTTTGGAGTTTTCAATTTCGCATTAAATAAGGTTGCCTGAAAGAGATCGCATTAGTTTTAAGCCACTTTATATTTCGTTATGTTTTTGTATTTTATCGATGTGGACAAAAAAGAAACAGATAAAAATGAAAATATTGAGGGGGCTAATGGCTATGTATTAGGTACAACTATTTAAAATGCCCGCCTATGTATAATCTTCTTGTCTTGTCTTGTATATAAAAATGAATCATAGTTGTTAGTCTAGTTATAACTCGAGAATGGCTAGACCGATTGGGCAAATCTGTGGAAGCTAAGAGAAGGTCTAAATTATGAGAAAATATAAAATGTAGTGAGTAATATAATAAAAACATGAATTTAATTTTCCCATACAACATGTTCCAGTTGACAGATGGTGAGAAGTTCACCGGGTTAGCTAGTAATTTATAAATATAATCCGGTAAATGTAACTCTCTTTTCCTAGCTAAATTTTCTAAACAAAAGTTAGAGACACTATTGAGTCATACATATTAGGGTACAGAGGCCCTATTTTTCATCTTCCAACGCCTGGGAACGTATACGAAACTTTGACAGTTTGTATGAAGAATCTCTGTGTCGTCTATGGAAATCTCTATGTTGCGAATACTCCATAAAGTGCGTTTCACGAAACAAGTCCCGCGGCAAAATGTGAAACTAATTTTTAAAGATCGCCCTGACGCGTATTCTGTGAGTTTTCTTTCAAGAAACGTGCTCTAGTACCTATCTCTGTACGAGTAAAACTAGAGTCCGCATCACGACTAGAGTCCCGAAAATAAGTGAAACTATTTTTAACGTTTTGGCCATGCGATTGTGGCGACGAGTCTGGGGGACAGTGGGGGACTTCTTTCGTGAAACGCACTACAAGTTCCTTATATAGTACCAAGTCGTGCGAAGTTCAAAAAAGAGCCCCTGAAAGCTTTGCATTCGTTTTGTTAAATAGACTAAGAACCAGACTAAAGGGTTATCCAACATTTCACAAGTTTACACATTGAAATTCTAGAGCTAATTATTAAGAAGCCTATTTAATTACAATTAAAAACATACCTTCGACCATCAAAATTGTAATCGGCTGCAAAATCAGATCGTAAAATTCGACACCGGTAACATAGTAACGTCCAATCCATTATTGAGTTATTGCAGTCATAAAATTCTTTACGGCTTAGCAGATCTGTTGAAAAAATGGCCTGGTCTCTGGGGTCGTTATGGTTTAATGGCCCAACTTGGCCCAGTTCGGCCGGTCAACGAGGTGTCAGCTTAATGATGCATGGGACTTGGTCGAGGAAAATTACTTGCAAGGAAAAAGTGAATACAGGTCTTCGTTGCGAGCAGTTGGGTCGCTTTTTCAAGTGCTATGTGCATTGCATAGCTTTTTTATGTACTCGTAGAATAGGAATAGGGCTCCATTTGACCACCAACTCGCCTGATAGAAAGCGAAGTTGTAGCCGAAGATGGAGTATGTAGATATGAATTTTCACGTTTATTACTGTCTGCTTATAATAATCTAAGTTGCTAAGTAATTTCATACCATGGTAAACTTCATTATCATCCTCATAAATTAATGCAGCTTTTTTATCTCTCTACTAGATATACTCGTAAGCTTAACTTCTGGGGAAAAGGCTCAATTACCCTCCTTCCTACCTGAAATGTGAAAAATTCCGTCCCCCGTTATGAAATTAACGTTAGATTGTTAAAAGGTTTTATAAAATAAAAAATTGCTCGTCGCGCTCCCGCTGATTATTTCATTTTACATATTTACATGTGCCCTTTAGCGAAACAATATCGACATTTTTGTGCGATATTTGACCCTTCGACCCATTGCACAGAACAGCACTTCAATAGGTATATTATATACCATTGAAATACTGGTAGGTCCAGGATATGTAAACCGTTTAGCCATGTCAAAGGCCGTCAAGTGGCTTAAAAACTGACACTAGGGTTTGCTACCCGGTTTATACAAACTTATTGAAATACTCAGTTCCGCTGCCATGAGTTTGCGGTGGAGATGTAACAGAAGCCTCAATGGCTGGGTTGATGACTCTGTAATCAAGTGCGATGGATACGGAGGCGACTCCATAAGTGTCAAAACAATTTTGATGCGCTATCACTATGCAATTATGACGATAGCACTTATGCATTGTACCTATAACCACAGACCATGTAAGCCACAGACTGCTCCTACGAGCTTGTTTGTAACAATGATTTTAGTGTTTTATTCGCCCTGTTTTATTTTGTGACGGAACGAGCAAGGGTTTGTGTTTTTTGCACTCTTAGTGCGAGTAAGTCGAGTATTATTGCGCTCGTAAACAACAATTTCGTATGGAAATGAAAGTGCGCCGACAAAAAGCACTGTACAGTGTACGTAAACTGTACTATAGAAAATTGGTAGTTTACGCCAACTCTATATACCGCGTGAAAAAACTCGATCAGCTCACGTTGCGGTCACATAATTTTGGAATTTACAAGATCAAAACTTTACTAATAATTAACTTTACTAGCGAACACAAAGAAGCACTTGGCAAGGTTCCTATCTCGCGTTTTGACAGATAATGTTTACGTTCAGATTTGTTCTACGAAAATATTTATCAGTGTGACGGTTAAAAATTAAAATATCTTAAGGAAACCATAGCGTGCCTAGTACTGTAATGTATCAGCCTTTTTATAGTCCACTGCAGGATGTAGGCCTACCCACGAAGGGTGATTGGGCCATATCCACCACGCTGGCCCAGCGCGGGTTGGTGGATTCGCATACGCCATCAAATTTCTTCTACGGAAGTATGCAGGTTGCCTCACGATGTTTTCCTTCACCGAAAAGCCAGTCCGTACATAAATTCCAAAGAACTCATTGGTACGGGACCGGGATTTGAACCCACGACCTCACGATTGCAAAGCGGGTGTCACTATCTCTAGGCCCCACGGCTTTGTACCTAGTTACTATCGTGAAATCAAAAAATAATGCCAATCACATAATTTGTTTTATAAAGTTGCGGCACTGATTTTATTCTCTTTATTCTCTAAAATCTTAATATTAATCTTTTTACTACTCTCAATCGCTCTATTTCTTAGACATTTTATTTGTGCCTTGATTATAACGTTTCCAAATTATTGTTCACTAAACAACGGAATAATATCTGACGCCCGGCAAATGGCATGCCGAATGCATCTTATACGTGATTTTTTTACGAAGTGCATTATATAAACTTCATGAGCAGTCCACTGTCTTAATTGTCTTTCCCTAATAAGTACCAACTAATGTGTCTCACTTCGCTTTAGGATCGTATACCTACTGTCTATTTTTTAGTATCAAATGTGCATGCAACTCACGTCGACCAGTCGTTAATATTTTAGCTATAAATGCGGTCCTCTTTTAGTAGCTCGGACACTTAGATGAAGACTTTAGAAGTATAGAAGTAACACTTGATAAAAACAATGTAGTGGGTACTTACGTCATTAATGAAATATTTAAATAGGTGTCATTGGCGCTTGCAGTTTAAATACGAGTAGAGATGATTTAAGTAGAGGTTACAATATTAGTCATAGAAATCTGAAGAGTCAATGATCACAATGTTTCCTCGATATGTTAATAAACAAATAACTTTGTTTAGAGCTTAAAGTTCGTGTCGTATAAATATTTTTCTGCTAAGTAAACATAATCGTTTTGCGCATAAGCTTCTTCTTCTGCTTCTTCTTCTTATTCTTCATTTAAGCTCTATAATAATAAGTAAGAGTGGCGTAGGCAGATAGTTTTGGTAGTTATCATTTAGTTATCCATATAAGAAATGAGTGGGTGGAATCAAATTATCCTATTCTATAACGCATTCTCCTAATGTATCCAGTGAAAAAATATGCGACCAATGTAGACCGAGATCCCACCGCAAGAATATCCCGCTCATAGCGTGCACGCTACAAATCAATGTTTTATTAATTATATGAATAGGAGAATATATTTAAAAAGGGTTGGCTTGCGAAATTTGGCCGCAAGTATTTGAAATTTATTAATGTTTAATTAATTTGTAGGAAAATATCCTTCATTTGTTTTTTTTTTCAAAAAAATGTATTGAATAAGAGAATACGTATTTACCTGGTTGCCTTGCAAAATGTGCTTAAAAGCCGTGGTGGTCTAGTGGTAGTAACACCCGCCTTACAATCGTGAGGTCGTGGGTTCGAAACCCGGTCCCGTACCAATGAGTTCTTTGGAATTTATGTACGGAATTTCACACCACTGACTTTTCGGTGAAGGAAAACATCGTGAGGCAAGCTACATACTTCCATAGAAGAAATTTGATGGCGTATGTGAATCCACCGAAAAAAGTCAACAAAAGGCTCCTGAGTTTCTTGGAGAAGAACAATATATTATCTCCAAACCAATACAGATTTTGCTCAAATAAGTCTACTGAAGATGCAGTAGTGGCTCTAGTTGATCACGTAACCGAATGTCTTGACCGAAACCTAAATTGTGTAGCCATATTCCTCGATATGGCCAAGGCATTCGACACGGTTTCCTGGAAAATACTGCTCCGGAAGTTAGAACTTCTTGGTATCCGTGGCTCAACGCTAAATTGGTTCCAGTCATATCTATGTAATAGAAAACAAAGGGTTCGGTTATCGAATAGTTACAGCGACTATACCTCCATCTCTTTCGGTGTCCCCCAGGGCAGTGTCCTCGGACCTACCCTTTTTCTCATTTATATTAATGAACTCTGTCAGCTCAAGGTCAACCAGGCCAAACTATTCACCTTCGCTGATGACACAGCACTAGTTTTCCATGGCAAAGGTTGGACGGAGACTATGGAAGCAGCGCAGCAAGGACTATCAATTGTAGCCCAATGTTTGCAAAAGAACCTATTAACCCTTAATGCGACCAAAACAAAGTATATGACCTTTTGTATTACTCAGCGAACATATCCAAGCTCTAGTTCACTTCGAATTCACTCTTGTTTCCCCCATGCCAACGAGCCGTGCACTTGTCCTGACCTCGAGAGAGTTACAGCAACAAAATATCTTTGTGTTACCATCGACCATAGACTCAACTGGGAAAGCCAAATAAACAATTTGTGTGCTCGATTACGAAAAATGTCACATATATTTAAGAAAATAGGTGGAGTGTGTGATCCCAGTACTCTTAGAATTTTGTACCAAGCTCTATGTCAATCCATTCTAAACTATTGCATAGTGTGTTGGGGGTCCGCGAACAAAACATTGTTTATAAAAATTGAGCGTGCCCAGAGGCTGATACTTAAAGTCGCATACAAGAAGCCATTCCTTTACCCAACAGTCGAACTATACAAGGAGACTAAATACTTAACGGTTCGGCAGCTTTACATTCTTGCAGTGGCTTTGCGGTTTCATAAGACAGCCTTAAACACGATCTCCCAAACAAGAACAGTGCGACGAAATGTATGGTCAACCCCTCGAACAAGAACCACTTTTGCGCAGCGTTCATTTTATTTTAGAGGACCATTCTTATACCAACGTATCGACAGCTCCCTCAAAATATTGCATACAACGCGTTTTGTTTGCAAAACTAAAATCAAGACATGGCTGTCTTGTTTAGATCGCAACGCAACTGAAAACATACTAATGATCAATAGATAAATATGTAACCGAAAACATTCTAAAAATGACTCCATAGGAATATCTGCCACGTTAAACACTCTTAAAAACACTAAAATCTCGTCCCACCTTATCCATATCTATCAAAATAAAAAAATAATAAACACGCCAGTTGCTTCAAAGTATTAATTAAGCAAAGCCCTCACTGTACAGACACACTCGCAACATACACCCACTCACACACCAACATGCACGCTACACACAAACATTACGCAATCGAAAAATGGAAATTACTTGTACTTTTATTTAAGTAAATTACTAAGAACTCATTGTTAAGTCACTTATTTCATTACATTAGGTAATATTATGAGATGTCTTATCTAAAAGCGGAAGAGACTAAATCTCACGACACAGGACCACCCTAGTGTGAGATTTAGGGTTCCACTCTGGAAGTTTGTAAATTTAATCTAAGTACCTACCTACTAACATTACTTTAAGCATCATCAAGATTTACTAACTCCAAAACCTGTAACTTTTTGAGCAAAATAAACGTTATCTTATCTTATCTTACCAACTCGCACTGGGCCAGCGTAGTGGATATGGCCCAATCACCTTTCCTAGGTAGGCTTACGTCCTGCAGTGGACTGTTTAAACTTTAGATAGTCCACTGCAGGACGTAAGCCTTTAGATTCTAAAGGCTGGTACAGTGTACACTATGAGCGGGATGTTCTTGCGTTGGGATCTCGGACTATAATGTATCTAGTGAAAAAAATATGTGACCTTTACGTCATTTTCAAGGCTATGTAGTTGTCTTGACCGATGTATCAATGGCCTAGCTATTAGCCTGTTGGCAAGCTTCTCGCTCAACACAATATTGCCTCTAGCTGCTTTGGCAGCGTATATTTTCTCTGTCGAGTCTGATACTAAATTAATTCATTCGTTAAATAAATATCGCGCGTTTATTCAACAAAATCGAGAAAACCGAGCTCCAATTAAAATGGCGCACCACATTTCACATTTGATATTCGTGATTTGGTATCGCAATTCCCATCTCTATTGTTAGGTCCCTACATGTCACTGTCACGCATGATCGGTAGCAACGGACGTGACGACGTGACAGTCTCATTTACAGCACTCCGGCGGTGTGGACAGCAAACTGAATTCCGTTTTCAAAATGAAAATGGTTTTAGATATTCGCGGTGTTTTGCAGCTATATAATTCGGTAGTGAGCATGACAGATTAGTTTATGACGTACATAGTAGTAAACTTTTATGGCGAAATTTACTACTGCGCATTGTTTCATTTTCAAATTAAAACTGCGGCTGTTTGGGATATTAAAAACGACGGAAAGCTTATTGATGTGTCACGCTGCCTGCTCCGGGATAATGTATGATTGCGAGTCGTGAACGTGGTAATTTTATTTTAATTTTTTTCTGTTTAATTTATGAAATTACAAAAAAAACCTTACAAATGTATTTTATGTTTAACCTTGTGAGCAACCAAACATAATTATACATTATTTCTACTTATTCGGAAAATAAATGTATATCTTACATACGAAGCTGACATAATTATTATCATTAATATACAACGTGTAACAGAACGGTTCAACAATACTTAAACCACGCATGCTCAGACATATTTAAAACTTACCCCATAAGGTCTCACAATCCTCAGTATGTTAGATTACGAGATAAACCAAGTTAAAGTTTTGCGTAAAACAACCTGATGTCAACCCTAAACTTATCAGCTGACGGACTAATAATAAGTGTAAATAAAGACTAATAAGTGTACAGAAATATTTTATTTTTGCCTACAAAATCGTGGACGGGCTATTACACACAAACATTGTAAGTAGGTACGTGGTCATAGGTACAAGTTACAAGGTCATAGATTGATTTACCTAACTCATCTAAACTCCCTAGACTAGAACATGTTGTAAGTACTACCTGTTGCATAAAATGATTACATCGTCTATGTAACAACCTTTCTGATGAAGCAGGACTGTAAAAAAAGATTCACAAAGATATTTTTTTTGTCACTCATACCTATTTGCATGTAGTCGTGTGACATCAGTCATTGGCCGTGATATTTTAAGTGGCGTAAAACCTGAGAATAGGTCTTAGCACTCGGCATATTCTACCAGCTCCAAGTCATGTCAAAATAAAAAATACGTACCTATTTACCTACATTACAAGATAAATTTATTTGTTGTTAGCTTAGCTTTAAAAAATACATCAAATATTCTGGACACGACACGAAAATACCTAGATGTTATTTTAACTGTAAAAAGAGCGAGACGAAAGCCAAAGTAATATGAAAGTTCAGAATGTTTTATACCTAGCTTTTGCTAGGTTCTCTCCCAGATACATACATTAAAATTATTATTTAATGTCATTAAAAAAAGCCGTGGTGGTCAAGAGGTAGTGACAGCCGCCTTACGATCGTGAGGTCGTGGGTTCAAATCCCCGGTCCCGTACCAATGAGTTCTTTGGAATTTATGTACGGAATTTCACACCTCTGGCTTTGCTGTGAAGGAAAACATCGTGAGGCAACCTGCATACGGCCGTAGTAGAAATTCGATGGCGTATGTGAATCCACCAACCCGCACTGGGCCAGCGTGGTGAATATGGCCCAATCACCCTTCGTGGGTAGGCATACGTCCTGCAGTGGACTATTTGAAAAAAAGGCTGGTACAGTAAAATACTACATTCAAAATAGAAATCACGCGTAACAATAGTTTCCAAACCAAAGTTAGAGCATTTCAACTACGCATCTGTATTTTTATCTTTATGATCGGCGATAGTCCACGTGGACTGGCGGCGTTTGCACACACGAGCACACACGAGCCGACAAAGAGCATAAACAAACATCGCCAGCAAATCACGAATCAGCCGCCACTATGGCGGCTCTTTTAGCAAAATTAGCTCCGCCCCCCAAAAATATGTTTTTCACAATATGGGTTCCGTACAATATTTTGTTCTACTATTTTTTTATTACGGTAAAATGTTGTCTGAAGCTTTGTTATTTAGTTTCTACTACATCCATCCACCCATTTATCAGACATAGGACGTCCACTGCTGGACATAGGCCTCGCTAGCTCGCTCCGCTCGCGCTTTCTCGAAATGATTTCTTTTCTTTTGCTTATTTAAAATGTCGAATCAATTTTGAAATAACGTAAAAAAATATGTTTATAATAGCTTCAGTCCACCCGAACATTACGGTATCATCGGCCATCTATCCATCCAACAGCCGAAAGACTCCACTGCGGGACATAGGCCTCCCTTTGGCTTTCCAATAAGGCCAGTTGGAAGCGGCCTGTATCCAGCGCGTTCCTCCGATCTTTATTATATCGTTAGCCCACCTGGTCAGTGGACATCCTACGCTGCGCTTGCTGGTCCGTGGTCTCCATTCGAGAACTTTACGGCCCCATCGGCCATCCGTTCTTCGAACTATGTGCGCATCAAAAAAAAAACTTTCACTAAAAACGAAATTCAAAATATGAACACTGAACCCTAAAATTTTGATTCCAATTTTAATAGAAATAATAGGATTTTTTTAGTCAGTCGCCCTCTGACCTTGCGGAAATGAAGACGTCTATCAACTCTTTCTACCATCGCGATGTCTCGGAAGTCTAGGATACCTAATAATATTATACAAATGGCAACTACGGTGCCGCGCACGAGCTGACATTTTGAAGAAGGCAGGCCGCTTTCTAATCTAACCGACGCGGCGCACGAATTTGGCGTTCTTTTCTAACTTACGGACTTCTTAGACGGATGTGTACGTCTGCTCAGTACCTACTGGGAACTTTCACGAAGGATGACCCGGTGCTCGAGTTGGTTCAAATCTCGAGACGCGCAGTCTGCAGCATTTTGAAGATAGCCCAAGGACCAGCACGCATCGGGCAGAAGCGGCGTTCTACATTAACCAGATGGAGGTCTGGAGGACATTTAATACTTAGCGCCCGCGCATTATGCGCGCCGCGTCAGCGACCACCTGAACGTGCGGTTTCCAGGACGATGAATAAGACCCAGGGGCGTGGTGTGCTGGCCACCAAGGTCTCCGGACTTAACGTGATTAGACTTTTTGTGGTGGTACATTAAAAATATTGTTTATTCTGTGCCGTGCGACTCCAGTCCAGGAGAGATGATCCCTCGTATCGTACACGAAATTTTGAGGTGGTGAACGTGAGAAAATCTATGGCTCGTCGTGCCTACGTACTCGGTTGTGCTGCGCGCGAGGAGGTCAGGATTTCGAGCCTTTCTTTCGACTTTTATTAAGTTTTTGTGGACGCCACTGTGTGTGTTAACTGTATAGGTAGGTACCTAGTTGTTATTTGTAGTAGGCAAATAAAAATAGTGAATTTAAAATATCTATCAATTTGTTTTTTTTTTCTATCACTTCTGAGTGCCCATAGGATCTAATTACCTAGGTAAGTAATTTTATATGCCAAAGATAGGGTAAGTACCCACATGTACCTAGGCTGCGCCACACAAGTTGGCGGATATGAAGCCAACAGCTACAAGCTGCACAATATCCCATCCTGACAGAAGCTCACATAAAGCCGCACGTTGATTGGCTTTTAGCTAACTTCACATCGTCGGCCAACTTGTGTGGCGCGGCCTATAACATTTGTTTACTTTCAAGAGTGTCAAGAAACCTTACAATTAGGGTAAGTAAATAGGTATTTGTCAAAAATAGGATACCTAAATTGGTTATCTACTCTGAAAATTCCTAGGTACTTACATATTTAAGTTACGCATTAAAATAAAACATTGAGTAGGTAATTATGGAACTAGATACCTACAAGTAGGCCACGAATTTTTAGCTGTTTTTAAACGTGAATTAGGTCTCGACTAGGTCTAGGGACTAGGTCTAAGAATCTGTAGGTAAGTAGCTTCCTTCAACAGCATTACGTAGCCTAACTAGCATTTCCTTGTAGATTTTGAACCTAAAACTAAAAAATAAGACGCCACGGCGCGTTCGCGTTCGTTTGTTGTTGGCGTGCGGCGCGGGCGACTTCATCAAACCTTTCGAGGCGAGGCCGCGCCCGGTCACCGACCTCACTACTTTAGGGTTGTCCAAAATAATTTGAAAAAATTATTTTTTAGTTTTGTATGGAAAAAATAAGATGACTTTAGAAGTCTAAAATTCATACAGGTGATTCGTGACTGGATATACATACATGCCGTTCAGTATTGTTGAACCGTTCTGTTACACGTTGTATATTTACAAAATTAATAAGTCGAACCGACTACCTCCTCCTTTTCGTCAATCAGCTAATAAAACTAGTATTCAATTGCCTCCGCCGCGTTCATTCAAATAATTCGAGATCAAATGAATGTAAAACGACTTATGGCGTACAATTTAGACTGATTGATCACGCAGCGTGCGTGTCCCGCTTGTCACTACGAATGATTTCATACGTGATTCATTATACACGATAAACAATATGGATCGATGTTTGGACTCATTTTAACTTCAAAGCTGCAAAATGTTTTTCATTCACTGAATTCTAATTAATCGAAGCGAAGCGAAGATCTTTGTTTTAACACAATGATTTTGCTTTCGTCTGTCCAGATGTTGATTTTCGTTTATAGGTTGCATTTTTCAACAAAGGACATGTCCTCAAAATGTATGGAGGATGGTATAATAATAATCAAAAATTCTAACCACAACACTCGTTACATTTCGAGAAAGTTCATTTTCTGAGTCTATTACAACAGTTAAAAACAAAAAAGAACCCTCCGATTTTTTAAAAAAATATTTTGAATTTATTAGGTTAAACAATTATTGTATTGGTATTGGTATTGGGCTCAATAAGTAGTTTATCTCTATCAACCCTGATTAAGTAACCTTCAAATTGTAAAATAAAAGCATTTTTACCAATTAGACACACTTTTAGAGTGTTTGTTTGTCACATTGTACCTACTAACTGATCACACTGGTAGGTTACAATGTTTAATTTTAGCAAATTAAGCGATGGATGTGGAAGAATCAGCTACGAATGCAAGTAAAATAACGATAGAAGCACTTTATCATTGCTAAACTAGAAAAAGTAATAAGCTGTATTGTTATTTTTCATACAATTTATTTTCCGCATATAAAAAAATAGGAGGAGTGAAAAAATCTAAATTAAATATTTTTGGGAAGCCAATAAAACAAGCTTTCAAATGATGTATATATCATTTTGGTTCGATTTTTCTCCGAATAATATACCACTTGTGGACGTCACCTTTCTACAAACATTGGCACACAGGTTTTTTGTTGATGCTTTCACTTGTCCAGATGTGGATTTGCAACCTGTAAAGGTTGCATTTTTCAACAAATTTCTACTAAAATTAGCACACAGGTTTTGTATACTAATTTTATTACATTATTTTGTAATCGGCATCAATATGAAGAAATGCCAAGTCGATGATTGTCGGCGATTTTTGATTGGGGGGGATTTCCCTTAAAAAAGGGAAGGGAGGTAAATTAGTGTCGCTCTATTTAACAGTTGATTTTGATGATATTTGGTAAGGTTGTTTAATGGGTCAAGAGCTTATGAAGGTTCATTTAAAAAGATGTGTCCCGAGATCTACCTCTCAAAGAAGTAGGTACTACTTGCACCTACTCTAAGTCTGGTTACTAATATACAACCTTTATCGTTATCGTCATCATTTTAACCATAAGACTACTGCTGAACATAGGCTGCTTAAAAATAAGTACTACAGAACTCTAAAAGGTTTACACATAACCAACAATATTATAATTAAAAATATCATTGTAAAGATAGTACACAAGGTAAAAATCAGTTGTTTCAACGGCACTGATCATAACCGGTTTACTCAGTAAGTTTTTAAGGTAATCCACTCTTCACTCGTCTATTTACGAAATGAGAGAAAAAAATGAGTATGATTTATGCGCTTGCATGTAATAATTAACTACCAATGTTAAAATTAAATCATTGATAATAATAAAATCGTAAATTACAATCGGTTAGTGTATCTGTACCTACTCAATTTACCACCCTATCCATATTTAACTTTTAAATATGAGCTTGGAACAAAATGCTCATAAATTAAACTCAATTGCAGGTAGATATAGTCATACTTTTTAGACCGTCATGTTATCAAAATGTATGTACCCTTTTAACAATTAGGTATATTGTTTTAAAATGACCATATAGGTGTATTTAGCCTGAGAGTCAAACTATATTTTTAAGTTGCTACTAGTATTAGACTGTGTTGTACTTAGTAGTTAAAAAAAATTATGTTGATAATAAAGAATTTTTAAACAAAAAAACAACAACCCTATCCATATGCTGTCAAAATAAGTGGCTGTAAGAAGGGAAAGCCTGCCATTTATTTTTTTTAATTGATGTTTCCACAATCCTCAACCTTGGTACATGTATATGTACAGGGTGATTGGTAAACAATTAGCACCCGTTTAGGGGCTTATTCTGTACATCAAAACTAACAACTTTGTTCGACTTTTATCAAATCTCAAAAAAAAAGTTGTTGTTCTATAGATAAAATATCATTCACCCTTGACAAAATGTAAGGAACAGCTGTTTTTTTTTTGAGTTTTAACAAAAGTCGCAGAACAAAAAGTTGTTATTTTTGATGCACAGAATAAGCATCATAAAGGATGCTAATTGTTTACTAATCACCCTGTATGATATGTTAGACTACTTGATTAAGACTATAAAAATGCTATACGACTCACTGGTAAGTTACGCATAAAAGGACGACTTTAGTACTCTATTTCAAGATGGGGCACTTTTTCTAAAGATCGTAAAAAAAATCAGCGGTTCCATAGATATTTGGTTGATATCGATGTCGAATGTCAGACTCATTTTCGGAAATCGATGATTTGTATTGGATAGAATTCTAGTGGTGAATTTATGCGCTGAAAAATGAAAATAAAATAAATAATAAATAAAATATTAGGGGACATCTTACACACGATCTTGACCCCAAACTAAGCAAAGCTTGTGTTATGGCTGCCAGAGACTGATATACTACATATACATATTTTTAAATACATACTTAAAGAGATAGTACCTAAATAACACCCAGACACAGAGCAAATACCTATGTTCATCACATAAATATTTGCCCTGGGTGGGGATCGAACCCACGCCTCTGTGATCCAGAAGTCAGGGTCACTAACCACTGAGCCACCGAGGCAGTCTCGAGGCAAAATGATGATGACGAAGCTTTATTTTCAGTTTTTCCCGAAGGCATTTGAAATTTTGAGCCCCACAATCTTCCTGTTCCGGGCGGATATGAAATAATTTCCTCTACACTGGATATTCAAATTCTTAATGGGTCCAATAAATTTCAGGTAAACTGGTCAAAGCCAGGATAGCAACTATTTATTTACTTTGAATATTGATAGCATACGGTAGTTTGCGACTCTGAGATTGTTTAAATTTCATCATGGATGAAAGAAAGCAAAAGATACGCTGTAAAATCAGTTGTCGTGGTAAAATAAGCTCCGTTTAAGACAGGCAGCCATATTTATGAGTGTAATAAGATGACATTTGTAGTTGACCGAAGCGGAGCGAAAGTCTTCAGATTTTGCGATATATTTGGCGATTTTGCTTTCGTCTGTCCAGATGTTGGTTTTCGTTTACAGGTGGTATTTTTCAACGAATCTCGATGAAACTTGGTACACAAGTTCTTTATGTGTATTAATGGAATTTTATGTTGTCGAAAATTTTAGATTGGGGTGAATTTTCTTTTAAAAAAAGGGGGAAAATTTGCTGTCACCCTATATATAAGCCGATTTATTCCTAATGACAAAAAAAAACGTAATGATGAGTACAATGATATCCTAAAATGTTTCTGATCTACGCGTTGTGAGCGACGCCATTTTACGGAGCTTCAGATTTTTAACCTTGTATAGAGCATCCATATTTCTTCATCCATGTATTTCACTAACTTTACGGGTTAGGGAGGCTTAACCCTTTAGAGGGTCGGTTAAGCCTCGTTCAAGTAAGCCCATTAATCTGTTACCTTATTGGAACATCCTGACTTTTGCGGAGAAACCAATTTGAATTAGATTTTTTAAATATTGTTTTAACTTATTGAAGATTTGCATACCTACATGTCAAGTACATGTAGGTAAGCAAATCTACGACATTAACAATTCTACAACAGAACAAATGAGACTTTTTTCCCGACTGCTCTATAGCCTCTATTAGAAAAACAATTGGAAAATACGCATTCGATTGCTATTTTCTTTTAATTAGTGAGTTCAATGTAGCCCAAGGGCTATGATTGAAAGTTTGAATTTTTTTTGCGAGATCGTATAAAAAAAACGAATTATTCCAGTCTGTCCCCCGGATCTGTCTCCCGGGGAGAGAACGGAAGAAAAAAATCAGAGGATGTGTAGAAAATACAAAGTAACATGCACTTGTAAAGTTCGTCATCATCTTTGTCATCCGTAGGACGACAATACTCCTCTATGGATTTCCAATAAGAATAGAAGCGTCTTGGATCCAACGTGTTTCAGCGTGCTTTATCAGATTATTGGTCCTCCTCATCGGTGGCCGTCCTACCCTGCGCTTGCCGGTAAGTTATTAGTTACAAACACTATTTGGAGAGATTCTACTAGTGATATTCCTTGAACAGCGCTCGTCTTGAATAGGTACTTCCCCCCTAGAGAAACGCGAAAAGAGTAAGTAACCGTGTTTAGAATTCTCAATGATGTTTACATAAAGCAAATTAAATTTTCTGATTCAATATCTCCGCAAAACCCGAGGCGCTTGATAAACATCTACTTTTAGCTCCTAATTTTGTGTTATTATTTATTTATCTACCCGTTATTTATTACTTTGGCTATATCAGAGCTCTTAATCGGGAGCAAGTAACCTTTTAAAATAATAATACAGATAAGAAACTGCGTTCTCTAAATAAGACTCGTTTTTCTTGTTTTATATAATCGTTTCGTACAAGAATTTAGCTAAGCACGCCTTTATTTATTTTTGGAATTATTATTTATTTTTAACACTTAAAAACCGGATGGTCCTAGTAAAACTCATATATTTTTGTTGTTTGTTAGTTTTTGAGCGGTTCATAATCAAAGCTTCTTTAACATAAGCCGTAGGACGTCTATTACTGAACATAGGCCTCCCTTATTTGTTACATGACTGGTTGATAGCGAATTGCAAAGGTACAGCGTCGGTAAATTAAGTAAGAAGCGCGTTTGCCCATGGTCTAGAACTTTATGGTCATATATATACCTAGTCAGGTCATAAGTATTGTCACACAGTAAAAAACTTTTCTTTTAGAATGCTGGCCATAAAAAAGTTTATTGAATTCGAATTTCGAATTGTTCATGAAAATAAAAATGTAGGCTTTTTAGAATTTTACTCATTTTTAAATATGGAGTGGACGCTTAAAGAAGACCGTGTTGCAGCTATTGCGTTGCATCGTTGCGGTTACGCGCCAATTCAAATTTTGACATACTGAAAAATTTGAATATAACCAAAAGATTCGTTTATCGTACCATCAAACGATACAATGAAGACTCTAGTGTAGATGACAGGTCAAGAAGTGGTCACCCTCGGTCTGTTAGGACTCCAGCAGTGATAAAAGCTGTGAAGGCGCGAATTCAAAGAAATCCCAAACGTAAGCCGAAACTGTTGGCCCTTCAGATGGGGTTAAGCAGAACCACGGTAAAAAGAGTGTTAAATGAAGACTTAGAGCTTCGGGCATATCGAAGAAAAACAGGACATTGTTTAAATGCTCGTCTAATGAACCTGAGACTGAAGAGATGCCGCGCTTTGTTGAAGCGGTACGCGGGAAAAAATATCGGGAAATTCTTTTTTCGGATGAAAAAAATTTTACCGTAGAAGAGAGCTACAACAAACAAAATGATAAGGTGTACGCACACAGTAGTGAAGAAGCGATCAACCGTATTCCGCGTGTCCAACGAGGTCATTTTCCATCCTCGCTCATGGTATGGTTGGGAGTTTCTTATTGGGGCTTAACAGAGGTACATTTTTGTGAGAAAGGTGTAAAAACGAATGCAGTTGTGTATCAAAATACAGTCTTGACGAACCTTGTAGAACCTGTTTCTCATACCATGTTCAATAATACATAGTATGTAACTATGTATATATACACAGTCAGGTCATAAATTCTGTCACGTTTAATATAAAATAATTGAAACAAGTTTATTCATTATGTAACCATTTATATACCAAAATGAACTTAACAAAACATAGATTCTTATGACAATAAAGTTTATTAAATTGACCTCCGTGATTTTGAATTATTTTATATTAAACATGTGACAGAATTTATGACCTGACTGTGTATATATATACATAGTATGTGTATATATATAGGTATATATATCACATTGATTTATCACTTTTGTACCATAGGCATGTCTTGACTTCTGCCATTTGAACTTTAATTGTATTTTTATTCTACCTATTAATTGTTTTGTTCTGTCTTTATAATATGTATGGTTGTCTAATAAAGTGTTATTGTTTCTTTGTTTATTCTATTGACTTCACAACTTCTAATCCGCTAAGTTAAACCAGCCACTTCAATTTTGATTACTGATACCTACTTTCACTCATTAAAACCATCACGTTTAGTACAGCGTGCATTTCGCACTGCAATCTCTTTAATGGCGTCCTCAAACGTGACTCGTCTCGTTTTACCACTTACACAATATCTTGGCCAAAGAATACTAGCTCTTACCTACGTCTATTTTCTTAGCTGTATAATGCCAAGATTCTATAACCAGCTGAGTTTATGCAAGCAGCTGTATCGATAATGTTTTGAAAATAAATAAATAAGTAAATAAATAAATAATATATATTGGGGGACATCTCATACACGGTCTCTGACCCCAAACTAAGCAAAGCTTGTGATATGGCTGCCAGAGACTGATATACTACATATACATCTTTTAAATACATAAGTACTTATAAAGATAGTACCTAAATAACACCCAGACACAAAGCAAACACCTATGTTCATCACAAAAATGCTTGCCCTGGGTGGGGATCGAACCTACGTCTCTTTGATCCAGAAGTCAGGTTCACTAACCACTGAGCCACCGAGGCAGTCGAAGGAGTCGATAAAGATCTTTTATAAACAAAACAACTGACTACAGCCATCTTCAAACCAGATCAAAACTCAAAACCTAGAAGTATCACGAAAATGTGATTTTCTGTTATAGTCAAAATCAAGTTATCAAGTAGGTAAGCTATTTGTGAAAATGTACACAATTTCTTATTGCTAACTGAAACCACTAAAGCATTCAAGAAGGACTAACAACAAATACATTAAATATCTGCAACGATATAAGTAGTGTTGCCATCTGGATAAGACATAAGAAAAGTCCGTATTTTTGTATAATAAATCCGTACAACTACAAAATCCGTTTTTTTAACGCGAATAAGTCCACGCTTTACAACCAACTCGCCTGATGGTAAGCGACGTTGTGGTTGAAGATGAAGCACGCATACCTAGAAGATATATATTCACTCTGACCTTAAAAAGCTTTACAATTTTGAGTAAATAGCGGCACAAATTCCAAATACAATCCGTATGTATTGGGTACTGTAAATCCTGTGTTCACCAAAGTGGCCTCGTCAAAATCGCAATCGCAATTGACAATGTGGAAATATAAAAACAGCAGTATGTATAAAAATAATAGCATTGTAAAACAAGCTATGGTATAAACAAATACTTGAAATATCGAAATCGGGCCATTGTGGTGAAATTTCAGATGACATTTAATGGAATGTGGTACGAATAATAATACGCCGTCAGTGAGTGTCGACTCCGCAAATCCTGATCCCTTGGGGCTTAATGAGACCCCTGACTTCTTTTCTGCCTAAACCGACCGGCTTGGTGTAGAGGCCGCAAGAGCTAAGAACCTAAGGTGAAAGTATTAAAGGACAGAACGCCGAGAGTGGCGTCAGTGAAAGCGCAATTGACACACCTATCGACACCCTAAGCCGTCCACACCAATGTTGCCCCTCCGGCGCCAAGTGAAATAGTGCATCGCCAATATGCTCGTTTCTACTTGCATCTCGACACTCTTATTACATTCTGCTCAAATAGTCAAGCCTATTTGAACAGAACCGTCGAATAGATTGTCCAAAAATATTAGACACGTATTTTTTTTCTTTTAAATTTGTCAATTAAACAAAAAAATATGGAGATATAGCCCGTTAAAGTTCCGCGGCTAAATGTATAGACAGACTACTAACAAAATCGTAGAAGTGACGTCACGAGCCCCCACTCCCGAACTTTGAAAAGGTTCATATTTGTCATTTGTTGTTTGATTGACAAAAGAAAAAATAATTAGTACTTATCCAATATTTTTTGATAATCTAACAAACGGACTAAAATTAATAATGTTTTTCTTACCCAGTCATCATGCCTATTGAATAAGCCATAGCATAAAATATCCGAAATCCGTATAAATACGAATATATCCGTATATATGGCAATACTGGTCGACAGTAAATAATATCCGTAACTACGTAACTACAGACAAAAGCCCTATTTCCATCGTTCATCGGCGCACAAGTTCATTCAGTACAGTGTTACATAAACACAAAACAACACGCCAGCATTCGTACGTTAGGATTGTTTACGGCTGGCCTTCTGAGAAAAACTGATTGAGCTATATTGAGCCGTAAATTAATCAGGAAATTAGTTGAAAGAATCGGGCGATACTCAGATAAAGTTACGAGTAAACCCGTTATGTAAAAAATGCAATGTCGGTAACTCTTGTTACAACTATAATAAAAAGTTGTGAAATCCAATGTAAACACAACTCGGTTAATTTATTATGTACTAGCAACCCGCCCTGGTTTCGCTCAGGTGTATGCATATAAACCTTTCTCTTGAATCACTCTATCTATTGAAAAAAAACTCCGTTGTGTAGTTTTAAAGATATAAGCATATACGGGGATAGACAGCGGGAAGCGACTTTGTTTTATACTATGTAGTGATAGTGAAGTGATCGTGATCTATATAGGTAAGTAGGTACTTAAAAGAAAGGGCATCAAAGCTGTACTATAGATGTCCATAGAGAGTTAGAGACACTACCAACTGAATAAATTAACCGACATTGAAAACTGCGTGAAAGTGGAAGATTAATAATATTAGAGTTGGTGCAAAAAGAAAAGCGTCGTAGGTGAGGTTGCCCGTGTGCCATTTTCAATGAAGTACTACTTCATTGGCCATTTTACTAATTTTGTTACGTTGTCAGTAACAACACTGCTCTGTCATTAAGTATTTGTTAATTGGTAGAGACCAATGCGGTTCTCATCAGTAGACTCGCGTCTAGCAAGTAGTCGGTACCTAGGCTACTGATTAAAATCTTATTGTTATTTCACTGTAACGCTACGACGGTCCTCTTTTAAATACTATGAGATTGTGGATGAATTGTGTAAAAGATGACCTATTATAGAGTTGAAGTAGTAAAAGATAACGAGCTTTACCGATCCCTCCTCGTCGAAAAAGGGCAAGGATATAATGATGACATTGGAAATTTATTTTATTTTATTTTAATTGGGAACATCACAGCTATGTTACAGAAATAGCTTAGAAAGTATTTGTTACAGCCAATTACTGGCTTCCACAAGTAAGATGAAATGAATCTTGGAATGATCGAGTAGACTGAAGAGTACAAATAAGTAAATAAATAGCTGTGATTGCACAAGCGGCAATCATTAAACCAGCTCCGGACAAACGGAAACAAGCGACCGACTTTAAAATCACAGCTATTCAAGAGCGCTCGAAAATTGCTTGTTAATATCTGCCCCCGACCGCCTAAGCAATAGCAATCGTAATAGCAATCGTTTATGACTTCATTTTAGTCATTTGGCACCGCCTATGTGACGTTAGCCATCAAAGTTGTTCATTCAACGATTGCTTTCGCAATCCGCACAAAGCAATTGATGGCTAACGTCACATATGCGGTGCCAAATGACTAAAATGATGTCATAAACGATTGCTATTACGATTGCTATTGCTAAGGCGGTAGGGGGGCTGCTCATTGAATCAGTAAAACTGAATTAATGTAACGAAATTAATAAAACATTTTTTAGAATTTAATATGTATAAAATTTGTGGAAAATTACACATCAACCATTTGTTTTGTTTTATCCACCTACAATTCTGCCGTGCAGCCCTTAAAACGCAGTATCTGACTTTTTGACGTTTTTGAGTTAAATATTGAACCGTAATGGGCACGCCATAAGGAATCGAATGATTTAATCGGTTTTTGATTATCGCAACTACAAGATAGTTAAAAACAAATACCTCAACGCAGTAACTAGGAATGTTTTATGCAAACTGTAACGATAAACTATCTAAAATACAGTAAGAGCAATTACTGTATTTTAATAGCTTTGTTCTCCCGGATAAAATGCAGTAAATGTCGTCATTGCTACAAAAAATCTGTTAACTAAACTTTAAAAATATGAGGACCACATAAACTAAAATGCAGTAAATAGGTAATGTACTGAAAATATGAATACTGCAAATTTAATTTTTATTACTTTTCAAAATGATTACAGTCTAGTATGCAGTAAGGTACAAAGACGTGGTGTTTTAGATAGCATCACCTATTTTTTCCATGCAGTCAAAACAAAGTAAAATGCAGTAAAGTTAATAAAACTGTCCTTTATTTATGTCATAGGTTGCTTGTTGTTGTCAATGTTACTAATTAAATTGCAGTATTTTAGTTATTTACTGCAGTATAATCGATAATATCTAACACTTACATAATAACATTTTACAACGTAAATTGCAGTAAAAGTCGTAATTACTGCATTATAATTGGTAATTTGAATCAAGTTATTGTATTCCACTGCTTTCGTGGAGTTTACTACTGCATTTTAGCTAGGAAAGACGTTAACTTTTCTGCAAATTTCGAGAAGGTTGCTTCCACTTATGTATACAGGTTATTTATTTAAAAGTGAGTGAGATATTTTATAGACTAGTGGGTTTAATGAAACTTTTGTGCCTCTTAACAAGTATACAAGCACTAATTCAGTACATATATGCTGAAACTTCGTCGTTCGTTTTAGTTATAGGACGTCCACTGCTGGACATAGGTCTCCCCTAATGATTTCCAATAAGACCAATTAGTAGCGGCTCAAATCGAGCGCAATCCTGTGGTCCTAATGAGGTCATCCATCCACCTTGTCGGTGGACGTCCTACGCCGCGCTTGCCAGTAAGTGGTCTCCACGCGAGAACTTTTTGACCCCATCGGTTATAAGTCTTTCGCGCTATAAGCTCTACCCATTGCCACTTTAACCTGCCAATCCGCTGGGCTACGTCGGTAACTTTGGTTCTTCTACGGGTCTCCTCAGTTTAGATTCGACCTCGCAGAAAAACTCCGAGCATAGCCCTCTCTATGGCTCGTTGGGCTACTTAAGCCTTACTAATAAGGTCCATCCACGTTTCTGTGCCTATGTCGGACGAGAAGACGTTACGCAATTTTCCGAACGCTGCCCAACCGATATTGATTCGGTGATTAGCTGCTATCTTGAAGTCGGACCTATCTAACTGGACTACTTGTCCTAGGTAGACGTACGAGTCAACGACTTCAAGCACCGAGTTTCCAACTGAAATTGGGGTGGGTACAACATGAGAATTATACATGACCTTTGTTTTGTCCATGTTCATTTGAAGACCCACCTTTTGAGAGACTCGATTGAGGCTTTCGAGCATCATGCTGAGTTGTTCGATCGACTTCGCCATGACCACGATATCGTCGGTAAATTGATGGTAAGTGATGTATTCGCCATTGATGTTGATGTCGAATCCTTTCCATTACAGGAGCTTAAAGGCGTTTTTTCAAAGTAGCAGTAAACAGCGTCGGAGATATTACGTCTCCCTATCTTACGCCTCTCTTCAAAGGGATCGCCTTGGAGCTCTCTTCCTGTACTTGAACCGACATAGTGGTGTTATTATACAAACACTTCAGTACTTTAATGTACCGATGGTTAATACGGCATCGTTGGAGAGACTCAAGCACAGCCCATGTCTCGAATGATTCAAAGGCTTTCTCATAGTCCACAAACGCCAAACAAATTGGCAGGTTATACTCCTTGGTCTTCTGTATAACCTGCTGCAGCGTATGTACTCGTATGTGGTTCATGGTGCTAAAACCTTTTCGGAAACCGGCTTGTTCGGGAGGCTGGAAGTCATCAAGCCTGCGTTCGAGACAATTCGTAATGACCCTTGAAAACAACTTATAAATATGGCTCAGAAGCGAGATGGATCAGTATTTTATCAATAAGGTGTTGTCACTTTTTTGAAGAACAACACCACCATGCTTCTGTTCCACGCTTCTGGCGTTATGCTCTCGAGGACTACCGGTGTGTTACGGCTGTAGCTTGGTATGGAAAAAATTCTGGAAGAAAGCAAGAAGACCTGGTGAGTGTTTTTCGGGTGTTTTTATTAAGCCGAAGAGATGCCGTAACAATTACAATATGGCTCGATAATTGTTCAGCCCAGAAGAAAATTGGTGCCCTTTGACTTTCTTGATAGGCATAATTAATAGCTATGACATTGCAGCTACACTATAGTTGAAGTATTTTGAGCCCGGACATACTTTTATGTCTGCGGACTCATTTCACCATAAGGTCGAGCAATTGTTGCAGAAAAGAAAAGTTTATGACTTTCAGGACTTCTGCCAGGCTATAGAGAAGTCGAACTCGGATAAGACTTATGTCAAACAGCTGAAAGTATCCGATTTCTTTGTTTCGCAGCAAAAACTCAAAGATCGTTCAGGAAACAGAATATATCTAAAAGATATTCCTAGTTGAAGTCATAGTAAAGAGATAAAAATACTGTCTTTGTTACAAAACAGAATTTTGATGCTGAAGAATACGGCCAATTAAACTGTTTAAAATCAAAGAAACCTCCCAAACTAGAAGTGAGATCTCAGCCCAAGAGTATACCTTCTGCCAGAAAATTAGACATAATAAATAAATTAGGGCCATTAATGCCTAAAAACCGAATTAATTTCTGGAGAAATATTCCAGTAACTACTTCAGTATTCGATGATGGTGAGGAAAACTTTGTCTTTGATAATGATGACGAGGAATCTCATTAAGTTTATCTTTGAAGCTTTTTGTGTTTACGTAGGATAATAGATAGATAGTTACTTAAAACATACGGAAGGAGAGCATTTATTTTGTTAGTATACTTAGAAGAATATGATTTTTGTTCTTAGATAGTCATTTGTGTTTTAGTATGTCTGTGCCATTATATTGAAAGATCTCATTAGTTTTTATTGCATATTTCTTTTTTTTCGTAGTTTAAGTTTTAATTACTACCTCTGTACTGTGAGTTTAATTAACCCAAATTGCTATGATAAAAGTGACTTTTATGATAAAAGTATAACAATAAGTGATTGTGTTGATTTCTGTTCATGTTGAAGTGTTGATTTCTTACTCAATCTTTAATAAAAAATATTCTGATAGACATTGTCTCTTTCTTACTCCATAAAATTAGTAGCTTACGTAATTTAGCCAATAATTATTAACATACTGCATCTACATTTTACTAAAGACACATATTAAAATGCAGTAAAATAAATCTGATACTGCATTTTAAACAGCAAAGTAGTACATGTTACGCATAATTTTGCAGTACTAACTCAAATTACTGCATTTTAATCTGATAATGCGTACTTTTTCACTAAATTTGATGTGTCGTAACAGCTCGTTTTTTGGGATCTTTTTTTCAAAATCGTTTTTATTTATCATTTAATAATCTAAGTGCGTATTTTCTCTCGTGAAGTCTTTCTCCGAATTCAGATGCGCCAAATGGCATTCAAAACATACGTCATAAAACCTTGTAACATGGGAAAAAAACAAACCAAAAAGTTTTTCGCGTTTTTCTCGAAACTGCGTTTTTGCTCATACTGCGTTTTAGAGCCTGCACGGCAGAATTAAACATTTAAATATAAAAATACGTGCCGTCGGTGCCAGCCAACCATCTTTTTCGCTCATTTATACAAGCAAATTAGACCAAGAAAGGTGAAACGAAATCGCCAATGAATGAGGTATTTGTTTGATTACAATATCATTGTAAGTAATTTCTGCCTGGTTCTAAGCATTTCTATGTATGCTCAATGTCTAAGCACGTGAGCGTAAAATATTTTAATTCTGGTTTGTCATACAAATACGTGAATAATGTATAATAAATATTTTTAATGTAATTTAAGACTATTACCATAGAAACAAATATTTTGTATAGAATACTTAGGGCCGCTTACATAACGTTCACTAAATGCGTTTAGCTGCTCTCCTAAACACATTTTAAGGAGTTAATCACGTTTATTGTCTTGCACAACAAAAATACAACCCTTTAACGCATTTGGGAACAGTGTGGATTTATGACTAAATATTTTTGTTTGTAACAAGTTTTTGCATGTCTTTCATTATTCTAAGGTTTATTGTATTGTATGTCTATTGTCTGTATAGTGTGTAACGGTGATGCGAAAAAATTATGCCCATGCCATTTGTTAGGTCACACTGCTTAATTAGAGCAGTTGGCTTGGACCCGATGATATTTATTTTTAAATAACATACAGTTTCATACATTCTATAGATAGGTACCTAATAACTGATCTTATTTAGTATCGGTCGGTGCAAGATTTCTCGCCATTAGATTTTTCGCCTTCTCACTCATTTACAAAAATAATCTCAACAGAACTGAACAGAATCCGAAAAAACGAACGTGGTATTATATTGTAATTGGTCTTCTGCTCTCTCTAGAGCAATACACAAACCAATAAGAGAACAAGTTCAGATATTCGTTTCACGCAAATCTTTAGTCAAAACTATGCGAGCTTAGACGTGCTTGACGGTTGCTTGACAGGAAATACAATTCAATACATGAAACGGAACGTGAGGGACGGTTTAGGGCACGTGGTAAAAAAGTTTAGTTAAACAGCATCTGGAGCGCCTTGTGCAAGGCTACTAAATGGAGCGTTTAACCAGTTAAATGATTTTAAGCCACGTGTTACGCAAGCGGCCCTTAGTTGATTTTTTTCTCGTGATTCCAAACTTGGCCCTATTGTAACAGTTAATCATAATTAATTAACTGCCTAATAGGTATTGACTGAATGAATTCGCTTCACGCGGAAGTCGTCTAGTCATACCTACTTATTTATAAGCTAGCTGACCCGGTGAATTTCATCTCACCATCTATCAACTAGAACATTTTGTATGGAAAAATTAAACTTACGTTTTTACTATTTTACTCCCTACATTTTTATATTTTCTCACCGTTTACACCTGCCCTTAACTTCCACCAAAATTAGCTAAATCGGTCTAGCCGTTCTCGTCGAGTGTTCGCGAGACTAACAACCACGATTAATTTTTTCATACAGGGTTATTCCCAATCAATTAGCAACCTTTTAGGGGCTTAATCTATACATCGAAACTAACAAAGTTGTTAGTTTTGATGCACAGAGGGCTAAGTGCGAGATTTTCGCTTGATCTCGATCGCGTTAACGTTTGATGTGATATCTATGGAAATGGCACAACGCCATCTTGTGTCACGTAGAGAAAACTGAATAGCTAAGTGTAAGTATTTTTTTACGGTAATGTAACGAGCAGCAAACCGATCGAACACGAGCGCGGAAACATCTGTGATTGGCTAATTCAAGCGTGTGTGTCAATGTGCTCGCGTGTGTGCCTGTGCATGGCGCGCTCGGTCAACGCGACGTAAAAGTAATTCGATTGATTTGCAAAGTGCTCGCGTGTGTGCCTGTGCATGGCTCGCTCGGTCAACGCGACGTAAAAGTAATTCGATTGATTTGCAAATCTCCCACTTGACACTCGAATAAGCCCCTGAAAGGGTGATAATTGATTAGGAATAACCTTGTAGGTATGTAGATATATTGATACTCATATTTTTGTGCGTAGCATCCTAGTAGGTAATCTCGTACATAATACGATGTCTTTGAACCATACCTACCTAGTACCTAATCTATTTCGACAGTTATACACGCAACCAAACATCAACACGAATTCACGATAGGCGCTGTTTATCTGTTTTCATTCAACGCCCGGAACCAAAAATCAGTATGGACATCTGACATGAAAAAAAAAACCGGCCAAGTGCGAGTCAGGCACGCACATCGAGGGTTCCGTACAAATCCAGAAAATTTCACAAAATTGGGAAGTAAGTTGTTAAAATCTCTATACTATAACCATCGACAAAAAAGTGTTTTTTTTTTTCACTATTCTCATCATCCATCGAAAATTACACATCGTTAAAATAATTAAAAATCTGTTTTAGCATGTGCTAATCAAGTTCTTTTATATGATGATAGGATTTACTCACTTTGAATTTTGAACCCATATTTTTTGAATTTTGAGGCCCTATTTTTTGTGATTTAAATAATAATGTTCAGTTTTCAGATTTATTCCTATATGTGTACTCTGACAAAATGCTTCTCGCCAAATTTCATAGTTTTATGTGAACGGGAAGTACCCTGTAGGTTTTGATTTTTGTGAGTGTCGAAATATGCGGTTTTTAACGACATAAACGGCTCTTACCTTTTTACGATAACTGAGAAGTTTTTCTTTTACACAACTGCAAGAGACTATAGATATACGTATACAGTTAAAATTTTAACTCGATGTCTTTACGCGTTCCCGAGATAAAGAGTCTTGACATACACACAGACGGACAGACGGACAACAAAGTGATCCTATAAAGGTTCCGTTTTTTCCGTTTGACGTACGCAACCCTAAAAATAGGTTACCGGGAGTGCTGGCCGAAGTGAAAACTTGAACATAATATGTACTATCATTTATGTGGTAAAATATAATAAAATCACACACACACGCTCGCGCAAGCGCCCTGCGCCGTCTTACGAATTTTTGATCAGGTCACGACTATAGATCTTAGCTATATGCCACGTGGCTTATAGTCTAGGCCTAGTTCTAGGTGGTCTAAAGCCTTCAAATCAGGCTTAACAAACTTACTAACGTTTCGTGGGTTCCTGTAGAGAACAAAGCGTCACATATTAGCCGAGCTCTCTCAGAATTAGCGGTTTGTGGTCGCTGCACGTACGCGTCGTGAGCATGGCTTATCTCAACAAAGCGACGGCAAAGGTAGTCGGTATTCTGTGGTTAATGTTGCTCTAGGGGTATATTTATCCCTTTTTAAGGCCGAGGGAATATATTACCCACAAAATTGTTTATTAGTTTTTCCAAAACGAATTCAGTTATTAGTTTTTTCTATGGATTAATTATCTCTGGAAACTCATTTTTTGTTTTTTTTATTGTCTAAAAAATAAATTTAAGTGAAATCTAGATATAGTTTTATTGTTTAAGGCCGAGGGAATACGAGTATATTACCCACAAAATTGTTTAATAGTTTTTCCAAAACGAATTCAATTATTAGTTTTTTTCTATGGATAAATTATCTCTGGAAACTCATTTTTTGTTTATTTTTTGTCTAAAAAATAAATTTAAGTGAAATCTAGATATAGGTTTATTGTTTGTGCCATTTAAACGGTTAGGTTAGATTGGATGCCAGTTATATTGCTTTTGTCCTAAGGCTTTTAATGTTATCTGAACAGGATTCTGATTCTCAAGTTGTCTTCTGCAATTGTCTACAGGTGACATTAATATTATCATCAAGACATACGAAGCTTCCGCCTATTAAAAATATATTTACACATTTAGGGTGAATAAAGTAGGACACATACCAAATGGTGGTATACCTACTGAGCGCCACACAAATTGAAAGATGGGAAGTTATGCGCAGCGTTCTGCGCAAAAAGCAAAAATACGGGTACGCGCGGAAGCCAGAGAGAAGAAACGCTGGGGCACACCCGCCCGCCAACCTCATGCTACCCGCGCGCTCCCTACGCCTGAGCTCACTACTTCGCAATTTGTATAGGCATTGTGCACACATGCGCAATAATTAGCGAATCACGCCAAAGTGTCATCTGCGGCTAACTTCCCATCTTTCAATTTGTGTGGCGCTCAGTATATGTGATCGACTTTAGTTGTTCGTTAATAAGCCATCACCGAGAGTTAGGTAATCTAAAACTCTAAATTTTAGAGTCAAAAAGATCTGAGATCAGGGATAGGCATTACAAACTTACCTACTAAAATTTTGTTTGTCTATAGAGAGAATGTAGCGTCACATTACCTTGGCTCCTTTTCGTTAGTGCTGAAGTTAGCGGTCGGTGCACGTACGTGCTGTGAACATAGCTTATCTAATAAGTTACGTCTAGTAAGCTACGCTAAAATAAATTTAAAGTTAGCTACATATAATTTACAGTGCAGGTGCTCGCTTTGTTTTATGTCAGCTCCTCTTTCTTTGTACAAAATGGGTGGAGTAGATGTATCTTTCTTTGTACAAAATGGGTAGAGTAAATGTATACGAAAATAAAATCAAATGTTCCATTATAACATATCGTAATTGATTTGAAAACACCGTAGTACCACATAGTATCCTACTTCCTACTAATATTATAAACGCGAAAGTTTGTGAGTTTGTGAGGATGGATCACGCAAAAACTACTGAACGGATTGAGATGAAACTTTGGAATAATATAGCTTACATATCATAATAACACATAGGCTATAAATTATAATGATATTGCCTAAATTGTTCATAATATAACGATAATTGTTAAATAAGATCTGAGAACTCTGAGAAGCTATTCTTGAGTGCGCTTCAAGAAATGTCTGTCGAATCGAACAACCGTCAAAACGTTTTTTGTTTAATTATTTTTGATTTTTTACCTCCTTGATTAAGGGTGGTAAGGTAGGGTCTCGGTTTTGAAAGACGGAACGTGACATAGTCTACTTTTTATCCCAGATAAATAAAGGGTTCCCATGGGATAGCACAAAAATCAAAATATCATGCGGGCGAAGCCGCGGGTAAAAACTAGTAAAATACTCAAAAACAAAGTCGCTTCCCGCTGTCTGTCCCCGTTTATGCTTATATCTTTGAAACTACGCAACAGATTTTGATACGGTTTTTTTTTAATTGATGGAGTACTTAATTCAAAGGGAAAGTTTATAGGTATGTATAATACACCTGTTAGAAGCCGGGGCGGGTGGCTAGTTTATTTGATAAACATTTTTTTGTTTCATGTAGGTACTATTTGCATTTTTGAGAGAAAATTCTCTGCCCCTTCTCCCTCTTTAATTTTTAAAGTAGTTACCTAGTTCATTTTTAAAGTAGTGCAAGAAAGAACCTACAAACTTTCTGAATTTATAGACCATATTAAAAACTTTATCTGAAAACTACATAGTGGGATAAAAATTTCTATACTTGTGGGTTTCTAACTCTGAGGTTGTTGTTTCACACTGATTTAGTTTTCATACTGCGCACGAGTTTTAAAACAGACACGGTAATAAGATTTTAAATTTAGATGCCGTGTAACTAACACTATAATTTACAAAGAGATTTATGTAATCAAAATAGCTATACACGAAAAAGTTTAAACAAAAAACAGTTTTTATTAATTTTTCATTCATCAGTCTCATAATCTGGCTTTAGAATGATTACTACAACAGACTCTATTTAATACACTAGGCCCAATTATGAAGGCGCCGTCGTAGTAAGGTATATTAACAATTTGGACTATTTCTGTTTCGTTGGCATTTGATAGAGAGAACGCTTTTCACGTTGCTATTTTTACGCCTTCATAATTGGAGCCTACTATATTAATTAGTAAGTTCGTATACGCCCGGTGGCTAGCCCTAATGTCAGGTTTTTAGCCGGCTGGATGCTTCTGACATGGCTAAACAAAAACATCTCCGCTCAGTAGTAAATGCCCCTCCGCGGTCACCCATCCTTAGAACTGACCGTGGTTAACGTTGCTTAACTTCGTTAATCGCTGAAAAATCCTTTTCCTCGTCTCCATGTTTTTACAATTAAATACAGATTTTAATTAAATATAGATTTTAAAATTTAGCGGGGCATGGATGCCCCGCTAAATTTTGTCGCTTGTACAATTAAAAACAGATTTTATAGATAAATGCTCTCTCTCTTTCTCTCTTATATAGTAGTGGATTTACCAAAAAGCTTTACGAAAAGGCTAAATTCTGTCGCTTTAGGTTGGCTTGCTTACTAAAGCGACAAAATTTAGCGGGGCATCCAGTTAGTAGCTTATGGCCATTGACCGACAAAACGGAAGAGGTACTTACGTATTTTTTTTTTATGTATAACCACGCATAACTTTTTACGTAGTGGTCCGATTTCAATAACTCTTGTTTTATTGGAAAGAGTATCATTCGAAATTGGTCCCCTTTAAATTTTATCGAAATCAGCTGAGCCATTTTCGATAAATCAACAATAATGTGAAAAATGTTACATCGATCCGTGCGAAATATTCGCGAATTCTGTACATGGTTGAAGTCGGTCATGCCATTTTTTGAAAAAAAAAATATTTTCTTTAATACTCAAATATAAGTAAATTGTTATAAAGAATTGTGAACTAGGATGCTGAATTGTTCAAGCCAGTACTGTACTGTACCAGCCTTTTAATAGTCCACTGCAGGACGTAGGCCTACCCACGATGGGTGATTGGGCCATATCTACCACGCTGGCCCAGTGCGGGTTGGTGGATTCACATGCGCCATTGAATTTATTCTACGGACGCATGCAGGTTGCTTCACGATGTTTTCCTTCACCGAAAAGCCAGTGGTGTGAAATTCCGTACATAAATTCCAAAGAACTCATTGGTACGGGAGCGGGGATTTGAACCCACGACCTCACGATTGTAAGGCGGGTGTCACTACCTTTAGACCACCACGGCATATACATATATGTATACAGTTTAAATTTCAACTCGATATCTTTACACGTTCCCGAGATAAAGAGTCTTGACATACACACAGACGGACAGACGGACAACAAAGTGATCCTATAAGGGTTCCGTTTTTTCCATTTGAGGTATGGAACCCTAAAATGATGAAAAAGCGTGTTTTTTTAGTTTTTTTTTACTATATTTATATTATTACTACTCAAATATTGACATAAATTGTAATAAAGAATTGTGAACTAAGATGCTGAATTGTTCAAGCCAGTAGGGACGGCATAATATTTTAATCCCCAATAGTCTACTGATGGTAAATGTACTACTTAATCCGCCGCTGCTCTCGTATAAACGTACACAAGTACATATATTGTAGCTGTTGTATGTCTGTACCGTCTGTACGTTATCAGTAGTCAGTCAGTCAGCCATTCAGGACAACGCCTCGTACTCGTGTTTGTGTGATGTGGGTATTCGCTACCATTCATGCACTATTATAGAAATACTCAGTACTTAATAGAGTAGGTATACTGTGAGAATGAAAGCGTTAGACGTAGATTTGATATGTAGCAGGCATTCTGGAGAGATAACGCAAATATTTTTTGTGGAACTTTAGCTTGCTTGGTTTAAACAATAATTGTTAGAAAATTAAGAGATGAGTGAAACAAGGTACCTAATTCTCTATCCTCAAAACTTTTTATAGAAATAAACTTAGGAAACTATTAACCATTATTGACTATTATTATTATTAACTATTATTGACTGCCTCGGTGGCTCAGTGGTTTGTGACTCTAACTTCTGGATCAAAGAGGCGTGGGTTCGATCCCCACCCAGGGCAAATATTTAAGTGATGAACATAAGTGTTTGCTCTGTGTCTGGGTGTCATTTAGTTACTATCTATATAAGTATTTAAAAATAAGTATACGTAGTAGGTATATCAGTCTCTGGCAGCCATATCACAGCTTTGCTTAGTTTGGGCTCAGAGTCCGTGTGTAAGATGTCCCTGAAATATTTATATTTATTTTATTTATATTTTAACCCTAAATAAAACTAACTAATTTCATTTGAGGTTTTTACACCCATTGATTAGATTGAAATGAGTACCTATAGTACCTAACACCCTAACAGTATGATGCAGCACTTACCTGATTTATGACAAAGCATTGTAAGCTAGATAAGTACTAAACAAAATAAAAAAATTTCCTAATTCTTATTCATTTACTTTTCCAACTTCCCACCGTTTCCCGATTGTCCAGAAAAATATGTAAAGTTCGGCTTTGCCTCTCTACAAATAAACAATATCTTTTATAGATAATTCTTTTTGGAAGAAATATTCGGAAAGATAGGTAAATCCATAAAACAATACATTGTGTAGCTTGCTTCGAAAATTTAAGTCCACTGTGTATCCCACTGGTAAACCTATAAAGACTTTATTTATCATAATTTTAAGATGAAAAGCTTCTTCTTTGAAAAAAATTCACTCATTTATTAAGATAGGTACTAGCTTTAACCACGGCTTCCTTCAAGAACTTTATTTTTTCCTGGATAAATAAGTAAGCTATGACACTTTATAACCTTTAAACTATACTTATCCATACCAAAAATCAAGTCTAGTCTTTGCTTCTGTTGTTGCGTGAAAAGTAGTAAACAAACTAATAAACCAGCAAACACACTTTTAGCTTCACAATAGAATTAGAATCATTTATTGATGTATTGAGCTTAAAACTAAAATTAAATTTACAGCAGTTTGTATAATAACAATTAGTACCGCAAAATATATCTCGTCATTTCACAATACACAATAGCAAAAATTAAATTTAAAAATTGGTTAAATAATAAATAAATAACTATCTACTTCAGCAACAAGATTAAATGCTGTAGACAGGCAACCGAATACAAAATTAAATAATGTCGGAACAATACAAAATATCCCAAGTACAATGTAAATATTATAGATTATAGAAGTAGGTCAATTAAAATGTCATGGATTTTTGTCATTGAATTGAATATTAGTAAAGATTAATAAAAATAATTGTCATTACATTACATCAGCTTTTAAACAAAAAGAAGCGCCTCGAAACCCATTAGTTCAGGGTTTATGCCACAGACAGACAGGTAAAACACAAATACGAGTACTCAAACAAACAGGTTAAACCTCTTTTTGTAAGCGTTTTGGCCATATTTTAATGACAATTTTAATTTAATATACTTAAAATTTTTATGAGAAGCGCTTACCGAAATGTTTGTCTTCGTTTTTTCAGGAGTCAAAAAAGAGAGAGCGATAAAAGCCGTGAAAATTGTGGTCGATCGCAGGATTACTTTGTTTCGGATTGGAACCAAGCTAAGAGATGGAGCCCGACTGGGGTTAACGCTGTCGGGGCTGCGGAAACCGTGCCCGTAGCCCCGACCACATCCGTTGCGTTATGGTGGAACACTCCAGGGCTTACAGTGGGTATACCGACCAGTCTGCGAGACTAAGACATAACCATACCTGCCTAACAGAAGCGGGGTGGTATCGAAATTTCCGTGGAAAAAAAGGTCGCAAGATCCCTTGAAAACTCTCCATCCTTCCACCGCCCTTTGAAGTTGACCTCTTCATCGCTTCAGCCCAAGTCCTTCAATTAGTAATTCTACCTCGCGAACTTCGTCGATTTAATGATCTACCCCCGCGTTATACTTTCGCAACTGTATTTACAGTTTTTGTGAAATAAAATGAAGACAGGTCAGATTTGCCGTACGAGGGTGGAAATATTTTTAGGATTAAGTCCGTATAAAAAATTAAAGGAATTTTGTTGTTGTTTTTGTCTTTGAATTTTACTGCATAGTTTAATTTTTCTCTTTATTTGAATTTTAAATTTTGACTGTTATGTAATTTATTTTCTCAGTTCTATTTAATTTTTACAACGTTTTGCTCGATATGAATGCATATTGCATGAATTACTGCGAGAAGAAGACGTGTAATGTGACAGTAGTGGAAGATGAATTTGAATGAAGTATTTTAGGTATGTAAGATTTAGTTTTAATTATGACTGTACCAAATTGTATTTTTATTCCTATTTGACATTTATTTGATTTGATTATTTGATTATATGTAATTATTATTTTTGTAAGAATTTTCCAACTGTATATAATATAACCTGTGTAATTAATTGATTGTTCGTAACTAATTTAAGTTGTAATTATTGTGCCGTTTTAGTTATTAAATAAATAAATGAGTCTTCACCTATAGTTATTGTGACATTTAGCTCCTATTTTTTATGTTTAATCTTTTGACAATTTAATGTATTGATATACACATTGTTGGTGAACGGAAATAAATAAAAAAAAATCTGTATAATCAAGACTTAGGATTTTAGCCGCCACCCAATCTCCTACACGTTTTTTCCACTTTTCTACACGTTTACTATTTTTTTTGAATCTGTTTTTTATGCACATGAATTGAACTAAAGCTTTCATTCATAAAATGTAGGAAAAAGTGGTAATATCAATTTTATATTGATTTTTGAATGCAAAAATCGGGCGAAACCGGTGGCGTATATTGGTCTTCACCCGCTCGTATCAAAAATTACGCTGATACTATGGCGCCTTAAAATGAAATATTTTAAATCTCTAACCAAAGCGAAATATAACATAGAATATCAAAGCAAAATATAGGTTTAACTAACCTTTCGCTTAATACTAAGGGTTCACCTTGAATACGAGAGTTTCAAAAGTAAACGTTCTTTCTTGACCAGGTTTCCAGTCCCACGAGTCAATTCGTTGCTAGCCAAACGCAGTCCAGCTTACTCACTCCCATGTGTGTTTTGTAACATTTGCAGACAGGTCAGTTTAAGTCCGGAACTCCCTAGATTGTTTTTTAAAAGAAGTGTCAAGGAATACAATGAAACCGAGAATATAATTCACAACATCTACAGTGAGAGATAGATCTGAATTGCCTTATTTTTCAAATGTTTTTCTGTTTTTTTTTTCCTTGCTTTTTGTAATTTTTTAATATTGTTTTTTCTTTAAATTTGTATTTAATCGTCTTGCATTTTAGTACACCCAGAAAATATTTCTCTATTTACTCCGCACTCGAGCCCCAAGTCACAAGCCATGAGCTTAGTTTGGGTATCATCGGAATATCTTGTATACTTAGAATACATAAATGTAAACACTTAGCCTACTAGAGTTAGTAATCTGTTTTTTGTGTACACTTACTCCGTATTTAAATTTAAGGTACTGTGTTCTATGTATGATTATTTTCTGTGAAATAAATATTCTATTCTATATTCTATTCTAAGTAGGAATTCCAAATTGCATTAAATTAGTCCACAGGTCACACAGACATTCAAATAATATGATAGATACTAAACTTTACGTTCGGGGTTAGAGATGTTTTTTTAAGTAGTGCGTAGCAGAGAAACACAACCAACTTTAGGTACAAAACCACACTGTTTTAAAGTGTAAAATTCATGATCATTTCTATTAAATCAATTACATAATATTAAGCACATGGTGCTACGCTTCTGCCGTAAGCAAAATCAATCCTAATTAGACGTGATAACGCAAAGTTAATTTCAAAGTTCGGAACTCTGTTCATTTTCTAATTCGTTGTAATTACTCGTACCCGGGAAGATTTTGCTGTAAATTACGTTTAATTATATCAAAGAGTTAGAGTTAGTCGCAGAGAAGTTCTGCGCATAGCTCCTTATATGTACCTATTATCAAATAACGTAACTAAATTGATTTTTTATACCTTCTTATACGTAAAAGAATGTAAATGAAAAAGTATGTAGTAAGTATAGAATGACATTTAAATATTAATTAGCAGTTAGATAATTATCTATTATTCAATAAATCAATTTCAATGAAAAAGATATTGATTGAGGTTGATTTTTCATACATAGGTATTACTGCATTTTCGGTAAAGGAAAAGATCGTCACGAATTCTACATATACGAGTACGTCTTACGTACTTCTTTCTACGTTCTAGTTCTTTGAAACAAAATACGGCTACATACGAAAATCCGCCAATCTGCCGCTGAACCAATAAAGCAGCGCGGTATTTGATGGTAGGCATTACAACAAAACACCAACTAAATTTACTACCAAGCCGCATTGGGCTAGCGAGATAAATCCTATTAGCTATTCATAGGTAGGCCTATACCTATTCAAAAGTGGACTATTCACAGATCCGGTACAATACTCAGTTTGCTATAAATAATTTTGTTACGTGTTGATTAATTCTGTGATTGTTTATTTGGCCAGAGTCAAGGTAAATCAACACATGGCAGTTAGTTTAGCTGCCAGTACAAGGTGGATTGTTTCGGACGTATTGATTTGTCTGCACACGCCAACTAAGGGTGGGACTCCACTAACTGAAGAGATAAGATGTGGGGAACTGGACAGGGCAATATAGTCTGTAAGATCAATGCCGAAACGTCCCATTTGCTTCGCAATATAAAATACAGCTATGCTCTACGATTGTGTTTGATTTTAAGTTAGAAAAAAAAATTTTTTCGCCAAAAATGGCATAACGGACTTCAAACACAGCAACCTACAAAATTCGAATAGTTCGCACAAATCACTGTACTTATAGTAATTTATATACATTGTTGTTGATTTTTCAAAAACGACTCAGCCGACTGTTCTAAAATAAAACCACTGAAATGGGACCACCTCAAAAGTATGATCTACTACCTATATAAAAAATCGGTTCATAATTGACGGAGTAACAACGTAACATACAATTCATACATACAAAAAAGGAACATACGGACGAATTGAAAACCTCATATTTGAAGTCGGTTAAAAAAAAGCAAATATATCATGTTATATATTTTATGTACTTACTCGTATTTTACAGTCTGCAACGTCTACCCAGCTGCCATATCTTTTCTCTCCACGTTAGTGGAGTTTGGGCCTTAGTATGTGAATCATAAAGTCGTAAATTATACTAGCTTCTGTAGTTGTGCCAAATATCTAAAATGGAAGGTGAAACTAAAGAGCATTTTCTTAGATGAAGCGTGATTTTCAAATAAATATGCATCACTTGGAGACATCGTCACGAGTTTCAAGGCTTTCACTAAATATACCATAATTGACCGTGCGTAATTGAGGATGTTTGTATGTATATTTATTCGACGATAACTCAAGTACCACTCAACCGATCCCCATGAAAGGTGATGTCCACAAGTGGTATAATTATTCAGAGAAAAATCGAACCAAGATGATATATACATCATTTGAAAGCTTGTTTTATGGGCTTCCAAAAAATTTTTAACTAAGATTTTTTCACCCCTCCAAATTTTTTAAATGCGAAATATAAATTGTATGAAAAATAACAATACAGCTTATTACTTTTTCTAGTTTAGCAATGATAAAATGCTTCTATCGTTATTTTACTTGCATTTGTAGGTGATTCTACCACATTCATAGCTTAATTTGCTAAAATTAAAAATTATAACCTACCAGTGTGACCAGTCAGTAGGTATAATGTGACAAACAAACACTTTAAAAGTGTGTCTAATTGGTATAAATGCTTTTAGTTAACAATTTGGAGGTCACTTAATCAGGGTTGATAGAGATAAACTACTTATTGAGCCAAATATATTTATTTATCCTAATAAATTCAAAATTAATTTTTAAAAAATCGGAGGGCTCTTTTTTGTTTTTAACTGTTGTGATAGACTCAGAAAAATATGAACTTTCTCGAAATGTAACGAGTGTTGTGGTTAGAATTTTTTCAGCCTCCATACATTTTGTGGACATGTCCTTTAGCATGAACGTAGTTTAAATTTATAGAATTTTTAATTTCGAATATGAGCATCTTCTGTTCAGTGGTTGCGAAGATACGAGGGCCGTAAAAAGAGGCAAAACGGCGGCGCCCCTTTCTGCGGGAGTTGCGGATGACTATTTTAAACATTTCACCGAATGTTATCTATGTCTTTCAACATTTGTTTAAAATAAATCGCTAACTTTCATACAAATATTTTTACATTTTTTTTAAATCCCATTAGTTATTTATAATATAAAATAGGAATAGCGCGAAGTCCAAGTCCGGGGCGGACTACTAGTACTAAAAAAAAATATTTCGATATGTTAAAACCAAAAATTGGTGTTGCCTTAAAGGGCTTCAATATCAGGATGATGGATGGATGAATGACCTAAATTAGATCAATCTGTACAGGATGTTGCTATGCCAAGTGGGTTTGGGAGAGATTATATAAACCTTTAAAAACCTCTACAGTCGTTATTCAACTTTTACTATGATTCGAGAAAAAAAACATCTGTTTTTTGTCAGTTGCAATTTTAAGTGAACTGGTAATTTTTTTTCAAATCACGGGATGGTCCCATAGTAAAAGTCATTATTATGTAACTGCGGTGTGGTCACAGTACACTTTTCATAAACACGTTGTCTGTTCTTATCAAATTAGAATCAATCAATAATTAAATTTGTAAATTTTATGTCAATTTATCAATATTATTATTAACTGATATATGAAATGAAATAAAGCTTTATTTGATTTGATCTTGATACCTATTTAAGCTTCGGTACTTTGTATAGCAACACACTGAATAGGTATATTGATCTAATTTAACTGATGTTGCTCTAACCGATTTACAAAATTCATAAACAATTATTTCTTGTCACGGTACAGATTATATGGGCTATATAAAGTTATGGGCTGTAAAACTAGTTAAAATTTGATAGAAATGTAGGCAAAATAAACATTGGCGTAAGTAGAGTGTGAAAATACACTGATTTAGATTTAGTGATGTCCAAATAGTAAAAGGTTCAGGATCAAAATCAAGACTGCAAGCAACATCAAGACTGAGACGTCACTAGTGTAACGCTGAAGTCTGAAATCTTGTTTAGTTATTTTAAAAATGTTCATAAAGAATAATTAAGTTGATTTAAAAAAAAAATGTCTTAGCTTTAAAACAAATTTGTTGCGTAAAGATTCACTGTACCCATTTCTGTTTACATCAATAACAATTTACGATTGATTTTGATAACATTATTAAATCTCAAGTAATTTGGTTCTTAATTGCGACAATTTTTGTTCGTGAATGGTTTTTATGTAGTCAGAATGACAAAACAACAATGATTAATGAATTATTAGATAGTACCTAAGACTAATATAATAATAGTTGATGTTACTAAGCTCTGAATCGTCTTTCAAGCCCATGGTTGTCAAATTTATCGGTTATACTCAGTTGTACTCTAATTACTCTTTAATGCTTAGTAAAAGGTTTTTTTCAAATCAGCTTTTAAGACTATTCGCACATATCTAAAGCTTAAGTCAATAATAAGTACCTTCTTACTTTTCAAGTTTATATCATAGTTCATACTAGAGCAGACAAAACGTTTTATACCTACCAAAAATTGATATAAATTAGCGTAAACTTTGACAGCCTTAATTTACAGGGACTTCGACTTTTATTTTGATTTTTTTCACCTCCTTATCAATAACGTCATAAGTAATTAACTAAATAACTTGATTTTTCTTAAGAAACAAGACCAAGACCAATTCCTGACAACACTACTCGTATTTTATCTACTCTAATCTTGAAACGCGATTGCGGTTTTTCCCCGAATATTATTACAGTTGTTATACGGTTACAGTGGGATTGAGAACGGGTAATGAAATTCGCAAAATGTAGATTTATGTGTCTGAACTGAACGCTTAGATTAAGACACATACTCCACCAATGCGGACCGTAGCAAAGATATGCTGAAATAGGCAAAACTTAACAATTCACGAGAGAACTGCGTGAATACCATATTTTTCACAATATAGGCCGAATCAAAGTGCTTGGCGGCTGTGATGTTAGCTACAAGTTGCGGATAACCCAATATTAATTAAAGCTCACTTAACAGCGGCTGCAACTTGTAAAAACAAATAAGTATCAATTAATGATAAATACCCAATCATATGACATCAATTAATCACCAAAATTTACTTAATCTTTTTTAGTAGATTAATACTAACATCTTATTTTTTATCATCGAGAAACAAAACACAATCCAAAGCAGAGCGGAGTTTATGTTTTTTTGCTTCGTTAAGCAATTATGGAATTTCTTTAATTGGGCTACGGACCATGATGTTTTACTATTAAAATATTGAAAAAGATCAGTAATAAAATGACATAAGGTTATTAAGAGTACATGATCACAGCAAGATTGCGTCAAATCGCACTTGAACTACTCATCAAATGTCACATTGTCGTCTCAGCAATATGATTTAATTAAAGCCATCCAAGGCGGAGCTCATACTTTCAATCTTATGACAATAGCAATAATGCCGTCTCATTTCTGACACCCCGCTCCACTCTATATTTAGTACATTTATCCGTTCTGCCCAGTTCTCACACACCTTCCCTTCGCTTTGGTAGAATCTGGGTCTCAAGCCAAGTGCGGCTTTATGTGTCTTTTACGTGGCTTTTAATGCCGCAAAGGGCTACCGACGCGTGAGTTTATTGCCATTTGACTGGTAGGTAAGCAATCACAAAGTGTGGAAATAGGTGAATTATAGCTAGTTGTATGAAAACCTATAACAATGGAAACGATCGGATGGAATCCGCAGGAGGATTTTAATATGTACGAAACTTATTTTTGCACTATAGTACAAAAAATTTAGGAGATTTTGATTGCAGTTTTACATAATTTATATCAAGCAACGTAGTAGTAAAATGTCAAGTATTTTATTTCTAATATACATAGCATCTAGTCATCAAGTAACTGTAAGTTTAGTTTAGTTATGAGCATTGCCATTCAGGGTAGAAATGCTGCCAGCATGCTAGGCACGCTGCCAACTGGTAGGGGGCTTGATCATTTGGATTATCTTTAGACTTTCAAGTTTCAAGGGTCTGTGGATGAGCTAATTGCTTTTTATGTATTTTATGTAGTTTTAATCTGTATAGGTAGTGCTGTATTTTGTTGTAGTTGATAAAAGCACTTGCCATGTAAAAAAGTTTTTGTAATATAATTATTTTATGGTAATAGGTATTCCTTCCTCAGGAAACTTTAAGTATTTACCCTTTTAACTTTTAACTTCTCGCCACTAAATCCATTATTTTAAATGTTTGTTCTCTCAAAACTCATTCAATTTTTTAAGTTTTGTAAACAGTATGATGATTAATAAATAATTATTTACGCGATTTTAATCCTATTTAATATATATTTTTTTACACCTACTTTTAGATTGACAACACAAAATTGATCATGTATTAGTAAAATTATAACATAACATTTATTTCATTGACGTCACGACATCTGCTCGGCAACAAACATTTCAAACCACTCTAGAGAGTATTAACTAGCTTAATCAACAATGAAATTGGTCAGTAGAACGATTTATAATAATATGAGTGAGTCGCATAGTGATGATATAACATTTCAAGTGGCTATTAAAGCGCTGATAGGGATCGGTATATTATATGTATTTGATCTTCGATTATTATGGTTTGTAGGATAATACCTAGATAGCGCTAGACGCATTTATCTAAATTTAAACGTGTAGTGAAAGCATGTAGTAGTGCCTAGTTGATTGAATCAGGCGTTACTTTGCGGAAGATTATCTTCAAATCATTGTTTTGAATAAATATTTAATGTATTTCCGCTCTGTTGTGTTGTTGGCAAATGAGTTTAAAGGCCCTATTCAATATATTAATTTACTACCGTTTTCTAATTATTTATAATGATATTTTTTAAACATTATTTATAAATATAACTCATGAAACAAGTACCTACTAAAAATCATATACCTAATGTCCGTTACCGTTTGATATTTTCTATCATATTTTTTTTTACAAATTACACTTTTAACACCACCTGTAACGTAAGTTCGTAAACCTTATAGGCCGAGTGGCTAGCCCTGGCTTCAAAGTTTGTGAGCTGCCTGAAAATTTCTAATACGGTTAAACGGTTAAAACAACCAGGACCATCAATTTTAATAGCCATACTAAGCACAGTAGCGCATATACTGCCTCGCTGGCTCAGTGGTTAGTGAACCTAACTTCTAGCAAAGAAGATATAATAATACTACGTATAGAACGGCCACTCGTTACCCCCCACCCGTTTGAGTCTTCCTCACTTCCACCCCGCGTCAGGACACGATTTACTACTATGCGCGCGGGCTGCACAGGCCGCTGCAAATACCCGTGTAGCGTTCATGCGTATGTGTAGTGTCTGTGAATAAATATAGTGTTGTGTGCGTAAGACAGCAGATTTTGTATGAAGAAACGAGGAGTGTCCGGGCTGTGCTTCTAGATCAGAGAGGCGTGGGTTCGATCCCCACCCAGGGCAAATACTTATGTGATGAACATAAGTGTTTGCTCTGTGTCAGGGTGTTATTTAGTTACTATCTATATAAGTATGTATTTAAAAATAAGTATATGTAGTATATCAGTCTCTGGCAGCCATATCACAAGCTTTGCTTAGTTTGGGGTCAGAGGCCGTGTGTAAGATGTCCCAAAAATATTTATATTATTTATTTATAGTTGGAAATGTCACCCGCGGTCACCCATCCGAATGCTGACCGAGCTTAACGTTGCTTAACCTCGTTTTCTCCGGTAAAATGTATCTACACGGAGATAATTATAAGATCTCAAAAGGTCAGGGACGATATAATGCAAACAGCTCTACAAAAGACAATAGACAAAACTTCAAATACATGTGAAAGTTTCAAAGCAACCCTGTTATAGCACACATTTCAGAGAGTGCATTATTAAGTAACTATTCGCTACTACAAAGATTCTAAGCTCTATTTCAACCCAACGAATAAATAAACAGATAGTGAAAGCGGGCTTAACATAATAAATCAATAGATATCGAATAAATACGCTAAAGCCCAAGCTTTATATGGATTAGGCCATTTGGCTATTGTGTAATGATAATAAAACTCCATTTAGATTAATGGAACCTTTACCCATTTTTATTTAGGTACGTGATAAGATAACAAATGTTCAGAAGTATCAAGCTGTTATTAGCTATGGCCATTAAATTGTGTCAATGCCGGAATGTAAATATTTACAACTTCATCTATTACCAGCATATTATTAGAATAAAATTAAATATAAATAAATAAATATTTTGGGACATCTTATACACGGCCTCTGACCCCAAATTAAGCAAAGCTTGTGATATGGCTGCCAGAGGCTGATATACTACATATACTTATATTTCAATACATACTTATATAGATAGTAACTAAATAACACCCAGACACAGAGCAAACATTTATGTTCATCACATAAATATTTGCCCTGGGGGGGATCGAACCCACGCCTCTTTGATCCAGAAGTTAGGGTCGCTAACCACTGAGCCACCGAGGCAGTCAAATTAGTGCATAGGTAAATAAAAAAGTAGTTTTTTTACATTTAAGTACCGCAGGCAAGCAAAATTAATATACAACGTGCCAGGCGTACATGTACTTAGGTACTTATTTCATGATGAATAATATGAGTACACATACTTTATTCTAGGATATTATCATTGTCTCTCTTAATTATACTATAGGACCATAAAATCGCAACAAAAATCAACTGTTCCGTAATTACCACTAAATAAAATTACACAAACAATTGGATCATCCACAGACCCTTGAAGGTCTAAAGATAATCCAAATGCTCAAGCTCGCTGCCAGTTGGCAGCGTGCCCAGCATGCTGGCAGCATTGCCACGCTGAATGGCAATGCTTATACGTTGAGCCAAATAAACACCAGCATTTTGGTCACGCTTGTATTACGTACAAATTCATGAACTCTCAACAAAATGTACAGAAATTTTTTTTTTTCGTGAATTCCTTGTTGGAATTTCTGTCAAAGTTGTTTGAAATGATGAGTATAATAATTTCCTACAATAGGTATGTATTTCGTCTACCCCGTCTTACGTCTTACCCCGCGTAGCAACTTGTACTAATAGGTTCTAACTGAGGGTCCTAGCTAATTAGTAGCTTTTTGTAGAAGTCAAAGAAGTTGCAGGTAGGTATGCCGAAAAACTTAGAAGAACTTAGAAGTGGAACAATTTACTCGGGATCTCAATACTCCCAATGTTCAAAAAAGTACTTGGTCTTATTCTTATTTAATATGACGCCTTACAGCGGAAATAATGATGATGAGACTTAACTAATAAAAGTAATTTATCACAATTGCCACAAACAAATAATAAAAGTGGTAACTCGCATTAAGTAGGTACTTAATAAATGCTCTATGTTAGTTGAGGGGTTGGCACACATCCAGAATTAGTTTGAGTCATCAATAACCATTATCACCGCAACAACTCGTATGTCAATTTGCAAAATTACTGTTCTGTCTTGTTTGCAACGCTGTCTGCGTAGTTCTGATCTTGATCATAAAGCTCGTGTTGCTTAACGGACACAAATAAACTCTCGAGGTTATAAGACTCTATATATATTTGGCGGTAGGTAGCATAAGCCTATTATACTACCCCCATACGGCTCAAACCGCCGTATGGGGGTAGTATAATAGCTTGAATGTGTAGTTTTATTGTATGTTAACAAAGGCTTATGCTACCTACCGCCAAATATATATAGAGTCTTATAACCTCGAGAGTTTATTTGTGTCTGTTAAGCAACACGAGCTTTATGATCAAACGGACAGAGATGCAACAGACTGCCTGTATTTTTGTTTCCTGAACTTTATCTTTGACGACAACGTCCCTTACCAAGGCGAGTTGGTGATCAAGGGCGGACTTAGTCGCGAAAAAACAAACTTAATTTCAAAGTTTTTTCATCTTCTGCATTTTCAAACCCACAAGTCACCTATTTCATAAATAGACTGTGTAAACATATCATTTCTGAATCAATTTGTGAATCAATCTAAATCAGTGGTCCATCAATTTTTGGCAATAGACTCTATGTCTAAGATTATAAAACTCGTTTTTGGGCCTCTGAGCTCGTAGAAGTGCCTACAAAATAGTTTCCGACAAAATGCAAAGTGATATAGTGAATATAGGGTTACCGGTATGAATGTTATTAAATATCTGGGGTCGAGCTGAATAGCGAATATCCAATTTCAGAAATTCGCTTAACTCTATTATACAGGGCTTGTGTAGAATTCTAATATTGTGTACAAAGACCTTTAACGTGAGGATATGCTCACGTAAATATATTTTTAGAGGACAAGTGCCTTAACTGACTAAGTATAATAGAGCAAAAAGGCGAAAGAAAACGTGTTTTGACAACGTGATGATTGAATGCTTTTATTGACTACAAAAACCATTAAAACTGAACTATGTCAGTCAATAATGACGACGATGATGAAGATCATTTAACTAATTTTAAACTTTCGCGATTTGAACACACTATTATTACGTACTACGGGACTTATCGCGCACTAAAATTACGAGATAAATAAATACCTCATCAACCCGACGTTTCGACAGAATTGCATCGATCGTGGTCAAGGGTAGACAATCTCCGTCTAATCAATCAATCAGTCTACGCGTGACTACGATCGATGCAACTCGGTCGAAACGTCGGGATCATGAAGTATTTATTTATCTTGTGATTTTAGTGCGCGTTTAGTCCCGTAGTACACAGTAATAATTTAAGTAATTGTTAGATGAGGCTATAGAGATCGTATGTAAATAAATTTCATGCACTTTTTATTGATTTCAGATTAATACTAGGTAATTTAAAAAATCATACTTATCGATGGAAATAATGACGTACTTTTGGCTTAAAAAACCAACATATGAGAAAAGGCAATTGTATCATTTTTTTAGGTTATACACCTCAGAAAAAAAAGCCGCTATAGAGTAAATCTACTAACTCTTGGCTAAGGCATTGATATACATCATTTTGATGAAGTTGCGTGGTGTAAAACTAAAACTTTGATGATTGCTGAATTGTTTTAGGTTTACAGCATGTATTTCTAGACAACAGACATATTTTAGAATATCATTATGCTCAATAATATGACCAACATTGATTATGAGACTAACCCAAAAATCGAGTAAAATTCAGCAATTTTGGATAAAATACTCAGTGCATTTAGATAAAATGTATAAAATAACGTACTATTTACAATAGTTTTTAAACTGTAAAACCATAGTTGAAATAATTATCTTGACCCAATCCTTTGAAGCAACAAAGTTCAAGTCTATGATTCTTTCACCTGAAACGTGAGTAGATATCAAGTAACTAATTGTTTCTCGGGACCCACATCATAAATCTGTGTTTTCAGTGGAGCGAAAAATTATTTGTGTTCAAACGAAGAGCTTGCAGCTTCGTATGTTACATGTTACCTAATGGAAAAACGTCAGAAGTTTCCTACAATATTTTCTCGAGGGACTACCATTTCATGTCTAACTTTTCCTCTGAAACTTTGCTAGAATATTATTAGATGTACACATAATTAATAATACTGTCACTATTGATTCTCGAGTGGAGGAACGACTATTCTTCAATTTAGCATCAAATTATTCCTAATTACCGTATACGTACTTAATTTTTTTCATTGAATTGACTCAAACTGAACATATTTTAATGTGATAGTATTTATTACTGATTATGCAACACGGGACACGTAAAAACTTACTTACCGTAGAATGGATGTTAATTCAAAGCAATGAAAATGAATAAAGATAACTAGGCAAAAAGCGCCAAATTGGAGAATGACCGAGGAAACGCACCGGCTATATGTATAGGCTAGACGACTAATAAAAATATTATTATTGATTAGTCAGTTAGATTATTACAATTTATTACAAGTATTTTTTTACATAAACAAAAAATTACGAATATATACCTAGCCCGTTAAAGTAGAATACCTTATATCTACCTAGTGACGTCACATGCCTCCATTCCTAAACTTTGACTCGTTTCATCTTTGCTATTTTTGTTTCATGGACAAAATACATGTCCAATTATTTATTATAACCTAACTGTCGGGCTAATTACTTATAACCATATTTATTATACCCAGTCGTCATACTTATTGATGCTTAGGATGTCCACTATTGTCCACCCACGAGGTGGACTGACGATTTGATTAAAACCGCAGGACCACGCTGGATGCAAACCGCAATACAATCTTCTTCTTCTTTTATTTGGCGTCGCATTGTTGTGCATTTGCCAGTGTCAAGGAGATATTAAGTTTTAATTAATAATTTATGATATTTTATCAAAATAGGCACTGTCGTAGTCACGTCATTGTCCAATAAAGTCGCAATCAAGTCCAAACGTAGTCCAAGTCATACATACCTCAGCAGTGGAGACTTTACTAGAGGCGTCTATGGAGTTTTGGTAACAACACGGAACGACATGGTACGTCATTATATCACTTGCACGTAAATCAGCTCATAAGCAACGAAATACCCCAATTTTTCACTAATTTTCACTGATAATAACCCAAGTTTAACAAAATAATACAATGAGGCGACATGACTTTTCCGCGTTCCTGCCAAAACTCCACAATACAATCTGTCCAACTGGAAATCTGTAGGGGATTACTCAGGATGTTTATGTAGAAGATGAGACTGATATATTATTCTCGAGTAACATAGTACTTATCCTACCTGAAATCCTACCCTACCTACCCTGAAATCGCATAAGTCAACTGTTGATCCATCCATACAAGCAATTAATTGACTTATGACAAAATGTTTAGTTTTGACAAAAGTCGCAGAACAAAAGTTTTTAATTTAGATGTACAGAATAACCCCCTAAAAGGATGCTAATTGATTAGAAATAGTCCTATATAGCCGATGTAATAGACAGCCGCTTTTTTTTGACGATTTCGAGGTTGGTCCCGTAATAGAAGTTAGTGCAAATAGTGAACACAATAATATCCTAAAATATGTGTATGTCTTGATAAAAGTGGATATGCTACGTCTAATAGGACGATCATGTTAACATAGCGTGCAACATTAGCATAAGCCAATCGTTCCTACTATTTTCCAAAAAAAATTTCGGTACCTACATACCTACCTTTTCTTAATTAGTTAGGTTAATCTATTAGAGAGTTTTGTAGATGAAGGCTAGGTTATGTCATAGTCAGACTAAGAGAGATGCCAGACGGGCGGTGTCGCCGCGACATTGCACCGCGGCATCACCGCCGCTGCAGCGCCGCGGCGACACCATGGCGCCCAGTGTTGCCTTAGACACTGATGACATCTAGACAGTTAGCGGAAAAAAAGGTTTTAGGGATGACCGTTCAACCTTAAGCTGAAGATAAGTAAAATCTCTCATATATATTCTAATTTTGTGTGAGCCAACCGCGAAATCGGATCATGTGTAGCGTCAGCGGTCCAACTTTGTCCTCGCTAACTCTTTCTAATATTAAAAATCACAAAGTGTATTTTTGTTTTTCGTTTGATCACAGATATACTAGAGGAATAATGTGGTCGATCGATAAAATCTGAAAGAGATGCATTGATTTACTACTGCTCTCTTCACAAAAGTAATAGAGCTCGACAAAATCTACATTTCGGATGACAGCTGTCAAACTTCAACGTCGTTTATCTCGGTTACTATCGATTCTAGACTACTGCTGTCTTCACAAAAGTGATAGAACTCAAGTAGATCTACATTTTAGACGACATTACATACATACATTTTGGTCGATAATTACCGAGATAAATCACTTTTAATTTTGACAGCTGTCATCCAAAATGTAGATCACGTTGAGCTCTATCACTTTTGTGAAGACAGCAGTAGTCTAGAATCGATAATTACCGAGATAAATCACTTTTACGTTTGACAGCTGTCACCTGAAATGTAGATCTCGTTAAGCTCTATCACTTTTGTGAAGACAGACGTAGTCTAGAATCGATAATCACCGAGATAAATCACTTTTAAGTTTGACAGCTGTCATCCGAAATGTAGATTTTGTCGAGCTCTATTACTTTTGTGAAGAGAGCAGTAGTCTAGAATCGATAATTACCGAGATAAATCACTTTTAAGTTTGACAGCTGTCATCCGAAATGTAGGTCTCGTTGAGCTCTATCACTTTTGTGAAGACATCAATGGTCTAGAATCAATAATAACCGAGATAAATCACTTTTAAGTTTGACAGCTGTCATCCGAAATGTAGATCTTGTCAAGTTCTATCACTGTTGTCAAGACAACAGTAGTCTAGAATTGATAATGACCGAGATAAAGCACTTTGAAGTTTGACAGCTGTCACTTGGAAAGATGTTACTGTGACATTCGTCGTGACAAATTACACGATCCGATTTCTAACATGTACGAGGGATTTTTCTCATCTTCGGTTTAAGATTGAACGGTTGTCGTCAAAACCTTTTTTTTCCCGCTAAATATATAAAGAATATAGAATACTCGAATACTCTAGATTTAATGTCTAAATCGCTACCGGCAGCACTGGTTGCCGCGGTGCAATGTCGCGGCGACACCGCCTGTGTGGCATGTCTGTTAGTGTAAAGTTAGTATACCATTATACCTAAGTAGGTACATTTTTGGCAAAATGTGTATCTTGCGAGCAAACATGCGATCAACAAGAAGCTTCGTTATTTTACTTTGACTTATGACGATCACTATCTCGAAGTCTAGAATTATAAATACAACGCGGCATCACACTCGATCTATTTTCAATTTTCTCAGCACTCGATCACCGAGAAATAATTATATACTGTAATCAATACTTCCGACAAATTGACTTCTTGGCACGAATCCTCCCAGAAATGGCGTCGCCGCTGTGATCGATCTTGTTTCTTCAAGATTTTCTATTATGCGAGCTCTGTTTGCTTTTATAATCAATTGTTACGTTACCACACACTGGGTGTTAGCTAAACTCATGAGATAAGTCAGTTTGTAAAGGCTGGCAGGGTCTGACATGGAACGAAATACGTATCGACTTGATTTTTAGGGTTCCGTACCTCAAACAGAAAAAACGGAACCCTTGTAGGAACACTTTGTTGTCCGTCTGTCCGTCTGTGTGTATGTCAAGACTCTTTATCTCGGGAACGCGTAAAGATATCGAGTTGAAATTTAAACTGTATACGTATATCTATGATCTATTGCAGTTGTGTAAAAGAAAAACTTCTCAGTTATCGTAAAAAGTTAAAGCCGTTTATGTCGTAAAAAACCGCATATTTTGCACTCACCTACAGGGTACTTCCCGTTGACATAGAACTATGAAATTTGGCGAGAAGCATTGTCTCAGAGTACACATATAGGAATAAATCTGAAAACTGACCATGTTTTATTAAAATCACAAGAAATAGGGCTTCAAATTCACAAACTATGGGTTTAAAATTCAAAGTGTGTAAATCGTATTATGTAAGGTACCTATCATATAAAAGAGCTTCATCAGCACATGTTAAAACAGGATTTTAATTATTTTAACAACGTGTTTGGACGGAACCCTCAATGTGCAAGCTTGACTCGCACTTGTCCGATTTTTTTATCTCGTGGGTGTTTTAAATTTTTTTAATTTTATTTTTTATGTTGTAATAAATATAAAACACGACTCTAACACAAGTCTTCTTAATCCTTCAGAAAAAAGCTAAAAATATTGTATCTTCCTGTAAAGTACTCGGATGACAAAACGGAGCCATAAGTTTTATGGACAAAGTCGTCTACGTTTACTCACGTAATATCCCCCTCCTATCCCCTACCCTCTCTAATGGTCCATCTTTTTCTCTTCACTCAATACTAAATTCTCGGGACATTTAATAGCAAGCTGGCAGATAGAAGCATTTTACTATTCGTTTGCTGAGTATATTTACAGAAGTATTTTATAAATATCACAGAATTATTCAAATAGATATAGGCCGGATAATACAAGTCGGCGAATGTGAAGTTAGCTACAAGCTGCTCAATACCCAACCTTGATTGAAGCCACAGAGCTATTACAACTAGAGAGATAGCGCTGTTGTCGCTTGAAGCAATTCTCATCCACAAAAATGTATGGAAAATCTGGCTCAGAGCTGTCAAAACTGTCAAATATGTATTGAAATTTGACACTACTGAGAGAAAAACACGGCAACTAGCCACTCAATCGAGATATTAGATATTATATTGGGTAGCTTCCGGTATGCGGCGGCCAAATGCTGGAATAATCTGCCTCCTCCTATTAGGGAGTTGAAGAGTCTCTACTCTTTCCGAGTACAATTGAAACGCTATCTATTTCGAAACAACGTCAGCACGGATTGATAGTGTACGACCAGTCCTTTCTATAAATGACTCCGCTCTTTTTCCATGTTCTGGATATTTTTTGCTGGCAATTTATGTATTTTTGTTATTTTTTTTTTTTTCATTTTTGTGTTGTTCTTTTTCAGTACATAAGTTTGTAGATTAATTATCATCATAATTATCACTGTTGTTTATATTGTGTTTGTATGTGAAAATATATATTTATTGCGTTTATTTCATGTTCTTTAACCTTAACGTTATTTTGTTTGATTTTCTTTGTCTTAGCTTTGCACTGTTTGTCAAATAACTTTTTACTTATTTCTTATTTTATGTTTTTTTTTGTTCCTACCCTACCTATATCTTCATCAATTTGTGTTAAATTGACAAAAGAAAAAATACTTTTCTAATATTTTTTGACGATCTATTTGACGGACTAATTATATTTTTTTGGTAAATATCCCTATTATTTAGAGTCCTGAGTGAAGCGAGGGGTTCAAGTCGCCCAAGACGAAGACAAACTTGGTTCTCATGGTTCATACTCTACTTTTCATACATCCTGTGAGAACCCCAAAAATATAAGTAATACTTATGTCTTTAATTCACTAAGTTTAGGTACTCATAAGGCAACTCGTTCACAATAAATGAAAACGAATTAGAATGTACCTACGAATTTTCATATAGCACACAATTTATAATAAAACAGAGAATATAAATACTGCATGAAAAAAATAAGACCATGGCCAGTTCGATTATTATCATGGCCTAGCACGGGCATTGCAAAGAGGTTTTATTCTATAAAAACGAACTAATACTAAAGAGCTTTTATTCTGTGAAGTCGAGTAGAACCTCCTTACAATGCCCGTTGCATTGTAAAGAGGTTATATTCGATTTTGCAAAATGAAACCTCTTTACGATGTCCTTAAATGTTCTAAGTTGAGAAAATACGAATTAGACGTTCCTAAATCACTTTACTCCCTAGGGAGTTTCATACAACATTATTGACCTGCCATATAGCCCTCGGGATTGTGTTAAGATAATAATGACTCGTTTTACGTTGAGGTTCTTTGACATTGCAATAGGTCATTTTTGAGCAGGTAGTATGAAAAAATATTTTTGAACAACCATAACAACTCCATTTAGTTTCACTCCGTATTGTTTGTTTGTGAACCTACTACAGCAAATTTTTGTCTGTAATGTCCAAAAACCTTTGGAAAATTTAAATTTCGCATGCTGACTGATTTTGCAAGGCACGACGCGGACGTCTGTAATTTTTAATGTTTGTGGTTACGTAGTAAATGATGAATATCTTTGTAATAGTCATGGCCACGACAAATTTAAAAGTCTAAACAACATGTAACCATGTAATTTTCTTATCTAATGTTTGGCATCGCATTGTTGGATATACTTATGTACTATTCGTCATCATGAACAACTTTTGGATGCAGCCAACTCCGAAATCTCGAAAAATAAATCAACTGTTCCATACATTTTTTCGAAAGTCGTTGAATTTTTTGTAGGGAACAACTGATTTATTTTACAATTTCGGGATTTATTTACTTATTAGTAAACTTTAATTGATAATATTGTAAATCCGAAAGTGTGCTTGTTACTTTGTTACTCTTTTACGCAGCAACAGAGCAACGCATCGACTTGATTTTTGGCATGATTACTAATATTGTTAAATCTTTACTAAACTTATAAATCCGGAAGTGTGTTTGTAAGTTTATTACTGTCTTAAGCAGCAACAGAGCAACTGATCGACTTAAATTTTGGCTTGAATAATGGATATACTCGTAGTTAAGAGGTTAGGAAGTGAGTTATTTTTCGGGAATAAAAAGTTCCTGTGGGATACCACAAAAATCAAAATATTACACGGGTGGAGCCGCAGGCAACAGCTATAGTACTGTACCAGCCTTTTTAATAGTCCACTGCAGGATGTAGGCCTACCCACGAAGGGTGATTGGGCCATATCACCATATGGGCGCTGGCCCAGTGCAGTTGGTGGATTCACATACGCCATCGAATTTCTTCTACGGACGTATGCAGGTTGCCTCACGATGTTTTCCTTCACCGAAAAGCCAATGATGTGAAATTCCGTACATAAGTTCCAAAGAAACTCATTGGTACGGGATCGGGATTTGAACTCACGAATGCAGGTCGGGTGTTTCTACCACTAGACCACCACGGCTTCATAGACCAACCAGTTATAGTACAGTGACATAATAAAATAATTATATCCATCACAGCGTTAAATTAAAAACCACAATCGTTAAGTAAAATTAAGGACTTGCTATGTACGAGTACCAATTATGTATGAACTCTATTTATTGACAATTTTTTTCAATTGTCTTACAGAAATACACATTTCCATTTATGAAAATCAATTGTTTGCAAACCGTTTCTGTTTGTTTAATCGCCTCGGCGGTATTTGTAAAAATCCCCATCCGGCCCTGTTCGCCAATCACGCAAGAATTTGTACTGTAATCAGTGATCCGGCAGATTTTGTTTGGTTTTGTGATAATCAAACAGAATTTTGGCCTTGTCATGAAAACCTATACTGATTGTTTGATTTCAGAAATCAGGCCGCGAAAGAACGTGTTTTGTTTTGGTTGCGTTTCGTTCAATTCACATCATTTCATCACATTCATTCAGTCACATTACGATTAAACAGGGTTTTATGCACCAAGTTTCCAACTCACCCACGGAAACCAACATAAAGTAACATGCGAATTTATTTTTAATAAATATCTAAAAATGAATCGTGGTTGTTGTTAGTCTCGCTTAATCTCGAGAATGGCTGAATCGATTTGGCAAATTTTTGTCTTGAAATATTTGTGGAAGTCCAGGGAAGGCTTACGCTGAGAAAATATAAAATTATAGGGAGTAAAATAACAAAAACATGAATTTATTATTCCCACACAAAATGTTCCCACATGTAAAAGAAGTCATTGACAGTTGACAGACGGTGTGATTCACCGGGACAGCTAAGTAGTAAAATATATATGAAGCATTTTTATCATAAAACTACACACGTTTTGTAGTATTTCTTGATATTACTTTTAATTTCACAGTACATCCAAGCAAACGCCGTCTTACCACAAAAGAATACCCACGTCTTAGACAATAAGCAGTTATAAATTGCACGGTTAAACTGTGTTTAAAGTGTGGTTAAATTTTTGTTGTAAGGCAGACCGATTTTTATCCATATTATTTTGTAACTTTCTCGTGGTTTGATCCCATAAATACTCCGCTAAACTCTTGAAACACATATACAAACTTAAGTACCTACTTAGTTATCTATGCAAAAGGCTTCAAATGTAGGTAAATCAGTAGATTTACAGTAACTACCAACCGATAGAGCTGAACTATGCGCTATCACAATAGCCTTGATTTTATTTGCTCCGGCTCATAGACTTAAATAGGTACATGAAGGTGGTAAAAGGATCGTGTAAAAGTTATGAGTAAAGTATACACTATACATGTCAAAACCTCTAAAGGCTGTGTAGGAATTTTGGATAATGTTGATATTTTTTTGGCTGACTATAGATAATATTTTAGTAGAAATTTATACTTACTTGCAGTAATAATAAAGAAGTGAACACGATTAACAGGATAAGATTAATAAGAAAGAGACCACATAAATTTAGCCTACTCAGTTACTCACTAACACTGGAATAGATAAAAATGTGAATAAAGCTGGAAACATACTATCGGACGCGGCTTACGGACGCGACTAACAGCCGCGACTGACAGGTATCTAGACTATGAAAGTACACTGAGCTGTGCACACTATCGGACATCAGTCGCGGACGTCACCTTATGCTGACCTTGAGCGTTCGGACGTCCGAGAGCAATCTGGCGCGCCGGATTTTTTAAGACTGTGCACACTGCTAAGTTGCGGCTGTCAGTCGAGTCCGTCAGCCGCGTCCGATAGTATGTTTCCAGCTTAATAATTATTTTTCGCAAAAATAGCATGACCGACTTCACCCGTCTACAGAATTGGCGAATATTTCGCACGGGTCGATGTAGCATTTTTCACATTATTGTTGATTTATCAAAAATGGCTCAGCTGATTTCGATAAAATTTAAATGGGACTAATTTCGAAGTACATACTCTTTCTTTATTAGGTGTTCTTTATTTATTTGATAAATTACAATGATAGATAACTCGTTCATACATTGTCTTAAAACCTAGATTAGGTTTCTCTCTCTCTTCAATACAAAAAGAATTATTGAAATCGGACTACTGTGAAAAGGTTATGCGTGGTTATACATTACAAAATTATATATATTTACGCGTCGAATTGAGTACCTCCTCCGGTGCGTCAGTCAATAAACAAGTGAATATCGCAAGATTGAGTTCGAGCGATGTCGATTCGTTTTTAAGAGACATAAAAACATTATTAACATCTAATAGATATGTAACTTTTACTACTTAGGCCGAATCGAATTCAAGATGTGAAGTTAGCTACAAGCTACGCGCATCTCTTCTCCTTGCGCCAATGAATGTATGTACAGCGCAACCACTCGCTTTGTTTATAGACGACATTTAGTGTGATTTGGTTTCGGCCCATATCATTAACTATATCATTTAGCTAGTAGGTACAGTATAGGCCAGGTGGTAGTGGCCAGTATGGAAAAAAAGTAAGTTCGTATAGGCCAGGTGGCTAGCCCTGGTGTTAGAGTTTTTAAGTCGCTTGAAGGCCTCAGACATAGCTAAATAATTAAATCATCAATAGTGTCGTAACAGCGACACAATGCCATACCTAGATTAATACATTTTTTATGCCGTATAGATTTGCGTTTGACTACTTACTACCTGATGTTGAGTAGATATGCGGTCTAGGGTGTAGCGCGCTTACCTATAAGATACCTATTTACTCGGGATTTGAAGACACCCATGTTGTACTTAAGCGGGAAGACAGTCTCTTTTTTTCTGAGGGTCTGGTGGACGCTACACGTGACCAGAATGCTGGTGTATATTTGGCTCAACGTATAAGCATTGCCATTCAGCGTGGCAATGCTGCTAGCATGCTGGGCACGCTGCCAACTGGCAGTGGGTTTGACCATTTGGATTATCTTTAGACCCTCAAGGGTCTGTGGATGATCCAATTGCTTTCTATGTAGTAGTAGTGTAGGTAGTTTTAGCATATAAAGTAGTATTGTATTTTATTGTAGTTAAAAAGGCACTTTTACCCGTTATAAAAAAGTTGTATGATTAACTTATAATGTTCATTCGCCGTGTCCTTCCATAGTCACGATATGTCTATGGTCCTATAACAATATACACACAAAATGGAGCCCAGCTTTATTGCTACTTATCACGATACTTCGCCATTGACCGCCGCCACTTCAGAACCCAGATAAATCCAGACTAAGTACACGAAATAATATTACCTATTATTATAATATGGTCCAGAATAAGTGTATATATACGAGGTATTGTGTTGCAAAGTGCAGGGATTTACAGAGTACCTAATTGGTAACGGACGAGACACGCAATTGTTAAAATAAAACATTTATATAAACATTAGTATAATAGAAAATAAATAAATATTAGGGGAGATCTTACACACGGTCTCTAACCCCAAGCTAAGCAAAGCTTGTGATATGGCGGCCAGAGACTGATATACTACATGTATGTACATATTTTGAATACATACTTATTATAATTACAGATAGTACCTAAATAACACCCAGACACAGAGCAAACACCTATGTTCATCACATAAATGCTTGCCCTGAGTGGGAATCGAACCCACACCTCCAAGAAGTCAGGCAATCCATAAGTCGGGGTAACTAACCACTTAGCCACCGAGGCAGTCAATGTACAATAAAATTATACGTATACAATTGTACATATATAATTCTATAAATAATAATGTTGTTTTGTAAATTAAAGATGTAGCATTAATATTTAGATATCGATATTTAAAACTTAAATTCAGTGTCAATAATTATTTTTTACAAAAAATAGCATGACCGACTTGAACCGTGTACAGAATTCGCAAATATTTCGCACGTGGCTTAGATGATTTCGATGAAATTTATATGGAACCAATTTCAATATAGGTACTCTTTCCAAAAAAAAAGAATTATCAAAAATAATTTTACATAAAAAAGTACAACGTGGGTGTCTTCAAATACCGAGTAAAAACACCCTAGACCGCACATCTGCTTAACATCAGGCAGTGTGTAGTCAAACGCGAACCTATTCGATTTAAATATATATATATATATATATATACGGGTCGAACAAATGGTCAGTGCACCTATCCCTACTGGTAGAACTAAATCTACAAAAAGTGCACTTATCCCTACCAGGGGGGATAGCTTGGTAGGGATAAGTGTACCAGCCGGAATTGAGTACCTCCTCCGTTTCGTCGGTCAAAAATAGGTATAACGTAAGTACCTAATCTTACTAATATATCTCAATGGAAGAGTTGAATCATCGCTAACATTTAATTGGTGTGAAAAGCCACTGACTGACCTATGGTCTCGCAAATTGTCTTCATTTCAATTCTGATTCAATTAGAGGTAGGGGTATTTAAATTATTGGATTGCAGTATGAGATCATAGTCACGGTAATGGTGTCTAATTACCGCGTCATAGTCATCTTTACATTTACCATATCGTCATAACATAGATATGGGATGTCCACTGCTAGACTTAGGCATCTCACTTACAAAAATTACCTCTATATTCGCCAAGGAGCATATTAACCAGTGGAGAAAGTGCGCAGGGTGGCCTCGCTTACCATCGATAGGCGCTTTAGTTGACAACCGACTAGGGATGCTCGATCCAGGTGCTTTGTATCGATACTTTGGATTGTAATGGATCGCATCGCAGTGTATCGATCCAGGTATCGATCCGCTTCTTTCGATACGATATTTTGGATCGATCCGGTATCGTATTTTAAAAAATAGAACATATTGTCTTTTATACCATCAAAGTTTATTGTTTTAGGTACATAAACAATACTTGTTTACGTCGGCCAACCTGTAAGTGGCAAAGTACACAGAAATAATATTTTCTAAAGCCGCTCTTTGTTGACACGATACGATTGTGTGGTTTCGATACGATATTTGATCCAGTATCGTGTCAATAGTTAAAAATATGTGTTATTGCGATGCGATATTTTATTCAAAGTAGAACCAAGTCAAAAATATCGATATCGATATTTTGCTAGTAACATTTTTGGCACCATTACAAGAACTGTTGTCATTGCGTCAATTTGGCGTCAGCCAATTACAGCCAGCGGAGCTTACCTCTACCAAAGAAGATATAATAATACTACGCCTCTACCCCCGCTTAAAATCGGTGATCTATTGTTTCAACAAAAACGGGGCCCATGCGCTCTCCAGTCTCCTAGGTACATGATATTTGCTTATGCTACGAATAAAAGAAAGTTCGAATAGTCCGGGTGGCAAGCCCTGTTCCAGAGTTTTTAAGCCGCCTGAAGGCCTCTGACACGGCTAAATGGTTAAGGACGACCGGGGCCTACGATTTAAACGAGCCATAGAAGCGCTCCGCGGTCACCCATCCGAAGACCGACTGTGCTGAACGTTGCTTAATTTTGGTGATCGCTGACAAACACCTATTCAAAGTACGATCTGATAGCTACGATGTGTGCTACGAATCAAAAAATTGTGTTTTGTGCAGCATATTTGTATCCAGCTCCAACCTACACATAAAAATGACGTGTTTGATAAATAATTTGAAATGAAAATATTATCCATACCTTATGGGATCCCACATATGGTGCGGCTACATCTACGCCCAACGAAGATTCAATGAAATCATTCTTGCTCAGCCAAATTGTTCAAGTTAAATATGTTGCTGGCTCAAGGAATATTTTTTACAAAACAAGGTATTTTGTATATGTGATAGCTAGAACGTTGAAATTTTCACAGATGATGTATTTCTGTTGCCGCATTTGTTGTAAATTATAAGGCGGGGCTACTATCCGGGGTGAGGCATGTATCCGTGAAATTTTAGAAGTCGATAAAAATGGTTTTATTTCTATTATTCATGGCTTTGACTGCTGACTTAGTATAGAAAACTGTAGTCTAAAGACCGTACTTTGCGAACGCATAACCAGTTTTTAAATATGTGATTATTTATAAAGCTGTGAGACTTTTTCAAAAAGTGCGGCATCTATCCGGGATTTACCCTATATTCTTCTTCTCAATATCTCGTAGTGTCCACGTTTCCGAAGCGCAAAATATGGGTAGAATCAACGTACACACGAGTCTGGTCTTCGAGGTTTTGGTGATGTTTCGGTTCCTCTATATTCTTGTCATTTTGTCCATTGCGGTTCACCGCCTTGTCTAAACTTGAATACATACTTTGTTGTCCGTCTGTCTGTGTGTCAAGACCTTTTACCTCAAAAACGCGTAAGGGTATGAAGTTGAAATTTTAACAATTTACGTAGATACAATATATTATTATATAGTCTCATACAGTTGTAAAAAATCAAATTTTTCAGTTATCGTAGATATGTCGCAAAAAACCGCATAGGTACCTATTTCGACACTCACAAGGGAAACAAAATTTACAGGATTCTTCCCGTTGACCTAGCTAACCTAAGTAAAGTTAGGCAAAAAAAAACATTGTCATAGGTACCTATAGGAATTATACTAACTGATTACTTAGAAACCGGTCGGGTTCCCAGTGGCCCGGCAGCGATTGCTTAACGAAGTAAAAACTAGGTTGTTTTGCTTTAGTAATGAATTCTCATGCGCGTTTTAATGAAACTATAAGAATTATTCTGAAAACTGCACATTTTAAAATCAATCACAAAAAATAAGGCCTAAACACAAAAGATATGAGATCCAAAATACAAAGTGACCTAACCTAATCACAATGTTGTATATAAGCAAAATAATTAAGTAAACACTGAACCAATGATCGGATTGCATCTAAGATAATAAATCAAACTACGCAAGACAAAACTAAACCGAAAACAAACTAGTAGCTTAGCCAAAACAGTTTATTTCATTTGCAAGCGAAGTTATAGAAACTTTGGCTGGAGAGGTCGGGACCCGGACTCTTCGGGGATCTGACTGATATTCACATGTCACAACTAGAGATAAACGAGGTCCAAAAAAAACTTCGAAGATAAAGTAAACTAAAATTGGACCGAATTAAGCAATAAGATTATTAGTTTTATCTTTTTTGTAAAATGTTTTATTTGCATTGAACAGCTTTTACAACAGAGCCACTTCAAAATTCGAGGAAAATATCAGATGTATATTGATAGAGTAGAATACAGTAGTTTATAATATTTATGTGTCATGAGGTCATGACACATACATAGTCTTAGTCCTAGACTAATTCAGGATCCCATAAATCCAAGGAGCATCATGCATAAATCATTAGATACTCGTAATAATTATGACTGTAAAACTTTTGTAATGCTAAAAATATACCTACTATCTTTGTGTTTTTAATGCATTGCATATTTTATTTAAGTATTTATAATTTGTGTTGTTGTTTATGTGTTTGTTAAATACAAAATTACGTCAGTATTGCGACAGTAACTTTTACTAAAATAAAATTGTATTCTCTTCAAAGAAACGAACTAACATATCTCAATGATTTCTAGCTGCAACTCTTGACAAAACCTTACATGAAAGTTTTGATGCATTGACTAGTATATGCAGTGTCAATTAATTTTCCATTATTCGAATAAATTGACATTCGCTCTATAGTAAAATGTCTCGTTTCTACCCGCAACTCTCCACGGATTACCTTACTTATACATAAACTTTGTTCCTTACCAACTAACGATGCATTGATTAGTTTTTGCAGTATAAATTAATTCTCCTACATTCGAATAAAAGACATGTTCACAAAATGTATGGAGGCTGGTATAATAATAATCAAAAATTCTAACCACAACACTCGTTACATTTCGAAAAAGTTCAAATTTTTCTGAGTCTATTAAATCAGTTAAAACCAAAAAAGAGCCCTCCGTTTTTTTTTATAATTAATTTTGAATATATTAGGATAAATAAATATATTTGGCTGAATAGGTAGTTTATCTCTAGCAACCCTGGCTAAGTAACCTCCACTATTGTTAAATGGAAGCATTATTATCAATTAGACACAGTTTATAAGTGTTTTTTGTCACATTGTACTTGATAACTAGTCACACTGGTAGGTTATTTTTTTAATTTTAGCAACTTAGGAGATGAATGTGGAAGAATCAGCTACGAATGCAAGTAAAATAACGATAGAAGCACTTTATTATTGCTAAACTAGAAAAAATACAAAGCTTTTGTATATACAATTTATTTTTCACATAAAAAAATGGAGGGATAAAAAATCAAAATTAAATATTTTTGAGAAGCCCATATATCAAGCTTTCAAATGATGTATATGTGATCTTGGTTCGACTTTTCTCTGAATAATATACCACTTGTGGACGTCACCTTTCCATTCGATCACTAGCAACAGTAGCAACATGTCTCATCTCTACCCGCGACTCTCTACGGATTACCTTACATAAACTTTGTTACCAACTTCGATGCATTGGAATGGTTTTCTGAGTACATATACTTGATGTTCTTGTTTATTCAAAGGTTGCGAGAGCAAGTTTACTGTGTAGGTAACGTAATGGTGGAAAGTAGAATGAGAGATGTGTGGGTTGCAAACAAGTAAGTGCAGAAATAACATGAGCACTTAATTTACTCAGAGTTAATGTAAAGCTAGATTTCTAGACTTATACATGTAAGCAGTAGAGAAGACAGGAGTATTAGTAGAGCCAACATGAATTGTGTGCAAGATTATACATAAATATTTATGCATAAGGTTATCTGATTGCCCTTTACAGGCCAAAAGGGGGTGATCAAAACCATTATTATGAGTAATTTTTACTATGGGACCAATTTGAAAAAAATCAGCTGTGGCATTTTTAGGGTTCCGTACCTCAAAAGGAAAAAACGGAACCCTTATAGGATCACTTTGTGGTCCATCTGTCCGTCTGTGTGTATGTCAAGACTCTTCATCTCGGAAACGCATAAAGATATCAAGTTGAAATTTAAACTGTATACGTATATCTATGATCTCTTGCAGTAGTGTAAAAGAAAAACTTTTCAGTTATCGTTTAAAAAAGTTAGAGCCGTTTATGTCGTAAAAAACAGCATATTTCGACACTCACAAAAATCAAAACCTACAGGGTACTTCCCGTTGACATAGAACTGTGAAATTTGGCGAAAAGCATTGTCTCAGAGTACACATATAGGAATAAATCTGAAAACTGTACATTTTTATTTAAATTACAAAAATAGGGCCGCGAAATTCACAAAATATGGGTTCAAAATTCAAAGTAAATAAATGGTATCATATAAAAGAACTTCATTAGCACATGCTAAAACAGGTTTTAATTATTTTGTCAATGTGTTTGTACGGAACCCTCGATGTGCGAGCCTGACTAGCACTTGTCCGGTTTTTTTTTGTTGAACAGGGCTACATTTGGCCACCAACTGGCCTGATGGAAAGCGAAGTAGTAGCCTAAGATATCAAGATATCTACATACTCCGTAGATCTAGAAGATACCTATTCACTCTTGACTTGAAAGATATCCTAATTGTAATGGTCAGGAAATGCCAGGGCATTCCAATCCCTGGCGGTGCGTTATGTTACATAGGTACATTTTATCGATTCTGAGTTAAATTTTTATATGTAATAACATTTTTTTCTCTATTTCCGGGTTGGCCCTATATGGTCTGAATCACATCTTTTTGGCTTAGTGAGTTGATGAATTTGTTTTACTAACATGTTGTACTGTATGGAAGCATGAATAAATGAAATGAAATGATGATAAGCCGTATGATAGAGTGAAGTGGCAAAAAGAAACGTGCTGTACCGATCTCACTTAGCAGGATAAAAGTGATGACTGCTAGAGCCAATACAGAAAGAATAGACAAAATGTGATTTTTGAATAAACTAAAACAAAGATACCACTTATTTTGAGCGTGTAGTTCTGCGAACAGTACCTACCTAAATATAACGATCACTTAGAAAGTTACTCATTTGGAACACTATCTAAGTTCAATAAAATGTCAATTATGTCACTGATAATATTTGATAGGACCTTTTGATATCTAGTTTCAAATAACAATTTCGAATATCAGTAAAATCCATAGAATAAGAACATTAATAGAAACCGTACTAAAATAGCAAGAGATAGGTATACATCACTTTGTATTACCATTTTAAATATGAAATTTAAAAGGTGTTGTAAAAAGATGCACATACAACCGAACTTACGTAATTTCGAAGGGTTTCACAAACTAGCATTGAGCTATCTCGGCTGTCCAAATTCAAAAAGGTAAAAAGTAGGAAGGTAAATTGATCAGAGATTTGAACCTTCTTACTGGAACCAGAGGGTTCAAATTTCCGAAAAAGACAAAAGACTAAGTTTAACAAAATTTTTAGCCATTTTGACATTCCAACTGGTGATTTTGATGTATTCGACAGACATTGCGTTTTTTTTTGTTCCACTCACTCGCGTTTGCTGTATAACCAGATATGAATAAGACAAATGTATCGTAGTTTCTATTTAAGTAAAATTTAGCAATACTTCTATTACTTGTAATTCTTCTGAGGTAAGATCAAGCGATGTTGCAAGAGGGTGCGTTAGAATCTTCCCCAATTTAACTGAGTTTGTACTTTATCTTGACAAGAGTCTTGAGAAATATTTTTCTAAACGAAACCATTGTTTAGAATTATTTTTCAATTCAATGCTTTACTATTTATTTTACCTTTAGATTGTGATTTTACCATACAAGTACACTACACTCATTTATATCTGTCAGCAATGATTCAATTTAATTTAAATTATTTATTGTCAAAATTGTATATTGTTGCAGCATTTTACAAAATAAAATATTTTGCAGCGCTCCAATTCGTGGACTTACAACTAATCCAACAAAATTTACAAAGAAAACATAGTAAACCTTAATAAAAAGTAAAAATCAAATATTACTTATCTCAATACTCACTTTGTACCTCTTTCAGATAACAAAAACGCATAGGAGTTTAGTCCATTCATTTGAAAGCAAATACCCTTTTTCATCAGGGGTTAAAAAGAAAAAAAGATATACCTAAGTAGAAGATCCAAGTTACCCAAAATGAAGTTCTAAGCAATCCTCCTAACTACGAACATTAACTTAACAGACTTTTACAACAGCGATTCTGTAAAAAGGTTGAAAGAAACTTGTACAAGTTCCATAAATCGTCTGGGGATCCCTGATGGCTCCAAATAATCCCTTGTGGCTATAAAAGAGTCAGTTACCGCTTGCTTGAATTATTTACGACGATTTAGCGATTTAAAAAATGCAGAAGGGATGTATTGTAACGAATTTTGTGAAGCACTCTAAGTCGGATAATTTATTAATTTATATTTTTTTAATTTGATGATGCATATCTTCCATTTGTGTGCATAATTCATTACTTTGTCACTCGCAAACAATAAAAAAACGGACAAGTGCGAGTCAGGCTCGCACACCGAGGGTTCCGTACAAATCCAGAAAATTTCACAAAATTGGGAAGTACGTTAGTTGTTAAAATCTCTATACTATAACCATAGACAAAAAAGTTTTTTTTTTCACCTTTCTCGTCATATATCGAAAATTGCACATTGTTAAAATAATTGAAAACCTGTTTTAGCATGTGCTATTGAAGTTCTTTTATATGATACCACTTACTTACTTTGAATTTTGAACCCATATTTTGTGAGTATTGAGGCCCTATTTTTTGCGATTTAAATAAAATTGTACAGTTTTTAGATTTATTCCTATATGTGTACTTTGAGATAACGCTTCTTGCCAAATTTAATAGTTCTATGTCAACGGGAAGTACCCTGTAGGTTTTAATTTTTGTGAGTGTCGAAATATGCGGTTTTTTACGACATAAACGGCTCTAACTTTTTTAAACGATAACTGAGAAGTTTTTCTTTTACACAACTGCAAGATTTCATCGATATACGTATACAGTTTAAATTTCAACTCGATATCTTTACGAGTTCCCGTGATAAAGAGTCTTGACATACACACAGACGGACAGACGCACAGACGGACAACAAAGTAATCCTATAAGCGTTCCGTTTTTTCCGTTTGAGGTACGGAACCCTAAAAACAGCAAATAAATTAAACTGCTATGACATACCGTACGTATAATATTTGACTATGATACTAGGTAAGTATTATCAGCCGCGCAAAAATTTCACGAAACTTGCCGCTAAATAGAACAAAAGCTATACTCAAAGCGTGCAGTAGTATAACTGCGTATTTGTATGAGTGTATATGCTAACATGCATTTTTTCAGTGCCAAACTGTCCAACCTAGCCTGTTTCACCGAATTTCTATGGTGAAATCCATCCGTATTTTATTTAAATCCATGGACGGATAGAGTGATAGACTTATCAAGTATTAAAATCGACTAACACGGAACGTCGTTCAGCGAGGTTCAGCCTACGAAGTTGTTTTTGGCTCCAATTGTTCTTTTAATGAAAGAACTTTCCAATCTCCGTAAAAAGTTAGTTGATTTGGAGTGATGGTGCACGAGTAAACAAGCTGAATAACTGAAGGAAAGAAACTCAACAGCGAAATGAGGTGGAATTTTTGATATGATGTTAAATGACGTTGAAAAGCTGTCAGAGGTGACGGACAAAAACGCCCAGATTCCACTAAAATTTATGAAGATATGATATCAGAAGTTAAGATTCTGAATTTTTCAAAAGTTTAAAAATTACACGCCTGATTGTAAGAAGTGTCGCAGTTGTAGCAGGCAGGCATAATACTCGTAGCTAATATATTTATATTTTTTGCACTGTCTACAGGCTCGGTTAAAATAATGTTATTATTTAATTTGTTATGATGTGTGACTTGTACCTAATAGTTGTTACCAATAAATAAAATGAGTATAAAACGGAAGGGCGGAGGTGAGCGGAACTGGGCAGAACTTTGTTTTAAATATTTTGGTTTAAATTTTGGCCCTAAATTTGCCAATTTTGCCACACCCAGCTTTTATAGAAAGAATCTGGGGTGTATAACAGTAAAATCGGCTTACTTCGATCGAAAATTAAAAGTTTATCAATACAGAAATAATGACTTTGTGCGAAAGTTTTATTTACAACGTGAAAAAAATTTCAAAACTCCAAAAATAAATTCTTTTTTCTTTCAAAATCATGTTATAATGCATATAAAGTACCTACATAAAACAGGTAGCCTAACGCGTGACAAAATTTACAAAACAGTTTTACTTACTTTAGATCTCTCAGAATTACATACCTACCTAAGTTTAAATTGCTTCTAAGTTAATTAGGTACCTACTTGCTTTACTTCACGTAGCTGGGAGAGGTGGTTAGTAGAAAACTACTCAAGTAACTTTGGGTAGGTGGTTAGTGCCCAAAATCCAGGCTAGGCTTTCAGCAGGTAAGTAATCTATGAATTTTTAACACCTCTGCTGACAGTACGTGTTCATTGGTCGAATACGTAACACTAGAGTCTGATAAATAGAATTTTATTGAAATACGAGAAAATGTACATTCAACTGTTTATTTATAAACTATCTAAACACTGTTATGCCTTATCTGTAATCAAGAATGCCACTAGCAAAACCATTGCAACAAATGGAAACGTTTATCCTCTCTTAAGTTATGGGGTGATTTTTTTGAGAAATCCCGTTAATGTGCAATCAATTTTTGTCACTATATTTACAAATAGTTCCCTACTACAGTGCAATCAAAGTTTAGTAATGAAACGAATTATTTTTTGCAAAAAATAGCATATATAGCCCGTGCACAGAAACATTACATAGTATAAAACAAAGTCGCTTTACGCTGTCTGTCCCATGTTTTCTTATATCTTTAAAACTACGCAACGGATTTTAATGCAGGTTGTTTTAATAGATAGAGTAATTCAAGATAAATGTTTAAATGTATAATACACTTGTGCAAAGCCGGGGCGCATCGCTAGAACGCAAATATTATGCACGGATCGATGTAACTTTTTTCACATTATTGTTGATTTATCAAAAATGGCTCAGCCAATTTCAATAAAATTTAAATGGGACCAATTTCGAAGTATATTCTATCCAATAAAAAAACTATTGAAATCGGACAACTATGAAAAAAGTTATGCGTGGTTATATATTATTTAAAAAAAATATATATACGAGTATATATATATATACATACGCGTCGAATAGTATACCTCCTCCGGTGGTTCGTCGGTCAAAAAAAACAACATATTTCGACGTTCGTATTTACCGCGTTCTCTTGAAGGTCTAAGAACCAAATCCCGCATCCTACCTTCATAAACAAAATGTTCCCTTGAAACTCTTGATAACTGTCTCCCAGGAAACATGAGGACCCATCCCTCATCCCCTTCGTTACCACGTCGTAATGAGGACCGACAAAAAGCAAAAAGCCTGTCGGGAGATATCAAACAATATGGTAGTATTTAAACGGTTTGCTAACTAATTTTTCTATACAGGGTTATTTCTAATCAATTAGCATCCTTTCAGGGGCTTATTCTGTACGTCAATACTAACAACTTTTGTTCTACGACTTATATTAATTCTCAAAAAAAGTTGTTGTACCATAGAAAAATATCGTTTACCCTCGACAAAATGTATGGAACAAGTGATTTATTTTCGAGTTTTGACAAAAGTCGCAGAACAAAAGTTGTTAATATAGATGTAAGCCCCTAAGAGGATGCTAATTGATTAGAAATAACCCTGTATAATTGATTGACAAGATGAACGATGCGCTTACTTGTCAGCGCTGCCGAGGACTTTATAAAAAACTAGCCCAAATACTGATTTGCGCAGCACAGAACTACGTTTCGTTCGGATAATCTGAAATATCTATTCTCATATTTCCTTGAAATTTCGTTGGAAACATTGTCCTTCATTGTAACATTTGTACACTACTGTTTGACTGTTAAATAGCTGGTAGAAGTATGGTATTTCCTTAAGTATGCTCTACGGAAGAGCCCTAACTAACACAACAAGAAATTCGGCCATCATAGCTCATTAATTTGGATGGGTGGACCTAATTGATTTTCATCAAACACTTGATCGAATTACTATTGATCTTATCTTCGGTATACTGTACTGTACCAGCCTTTTTAATAGTCCACTGCAAGACGTAGGCCTATCCACGAAGGGTGATTGGGCCATATCCACCACGCTGGCTCAGTACGGATTGGTAGATTCACATACGCCGTCGAATTTCTTCCACGGACGTATGCAGGTTGCCTCACGACGTTTTCCTTCTCCGAAAAGCCAGTGGTGCCAAAGTAACTCATTGCTACGGGACCGGGATTTGAACCCACGACTTCAAGAATCTTCGGTATATATTTCAATAAAAGCTATGATCAGAGGATTCCTAAATTTCTTCTTCTGCTGACCGTTCGAGTCTTAGCGGAAGCCTAAGCCTGTCAGTGGAATGAAACAATATTCCTTACCACGATGGCCCAAGGGCGCGCCTAAAAGTTTCATGAAAAGCAGACGTGAAATATTTAATTTGACTGTACGCGACAGGTGTTGCCAGCACCGCGGGCTTTATGACCGTTTTTCATAAGGCAATACTTTTTTATGACGACCTCTAATGTTCACGCTTGACGTTTTGAAAAGTGGCCTTGGAATATTTGTTTCCGCGGTTTCTTTTATTTGAGAAGTAGACTTGTTTTGGTTTTCTGTTTACGATTTAAGTACTTTTAAATATTTCCAGTATTTATTTAGTTCAGGCTCAGGAATGCTTGCAGTGAAGGAAAACAAGGCGATAATACTTTATTTGGAAACGATGTAACAAACAAAAAACAAATTACGCGGACAACATATTACAGATAGTCTATCTGGCGGCCTAGTCGCTCGATGTGAATTCTTCCAGGCAACCAAAAAACACAGACACGTAGGTACGTGTCATATATACCTACAGAGAAGAAATTCCATAGAGTAGTGAATTCACCAAATTGTATAATGCTGGATATACACCAATAGACCTTGACCTTTATGAGGGTAGTCCTATATTTAGCACATGTCAACGGTTTACGTTCAATTTGATGTAACACAAAACCAGAAAGAACTTTAATCGTTTGTTTTTTTCTAAAACTACGTAACAGTGAGAACGACGAGGCTTATTTAAAAAATAAATCTGCAAGTAACATATTGTCTAAACCGGTGTTTTTTTTAAATGTAGTAATGTAATACAGATAGTTTACAGCCTGACATCGAAAATGTACATTATTTGACAGACCTTGTCCAGTTTTTGTTACTTCTAACGTTTCTTTATGATTTCTATGACATTGTTGTACAGGAGATGATAATGGCTTATTTGTTTCAGGTTTCAAAGCATCCTGACATGACGCCTGACAACGCCCTCAATTCGCAACGGTGAGAATAAAACTGGTCAAGTGTGAGTCGGATTCGCGGTCTGAGAGTTCCTTTGCATTTTATTGCTGTTTTCTGTCGTAAGAGTTTAGACTCTATTATTACACTCTTTGGTTTCGAGCTTGCTCGACTGACGCTTGGCTGGTTTTAAAAATATGTTTAACTAATTTATATTACATTCACACAGGGTAGGTTTTATGTAGGTATTACATATTTCCTATCACACCAATAGTAGAAATGGTGAAATGCGTATTAGGTAGGTACCTATTATCATGAACAGACTTTGTCTGAATGTGTTCACGACGGCCGAAAACATTGTCGCGCGTAGTAGTCCTAATTAAATATTGTAATGTATGAGATGTAACATTTATAAGTTTACTTTATATTTTAAGTTCAGATATGTAAGAAATAATTAAATTGAAATAGCATTACTGATAATAAATAAGAGGAGGGTGAAAGTCTTTTCGGTACGTAGGTGGTCACGAATTTAGATAATTCTGGTAATTTCTGCGTGCTACATAATAATACGCAGAAATAGGTACGCTACATAGATAAGAACAGGTAGCTCTCGCTAGTACAATGGCCGAGCCTTTCGGGCCCGGGCTGCGCGCCATAGAAAGAGAACGCGATAGGGCGTCTCTCACCCTCCCGCTCACACAGTCGAACGCGTCGCTTCCACCACCACCATGCCAGATGTGTGGCAGCGACGCTAGGCGGGAGGGGACGCATCAAAAGCACAATTCGCGCGCCGCCCGGCCTCTTTTCCCTGCGGCAGCCATCGAGGTCACACGTACAGCGAGAGCTCCACACTCCGGTCTCCACGAGGACGCCACGCGAGACTCCGGAGCGCCCCATACGCGGAAGTGACCACTACGTGCCTAGGAGGCTTCCCCTTCTCGATCGAACCATCGCCTACGCATTTTCTTCCCCACGCTAAATCCCAGCACCGTGCTTCCAAGACGCCGGGCTCTGTGTCAGTGTGTGCATAACCATCTTATGTTTCTACAGTCCGCTAAAATAACACGCACGCATTGACGCTCGCAGGGCCCCGTCCTGCACATTGGTCCTTCGAGCCGGATTTTGCGTGGTTGAGATTATGCAATGGTGGTGACTAGATCTACTGGGAAAAGCGCAAATAAACCTTCGGGTTCTAGCGCACCTCCTACGCTACGGTCCGCGTCCCAGAGAGTAGGACCTACGCCACAGGGATTAGTAGCGTCTGCACCGGGTGCCGTGACGAAGCAGCAGGACTCCATCGCCGCGAGACTGCAATCTTCGTCCCTCGGGCAGACGATGACGCGCCACGCCGGAGCTGCAGCCAGAGCCGCGCTGCACGACCCGCCGGTCGCCGGCGTCGCCGGGGCGTCATCATCGCGTCAACAAGATGGCGGAACGCCACGTGTGGGCACCGTGTCCGGGGACGCGGCGCTTGCCCATGCGCCGTCACTGTGTCAACAAGATGGCGCACCGCCACGTGTGGGCACCGTGTCTGAAGACGCGGCGCCTGCCCACACCGCCACCCGGTGGGAAGAGTTGCCCGGGTCTAGGCCTGCCGCCTGGCCAGCCCGCTTTTCGCCACCACACCCGCCTTCGCCATCGCCAGGTGTGTACGCGGGCACTGTGTCTGGGGACGCGGCGCCTGCCCGCGCCATCGCCACCGCCACGACCAAGCCGAGAAGTGCTAAATCAACCAACAGCCGGGCGGAAAGAAGCCTCAAGCTCGCCCGCGCGCTCCAGGAGCGCGCAATCGTCGTGCTAAAGCTCGCCGAGGCCCGCGTCGCAGTCGCGCAAGCGGAGCTCGAAGTTGAGGCCGTCGGGTCCGTCATCTCGATTGAGATGGAAGACGAGGTACACCGTGTCGCTTCGTGGGCCGAAAACATGTTCTCGGTCGCGCATATGGATGCGCGATCGTCTCCGCCGCCCCGCCCACCGAAGCCGCCGTGCGTCGGTGCAGCGTCGCTCCAAGCGCCGCTGCCGCTACCGACACTCCTGACGCCGCCATGTGTCGGTGCAGCGTCGCCCCAAGCGCCGCTGCCGCCACCGACACGCCTGATGCCGCCTTGTGTCGGTGCAGCGTCGCCCCAAGCGCCGCTGCCGCCACCGACACGCCTGATGCCGCCATGTGTCGGTGCAGCGTCGCATCAAGCGCCGCTGCCGTCACCGACGTATCTTTCGCCGCCATGTGTCGGTGCAGCGTCGCCCCAAGCGCCGCTGCCGCCACCGACACGCTTGATGCCGCCATGTGTCGGTGCAGCGTCGCCCCAAGCGCCGCTACCGCCACCGACACGCTTGATGCCGCCATGTGTCGGTGCAGCGTCGCCCCAAGCGCCGCTGCCGCCACCGACACGCCTGATGCCGCCATGTGTCGGTGCAGCGTCGCATCAAGCGCCGCTGCCGTCACCGACATATCTTTCGCCGCCATGTGTCGGTGCAGCGTCGCCCCAAGCGCCGCTGCCGCCACCGACACGCCTGATGCCGCCATGTGTCGGTGCAGCGTCGCATCAAGCGCCGCTGCCGTCACCGACGTATCTTTCGCCGCCATGTGTCGGTGCAGCGTCGCCCCAAGCGCCGCTGCCGCCACCGACACGCCTGATGCCGCCATGTGTCGGTGCAGCGTCGCCCCAAGCGCCGCTGCCGCCACCGACACGCCCGATGCCGCCATGTGTCGGTGCAGCGTCGCATCAAGCGCCGCTGCCGTCACCGACGTATCTTTCGCCGCCATGTGTCGGTGCAGCGTCGCCCCAAGCGCCGCTGCCGCCACCGACACGCCTGATGCCGCCATGTGTCGGTGCAGCGTCGCCCCAAGCGCCGCTGCCGTCACCGACGTATCTTTCGCCGCCATGTGTCGGTGCAGCGTCGCCCCAAGCGCCGCTGCCGCCACCGACACGCCTGATGCCGCCATGTGTCGGTGCAGCGTCGCCCCAAGCGCCGCTGCCGCCACCGACACGCCCGATGCCGCCATGTGTCGGTGCAGCGTCGCATCAAGCGCCGCTGCCGTCACCGACATATCTTTCGCCGCCATGTGTCGGTGCAGCGTCGCCCCAAGCACCGCTGCCGCCACCGACACGCCTGATGCCGCCATGTGTCGGTGCAGCGTCGTCCCAAGCGCCACTGCCGTCACCGACGTATCTTTCGCCGCCATGTGTCGGTGCAGCGTCGCCCCAAGCGCCGCTGCCGTCACCGACGTATCTTCCGCCGCCATGTGTCGGTGCAGCGTCACCCCAAGCGCCGCTGCCGCCACCGACACGCCTGACGCCGCCAAGTGTCGGTATAGCACCGCCCCAGTCGCTGCTGCCGCCACCGACTCACTTGATGCCGCCATGTGTCGGTGCAGCGTCGCCCCAAGAGCCGCTGCCGCCACCGACGCATTTAACGCCGCCATGTGTCGGTGTAGTGTCGCCCCAAGCGACGCTGCCACCACCGACGCATTCTCCGATCAAGCTGCAAGAAGATCAAGCTCTGCTCAACTGGCCGCCACCCCGCCGCCCAAGCCGTCACCAAAGTAGCAGCGCCCCGCTGAGCGCTGCGCGTGGAGGCCGCCGTCACGCTACAAGGCCTGCGCGGCGCCGCCGCCTCCGCCGCACATGCATGGTCCGACCGTGCCGGGCACCGTTGCACTACCGACGACGGAGCCCCGGTCGGACCTCGCCGCGTTCACTGCAGCTACCACGAAGGCTGCAAGAAGCACGAAGACCCAGTATCGTCACGCCGTCGAGTCGCCGAGCTTCGAGGGCTGCCATCATGAGAGGCTGCCGTTCGTACCGATCGTCTACGCCGAGTCGTCGCCGCACTTCGCGCCCCTCGAAAAAATCGGGCGTCTGTGTCGAGCGCTGCGAGAGAAAGCACATGAAACCGTCAACAAGATCTGCTGTTGCACTGCACGGACCCAGATCGCTGTGAGACCGGGCGCGAGCGGGTTAACTATAAAAGATAAAAAAAAATGCAGATAAAGACCTGGCAGCGCGGAAGAGAAAAGCGACAGTAACGACACCGAACGCTGCGACTGAACGCTACCGTGCCCGCAGAGACGCTACGCCATGCAGAGGGGCTCATTTGGCTCACGAGCCAACAGCGCGCCTTCCCCGATGAACTACAGGACTTGTCCTCCGGGAGGGCCGTCGCTACGTCAAGCCGCCTGCACTGTCCCGCCGTTAACATCGAGCAAGGTCTGGACTACTTTGGACCTTATCACGGCCGGGCGACTAAGAAGTATTATGTGGCCCTATTCACTTGCCTAACGAGGGCCGTACACTTGGTCGACTTTGTGTTTAACAACCGACCTTACGTCTCCGTGAGCCCAGATGACCCCGCCCCGCTCACGCCGAATCACTTCCTGCTGGGCGGGACAGCCTGGGTGCCCACGCCGGGCACGTTCACCGATCGTGACATCATTGGGCGTGCGCACTGGCGCGCCGCCCAACGCCAAGCTGACATCTTCTGGGGCCGGTGGGTGCGCGAGTACCTACCCGAGCTCCAGAACCGCCGCGAGCCCCACTGCCGCGGGCCCGCCGTCGACGTCGGAGCACTCGTCGTGATAGTCGACGCCACCCTGCCCCGCAACACATGGCCGCGGGGCATCGTCGAGGCCGTCTACCCAGGTGCAGACGGCATTACCAGGGTCGTCGACGTCCGAACCCAAGGCGGCGTGCTACGTCGTCCCGTGAAGAAGATCGTCGTGCTACCTACGTCGCTCACTTCCGAGTAGTGCAGCGCTACGGAGCGCTGCACGGCGGGAGAGATGTTCACGACGGCCGAAAACATTGTCGCGCGTAGTAGTCCTAATTAAATATTGTAATGTATGAGATGTAACATTTATAAGTTTACTTTATATTTTAAGTTCAGATATGTAAGAAATAATTAAATTGAAATAGCATTACTGATAATAAATAAGAGGAGGGTGAAAGTCTTTTCGGTACGTAGGTGGTCACGAATTTAGATAATTCTGGTAATTTCTGCGTGCTACATAATAATACGCAGAAATAGGTACGCTACATAGATAAGAACAGGTAGCTCTCGCTAGTACAATGGCCGAGCCTTTCGGGCCCGGGCTGCGCGCCATAGAAAGAGAACGCGATAGGGCGTCTCTCACCCTCCCGCTCACACAGTCGAACGCGTCGCTTCCACCACCACCATGCCAGATGTGTGGCAGCGACGCTAGGCGGGAGGGGACGCATCAAAAGCACAATTCGCGCGCCGCCCGGCCTCTTTTCCCTGCGGCAGCCATCGAGGTCACACGTACAGCGAGAGCTCCACACTCCGGTCTCCACGAGGACGCCACGCGAGACTCCGGAGCGCCCCATACGCGGAAGTGACCACTACGTGCCTAGGAGGCTTCCCCTTCTCGATCGAACCATCGCCTACGCATTTTCTTCCCCACGCTAAATCCCAGCACCGTGCTTCCAAGACGCCGGGCTCTGTGTCAGTGTGTGCATAACCATCTTATGTTTCTACAGTCCGCTAAAATAACACGCACGCATTGACGCTCGCAGGGCCCCGTCCTGCACAGAATGATTGTGTTTTATCACACCACATGCAATAAATAGAGCTCTTGATTTTAAAAAAACCCTGCAGTATTCAAACAAATGACTGTTGTCATCGCACTTCAATTAGTTTCGTGAGAATGTTTTTCTACTGTAATTATACTTTAAAATAACGCTTTGGTAATATTTTGTTTGTTTCACAGTTAAGCGCGAACGCGAACCCTAAAAACTAGACATAATATTTTTTCTATAACACCTAGAATGACCTAGATGTCCGTGAAATCATTGCTTTTATCGCAATTTGAATAGATTTGTTTGAAAGCCTGAACGTTTCACGCTGCCACTGACTACGTCTTATTTCGTTTTAGAACGGGTTTTAATAAACTGACGACGCGCGTGGTTTTTATGGCTATAGGTACAATGTACATATCATCCAGTTTTTATATTTTTTCAGGAGCAAACGTTATGTTTTATAGGCTATGAGAAGTAACATAGAATCAGATAAAAATATGTAAACATAAATTAAACATACATCGTTAAACGCATGAGCGGTGATGTAAAAGTAATAAAGTGTTCTACTTTACCACGCAACCTGTTATACAGGGTTATTTCTAATCAATTAGCATCCTTTTAGGGGCTCATTCTGTAAATCTAAACTAACAACTTTTGTTCTACGACTTTTATTAATTCTCAAAAAAAGTGGTTGTTCCGTAGAAAAATATTGTTTACCCTCGATAAAATGTATGAAATAGCTCCTTTTTTGAGTTTTGACAAAAGTTGCAGAACAATAGTTGTTACTTTTGATTTACAGAATAAGCCCTAAAGGATGCTAATTGATTAGAAATAACCCCGTATAATTATCACATCTGAGTGTCATTGTGTTTATTTCTCGCTCTAAGCGAATATGACATCTAAGCTACATAATATATACTCTTCGACTACAATGCTATGCCCTGTTGCGTTTTGATGGAGTTTGCGCCTCTTGTAGACTGCCTATTCAATTTTGATGCCTGATACCATTAGTAGTACTTTATATCTATAGTCACTTTGTTATTGACATGAAACCATTCTTGGCGCATTTTGTTATACGAATCCCATTATTTATGATTAGAATATAACACAGATGCTACTCACGCGTAATTTATTATGGCCGACAGCAAGTTTACTATAGTTTTGACCGCATTTGGAGGTATTTTTCACGATAAAGCACTAGCACGCATGCAGGCTCGTTTCGCATATCAATGCGAACTAATTCAAATTATACAAAAACTGCTAGTTTTCACAATAATCAATCCCATTATATTCTTTTGTTTTTATGGTCACATGCTGATAAGACCATCGGCAACATTAATATGGCCCTTCAGTATGCAGGACCTATAACAGATAAGTACGCTTCTACTCCCACAAGCTAACAGAACGTGTTCTTTCCAGGGTGTTCAAGAAGACATCTCCCAACAACAAGCTGACACTATACCTGGCTTCCCGTGACCTGGTGGTGGAAAATGGCGTCATAGACAGGATACAGGGTGTCCTGCACGTGGAGCCCGACTATTTGGATAATAAGAAGCTGTATGGACAAGTCACACTCACGTTTCGGTAAGTAACCTGGATACTAACTTGTAGCAGGACCACTTATTATCCACTTTTAATTTAAGTTGTGAAAAGAGGGGATGAATTGGCGGAAAGATAATTTGTCCATTGGCCATACTAGGGGTGCTGCTGATCAGTGAATAGTGCCATCAACAGAACACAATACGTGTTACAAAGTGGGACGACTACTTGCACAATAAAAATCTTCAGGTTAATAAGGTTGCACTCATATATTGTGGCAGAAATTGATGGCGTTGACGACGGGGTACAAAGCGTGTTGCATGTAGAGCTCATTTAACTGGGACAATAGGAAGCCTCGACGGACAAGTAACACGCGTTTCAGTAAGTTACTATAGTCTACCTACATACTGACCTGAACTTGAAGTACCTAGGTATTGTGTGGGACCGAATGACGCTATGGAATGGATTCTAGGAGTCATTTATTGGACAGTAAAGCTGCTGATCAAAGTACAACCTATAAAACTCGGTTTTAAAGTTAAACGATTTTGGCTCGTTGGCTCTTCGACGCTGATCGACTAGTGAACCGAACAATACTGTGACGGAGTAGGCCGTGCAGTACGACGGCGGGTTGTTTACACCTAAGTGCGAGATTCATGGTTTTATGACTCGAGTGGGATCAGTCTTTGTCTGCCGTCTATTGTTTAGTTTTTTTTGGTGTTTACGTATTTGAAAACAATAGGGAAGTCTCGAACTTTTAAGTTGTTTACTTGTCAACACAATAAAGTTTATTAGATCGAGTAATGCCTCGTAGGTTCGAGACTGTAGGTAACCGGCCGACCCTTGGGGACCAGTTATCGTGTTTATACCGGAGTGAAAACATCTCGTGTTCAAATGCGGTACCAGTGATTGTGAAGTGACTAGTTTGTGCGAATATCAGTGCCAGTGTAAAGTGTTTGTGCGAACCAGTTGTGTCGTGTGTATTGTGATTTTGTGCAATAAAGTGTAAAGTGATTAATCGGCGTTTTAACTGATTATCCAAGAACTCTTTACGTAACAATACTATACTTCAACATGTTTGACGAACCGTGAGCCAGGCTGGTCGAATTTCAATACCGCGGTTTTCGCAAATTGTAAAACGAGGTTTTAAAGCTTGTCAGCTCGCTCGTTGGTCAGCGGCTTTAGAAGCTGTAAAAGTGTAAAGACTGGTCACGCTCACGTTTTGGTAACTTTGATGGAGAAACGACAGAAATGTGCAAGACTCATGACTTCTCTGATACTAAGACTCTGCTACCCCTATATCCTGAGTAATATTGTGTCAGTTTACACCCCAACCCAGAGTTAACATTCAGCTTTTTCTGTCTATCTAAACTTAGGATCTCTAACAGGCCTTTGGGCATGCCGGAAGAATGCCCAAATAAGCGAATAGAAGAAGAAGTAATTACAAAAAGTAATTTTACAATATTTTTTTACGTCAGGTTAACAGTATTTTTAGGGGTGCTAATAAACTATTACTATCGCCATCGACTTGGCATTTTTTTACTATCTATCTATCTATCTATTCAGCCTGTTCCACCCACTGCTGAGTATAGGCCTCCTCTCTTTCTCGCCATTCTTTCCGGTCTTGTGCTAGCCTCATCCAATGCTTCCCGACAAGTTTGATGACGTCATCCGACCATCGGGCTGGTGGTCTCTATGTCTTCGTCCTTCTCTCGGGTACTACTCGGTGACTGCCTTGGTCCACCTGTTGTCATCCCGTCTAGCCATGTGTCCTGCCCATCTCCACTTTAGCTTGGCGATACGTGTGCCTACGTCTTCGACTTTTGTGCGACATCGAATTTCCACGTTTGGGACACGATCAATCAAGCGAATACCTAACATGGCTCGTTCCATAGGTCTTTGAGCTACACGGATTTTGTAAATATGCTCTTTAGTAAGGGGCCATGTTTCGGCGCCGTAAGTGAGTATGGGCAGCACACATTGGTCCTTGATCATTGAACCTTGGTCTTCAGGCATTGTGGGATTTCAGATTTAAAGATGTCACCAAGTTCTCCAAATTTTTTTTTACTATGGCTTATAAAATTAGTAGTCTCGTTAAAGACTTTTTTTCCATGCTTTATGATTTTGTATTCTTACATTTTACGATGTGATAGTCAAAAAGTTTGAAAACATGTTTGCAAATCCCCAATACATGCGACATTGCGTTAGCGCGGTCAGGGGGAAAAGGATTAAAAAAATACAAAACCACGCTGGCTGTCAGGAAATTGGAAAAGCTCAGAGATTTCAGGAAAACCCCCGCGTGAAACCATCATGGATGTAATAATAACAGATCCGCGTTAAAATCAATCATTTCTTAAAATACCACCTTGAGCTCTAAAGAGGCCGACTCCGAATCGGCTATGAGAATTAATATCTATGTACCTATATATAAACACAGTGCAAAAAAAGATAATGCATAAGAAGAAGAAATAGATGATAATATGTTCACCTACTAGACATGAAAATCAGTTAATAATTAATTATAACTAGTGACTATTGACACGTGAAGTTTTGTGTTAATTTGAATTTCAAATGTCATAAAAATGTATGTCAAATGTCACTTCTCATTCAAAGTGGACGGGGTCGACGCCATTGCTTCAAAGGTGGCTTCAGGCATGGGCTTCAGGTCATTTGATTTCATTTAGCTATCCCCTTTTTTTACATCCATGGAAACCATAAATTGAAGGTAAAAAGAACCTCCCGCTCCATCTACCTTCATTCAATTATTCATTCATCCCTTCCCTGTATTTTGGTTAATTGTTCAACCGACGAACTTTGTAGATAAAATTATCGAATTTCTAATTACAATTTAGTAGAACGGTTGGCTGAGCAATAAATAATCAAACTTCCGCTTTAAACTTTTACAATCTGCGTCAGTTTTTAGAAGGGAAGTGATAAATTTCCCCAAATTATCTACAAAAGCAACTTCTGTAGATTATCGAAACCGTTTTATTATCTACGAAAATTCGTTTGATTATGGCTTTTTACAGGTAGAATTTTATAGGCTGGCAATTTTAGAGAAATAAACTTTGCGTCTTTAAATCTTTCTTGAGTGAATCATGATTATGGACTTAACAAGATTTATATTCGAAAATGTAGTAAAGAGCCTCGGTGAATTCATAAATCTATATCATACATCCAGGCGAAAAATATTAGAGAAGTATAACTTTGTGCTTTGTTTAAAACAGGGAAACAAACTCGCTTTTACAACATTTTTTAATGCTGTTAAAAATCTAAGATCGTAGGTTACGAAATTTTTAAGGTTATCTCTTACATTTATTGTGATAAAGTATCGCTATACAATGTACAAAGTGACTAATGACCACATTTAAATCTTGTTTAATTTACTTAGGTCATAATGCAAAATTTGACGTAGTTAAGAAAGTTCAAACTCAAATGTACTACAAAATATTTCTAGCTAGAAACAAAGCAGTAAACAGATAACTTGTAGTGAGATCGTACTGATTTCTGTATAGCAATATCGATCGTCCCTGTCTCAGAGGTGTCGTTAATATTTTCAACGGAAAACTCCCTTCACTTTTATAACAGATATTGGATAGTCTCGTGACAGTTTTTTTTTCTGATTTGGGGTCTTGTTTTTTTTACAAAATATGTGGCTCTTTGACAGAAATGTAGTAATTATTCGTATTACATATTATTTGTAGTGGAAAAATTAACACACATAAGTACCTACTGGGTAGATACGCATTATGTTTTGGCAGTTTTTCAATCAACAAACATTAGTCTACAAACGCGCCATATTGTAGACAAGATTACTGTGTTTAAATAAAATAACACTAAAGTATTTCAAGTTTCAACACATTTGGCACAGTTCATTGCTACACACTACACTTTTGAAGTGTAAATCTGAACAACACCAAATCTAAGAATATAATAAGTAAGTTCGTATAGGCCGGGTGGCTAGCCCTGGTGTCAGTGTTTAGCCGCCTGAAGGCCTCTGACATGGCTAATCGGTTAAAACAACCTGGACCTACAATTTAACCTATCATCGGAGCCACGGCAGCGCTCAGTTGGGAAATGCCACCCGCGGTTACCCATCCAAATTCTGACAGTGCGGAACGTTGCTTAATGTGTTGAACGGTGATCGCTGACAAACACCTAGTCAAACTACGCTACGAACGCTGATACATTATAAAAATATTGACGAAACTATTCAGGTGTATGTTGTACGGTATATTTTCTACAGTGTGCCTTTATTTGATGGTGAGGTCTTTCCTTATTTACGATTTTCTATTCATATGAAAGTCAAGTCCAGAATTACTTAAAAGGGTATTTGACTAGTTTTTGGAAATCATTTTAAATTATTCGTTAGTACATAATTACTTAACATTTATATTTCCGAGAGATCTACTGCATTAATAACGAAAATCAGTGTTAAAGAATAGATATTCAAGATCCCACCAAAAACGACATTCTGTAATGGCGCTGGTCATCGACGTCACACACTAGTAAATACCACTAAATACGCTAGTTCAGATCTAAAAATTGACAAAAAATACTTAAAAAGTAACATACAGATCCTGTGATATGTTTCCAAAATCACAAAACACAAATTACACAAACAACAGTCAATCGAGAAATTATTTTTTACTGTCAGGTGACGTCACCAGAGTTGCCGCCCTTCTTAGAGCGTTTACATTACAGATAAAATATTAAAATAATATCGTATTTTATTTCGTACGATTTGCGAAAATTGGACATATTTTAGTTTAAATAAAGTGAAATAGGTCTTTTTCAGGCTATTATCTTTAAGGATTACCACAATCAATAGTATATTTTCAATGTTGTCAAAAATAGCCTATTGCTCAGAAATGATTCAGCACAAAGCAGACCATTAAGCGATAGGCTTCAGTTAATCCGTTATTATTTTGTATTATAAGGCTGGAAGCAAACTTTCACATTTAGATTTATGATATATCAGTCTTCATAATGTATGCCCAGTCAGCTTTCATGAAGTTGCCAGTCGTTAATTATACTGAACGCTTTGTTATAATACAAATAAAGGTCTGCCACGTAATATAATTATGGAAAACTCATAGTCAGTAGGAGTTTTGACGAAGAAACAATAAAAAAAAACCGGACAAGGTAGTTGTATCGTTTTTCTTTCTTCCTTAGAAATAAATCTATTTAAGTAAATGACAGCAGGGGAAACCTGTAATCAACTAGGTCGGCGTACTTCATCTTCGACCACAATGTCGTCGCTTACCATCAGGCAAATTGGTGGTCAAGCGTGGACTTATTCGCGAGAAAAAAAAATCGACGGAAGTGACACTTTTGATGTTGATTCTAGGTACCTACCTCTACGTACGAGTATATTCTGAAACTGAGAAATAAGTGTTACTCAGTATAACTCATCGTTCAGTATATTTATGGAGGGGTTACTTTAAGAATAAAAGTATAGAAAAGTATAGTAGTAGTAGTTAAACAGAAACGTATACAGTATTATTGTAGCTCCACACATTTTATTTTTGACCGTCGAACCACCGGAGGAGGTATACAATTCGACGCGTATATATGTATATATATTTTTTTGTATAACCACGCATAACTTTTTTCATAGTCGTCCGATTTCAATAATTCTTTTTTTAATGGAAAGTGTATACTTTGAAATTAGTCACATTTAAATTTTATTGAAATTGGCTTAGCCATTTTTGATAAATCAACAATAATGTGAAAAATGCTACATCGATTCGTGCGAAATATTCGCGAATTCTGTAAAGTCGGTCATGCTAATTTTTGCAAAAATAATCTTGTTATTCACCGCCTCAACCCGAAACGACGAAAACCTAACAATCATAGATCGAGCTACACAAAAACAATAATAAAAGTTTTCGTTTACGATACAAACGTATACTAAAGGACTCTGGTTTCAAAATCTCTCATATCATAGGCTCAAGGCTACCCGTGACCACGATCGATGCAACTCGGTCGAAACGTCGGGATGATGAGGTATTTATTTATCTCGTAAATTTTAGTGCGCAATTAGCCCCGTAATATATAATAATAAAATGTGTTCAAATCGCGAAAGTTTAAAAAGAAACCTCACACTGATATTACTGTGAGTCTTTAGTCCTCTTCTTACAAGAAAATTCTGAGCCAACACGAGTATCTTTTATTCACGTACCTTGACTTATGAACGACGCCTGAACTTTCGGCCCTGAGAAGATGAATTTTGTAACACGCCACGTTTTACGATGATGAATGGCGGAACAACACTGAATATTGGCGATCTGCATAAAACAGTGCTTGTTTGCTTTTAGCTGCAAACAAATCTGTCTTTCAGGGGAGTTGAACAACAAGGTGCTCAGAGTTTTGATGATAGAGACATGTTATAGCAATGTCAAAATTAAAGTTTGTGCTTATATTTTAAGTCCATTGAAATATTTACTAGTTTGTTACTAGGTAAAAAAAGATCCTTCGTTTATAAAAGGGTTACAAACGCGGCCGAAAGGATTTTGCTTTTCGGCCGCGTCGGTAATTTTGTCCCAAATAGTTTTGGCATTATTATCATTCGTGCTTAGGGTTGAAAATTTTAAATTTCTTAAGATCCTTAATCTGAAGAATCTAAAAATTAGTTTGTTACTAGGTAACGAGAAAGAAAAAAAGATCCTTCGTTTGTAATAGGGTAACAAATTGAAACAAACGATTTTTTGCCTTTCGGCCGCGTCGGTAATTTTGTCCCAAATAGTTTTGGCATTATTTCGTGCTTAGGGTTGAAAAAAGTTAAAAAGTGAAAATTTAGTCGCCCAATAGGCATGATGACTAAACCAAATAAAATTAGTCCGTCAGATAGACTATCAAAAAATATTAGACAAGTATTTTTCTTTTGCCAATTAAACAAAAATTGATGAAGATATAGCCCGTCAAAGTTCCGCGTGACGTCACAAGTGCACTAGAAATGTATGGACTTCTGTAAGAGAAGTGAAGTCACGACCCCCCACTCCCAAACTTTGACAAGGTTTATCTTTGTCATTTGTTGTTTGATTGACGAAAAAAAATATTAGTGTCCAAAATGTTACGGACTAATTGTAATAAAAAAAAATACCCAGTCAGCATGCGGTCATGCCAATTGGTTTCAACGTTTGAACTTTCCAACTGGTAATCTGGTGCTGCCAAAAATTTACCGACATTGAGACATTGGGTCCGTGGGGGCCGGGAGCTCATCTTGTTTTCAAAAGTCTTTCTGAGCGTCTGGTGGACGCGACGCGTGACCAAAATGCTGGTATTTATTTGGCTCAACGTATAAGCATTGCCATTCAGCGTGGCAATGCTGCCAGCATGCTGGGCACGCTGCCAACTGGCAGTGGGCTTAAGTATTTGGATTATCTTTAGACCTTCAAGGGTCTATGGATGATCCAATTGCTTGTCAAAAAAAAAGTAGTTTGTGTAGTTTTAGATTATGTCTTGTATTTAGTGGGAGTTAACAACGGCTCTTGCCAATATTAAAAAAAAATGTACCTATTATTGATATTTGCGGCACAGGGGCGCTCTGTGCAATTTCCGAAAATAATATTTTCGTTGACATTGCTCTGCATGGGCCAGCAACAAACGTTAATATTCTTGTCAGCAAAAATCAGTAGACCTCGAGAAAACACGGGATAAGGTTTACAAATTCCAATATAGGGGAAGGTGAGGCCATTCTGTACGTACAGAATTTATCGGTACTTTGCTTGCTACCTCCATACTGTGCGTAGATTAGTACAGCGCCTACCCTCGATTTATATTAATCCAGAGGCGCCGGCGGTGTATAATGGTGTTTTGTTGGTTTTGTCTGACGAAGGGACAGGTACAATGCGTGCCGGAACGGGCCTTGGACATGACACGTGTCTAATGGTATAAACACGGTATTATACCGATATGCGGTATAATGTGTGAATAATCGAATAATGAAAAACAATCAAAATCTAGTTTAATCAAAGGCTGTAGAGAAGTACAGCCTTTGCTTGAACTAGAGTTGAGGGCGAAACCGTGACCACTCGCGGGGTTATTCTACGTCGATTTGCAGGGTCATCTAGCCCTTTACAACAAGCTCAATATATACGTGAAATCGAAAAAAAAAAATTGGCGTGAAAACCACATTAATTTTGTGAATGCCGGTCTCATACGATCGTGCATTATCTGCTTATTCCGCACGATCGTATGAGATGGGATACGTTTACAAAATCAATACCTATGCTTTTCGCGCCATTTTTTTTGTCGATCCTCACGATTATATTGAGCCGGTTGTAAAGGGCTAGAACTGGTATACCTAGCCGAAAGGACGTGATTTAGGCCATTCGGGCCTCATTAAGACCAACATTTTTTACGGGGCAGCCCGGTATTGGGAAAAAACAGCTGTGTCGTTGTTTGTAAAATCTTGTATTGCTCGACTTATCACATAAAAAATTTGCATCAATCGCAAGATGATGTAAGTATTGTAAGTGTTTGTTGCTAACGTCTCCGACTTGTGTTGGAGGAGAATACTGTCGAACATAGAAAAAAAATAACACAATACGGAATGAAAAATATTATTAAAAACCGAACAAGAGCGCGTCAGGCTCGCACATCGAGGGTTCCGTACAAACACATTGTTAAAATAATTAAAAACCTGTTTTAGCAGGTGCTAATAAAGTTCTTTTATATGACATCTTTTTTTTTTTTTATTATTAATATAATGACAATACTACATTACTACTACATAGAAAGCAATTGGATCATCCACAGACCCTTGAAGGTCTAAAGATAATCCAAGTGCTCAAGCCCACTGCCAGTTGGCAGCGTGCCCAGCATGCTGGCAGCATTGCCACGCTGAATGGCAATGCTTATACGTTGAGCCAAATAAACACCAGCATTTTGGTCAATATTTTTTTAATAATAATTTTAATAATAATAATAATCATAATTTTTTTATGACATCTTACATGATACGATTTACTCACATTGAATTTTGAACCCATATTTTGTGAATTTTGAGGCCCAATTTTTTTGTGATTTAAATAAAAATGTACAGTTTTCAGATTTATTCCTATATGTGTACTCTAAGACAATGCTTCTCGCCAAATTTCATAGTTCTATATCAACGGGAAGTACCTACCCTGTAGGTTTTGATTTTTGTGAGTGTCGAAATATGCGGTTTTTACGACATAAACGGCTCTAACTTCTTTATATGATAATTGAGAAGCTTTTCCTTTACGCAACTGTAAGAAATAATAAATATACATATACAGTATAAATTTCGACTCGATATCTTAACGCGTTCCCGAGATAAAGAGTCTTGACCTACACACAGACGGACAGACGGACAACAAAGTGATCCTATAAGAGTTCCGTTTTTTTCCGTTTGAGGTACAGAACCCTAAAAAAAGTGGCTGTGTCAATGCCGAGTTGCAATTTTGTATGGAGTAGGTAGCTGATTTTTTTCCTTCGTTTTCCGAGTTGAGCCCAAGTTGGCCCCATGCTACGGTTGTCGTTAAAACCATTTTCCCGCTGACTATTTACACAAGTCAAACTTATGTCAGCTTGGAGCTCACTTTTCAATTTACTCTCAATGAGCCCTTTCATGTGATACCCATATTGCAGAAGTTTATTTATTTAAAAATAACTATTCCTCTATCTTACCACCATATGGGATTTAGAATGACGTCACATTATTTTTCGAGTTACTCTCAACCATCCCTTTCATTTGATATCTACCGATATTGTAGAAGTGCATTAAAAATAACTATTGCGCCATCTTGGTTGGTCCGCCATATTGGATTTAGAATGATGTCACACACCATATCGTGCATGGTCATCCAAACTAAACGTGCATACAAAATTTCAGCTCAATAGGTTGAAGATATCTACCTCAATACTGAGTTCAAAGATTCCACCCGAACAGACATACTTAAATACATACATTGCAAGTTAAATAAAAGCTTTTAACTTTAAAAAAAATGATAAACAAAAATTCCGACGAAATTTTCCACAATAATACAGCTGATTCATTAACGATTGTTGACTTGGTCCCATAGTAGAAGTTGGCGATAATAATGAGCATAATGGTATCCCAGACAACACCGTCATTTTAAGACACAGAATAACCTGTATACCTATACAAGTACTTGGTATAAGAGTGCATGCTCGAATCATTCCTTTCGCTCCAACGAGCCGAATCCACATCGAAGCTCTTAAAATTCCCCAGCCAGAAGTAAATACTCAGAACTTCTTTGTAGATACTTGTAAACCTATTGCATTGAAGATCGAACCGTCTCGCCGCTGTAGAAAATACAGAGACGGTAAAACGCAAAATTAACTAAACTTCGTGCTTATATTTTTCAAATATGTGAGAAGGTTCAACTTCGCCAGTATTATAGAAGTTTTGTACCGCTCGTAGCGTAGTTTAATTAGGCGTTTGTCAGCGATCACCGAAATTAAGCAACGTTCAGCATGGTCATTGTTTAGATGGGTGACCGCGGGTGGTATTGTTCAACTGAGTGCTACCTTGGCTCAGATGACACGTTAAATTGTAGGTCCCAGTTGTTTTAACCGTTTAGCCATGTCAGAGGCCTTCAGGCGGCCTAAAAACTCTGACCCGGCCTATACGAACTTACTGTAACGGGGCCACCTACTCAAATAAAAATAAAAGAAGGCGGTACGTACAACAAATTTATTTGCCGGTTTTTACAAATTGCCCGGATCATCAATTTATATATTATACGTTACGCGGCCACTAGGCAGTTATAGGCGAGCACTTCCCTTGTTCCTAACGGGAACCGACGCGGCGCAGCGGAAGACGCGCAGTAGTGGCGCCGTCGGAATCCTTGAGCGGGAACGGAGGAGAACGTCCTTACTGGGTTGTGCCGTGAAGTAGGAGGTGTAGTTGTCCTCAATGTTGGAGGAGGTGTTCCCCAAATCTCGGAGAATGTATCCCCGTAAACTTGGAAAACGTCTGTTCCCCCCAAATCTCGGACCCCAATAGGGGATTGAAGCACTGATTTTTAATAATTCAGTTAATAAGTAACAATTGATAATAGTATAATGACACAATAAAAAGTGTTGTGCTTAAAAAATAAAATGATTAGATCGCGACTATGCGAAGATAGTGTCGCGAGTGAAGGTCGCAGGTCCAATGGTGTTACTAGCCCCTGTCACCCTGCGCCTGGGCCGGGCAAGCAAAAGGTGCATGGTGCAGGGCCGGCTACAGAGATGTGGGGAAACAGGGGTATGAATTAAGGACAGGGCACATTGGGCGCGTTGAACCCGTCACTTATGAGGTAATTTATAAAATGTAACGATACATCGTTACATTACTTACTTTTTATCATATGGCGAGGTTTCACTCTACATTATTGTATATAGATATTGAGATTGCTTATGCATAACTTTTACAATGCGTCCAACTCTGGAATCATGAAAATTAAGAAATTCCGTTCATTTCATCATCATCATCTCTCCTCACCGATTTCGGCCTCGGCGACTTTACTTCTGTTTAGTACATAAGTTCATAACAAGGTGAGCTTAGGTGACGTGCTCTTTTATGGCTTATATAGCCTATTTTATGAATGTCCTTGAACAGTCGACACAGGTTAATATGGTACAGGTTATCTTGAGTTCGTCGCGTTTCCGATCTAACTCGCGCTTTATCTCGTCCTCAAAAGCATGAATGTGACTCTGCACAAGTCGTCTCCACCAGACCAATTCTCAGCTTTGGACTCCCAGCAAGAAGGCTCAATACTGCAATTTTTCATGTGTCTCTTTTGCACATCCTTATGGATGTGTATGTGCATCCGTATGGATGGATCCAGCGTGGTGGATATGGCCCAATCACCCTTCGTAGGTAGGCCTACGTCCTGCAGTGGACTATTAAAAAGGCTGGTACAGTACAGTACAAAGAACTTTGTACAGTTGGCGTCAGCTATCCGCCCTTTATAAGCTGTCGTTTTATTTTGTTCTTTTAATCCAAATAAGTCTGCGCTTGGTCATTCATTAGGTCTTATCTAGTGTCTTATTTATGGTCCCTACTGCCATACTGTAAAAATATGACTAATGTAAATAACTTTACAGATACGGCAGAGAAGATGAGGAGGTGATGGGGCTGAAGTTCTGCAACGAGGCTATCATGAGCCTCGCGCAGATCTGGCCCGTGCACTGCAACCACGACCGGGAGCCCAACACACCCCTGCAGGTGACCCATTTTTATTATCATCATCATTAACCACGACCGGGAGCCCAACACACCCCTGCAGGTGACCCATTTTCATTATCATCATCATTAACCACGACCGGGAGCCCAACACACCCCTGCTGGTGACCCATTTTCATTATCATTATCATTAACCACGACCGGGAGCCCAACACATCCCTGCAGGTGACCCATTTTCATTATCATCATCATTAACCACGACCGGGAGCCCAACACACCCTTGCAGGTGACCCATTTTCATTATCGTCGGACGAGAAGACGCTACGCAATTTTCCGAACGTAATCCTGTTCTCTTGCTCTTGCTTTTACTTGGTCACGAGATTTATTTACGCATACGTCTAAATGGACCATCGGTTCAAACTGGCGCCCTAGATCAAGTCCTGCCAAAATTCATTTATTAAGTTGTGTGACACGCCTGGATTGTGATTTCGATCCGGTCTATTTTAATTTTAGCACCTAAGTAATATGGATTATTTCAGCTCCACGGAGTAAAGCTTGACCTTTACGAAGTAGAGAACTTAATTTCAGCTTATTGAATAATAATTTGAACTAACACGCAACGGTCCGAAGTACTTAGTTGCCACAGGGAACTAGCGCTGCTAGTTTGTTGGGTGTTTTCCAAAATACAGGTAATTTAACTAGAGCCTATTTAATGGCATTTAATTTTACAATTTTTTTTATTTCTTATAGGTTTGCGTTTGACTACATACTGCCTGATGTTGAGCAGATATGCGGTCTAGCACGCTTACCTAGAAGATACCTATTTACTCGAGATTTGAAGACACCCACGTTGTACTTAAGCGGGAAGACAGACCCAGGCAAAGCGTTCCACATTCTGGCTGTTCGTATGAGGAATGAGGATTCGAAACGCTTAGTTCTAACGCGCAGAATGTCCACCAATAAAAGGGTGGCGCTTTGGTCGCGTCTGTCTAGCCGTACGATAGAAGAAAGGGGCAGGTGGGACCAGATTGTGCAACTCCTGAGCGCACTCTCCGAAGTGTATCCGATAAAAGGCCGACAAACACGCTTCCTTTTCTTTAAAAGTAATACCAAATTATTCGTAATCAATAAATATTATGTCAAAATGAAGACTACTCTCTACCCCTACTCTTTTTGTAATATAATATTTTGTACTGATGGTTTTCATTTTCTATCGATGAAGTCGGAAGTCCAGGGAACAATACCCTAATGTCATGGGACCACGAGTAATAAAAACCTTGGACCAGGTAATAGGTCGACCTACCGGGATCACGAGTAACAACTCGCAGATACTACAGAAAATGTGAACTTCATTCTCATCTCTTCAACCGTAGATCATTCACTGCTAGTCATAAGCCTATCCTTTAGATTACCAATAGATCTAAATATATCTACATTGAATAACATTGTTTAAATTTCTTACTTAGCAAATAAAATATTTTAGTGAACCTATTTTGAACAAAATAAAAATACCTCAAGAAATTCACGACAATTTGTCAGGAATATCGGACATTAGCTCTGGCAACCCTCAAAGAAGCACAATGTCTTGCTATTGTGTCCGAAAAATAGGCTCAGCTTGACGTAATCCTGCATTGTGTTGCTCTTTCGCTGTGACCTTTGAAAAATTCAAAGCTATGACGAAGAAGCTTTCTGAAATTTATAGCTTCACGGCTTAGACTGCGTCTTATTTTATATAAAAAGCGTTGGACTTGGCCAACGATAACTTTAACAGAAGTTAAATAAGTGGTTTAAATCTTTCAATGGTGTATAAAAACACAACCGCCCAAGAGACAAGAAATATTGCCTACTTTATCTTCAGGCAAAATAATACTTATAATACTGTAATAGTACATTACGGTACAAGTGTGTAATGTTGGTGATTACCGCTGAGGCGCCATTGAGATCTTAAGAGAGCCGAGGACGGTAATCATCAATACACACGTGTAGCATACGACGTTTTTCAACACACTTGTGAATAAAATAATACTAAAAAAATATTTTCAACAGTGAAAACAAGTTGTGGAAAATGTTTCGAAATGGCGGGAAAAATTTATCAGTTTTCGTTTGCGCGCGCAATGGCAATCGGCCATAGACTATTTATTGAGGTTTCATTGGTACATTCATTTATTTGTACCTACTATTGAACACGATCTTTTTTGTATCGAAACTTTTTTAAGAACAAAGTAACTCAACCAATAAAATTAAAATAAAACTCTATAACTCCCTTGTAAATAATAGCAATAAATAGGTTACAGTTTGATTACAGGTGTCATTATGTGCCTAATTGCGGTGGAATTAGAGCCAATTCATGAGCAAGTGTGTTGAAAAATAATGAATTAGCTTAATTCCATAATGAATTGAGCCGTGGTGGTCTAGAGGTAGTGACACCCGCCTTGCAATCGTGAGGTCGTGGGTTCAAATCCCGGTCCCGTACCAATGAGTTCTTTGGAATTTATGTACGGAATTTCACACCACTGTCTTTTCGGTGAAGGAAAACATCGTGAGGCAACCTGCATACTTCCGTAGAAGAAATTCGATGGCGTATGCGAATCCACCAACCCGCACTGGACCAGCGTGGTGGATATGGCCCAATCACCCTTCGTGGGTAGGTCTACGTCCTGCAGTGGACTATTAAAAGGCTGATACAGTACAGTACAGTACAGTACAGTACTATTGGATACGATCTTTTTTTTATCGAAACTTTTTTAAGAACAAAGTAACTCAACTAATAAAATAAAAATAAAACTCTATAACTCACTTGTGAATAATAGCAATGAAAAAGTCACAGTTTGATTACAGGTGTCATAATGTGCCTAATTGCGGTGAAATTAGAGCCACTTCTTGAGCAAGTGTGTTGAAAAATAATAAATTAGCTTAATTCCATAATGAATTTATCGAATTTCACAATTTACTACATCATCATCATTATCATCATAACTCAAGGCTCTTGTCGGTGGAGCAACTTCCATGTCTCGCAATCTTCTGCTAGTGTTTTCCTCCCTCCCTTTACGACATGTTATCTACCTTTTCTTTAATTAGGTCTAGAAATGCTCTCCGTGGTCTTCTCCTTCCTCTATTTCCTTCTACCTTTCTTTATATTATGGTATTCATTAGATTGTCATGTCGTACAAGGTGGCCAAACATTTTTCTTCTTCTGTTCAATTTACTACAGACCTACGTAAAAAATATCTAAATCAAAATATTATTTTTGAGTTCACATTAACCTACATAGTCTAAAATTAAAATAGTGTATCTTTGATAGAGTCGTCAATTAAATCAACTTATATTTCATTCGGTCAAACATTACTTAAGTATTATCGATATTTTAAGCTACCATTTAGTTTAATATATGCCCGGATTTCGATATATGTAGATTTGTCTAGTACATATTGTAGTAATATAGTGTAGGGTAGAATAAATATATTTGTATACCTACTTAGTGTAAGTTGCTTAAAAATAAATCAGTGCTTGTCTGGATCCCGATGGTTTCACTCACATCACAACATGGTGACAGCGGTGTTTAATTATTAGAAAGTGTTAGTAAAAGTAATTGGTTCGCGAAGTATTTTTCGAAGTATCGTTAGTTTGTGATAATGGAACACGCGCGGCCGCCAGCAGAATTATGTCTGGAAGGCGGGCCGGCGTGTCGAGCGGAATCATGGCGGAAATGGCACAAACAATTTTGTGTGTTTCTAAAGGCGTCCGGTGTTTATAAAGAGCCTAAAGATGTGCAAGCCAGTCTACTCATCAACTTAATTGGATCAGAGGGCTATGATGTGTATACGACCTTCAAATTTACCAAGGACGAAAACAAAGATTGTTTAGATACGCTCGTTAAAAAGTATAACGAGCACTTTGAAACTAAGCAAAATACGACCATGGCCCGTTTCAAGTTTTTTACACGAAATCAGGAGAACGGCGAGTCAATAGACGATTATGTGACTGTTCTTAAATTGCTAACGCAATACTGCGAGTTCGAGCAATATCCAGCCAATATCCAGCCGTCAGTCTGTCCGGTTAGAAAAATTCCCATGGGAGTTCGCGATAAGTTGCTGCACGAGTTAGGTCGTATGGAGAAAATGGGAGTTGTCAGAAAAGTTTCGCACCCCACGCCGTGGGTGAATGCCATCGTGGTGGCACCGAAAAAAGATGGAAGTATCAGGGTGTGTCTCGACCCGCGGCCCCTAAACCGCGCGGTGCGTCGAGCGCATTATCCGCTGCCGACACTCACCGAGATCGCCACACAGCTAGAGGGCGCCACCATGTTCAGCAAATTAGACGCCCGCTCCGGGTTTTGGATGGTCCAGTTAGATGACGTCAGCGCTGACCTTTGTACTTTTGGAACTCCGTTTGGTAGATATCAATTTTTACGGTTGCCGTATGGAATCAATTGTGCTTCAGAGGTTTTTCACTCCAAAGTCCGCCAGTTACTGGAAGATTTGGACGGGGTCAATTCCTTCATCGACGATATAATCGTTTGGGGATCCGACAAAGCCCAGCACGACGAGCGTCTTAAGAAATTGTTAGAGAGGGCGCGCAAGGTCGGCATCAAATTCAATGAAGAAAAGTGCGAGTTCCAGGTCAGTGAGGTTAGTTATCTAGGACATACTTTCAGCAAACGAGGCATGTCAATCGACAGAAACAAAATAAAGGCGATCGAGGACATGCCCGATCCCAAAGATAAGCCGTCATTAGAGCGGTTTTTAGGTATGATAAACTACCTATCGAAGTTTATACCGAATTATTCAGATACAGCGACGCCCTTACGTGGGTTATTAAAGAAAGACAGCGCGTGGGTGTGGGAACACGCGCACAGCGAGGCGGTGCGCGCGCTGAAGCGCGCCGTGTGCAGCGCGCCAGTGCTGGCGCTGTACTCCGTGCGCGAGCCTGTGCTGGTCTCGGTGGATGCCAGCTCGCAAGCCCTCGGTGCCGTGTTGCTTCAGTGGCAGCGCCCGGTAGAATTCGCCTCTGCTACGCTCACCGACACCCAAGGTAGGTACGCACAGATAGAGAAAGAGCTTCTAGCTATTGTTTTCGCGTTAGAACGTTTCCATCAGTATGTTTACGGCCGAAGTGATGTTACGGTGGAAACTGATCACAAACCGCTCGAGGCGCTTTTTCAGAAATCGCTCGATTCGATTCCTGCGCGGCTCCAGCGTATGATGTTACGCATTCAACGATATGAATTTAATGTCGTTTATAAGCCAGGTAAATACCTATTCGTAGCTGACGCGCTCTCGAGGGCTCCGTTGCCGGGCGCGGTGACGGGAAAGATTGAAGAAGAGGTAGAAGCTCAATCGTGTTTTGTGATTGAAAATGTAAGATTCAGCGATGCCAAAATGAAGATTATAAAAGAGGCCACAAGTAGTGATAACGAGTGTCAGCTAATAATTAAATATATCAGTGAAGGTTGGCCGACTAATAAATACGAAGTCGACGAGCGTGTGAGATGTTTGTGGTCGTTAAAAGATAGTTTCGAACATATTAATGGTATTATTTTCAAGGATAACTTGGTTTTTATTCCGCGAGCGATCCGATCGGAAATGTTAAGCCGCGTACACGACGGGCACATGGGCATAGACCGATGCAAGCGGCACGCGCGCGAGGTCATGTACTGGCCGGGCATGTCGCTCGACATCGAGGCGATGGTGCGCCGCTGCGCCGCGTGCGCCGAGCGCGCGCCGCGCCCCACACGAGAGCCGCTTCTCCCCCACCCCGTACCGAGCTTACCCTGGGTCAAGCTAGGATCGGATATTTTTCAGTACGCTGGAAAAAACTTTCTCATTTTGGTAGATTATTTTTCTAATTTTATAGAAGTCAGTCCACTCACCAACATCGGCTCGAAAGCGGTGATTGCCGCAATGAAAGATCAATTCGCGAGGCATGGCGTCCCTCAGGAATTAATTTCTGATAATGGACCGGCCTATTCCTCCAAGGTTTTTACGGATTTCTGTAGGCAGTGGGGATTTCGCCACACTACCACTTCGCCTAATTATCCACAGTCAAATGGACTCAGTGAGAGAAGTGTTCGAACCGTAAAAAACATACTTATCAAGTCTATTGCATCAGGCAGTGATTTTTCTCTGGGTCTGCTGAACCACCGGGCCACGCCTCGTGACGTCGGTGTCGGTTCGCCCGCCGAACTACTGATGGGCCGCAGACTCAACACTAGGCTACCCGTACATGTCCACAAACTGAAGCCGAGCCGTGATAATGATCTGGACTACGCTAATATAATGGCCAGGCGACAGGCCTCCAAAATCGACTACGATAAAAAGTCAAAGCAGCTCTTGGAGTTCCAACCGGGACAGTCCGTACTCATAGCAGATGAAGGACGAAGGAAACGCGCGCGAGTGGTGGCACGCGCCCCACAACCGCGCTCTTACTTCGTGGCAGATGACTCAGGCAGACGCTATAGGCGAAACCGGCGTCATTTGATAAAGCTCGAAACTCCAAGTCCCAAGGAAACGACGACATCGATTTCTACGCCGGATAGCGACGATGAACAATGGGCTAGTTCCAAAAGCGAGGATGAGCATCAAGTTGATGGTGATGATGCTGATGATGCTCGTGGCGTGGAGCAGGCGGCGGCCGCGGCCCCGGTGCCCCGCGCCCCCGGACCCGATTCCAAACGATCGCACAGACCGGCGGCTGAGAAAGCGCGTAAAAAAATGCTGAATAAAAAATAACATTCAGATTTGTAGATACACGAGGAACTTTCATATTAACTAGTAATTTATTTTAAGATACTACAGATTCATGTTACCATTACAACTTTCCTAACATATTTTTCTTCTAAATAAGAAAACTACCTATGTAAAATGTTTCAATAACTTATCTACTTACTTAACTTATCTAATACTTACTTACTTAGTTTGTCATTTGCTCAACACAATTTACTGCCACTGTATTTCTTATCTGATAATGCAATTAATTAGGTACCTACTTATTAATAGAAGTATAATTTAGCTGAAACTCTATACATGTAAAACAAAATCGATACATAATAGTCATACGAGTAAGTCCATAAGCTGTTAATTTTGAAAAGAGGGATATTATAATAATATTAGGTACTAAATTTTGTTCTTTTAGTATTCACTTAACGTCATAATCTGCTTAGTTATGTTCAAATTTATAAACTATTAGTTAGTGTTTATGTTATTTTAATAAAGGGGATAAAGGTTTTATTAAACATAATTATTTGGGGGAAGATGTAGTAATATAGTGTAGGGTAGAATAAATATATTTGTATACCTACTTAGTGTAAGTTGCTTAAAAATAAATCAGTGCTTGTCTGGATCCCGATGGTTTCACTCACATCACAACACATATAACATAGTCGTGTCGAGTAGACAGAGGACTTAGATAAATAGCACATAAGTAATACAACAGCACATGTTACTACAATATTGCGAAGTTGTTACCAGCCGTCGGCTAGATATACGTCTATTAATTACAACAATAATTGTAACTTGTAACTGTAGCAATAGTTTGCCAAATAGTAGCGAATTCCAATCCTACCTCAGTTTCAGCGGCACAAGGAATAATCCAACTGAATACTGGAACATGATCACCCGAGACTACAGAATTTCAATACAATACGGCAGAGTTTCCCAACTATTTTTTCTTTTATTGGGCGGACCATTTACCGATTAAGGTGCATTGGGGCTATTCCGATACGATTTTCTTTGAGTTGATAGATAGTGTTAGTTTTCATTTATTTATAAAAGATTGGTTATTACTTTCTTAAAACAGTTTTAACCTCTGTCTAATCAATTAAATGATCTATTAGCGTAAATTTATCGATTCATGATACGTATTTTAGTTAATTAATTATAAATATAAAAAAATGTACTTTTTATTTTCTTCTCTTGGGTATATTCCGAACCATGTCGGGGTTATTCCGAACTCATTCAAAAGTGTGTTTTAAGACCTGGTATTTAAAGCGCATATTTCTTTTTCGATCAGAAAACCCATGGTGACAAAAATATTAACTTATAATATGCCGTATACAGTTAAACCGAATTTTCATACATTTGAAATTCGGAATTACCCTATCCAGTGACAGTGGTTCACAACATTTTTGCTATACTTAGTATATAAAATAAGTGGCAAATTTATGTTATAATTAAGTTGAAAAAAGGAAATTTGAAATTCGTCATACCTATTATAAGTTATTTTTTATGCCATTATACTTAATAGTTTTATATTGTATAGTTTAGGAGATAGTAAAATAAAGTTTAAACTCTATTTTCATCATCTCCTCCTAAATTATACAAAATACAACTATTACAGAGGCATTAAAAAGTAGCTTATAATACGTATCACGAATCATTCTATCGATATTTCAGATTTCTTTTTATCAACTTTTTTATAACATAAAGTTGGTGGCGGCGCTATGGTCGGGGCCGTTGGCTCGAGGAAGCGCCTTAATGTCATTTTCGCTATACCAAATGACGGTTCTGAGCCACAGAAAAGGACATAACATAAGAAAGTGCAATTTCGTGCGGGACACTTCCCTCACGGAATCGCCCTTAAAGTACCTAACTGTAATATTTGAGTTATCACTTATCATCGATCGATTAGATTTTTTTAAAACACTTTTCAATACAACACTGAAAGGTTGAGAGCCTCTGCAAATTACTATAAGAAAACAAAATGGGTTTATTCCGAACATCAAAGATGTCGGAATACCCCCATCGGGTTTATTCCGAATAAAATTAAAATTTAGAGATCTAAGATCGTGGCTCATTGAATGGTCAAATTATCATAAAAACAAACACTCAGTTCATTAACTTACCTACATTAGACACAATCCAAGTTGGGGTTATTACGATTTTCTAAAAATGACGCGAAATCGTCCTTTGGCACTAAAACTGTCACTGCAATTGCCTGAACGCTGCTAGCGACAAGCGTCAACTGGAAACCGATAGCCAAATCAATATGGCGCGTAAGTAAATGTATACAGTATAAAAATATTATTGCATTTGGTAGATTTTTTGGTTGTTCGAAATATAACCAAATTCGAAATAGCCCCAATTCGCCTTACCTACTTACTTAGTTGATTGAATCGGGCGTTATTTTGCGGAAATTCATCTTCAAATCTTTGTTTTGAATAAATATTTAATGTTATGAATAAATTTAATACATTATTTAATCGTTTAAAACAAAACCGTTACAATTAATAATATTACAATAATTATACATTTAAACACATCATTTTACAAAATAGAGATAATAATAATAAATTTCACTTTTATTTTCAGTACACTCTGTTATAAATATATTAATCCGTTGTAAAACTAAACAAAGAAATATTATAAATATTTAACCATATTTAACCACAACCATTTACCAGGATTTATTTTATTTTTATTTTATTATAAAGGTACACAGAACAGGATACATTCAATTAAGAGCTAAATTTTATACAGCAAAAGTACAGAACTGGAAAATATCCCTTAATATGCGTACACAGCATGATAGTAGCAGTAAATCTCAATAAAACAAATTTTATAATTAACAATAGAGCAAACATGATCAAATTAACATTAATTAACTACATTGTGCTGCAAACCTAGTGCCGCAGCACATACTACAGAAATAAAATAAACAAATAAGAGAATACCAGGCCATCTACGCATGACCTGGCATCCCCTGAGCAGCGAGGATGGCCAAGATGTCTTTTCTAAATTTATACAAGTTGTTGTAATATATGTCTACTTGGTTACTGTGATCAGACGAGATATCATTGTATTGGGATCTACGGACCCCTAAAATAAAATAAATTAATTCAAAAGCGAGATATCTCGAGACACGCGTATGATAGATGGTAGGATTCTATAGAGAACGCGGATTATGATGACAACGTCTATTATTCTACGTCTATTCATTATTACAATTATTAATTTTGTTTACTTGTATTGTGTAACTGAGACGATAGTTTGCAATAGTATAGAGATTCAATCTCTTCTAGAAGTATCCACGGCATAAGGGATGTATTCCAACTGAATAGTGGACCACGATCACTCAAAACTACAGAAATTTCAATATTATACCGTAAAGTTTCCCAAACTTTTGTCCTTGGGCGAGTCTTTAGCGATGTTGAATAACTATAATAATAACATTATTATTATATACTACGGGACTAATCGCGCACTAAAATTACGAGATAAATAAATACCTCATCATCCCGACGTTTCGGCCGAGTTGCATCGACCGTGGTCACGGGTAGACTCAACGTCTCAACGTGTAGACATACTTACCTTAAAAACTGGTCGTTAATGTTATTATTAAATGTTTTTTTTAAACTTTCGCGTTTTGAACACATTTTTATTATATACTACGGGACTAATCGCGCGCTAAAATTACGAGATAAATAAATACCTCATCATCCCGACGTTTCGGCCGAGTTGCATCGACCGTGGTCACAGGTAGACTCAACGTCTACCCGCATATATATTAATTGCATATATTAATTGAAGTTCTTAAATATGTGAGATCGGAACGAGGCGGTGATGGAGGCTTTGGGCCGGGAGAAGGCAACTAAATTGGCATAGGACGTGAAAAAGGTGTATTCGAATTTATAAGAAATAAGCATTGTGTGCATGCCCCAAGCATTCATGCTCGCCATCGAAGGCTCCTTCTTGCGGCGGCAACATGTGTCGGGTCGTTCTCCTCCCTCAAATATGGTCGAGGAGAGCGATGGCTGGCACATGTGTCACACTCGTGATCGGGTGCTGCTAGCGGGTCGCCGGTCTGCTCGTGGCTTTCACGCAGTGCATTGACTGAGTTAGGCTAATATTTCTAGTTCCTACTCTTTGTACAGTAACTATAATAAAATAATTGTAAATCTTAGTTGACAAAGGGCACAGACCCTGGAGTCTGTGGTTAGTAAATTTTAATTTAAAAATATGTGATCAACGCTTGATCCGGCCGCTGTCTTTTTTTTTGCTAGCGGACCACCTATTGGGTGCTTGGTCCCACGTTGAGAAACCCTGTTGTATGACCTCGGTGGCCGCTGGCTACTCGTATTATGCGGTCGGACATTGTTTGGACGCCTTTGTACGATTCTATTGACAATATTGTGAAAGATCGCAGTATTATATTTTACTTTGACACAAAGAGTAGCTGAAATGTAACTGAGTTGCTCATCATTTTAACTGACAACTGTTTTTATTGAGTACTAGATTCCTTCTACTTTTTACAATATCTTATACCAACCAGTCTTTACGAATTATGTTTTTATATGTATTTTAAATTAAAAAGTATCTTTCTATCGATCAATAACAACTTACAGAATGTAATAAACAGCCACAATACAAAAAAAAACAAATTCCATGGACAATAGAAAAAATTGTATGGTTTTATGAAACCACGGTAAAGCTGGAAACATACTATCGGACGCGGCTGACGGAAGCGACTGACAGTCGCGACTTAGCAATGTGCACAGTCTTAAAACATCCGGCGCCAGATCTCTCTCGGACGTCCGAACGCTCAAGGTGACGTCCGCGCACTGATGTCCGATAGTTTGCACGGCTCCGTGCACATTCATTATCTAGATACCTATCAGTCGCGGCTGTCACTCGCGTCCGTAAAGCTAGAAACATACTATCGGACGCGACTGACAGCCGCGACTTAGCAGTGTGCACAGTCTTAAAACATCCGGCGCGCCAGATCTCTCTCGGACGTCCGAACGCTCAAGGTCAGCCCAAGGTGACATCCGCGACTTATGTCCGATAATGTGCACGGCTCAGTGTACATTCATTGTCTAGATACCTATCAGTCGCGGCTGTCAGTCGCGTCCGTAAGCCGCGTCCGATAGTATGTTTCAAGCTTAAGCCGCGTCCAATAGTATGTTTCAAGCTTAAGCCGCGTCCGATAGTATATTTCCAGCTTAAAAGTGAAACGTTTTCCGACCGTCACGCGACATGCAATAGATGGAAGAAAAAGGTTGAGACGATTTAATAAAAGTTTCACTTTACAAAAATACAAACTGGTTACTAAATGGCGGCATAATACCAGGCAATGAAGAGCGGATATAAATAGAAGACACAAATCACAGACATTATTAATTACAGCATTTATAGCTAAGAAGCATCTTGAATACATCTACTTACATCCAAAAACAGTATCAAAATCGTGCCATAGCCGTTTAGGACACAGGTTTAGGTCCTACACAGCCTACGCTATGACCACTGTTCTGTGGCTACGACGCTACGTCGTACTATGTTGTGATGTGACAGACGACACATCATAGAATCTTTATTTTAGACATTGTTTTTTAAAAAAAAATGTTGTTTTTTGGATAACTGCAAAGAGTTGTAGATAACAGAACTGCAAAAACTCACAAAACTGTGTTCTCTGCAGACTAGGTTCCCGTAGACCTTGCTTAGTTCTATTTATTGACTGAGCAAAACCAGCAAAAACAGATAAGTATTATTTTCCAGACGGAGAGCAACAGTGACAGACAGCTCCAATTGTTTTTCCTTCAATGAAATTACAACACGTTTTTGTATCCTTGCTAGGAACTAAAGTGTATTACTGCCGTCCGAAATCTATGATGCCGCTCACGAAAAAATCATCTTTTTGAGCTATAGCCAAAACACCGGGGAAGTTGTTTGATAACTAATTTTAAAATATAAATAAAAATAATTACGGAAACAGTTTTTAACTATAAATTTTTATGAGTTATATTACCTAGGTAAAAAAAATTAAGAATATAATTATACCAATTTTGTACTAAGCTTTTGACCATAGCTTTGCCTACGTGATGTTTTAATTTTTGCTGTGCCATATTTATTTTTTCGGCGTAAACAGTAGCCTATGTCACTTTCCGACCTTTTAACTGTGAAAGAGTGACAAAACCAACTGACGCTCTTTATCCATTTCAATTATATAAACACTATGAAAGATATCAAAAACCTGAAAATACAGATCGGTAGAGATTTTTTTATGAGTAAGCCTATGTCAAAAATTAAAAATGCTTCAATTGTCAGATATCGGCGTTTTAACTTGCAGGCGGCATATTAGCTGAATGAACTACAGAACATGTGAACGAAACGAATGAACGAAAACGTACCTTCCCTCTACTACTTACGATGTAGTTTGCAGTTGCCGACGAAGCCAATATTTCAACAAGAATGTAATAGACGGTAAATCTGGTAACCCCATTGTTATACCATTACATGTCATATCCATTAATGGGGTAATGAAATTGAAAGTGTAATTACTTAGCTAAGTAATTGTTAGGTCAGTGGAAAAAGTCGTAGGTATTCGTATGACTCAAGGGATGAACTCAATTGTTATGCAGTTAATAAGATGTAGTACTTTAACCATCATATTTGATTGATCTGGACAAATGATGAAGACTTAACTCTTTATTTCTAAAATAGTTATTAGAAACAATAAGTTGGTGTTCTGTCAGCAGCAGGTACACTAAGAAACAAGCCGCTTTCAAAATGCCTTTTGAGCAAAAATACATTGTCCATATAATATCAAATGAACAGATTTTTGAACACTGTAAAATTGTTTAATTAAATATACTTACTGATTTCATGAAATTTTTGGCAATTGGTAGAGTAGGCAAAGTAGGTCACCAATATGGCTTAAAACCAAACAAAATACCATGTTGATTAACCTAATATTTCAAGAGTTATCGGCCGCGATAGAAAAACCGGTTCATTAAATGGGCCATAAATCGTAATCGGTAAGTTTTACAAAAACTTTACTGAAAACAAAAGATGCGAAATTTTATTTTATGCAATAATTGTCTCCATAACTTTTGCCCTAAAGTGCATAGTTTCCGAGATATCGGCCAAAAACGTTTTTTCAAGATGGCGCTTGAAACGCCACCTGGAACTGTCAGCATTTTGTGATTTTATGTTCAGTAAGTGATCCTAAACCTTATAAAAATAAATTGGATCGGGAATTTAGTGCAAAGTTGACCGAAAATAACGTCTATTTTTACCGAGCTAATGGTCTGCAGAAGCGCTGCATAGTACAGTAACAAAATAAACAACGACAACAATGCGATATCGCAAGCTTCTTTCAACTATTCCTATTTGGAAGTATGGGACGCCATATATATCCAGCCATAGACTTCCTACTTAAGACATGATTACGAACCTTCCAGATCACATAGAATAAAATCCGAACAGTATCGAAGTAAATACATTATTCTCAAAATAAACACTGCGAGCAAATTGGGCGATCGTGTCGGCTTTGCCAAAGCGATTCCAGAGCTAACCGAGGAAGCCTTGCGTCTTGGATTTGTTTCGAAAATCCTCTTTAGCCTCGTTTTGTTTCACGTTTGGCGACAGCTAGAATGAATGCCAACCAAATCTTCTGTTTAAATGTTTTGTGGTTGTTTTCTAAATGTTTTGTATTTAGAAATGGTAATTTTCAAATCAAAACGAGATGATATAACGAGCAAAACGATATACTTAATTAGGAGCGCAGGAACGCATGCAAAACGTTTGATCTGAAACTGACGGATCTAATAGTCACCTAGCTTATTCATAAAACTATTTGTACACGTCATGTAAAAAACATTACACTATATCACTTTACAATTATAGTACGAATAAAATAAAAACTTGCAAATCACCAAATTAGTCATAAATCTTAATTCAGTTCAGGGAATTTTAAAAAGTTATTTTTGTCATAAAATAACGTAAGGTACATGCCGAACTTGCAGGTCTAGGTCTTATTGGAAATCCATAGGCCTATGTCCAGCAGTGGAAGTCCCACGGCTTATAATTTTCATGATGAATCCGTAAATAGCCATGTCTTGTTTTGTATTTACCGCATTTTTTAATAATAATATCACTGCTAGAAGCAAATTTTTTTTTCTGGATTTCTAAAGATCATGGAAGAAACTTGTTTCCAGTAAAATCTTGTTTATTTTCGAGGCGATGTGTACCTTACTCATACCTACATCGGATAAGTATGCCTGGCAAAAATCTGTTGAAAATACTTTCGCCACGTAGGTAAATACTTAAGTATTCGAAACCAATGTATGGAGATCCTAGATAAAAATAACTAAGCCCCGAAATTGAAATTCGCTGAATTGTATTTTTATCTATGCTAGAGATCCTTAGTAAAGGAATACTGTTGTCATAGCTTGAGCTCAAGCTTACATTCCTTGGTATATACAGGGTTTTCTAATCAATTAGCATCCTTTTAGGGACTTTTTTTTTATCAAAACCAACGACTTTTGTCAAAAGTCAAAAAAATATGTTGGTGTTCCATAAAAAAATGTCGTTCACCCGCGACCAAATGTATTTAACAGCTAATTTTTATTTTTGAGTTTTGACAAAAGTCGCAGAACAAAAGTTGTTAGTTTTGATGTACAGAATAAGCCCCTAAAAGGAAGCTAATTGATTAAAAATAACCCTGTATATCCGACTATGGACATCAATCACAAACGGTACATTTTAGTCGCATTTTTGGATGTTTACCCTACTGCCAAGGAAGGATATTTTTATCGTAAATTTTACAACAAGTTACTATTATAGATCGACTGCTGGTGATGATTCAAAGCAACTGCTCGTATAAAATATAGATCATAAACTGAATATTTTTCCTAAACGTTATGATATTTTTTCATCGGATTTAATATAAAAATAAACAGCGAATGTAACCAACGTGTAGCTCTGCTTTATTGTTCGAAAACATTTTCGCGAAGGAAAATGTTCAGAGAAAATGTGTAACAAAGAGCTCTAAGGCTTATTTATTTAGTTCCCAAGCTTCTAGATAAGCTAAAAGAACATGGAGTGATACTGTTTTATAAGGCAGCTAGAGTAAGACAGCTAAGAGTTCTTGTTGTGTAGTCTGTATCGAGTTTATTTTTAATATAATTTTCATATTCCTTTGTGCTTGAAGCTGAAAAATCTCTGGACGTTTCATCTAGAATGGCATGTTAAGAAATGTAGTTTTCTCTTACATAAGTTTAATAATCTATTTTGTTAAATGTGGGTATGTTGTAATTTTTGTTTAATAATTATTTTATTTTTCGCAAACAATCACAACACTGACTTCCACCGAGTACAGAATTCAAATAATTTGCACGAATCGATGTGACATCCATGTACATTTTTGTTGATATATCAAAAACGGCTCAGCTGATTTCGATATAATTTGAAATGGGACTACTTTGGAAGTATACTCTACCGAACTAAGAAGATTTTTTGAATCGGTTTATACTTGACGAAAATATCGATGAACATACGCAAAAAAATACATACAGACGAACATAGTACCACCACCGACATAGCCACCGACTTCAAACGTATCACGTAGTATAATTACGTTCCCTAGCTAAGAGCGCCACTTAGTAAAGACACGTTATCTAACGCTAAAACACATTCTGAAGCTCTGACACTCCGGCCATTTTTTAAATTCTTAACATTTTACAAAGAATTCCGTCGAGTTTGACTGTACTAATAAAAAATGTTATACAGGATGCCCTGATAAAAAGGCTCGGAGCCAACGCGTACCCGTTCCACCTGGAGCTAACACCGCTGGCGCCCCCCAGCGTGCAGTTAGTACCAGCCAAGCAGTACCACGGGGCTCCCATTGGGACTTCGTACGACGTCCGAGCTTATATCGGTAAGTATAATATTAAGTAGGTAACAGTAAATAATAGTACTGGTAATAAAGTTCTACCTGAAGCCAACGCGGCTAGTGGTGCCCGTCAAGCGGTACCACGACAATTATGTAGCACCCATTGGGACATCGTAAGACATGCAAGCTAATTATTATTGATACATTTTGGTGGGTTACAATTTTAAACCTGCATTGTCGCACTGCTAGTCAGAGGCCTTTCCATCCATTCATCCATTCGTCATGTGTAGGATATCCACTGCTGAACATAGGCCTCCTCTATGGATTTTTAATAAGTCCGGTTGGAAGCGGTCTGCATCCAGCGTGTTCCTGCGATATTAAATCGCCAGTCCACATGGTCGGTGGACGTCATACGCTGCGCTTGCTGGTCTCCATTCGAGAACTTTACTTTACAGGCACAGGGCTTTACCCTCTTTATTTCATAGCTTGCTGCTTCCGTGGTTCAGTGTTTGTTGTGTCTTGTCATGTTTGTCTTGGCACTTTCACTGGATTGGCTCAAAATTAGTTTGGATTTTGGGATCCAATCGGTAGTTATGTTTCATCCCGCTTAAAAATTACGTGGGAAAATTACGTTAAATTAATTGGGAGGACCAATTCCAAAGAGATGCAAATTTAAGTTTTAATAAAAATATTTAAACGTGGCTTTAGTCAAAAAACAAATAAAACCACTCGTTGCGCTCGCGCTTGGTAAAACTGAAATTAAGTCCCATCTTCACTTAGGTTCTCAAACCAAATTATTTTTATGAGTTTTAGATTTTTGCAGCTGCTCTAGCGAAAACTGTAAGTGGGTACCTGCATTTATATCTACTAAATACCTGCAATAATTCACTAAAAAAATTCGTTGGACAGCTGCAGCTCTCCTAGAAAAAATCCACGCATTAGGGGTGTGAAATTTTTGGCTCCAGGCGGTAAAAGTCCACACAACTATTGAGGAGGCCTTTGTCCAGCTGTGGACAAACAGTTGATACTACCCTACCGAGTAAATCCGTAGAGTACAGCTGGTTTTTCAAAATAATCAACTTCAGAAATGTAACAAACAGAATCTGTGCACATATTTGTGTAACAATGTTGGTTAAAATCGTGATGAGGAATGCTTGTATAAATATTTTGTCGTTGAATGATTGCTTTCTAAAACGAAGACTCAAGAATGGCAACTAACATTCACGGAACGAAAATACATACATTTTAAAAGCTCAGTGACGTACAATTATGATTCAGAGAAGTTACATAACGTTTTTGACCGACAAACCACCGGATTAGGTATTACGTTATTATACAGGGTTATTTCTAATCAATTAGCATCCTTTTGGGGCTTATTCTGTACATCAAAACTAACAACTTCTGTTCTACGACTTTTGTCAAAACTCAGAAAAAAACAGCTGTTCCATACATTTTGTCGAGGGTGAACGATATTTTTCTATGAAACAACAAATTTTTTTTTGAGTTTTGACAAAAGTCATAAAACGAAAGTTTTAGTTTTTATGCACAGAATAAACCCCTAAAAGGACGCTAATTGATTAGAAATAACCCTGTATAGACAATTCAACGCGTATATATATTTTTATTTATTTATAACCACGCATAACTTTTTTGTAGTAGTCAGATTTCAATAATTCTTTTTTTTTATTGGAAAGAGTATACTTCAAAATTGGTCCCAATTAAATTTTATCGAAATCGGCTAAGCTATTTTTGATAAATCAACAGTAATGTGAAAAATGTTACATCGATCCGTGCGACATATTCGCGAATTCAGTACACGGGTGAAGTCTGTCATGCTAATTTTTGCAAAAAATAATCTTGTAGTTCTTGTAATCATCGTCATTTTCACCGTGAAACGCCCACTTACACCATGACGATGATGAAATTTATAAAATTGAGGAAGTTACAAGGTTTGCAAGATGTAAACGCATACTAAGAGATATTTTTGTTATTAATAATTAGGAAGTGAAAGGGGATGAATAGGTTACTTCGTACTATACTCTATAAAATTCAACTTGATCTTTGCGACAGCTGTCAGAAAAATCACGCCTATGAAGTCCTGAATTTCTTAATAGTACATACAGTACCTGTCAATGTCATACTTTATGGGCATGCCGATTAGTGATGGGCGACGAATGATCGTGACCACAGAGTTTAAGATGGAGTTTTATTTAAAATATCAATAGTTTATACTAACGATATTTTAAATATAACTTAATTTATCATTAATTTTATTGTATATTTTAATATCATAACATTATTTACATGTGTAATTAAATTAAACCCAATTATATGTTACATTAGTATCGATAATAATGAAAAACGTCGATAAATACTATCGTTACATTATTATAAGTATTTAATTAATATCATAGCATTATTTATATGTGTACATACTTGATCTTAAATAATAGTAAGTAAATAAAATCCAATTTCTCACCTTTAACTACTCATTCGATTTCATTACAATATTGTCTGAAAATCGATTTTTTCCACCACTATCTCAACTCTAAAAATGTCAATCTTCTATGTCAATGTCACTGTCGCAGAGATCAAGTTAAATTTTGTAGAGTATAGTAGACCCTTTTCTCACCCTTTGTGAAATGACTACTATAAACTATACAGGGTTATTTTTAATCAATTTGCATCCTTTTAGTGGCTTATTTTGTACATCAAAACTAACAACTTTTGTTCTACGACTTTTGTCAAAACTCAAAAAAAAAATCGTTCTTCCATAGAAAAATATATGGAAATAATGTACGGAACAGCTGATTTTTTTTTTTAGTTTTGACTAAAGTCATAGAACAAAAGTTGTTAGTTTTTATGTACAGAATAAGCCCCTAAAAGGATGTCAATTGATTAGAGATAACCCTGTATACATAGATAGTAGTTTTCAAATAAATAAATAAAAATAAATATTTTTTATTTATTTATAGTAGTTCTCTGAACAACACCTCGCTACACATATTTTTGACTGAATCTTCTTATGCCTCTCAACTCGCTCTTGACCGACTCGGTCCATACTCATAAAACTCGTTAAGATTTATTTACTAAACTATCGTGCCAAATATTATCGATAACGACTTGTAAATAGCGACAACAAACACCCCTTTTTGAAGAAAATACTTCCCCCTCCCCCTAATCGAAAATTGCCGACAGCAAAAAAAAATATTAATCACTAGTTTAAGACAAAATCGCTTCCCTGTCTGTCTGGTCTGCCCCCTATGGTATGCTTAGGTAGGTATATCTTTAAAACTACGTAACGGATTTTGATGCGGTTTTAATAGATAAAGTGATTCAAGAGGAAGGTTTATATGTATATGATATATAATACACCTGTGCGAAGCCGGGGCGGGTCGCTAGTATATTATATAAACCATTTTTCGCCGAGATTCGTCGAAAAATGTAACCTGTAGACTCGTCTGTAAGTAAATCTTATCATGTAAGGTATCATATAAAATAACTTCATTGGCACATGCTAAAACAGGTTTTTAATTATTTTAACAATATGTTTGTACGGAACCCTCGAAGTGCGAGCCTGACTCGCACTTGTCCGGTTTTTTTATTTGCTCTGAGCCTGTAGACATAAATAAAAATCAACACCCTTATACAAAATCGAAGACGAAAACAAAATTGTCGAGTTGAAAGCACAGACTGGCTTCGCTTCAGTAAATTAGATATATCACAGAAAAATATTTGGTTCGTCAGACACCATATACAGGGTTATTCCTAATCAATTAGCATCCTTTTTTTGAGTTTTGACAAAAGTTGCAGAACAAAAGCTGTTAGATTTGATGTACAGAATAAGCCCCTAAACGGATGCTAATTGATTAGAAATAACCCTGTATAAAACACAGACTTAACGAAAAGCACATTACTTTAACAATCTCAGATAGGTACAAATACATCTCCGTTCTTTAAAACAGTGTTCATAAAATATCCTCTTTTTACTTTACCTTCATCTGAAATCCTGTCAAGATAAAACGACGAACTAAACCAAGATAAAACGTCGAACGAAACGTTATAAAACGTAACCCATCATATGATTTTGTAGACAATGACCTCTTTAGGGTTTTTATCACCGTTCTGAGGAACATACATATCAAATCAAAACACAGTGTTAAAAGCATTTTTTAGCAAGTGAGTTTTACTTTAACATTTTAATATTTTAGTGTAGATTTCGAGCTCTTTCCATACTTTTATAGCCGTTCAAAGGAACCTGTTGCGTCGAAGCATAGAGTTTTGCGTCCAAAACTTTTGTTATATTGAGCGGCACACAAATTGAAAGATGGGAAGTTAGCCGCAGAGAGCTGCGCAAACGCAAAATATAGACCATAGCGGGTGCCAGAGAGACGTGACGCCGGCGCACACCCGCCCGCCAACCTCGTGCCTCCCGCGCGCTCCCTAAGCCCGAGCTCACTACTTTGCCATTTGTATAGGCATTGTGCACACATGCGCAATAATTAGCGAATCACGACGAAGTGTCATCTGCGGCTAACTTCCCATCTTTCAATTTGTGTGGCGCTCAGTATAATATATAACCTCAATGACACCCGAGCGTAAGTCTAAAATCATTTAATCATATTAAGTATTTTAGTGTAGAGTATGACCTTCCGGCCCTTCTTCACCGTTCCAAGCAACCTATCATCTCCAAAGTTTTTGTATCCAATGAAACGCGAGCTTTATTTTGACGTAGGTGGTAAGTGGAGCTTTCCTCCTATTACTTACAATAAACCCGAATTATTGCGGCTCGGAGTGATATTGCGTATAGAAAAGGTTTATAACACAGTAAACGTTAGTATTGGCTTTGGTTTTGATTATTACGACGTTAATATCTTTTTATTTACTCGTGGTAGAGTGTATTGTTAACCCCCATCCAAAAAATGAGGCTGTTATAAATTTGACGTACCTATGTGTCTGTATAGGGTGAATCTAAACTAAATTGTATGTAGGTCAACCAACTACTTGTGTTTGGGTAATTTTAATCTTTTTAATTTTACATTTAATAATAAATATTAGGGGACATCTTACACACGGTCTTTGACCCCATACTAAGCAAAGCTTGTGTTATGGCTGCCAGAGACTGATATACTACATATACATATTTTAAATATATACTTATTTAGATAGTATCTAAATACACCCAGACACAGAGCAAACACCTATGATCACCACATAAATGCTTGCCCTGGGTGGGAATCGAACCCACGCCTCTTTGATCCAGAAGTCAGGTTCACTAACCACTGAGCCACCGAGGCAGTATTATCACACATCATTATCATATTATCTTGTATTTTAAAATATGGATTTCAAATTAAGGTAAAATTTTACTGTGCTTACATTTTAAAAAGATATTAGCATATAGACAAGGCATATATAAAGGGCCTAGTGTATTATTATTATATTAGATATCAAATAAAGCTATCACAACATTTTGGCTACAGATTTTCTACTATGGCTTTTCTATAATAGGTACAACATACCATCATTATAAAATGCATATCCTTATTCCGAATGGTTTTTTTCCATCGGCGTGACCGTCTATATTACTATTTTAGAATAGAATTCAAATGAAAATATTTAACAATGAACAGTGCTTAAATTTAGCTTTGAATAAAAAAAAATGAAAAAAATGAAAAATGCCTTCGTATTATTATAAATACCTGACAACGTGAGAGCTGCAAACCCCACTTTAAAGAACAAAAAATATTGACTCTACCCTGCCTATACATATTAGAAGCAGCAATATTTACCAAAAAAACACTCACATCTATTCGCCAGAACCAACGAGTAGCGCCCGAACCACTATTAGAAATAGTCAGGAAGGGTCCAGAGTATATGCTAATAAAAATATTCAACAAACTACAAACTAACATCAGAAACGAAACAAGCGAGAACGTTTTTAAAAGAAAGATAAAAGAGATTCTCATAGCCAAAAGCTACTACACAGGACTTCTTAGACGATAAATGTTTCGATACCGCAAATCAGACAAAGTAAATTAGACCCAAACCGTTATCGATAACTGTTCCTATTATTACCTTAGTGTTTAAGTCAATTGCAATACCCTAAAACAGGGTCCATAAATATGTAACTCTAAGTTTATAAATTAGACTAAGATATGTATGTGTTTTTGGTGCAATTAATGATTGAATATTGAATATGGCCTATAGATCTTGTAGGCCTAGTCTATATTAGCTTTCAAGTAGAATTGTCGAAGCATTTTGACTACAGATTTTCAACTCAATCAACTGAGGCTTCACCATCTATATTAATAATTTCGTCAAGGGGTACGGTAGACTCGATTGAAACTTTATCTGAACGATAAAACATAAATAAATAATGATTTCGAGTCGACAACATATATCCGGAAAAATCGGATTATCGAGTATTTTAATAAATTATAACGGTGCTGACAAACAAAAACACGGTCTCCATATTGACACCGCATGACGGATGACATAACTTGAGCAGTGTTGACAACACCACAAATAAAGAATCTGCTAAAATGGTTTTAAAATTGTGACAAAATAATGCTATATAAATATGTTAAAAATTGTGATAACATTTTATCAAATGAAACGTAACGTAATTATAAAGTTATTATTAATTAACAAAATATGTATTTTAATTGACTATGACTTATTATTATATGATATCAAATAAAATGTAAGTATCTTGGGTCTTCATCGACCACTAATGAGCTTGAAGACGAGGTTGCGTGATTGCTCAGACTGTGTAACTCTCCTTGGTACCTACAGAGCGTAGTGCGTTCTCTGGAACTGCGTAAGACTAGCAGCATTTCCTTACCCATTTTAAGACGAATTTTATAAGTATAAAATAACACTTAAAGTTTTTACCGACAATTAATTGCGTAGCTTAGTTTTTAATACAGTAATTTGACTAAAAGAAACCCGTTCAATTTCGTCATTCGAATGTGGTTGCGTTAAAAACGATATTGCTGAGATAAATCTGCAATTCTGCATGTAATTTTAAAAATATGGTGTATGCTAATTGCAAATAAATATGCTAAACAAGATGAAAATATGCTAAATTTAGCATAAAAAATGCTAAATTGGCATCACTGATCTTGAGCAGTCAATCTTCTTTTTTTATGTTTAGGCGTTGCATTGTTGTGCATTTGCCAGTGTCAAGTATTCAGTTTTAATAATTTTTGATAATAATGTATCAAAATAGTCACTGTCGTAGTCACGTTCACCTTTGGTTAGTACCTAACCTTCGGTTAGGTACCTACTGTATTCAATGATCTGAAACATAAAATAGGACAGGAGTGCAGGCTATTAATTTTGTGTACGTAGTAATGAGACTCCACTGGAGAAGCAAAGTATACAGGCTACATAAAGTACATCATATTATATTCATATTCATATTCTTTATTTGTCAGAACATGGTACAAGTACACATAATACAAGTAGTATACAAGATGGAAGTCATTATAAATGGTGCTCATGTCCTTGCCTGATTAGGCGTACAAATATAAGAATAACACCAACCGGCCTTATTGGAAATCTATGGGGGAGGCTCATGTTCAGCAGTGGACGTCCTACGGCTGATAGATAGATAATTATAGAAAATATAATACTTGCCATACCTAAGAAGTTGACTTTCTTTTCGTTTTATCAGAATGTATAGATACATTTACAGTACTTATTCATTTAGTTTTGAGCAGTTTTAATTTTGAGCAATTACTTTGGGATATTGTTTACACCGATCATGCCGAAAGTACCTATTTCTTAAAATGGATGTCTTTTATTGGTCTTTCATAATTGTTTTGCTTGACCTACATCATTTTGTTATCAGCATCTCCTTACCATAGATGAAGGATAACTCTTCGCTCCGAGCTAAGCAAAGACCTATCCTTCATCTATGCTCCTTGCATTAGGTAATCATTGTCATGATTGTGAAAAATTGATGCAGCGAAGGGCCCTTCGTAAAGATGGTGATCAAGGCAAATTTGATGAGTGTGTGTGTATTATGAGTCACATTTCACCCGAGCGAAGCCGGGTTGTCATCTAGTACTATAATAATATGCCTATAATATCCTTATTCAGGATGTTTTCTTCTATCAGCGCGGGAGCTCATGTTATTATTGAATTATCGGAAGGGCGTTCCGCCCAGCCAATCAATTTTTGATGACATGGAACGCCGAGAGTGATATTCAAAGTGTTTTTAGAAAATTGCCTCAATTTCCAATTATGCGTTACTGTGTTACCATGCTTAGGTCAGAGTGGTTGTTTACAATGTTTAACACATTAACAACACAAATCCAGATCCAAAAACATTTTCATATAAAATGTTACCAAGATGTACCAAACCAATATCCCTTAAATGCATTATTTTTCGAAATTTCGATTTTATTACAGATTTGATGTAATTCCGGTACTTGTTTCAGTCCGCGAATGAAAAAAGCAATAGGTTTGTAGATTTATGGAAAAAACATGCATTTAGGGGATATTATAACGGTAAGCATGTAGAGCCAAGTTTCTGACTATATTCGCCTTAATTCTACAAACTCTACTTCAAAACCTTGCACCTCAGTGAAAATATGTGATTTGGCCGTTTTGTTACTACAACAAAAGTATGATATAAGTTAATTTTTCATTTTAGGTCTTCTCCTCCTTATTTTTTAAATGGAGACAGGAACCAGTCCAAGGTTACCTTCCTTGCTGGGGATGGACGCCCTAACAATCTGGTCAGGGAGCATTTCATCGGTGATTATCACTACCAATTCGGCTTACTCTGCCGTCTTGACGTGGACCGACTACGTTGGCCATCCTGGCTTAGATGGCCGTCGTGGCTTGGTTGAGCCCTTTCTGGGCCTCATCATTGTGGCTGCCTATGGGGCAATAGCATCTTCGCCATCCTCCTCTGCGTCGGCTAGAAGTAGGTCTCTGGGGAGGGCTTGCCTGGTACGCACGGAGTCGTCTGGGGGTCGAGCGTGATGCGGTGCGATGTTATGGAAGTGGGGGGTGTAGTCCGTTGTCTGCGCGGTCAATAGAAATTAAGTAATAAACACATTGAAATGGTAAACACGACGTTTACTGGTCGGAGAATTCCTAGTATAATATAGTCAGTATAGAGTGATAACTTTTGTACCTAGAATATGTCCTGCACAGAAACCCCGGTAGATAAAGATTCGCTATTCATCTTGGGCGTATCTATCTCAATATATCCGGTCGTGAAGTGGCACGTGTCCTCATAACCTCCGCCCTCGTCTAGGCTTTATAACTTAGGCTTATAGCCTCCATCCAGCTGTTAGACTCTCGACGGTGATAAAACGCGCAATAGGCTGGATGGAAGCGAACAATTGGTTCGCCAATCCGAGCACTAACATTAAACTTGATATAGGATATGTAATTTGAACGAATCTAAGTATATGATTTTTTCCGTACTAGTTGTAAGTATTTTTTACTTTAGTTTGATGTTTGAAGCGGTTGAAATCTTTCTGATTCCGACAAAAATGAAGGAGCGTTAAAGGATTTACAATTTTAATAAAAATGTGCCTGGCGTTATTTATGTACATAAATGTTTGAATGAAACAGCTTGTTCTCTGTTGTTCAAACTAGATGGCGTTGGCGACGCTTAACTCGCGATAACATTTCGTCAGTAACAAGTTGGTACTTATGATTTTGTAATTTCTACTGTATAAAAAAAAGAAAACACAATTTTTAGAAGACGATCTTGCCTATCAAGATCGTCGGTACTTATCAAGATAGCATTGTTGCGATAGTTTAAGTTTGCAAGGCAAGCAAAATTCATGCAATAGTTTTGAATATTGGCAAAACTATCGTCATATACATTGGATATCATACGTTTTGATAGTATAACCCGCGTCACACAAATCGGGGGATGGGAAAGTTAGGCGCAGAACGCTGCGCACAAGGCAAAATATAGGTATGCGCGGGAGCCAGAGAGACGAGACGCCGGGCCACACCCGCCCGGCAACTTCAGCCTCCCGCGCGTTCTCTACACCCGTGCTCACTACTTCGCCACGCGGCGTCGGCATTGTGCACACATGCGCAAAAATTAGCGAAATACTATCGATGGCGTCGATAGTGTTGACAATATCGATAGTATCTATAGATAGTATCGATTTAGTGTCAATGAGATGTTGATTGGCACTTGGGGTTCCCATAGTAAAAGTTGTTGGCCTATTTTCAGGTCAGGCTTGTAAGTAAGCTTGCCAGTAAATATTATTTTGTTTGTTTATGAAAGTTTGTTTAGATCTGGCCTCGATTAATGAGAATAAAATGAAACGGGCTCCGTTTTTTGTCGCTCCGCGGTTTTTGTCAAGCAATTTAAAAGAAATAAGTGGTTTTTAATTGAGTTTTATAAGTTTATGCGCAACCGTCCCGTAATTGCGGTCGCCGAGCGTTTTGTTAATGGTCGGGTGATTTAATCCACGGATTTGTAAAATGATATTTTTATGGAAAATTTCTCTGTCACACTTTATTTACGTAAAAACTAAACTCTATCCATTACATTAATCGTTTTCTGATAGCTTATACAAGATATTGTTTTGCAAAGTACAGCTGCAGACATTTAAAGAGATGATTATAGATATGATTATATTCATCATAATGGATGACTTTTACTACGGAACCATCTGATTTTTTGGATTATCGAATGTAAATTAAACAACTTTTGCCACTTTTTCCATGAAAGGTGACGTCCACAAGTGGTATATTATTCAGAGAAAAATCGAACCACGATGATATATACATCATTTGAAAGCTTGTTTTGTGAGCTTCCCAAAAATATTTAATTTAGATTTTTTCACCCCTCCAATTTTTTTTAAATGCAAAAAATAAATTGTAAGAAAAATAACAATAAGATGTATATTATATGATTATTTTTTCTAGTACATATATCAATAATAAAGAGCTTATATCGTTATTTTACTTGCATTCGAAGCCGATTCTTCCACATTCATGTCTTAATTTGCTAAAATTAAAAATTATAATCTACCAGTTAGTAGGTACAATGTGACAAAAAAACACTTAAAAGTGTGTCTAATTGGTAAAAATGCTTTTATTTAACCATTTGGAGGTTACTTAACCAGGGTTGATAAAGATAAAATACCTATTGAGCCAAATATATTTATTGATCTTAATAAATTCAAAATATTTTTAAAAAAATCGGAGGGCTGTTTTTTTGTTTTTAACTGTTGTAATAGACTCAGAAAAATATGAACTTTCTCGAAATGTAACGAATGTTGTGGTTAGAATTTTTGATTATTATTATACCAGCTTCCATACATTTTGTGGACATGTTCTTTGTTGAGACTTGGTCGAGTTAGAGCGGTGGTAAAAAATTGTTCATAACACATCTTTTAACCAGCTAACTTAGGAAGCGACCACGAAATCCCACGAAAAGAACTCTTTTCGACGTGTGAAGAAGCGACAGATATATACTTTGCCATAACACTGTCTCGTTCAGACACGTCGAAAAAAAATTCGTGGCGAGCATCCTAGCCCGGCTGTTGATACTGATTCGAAACGAATGTAAAATTAATACCAAATTCAATTATTGTTGTTTTTCCTCAGCTGATAGACCGGATGAGAAAGTATCAAGACGCAGCACAGTGAGGATGGGCATACGGGTGCTGCAGGGGCCGGGAAAGTGCGTGCCGCCCCCCGTGCTGCCGCCCTCGCCGCACCACAAACTTGCCGCCCTAGCACATCACAACGTACTCAGGTAACTAACATTGCATGCCCTTGAATTACAAGCCGCTGCATGACGCCCGTTCACCACTAATTTGCCGCCCTAGCGCACTACAACGAACGTTTTCAGGGTGTTATGAAATCAAATTGATATTCGCAAATGAAGCGCAAAGACAGATCACATACGACCGCTTTATACAGCCATTTACGAAGCCACAAACGCTATACCCGACGTTTTATTAAATGCTAGTGGTTGGAAGCGGCATTTGTGTCCTACCAAACATTGACATTAAGGTGACGCATTGATAAACTATAGTTTCAAAATCGAGTACCGCGCCCCTTCACTCGGACAAAATTTTACGCGGTCTCACTTGACAGGATCACGCCAGAGCGGCGGGCGGCAACGCTGGGCTAGCGTACGTGGCGCTGCTAACGGCGCGGCGGCGGCGGCACGCGTCAACTCAATTTGCCTAGAGCATAGATAATCATGGAGTCGCCTTGTCCTTAATCAACAATTTAAAAAAAAGGCAAAAATTATTTTGATCTTTTTAATGTTTTTTTTTTCATACAATACAGGGTTATTTCAACTGCTGTTTTTAAACTTTCGCGATTTGAACACATTATTATTATATACTACGGGACTTATCGCGCTCTGAAATTACGAGATAAATAAATAACTCATCATCCCGACGTTTCGTCCGAGTTGCATCAACCGTGGTCAAGGGTAGACACTCCGTAGAATAGTGAGTCTACCCGTGACCCGCAACAAAATGTATGGAACAGCTTTTTTTTTTTAATTTTGAGAAATGTTGCAGAACAAAAGTTGTTAGTTTTGAGAAATGTTGCAGAACAAAAGTTGTTAGTTTTGATGTACATATACAGAATAAACCTCTAAAAGGATGCTAATTGATTAGAAATAACCCTGTATACAAATTAATGTTGATTATGTACAGGTATCATAATCAATGAACTTATTTTTATCGTGCTTCACACACTTAGAAAAGGGTTTGGATGCCAGAAATAAAATATTTAGTTAATCGGTTTAAAATATAAATCATTTATTTACCGATATTTGGTAGGATAGGTGCGAGTGCGGTCTAGCACAGCTCTACAAAACTTGGCCAAAACGTCTGCCAATTATGGCTGCAGCACCCGATAATGCAGCATAGTTTGTTCTGTATGAGCGTTTGCTCCAACACCCATCTACAATGACATCAATCATGGGAATGCCATCTTTTGTAACCCTGCCTTCAATAACAGCTGCTTCTTTCTCTTTTTCTCCGGCTATTTTCATTTCCTCCCAGGCAGTTTCTTCCCAATCGTCACAAACATCGTCCTGCATTTTATTGTAAGTGTGTTCAGACATAATGGGTAATCCTACTGCTGCGGAAAACTGCTTCAGTTGCGCGTGACCACAACCTGCTGCCATTATTCCTGCAACAACATCTTTGTTTACATCAGCCAAAGATGATTTTATTTTGTTTTTATAATTACACATAGAGCAGACAAATGTAAATTCCGATTGTAATCCAATTCGATGTTCAGAAACTAATTTCATTGAGGCTAATCCGCAGTCAAACAGAGATTCATGTTGAGAGAGTTGTATTAGTTGTGATGTAAAATGATTAACATCTATTACTCGATGCCCCAAGTCGGGTATTTCTGTATGAATCTGAAATTTAAGCACATATTTTAGTATTTATTTAGTTTGAATTTCTTATTATGTAAACATGCCTTAGCTATAACAAAATCCTTACTGTAGTTTCAGAGGTACTTTCGAATATGTATGGAATATCTTCATTTTCAGGGTTTTGTTCATTTAACTGAAACAAAATTACACAAGTTCAACTTGCAGACGAAGTAAAAAACGACATTTTCAAAATATAACCAAATCGACAACATCCTCTTTTTTGAAGTCGGTAAAAAGACAAGACAATAATCGCGATAGTTTAAAAAGGTACTTAAGTTTACCGTTTCCACCGAATCCTCTGATGTGGGCAACACATTTTGTAACTCTTCATTTTCAGGATTTGGTTCTTTTAACTGAAATTAAATTACTTACATTACTATTAAAGGAATTAGACATGTACAAAATGGAGTACAGTGGCGGAGGTATAGGTACTAACTACTCACTAAATACCTGGAAAATCTTTGTGATAAAGCAGGGAGAATAATTTTAATTTCGTTTATTTAAAAGAAGAAAAAATAATAACCCTATCGACAACTTCCTCTTTTTTGAAGTCGGTAAAAGACAATACTATAACCGTGATAATTTAAAAAAAGTGTTTAAATTTACCGTTTCCTCTGAATCCCCAGATGTCGGCAACACGTTGTGTAACTCTGCGTATGTTGGTGATATTTCTGGGTGGCTACAAAATAAAATGATGTAATTATATAATTATTAAAAAGTTAAAGCTAACACAATTATTTAGGTGATAGAACATCACCTAATAAATATCATTATTTTAGATAGGTTTCTAAAATATCAAGAGACGACTCCATAGCTTTTTGTTCTGATATTTGTTTCCTACAGTATGGTTAGTTTGTACAGACAAATCTTAGTAGGTACACACTTGAAAATAAAGAATAGACGGAGTATTATTACTAGATACTTTAAATTGATTGCTGACATGATAGATAGGTACTTGGCATGGACTCACTCTCTATCTACTGGCCCTGTTGAGGATGTGGATTGACAATCGTCAGGTTGCAGTTTCCGTTTTTTTGACCTAAAAAAATTGTAAATATAGGTAAATGCAGAAAAATTGAAGTACCTAGGTAGTAAGAATGTGATAATCCATAATCTGTAGACGAATGTGTATTTGCCAAATATAGACTTTATTATTAGGGCATTAGAGTGCAACTATTTATTGCAAGTTTATTATATATGTAATTCGACTTACCCAAACATTCCGTCATTTTTTTTAGGTTTTCTTTTTCGTTTTTGTAAAAACAATTCTTTCCGCTTATTTTTCCTCCCCATTTTCTATGCACACTTGTTCACTACTATTTACACACTACCAAATAAAAATACTAAGTACCTAACTTACTACCTACTATAATAATGTTCTAAAGCTACAATATAATATAGTACACTAAAGTCTAACTTATAATTTTGAAAATAATTCTGAAGTAAATTACTCGGTTGTCGTCGCACAGAGTACCTAGAAGACAATAACCAAAAACAAACAGCACGCATCTCGCGCCGTCCGTACTTTGCGGCGTTGCCAGCCCGACGCTGAGCGAATCATGCGCTCGTCGGAGTCGCAACGTCGCACCGGTACGGCGGCGGCGGCCCAGATAGTGCCGGATCAAATATTCTGAGCAAACACTGTAGAGTAAAAGCTAAACTAGAGTAGGCGCGAAGAGATTTGATTGAGTTTTTAATTAATTACTCATAATATACAATTTAAAAAAAAAAAATTCTCGGTTTATAATTAAGAAAAGGGATCTGGCTATTTTATTCGTAAAAAATAATGGGGTGTTGTCGCTGATAATTCTGAGCATTCGAATTACTAAAATTTTTTTGGTGAGCAATTTGTTTTATTTTTTTTTTAATAAAGCCGGTTACTTTTCAAAATTTTGTCCGGTTCATTCAATTTATTAAGATTTTCCCTTATCTATGACATTTTTTAAATTTGAATCGATATCATTCATCCTCTCACATCGCGCATTCAAAAGTACTCGTTTTTGCCGTTTTCGTGTTTCTCGGCCCGGTGCCTCGTCTTAATGCTGCCAGCTTAGCCATATTGGATACGCTGTGAACTCGCAGTGGGCTCGATCTTCTAGTTTATAGGGTTAACTTTACGAGTAAGTTCAAGTAATCTGGGAACTATTTCGTTGCATTTTTATGTTATAGTATTGAAATAATAGTTATTTATCAATTTTATTTACAATTTTAACATTATTGTTAATTTTTTCAAGTACGGCTCAGTTGATTTCAGACCGTCTCGGTGACTCAGTGGTTGGTGACCCTAACTTCTGGATCAAAGAGGCGTGAGTTCGATTCCCACCCTGGGCAAATATTTATGTGATAAACATAAGTGTTTGCTCTGTGTCTGGGTTTTATTTAGTTACTATCTATATAAGTATGTATTTAAAAATAAGTATGTGTAGTATATCAGTATCTGGCAGCCATATCACAAGCTTTGCTTACTTTGGGGTCAGAGGCCGTGTGTAAGTTGTCCCACCACGGAAGTATACCCTTTCGAACTAAACAAAAAAAATTGATTCGGTTCCCAATTGGCAAAAATATCGATGAACATACCCAAAAAATACACACAGAAAAACATAGAGCACTTCTAAAAATGTGATGCTTGCGTAGGAGGCGGGCTGGCTCAGTTGGTTAGAGCGTCGGGCTAGTGATCCGAAGGGGCAGGTTCAAATCCTGCGTTCGCTTCAGGTTTTTGAAATGCTTATCATAAAGATAACTCTTTAACATAGAGCCTCCTCCTTTTCGGAAGTCGGTCAAAAGAGTTCAAAAATATCAAGAAACATATTTCATAGAACCAACCGTTAGTGATTTATGAAGCTAATAAGTACGGTAACCGAACATCAGTAAACACAGGAAAACTAACACCTCACCCTTCCTGATCTTGATGAATGGCCGGTTGTAACTCTTGTATTGACAACCCATTACTTCTCCGTGGCCTTCGCACGAGGGGAGAATACAATACGAGGCGATAGTAGAATTAAACTGATCTAAGGCGTAATTTCGCCTTTTGTATTTTTAGAGACATTTGGTAAAAAATATTATCAGGAACGCTATTATAAAAATCAAAACAGAATGAACAATTATGTACTTCAGATTATTTCGTTTCATTTATTTATGAACAATTATAGCTACAATTATATCATTACAGATAATCTGATGCGATAATAGTTTATAAATAAATATGTTCTAGCTGACTCGGTGAACTTCGTGTTACCATCTGTCAACTGTCAATGACAACTTTTACTTGCATGGAACATTTTGTATGGGAAAATAAAATTGTCGTTTTTAGTATTTTGCTCGCGATTTTTCCTATTTTCTCACCGTATAAATCTTCCCTGGACTTCCACAAACCGATTTGGTTAATTTTAGATTTATATTTTAGAGACCAAATCTGCCGTTCTGGAGTTTAAGCGAGACCAACAACTATCGCGATTCATTTTTATTTATAAGATAAGAAGAATATATAATTATTATAGATATACATTCGTCAAAAATTAAAAATAAATTCTTGCTTTCTATATTGACAAATTCTTATAACTATAAATATATTTTTATTTTTTTTTAGTCCGGGCCCATTTTAGATTTTTTTACCTGAAAAACCTGTTACATCAGGTCCGTGAACACCTTTTTTGATCTAAGTTAAATTAGACTAAGAAATGGACGCCCTTGGAAGCAACCTCGAGTGGTGGGCGCTTCGAATAGAGCCCTTGAATATTTTAAAATACTAACATTCCACTCAATTTACGAAATAAACTTTACTTCAGTTTATACTTCAGCTTATCACATGGAACATTGACTGATAATAAAATGGTATAGATCCTTAGATTAATAATTGACCTCACTCCGCTTCAGTGACCAATCATTAATCAAAGGTACCTATAGATCATATGGCATAGATAATAGGTAACACATGTTTATCGGTAGTGCTATGGAAACTCGAAAACACTGTTTTTGTGGATCACTTAAACACATTATTTTTAGCTCTGCCAGATACCTGGAATTCCACAAATAGGAACATGAATCACACAGTTTACCTACTTTTAGGCTGTAATAAAAAACGGCCAAGAACGAGTCAAATTCTCGCATAGAGGGTTCTGCCACCTAACCATGCTTTCTTCTTGAAACTTATATGATTTTCTTAAATAATAATTTGTAAGCCACACAATTTCACCATGTGTTTTACTATCACTACATAGTATAAAGCCGTGGTGGTCTAGTGGTAGTAACACCCGACCTGAAATCGTGAGGTCGTGGGTTCAAATCCCGATCCCGTACCAATGAGTTTCTTCGGAACTTATGTACGGAATTTCACATCATTGGCTTTTCAGTGAAGGAAAACATCGTTAGGCAATCTGCATACGTCCGTAGAAGAAATTCGATGGCGTATGTGAATCCACCAACCCGCAATGGGCCAGCGTGGTGGATATGGCCCGATCACCCTTCGTGGGTAGGCCTACGTCCTGCAGTGGACTATTAAAAAGGCTGGTACAATACAGTACAGTACATATTATAAAACAAAGTCGCTTCCCGCTGTCTGTCCTCATGTATGCTTATATATTTAAAACTACGCAACGGATTTTGATGCGGTTTTTTTAATACATAGAGTGATTCAAGAGGAATGTTTATATTTTTAATAAACCTGTGCAAAGCCGGGGCGGGTCGCTAGTTATTACTAAATCTTATAGGTATTTATCACAGTAAGGTTCAAGAGGGAGCTAAAATGTTAAATAGATGGATAGATACATAATTTATTATTCACACCAGAAATGTTAGAAGAAGAAGTCTTCTTAATCGTGCACTCTTGTCAGAGTGGTCGTGGTTGCGTGGATGGTTCACGGAGGCTCCTCGCCGTTGTCATCTCTTCCCAGGGCTGCTGCACGTCTCGCGAGGTTCCTCCATCTGTGCCGATCAGTCGCATCACGAGCACACTGCACCGCGGTAGACTGAAATTTAGTTAGAAAACATAACAAAAACTCGTGTATACTAAGCGCCACACAAATCGGCAGATGAGATGTTAGCCGCAGATGACACTTCGCCGTGATTGGCTAATTATTGTGTATGTGTGCACAATGCCGATTCCGCGTGTCGTAGTGTGTAGGGAGCGCGCGGGAGGCATGAGGTTAGCAGGTGGGAGTGCCCGGCGTCACGTCTCTTTGGCTCCCGCGTGTAACTATATTTAGACTTGCGCAGCGTTCTGCACATAACTTCCCATCCACCGATTTGCATAACAAAAGAGAGACTCATCACTAACGGTGATTTTTTTTCCTTGCAAGCTTAGAGGGTAGAAAGAAACGTACTAGAAGATTAAGGATTATTTTATTATTGATTATATTTTATTATTGATTTGAACAATCAACACTACTGATGTCAGACTATATAATTTTTGTGTATTTCTGTGAAATACTTTGAGTTTGTATGGATCTTAGTTATCTGAAAATAATGATTTATTTAATTTAATTTAATTAATTTATATAATAAATATAGTTTTTAAAAAAAGACTAAAAAACACCCTTAGGAGTTTTTAGTAGGACAGCCACAATTTTTTTGTTATAAATGCATTGTTATTTGATTTGAATTTGATAGGTGTGCAAAGTTTAAAGAAACTCTGATGGTTCAAAGTAGGTCAAAATCGAGCTCAAAGGGGTTGGTTACGATGTAGAGCTAATAAAATTAGAGTAACCGTTTTAAGCTTTAGTGCACGGAACCCTAAGAAAAGATTTAGGCATGTCTAGTTCTAAACAGACTCGTGACTCAGACTTTAGACATTGCTTTGAAGTCTGAAATATGGTTTTCGCAAACACAGACTCAATTACTCCATAATTTAAGATTTTTTAGATATGTAATATGTAAACAAAGTCATTTTGTTACCTACTTACTTACTCAGCTATTTATCCAGGTTCAGGTATATGTGGTAACCGATACGATCAACAATACAGTAAAGAATTAGGTTCTTTACTGCATATACCATAGTTTAGTCCCAGTTAGAATAAAGTCTTTTAGAGTCTATCAAAGGACAAGTCCATAAAATGTATGGAGGCTGGTATAATAATAATCAAAAATTCTAACCACAACACTCGTTACATTTCGAGAAAGTTCTTATTTTTTTGAGTCTATAACATCAGTTGTATATGTAAAAGAGCGCTCCGATTTTTTTAAAATTAATTTTGAATTTTTTAAGATAAATAAATATATCTGGCTCAATAGGTAGTTTATCTCTATCAACCCTGATTAAGTAACCTCCAAATTATTAAATAAAAGCATTTTTACTAATTAGACATTAGACTAACTGGTCACACTGGTAGTTTATCATTTTTAATTTTAGCAAATTAAGAGATGAATGTGGAAGAATCAGTTACGAATGGAAGTAAAATAACGATAAAATCACTTTATTATTCCTAAACTATTAAAAATAAAAAGCTGTATTGTTATTTTTCTTACAATTTGTTTTTCGCATTTAAAAAAAAATGGAGAGATGGAAAAATCTAAATTAAATCTTTTTGAAAAGCCCATAAAACAAGCTTTCAAATGATGTACTCGTATATATCATCTGGGTTCGATTTTTCTCTGAATAATATACCAGTTGTGGACATCACCTTTACCTTTGGTCTTAATTACTCTTTGTTTGGTTTGTAGACTGACCCCAGTAGTGGATGTTCTACGGATGATAGATTAAGAATAAAATGATGTATACAATAGGCATGATGACTGGGTATAAAAAAATCATTATTATTATTAGTCCGTGAGGTAGACAAATGAGAAAGTTAAACCTTGTCAAAGTTTGGGAATGGGGGTCGTGACGTCACCTATCTTACAGAAGTCTATACATTTGTATGGCACTTGTGACGTCACGCGGAGCTATATCATCATAAATTTTTGTTTAATTAACAAAAGAAAAAAATTTAATGATTTTTATCGTGCTTCACACACTAAAACACTAGGTTTATAGAAACTTTCTTTTTGTGATTAACATTTCAATAGCTGACACGCTCGCAGGATTTGAACCACTAAGTAAGTAAGTAAGTTCGTATAGGCCGAGTGGCTAGCCCTGGTGTCTGAGTTTTTAGGCCGCCTGAAGGCCTCTGACATGGCTAAACGAAACGTTTAGCCAAATGTTTGAACCACTGTAACGCGCTTCCAACACTGTAGTAGTTGGTAAAAATGATAAACACTTTCACTAATTTGACGTCTTCGCGGATAGCGTTCTAGCTTAATTGGACAAAGTATCTGGGCCGGAATCCCAGAGAGATGCAGGTTCAAATCCTGCGAGCGCGTCAATTTTTGAAATGTTTATCACAAAAAGAAAGTTTTTTTAAAAGAAAAAAGTACGTATCCTACATTTTTTGTTACTCTATCTGACGGACTAATTTATTATATTTTTGCCTGTCGCAAATCTATTTCCATAAATTTAGTTTGTAAGGTACTTATGTTTTTATTATTTAGTTTTACAATCGTAACACGGGTAATTTTTAATGTTTTTCAAAAATAATCAACTGCAATAGTAGGTAAGAAGGGTACTTACAATAAAATATTATTACTGGTGTTACTACTAGGAATAAGATTGGTAGTACCACAGGCGACAAACTATGATATCTTCGGAAAACATCCATTCTCTTATCAAACGTCTTGAACAAAATATTCAATAGAAATGTTGAAGAATTCGTGCAGAAAGCGACCGTCTTCCACCTCATTGTGTATTTACTTTGAAGCTTCACGTCTTTCTGATTGTTGAGTGTTACCTAACGAGTTCTCCACTGATTTATTAGTCTGTCGGGTCAAACATTGTACTCTCTTTTAACTGGGGAAGTATTGAAATGATTCGCTATAGATGCACTCTGAATTGAAACTGTTGGTCAACAATTTGATGCCAGAGTAAAAGTTGTAAATAACAATAAGTACATAGGTACAATACTCTCTTTCCAAAACAAAGCCTTATACGTACAGAATACACTATGTTGCTCTAGTTGTTGTAATTTGCAGAACAATTTGGGTATTTTGTGTTCTAAGCACCACTTCAGAGTGTATTTTAATTCTATCAGGTCAATGCAGACCATTTTAGTCACACCTTTTCGATTTGAGTGACCCACTTCAGAATTCGGTGCGTTGTCAACAAAAATATTTTGGAAACTTGGTCTGAGGTAGGAACGAAACTTTAACAATGAAAATTAAAGCGGGAATTGGTTAGAAGTTTTAATTGGGGTAACGAAGAGATTCCCGATAATAATGCGTTATATTCTTTAAGGCTATAAAGCATCCCACATAATGAGGCGGCTAGCAAGATGGTTCAAAATGAACCTTTGTTATTTAGTGATATTTGTCCATGTTAATGTTAAGTACTTTTGCAGTGGACGCGACGCGTGACCAAAATGTGGGGTATATTTGGCTCAACGTATAAGCATTGCCATTCAGCGTGGCAATGCTGCAGTAGGCTTGAGCATTCTAATTATCTTTAGACCTTCAAGGGTCTGTGGATGATCCAATTGCTTTCTTTGTAGTAGTAGTGTAGGTAGTTTTTGCATAATATAAAGTAGTGTTGTATCTCATTGTAGTTAATTAAGGCACTTTTTCCCACTAAAAAAAACAATTTGCAGTCTACGTATGTGATAAAATAAGTAAGTAAGTTCGTTTAGGCCGGGTGGCTAGCCCTGGTGTCAGAGTTTTTAGGCCGCCTGACGGCCTCTGACATGGCTAAACGGTTAAAAAACTGAGACCTAGAATATAACGTGTCATCCGAGCCACGGTAGCGCTCAGTTGGAAAATGCCATCCGTGGTCACCGATTCAAAAAGTTAATCCAGAAAGTTGCTTAGTTAATAGATGTGTTAAGAGACGAGCTGTTGCACCAGCAGCGGCCCTAAGCCACGTTCCGTTATTTAAAGATCTGCTTCTAGCCTGGCAAGCGCACGAAGTGACAGATATAGTTCACCTTACTTCAGTCTCGTTTCGACACATCGATAAAATTATGTCGTGGTGCGTATGCTAGCCCGGCTGGGTTGGCTCGGGTGACGCTGGAGGGGTAAACGCACAAAACACTTTGCAGGACGTCAGTATACTGAGTGTGAGTTTTGTCGTAAACATGACGCGCTCTTCAGCGAGCGCGTAAGTATGTAATTCGTATGCAGAAATGTACAGCGCCACTAGCGGCGCGTTTTTGAAACACTTTGTGCGAGTGCAAGTTCATACAAATTACATGCTTACGCGCTCGCCGAAGAGCGCGTCATGTTTACGACAAAACTCACACTCAACATACAGTGCAGGATCTAACGCCTCCACAAGTCCACACCGAATAAAATGTTTAGGAAGTGTGAGACGAGTAAAATCTTTCTAAAAGTTCATCAGCATCATCATTTCAGCCATAGAATGGAATTCACTGCTAAAAGCCGCTCATGGATTTATGGCTATGAGAGGCTCATGAGGTCTATGCCTAAACGTAGAGAGTATCAATCAATCAATGGTTTCAACTGACCTCCCTCTTACTGCAGCTGGGCACTGCGGGCCAATGTCGGCAGGGAATAGGCATGATGACAGGGTGAAAAAAAAACAAGAATATTAATAGTCCGTAAGTTAGTTTTTTAAAAAAATTTGGACACGTATTTTTTCTTTTGTCAATCAAACCACAAATGACAAAGATAAACCTTGTCAAAGTTTGGTAGTGGAAGTCGTTACGTCACCTCCCCCACAGTAAAGTGTGTGAGAGAGAGAGAGAGAGAGATACTATACATTTGTATGGCACTTCTGTAGTCACGCGGAACTTCGACGGGCTATATTTTCATCAATTTTAGTTTAATTGACCAAAGACAATTTTTTTTTGATAGTCTATCAGATAGACTATCTATCGGACTAATTATATTTTAACTTGCTTGTAACCAACCCCTTTAAGCTCAATTTTAACCTACTTTGAGCGATCACATTTTCTTTAAACTTTGCACACCTATCAAAGACCGATGACAATGCATTTATAAAAAATGCTAAGTGTGTTTATTAGTTTTTTTTAAAACTATATTTATATTATTTTAGTCATCATGCCTATACTCGGTTTGTGCGAGCATCCGACTCGCCCGCGAGGACGAGTGGTAGAGTCTGGCCAACGAAAGCTGTCCCAGAAAAAAGGCAGGAATTTTAAAAAATCAAGAGCTGTTAACCCTGGCTATACACTGCATAAACGGAGTTGATACTGTTTATTTTTCAGCAAGTACATTTTTTTTCGAGTTGTAAAAATTTTGTTTTGTTAGCAACTGTTGTTGAAATTTTCGAATGTATTATGAAGAATATCAAATAAAAGATTACTTTTAATTCTGTCTTTTTATTATTTTCAAATAATCCATTATTTATGTACAGTCGAGGACCCCGAGGAACTGTACAAATATAGGAGCTATGAGTCATAGTTAAAATCGGATTCCAAAAACTCTACACCTGATATTGAATCAGCTTCATTGCTTTCTTCGCTGCTACTGCTACTGTCCCCAACATGTATTATGAATGGTTCAAGTTCGTTTTCAGTAGTACGAAACGTCAAAGTGTCGATTTTGACAGTCTTAAATTATTGCCATTTCAAAACTTCTGAAAATAATACGTGGACAGCTTTCGTTGGCCAGACTCTATCTGCAGCACGCTCTCAGCTGGCTGGCTGGTGGCGTAGAGACTATACATTTCCAATATGACCGATAGTAAACAGCTTGCGATGAGGTCCTCTGTCTTTTGTGGGTGAATTAAAAGCTGTTAATAACAAAAAACTATCTATTAAATCCCCATTGACCTACTAAACTAAGTAGTAAAGTTATTTGAAACTAAATTCCCAGATATTATATTGGTCCAAGTTATTTGATAGCCCTACTGAGAATACCCCAAAACTTGTAATTACGAACTTTTCCACTTTCTTATTTGTATTGTCTCAAACCATTAATTTCGGCCTTAAGGGACAATATTTCGAGAAAGAGAAGATATTAATACTTTTATATTTTAAATAAAGTAAAAAGTAAGACAAGAGCTAGGCGTGGGCTTAAACTCGGTAACAATAAGTTCTTTGGAATTTATGTACGAATACCTACACCTACACACATTTACTTATATGTCCATTGTCCATACAAATTTGATGACGTATATGAACCCACCAACCCGGACTGGACCAGCGCAGTGTAGTTGATTGAATCAGGCGTTACTTTGCGGAAATTCATCTTCAAATCTTTGTTTTGAATAAATATTAAGTGTATTTCCGCTATCTTGTTGTAGGCAAATAAGTTATAGGGCATTTAAAAAAATACACAATTATTACTATTACAATAATTATACATTTCAAAACTTACAAAATAGATAAAATAATAATAAATATCAGTACACTCTATTATATATTTTTCACAAATAGTATACTATAATAATCCGTAAACAACAAATAAATATTATAAATTCAGCGCAGTGTATATGAGATATAATAGCTCTCCTTTGGTAGGCCTAAATTCAGCAGTTAATTGCCGGTACAGGACAACACCCCACAATATGACTGGTGCTCAACCCAATAGTTCAGCTAGTCACTCTGTAGAAAAGCGATTCATGAGTCACATAAATGGTGGCCACATATTCGTAGTAAAGCCACATAATAACCCATCTCAGACTCAGTCTAAAATTACCGATAAATTAATATAAAATTCACATTTTTTGGAACAACTTTGAATCAAACCTTTCGATCTCCTTCAGGGTCCTGTTAAGTACCCTGTTTTCGGAAAAAATAATCAGCTATTGGATGCAAAAAAAATATCTTTCGGCATTTTAAAGTTATATTTAGCTGTAAAACAATATCACAAATATATCTTGAATCTATTGGCATCGAACTTGTATAAAACTGTGTTTTGTGTATCAATTGCTTCTTCCAGTATTAAATATTTTATGGAGCAGATAAGTAAATATTTGGGGACATCTTACACACGGTCTCTGACCCCAAACTAAGCAAAACTAATATATTTTAAGCTATATATTTTTTTTTGGAAAGAGTATGCTTTGAAATTGGTTCCATTTAAATTTTATTGAAATCGGTTGAGCCGTTTTTGATAAATCAACAATAATGTGAAAAATACTACATCGATCCGTGCGAAATATTCGCGAATTCTGTACACGCTTGAAGTCGGTCATGCTATTTTTTGCAAAAAATAATGATGTCCTAAACACATCCCTATTTCCACGCAAGTAACTTTTCTATTGAAGGTTGTCCAACATGTATTTCGATATTGTGATATGGATGAAAGCCAAACATTTCCGGATAAATGTTATGAGTCTGCAAATTATGACAGGTTACCCATATCACACGGAATCTATCGACGTCGGGTCTATGATTTATTATGATGATGGGGAACATTTCACCATTGGTCATGTCATGTTAGTGTGACATTCACTTATGTCACTCTTGTTTGTTTAAGAGACTTTTCTTCATGACGGACGTAATATGGAGATAATTATGCATAATGGCCAACTTTTATTCTACAGCCTTGGCCAAAAGTACTAGGCACCCTGTATTTTCACTCTATCTTCTAAACTAATTTCACTCCTTTTTGGCATTTTTAACAAAATAAGGTGTCAATTTGATCACATCAATAGAAATGAAAGCTTGTTTACTTGTTATAGTCCAGAATACATGTGACCAAACATACTGACTGATAAGACCGAAAGAAAACCGAATCCTTTTTTTTTCGGTCACCATGTGTTTTATGACCTTAACAAAGAGCCGCTTGATATTCTAAGAAGTTATTTATGACCCCGGTAAGTCATTTGAGATAAGCACTCAGTTATTGGTTATAGTAAACATGCATTTTGATTTTTTTAAAGTGCCTAATACTTTTGGCCAAGGCTGTACTTGGTACCAAAATCGAAATCGTAAAAATAGAATCATAGTCTATTCCATGTAAAATTTTATCCACTTATATACGACAAAATGTATGGAGCAGCTGAAAATATTTTATATCGCGATCTCAGAGTTAGTCTCAAAGAAAAATTTAATTTTAATGATGAGTACAACGATGTCTTAGAATATAGGCATTTTAAGACGGGCGTCTTATACAAAAATATCTGGTAAAAGTATATCAATAAAATTAATACATTTTAATGCTAACTTTGATAATATGTCCACAAGTTTCTTCATTATGTAGGTACTAAATCCAAATTAGAAAATTTAGCAAATAAGTCATAAAATATTGGAAAGGTCTCATATGTAGAACACGGACACTAAGACCTACTAAATGACAAGTACGATGATCTCATAAGAACGCAGGACCACTCTGATTTCTGTTCTGCGAGCTGTCTCCAACCGATCTTATTGGGGCTCTTTAGGGGACGCTTATAAGCCTGCCTTAGCTGGATATATCCAGCAGTAGAAGCTGATATGATGACGATTTTGCTAAATAATGTGAGACGTATTGACGTAGCAAATTGCTTTAGCTTACATGATTGTAAGCATAAATCTTCAAAAAGATAAATATCTGAAAGTTCGTTGCTTGTGCCAGAATCTCGTAACTTGCAATTTAAAATGTAAACGTGATGCAATTTCCCTCTAGATTGCATGTAGTAGCTCGCTATTTCTGGGAAAATGCTCGTCTTTCACCTTGGATCATGATTGCTCTGACTTCTAACATAGGTACTACAATAGACAGGATTATCCAGAACTGTTGTACAAAGCCGAAGAAGGGTGACCAACATTATAAACAATTTTTATATATATGGGGCCGACCTGGAATTCGAGAAAAAAAACAGCGGTTCATTCATTTTGACAGACATTTTGTCGATTCCGAGTTGCAATTTTATATTGAACAGGATCTATTCTGTATTCTGTGTTGCCCACAGAATTCAAAAAAAGATCCTTCCCATAGGAAAAGTTGTATCGTGACGATTGTCATAATTGCCTCTCTTCGGCTTGGTACTGGGCAAGTAGATAACACTATATTATGATGCCAGTTGCATGTAAAAACTTCACAAACTGTACCAGCCTTTTTAATAGTCCACTGCAGGATGTAGGCCTGCCCACGAAGGGTGATTGGGCCATATCCACCACGCTGGCCCAGTGCGGGTTGGCGGATTCACATACACCATCGAATTTCTTCTACGGACATATGCAGGTTGCCTCACGATGTTTTCCTTCACCGAAAAGCCAGTGGTGTGGAATTCCGTACATAAATTCCATAGAACGCATTGGTACGGGACCGGGGATTCGAACCCACGACCTCACGATTGTGAGCGGGTGTCACTACCTCTTGACCACCACGGCTTGGTGAACTTCACATAATCCTTTCTAATATTAAAAAGTGTGTTTGTTGGTTTGTTTACTCTTTTACACAGCAACAGAGCAACAGATGGACTATATTTTCATCTTTTTTTGACATAAATTTAAAGGTTGGAGAGTGTAATAGGCTACTAATACTTATTTCGGAAAAAAGGTTTCTGGCATAGCACCAAAATTAAAATATTCCACGCGGGCGAAGCTGCCGGCAAAAGCTAGTAATATGATAAGTTAGTATAACTTATTATTATTTAACTACAGGACTATTCAAATAATAAAATAAAAACTTAAAAGAAAATAAGAAAATGAATTACATATGAAGTTGAGATTAAAGAATTAGATTATTGATTTCGATTTTAAAGGCATGGTTGGACAGAGATATATTGAGGAGGAAGGCTTATGCCTTGCAGTAGGGTAAAATAAACTGATGTTAATAATGATAAAAAAATATTTTATCATATTAAATTACTGCTTTATTATTATATAAATCAAAACTTAAGAGCAAGGTTCTTTCCGGTGGAGCAACTTCTTGGTGTCACAGTCCTCTGCTCGTGCTTTAAACTCCCTGTAATACATGACATTCGCCTTCTCTTGATCTTGATCTATGAATGCTAAATTTTTCCGACAAGCTATGAAATCGAATATTTACAAAACTAAACCCAGCATTTACATACACGTCATAACAATTTATGACGTGTATGAAAACGCTGGCTTTCCTCTGAATCTGCCCGCAATACCGCCAAATGATGAATAGTTTGATAGATTTAGGCATGCTATGAAATGGAGAACACAATATATGATATATTTTCCTAAACATTCAACGTTATACATACAGCTGTATTATACCTGCATAAGTAGTAGATCTGGCTAGTACTTGCCTGACTATCAAGACCAATAATTAATCTTAGATTATTATTTCAGTCACAAACATAATTTTGTCAAGAAAGCCAAATCCCCGGATACAAATGTGAGGAATAAAAAGGTTGTAATACATACTTTATGCGTAGATACGAATACACATACAGGATTATTCTCTTTCCCTATACTAATCCGAAAAGGGGTGATTTAGACCATTATTATGCATTATACTATGGGGCCAACCCAGAATTCCAGAAAATAAAATTAGCTTTATTATTATATACTACGGGACTAATCGCGCACTAAAATTACGAGATAAATAAATACCTCCTCATCCCGACCACGGTCACGGGTAGACACGATCGATGTAACTCGGCCGAAACGTCGGGATGATGAGGTATTTATTTATATCGTAATTTTAGTGCATGATTAGACCAGTAGTATACAGGGTTACAGGGCAAGTCGACCTATTCCCCTTCAGGGTGTGTAGTTTACTTTGTTTCTGACTAATTTGACTATGACATACACTATCCTAAATTTAAAAAAAATAGACATTTTAAATTAGTATTTATAAAATTCCCAATTATCGGCTATCAACTCAGATATCTTGAAACATGTAAAATAATGTTTTATGACCTCACTATCCAATATTGTCCATAAAATTAACCTTTTATAAAAAGTATTTGAATTCAAATATCTCGAAAACTGTGAGTTTTAGGATATGGTGTTTCATAGTCAAATCAGTCAGAAACGTAGTAAACTACACACGCTTAACGGGAATAGGTCGACTTAGCCTGTAACCCTGTATACTAATAATAATGTGTTCAAATATAAATATAATTGCGAAAGATAAAAAACAAAATAAAATCAGCTTTTCTATACAAAATTGCAACTCAGAATCGACAAAATGTAACAAACGCTGATTTTTTGTTAATTCCGGTTTGGCCCCCATAGTAAAAGTTGTACATAATGTTGGTCTTCATCACCCCCTTTCGGTTTAGTAGTTTGCCGTCTACACTACTCTATATGATCATCTTTCTACATTGTGGATAGACTTCATACCTACAGCAAACTCATGTACTTCCCGACTAAGATATTTTCTTATTAATGGAAATCTCTGTATTTTGGCTCAACAGTTCTGTATCCGTTAAGCGATTTATGAATTTAAATAAAAGCCATTTCAATTGTTGCAGGCATAAAAACAAACCGAAACCAGAATCAGACGAAAACTGCCGTCCGAAGCCAGCCGAGATGGGTGAGTTTTGTTTATTTTTGGTACCTAAAGGTTTTCAGGGCGAAACAGCATTACGCTGGGTCTCATTGGGAACCTTCCCGCTGGTCCGATCGTTGAACTAGTGAGTTTTTTTCTTCTCAGTTGTCAGACCGTCAAACGAATGAGAACTTTTTTTTCTCATTTTTCGATTGTCGAATTTACTTTAATCGAATAATTAAACTTAAACAGCAACATTTTAAATTCCAGATGAAGGTAATAAAGACCATGATCCATGATTATGAACTACTTTTACTATGGCCTTCCCAGAAATCAAGAAAAAATCTGCTGTTTCATTCATTTTGTCAATTTGGTACGGAACAGCTGAGCTCTTCTTTAAATTCAGAGTTTGTACCATAGTTAAAGTTGTTCATAATGATGGTTTATCGAAACAAGCGTTTTTAATGTTTTTTAAATTTTTTGTCTAAAATAAATTTTTAGTCAAAAAAATTTTAATAATGAGGAAGAAAAGTTCTCGTTAGTTCGACGGTCGGACTACTGAGAAGAGAAATTTGAATTTCATTAAATCGACGATCGGACTAATGAATCGGACTAGTGGGATGGTTCCCTCCGTCTCGGAGCACAATACGTTGCTGCAGAATTAGAATTTATAGGCACACGCAGACACGAAACAGTCTAGTCTCTGGGACTAGGCGCCACGAAGAATCTCACATAGGTCGATAAATACATTTATCTTCTGATACCGCGCGAGGGCTCCTGTACAACAGTTTCTAGTCTTACACGTAATGCAGGCTTTATAATGTCATCCATCCATCAGCCAAAGGACGTCCACTGCTGGACATAGGCCTCCCCTATGGATCTCCAATAAGACCGGTTGCAAGCGGCTTGCATCTAGCGTGATCCTGCGGTCATCCGTCCACCTTGTAGGTGGACGTCCTACGCTGCGCTTACCGGTACGTGGTCTCCACTCGAGAACTTTTCGACTCCACCGGTCATCAGTCCTCCGCGCTATGTGTCCTGCCCATTGCCATTTCAACTTGCTAATCCGTTGGGCTATGTCGGTAACTTTGGTGCTTCTACGAATCTCCTCATTCCTGATTCAATCCGGCAGAGAGACTCCGAGCATAGCCCTCTCCATAGCTCGCTAGCATAGGCTTTATAAGGTAGGCTTGTATTATTAATTCTAGGTTTACTTTTGTTTACCTCAGGGCTAATTTATAAACAAACTAAATATACAAACTTTATTTTGTAGCTGTAAACTTGCTTTTTAAAAGTTCAAAAAAAACTGAAACCTGATTACGCTTAAACTTGTGTATAGCATAATATATAAGTAGCCGTTAAAATACCATGACTAAAAGATAAATAGGTATTAGTAAATAGACAGGGATAATAGATAGTAAAGTACAAAATGGAAAACCATTTTATACTTTACCTAATCTCAAAACCCTTAAATCGGAAATAGCAAAAAATACAAGAAAACCGCAGTAAGCAACTAAATTATCCCACCTCTTCCACGAAGAACCCTTCAGTTTTCTCAATATCCTACTTACATAGTCGCACCTAAACTCTATTCAAATGTGTAAGAAAGAGCCGCTATTTCAAGTAAATTGTGTTGGCTCGATCGCAATAAAATGAGTGGTAACCGTAGAAGAAACAAAATAAAGGAAATGTCAACGGTTGAAGTTTTTCGCTCCGTATCAGAAGGTCTATCAAGGAAAATGACGTAGTTTACAGAACGTCGGCATATTAAAACGCCTATATTGTGGCAATGTCTTGAGTGGCGAAATGACTTACTAGTAAAATGTCCAAAATGTAAAATTATCAACGATATAAAACGTTACGGATACTCAATAACAAAAACTGAAAATAATTTTAAATATTTATTAACAAAATAAAATGAGAAAAAACATTTTTGTCAATTACATAGAATTTCGATTCCTACACATAGGTTTTTATTTTTATGTACAGATCAGTCTCCAAAGGCCTTCTGATACGGAGCAAAAAATAATCTTTTTTATATGAGAGAGTCGCTGTAAAAATGCATTTGGTGTTATCTCCTGGTTATTTAGTTTATTGGTTTCTCTCTTGTATTTTTTATCAAAAATGTTGATACCTGTACTTCATAATCGTGTCAATTTTACATTTTGGACGTTTTACTAGTAGGTCGTTTTATCACTCAAGACATTGCCACCATATAGACGTTTTAATACGATGTTCTGCAAACTACGTCATTTTCCTTGATAGGCCTTCTGATACGGAGCGAAAATTTTAAGGTATGATTAACGCTAAGTGACTTTGAAAACGCATAGAAACTTTTATGTCTTCAACAACGTAACTTGACATGAGTGACACTTGAATTATTGATCAAAGGTCACATTAGAGTTTTTCCGCGCCATGGTGGACAAAAAAATATGCAAATTACTTCAGGGCAGAGCATATTTTTGAAACTGAAAGAAACAGTGTATTTACTGTCTATATCCATGACGGTAACCATAACGACGCGATATATTTAGAGATGTTCGTAGCCGTCCGTCGTAGTGATTATGATGCTTTTACCTCAGAGTAAATAAAAAAATCAAGAGGGAACCTCGTTGAACAGTCAAGTGAGGCCGCTTTTTAAACATGTGTGAGTGCGTCGGTGTTGCGCCGCCATAGTTTGACTGACAAGCCAAGGCGTAGTTTCGTTGTACGTGTAATTGCCTGTACACGGCGAGGCGTAGTTTTGGTTGGCTTCACTTGTTTGTTCACAACATTCTCTCTTGATTTTTTTATTGCTCTGAGGCTTTTACATGTCACATCTAGTGTAACCTATACATGATCCAGCAGACATCTCCTGTTTTTGAAGTGAAAACTTCTCTAGCGGCGTTGCGCACTTTTTGCGATGGGTAATTAAGAATCAATCGAGCTTACCTGTTAAGAGAAGATTGATGATAATTATCCGAAATCACCGAAAAAGAGACTGGGTAAATAATACGCGCGCCGAAGACGCTTGCATTTAGTATATAAATAAAGGAGCTATGCAGTCTCTTTTAAGGTGATTGAAGGATAATAAATGTTAAATTCGCGTCAAAACACGTGACCTGATCGAAAATTCGTAAGAAGGATGGATCCTTCTACCCATCCCAAAAAGTGCGTAACGCCACTAGAGAAGTTTTTACTTCAAAAACAGGAGAACGCGGCGTAGGAGAGGTAGTAATATCCCCATCTCTTTCTACCGCATTTCCATATTTAAAATGTATGCCTGCTCGGCCTGCTCCTGCTGATTCGTTTACGCGGCGCAAGGCGCTTGCGCGAGTGTGCGTGTGTTAGTTTTTACCCGCCGCTTTGCCCGCATGATATTTTGATTTTTGACGCAATATCATTATAATTTATAGCCTATGTGTTATTCTGATATATAAGCTATATTATTGCAAAGTTTCATCTCAATCCTTTCAGTAGTTTTTTCGTGAAAGAGTAACAAACATCCATCCATCCATCCTGACAAACTTTCGCGTTTATAATATTAGTAGGATATGTTCAAGTTTTCACATCTGCCGGCACTAGCAAAGTGCAACCAGTTGTTTTCATTTTTAGTGTTTAGTAAATAGGCTGACTCTACGTTAGCAGGTTCGGTGCTATACGATATGGAGAGGGCGTATTTAAATGTTATTTTCCTTTTCAGAGAACGCAGAGGCCCAGCCGCCGCGGGCCACGGTCGAGAAACCCTTCCTTCTATCGGATGGCAGGTGATTACATCAACTGTATTGCTTTATCTTTTATTGATTCTGGAAATGGTATTTTTATTTTGTTTACATAGGATATTTTATTTTGCAAACTCGGGAGATTTATTGCCATTTAGGCTACTTCAAGGCCCATAGTGGGCATGACGTAGTAACACCCGTCTTGCAATCGTGGCTTCAAATAACGGGCATGTATACCAAACAATTCTTTAAAATGTATATAGATACTAGCTGCCCGCCCAGGCTTTGCCCGGGTACGATTTGCTAAAGAAGGCAGATTTTATAAATATTGAGCCTACCGCGTATAGGAGTTTTAGTAAAAATCCCAAATTTTTTGAAAATATGATATATATATTTAAAAAAAATATATATTATTAGTGGTTTCGGAGCCTATTCAATGCAAACAAACAAACAATCAAATTTTTCCTATTTTTAGGTATAAAATTGGTATAAGTGTAAATTCATACCACTAGTCTATTGGTAAAGGGAAACATCGTGAGACAACCTAAAGTCCTGTGTGATTCCTACAACGCGCACTTGGCCAACGTGTTGGATATGGCCCAATTACCCCTCATGGGTGGCCTAAGTTTGGCCTAAGTAAGGTTGGCCTAAGTTCAACAACGGACTATTACAGTTTACTTCACAGTGTGTCTGGGCGTAATAGTATATTAGTAGTCAAGGGCTGTAAGGAATCAATTGCAGCCCGAGATATTTATAGTTTGAGGGTAAAATTGACGCTTACACCCGAGCTAACTATTCTGCTTTACATCTCGATTGTGAGGTAAGGACAAAAAAAACGGGCATTACAAGAATAAAACATTTTATAGAAATTGAGAGGTAAATAGGACAAGATCAATTTATACATCGTCAAATCTCACCTTTTATATACTTACGAAGTTACGAGTTCTGTCACTCTACATAATGCTGACGATAACGTAATCGACCTTTAATAGTAGATTACTTACCGCCCTAGGGCTTTTCTAGCTACATTATTTACCCTAGAGCGCTAATTAGTCACCTACAAGCCCCATTTGGAAGTAATAAAAACCTACTTACCGAACATGAGAGATGTAAGTAAATGACGATTAGTCACCGTTTGGGCCACTTTGGCTACTACATCGTAGGTACTTAGGATAAACTTATGTTAGGATAAACTCTACCTTTGAACTAAAGTAAGGTATTAATAATGTAAAATGTAGATTAATTTACGTTTCATAAGCTAACGAAATTAGTATCAATTACGTTGCTTTATTAAAACCCTGAAGACAAAATAAAAGTACTTTACAATTTTTCACCAAAAACACTGGTCTTAAAAGTGAAAACCTACCTCACCTACCCTTGTTATTCTATCATAACATTATTTTCTTTACAAAGTTTTCTTTAAATTAGTGAATAACCTGATATTCTGAGGGCCTTATCATATTTTCAGTTTATTTTGTGGTCACAAGTTACGGAGTTCATTTCAAAGGTCAGCGAGAGAAACTGGCAACCTACTATTGATTTTGTTATCTTTACGATGCGAAGTGCTCTATAACAGCTTATTAGATCTAATAAGCTATAGTGTATACAAGGTTATTTCTAATCAATTAGCAGCCTTTTAGGGACTTATTCTGTACATCAAAACTAAAAACTTTTGTTCTACAACTTTTATCAAAACTCAAAAAAAAATCAGCTGTTCTGTACATTTTTTTGGGGATGGACGATATTTTTCTGTGGTACAATATTTGTTTTTTTGAGATTTGACAAAAGTCGCATATCAAAAGTTGTTAGTTTTGAAGTACCTACAGAATAAGCTCCAAAGAAGATGATAATTGATTAGAAATAACCCTGTATACAGGGTCATAAGTATTAAACACAAAATCTTTTAATCGGCGGATCTAGTACATCTAGACAAACAACTTATGTACTACTTTTACTCCTTTTGAAAATTCGCAAAAAAAATCGTTTCTTTTTTTGCTACATTTTGCCGCGCGTTGACGAACTTTTTGTATGAAAAAGCTGATTTTTTCTTCGTGATTTTCCAAAAGTCCTAGTACTAAAGTTGTTTGTCTAAATGTACTAGAACCGACCGCCGCCCGGTCTTGGTCTTGTTTCACGCAGAAATCATACAGCGCCCTTCGCGTCCAATTCAATAACGCGTTCAGGATGTTCCAACATCCTGAACGCGGGAGCTGGGAAGCTCCCTCGATATTGCAGTGCATGGGGGATGTTTGCCGAAGTAGTATTAGATCACGAAGTACGAAGTAGATTGTTTGAATCATGCGAAAGAGAGGCGCATCCCTGGTGCGGCGAGTCCGAGGGAGCACCAACGGCTTGCTGACCGCGTTTTTGAATGACAATTTTTAAATATGTTTCCGAATCATTTTATTGTATTTGTAATGTGACTGATTGTGTGTTTTTAAATTATTTGATGTCGAGTCTTTGATACTTGAATAAATGATGTTAATTTAATTTTTGCGTTTAGTATTTATGACGCATATTTACGTCTCTGAAAATGTTTTAGCACCGAAGTATAAGAGTAGAGGTGATCCAACCGATTGCCCATTTTTGTCACCTCGTACTGGCGCCTGACATGATCGTAGTGCAATGTCGCTGTTGTTTTATTCCAATTAAATAATCTACTAAATAGGTTTGAAGTAAAATACAACATAAAATATTGCATCGGTTATTTACGTTTGGTTTGAGATTGGTGGTATATTTCTAGTAATTTCTACCATTAGTGAAACACTGTCATATCCAGCATATTATTATATCTGTGATATGTTATGTCTCAAGAAATTCCTAAACAAGAAAATTACCTATAATACTCAGAGAAATACGAAAATTGTTACTGTTTTCAAGTGTCTTAATTCATTTTTGTTAGCTTTCTTATCGTAACCTCTTGTTCAAGTGGTTTTTTCGCCTAACCACATTTACTCCTAGCTAAAATTTTAAATTTCAATGTTAAACAACCTTTATAGCAAGAAGTTCAGTAATAAGTTTCATCGTAAATTAAAACAAAGTAATTTTCTATCCTAACCGCCACTCCGCTCCACCATTAGAGTAAACGAAGTACTGGTACGTTCACGATTTTTGAGGAAACTCTTCTACTGTAAAAAAAACCGCTCGCACACCGAGGGTTCCGTACAAATCCAGAAAATTTCACAAAATTGGGAAGTAAATTGTTAAAATCTCAATACTATAATCATCGATAACTTTTTTTTACTTCTCTCGTCATACATCGAAAATTACACATTGTTAAAATAATTAAAAACCTGTTTTAGCATGTACCAATGAAGCTCTTTTATGTGATACCTATCATAATACGATTTACTCACTTTGAATTTTCAACCCATATTGTAAGTTTTTTTATTTTTTTATTTCGAATAGGTTTGCGTTTGACTACACACTGCCTGAAAAAAAAACATATCAAAATTTAGGGCCCTATATTTTGTGATACAAATAAAAATGTTCGGTTTTCAGATTTATTCCTATATCCCAGGTAGCATTTATACGTTATTATGACGTCTGTTTACGGTACTGCTCGACGTAAGAGACGTCATTATCATGACGTCGGTAGTTTCTTCAGATGACGACAATTTGTCACAGCCTCATGACGTAAGTTGGAGGACGTTGGAGTGACGCCATATACTGACGTTGGAGTGACGTCATATACTGACGTTGGAGTGACGTCATATGCTGACGTTGGAGTGACGCCATATACTGACGTTGGAGTGACGCCATATACTGACGTTGGAGTGACGTCATATGCTGACGTTGGAGTGACGCCATATACTGTCGTTGGAGTGACGTCATATGCTGACGTTGGAGTGACGCCATATACTGACATTGGAGTGACGTCATATACTGACGTTGGAGTGACGTCATATGCTGACGTTGGAGTGACGCCATATACTGACGTTGGAGCGACGTCAAACACTATATTCATAAGGACTTCACTAGGCCGTAAATATTAGGGCAGCCACTGACGTTAGAGCGACGTTATTCACTGTATTCATAAGGACGTCACTAGGCCGTACATATTAGAGCAGCCACTGACGTTGGAGCGACGTTATTCACTGTATTCATAAGGACGTCACTAGGCCGTACATATTAGAGCAGCCACTGACGTTGGAGCGACGTCATTTACTGTATTCATAAAGACGTCAGTAGGCCGTACATATTAGAGCAGCCACTGACGTTGGAGCGATGTCATTTACTGTATTCATAAAGACGTCACTAAACCGCACATATTAGGGCAGCCACTTACGTTGGAGAGACGTCATATACAGTATTCATAGTGACGTTACTGTGAATCCTGTGTATGACGTCACTACTATGTCGGCGGCTGCCTTTGTATGTATGGCCCAGTCCCTGTGAACTAAGTAAATGACGATACTCCAACGACGATGGCTGCCCTAATATGTACAGCCCAGTCACTTTCCTGTGAACAAAGTAAATGACGAAAAGAATTTAGAATTTAGTTTGCGATAGCAGGCATCCTATATTATACACGTACCCTGAACAGACTCTTAGGACTATGGATGAAACCAAACAAAACAATGTAAGTAGCATAATAGATTTATATTCAAGAAGTATATACATACATAGACTGTTATATATAATCAATAATTGTTATGAATCCATAGTCTTAAAATTACAATGTCGATCCCATAGCAATTTTATGACCATGGCACATTTAGATTAACTATTTATTCTCTCTTGGAGAAATTACTAATGCACTGTTATCACTAATCAGGTTGGTGTTAACTTGTTTCTGCACCTGCATCGGACTTTTGCTGACACTTGAAATTATTTGATTTGTTTGTGCATTACATTACAATGACTCGATGCGCTGGTTGCGGTCGCAAAGCATTTTAAGTAGGTATCTATTGAGGTCAAATCGCACGAACATCGCCTATCTTTTATAACGGTCTTTAGTACCTGAATTTCGTCATTAGTAGCTGAACATACATTTTGAATTTGTAAAATATGTTGGTCTTGCGTATGTAATCTTTTTCTAAGTTCCCGACGAAATTCTTGGAATTCTGATAACAAACCGCCGTCATTCTCCAGCACGAAAACTTTCATTTGACTGCACTTGCTACCCCGTTGGTTATTGACATAATTAGGGCTCGCTATTGTTGGTAACTTCCTATGTTCTGGAGTGCGAACTGGCGTGTCATTCCCAGCACGTTTTCTTTTTGTGCTGTTACACATCGGGCAAATCCATTGGCGCACATAGTCCGTAGAAAAAGACTCGAAATCTCGTCTTTTAATACCGAGACACAATATATGATACACTTTTTCACAGTTTGATAGTGTACACTTAATTATAAGTTCACCGGTAACGTCTTTTATACAAGCCCGGCAAAACGTAAACATTGCGATCGAACTAAATAGAAATAATTGCTGCGACAAAAAGTAAACACGTCCGCACCGATGCGAGCGCGCGTGCAAACAATATGGTACGTCCTAATATTGACCCTAAATAGAGGTCAATAAAACGTCCCCTTTGTGGCGAATATGGTACGTCCTGATATTGACCCTAAATGGACGTCAGTAAAACGTCCACCAGAGACGAATATGATACGTCTTAATAATAACCCTGAAGAGACGTCAGTAAATCTTCCACTCTGAGGCGAATTTGGTACGTCCTAATATTGACCCTAAATAGAGGTCAATAAAACGTCCTCTTTGTGGCGAATATGGTACGTCCTGATATTGACCCTAAATGGACGTCAGTAAAACGTCCACTAGAGACGAATATGATACGTCCTAATAATGACCCCAAATAGACGTCAGTAAATCATCCACTTTGTGGCGAATATGGTACGTCCTAATATTGACCCTAAATAGAGGTCAATAAAACATCCCCTTTGTGGCGAATATGGTACGTCCTGATATTGACCCTAAATGGTCGTCAGTAAAACGTCCACTAGAGACGAATATGATACGTCCTAATAATGACCCTAAATAGACGTCAGTAAATCATCCACTTTGTGGCGAATATGGTACGTCCTAATATTGACCCTAAATAGAGGTCAATAAAACGTCCCCTTTGTGGCGAATATGGTACGTCCTGATATTGACCCTAAATGGACGTCAGTAAAACGTCCACCAGAGACGAATATGATACGTCCTAATAATGACCCTGAATAGACGTCAGTAAATCATCCACTTTGTGGGGAATATGGTACGTTCTAATATTGACCCTAAATAGAGGTCAATAAAACGTCCACTTTGTGGCGAATATGGTACGTCCTGATAATGACCCTGAATAGACGTCAGTAAATCGTCCACTTTGTGGTGAATATGGTACGTCCTGACTTTGACTCTAAATTGACGTCAGTAAAACGTCCATTTTGTGACGAATATGGTACGTCCTGATATTGACCCTAGATGGACGTCAGTAAAACGTACACTTTGTGGCGAATATGGTACGTCCTGATATTGACCCTACATGGACGTCAGTAAAACGTCTACTTTGTGGCGAATATAGTACGTCCTGATATTGACCCTAAATGGACGTCAATAAAACGTCAATTTTATGGTGAATATGAGACGTCGAAATAATGACTTTTAATTGACGTACATTATGACGTCATCGACGACGCATTAACGACCGACCCTATTATGACCTAAGAGTGACGTCGTTTATGCGTCACTGACGTCACTTTGCTACCTGGGATGTGTACTTTGAGATAATGCTTCTGGCTAAATTTCACAGTTATATGTCAACGGGAAGTACCCTGTAGGTTTTGGTTTTTGTGAGTGTCAAAATATGCGGTTTTTTACGACATAAACGCTAAACTTTTTTATACGATAACTGAGAAGTTTTTCTTTCACACAACTGCAAGAGATTATAGATATACGTATGCAATTTAAATTTCAACTCGATATCTTTACGCGTTCCCGAGATAAAGAGTCTTGACATACACACAGACGGACAGACGGACTCGATATCTCAATATTTACCTGCTCTCGGTAAATCATTATGTAAGTCAATGTTTAATAAGTAGATAACTTTTGTTTCTTGAGAATTGCTAGACATGACTTTGCTATTAAATAAAAGCTGTTCCAAATAGGTTTTATTTGGGTGAGTAGATAAAATAAATCATCACAAAATAACTGCCAAAATATTTATTATTTATTTATTTAACTACTGCACTTTAGAAAAAGTAATTCCGAAATTAATTGTAAACACGGTTATTTACTTCGGTATGAAATGTTTTATCACAATTAACGGTCGAACTGCCGGGTGCCCGACCCATTAAAAGGAACGTAACAGTAACGGAATACGGTTTATATGCGATTTTGGGGTTGGCACTGTAGTATACGTTGTTAATAGCGACGAATTTAATAAACTTACCCCTAGAAATCTCTGCATTTTGCAAAGCATCATCTTGTATTTGTAATAACAAGTTTCATAACCGTAAACTAAACTTAGTTGCGATAAATAAAATGATTCAATATTAAACCCGCATCGTATACCAGACGAATATAGATAAAACCGAGTACACATAGAAAAAATAAAATACGCTCTGCTCCCGCTTAAAGTAAAGTATACATCATATCAGGGTTGTTTCGTCCGCCCCGGGGCGTTTGATCCCATACAAACACGTCTTTACCAACTTTGGCGTCACTTTGAAAGTAACTTAGCGAAGTCAGCCCTGGGGCAGGCAACACGTACACTGCATGAGCGAGCACTAAGTACTTTTACTTAGTTCTAACTTTACTCCTTTGTTGCTTATTTTGAAGTTGTAGTTATATGCAGTATTCATATTTAGGGTTCTCGGTGTGGAAATGCTAGATAGACCAAATAAAGTTATATTTTGGGAAATCGGAAATTACAAAATTTAACTATGGAAATGAACGTGGATTTCACACATTTTATACTATATATAACGCGGAGCCGTCTCGCAATGCACAATTTCAGTGCATTGCGAGACGGCTCGGCGTGCTAGTACTCACCAACTTGAGAAAGGTCGCAGAATGCGACCGAAACTATAGTCGTTACGACTATCCCTACACGAGAGTTTAGTCCCGTTATATATAGTATAAAATGTAGAAAATTTAAATTTGCGGCGCCACGTGCTTCTAATCAGTTGTGGCTAAACCAGTTCTGATCATAGAGATGTAATAATAAAATCAGTCGTAGCTATTTAAGGTAAATTAACTAGATAGCTAACAAAACTGAGGTATTACTCACCTACTAATTAAGTTAGTTATATAAGATTTTGAAACAACAGGTGGTTTTAAATAGGTTTCAATTCTTATATGCTGAGGACATAGTTGCGCAGAATGTTTCTACAAACAACGGGCATATTCCTAGATATCACTGCGTTCATCATTATATGACTTACTTACTTTAACTACGAAGCCAACCACAAAATTGCTAAAAATGAACGGCATTTTATTGACAGTCCATGAACTTTTTGGATCGCTGATTTTAGGGTTGGCTTAATACTAAAAGTTGGTTATAACGATCAGTACAATATTGTAGAATGTTCCCATCGTCTAGAGAAGCGCCACGTTTTAATTTGTTTTTTCTTCTTTCCACATTTGGTGCATTTGGCTTTGCGCGATCGGCGCATTTGCCATATTCGAGTTCAAATGGATGACGGAATTATTTTTTATTTACAAGGTAGGGAAACGAAACACGGAAAATATACAAGCAAAATTATAAAACAGATCAGTAGAATGGGTAATGAAAATGATATGAAAACTTACAACTAATATACACAACAATATGTACAGTACAGTATATACTAAAATTACAGACGTTCCAATATTTAGTACATTTTTTTCTCATAAATGACAAACATTAATATTCGACCGAAAACCGCTTAATCACGGCATATCAATCGAACAGCTATGTATGCTACAGCTAGCTATAGGCGCGGTCTGAGAGCCCATTAAATTAATTGGCCATCGGTGGCGTGATTTAGGCCTATCAAACAAGCTGTCAGGCTGAATCGAGACCAGTGTTGGTGGTTAAAATCGATTCAGCTTTGATAGAAGCTTTCAGAATAGCTACTTCATTGACATGTGATCGCCGACGACGGAGAGCCTTTTTCCTTGTACTTTAACCATTTCGTTCTCGAGTCAATCTTGTCTAGATGGAACAAAATAAAATTAGGCTGAATCAAACTTAAGACGAAGTACGTTTCAAATTAGTCGATTCATCGTCGTTAGTCGGTACGAATATTTGAAACTAAACCTTTAATATTGTTAAAATTGTTAATAAAATTGATAAATTACCATTATTTCAATACTTTAGCATAATAATTAAGATTAAGAGATACTTAATTTCTGCCTTAAATTTAAATTAAGTAATATTTGTTTATTTTTTTGTTTGATTTTTTTAGTTTCAGTTATGTATTAGGTAATGTACTTTCTTTTATGCATGTTGTGTTCACAACTAGAAGGATATATAATAGGTATATACTTTGTGTAAGTTTATAATTTTAAGTTATATTTTAGCATAAGTTTTAGCATATATCCAGTTTTGTAAACCTTTAGTAAAAAAAAAATAATACACATGATATAAATATAGTTTAAAAAAAATAAAAAACACGCTTAGGAGCCATTATTTTTTTTACATTGTCATCGGTCTTTGATTGGTGTGCAAAGTTTAAAGAATACTGATCGCTCAAAGTCGGTCAAAATCGAGCTCAACAACAAGTTACAAGCAAGCAAGCAAACATACAGGTGAAACTAATAAAAGCGTGTTAAAAACGATTGATTTCTGAAATATTTTTATGTAATTAGAATGATCACAAAATATTGATGAATTTTGGGAGCAGAAACACGGCTCGATAGAAAAAAAAACCGGACAAGTGCGAGTCAAGCTCGCACATCGAGGGTTCCGTACAAATCCAGAAAATTTCACAAAATTGGGAAGTAAGTTGTTAAAATCTCTACACCTTTCATGATACGATTTACTCACTTTGAATTTTGAACCCATATTTTGTGAATTTTGAGGCCCTATTTTTTTTGTGATTTAAACAAAAATGTACAGTTTTCAGATTTATTTCTATATGTGTACTCTGAGACAATGCTTCTCGCCAAATTTCATAGTTATATGTCCCTGTAGGTTATGATTTTTGTGAGTGTCGAAATATGCGTTTTTTTACGACATAAACGGCTCTAACTTTTTTAAACGATAACTGAGAAGTTTTTCTTTTACACAGCTGCAAGATACCATAGATATAAGTATATAGTTTAAATTTCAACTCGATATCTTTACTCGTTCCCTAGATAAAGAGTCTTACACACAGACGGACACACGGACAACAAAGTGATCCTATAAGGGTTCCGTTTTTTTCATTTGAGGCACGGAACCCTAAAAATCGCAAAATTTCGTAAAATCACTTATTTTAACGTTTCCGTGGTTTAAATGAATTAACTTCGTTCAGTAAAGAGCAAAGATATGGTTACAGAAATAAATGCATGTTATCTCAACAAATAAAAAAAATACAATACAAAAATAATCTACGAATCAGTTTTTACTAAATTAGTGGCAGTCGATCCCGTAGTAAAAATTGTTGTTGTTGATACAACATTGAAAATCCCTTCACTTAGGAAATCGCAACATTAGGCAATGTTGCAAAAACCTTGTATATTATCCTTATATTGCCACATTCACGAAAAAAAGGCGCGTCTGCCTGTATACGAGTATGTAACACCATTTCGAAAAAATGTTAGATAACGGTGTCTTTTCAACTATCGGGGCCTGAATATTCTAGGCCCTGGATACTTACTATTTGTACCTATAGCAAGTATTGTGGTTATAGGTCGGTACAAACCGTAATTGTGAGGGTTGTCTGTCGTAGCCAATATCAAGGTTAATTGCTATTGGAGGGCCGTGTAATCGGCGTGTTTACTATCGCGCTATTACCTTATCCGTGGTGGTCTAGATGTAGTGACACCCGCCTTACAATCGTGAGGTTATGGGTTCAAATCTCGGTCCCGTACCAATGTGTTCTTTGGAATTTATGTACGGAATTTCACACCACTGGCTTTTCGGTGAAGGAAAACATCGTGAGGAAACCTGCATATGTTCGTATAAAAAAATCGATGGCGTATGTGAATCCACCAACCCGCACTGGGCCAGCGTGGTGGATATGGCCTAATCACCCTTCGTGGGTAGGCCGACGTCCTGCATTGGACTATTAAAAAAACCAGCCTTTTTTCAGTCAGCGCTCAGCTGTTGGCGCGTACGGTTTTCAAAATGTACCGACTGTTGCGAAAAATGTCGTCGGCTTCTAAAGTACTTAAATGCATCAATTGTAATCTCGTGGTTAGTGAGTTGTTGAATTTTGTTCAAAATAAACATGATGTAATGGATAACGAAAGTTAAGTGAGAATTTGTGTGACAGCTTTCACAACGGAAGACATCGGAACAGCTAAGTCTTTGTTATTTCAATCTGTAAGTACAGATAGTCGTCAAGTTAGACGTAAAAATAAAGAAGGAAAATGCCAAAAAGATATGTTCGACATCATTGAAATTTTTAAAGCAACAGACCCAGAAAAAATACCAATTTTCGTGTCGCGCGATTTGAATCGTCTACCTCCAATAACTTTTGATCATATCGACTGCACTAAGCTTTTGAAAGACATAATTGTTCTACAAAATGATTTAAGGACTATAAAAAACACTTACGTTACGGTAGACCAATTAACACAAATAAAGGAGGAGATTACGAGCACAATTGTAAACAACCAAGGTAGCGCGCGCGCAGATTTAACGGCTTCTGACAATTTACATGTGAACAATACCGTGTTAAGAGACTCAGATAGAAATATAAATTTTCGCCGAGGAGCATGTTTGGCTAGTTTTAGTTTTGATAGCGGCCCTATGCATGAGGGATGAGTGGTGAGGGGCGGGTCGAGTGCGACGCAAGCTGCGGAGACAGCGCTGCGAGGCCCACCGCGGTTTCGAACAATATGAGTATTTTACCTACACCACCGACTATCAATGCGCCTGTGTCACCATCGACTTTAAGTAACAAGGCCCAGACTTTTGCGAATGTTGCCAGCAGAGAAGGTGTTTGGAAACAGCCGGAGATGAGTAATGAGTGGAAAAAATATCAGCGAAATAGGCATAGAAATAGATTTTTTGGACAAAGAGGCATAGCTGTAACATCAGCAGCATGTAAATTTATAGCGGCGGATATAAGACTTCCATTATTTATTAATAATGTGGACAAAGGAGCCTCTCCAGTGGATATTGCTGAATATACCTTGGAAAGGGTGACAATGAAACAGCAAAAGGACTACGACGCTTATAAAGTTTTTATACCTAGACACAAATTGTCACTATTTATGGATGATAAATTATGGCCGGAAGGAATTTCATTTCGAAAATTTATAGACTTTGGGAACAGAAAATATTCATATAAAAATTACAATGGATAGTACCACAATAAAGGATCAGTTTTTAAATTTTTTCAGCTTCAATTGCAGGTCGCTAAGAAATTCTATGGATGATGTAAAACAAATTTGCCAGAAAGCAAGCATAGTGGCATTACAAGAAACGTGGCTCTTTTCCCATGACCTTCCAATTCTGGGAAATATTGATACTGCATTTGGTTACACTGGAAGCTCAGCCATGGACTCTCAGTCAGTTCAAAGGGGTCGCCCGTTCGGTGGTGTTGCCATTTTATTTCGACAACCTGCATTTAGATCCGTTAATATTATAGATTGTCATAGTGTGCGTTTGGCAGCTATTAGAGCAGTTGTTTGTGATCGTTTTCGTTCTTAGTTTTTTCAGTCTATATGCCTAATAAATGTTCTCAAAATTTGGTGGAATTCACCGACTGTCTTAGTGAAATTAGCGCTATTATTGAGAGTTCAGAAGTGTCTTCGGTATTTATATTGGGAGATTTTAATGCTGATTCAAAAGATTTATTTGGGAGGGAGCTGGAGAAATTCTGTATTGATCAAAATTGGAGGTGTGCTGACAGAGATTTTTTGGGCAATGATAAGGGCACCTTCACATTTATCAGTGACGTCCATGGTACTACTAGTTGGCTTGATCATTGTGTAGTCACGGAATCAGCTTGGAAGTCGGTGGTAGATGTTAGGGTGCATAATCAGAGTGTTTATTGTTCAGATCATTTTCCCTTAGAGATAAAATGTGATATAGCGATATTACAATCACAGAAAACGATTTTGAACAAGAATCGTAACAAAATTCTACGGGGTGAAAGAGATAGTCAACAGATAGTAGATTACCAGGAACTATGTAATGAAAAATTGAAATTAATTGACTTTCCTTCTGAGCTCTCAAATTGCTGTGACGGTATGTGTAATAATGTAGAGCATAAGATGGTTATAGATAAGTTATACGAATCGATTGTCCATATTTTGTGTGATGCTGCTAGGAATAGTTCTAAGGTAGAGAAGGTCATGACAAAAAAGAAGCGTGCAGTTGTTGGATGGAATAAACATGTCAGGGATGCACATGCAACAGCACGGCTTAATTATCAAGTCTGGCTTTTGCATGGTAAACCTAATAAAGGCAGGTGGTATGATGATATGACCGAGTCACGTCGCGTTTTTAAAGCTAAATTAAAGTGGTGTCGAAACAATGCCGAGCAAATAAAAATGGATATTTTGGCATCACATCATGGCAAAAAAGATTTCATAAGTTTTTGGAAAAGTACTAAAAGTTTGAACCCTAAACTGCATGCTCCTCATAATGTCGATGGTGGTACCGATCCCTACGAAATTGCTAATAGTTTTAAAACTCTGTTTGAAATAGAGCCTTTGCCTACCATTGGCGTGCGGCAGGCGCTCGATACTGATCTTCGACAGAGTACAACAGGTTTGTTACCTCGTTTCACGGCAAAACAAGTGGCAATAGTGATTGGGAATATGACCAGGGGTAAATCGCCTGGGCATGATGGAATTAGTATTGAGCACCTTCAGCATGCTGGTGTACATTTACCACGAGTGTTGGCAATGTTTTACACATTTTGTATTCGACATACGTAATTACGTTTATGCCCAAGGACTTTTTACAGACGGTGGTTGTGCCAATAGTTAAAAGTAAGACAGGAGACTCATCTGACAAGAATAACTACAGGCCAATATCGCTGGCGACGACCATGGCAAAAGTACTGGACAGCTTGCTTGATCGCATATTGAGCGAACATCTTCATTTGAACGATGCCCAGTTCGGTTTTCGACCTGGGCTATCCACGGAAACAGCCATACTTTGTCTCAAGCATACTGTCCGGTATTACACCGATCGAAAAACACCGGTATACGCCTGCTTTCTTGATCTTTCGAAGGCATTTGATTTGGTCTCTTACGATCTACTCTGGAAAAAGATGAGGAAGGAGACTACTCTGATGGATGAGGTAGTTGATATTTTTGAATATTGGTACAACAATCAAACGAATGTAGTGAGGTGAGCGGGCGAATTTTCAGACGCATATGGGCTCAGGTGCGGTGTAAGACAAGGGGGTTTAACGTCACCGCGTATTTTTAACTTTTATGTCAACGGGCTTATAGAGGGACTGAACAGCGCAGGCGTTGGCTGCTCCATAGATGGAAAGTTCATAAACAACATCAGTTATGCCGACGACATGGTGCTGTTGGGTCCCTCTATCAGTGCTGTAAGAAAGCTTCTCTGTATTTGTGAGGAATACGCAGTGACACATGGGCTCAGGTACAATGGAAAGAAGAGTAAGCTCTTGGTATTTCAGGCTAGGGGCTTCAAGATAAATAAAGTTCCCCCTTTATTATTGAAGGGGATTCCCTTGGCCAGAGTGTCACGTTTCAAGTACCTGGGTCACTGGGTCTCGGAGGACCTCACAGACGCTGAAGATATCGAGAGAGAGCGTAGAGCGTTGGCAGTTAGAAGTAATATGTTGGCCCGCAGATTTGCGCGATGTACAGTACCAGTAAAAATAGCGCTTTTTAAAGCTTACTGTCAGACGTTTTATACGTGCAGTTTGTGGGTCAACTATACGCAAAAGACGATCGGTGCACTACGCGTGCAGTATAACAATGCGTTTAGGATGCTGCTGGGTCGGCCTTGGCGCTGCAGTGCATCGGGCATGTTCGCGGATGCTCGAGTGGATAGTTTTCATGCCATAATGCGCAAACGAGCTGCATCACTGCTAAGCCGCATCCGTAGCAGCACCAGCAGCATTATACGCGTTATAGCCGATCGTTTTGACTGCCCTTTTGTCAACCATGCAGTCCAGCAGCATGAACATAAAAATATTTCAGCTCTGTTTTAATTTGTATTCATGACATAGTATATAATCTAATTTTTTATTTTTTTTATTTGGATTGACATTTTGTAAAATTGATTTGTTTATATTATGTATTATTTAGACTAATGGATGTTTGTTTTTGATTTTTATTTAATTCTTAATTGTATTGGAAATGTATGGACTCTGTCTGAATTAAATGAATAAATAAAAAATAAATAAATTTAATAGTCCAATGCAGGACGTCGGTACAGTACAAATCACTTATAGGTAGATAATTATTTTTTGCAAAAAATAGCATGACCGACTTCACCCGTGTACAGAATTCGCGAATATTTCGTACGGATCTATGTAACATTTTTCACAATATTTTTGATTTATCAAAAATGGCTCAGCCGACTTCGATAAAATTAAAATGGGACCAATTTCTATACTCTTTCCAATAAAAACAGAATTACTGAAATCGGACTACGAGTACCTACTTTGAAAAAAGTTATGCGTAAAAAATATACGAATATACGAAACGCGTCGAATTGTATACCTCCTTTGTATACCTCGTGAATTGTATACCTCGTTCGTTGGTCAAAAGTGAAGTAAATCACCTTATTTTTGATCATATAAAATAATGTACGCTTTATACCTATGTTTGTTAGGGGAAATTTGGACGATATTCACGTCATTCACAAGGATGAAATATAATTCACAGCCGTAAACACTCCAAATTACATGTTGTAAACCTCATAGGCCGGCTTGTACGTGAAAGCCGGTAATTGGCCCCATTGACGCAGGCGTTAGCTGACAATAGGGCCGCGACACCGCTCATTACTCGCTCGAGTGCTCTGATTGAACGTAATTACTGCCTAGTTACATTGGTGACACACTGATGAGCACTACGAGCTATTACAGATAGGTATAAATGTTGTCATCTACTTCACGGTTTATACTCCATAAAATTTAACTTTATCTCTGCGACAACTGTCAGAAAAATCACGCCTATGAAGTCCTGAATTTCTTAATAGTACAGACAGTACCGGTCAATGTCATACTTTATGGGCATGCCAATTAGTGATGGGCGACGAATGATCGTGACCACAGAGTTTTAGATAGAGTTTTATTTAAAATACCGATAGTTTATATTAACGATATTTTAAATAAAACTTAATTATCATAAATTTTATTGTATATTTTAATATCATAACATTTTTTACATGTGTAATTAAATTAAACCCAATTATATGTTACATTAGCATCGATAGTAGTGAAAAACGTCGATAAATACTACAGTTATATTATTATGAGTATTAAATTAATATCATAACATTATTTACATGTGTAGATACTTGATCGTAAATAATATTACTTAAGTAAATAAAATCCAATTTCAATACCTTCAACTACTCATTCGATTTCATTACAACATTGTTTTTCCACCACTATCTCAACTCTAAAAATGTCAATCTTCTATGTCAATGTCACTGTCGCAGAGATCAAGTTAAATTTCATAGAGTATAGGTTTGTAGTTTGTTTATCTAATCTGTCTATATTTATACAGGGTTATTTCTAATCAATTAGCATCCTTTTAGGGGCTTATTCTATACATTAAAACTAACAACTTTTATTCTGCGACTTTTGTCAAAACCTAAAAAAAATCGTTCTTCTATAGATAAATATCGTTCACCCGCGACAAAATTCATGGAACAGCTGATTTTTTTTAGTTTTGATAAAAATCGCAGAACAAAAGTTGTTAGTTTTGATCTCAGACCAAATAAAAAATCAAGACAGAACGTCGTGAACAGACAAGTGAGGCCGGTTTTTTTATACATGTGTGAGTGCGTCGGTGTTGCGCCGCCATAGTTCGACTGACGTGCCAAGGCGTAGTTTCGTTGTACGTATAGGTAAAATGTGTAATTGTGTGCACGGCGAAGCGTAGTTTTGCCGGCCTCACTTGTTTGTTCACAAGATTCTGTCTTGATTTTTTTATTTGGTCTGAGGTTTTGATGTACAGAATAAGTCCCTAAAAAGATGCTAATTGATTAGAAATAACTCCGTATAGAAAATGCACAAAGTAGAATAGATGTGATTCTAACTAGTATGGGGTCAACCTGGTACTCAATCGAAATAATCAAGAAATAATCAGCTGTTTCAAACATATTTGACGATTCCAAGTTACAATTTTGTATGAAATGTCTGATATTTTTGTGGTTCAGCTGCATAGTTTCGATTTAGGACACCCATTCTGAATAACTCTGTAAGTGTTGACGTCATTGACTATGGTATAACTTTTGGATCCAAAGCTCTATCACATTAATTTTCAAACAGAGAAAACCGTACCAGGTACTTGTGGTCAAACGTGAATCTGTCTACAATCAAAAATTATATCGTAGAGAGTAGACAGTGGACACTTCAAGCAAAACCTGATTAAACTAGCTTTAAGATCTTTCAGAGTATAGAGTGAGGCAGAAATCTCTATGAAATTACCTTAACTAGCTAAGTTTCTAAGTAGTTGTCAGCGTTATGTCAGTGTCCCAGTTTCAAGTCAAATTGTCATTGTCTTATTAGTCCCGTAGTATACTTATATAATAATAATGTGTTCAAATCGCGAAAGTTTAAAAACATCATATAATTTTTATATTTACCTACCTATTTTCATTTGATTTCTGGCTATAGGTACTCAAGCCTATTTGTGCTAACAACGATACATTAACACTAAAGCCGATCGTCCACCGCCAACTAAACTAAGTTAGTTTAGCTTAGCTCGCATAGTTAATCCAGTTTTTCATACATGTGCGTCCACCGCAAATTTTGCCAGCTAAGCTACGTAAAATAGCCCAGCTAAGTCGAACTAACTTAATTGTGTAGGCCGATTGTGTTTAATCTAATTTTTTAGATATATTTAGTTTTCTTATGACGATTGTAATCCTCCTCTGAACTCTCGTCTTACCTCGTCTCTTCTTCCATCACGTCCGGTTAACTCAACGTTCTAGCACAAACTGACCAATTGACCATCACTAACGTAGTTTTAGCTTAATTTTTGGTAGAAGGAAAACTTATTTCCCAGTTTTTCTTAGCTTAGTTCAGTGACTTAGTTCCTTTAGCTTTAGCTGGCGGTGGACGATCGGCTTAAAACAATGGTGAAAGGGAGATAAATATATATTTTCAAAGAATCGTTTTTTTTTATCTTCCCAGTTGATTACTCATTAAGTTTTTCTGAGTAATTTGTATCCTACTTCCTACTAATATTATAAACGCGAAAGTTTGTGAGAATGGATGGATGGATGGATGGATGGATGTATGTATGGATGGATGGATGGATGGATGGATGTATGGATGTTTGTTACTCTTTCACGCAAAAACTACTGAACGGATTGAGATGAAACTTTGCAATAATATAGCTTATATATCAGAATAACACATAGGCAATATATACATATAATATACACATATTAATTATAATGATATATTGCGTATGCGGGCGAACCCGCGGGTAAAAACTAGTATTTTATAAAACAATTTCTTTTTTTTGTCTATCAGAGTGGAGCTCGAGGCGTGGCTGGACAAGCCCACCTACTCGCACGGAGAATCCATCAAAGTCAGCATAGTCATCGCGAATCACTCCTCGAAGACTGTACGACGGATCAAGGTAAGAATGAATCATGAATGTAATCAGAGATACATATCTATTATGTAAAAGTACCGGCAAGCGGAGCGTAGGACGTCGACCCACAAGGTGGACCCGCAGGATCGCGCTGGATGCAAGCCGCTTCCAACCGGTCTTATTGGAGATCAAGCCTATGTCCAGCAGTGGACATCCTTTGGCTGATGGATGGGATGGATGTAAAAGTATTATTTTATTTATTTATTGCTCAAGCGAACGAAGTGGGACAGATCCGATTTTGCTCTTTTGTTGGTTTTCGTCTACAGGTCGCATTTTTCTCGACGAAGCTTAGTACAAAGGTTCTGTACATTAATAGATTTTTTGTCGTTGTCGTTTTGTATGGAAATCGCTATCGCGCTTTTTATCACCCTATTTCGATGATGTCTAAAATTTGGCAAGATTATAAAGTATCTGATATCTAACAAGATTTGCAAGAATAAACCAAATCGGTTCAAAAGCGAGTCAAGATAAGTACAGGTTAGTAAATATTCAGCTAGAGATATGTCGCGAGACTAGTTTATTATGATGTATCGTAAAATTTGAAGTTGTTACGTTAGGAGGCAGTTAGTTTTAATTAATTTAATATAAATTCAGACGTATAGATAAAACGTATTTTACACTACATAAGTAAAGTTCTATCTCAAAAACTCGGACACTTGGGCAGACTAGGGCTAGCCATCCAGGCCATACGACCTTACTTAACATGCGAGTTCGGTTTAAATTCAGACTCTGCGAGCATATTTTGTACGCGTTCTGACGTTCGGCTTCGCTTTTCCTCCCTCTTACTCTCATGGCGCGAGTAACTATGGCGCGAGTAGGAGAAAAATACTGACCGTCGGAACGGGTACACAACACGGCCCCGGATCTTATATTATTTTCAACCACAAACCGAAACTATACCTATTAGCAAAACTGCTTTGAAATGAACATTATTATTTATCACGAACACATCCCAAATCCACACAATCAATTAATTAGCTATCATTCGCAAATAAATTTATAAAGCGAATGCATAACTAATTTCGGTTCGCGGTTACACTCACTAAATTGATTCAGATATTGTCATCGCATTCATCGTTTCAAAGGTTTAATTTTGAGTAATATCGCGATTCAAATTTCACACTCCCACGTCATAAAACACTGAGACGGAAGAAGTAAAACTCATGCATGAAACTATTCTACTTTATTTTATTACACCTACGCGTAACTATCGCAGTAGAGCTATTAAGCTCTAGATAAAGATCTGATGCAAAAAGATATAGGATATCTAATTAAAACTAAGACCACAGGGCTTAAAGAGTCTCGATCGAATAATCAGCAAAATAAACTAAAAAAATCAATAAACGGTCTATTACTTTAGTTTAGAATCAACACATTAGACGGCAACTTGCGTGCAAGCTTTACTACGAATTGAATAGCCAATGAGATTCAATTATTATTGTTCGGTTTTCGTCCAATATCATTCCAAGATCGATCCACACATTGGAGTGTTGGAACCAAGACTATAAGTAGTTTTTAGCTAACATAGCCAGTGTGTGGCCCCGGCTTAAGACACACATACACAAATAGACACAATAAAGGGGTTTGAACATTTTTGTATAGAAGCTGGCATATCCCACCCATTATAGTTTTTTTTTATAAGTTTCCGCGCACAATGAAAGTAGTATATATGGGTAGGGGACACTTCTAAAAACAATAGATGTTAGTGCTATGATACCCTAAAGTGTCACGTTCTCGAGATATTTTGATGTAAAGATCGCAAAGCTCTCGTACAGCGATATTTACATCCAAATATCTCGAGAATGTGACACTTTAGGGTACCGTACTACGAAACATTTATTGTGTGTATAAGTGTCCCCAACTCATATATACTACTTTCACCGTGCGCGGAAACTTATAAAAAAAACATAATGGCGTCGGGTGGATATGCCACAAATGTTTAAACCCCTTTAGATCACGCCTATTACGGCAGTAGCGCTCCTTATCGTCGTTTCAGCCTTAAGACAGTCACTGCAAGAGATCGGTCTCCCCTACAGATATTCATTCGTTCTTTACAGATATTCGCTCTGAAACAGTTCAAAAACGTGCGTGAGCGATGTCTAAGTAAACCTGCTTGACCACACAATTGTGTAAAGCTCAATAAAATAGAATAACAACTAGAGTAACATTCTTCTGAGCTCAATATCTGCATTCTGTTGTTTTAAGCCTACGTGGAGCTAAATCCTGCCAAAAAGCCATTGTTCATCCCACGTATTCATTTCCACGCGGCGTCGGGAAAATTGATGTCGACAGGTCCATCGCTTTCTGTTTGGGAACGCTTTTGTTTATGCAGGAAGGTGTAGTATTACCTAGCAGGAAAGTTGGGATAGTTTAGCATATTTAGAGGTTAGTAATGTGATGTTTAGGAAATAGGGATAGAAATAGGCTTGAATGTCTGACTGGGAATTATTCCAAGTTTCCAAGAAAAAAGTACCGAGCGGATATCACTTTTTGGTTGGGAAGGTTTATCTCTAAGCAGTAGCTAAAACCTGCAAGATTTTTGGTTGGGAAGGTTTATCTCTAAGCAGTAGTTGAAACCTCCAAGATTTTTACCGACTTCTAAAAAGGAAGAAGTACTATATGTTCCTCATAGTCTGTATCTTCTTATATCTTCTTCTTGTATCTTCTTCTTATTCTTTTTTGTTTATATATTCATCGATAATTTCGCGAATTGTAAACCGATTTATAAAAATCTTTTTTAGTTCGAAATAATTTACTTCCTAGGTACTGTACTGTACTGTATCAGCCTTATAATAGTCCACTGTAGGACGTAGGCCTACCCACGAAGGGTGATTGGGCCGTATGCATCACGCGGGCCCAGTGCGGGTTCATGGATTCACATACGCCATCGAATTTCTTCTACGGACGTATGCAGGTTGCCTCACGATGTTTTCCTTCACCGAAAAGCCTGTAGTGTGAAATTCCGTACATAAATTCCAAAGAACTCATTGGTACGGGACCGGTTATTCGAACCCACGACCTCACGATTGTAAGGCGGGTGTCACTACCTCTTGAACACCATGGCTTTTCCTTCTACTTCCTAGGTGGTCTCATTTAATATTTTATTCAAATTACTTAAATTAAAACTTTGATAAATAAAAAAAAATGTACATGGATTTCATATCGATTTGTGCGAATTATTCTATTTCTGTACACGGTGGAAGTCCTTGTTGCGATTTATTGCGAAAAATAAGATTTACCAATTATGTTATACAGGGTTATTTTTAATCAATTAGCATCCTTTTAGAAGCTTATTCTCTACATCAAAACTAACAACTTTTGTTCTACGACTTTTGTCAATAAAATTAGCTGTTCTATACATTTTGTCGCGGGTGAACGATATTTTTCTATGGAACAACAAAATCTTTTTTTTAGTTTTGTCAAAAAAACAAAAAAATATTAGCTTTGATGCACAGTATAAGTCCCTAAAAGGATGCTAATTGATTAAAAATACCACTGTATACCTGTGGTAGTTTTGGGACACTGTACCGAATTAAGGAGCGTCCCCACTGAGAGCTCTTTTTATCTTAACAATATCGTGAAGAGTAGATTGATAGACCGTAAGAGTTTTCAAATTAACGTAACATTTTAACGGATTAATTTTGCTGCTTCACGGAGCTGAATGCAAATGCGAAAATTTTACAACCTACAGCTACCATTTAAACCAAAACTTTCTTTCTTTTAAAAAAATTTTCTTCTTTTCTTAAATAAATCTTTCACAGTCAGTTTTCAAGCAACTTTCCCTAGGTGTATAGTTACACACGTTCAATCAAACATTAAATATGGTTTTTATCGTTTATATTTCACAATTTTGACTTTATTATATTGTTGGTTATTAACTGATATCAATATAATTATAGATTATTCTAAATTATTTTGGCAGAGGTGAGCGTTTGCTACCCGCAACACTTTCTGACTACGGCAGATATCGTCATTCCTTTTGTTTAGAACTAAGTTTTAGTGGCATGTAAAATGTATTATTATAGACTTGATTTTTTTGTATTGTCAATAGGCTCTGGTAGTCCAGCACGTGGATGTGTGCATGTTTTCCAACGGGAAGTTCAAGAACGTGGTGGCGCTGGTGAAGGGCGACGGCACTCCCATCCTGCAGGGGCAGACGCACACTGACACATATACCCTGACCCCACATAGAGGTACCAACTCATGCTGTATGCTTAGTGTGAAACCAACTTTAATTACGTATCTACTCCCATCCTGCAGGGGCAGACGCACACTGACACATATACCCTGACCCCACATAGAGGTACCAACTCATACTGTATGCTTAGTGTGAAACCAACTTTAATTACGTATCTACTCCCATCCTGCAGGGGCAGACGCACACTGACACATATACCCTGACCCCACATAGAGGTACCAACTCATACTGTATGCTTAGTGTAAAACCAACTTTAGTTACGTATCTACTCCCATCCTGCACAGGCAGACTCACACTGACACTTATTCATTCATTCATTTCGTGTCAATGGCTATATAGACTTTTTTTATTGACACTTATACCCTGGCTCCACATGGAGGTACCAACTCATACTGTATGCTTAATGTGAAACCAACTTTACTTACGTACCTAATCCCATCCTGCAGAGGCAGACTCACACTGACACTTATACCCTGTCTCCACATAGAGGTACAAACTCATACTGTATGCTTAGTGTGAAACCAACTTTACTTACGTACCTACTCCCATCCTGCAGAGGCAGACTCACACTGACACTTATATCCTGGCTCGACGTAGAGTTATCAACTTAAGGCCGAAATACACATACGGCGGGTGCGGGTCGGGCGCGGTGCGGGGCGAAGGTACGGCGTGTCTATTAGTACCTGCGGCCGTATTGTGTACGTATACTGACGTTCGGCTTTTCTTTTTCTCCTGCTTGCCCTAGTTACTCTGCGATACGAGAGCGAGCGGGAGGTAAAGCGAAACCGAAAGTCAGAAAGAACGCGTGCGCGGATCGGGCGCGGGGCGGGCGCGTTCTGTTTGTTGTCGTCCATTGAAACAGGTACTAATAGACACGCCGTACTCCCGCCGTCCCGCACCGCGCCCGACCCGCGCCCGTTGTATGTGTGTTTTGGCCTTTATACTGTTAAAAATGTAGCCCAAAGTTTTGGTACTTTAATTTTTGTGCTATCCTACATTTTATTTTTCTGGGATAAGAAGTAACCTATGTCACTTTCCGTCTTTCAAACTATACCCATGCCAAAAATCAAGTCAATTCGTTGCTGCATGAAAGGGGAACAAACCAATAAACCTAATATATACCTAGAATAGGTATCTTCCAGGTCTATATGCTCCATCTTCGGCTACAACTTCGCTTTCCATCTGGCGAGTTGGTGGCCAAAAGACACTTTCAGATTTATAGTATGAGTAAAGATAAGGATAGTAAGGATACCTATTGTGAAACTAACTTTACGTATTCCTTCGCCTTTATTAAAATAGTCAGATCGATTTACATTATTCCGGTCCAGCCATCTAATCCATCGCTGAATCGCTAACGGCAAAATGTAAACCAGCCCCCCGACCGCCTAAGCAATAGCAATCGTAATAGCAATCGTTTATAGGAATAGGAATATAATAAATTAAGGAATATAATAAATTATTCAAAATTTGTAAAATCCTACCAGTCAAAAAGAAAGTCGATTATCTATTATTATTACAACATTTTCTAAATAATACATTTAACCGATTAGAATATTTCAGAAAAGAACCCGTAAAGCGGCTAAGTCCCAGCTGGAATTGCAATACAAATATAAAAACTATTATGGTAAGCGTACTAGGCAGTGGATCATACCTAGATTGTGCAATAACTTGCCGGAAAATTTCGAGAACGTCACATAGGCGGTGCCAAATTACTAAAATGAAGTCATAGACGATTGCTATTACGATTGCTATTGCTTAGGCGGTCAGGGGGCAGTACTGGAATGCACTGGAGTGAGGGTTCCAATTGCAATCTGCTGCTAGATTTGATCGCTGAGCTGGAATAATGTTAAACGGTCACTGCACTTTTGCTATCGTTACTTTAGCATAACGATAGCAAAAGTGCAATGACGCAGATTTACTTCAGAAAGAGTTAGCCCGTATTTGTTATGTATTTTACAAGTGAATTAAAATTGTTAAAAACAAAACACGCAGTAACTACTTCGTAGTAACTCTTCGTTTATTAATAGGACCCACACAAGGTTAGAGTAACAGTAGCAAAAAGTATTAAAGATTGTTTTATCAATTCATTAGCCTTTTTTTGTGAAAAATAATTATAATTAAATTACATGACAGATATGGATTTTCATACAACTATTGCCGGCCGCCGCTCGCATTGGCCACTACTGCAATGTTGATTTTTCCCAAAACAAAATAATGCTAACATTTGCAATCAAATTTAAGATAGCATATATAGTTATTTGCTTATCAGAATGTCGCTTTACAAATTACAGAGATTTTCTGAAGTGAGTGAAAAGTACATTGACTACAAAATGTTTGAAACGGTTGATTTTCTTTGCAATGCCAGATTGGTCCAATATGTTCATAATGATGAGTGTATGATACTTCTGAAAAACAAACTTTGCATAAAAACAACCTTTTAGAAATGAAATCATGTCGATAAAAGAATTGTGGTGTTCTTCTATTAAAGTAGTTAATATTAAATTTTGTTTCTGAAGTCTAAAAGTTTGTTTATTTTAGTGTAGGTACTCAATATAAAAGCTATCAAAATCAAATCAAGATTCAACAATGACACAAAAGAAATGAGAAGCTGAATACAAATCGATTATGGTTAAATATCCATAATTAGTACAATTGGGCTAATCGATCGGGGACGAACTTTTTGGGGTCGACTTACTGTCCCAATTAGGTGGTTATTATTGTAAATTGGTTCTTTATTACATCATTGATCAGCTGGATTAGGGTAGTTTAGATTTCAATAAGCTTATACAGCGAACGAGCAGCGTTAGTAGTGGTAGTAGCATCATCGGTGAAAAACATCAAAACAAAATTAAAAACAGAAAAAATGACAACGGGATGGTGAAAACACAAAAAAAAACTATTAACATACATACTCGCGCTGCCCACTTTTTTGCTCCTAACTTTTACTCTCCTGACCAACAACACTGAATATAAAATAAATGTAACACTAAGCATCCGTCTCTTTTCTGCAGGTGTCACCAAAAACTGGATAGCGCTAGAAGACTCGTACTCCAAAACCGGCGCCAGCCTCGCGTCCACCGTCCTCAGCAACAACACCCCAGAAGACCGCAACGTCTTCGCCATCTACGTCTCTTACTACGTCAAAGTAAAGCTCATCTTCAGCGCCATGGGAGGAGACCTCTCCATAAAACTTCCCTTCACTCTCACCCACTCCTGCATCAACGAGGCCCCAACAGACAGCGTCATAGAAGAAGCCACCCACAAGATGATCCTAGAAGGAAAAGAAAACAGCGAAGACGAGGACAGCAAAGGAGAGATCGAAAAAGACAAACAGAACAATAATGAAGAAACAGAAACGCAAGACGACGAAGTAAAATCCCCTGATGATCACAGATGCCTCGCTGACGTCCTAGTCAATATTGAGAACAAAATCGACAGGCCGAAGAAATTCGAAGGCACAGAAGTGAGAAATGTGAAACCTAACGAGGAAGAACTGGATTTAATAGTTAAATATCCTGCGGATACGTGATCCGATGAGATTGAGAATATGGACCACGGAGGTGGGAAGACTGAGTCCGAGGTACAAGCGCCTGATTGCAAAGAGGTCCAAACACAAAAGAGTGGTTTTGCTGAAAATCTTAAAAGAGCGGTGTGCTGTATAGATAGGAGACGACAGTCATAGTGTTTTGATGTTAGTTTAAGGAATTGTAATTACAACACTTTTAATTACATTAATGATTTTTAAATTGTTTGACTGTAAATATCGGTTTATGAACGATCATTTCACGTGATAACGTCATAAGAAAACATTGTTGAATCTACAACTGAAACAAACCGGAACGCTTTGGTAGGCCGATCGTGCCTCTCTATCGCTTATTCCTTTCTCTCGCTCGGCTCAGGCGGAATGTGACAATGAGTCATGATTTTTCTTGCGTGCGGCCGGTGCTCCTCTCTTTGAAATAAGTTATCACGTCAAAAAATGACTTTGTTTTCAGTTATTGTGGATGTTAACGAGTACGAATGATAAAACTGAACTATTAATCTCTATTAAAGCACATTCCTAATAATTTTATTTCATAGTATGGAAATACTAACCATGTAGGAGTGTTGTACTAAAACTAATTCGTTTTAGGGTTAGGGTTTTGCCACACGATGCGTTGCGACTTTAGTTCGACACGCAATTATATTGCAGATGCCGCAGCGGCTCGTATACTACACGGTTTGGCTGTAAAATTGATCAAAATCAAATTTTGTCCATATCATTTTATACAAATACATGGGAACCCGAAGGGCTTTTATATATTTTAAAGAAAATGTATCTACTTACGACATCTTAACTATTTTTAATTATTTTTGCGATAATACAATAACGTGATCGTATAAACTTGAACAGATCTGAATTGATTTGTATTGGTTTTGTTGTCTCGCTTTTTCTTATGCTGAGAAAACGAGATGAAAACTAAAACAATCGAATTTCGCAGCAGTCTCCTCGGTATGCCCAGTCGCAATGCATCGTGTGACATAACCTTAGTTAGGTTTGAGTATGACGTGAAAGACTTCAACAAACGGCGTCAATCGAAAGATGTCTGAATTTATCGAATTGTTGCTCTAGTCATTTAATCTTAAGAGTATAATTAAATTTAAGTTTTATTTCTTAGTAATTAAGAATTAATATTATATGTCAAAGGGACTAATAGCCTGAATGAATATTACGCTTATTATTCTGTACGTAGAATATAAAGTTAGAGATGAGCAACTATTTTGATGTCAGAATCTAAAATATTATTTTCCGACCCTTTAGTAGGTATACCTTGTCTTTTCCTGATAGGTCCTTTTGTAGATCGATGGAGAAAAGTTCTGCCATTTATAACCAAGAAATAACTACATTGGACTTACACTTCCATATTTTGTAAAAATATTTAATAAAATTATACAGTGGATAATTCCAACTAATGCTAAATAACGCTAACAATTTTGTTGAGGTTTGTCGGATTAATTAATTTTGATGCGTCTACTATTTATCATTGAAATAGTACCATCATACTCGTACAGTTAAAATCATACCGCTAACTGAAAGGAATTAGATGGGATTACGTAGCTACGTGACTCGTAGCGACCTTTGTAGCTGTTGTAGAGACTTATGTGCCCACGCGCGTAGCTACGTAGCAAGACAAATACTTGCAACGTATTTTACGCTTATTTGTCTAAAAGAGCTACGCGTTAGTTACATGGCTGACTCGTAGCGACGAGGCTACAAAGCCACTTGCATGTCGCGTAGCAACGCTTATAGCTAAAATGTAATAACTTTTAGCTACGTGAATGACTTGCAACTGTAATGCACGTAGCTGACTTATAGCTGTGCTACGTGAGACATCTGCTAGCGTCGACACGTTTTAATGCGTTCTGACCCTTATAATGTCCGTTGTTTTTATAATAATTGGACAGCGACCGTTAACAGAGCTAGAAGCTATAGTAATGGACTACATTTAATTTTTTTTCTATCACTAATACATTTAGTGACTTTTATTTTTAAAAACAAGCCAAATGAGTCTTTGTATTTATTTTGTGAAATGATCTATTCAATTATAAAGTACTATTTTAATGTAGATTTATTCAGTAATGTATACCTAACATGATATACAAGTTTTACAGAACGCGCACTTAAATATTTTCAAATGGAGTATAACATTGTAATAATTTGAAATAGTAGTAGTAGAAATTCACGAATAAACTTATTAATTAGATACCAGTGTCTGTAAATAATGTAAATATACTTTGAAATTTTCATGATGTTTTTTATTGACCTTTTTAGTACGCTACACATTAAGGTTATTCGCACAAAGTATACTGAGCCGAAAAAAGATGATGTCGACCTTAATTATATAAACATTTTTGCTACCATTAGAGAGCCAATTTGAGAAAATAGAAATAGGCTGTCTCGTAGCACATGCTACGAGTACTACGTGGCGTAGGAGCAAAAATTTGCTACAAATAAAGTATACTCTATTGACACTCTTGATAATATAGAGCCAATTTGAGAAAAAAGAAATAGGCTGTCTCGTAGCACATGCTACGAGTACTACGTAACGTAGGAGCAAAACTTTGCTACAAATAAGGTATACTCTATTGACACTCTTGATAATAATACTTAATACATTTAATACTTGAATATCGATTGTTCAATAGTGTGGATTTCGCACATTTTAATTACAATTAGAATATAATACTTGGTAAAATGAGAAAATTGCTAAGCATAAATTGGATTTGTATTCTGAGGGTTCCGTGCCAAAAGAAGTGATTTATTTCATGTCCTTGGCAAAAACCCGTCTCGTACGTAGCCAAAATTATATGAAGTTACTCTTGCTTACACTATAACATTATCAAGTTTCTTTTACGTACATGGTTCATACCTACTAAATTTTTTTTTTTCTAAAGCTGGTTTGGCTCCTTAGTAAAAGTTTATTATTATTTGATGATCTGAAGCTCTCCTTTTTGGCTCAGTACACACTAAATAACCCTGCATTTGACAATGTCCTCGTATAGTTTAGTAGATGTTCTCCTGATATTAGATGTTATCCTGTAGTACCTACCGATCTTTACGGTTCAACTATTGAGTTGAACCTACCGATCTTTACGGTTCAACTATTGAGTTGAACCGTAAAGATCGGTAGGTACTTGGTCATTATTTTTAAAAATGTGTCTAAAAGAATAGGGACACTATGTAAAATACAGATATACGTAGGTACCTATTAAGAATTTGAAGCCGTGGTCGCCCAGAGGTAGTGAGGAGTGTTTTTTTTTATTTCGAATATGTTCGCGTTTGGCTACACACTGCCTGATGTTAAGCAGATGTGCGGTCTAGGGTGTAGCACGCTTACCTAGAAGATACCTATTTACTCGGGATTTATGTACGGAATTTTACACCACTGGCTTTTCGGTGAAGGAAAACATCGTAAGGCAACCTGCATATGTCCGTAGAAGACATTCGATGGCCGCACTGGGCCAGCGTGGTAGATATGGCCCAATCACCCTTCGTGGGTAGGCCTACGTCCTGCAGTGGACCATTAAAAGGCTGATACAGTACAGTACCTATTTCCTACAACGACTGCTACAAAGACTAACAGCATTGTCAAACGAAGCTCATAAAACGGGTTTTATATTTATTCTCTAGGTACAGAACTCTAAAACGCCGCATTCTCATAATATTGTCGCATTCTCATTACTCTTCAGTTTTGAAATCTCTTTGACACAACTAAACAAAGCAAGCCAGCGACTAAATGAAAGCGAAATATTAAGTTTGTTTTGTTGACGTCAAACAGCATTTCACCGTTATTAAGTCTAACAGTTCCAGAGTTTGCAGCTGTTTAAAACTAAATAATTATAGTTGACTGTCGCGTCGCCTTGTTTCCGCTTTTGCGTTGTCCTACGTGAATGACTGACGCGTTACTGCGATGCTATAGATATTAGAGTTTGTGCAAAAATATAACCGTCGTGGCATTATGGTGAACTAACAATAAGACTAATCAGCAGCCAAGGTACAGACTACTTGGTAGACGCGAGTCAACTGATAAAAACCGAATTGGTGTCTACCAAGTATCAAATAATTTTAGCAATGACAAAGCAGTGTTGTCAACGTTCACTCGATTGAAATAATCGATTATGATTATTATTTATTTATTTATTTACAGGCCAACAGCATAAAAAATTACATTAAACTTAATTATACTGATAAGTATATATAGCCAATAACAGGCCTATTCCTAAAATAAGATACATAAAGGAAAGAAAAAACAAGCCGGTTCAACCACTAAATACGTACTTAAAGTTTACAAATATGTATGTAGGTATATATAACAGCAATATAAATTTTAGAAATAACACTAAACAACTTAAATCGGCTTTGAGAATTAATATTTATATAAACAGAGTGCAAAAAAAGAAGAATGCATATAAGAAAAAAAAATTATACATAGATGAAAATATGTGTACCTACTGGATATAAAAATCAGTTAAAAATTAATTATAGTACTTAAAACTAATCTATCAATATGTTGTACCTAGTTTAATTCTAACTTTATTTTATTTATATATTAAAACACTCTTCTTGTCTTGTCTGAAATAAATGATTATAATTATTATTTATTTATTTATATGGGTCCGAGACGTAACTTCGAGAGCCATGTGTTCTATAAAATAAGGAAAATCACCTAAACAATTGAATGAATGGAACTTATTGCAAAGCAACCTTTTGTCGCCAGACGCTGGTTCGACTAAGCGATTGATTTATACTACATATTTCACCACTTCCAACCACACCAATCTTAGTGGTATTTTTTATTTCAAAATAATTCTGAAGCTTTTGCACTTAGGACTCTATCTCATGAGAAAACGAGTGGCGTTATTGCACTGGTTCAAAATCAACTTGGTTCCGCAACCAGACGACAGGACACCAACCAGGTCAAGTATCCTCCATACGGTTCTGTATACATTTTCTTAGTAGCGCGACTGTGGTATCCTAGATGAGATACACATGTAATCGTCTAATATAATTACTTAGGTACGTGAATTTTCGGCCGACGAAATGGAGGAGATACTCAATTCGACGCGAATATTTTTTTTATGTATAGCCACCCATAACTTTTTACGTAGTCGTCCGATTTTAATAATAACAATTTATTTATTGGAAAGAGTATACTTTGAAATTAATACCATTTAAATTTTATCGAAATAGGCTGAGCCATTTTTGTTAAATCACCAATAATGTGAAAAATGCTACATCGCTCCGAGCGAAATATTCGCGAATTCTATACACGTTTGAAGTCGGTCGTGCCATTTACTGCGAAAAATAATTGATCGAATTAATGAGTTTTTGGCCTAATAATACACATTTTTGTAAATGCAATATGCTACTTTTATTCGTCGCTAACCAAAACTGACATGACACATTAAAACAAAACAAAATAGTTTTCTTCTTAAAATAACTAAATACTCTTTGGTCAATACACCACACGTATTGTCCACATTGAATCGCATTGTATCGCGTCGCTTGCTCGTTTGCCAGTCTCCTAGGACAAGTACTGCATTGCTTTCAAAGTTTATAGAACTACAAAGTAATAAAAGCAATAACTTGAACGGTCTCGCCTCGGTTCGTACGAGAGTTTGGCTTTTAACGAAATTAATAAAAAGGGAAATAAAACCTGATGGATTTTACAGCGAGTTTTTATATGTTCGTGTTTTACTAACTTGCTTTTAATATTAAAGTGGCAATTTTATGCCTGATTTCAAACGGAAGCAGTAATTTACACTCAAAGAGTTACACTAAATACATGTTACATTATATGTTGTTACAAAGCTTATTATTCGTCTGTTATGTGAAATGTTTGTTACTAATTTTGAATTTTTACCGACTTAAAAAAAGAGAAGGTAAGTACTAAGTTCATCTGTATGTTTTTTTTTGTGTATGTTCATCGATATTTTCACCAATTGTCAACCGATTGGCAAAGTTCTTTTTTATTTCGAAAATGTACCTATATACTCCCGAGGAGGTCTCTTTAACTTTTATAGAAATCGGCCAGTGTAGTACGATTTCCCTAGTACATATCTATTATATAAAAGGCTTCCCTGAGTGACTGACTGACAGACAGCCTACAGCCCAAACCGCTTAAGATATATTCTTGAAATTTGGAACATAGGTACATTGTACGACGTAATGGAGCACTAAGGAAGAAAATTTTGAAAAATCGATCTCTGAAGGGGTAAAACGGGTCCTTTTCGTTTGTATGTAACTTTTTATTCCCTGTACCGAATGGCTTGAAACTTTGTATACATGCTTTCCAAACAAAATAAAAGTTACGTTTTTTCCTGTTTTTCCGAATTTTCTTCATCTAAGGGGTCAAATAAGGTCCCAAAGTTGGTGAAAAAATTGTCAATTACATCCAACCAGATGAATGGTTATGGTTGAAATCTGGTATGAAGGAAGCACACAATATGTTTCAATACAGGAACTAATAATTTCCAGGAAAATCTATAGGGTTCCTTAGGGATGGCAAAAATTAATCAGTTTAGGCTACAACCCAAACCGCTGAGGATATAAACTTGAAATTTGGAATATACGTACATCATACGACATAATGAAGCACTAAGGATGAAAAACGTACCCAACTACTAACTTACGGGGTAAAACGGGCCCTTTTTGTTTGCATGTAACTTTTTATTCCCTGTACCGATTGACATGAAACTTTGTATAGATGCTTTTGAGACTAAATAAAAAATATGGCTGTACTTATTTTTCTGAATTTTCCTTAAAAAAATCCTTAGGGGTCAGATACGTCCCAAAACTTCAATGCGCTTTTTTAAATAATGTAGTATCTATAATAGGATTAAGATAATGATTTATCCTTAAATGGGGCAAAATGGGTCCCCAACAGCTTACTTTTTATTTTATTTTGTGAGCCAATAGTCTTAAACTTAGCGCACATACGGATCAATATACGTAATTTTTACTATGGGATCAACCCTGACAAGCGAAAATTACCTACATTTTCCATACATTTTGTCGCGGGTCGATGAACTTTTTGTGTTGAACAGCTCATTCTATTCACGTGATTTTGGGGTTGATACCATTGTAAAAGTTAATCAAATTATGAGTATAATAGCATCCTAGCACATGCCTGAAGAGTGACTTCTAGATACACTGTGTGTTTCTCAAATAAAATAAGATATAGGTACCTACTTGTGTGTCATTTTTTCATTTGCCTGAAAAATTAAATTTCTAATGACTTAATGAAACATGTCGAATACCTGTACCGGCCTTAATTAATAGTGCACTACTGAACATAGGCCTACCCGCGAAGGGTGATTGGGTCATATACATCACGCCGACCGAGCGCGGGTTGCTGAATCCACAAACGACATAGATTTTTTCTCTATGGACGAACCTATACAGGTTGACTCAATGTTTTCTATCAATGAAAAGCCAGTAGTGTCAAATTCCTCACATAGTTACTTATACAACTATTATTATTGGCTCCCTCAGTGGCTCAGTGGTTTGTGACCCTGACTCCTGGGTCAAATAGGCGTGGGTTCGATTCTCACCCAGGGCAAATATTTGTGTGATGATCATATGTGTTTGCTCTGTGTCTGGTTGTTAGTAATGTATTTTTATTTATTTAACACTTTCTTGCACACCATTTGTACAAAAGGAGGACTTAACGCTAAATAGCATTATCTGCCAGTCAACCTACAGGTACATGTATATGTAGTATATCAGTCTCTGTCAGCCAAATCACAAGCTTTGCTTAGTTTGGGGTCAGAGACCGTGTGTGAGATGTCCCTCAATATTTATTTCTATATATATTTATTTATTTTTGACTTGATTTCAGAAATTCGGCAATTTATCATCCAAAAAATCAAGTACTCATTCCGTAATAAGCTTTTGATACACGTAACCAAATTAAAAAACCAAATACTGAGACAATGCAGGCCAATCCCTGCGCTATTATCATTTTAAGCAAATACAATTCAGGCTAAACCGTAGGCATTATGCTTTCGAGTAATACGATAATAGGCTTAATTATGAAGGCGCCATGGTAAATATAATAGCAACATAAAACGTGTTCTCTATGGAATGTTTAAAGTGAAAAAGAAACAAAAATAATTATGCTAATTAGCTATTATAATTACGATAGCGCCTTCATAATCGAGTCTAATGCGGGCTTAACCACAAGCTCTTATTATTTTAAGTAAGTGCCAAGAAAACGCGGGCCAAACTGTGGGTTTTTATCATTTTAAGCAATTACAAAAATAACGCGGGCCTGACCGTGGGCATTATCATTGCAAGTAATACAAAAATGCAGGCTTACGGCATGCTATTATATTTAAGGATTTATTAAAACAACGCGGGCCAGACCGCGAACTATTAGATATTATTATAAGCAAATGCCAAGATGACGCGGGTTGAACCGCGGGCTGTTATTTTAATCAAGTAAGTACTAAAACAACGTGGGTCAAACTTCGAGTTATTATTATTTTAAGTACCTAATTATTAACACAACGCGGGCCTAACCGGGCATTATCCTTGCAAGTAATTTTAAGCAAGGATTAAGACAACGCGAGCCAAATCGCAGACTATTAGATATTATTATAAGCAAGTACAAAGACAACGTAGATCAAACCGCGGGCTATTTTCATTTTAAGTAAATACCTATGTACTAAGACAACGTGGGCGAAGCCGCGGGTTTTAAGCTAGTTAGGTATATTAATGCTTGTATCCTACTCTTGAATCAGCGTAGGTGAATTAGCATAGGTATTTCTGCTGAGCTATCCAGTGAGTAGGTAGTAGGCTCTGCAGATATACACAAAACATTACCAAGTACGTATTTGACCGACGAACCACCGGAGGAGGTATACAATTCGACGCGTACATAATTTTTTTTGCGACTTTGTTTTATACTATGTAATGATTCTGTACACGAGTGAAGTCGGTCATGCTATTTTTTGCAAAAAATAATTATTTTACTCTAGTATACATTTACTTTCTTATATCTGGTATAAAAGTAAAGGTTTATTCTTACCTAGCTGAAATTTTGAATAATGTTTTATTCGGTTTATTCTCCTTAGTTATGATTTAATGCCCTCCCCGTTAGAAAGTAATTAAGTGGAGCACGTGGCTCGACAGTTAAGACAACTGGGCCTTATTGTCTCGCCTTCGACATTGTTTCTCTCACGCTTCCTCTTATGAAAATGAAATGAGACAGTTTCGCGGTAATCCAATAACTGTTTTAAAACAAATATTACGCGAGTGTAGTCGGAAACATATGCTAATTTTAAAAATGGATCGTTTATCGTCCGGTTCCTTTACCGCGTGGCCTTCGCCGGAACTTATAAAGCCAGTTAGCCTTAAAAAAATAAACGAACACAAACCTATTCGAAATAAAAAAAGAAAAACTTTTCACTAAAAACGGCAAAACTAACTTAAACCGTTACAGAATTCGAATAGAATAGAATATTATTTATTGTCACAGCATATTATCATTTACACATTCTTACTTGATAAAATAAAAAAATATATAACTGGTTCTATCGTTAAATTACAATTATAAAATAATAGTAATGAAATTCAGTCCGTCAAATACGGGCATGCATTAACTATAATTAATTTTAATGAATTTAATAAATAAAAATAATCAAATTTAAAAATTTAATCTAAAAATGTCAGCTGTAAAGGGGCTTCGTCAATCAATAAGTTAATTACAGTAGAATTACAGTGGAATTACAGTAGAATTACAGTAGAATTACAGTAGAATTACAGTAGAATTACAGTAGAATTACAGTAGAATTACAGTAGAATTACAGTAGAATTACAGTAGAATTACAGTATAATAGTAAGCACGGATCAATGTATCATCGTTGTAATAATTTTCATATTAGTGTTGATTTTAAAACGATTATGATTTTATTAAGTTTATATAACGGCTTAACTGATTCCGATAAAATTTTAATGGGACTTACTTAGCTCTAAAGCGTGATCTACCAAACAAAAAGAATCAATAAAATCGGTTCATAATTAGTGGAGTAATCGCATAACACAAGTAAATATCTACATAGAAAAAAATAAGACATGATGACTAACATATTAATTAGATAGTCCGTCAGATCTTCTACTTTCAGTGCCTCTCCATCAAAGAAGGTTGGCAGTCAGATTTTTGGAATTCTCCTTGTCTAGGGCAAGCCTAAACAGTTGTTCGACAGTCTTAAAGCCTGTCCATTCCCGGATGTCCCGAAGCCATGACATCTTCCGCCTTCCACTCTTGCGCTTGCCTGGTATTTTGCCCATCATAATGGTACGCAGGAGGGAATACCGATCATGTCGCAGTACGTGACCGAGGTAGGCGACTTTCCGCTGTTTTATCGTTCGGACAAGTTCTAGTTTCTTCCCCGTACCGTTTAAAACTTCTACGTTTGTAACTTGTCCGTCCAACTGATGCGGAGCATGCGACGGTAAGACCACATCTCAAAAGCTTCATTTTTTCCGAAGCTCTACCTTCATGATACATTACAGATACAGTAACAAAAATTATTAGAATCGTATTTTTTCTTTTGTCTAATAAATAAATAAAATTGTTTATTTGGGCATAAGTTTACAATAGTCTGAATAATTGACCCAAAGGCTCCTAAACTAGTTAGAAACTGTATTTCAGGAGCCGATGGACTCTCCAATAGGTACACAATTTAAAAATTACGCCTTAAACACATTATTATACAATAAAATTTAGAGTTCAAAAGAATAGATGAAAGCCAAAGTTTACAATAAGATTAAAAAAAATGTTTTTTTCAAAGAAATCTTTTCAAACTGATAACAACGTAAGTATGTTTTATGAATATATATGTGTGTGTGTGTGTGTGTGTGTGTGTGTGTGTGTGTGTGTGTGTGTGTGTGTGTGTGTGTGTGTGTGTGTGTGTGTGTGTGAGTGCGTGTGTGTTTGCGTGCTCTTTGGTATGGTCTCAAATTCACAACAAAAAATAATCTCGATTATTAATTTTAATTTGATTAAAAATAAAAACTTTCCAACATACTTTCAATACCATTATAGTCAAAAGTATTAAGCCACTGGAGAATTATTTTTTTGAGTTCTCTGTCTGTTAGTCTATCAACTCTACCAAGCTCATTTAATTGATGGTAAAGCCTTGCAGCAACAACTCTGAATTGCTTTTGTGCGTATCTTGTGCGGACAGCTGGGACTGCTCTAGCATATCTATTACGAGTATGATCTGCTAAAGTCGGGACAACTATATAGCCCGTTCAAGTTCCGCATGACGTTACAAGTCACATACACAAGCTTTGACGAAGGTTTATCTTTGTAATTTATTGTTTGAATGACAAAAAAATGTTACCAATATTTTTTTGATAATGTCGCTTACGAACGAATTATAATAATGTTTTTACCCATGGATATTGCCTCATTTTTTGAAGTCGGTTAAACATACATGCGAAACACAGTGTCACAAACGATCTCGATTATTCCAGAATAGCCCCTGCTCGTAACTCGGCATATCTCTAGGTTTATAGATCGTATTTCTAGCCCAGTTTATTAGAAGACGTGGCTAGGCGTTGTTTAGTGCCTAAGCACTGAGGGAGAATGATAGTGATTCTGCGTGCTATTGCTTAAGGGCAAAAAACAATTGTCTAACATAAAAAGAAGACAATATCTATTATACAGCAATGTGGAAAGCTTTGTCCGAGACTGTCTGTTAGGATTTGAAGAGACATACGTTAAACCATAATATAACGTAGGTTTCTTCAGATCCGAAATAAATATAGATATCTTCTAGATAAGTAAGATTTTATAATCTAGGTAACAAGCCCAGTCTTGCCGGGATGGATGCGCACCACTTAATATTTCTTTCAACGTGTCAGAACGAGACAGAGTTATGGCGAGGCCGAAAAAAGTTATTTTCTTAGCTTTTCGTGGTCGCATGCTGGACTAGCTGGTATTACAGTTTAAACTGCGTGAAGGCCCATTTTTCAGGTAAGTAAGTTACACCTTATACCGTACATCTGCTTACCAGGACCTTACTTACTTGGCAGGATTTGGTCATACGCAATCCTACAGAAAAATAGTTACCTAACCCTTCCTTGGCAGTCGGTTAATGCAACCTTCAGTGCACACTACCGTACGTTAGTTACCTACCTACTGGAAGTTTCCGCTTTGTTATCTGAAGCAAATAACACGACACTGCTCTATCGAGAGCTCGGAAATGCTCCATATCTTTAATCAGCTACACCGACTCGCTCTAGTTTTTATTTTATCCTACGATAAATACCGACTTGGGATTTTTTTCATTGATGATAAATAGGTACATATTATACGGACAGTAGTTACGTAACAGAGATACATAACTTGTGTAGATATATAAATGCAGTAAAAGTTTACTATTTAGGTAAATTCTGTTATTGAATTGATTGGCAAGACAATATTTCCGGAAATTATTTCATTTATCTTTGTAAGTATCTATCTATCGTTGTAAACATCTTTGAAATAACAAAGAAATTACTTGTGCTTTACAACATTTTCATAGACATTATAATAATAAATATTTTGGGACATCTTACACACGGCCTCTGACCCCACACTAAGCAAAGCTTGGGATATGGCTGCCAGAGACTGATATACTACATATAGTCCAAAGGTGTGCATGCATTGATACAATTACGACCAACGGCTACTCCATGCTACCTCAAAGAAGTTTATTACGCCTATATCCACTCAATAATGTCTTACGGTATAATTTTATGGGGAAATTCCACAGACAATGAACGAATATTAAAAATGCAAAAGCGTGCCATCAGAGTCTTAGTGAGAGCAAAGTACAGAGATTCGTGTCAGGACTTGTTTAAGAACTTAAACATACTAACATCAGTGTCGGTATATATTTATGAAATTGTAAAATATGTTCGCGAAAATCTACATATGTATAAAACTCGTGGTGAACAAACAAATCACGTAAATTTTTAGCCATAAGGACAGATTGCTAGTAGTAAGACATAGGTTGCACAGATCTACTAAAAATCCGATAGTAATTGGACAGCAGCTTTACAACAAACTTCCGATATGTATCAGAAATGCTACCACTGATAGGATTTTTTGTTCGAATGTTAGGAATCTGCTTGTCTCTAAAACTTTGTATAAAATTGACGATTATATAAAAAATGATTACCGAGGTTATAAAATGCAAACTGACTAATAATATTATTTATTTTTATTTATAGAATTGTAGATACACATACTTAATTGTAGCTAGATATTTAACGAAGCCCCTATACAGCGAATTATTACATTGATTATTACCTAATTTTAATTTATTGATTTAATTTTAAATTGTAAATTGTATTCCTGTATAGAGGCATACAGCCTGTAATTTGTATTTGTAATTATTTTTGGGTAGGTTTTACATATTAACAATAAGTATATTTTTGTCAATGAATTTAATATTATTTTGTGGTATTTTTGGATGACACTGCATTTCTGCATCTAGTATCATTATTAAGAAAAATGTGAAAATATGTTTAACTGGACAAGCATGTTCATGAATCTATATTATGTAATATTATATTTTGTAATATTAGGTTCCATGAATATCAATAAAGCTATCTCATCTTATCTTATCTTATCTTATCTTATACTTATTTTTAAATACATACGTAAGTATATAGATAGTAACTAAATAACACCCAGACACAGAGCAAACACTTATATTCATCACATAAATATTTGCCCTGGGTGGGGATCGAACCCATGCTTCTCTGATCTAGAAGTTAGGGTCACTATTAACCACTGAGCCACCGAGGCAGTCATTATTATGGATAAAATGCTGATTTTCATCATTTCAGAATGTATGCCGCAATCACACTCCGCGCAGAGAATTTCGATAGTCCATAAATTCTTTTACTGTGTAAAGCCCTGATCGACTTACAAAACAAAACCGCGGTTTTAAAGTTTTCTCTCTGGTTATGCCGTTATACCGTCACAGTGCAGAGAAATCTTTAAAACCGCGGTTTTATTTTGTAAATCGATCAGGGGCTTAAGGTTAGGTTTATTTGAAATCTATATACATAAAGAATTTTTCCAAAAAAAGTATTGGGCAGTATTCATGACAAAAAAGCAAAAAAGTACAAAAACACTGTAATAAATCAAGAGTATAACACAAGTAAATTAATTGTAAACCTAAATAATGTTGAACATTCGCGTCACGCATCTTATAAATAACAGAGACCCGTTTCCGCGTCCCATGAGTGCACAAGCTTGCAGCAAAGTGAGAAAAAATGACAAACTCTGCGTGAACAAATAAATTAATTGAAATAAATCATAAATAATGTTGAAAATACGAGTCACGCATATTATATAGCGTCCCGCGTGTTGTGTAATTAAGCTCAGGTAAGCCCGAGCTTAATTGGGTAACGTTTCATTTGACAGCCGCCCCAGGGAGACGTGTGTAGCCTCACCTGCTCGGATTTGAGGGATTTCACGGTTTAAGCTCATTTTTATTGAGGTTCCCTTTCCATGTCTGGATATCCTAAAAGAGAGACACACTTAGGTACCTACTTACTATGTTGGCGCAGCGACCCAAACTGTGTCTTGAACTCCGATACTATGTGTCGCCACTTTTCTCTGTCTTGGACAAGTTCCTGCCATCTGTACTAGCTTTACAAAACTTACTCACTCAGTATAAAATATAAGATGAATCTGTATGCTGAGTGTGAGTTTTGTCGTAAACATGACGCGCTCGCCGCGAGCGCGTAAGCATGTAATTTGTATGAAGAAATGTACAGCGCCACTAGCGGCGCGTTTTTGAAACTTTTTCTGCGAGAACAAGTTCATACAAATTAAATGCTTACGCGCTCGCGGCGAGCGCGTCATGTTTAAGACAAAACTAACACTCAGCACACCGGACTAGAGCTAATTTGAAACTTTGAAACGTAAAACTTATTATTACCCTTCGCGAAAGATGCATGTGACGACATAAATTAAGGAAGCTGTCTGCCTGGCTTTGCCCAGGTAGATACAATTATTATAGCTGCAAACCTCGTTCCGCATTCGAATATGTCGTGTAGTTTGCAAAATATAAGGAGACACACAGACGGGACGATAGACGCACAGAAATAGCGACTGATAATTTATAATATTATAAAGATCTCTTATAAGGATCTCGGACGTTGTTGAGAAAGAGGAGTCATGACCCACGTTCCGGGGATTACTTAGTCCAGAACATTTCTCTGGCAATTCAGCGTGGAAATGCTACCAGCCTTATGGGCACGTTCGGACGTAGGAAGGCTGAGGGCGGGGCACATTTCGGTTAGATTCATATTATTATTTTAAGTAATTATTATTAATTGTGACAGTAATTTAATGATACAATATAATCTTATTTGAATTTTAAATTAATTTTATGAGATGCTATGACTATTTAGTAAGACTGACTATTTAGTAAATAAAAATACTTAACCATATTATAAAGATTATTAATATGTAGTGATGATAACATGAGTCATTTTATAGTACTAATTTTCTTTGTTTAGTCATTATAACATACAAATAAATCATAACAACTTACACCATGATATAAATCTAGGACTGTGGGTAGCACGGCAAAGGGAGGTAACCATTTTATCCACTTTTAATGTCAGTTGTCATTGTCAATCCCTACTTTATTTCCTCTTCGATGGGATATAATGGTTGAAAGACTATTTATCCCATTGCCGTGCTCCCGTGCTGAAGACCCAGAATACCTGGTAAAAATCTGACATAATGTTTACCATCTTTAAATTCAAATTGTATTCTAACTGAAGCATAGCAATTCAGCGAGGCAACGCCACAAGCATTCTGGCCATGTTACCCTCTGCCGCGGGTCTTTTAGATTAGTTTTATTTTTATTTTAGTAATATAAGTTTTAGTGTTTAGTATTAGTTTTTATTTGAAGTAGTTTAATTTTAATAGTTATAGTTTATGAAATGTTTTTTTTAAGTTTGGTCAATCAATGTTTATTACTGAAGTCAAAATAATGCAATATGTAATCTAATCGCATCGCAATACTTGCACGTAAGTACTACACAAAAACGAAAATGTAATATGGATAAAATAACCATTTGCGAGAACGCGATAATCCCAAAACGCAATTTCCAAACATATTAAAATTTTATCTACACTCGAATACTCAATGGCCATACCTCCCGGCGGTAACTTCGACCCTTTTACTTTTCTTTATGGTATACTAGCTGCCCGTCCCGGTTTCGCCTGGCTACGAATGAGTTATAGCTATAAACCTTCCGAAAGAAATATTCTAAAATATTATAGTGAAAGGAACTCATCATATAAACCTTTCTGAGCGTCTGGTGGACGGGAAGCGTCAGCAAAATGCTGGTGTTTATTTGACTCAACGAATAGGCATTTGATTGCCGTTCAGCATGGTATTGCTACTTACTACTTGATACTTGATGAGCGGGCGTTTTCCGCAAGACGGGCCTCTTCGGGCCCTTAATTGCGTGACAGCCCGGCCGTGGCTAGTCCAGTCACCCGGTGCTCTCCAGGAAGTCCAGCAACTCGCTGACGCCGGCGCAGGCCTCCCGGAGCGTCCTCGGTGACCCGAGGATCTTCGTTCGTTGTTCTGCCACACTGCTACATTCTAGCAGCAGGTGCGCCATGGTATTGCTGCCAGAAACAGAACTTGGTAATGTCCTCAGCATACTGTGAGGACAACCGAGGACTCGATGCAGTAGAAACACCATTATTTCAACAACTATTTGTAGATTTATTTCTTCCAATACATTGTTCCTTAAGCTTTAAAAATAACTAATCTAGACTTGTTCTTCGCTCCGACGGCTCGACCAGAATGGTCTTCTAAACCTCTGTCAATTCCAGACCATGATTCTAAGTAAATTTATTTATTATTTTTACGACTTCCTCTGCAATAGCCAACCACAGCTCGTTTCCTGTTGCATTTACTTTTTAAAAGTCTGTGGTTGGCTACCACCCTCGAACTATCGTGTCCGTTCCAAAACCGCACATTAATTAAAATATGCAATTTTTGTCCAAAACCCAACAATACTGAAGCTACCAAGTTCTGGCAGTAGCTTGAGAATTTGGATTTCTTTAGTAAAAAATCAAGGGTCTGTGTATTTATCCTTTTTATGTAATACAAGCTGATCCGGCGAACTTCGCCTCACCAACTCAGAAACCTTCTTTGGCTCATACCTTGCACTACAACTTTACTAAAGATCATCACATTATTAAATGCATAGTTTACGATTCTATGACAGACATACAGACAAACATTCATTTTTATACAGGGTTATTAATCAATTAGCATGCTTTTAGTGGCTTATTCTAAACATCAAAACTAACAACTTTTGTTCTGCGACTTTACTTTAACTTTAACGGCCAACAAACGGAGCAAACTGGATTCAAACGGTTTTCCTGAAGGGAAAGGGAAGCCTATGTTCTACGGTTTATATAATGTTATTTGGAACATTTTTCGTCGCGAAAAGTAAACAGTCACTTCGATTATTATTATTGATATTGTAATTATGTCGACGCTATGATGCTAAAATCTGGGAAAGCACTTTACTGATAGTAGGCAAATAACAGCTCAAACAATAAGTTAATAAATAAACAAAACGCAATTATGAAAGCAAATTGACGTAGAGATAATATTTTTATTTACATCTTTAGGGTTCCTCAGTACAGGGAGGAATTATATTGACTGCCTCGATGGCTCAGTGGTTAGTGACTGACTTCTGGATCAAAGAGGCGTGGGTTCGATCCCCACCGAGGGCAAATATTTATGTGATGAACATAGGTGTTTGCTCTGTGTCTGGGTGTTATTTAGGCAGTATCTATATAAGTATGTATTTATAATATTTATAAGTAGGATATCAGTCTCTGGCAACCATATCACAAGCTTTGCTTAGTTTGGGGTCAGAGACCGTGTGTAAAAAAAAAATATGTCTATATGTTGATTCAAAGACGAGCATTGAATATAATTACTAGATTTGACCCAAAAAATACATAAGTAATCCATTCAATAAATGTGGTAAATAGGGCAAGTGCCCCAGTTGTGGCTATCTTAGTATATATCATTTGTGGCCACTTTGAATTTTAACGATTAATTAGATAATTTAATATTCAAATATTTTTTTTTAAATATATAGTGTTATTCCTAATCAATTATCATCCTGTCGTTTTTTTCAGTTTTGACTAAAGTCGCAGAATAAATGTTGTTAGTTTTGATGTATAGAATAAGCCCATAAAAGGATGGTAATTGATTAGAAATAACCCTGTATAAACATATAGAAAGATTAAAGATTAGCTTCTTGTATTTTGTTGGAGTTAATAAGGTGCTATTTTCGTACAAAAACAATTTCTACATTTTATAATATACTATTCAATTGTAAATAAGTACCGTGATTATTCCATGCCCTTTTCTTTATTATTGCTCGTCGATAAAGGTCAGGTCTTCATGAGATATTAATGATTTCTGTTCACAATGCGAGCTCATTTGCGCTTGATTAACTTTCAATGAAGCGGGGGAGCTACGGGGTGATTTATTTACGAAGGGAATTAAAAAAAATCTGTGTACGTGTAGAATGCCATGCTTAGACAATGAACATAATTCTCCATCCTTATGTAAGTAGATCGAAATTAGCTGAAAGTTCCATAAAATTCCAATATGTTTTTTTACCTATCTATATAGGAGCCAGACAATATTACCTGTTAACTTACCGATATTACCATTACGGTGTTCATTTTACAGCGCAAAAAGACACAATTTAAGTGACACTAATTTTTCATTTATTTGTTTTCTACTGCCAGCTTTATTAACCTCATTAGAATATTTATTAATTATTTATTTACATTTTCGGAGATACCTATTTATCCCAAAGATTGGTTCCTAAAGACCTTATTCTAAATAAAGTCTCTGTAGGTATAATATGATTCCAACTCTCCTTATCATGATAGACCACAAACAGGTATTTTAATTCAAATAGTATAAATTCAGTTCTTTGCCCTATGTGGCCAATGATTACTCAATACACCGTAAAATTAAGACCGACCATGACTGTTACCCAGAGGTAATCTAATCATCCAGCCTCTCCGCACCTATAAATCCCCTATAAGTTTAAGCTGAATTTTAATTGGTTTCAAAGTTAGTTCGAAAGGTATACCTATTTGAATACGCAGTACCTTTTGTATTAATAAGTATTATAGAGGAGCTTGTTCCTCGTAAGTTAGTTCTGAACAATAGGAAACTTCAATGGACTTAGGCGGATTGGTATCGGGTCGCCTACGGGATCCAATATAGTTTTAACGAAGGCATCGCGGTTTATAGTATCAACATAGTTTAAAATTGAGGCGATATTATTTCGAAAATTCGTGAAAAACTAAGCGCCTTTGTAGGTAGGTATACCTAGTATATGTTTATGAGTATAACCTAAATTGACCTTGCCTGAATCTGTCTTCCCGCTAAAGTATAACATGGTATTATCTAAATCTTGAGTAAATATGTAGGGTGAAATGGCCAGTTTGCCGACCACCACCGGTTCACGACCACTTTTTCATAAAACCACTATAAATAGTTAAATAAAAGCGCCAAAGTTTGTTTTGGTTTTTGAACGATACTTTAGTCTATCGCTTCCCCTCCGCGACACTGATTTGTCTTCTGATGCGTGATGCACTTCAATGAGCCAGTGAACCAGACCCATAGTGGACGTGTCGGAATTGGTTGCACAAATTTACGAAAAAAATAGTGAGAGGACACTTTTTCTACCTCAAGTAAAACAAGTTTTTGTCGAGATTCACGCATCCAAATGTAGCTTGAAATGTTTAGGAAAACACGTTTTTACCCCTAAGGGTCATTTTAATGTAAAATATGCGCTTTTAATTAAAATAATAGGTTTTCGGCAAACTAACCTACTAAAATTATGTATGCATTATTTCACGACCACTTGGTCGGCAAATGACTGTTTCCCATCGATCTTGTTCATCAATTTTCTAACTGATACTTCATGGTACGGCATTTTAGTCTTTGTCCGTTTGATCTTTAGGGCGTGGTTTATGTACACTTCAGAATGCGACCAGCAAAATGTGTTGATTACCATTAAAATATAAAGCATTATTTCGTTGGTCGGCAATCGGTCAGCTAACGACCACGTATCTTATGCCGTACAAAAACGACTAAATAACTATTATTTAAATGACTAAATAAGTGTAAATAGATGATAAATAATATTATTAAAATAATTGAATAAATAAGATTAGATAACTAAAATTAAATGTCATTCAAACATGATTATTTGATGCTGTTATTATTTACGACCCTAAGAGCATGCCCTAAAGCTCTTTTTTCAATGGCTTTTGAGTGGACGTCAACTAACGAAAATGTCGGACGCAAACTGACCATTATTTTATACTTACTAACATAAAATACAAAAAAAAACTTATGTTTTTTCAATTATTTAAGGTTTTTTCTAAACTTCTGAGTATTATAATTTGAATTAGAACATTTTCACTATAGTGAATAATATCACTTGAAAGATTACTAGTCCACTAAGTGGTCGTGAACTGGCTGTTTCATCTATCTAAGTAGTATTTTAACAACTAGGTGTTTTCTATTTTATTAATGTATCTAGTTTAGGCCACTAGGTATTTCTTTTTCACGTCAGTTCATATTCGTGCATGAGGTTGCCTGGGAGAAATCGCCATGGGTGATAAGGCCAACAGATTAAAATCATATTTAGTCTTAAATGTGTACATAGTGTTTAATTTTTGATTTTTGGTAATAAATAAAGAGCTTTGTCCGTCTATTTGCCTTCTTGGTAAGCGTGCTACACCCTAGACCGCATATCTGCTTAACTTCGGGCAGTACCTACTTACGAAGTCAAATGCAAACCTAACTGAAATTAAAATAAAAAAATAGTTTAAAAAAAAAACTATAAAACACGCTTAGGATTCATCATTTTTTTTATAAATGCATTGTCATCAGTCTTTGATAGGTGTGCAAAGTTTAAAGAAAATCTGATCGCTCAAAGTAGGTCAAAATCGAGCTCAAAGGGGTTGATTACAAGCAAGCAAACATAGAGATAAAACTATTAAAAGCGTGTTAAAAAAGGTATGCAAGTAGGTACCTATGCAATCCGTGCAGCAAAACCTAAAATTTGCTTAAAATTTTATTAAAAGTAATTAGTATAAAAGTATTTAATTGTATTAAAAGACCACAACACGCATCACTTGGGTCCACCTGTTTGTTATCACTAATAACGTTGCTTTTCATCAACTGCCGGTGATGCGCACGGCCGCATAAATTATTTTTGCATTGTTTATTGTTTTTACAATGTCTGTTTATTTGAAGCTGTTGTTTCGGCCCGAATGATAGACATTTTAGTCTAGAAAGCATTTTGGATTGTTTATCAAATGAATTTGCTGGAAACTTTTCTTTTAAAAGGTAAGAATACATCAAACAAAGGTAAGAAGAAGTTTTTTGTTTCCTTTTAAATTTTTGGTACAATTGACCCAGAATAGGGGTCAATTGTAGCACTTGATCTGTCATTCTTACCAAATTTTCCCTATGTTCTGAAAGCCCTATGTAAAATTCAACAAAATGGTTTGTGGCTATTGAATTTAGGTTTCTAGTAACATAATCATTACAGTAAGAATCCAAGTTGATTTAGTACAATCGTCGGAAAACCAAAAATGTTACTACTGCCCCCGGTCTACCCTACTCTATTTGATAAGGATATGACGTGGCTGTGAGTTAGAATTGCTTTGTATGATATTTTGTGTACTTAAAACTGATTTATATATCATTTTAACGTCATAATCAAAATAAAAAACGTTATCCCAAATGAAACTTGTTTCAATAAAGGACATGTCCACAAAATGTATGGAGGCTGGTATAATAATAATCAAAAATTCTAACCACAACACTCGTTACATTTCAAGAAAGATCATATTTTTCTGAGTCTATTACAACAGTTAAAAACAAAAAAGACCCCTCCGATTTTTTTAAAATTAATTTTGAATTTATTAGAAAAAATAAATATATTTCGCTCAATAGGTAGTTTTTCTCTAGCAGCCCTGATTAAGTAACCTCCAAATTGTTAAATAAAACCATTTTTACCAATTAGACACACTTTTTAAGTGATTTTTTGTCACATTGTACCTACTAACTAGTCACACTGGTAGGTTATAACTTTTAATTTTAGCAAATTAAGAGATGAATATGGAAGAATCAGCTACGAATGCAAGTAAAATAACGATAGAAGCACTTTATTATTGCTAAACTAGAAAAAATAATAAGCTGTATTGTTATTTTCCATACAATTTGTTTTCGCATTAAAAAAAAATTGGAGGGGTGAAAAAATCTAAATTAAATATTTTTGGGAAGCCCTTATAACAAGCTTTCAAATGATATATATATCATCTTGGTTCGATTTTTCTCTGAATAATATACCACTTGTGGACGTCACCTTTAATGTTTAATGTTATATTTGATATAATAAACGTTATCCTAAATGAACATTCTCGCAATATTAAATTCCTGGTAAATGTTAGGATTTGTCGATAGCGAATCGGAGGACAGTAGTGGGAAGTCGTCCATCTGCCGGAGTGACACGTTCTCTAAACACGGGCTCGCAAATATTTATTCACAGCTTGGCACGTAGAACGTGCTATGACAACTACTTATTAAAAAAACACACTCATACACTTCAATAGGTACCCAGGTATAATTTTCCCGACTAAGTATTACGAATGAATTATAATAACTATACTTACTCGTAACCTGGGAGAAATTATTAATATTAGTAGTAGTGAAAACTGCATTGCAATCTGTTTGTAAGTTAGTTTCAAATATTATTAGTTTCAAATAAATTATTATTATTCCAGTTATTTGTTTTACATTACAACTCACGGGTTGCTCCGGATCTTTGAAGGGCATTGATGGGGCCGAAACCAACACCAAGAGGCCCTTTTACAATTATTAAGTAAAAAAATACAGTTTTTGGGTGATAGAAAAAGGGAAACTATTGTAAAGACGGGGAATAGGTACTTCTTGGGCTATTTTAATGAATTATTAAGGGATTATAAGCTGATCTATGGAATGAGGTGCGGCACCCGCCAAGTAATGCCTCATTTCAAAATATTTAGGCGGGTGGTGACTTGCCATCCACTAAATGGGCCCCCCATAAAGGCTGCCGTAACTTGGCGCCGGAGGGGCAACATCGGTGTGGACGGCTGCGCTTTCACTAGACGCTACTCGCGGCGTTATGCCCTTTAACACTTCCACCCTGGAGCTTAAGTTCTTAGCTCTTGCGGTTTCCACTCCAAGCCGGCCAGTTAAGGCAAGAGAGGAGTCAGGGGTCTCATTTAGCCCCAGGGAATCAGGGTTCGCGGTGTCGCCACTCACCGACGACTCGCCACAAAGTCGCCCCTGCGATTTTATTTATTTTTATTCAGTCGAATTCACAGGCTTGGCCTGGTCCTTTAATAGGCATCAATGGAGCCTAAGCCAACATTGAGAGGCCCTTTTTACAATTGAAATATAAAAAAACAGCAGTACGTATAAAAAGGATAGCGTTGTAGACTAACTATGGCATATAAAAAGACTTGAAATATTGAAACTGGGCTATTGAGGTGAAATATTAAATGTTCTGTAAAATTGGACTATGGAATGAGGTTCGGCACCCGCTATATATGCCCCATTTCAAAATTTTGTAGCAGGTGGTGACTTGCCGTCCACTAAATGGGCCCCCCATAAAGGCTACCTTAAGGTGGCGCCGGAAGGGCAGCATTGGTGTGGACGGCTTAGGGTGTCGAGAGGTGTGCTGCGCTTTCACTAGACGCTACTCGCGGCGTTATGCCCTTTAACACTTCCACCCTGGAGCTTAGGTTCTTAGCTCTTGCGGTTTCCACTCCAAACCGGCCGGTTAAGGCAAGAGAGGAGTCAGGGGTCTCATTTAGCCCCAGGGAATCAGGGTTCGCGGTGTCGCCACTCACCGACGACTCGCCACAAAGTCGCCCCTGCGATTTATTATTATTACTATTGTCAATGATTGTACAATTCTAACAAGAGTTATGCAATTCTGACATACAGATTATAGATATTGATAATTATCGTCCTTTCTTTTGAAGTTGGTTTAAAACACACACACACGCCCTTGCACACGCGCTATTAGGTATATTGCATTACAATAGTTTATGTTATTGAATTATTGAAAGTAGTTCAATAATTGTACAAAAATATACAGGAGCCCCACTCCTCTCTATCATCAATTTATTTTAAATAACTTACAATATGTATGTATATTATGTCATGCAATTATAAACGACTAGTTTCTACCCGCAGCTTCGCCCGCATGATATTTTGATTTTAGTGCTATCCCATGGGAACCCTTTATTTATCCGGCATAAAAAATAGACCATGTCACTTTCCGTCTTACAAACCTGAGGTCCTACCTTACCGCCCTTAATAAAGGAGGTGGAAAATATAAGAAAACGATTTGACAGTTGTTCGATTCTACAGTTGTTTTTTTTTTGACATTTCTTAAAGCGCACTCTAGAATAGCTCGCAGATTTTTTCCTACTTAACACTTATCGTTATATTATGGAAGTTTTACGCAATATCATTATAAGTTATGGCCTATGTGTTATTCTGATATATAAGCTATATTATTGCAAAGTTTCATCTCAATCCATTCAGTAGTTTTTGCGTGAAAGAGTAACAAACATCCATCCATCCATCCTCACAAACTTTCGCGTTTATAATATTAGTAGGATAATTTACCTATATCGACGCTTGAAAGGCAAAAATTACCAAGCGACAGTTTGGGCGATATTGAGTTATATATATCACTGAAATCAGAAAAAAAAACTGCGTCGATTGTTCTTACTCTCACGGCGCTAGGACGAAGTTTGTTGTCATTTGGTAACTTAAAAAAAGACACATTTTCACAGTTTTCGGCGTCCAAGCGACTAAAATTTTAATGATTTATGAATATTTTTCACATAGTAAGGATTAGATTTTTATAATTTACACTAAGTAATTTTTGCCTTGACGCTAAATAATGCATCTAAACATAAAGTATTTTCTGCCTTGCGAGTACCCAGGAATTAGCATTACTTAAGAATTTTTACCTGATTGTTGTTTTTCTCTCTCGTAATTTAAGACTTTTAACACACCTTCAATAGACTTTCTTTGTCATTTAGTACTTTTTAGCTAAATATAATTTATTCAAAAATGTGAAGTAGTGAATATCTACCTGCCTAAAACAGGATATATTTTGTCGTTAAGTAATTTTCTACCCGCCGATTTTTTTAAAGTTTATGTTACTAGATAACTATTTCTGATATGAGATTTCTCTAAAAGTGACCTTATCCATGCAGCACATTTTTTGTTTTGTCACTTATCCGCACTGTAAATCAGATTCTAAGTGGCTGTTGGTAACAAAATAACGATTACGTCTTCATCGAACTGTCGCTTAGACAACACGCATGCGTGCGCGCATGGTGCAAAGTGCTTAATCTCGTAGCTTGTTTGTGTACTCGGTAAGTGCATTATTAAGATTTTATGACTTTATATTAATAGATTTTCAGATATGACTTTATATTAGATTATTAAATTTATATTTTCCATTAATTTAAATCTATTGTTAAAAGTACATAAAAATCGAAAAAAGCGAGTAGATTGAAGCGAGATAGAAGCTTGGTAATTTGGTGTGTTTCAGTGTGTTTAGCATATGTGGACTTTGAGATAGCCATTGATTCGATCAAGACATGGGCTGTGCTTGAGTCTATCCAGCGATGCCGCAAGTAGTCCAGCCGGTCTGGAGACAGGTCAGTTCCTAAATTTACGGAAGACGGATAGGTTAGTCCCTCTGAGGAAAGATGGGCGCCCTGCGGACTCTCCCTCCGCGTACCGCCCTATAGTACTGCTGGATGAGGTGGACAAGCTGTTCGAATGCGTGATAGCTGCTTGCCTCATCCAGTATCTTGATAGGATTGGTCCACACTTGTCCGACGAGCAATTTGGTTTCCGGGCGGGCCGGTCTACAATCGACGCTGTTAAACGTGTCAAAGCCCTCTCGGACGAGGGGGTGGCTCATGGTCAAGTGTTGGTGGCGTGTCTCTAGACATCGCCAACGCATTTAATACACTGCCATGGATTTGTGTAGAGAACCTACGAAGAGGCTGCCAGTCTTGCGATGGCAACGGTGCAGGTGGTGGCGAGAAGGATAGTGAAACTGGGACTCCAAGTAGCGTTGAACAAGTCAGAGGCCTTGGTATTCCATGACCCTCGACGAGCGCTGGAATCACTAGGGAGTGAATCGATTAAGGAAGCCTACGATGAAGTATCTAGGGCTACACCTCGATGAAAAGTGGAACTTTTGGGAGCATTTCGCCCAGTTAGTTCCTCGAATAATGGGTGCGGCTGGGTCACTTAAACGCCTTCTTCCTAATCTTGGGGAACCAATTGCCGCTAGTAGTCTTTTTTATCTTGGAGTGGTGTAGTCGATGGCCTTGTGCGGGGTGCTTATATGGACGGACGCCCTAAACCGAGAAACGGTCGCTTTTCTAAAGTGACCACAACGCGCAATGGCCATCGGGGTAGTCAGAGGTTATCGCACTATTTCGTGTGACGCGACATGCCTTTTGGCTGGGTCACCTCAATAGGATTTAGAAGTGGTAGTAAATAAATAAATAATTTTATTTTTAGACAACACAGTAAATCGTTAAAATCAGTAAACACAAGGTACATGCGAACATACTCGTGGCGCACGGAGCTCCGCCAACGCGGGCAGAATCCGGCACTTGCATGCATGCTCGAGGAGTGGAAAGAAGAGCTGGCCAAGCATACAGCTGGCAGCTGGACCGTCGAAGCTATACAGCCCGTCCTCGTTGACTGGCTGGACAGGGCGCATGGGTCACTTATCTTCCGGCTCGTGCAACATTCGCAGGTGCTTTCTGGGCATGGATGCTTCGAAAAGTGCTTGTGCCGCATAGCCGGAAGAGAACCGACAACAGAGTGCCACCACTGCGGCTGCGACGAGGATTTGGCGCAACACACTTTGGAGGAGTGTTCAGCATGGGCAAATGAGCGCCGAAGCCTCGTCGCCAGTGTAGGAACCGATCTCTCGCTTCCAGCATTGATTCAGTCAATGCTTGGTTGTGAGAGACCGTGGGAGACGGCCGTTTCCTTTTGCGAACAAGTTATGTTGCGCTTGTGTCGAAAGGAAACGGTGGAGCGCGAAAGGGAGAACTTGTCGGAACTCCCGATGCGCCGCCAAAGAACTGGGCGTCGGAGGAAGATTTTCCACGCTCTCCTTCGACCCCGTAACAGGTGGCTTGGGCAACGAATTCGAGGGAGTTCGTTGCATGAAAAACGTAGCCCGAGGGCTACGCTAGGAAGAGCGTGCGGTATTTCCCCGCGCCACTTAAGGAAAGAAGGGTGAAAATCCACCCTTAAATAGGGCAAGGTCCTAGGAGCCGCGAACGAGTGCGAACGCGTCCCCTCAGCTCCAGCACATAGGCAGCAACATCCCCGGGGTTTGTAGTGGGTACACCGATCAGTGGAACTCCCACATAACCACCCTGCTCCCTCGGCGGGATGGTATCCATAAAATATTTCTTTGGAAAAGAGAAGGACAAGTAGTCCAGCTAGGTAAATCCAACTTCAAGAAGGAGGTCAATCGCTGAATCCAACTCGGCTAGGCAGCGTTCGGAAAACCTCGTCACGTTTTTTCATCCGATAAACCTCAGTGCCTCAAGACGAGAGTTGCAACAGTTGTGTGTTCCCGAAACGTGATCTTTTACTGTGGGCCTAAGCGCAGCGTAGTCTTGATAAGATCATGCGTCCGCCTTCGAGATGAACGGAAGATTTCATCAAGACCGCAGCATCGTGCTGGAAGCAAGCTGTTTCCAGCCGGTCTTATTGGAAATCTATAGGGGAGGCCTTAGTCCAGCTGTGCAACGTCTGCAAAGACAACGACGACGACAAATTAATAGAAACAATAATTAACAATAAAATAGGTAATGATTTGACATGGTTGATTTTTATTATAAATATTTAGATAGGTTTTCCAGAAACCGATGTCAACTTTAAAGTTTTAATTTTAAGTAGTTTTTATTGTGACAATATTTTTGATAGCATTTTTTTTCATTCATCATCAGATGAGGTTTATACTCAGTAGAGAGTGATTGTAGATAACTACAAGGGCTGTTTAAAAATTGGTGATGACGATATCCTTTGAAAACTTTTGCAAAAGTTCCTAATGTAGTGTACAAACCTGAATTTTTGTTAGGTTGTTCCTTTTTGGAAGGTAAGTGTAGGACTTTTTGTCCTACACTTACCTTATTTAAATAGGACTATGGTTGAAATTGCCTGGCAGTAAAGTGGTTTATCTTTTTATTTCGATCATTTTACCTATGTGTTAAACATCTGTTTATTCTGGATGCATCATTTTGCTTCAAATATAATCATAAGATATTGGGGTTTAGTTAATTTTACATGTTTTATGATAAAAATTTGTTTTTGGTTAGTAATTTTTACCTGTTTGTGATTTTGATCAAAATTTTACTAACCGACACTATCTCCTTAATAATTGAGAAAAATCATATTTTTTAAATGACAGTTCATAAAGCTTTTAAATTTCATGTATAATCTATTAGAACCGAGTAGAAATGAGTAATAGAAAATTTTATATGATTTTTTTTTTCAAAAAATAAAACTTTAAAATGCTCTGGTGTAAAGTTGCCAATATGTCGCTTGGTAATTATTGCCTTTCAACCGTCGATATGATTTATGCAACATAAATACTGTCACGCTAAAAATTACACACTAATTAACACACACATATTTAAATAATTTGCCTCATATATTGTGTTTTTGTACAGATATCCTGGTAGAAATAAGGAAACACTATTTGTGCAAAAAGAAAACCGTCGCGGCGTTACGGTGAAAGTAACTAACAATAAGATATTAATCAGCAGCCAAGGTACAGACTATACTTTTTAATTCAATTCAAAATATATTTATTCCACTGACACATTACATGTTCTTAGAATCGTCATTACAATACAAAGAAAAGAAAAGAAAAAAACTTGGTAGTACTTGCAGAGTACAGAGCAGTGTTGTCAACGTAACAAAATTAGTAAAATAGGAACCTCACCTACGACGGTTCTATTTTTGCGCAAACTCTAACAATATTTTTTTTGTTTATATGAAGTCTTTTAGGTGCTAAGTTTTATTTGGTCTGAGATACTAAGCTCTCAGGACACATATTGCTCTATTAGTGATACAATTTCCTCAGCTATATAGTTCAGTTCCCAGGGTACGGGCAGTCAACCGTAGCTCGATGGTTACCGAAGCAGGCTGTACGAGGGCAAAGTGGCATAATGACATTTTGACATCAAAAAGATTCCGCAAATACCTCGTCCCTCGAGGTCAGGGCTCCTATCGATCAGTTCACATGTCAAAGGAGGAATTTTATCGGAAATGTGCTCGGTTTTGAAAATATGTGGAGACTACACATACTGAGCTGCGAGCTAGGTTGAGTTCGATACACCTTCGAGATTTTTTGTAATTTTACTTTATTGTTGCTAATAAGTAGGGATACATGCCTGACATGAATTTTATTTGTTTTGTAGGGATCGTCACCTTAGAAGGAAAAAACGGAACCCTTATAGGATCACTTTGTTGTCCATCTGTCCGTATTTGTGTCCGTATGCTTTACGCGTTTTGAGACCTTTTATCTCAAAACGCGTTAAGCTAACGAGTTGAAATTTAATTTTATACGTAATACATATCTATAGTTTCTCACAGTTGTGAAAAAATCAAACTTCTCAATTACCATAGAAAAAAGTTAGAGCCGTTGTCGTAAAAACCGCATATTTTGACACTCACAAGGGAATCAAAACCTACAGGGTACTTCCAGTTGACCTAGAACTATGAAATTTGACAAGAAGCATTGTCTTAGAGTATGGGAATAAATCTGAAAACTGTACATTTTTAATTAAATCACAAAATAACGTCGTGCGCGGGCACGTGAAGTCACTTCTCTATCAAATGTCTATACGTTTGTTGCCCAGTCGTGACTTCACGCGAAAATTTAACGGGTTACATCTTCATCAATTTTTGTTTAATAGACAGAAGGGAAAATACCTACATGTCCAATATTTTTGAGAGTCTATATGACCAACTCATTTTTTAGGGTTCCGTATCTCAAAAAGAAAAAAACGGAACCCTTATAGGATCACTTTGTTGTCCGTCTGTCCGTCTGTCCGTCTGTCCGTCTGTCCGTCTGTCCGTCTGTCCGTCTGTCCGTCTGTCCGTCTGTCCGTCTGTCCGTCTGTCCGTCTGTCCGTCTGTCCGTCTGTCCGTCTGTCCGTCTGTCCGTCTGTCCGTCTGTCCGTCCGTCCGTCTGTCCGTCCGTCCGTCTGTCCGTCCGTCCGTCTGTCCGTCCGTCCGTCTGTCCGTCCGTCCGTCTGTCCGTCCGTCCGTCTGTCCGTCCGTCCGTCTGTCCGTCCGTCCGTCTGTCCGTCCGTCCGTCTGTCCGTCCGTCCGTCTGTCCGTCCGTCCGTCTGTCCGTCCGTCCGTCTGTCCGTCCGTCCGTCCGTCCGTCCGTCCGTCCGTCCGTCCGTTTGTCCGTCTGTGTGTATGTCAAGACTCTTTATCTCGGGAACACGTAAAGATATCGAGTTGAAATTTAAACTGTATACGTATATCAATAAACTCTTGCAGTTGTGTAAAAGAAAAACTTCTCAGTTATCGTTTAAAAAAGTTAGAGCCGTTTATGTCGTAAATAACCGCATATTTCGCACTCACAAAAATCAAAACCTACAGGGTACTTCCCGTTGACATAGTACTATGAAATTTGGCGAGAAGCATTGTCTCAGAGTACACATATAGGAATAAATCTGAAAACTGTACATTTCATTTAAATCACAATAAAATAGGACCTCGAAATTCACAAAATATAGGTTCAAAATTCAAAGTGAGTAAATCGTGTCATGTAAATATCATATATAAAAGAACTTCATTAGCACATGCTAAAACAGGTTTTTAATTATTTTAACATTTTCAGTAATTTTCGATGTGTGACGAGAAAAGTGAAAAAAAAAAACTTTTTTGTCGATGGTTATTATATATAAAATCATATATATATATATATATATGATTTTAACAACTTCTCAATTTTGTGAAATTTTCTGGATTTGTACGGAACCCTTGGTGTGCGAGCCTGACTCGCACTTGTCCTGTTTTTTTTAGTCATCATGCCTATTGGCATGGCACTTTACCAAGTTGTACCAATGGGAAATGAGACCATAAAGTTTTCGTACATAGACCACCAACAAAGATCGCAGGAACAAGCTGGATTCAAACTTTTTTCAAACGGTTTTCCTGAAAGGAAAGCGAGGCTTAAGGTGGGCATACACGATGCGATGAACTGATCAGTTTTTCCCTGCACACCAACTGGGAACTCATTCAGTGAACTAAAAGGTAGGAATTGGTAGTTCACGATTTGAACCACTACCTGAAGCTGCGGCACACAAGATGTGATGATGGCATTAGTTCATCAGATAGGTCCAGTGTGGGCCAAATGTAGTTAACCATTGCCGGTAGGTACTTATTAAAGAAACAAAATGACACCCCTTTCTTTGTTTCAGGTATTTGTCCAAAAATATGAAACTACCAACTCCTACCTTTTAATTTACTAAATGAGCTCCTAGTTGAAGTGATGCGAAAAACTGATCAGTTCAACGTACCTATCGTGTATTCCCACCTTTATGCTATACGGTTTATACAGGGTTATTTCTAATCAATTCATCATCCTTCTAGGGGCTTATTCTGTACATCAAAACTAACAACTTCTGTTCTACGACTTTCGTCAAAACTCAAAAAAAAGTTTAGCTGATGATTTTTTGGAGTTTTGACTAAAGTCGTAGAACAAAAGTTGTTAGTTTAGATGTACAGAATAAGCCCCAAGAATGATGCTAATTGATTAGAAATAACCCTGTATAACCTACCTAAATGTTTTTTGAGAAATTTTACGTTACGATGAGCAAACAGACACTTTGGTTATTATTATTTACATAGTAATTATGTCGACGCTATTATGCTAAAATCTGGGAAAGCACTTTACTGATAGTAAATAACAGCTCAAACAATAAGTTAATAAATAAACAAAGCCCAATTATGAAAGCAAATTGACGTAGAGATAATATTTCTTTACGCATTTTTAGGGTTCCTCAGTACAGCGAGTAATTATAATTATGTCTAGAGTTGCGTTCGGTTTGAGCTCGATGGCGTTATTGGCATTTGCAAAATTATCGTTGATGTAACCGTTTGAGAATTTCACCAATTTCCCCAATAATGCCACTTTTGCTCACTTCTCAAACCGAACGCTGAATGTGATCGTAGTTAGCGTTTTTAACTGATAATTTTGCCACCAGTAGGCTATCCGAACGCACCTATTGTTGATCCAAAGAGCAGCGCCATGAAGTTGAATAATATTACTAAATTTGACCCAAAATTGACACAGGTGAAACTATTCAATAATAATCAATGTAGTAAGTACCTACGTACACCATTTTTCGATTTCAAGATACCAGTGAAAAATCTATGAACATGCAGAAAAACAATAACGTCAATAACTAACTGAAAATCGGTAAATCCAAATTGGTAGGTACAATAGTCGTTCTCACGACCTAAAAAAATATTTATATGTTTTTAGTTCTTGAAATAGGTAATAAATTAATGCCTACTACGTATATTTTAAAGTTAAAAGTCATAAACAGCAATGTAAATCTCACAGAACCCTTTTTTACAAGTGTCTTGCTCTTGCCTAGTTCTAGATACTTATTTTGTACAATTTTTTTTATCATAATGCTAAAAAAATGTTCCCAAGTGTTCCACAATAATGGACTTAGATAACAAATTGTCAATTTCCGTTCCGCCTCCAGTCGGTTCATAGGTCAATGATTCCGAACAAAATGTATTCAATCTTTTTTTTGAGGTATTTATTTATCTCGTAATTTTAGTGCGCGATTAGTCCCGTAGTATAAAATAATAATGTGTTCAAATCGCGAAAGTTTAAAAACAACATGTATTCAATCATTGTAAGAATACTCCACCTAAAAAGTTGTTCTTTTTCGAATTTTATTCAGATTTATGTTTCAGCACAATTTAAAAAAAAAATCGCTTCTCAATACATTTTGCCGCGCGTTGACGAACTTTTTGACCGACGAACGGAGGAAATATTCAATTTGACGCGCATAACTTTTCACATTGTGGTCCGATTTCTATAATTCTTTTTTAATTAAAACGAGTACACTTCGAAGATGGTCCCATTTAAATTAAATCGACGTCGGCTGAGCCGTTTTTGATAAATCAACAATAATGTGAAAAATGCTACATCAATCCGTGCGAAATATTTGCGAATTCTGTACACGGTTGAAGCTTGTCATGCTATTTTATGCTAAAAATATTTTTTGTATGTATAAGCTGTTTTTTTTTCATGATTTTCCGAAAGTCCTAGAACACAAGTTTAGAATGAAACAATGAAACAATGATTTATTTGTCTGTAAAACTAGGTAAAATTATACAAAGATCTTAAATTTACTATGATTTTCTCTATACTCTATAAAATTTAACTTTATCTCTGCGACAGTTACATATTGACATATTTAGAGTTGATATGGTGATGGAAAAAATCGATTTTCAAACAATGTTGAAATGAAATCGAATGAGTAGTTGATGGTGAGAAATTGGATTTTATTTACTTACTATTATTTCAGATCAAGTATGTATACATGTTTGTTTATCGACGTTTTTCACTATTATCGATGCTAATGTAACATATAATTGGGTTTAATTTAATTACACATGTAAAAAATGTTATGATATTAAAATCTACAATAAAATTAATGATAAATTAAGTTTTATTTAAAATATCGTCAGTATAAACTATAGATATTTCAATTAAAACTATCTAAAACTCTGTGGTCACGATCATTCGTCGCCCATCACTAATCGGCATGCCCATAAAGTATGACATTGACAGGTACTATATGTACTATTAAAAAATTCAGGACTTCATAGGCGTGACTTTTCTGACAGCTGTCGCAGAGATCAAGTTAAATTTTATAGAGTACTAGCTGACCCGGCCACGCGTTGTTGTGGCTAAATAAATTAAAATTGCGACTATAATTTGAAATTTAAACTATCCTATCTATCAATTTGGATCGAACTGCACATGGTTTATTATAATCGGTTAAGTGGTTTAGGAGTCCATTGAGGACAAACATTGTGACACGAGATTTATCTTAATATATTTAAGCCCTGTTTGCATCGAATGACTTTTGGTATCCTGTCATAAATGATAGATGCCATGCAGAACACACTTTTATTAAGAAAAGCAGTTTTTGATGGTAAACAATACACATTACCCTCATATCTACCTCCAACAGGCCATATTTAAAGAGCTCAGGGTGGGATTTTACGAACATGGCAATGGGAACAGGAACATGGCAGTTATTTGTCTAGATGTACTAGATCCGCCCTTAAAAGGTTTTGCGTTTAATACCTATGACCCTGTATAGGCCGGATAGGCTATCCCTATGATGTCAGAGTTTTCTTAATCATCCTGAAGGTCTCTGACTTGCCTGAACGCTTGTACCTACTTATTCACAATTTAACGTGTCATTATTCGAGCCTAGGCAGCGTTTAGTTGTAAATGCACACCGTGGTCACCCATCTGAAATCTAACCGTGCCAAACGTTGCCTAAGAAATACCTAGACAAACTAGGTACGATATTGTAAATACAATTGACCGCAAGATCACGCTGGATTCAAGCCACTTCCAACCGGTCTTATTAGAGATCCATACGGGAGGCCTATGTCCAAGATCAGCAGCAAGATCCAGCTGTGGATGTCCATAGGGGAGGCCTATGTCCAAGATCAGCAGCAAGATCCAGCAATGGATGACCTGTGGCTGATGAATGGATGGAATACGACGACTCCTAACAAATTTCAATTCACTTGGATTGTATTTATTAATCCAGAAATTTTAATTTTATTTTGCCACATATTAATTCCTTTTAAACAGGAAAAACATTCCCCTCTTCGAGCGCTCGGGCAAAAACTGTCATAACGTCTCATAGTGCTGACATTGTAGACATTGAAATTCATTTCGTCTGAAGATTGGGGGTAATCCGCCCTCCCTAAATTGGATTCCTTATCTCGTGAACAAATTAAATTTTATTTCTGCGCGAAATAAGCTTTGTTTTTATATTCAGGAGCTGAGGACAAGGGACAAACAGTCGGATTGGAATGATCAATTTGCTTTGTTAAAAATACCTACTGTTTTTAAGAAGGTTCAATTTCAATTTGAGTTTCTAAATCGGACAAGTGCGACTCAGACACGACCGTTGAGGGTTCCGAACAAATGTTAAATGTGGTTTTAACGTGTTTGAAACCTGTGTATGGAACACACTTTGTAATATCTTAGGAGCTTATACCGCAGGAAAAATAATTCTTTGGTCATCATCATTATTATCAGCAGTAGGAAGTCCACTGCTGGACATAAGCCTATCCTATGGATCCTATCCTCTCCAATAAGCCCAGCTGGAAGCGTCCTGCATCCAGCGCGTTCCAGCAGTCTTAATAACCTGGTCGGTGGACGTCCTACGCTGCGCTTGCCGATGTGTGATCTTCATTCGAGAACTTTACTGCCCCATCGGCCATCATTCTTTGAGCTATGTGCCCTGCCCATTCAACTTACTAAACCGTTGGACTATGTCGCTAACTTTGGTTCGTCTGCGAATCTCTTCATTCCTGATTCGATCTCGCAGCGAGACCCTGAGCATAGCCGCTCCCACAGAATAGGCCCTATTACATCCCTCCCCTTAGCGCGATGGGCTACCTTGAGTTTATTCATAAGGCCCACAGTAAAAGTTACACAGTTCTTTGTTCAGCCTGGCACTAAATTTCTGATATTTTTTTTTATAATTAAATGAAAAAAATGGTTTAGGATCAAGCGATCCTAAACCATAAGTAAGGGCTGAGCATAAAATCGCAAAATGCGGACAAATCTAGGTGGAGCCTCAAGCGCCATCTTGAACAAAGTTTCTGACGGATATCTCGGGAACTATGCACTTTGGAGCAAAGGTTATTGAGAGCATTATTGTAGAGCATTTTAATTTACATATTGCTTGTAAACTTGACAACTTGAATGACGCTTTTCCCAGTGATACTCCACTTGGTAAAAAATTAAATGACATATATAATAATAAAGTAATAAAAAATACATGTTTTTATAGGCACTAATGCATGCTAGTTAACAAAACGGTTGAGCTCTATTGGATCAAAGCCCAGGCGGGGCTCGAGGGGAATGAGAGACCGGACCAGTTGGCCAAGGACGCAGCTTCAAAGTGCAAGACGAAACCGCACTACGACTTGTGTCCGATTTCATTCGTCAAACGACAAATCCGAATCAGTACGCTTGACGAATGGAATCGGAGATATACAGAAGGGAGTACTGGTAGCGTCACTAAACTGTTTTTGCCGGACGCTGTTGCAGCCTACAACCTAGTGAGACGGGTTGCACCAACGGGCGTATTGACGCAGGTTATGACGGGGCACGGTGTATTCTCCGAATACTTGTATCGCTTCAAGTGCAAGGATAATCCATCGTGTACCTGCGAACCGGATAAAAATGAAAGCATTGTCCATGTATTAACGGAGTGCCCTGTATTCTCTAGAGAAAGATTCGAGATAGAACAACTCATCGGAGAAAATATAGTCGAAGAAAATCTAAGTAAGATTAGAGTTTATTAGTTTAGAGTATTGTGTTAAAAATGCTAAAAAGTTATACAAAGAAATAAATAGATACATAAATAAAATTGAATATCTATATTTGACAATATAGGTAACATCAATAAAACTGCACTTTGGAAAGTAAATGTAAAAGTATATTACTTACAATGTACTTAAAAGAAAACTTAAACATCCGGATGTGCGTATGGCTATAAACATACGTATGGGCCTTTCGACCCATAAATAAATAAATATTTTGGGACATCTTACACACGGCCTCTGACCCCAAACTAAGCAAAGCTTGTGATATGGCTGCCAGAGACTGATATACTACATATACTTATTTTTAAATACATACTTATATAGATAGTAACTAAACAACACCCAGACACAGAGCAAACATTTATGTTAAATAAAATTATGTTAAATATTTGCCCTGGTGGGGATCGAACCCACGCCTCTTTGATCCAGAAGTTAGGGTCACTAACCACTGAGCCACCGAGGCAGTCAAAAGTATGCACATAGGACGATTACACGCGTATAATTATTTCTCATGACTGACACACTCTATAGCTAATTTTATTTATATTTGCAATATATATAAAAAAAGACCCTGAATTATCTATATATCAGGGGAATAGGTGAAGGAAGACGACTTAAAAAAATGAATTCTAGTTATAATCTTGGCAAAACGGGATATAGGGTAATTTTTCCGTTTGTTTTTCCTAACGAAACCCGAAAATGAAACGCGAGTGATATGGATTGCACCCGCGACCTCTCAGTGTCCTGTTCGTCTATCTATACCTCAGATTTTTTTACATTTTTTTTGTTTAACCTGTACTGTACCATTGCTGGGCAAAGGTCTCCCCCAATTCCTTCCATTCCTTTCTGTTCTGTGCTACCTCCGTCCAATCCTTTTTAAACCTCTCGATTTCGTCCTCATCGGACCTCATTTCGGACCTCAGAATAAGGACTAAAAATATTTTGAGATCTATACCTACTATAAATTATTATTTGACAAAAACACAATTAGTTGTACAAGTCAAATTAAAGGAAAAGTAAAAAAATAAGTTTCAGTAAATCGATCTCAAGGATTAGATAATATCAAATTAAACCTCCATTGTATACCGTCCTGCATTGTGGGAATGCGAGAAAACATCTACCTACGTATAGTTTACAATATTTTCCTTCTTAACCCGACGGTACTCAGCATGTGGTAAAAACAGCCCTCGCTCGAGAGCGGAGCAGATATTTCAGCCGAAGGGTACGTTTACTGCGTTTGCTCAGCTCACGGCCGCGCGGTCTTATTGCCTGGCTTTCTTTGCTAAATGCAGGGTTCAAGACTCGAGATCACAGCGATTTACGAGATTTTTATTTTATATTTTTTATTTTCATGTTATTTCCAAGGTCATGGCAAATGGAAAAGAAATACCAATAAAAATAAATGGTAATATATAATAGAATACGTCATCGACTGTGTATACCTGGGTCAAACAATATCTTTTTCATCACATCTATTCGAAAAGGACTACTTGGTTCGCCTTTAAGTGCGCCCAAAGGAAGTGTTTTCTATAAGGAACTTTATAAGTGCGACGGAATGATGTTTGACTTTTTGAATTTGGAAGTATTTGTAATGTTAGTGTTCAGCGCCAAGAAAAAGAAAGAAAAGAATGTAAATATAAGTTTTAATTTGTTTTATTATTAGATACTATTTAATTTCAATTTAGTTGTTACTCTACGTTTTATTAATTAATAAAATATGAGGTGCCTTGTGTTTTCTCATAGAGGTGATGAAAAGTAGAGTGTACCTACCACTCGGGCGCAAAATATATTTTTGGATCGGTCAACGTACTTTGAATCCCTCGCTACGTTCAGGATTCTACTAAAGATTCCCTCGCTAAGCTCGGGATTATACTCTAGTATCCTTCTCTTCGCTCTGGATTCAAAAAAGCCCCCTCGCCGTAAAAATATTATTTTGCTCCCTTATGATACAATCTACTATTGAAGATGCTACTTCAAACGAGATAGACAGAAGAATAGGTCCATCTTGGAAAAAATACTGGAAAAACTAAATATATCTGAAGAAAAAACTATGGGATAATACAATACTTCCATCACTCCTTTACGGATGTCAATGCTGGGCTCAAACAAAAAACCTTATAACAAAGATTTTCAAAGAGCAACAGAAAGGTCTATATTATGCATAAACTGAAAGACAAAGTCCGAAACATAGATATACGCAACGCTACAAAAATCCAGGATTTTGTAAGCACACTCTGCATGTTAAAATGGAAGTGGGCAGGCCACGTTGCGTGACCTACAGAGGGACGTTGGAGTGAACAAGTCTTGCATCGTCATGCAAAGTCTTGCATAGTCTAGAGAAGACCAGAAGACACACAATCGAAGGGAGGGCCGAGAAGGAGGTGGCGAGATGACATCGTAGAGGCAGCCGGGGCAAGATAGAAAATCATGGCAATGCATGGAGGCCTTTGCTCAAATTTGGGGTGTCCAAAACCGAACTAAATTATTAATACTGATAAAATATGAAATGTAAAGATAAAATGGAAATAAAGGCTTCATTTATATTATTTATTTTCATTTTAGTCACATTTCGTTACTTAATAGTTATTACACTAGTGATTCTACGAGCTAATGTTATTTTACTCTAATTCCAAAATCTATACTCCATAAAATATAGGTTGATCTCTGCGACAGCTGTCAGAAAAATCACGCCTATGAAGTCCTGAATGAACAAATTTTTACTAAACAGAAAGCAACTAGTCCAAATAGAATACCATACCCAGGACACCGAAACAATAAAAACTGCAACATCAAAATTCATAACAGTGAACTCTTCGATACCACAAGGGAGTGTTGTGGCATGCGTGTTGTTCCTCATTTATATAAATGGATTGCCAAACCTAACAAAATCTCCGTGCATATTATTTGCAGACGACATTTCTTTGCTATTTCGGTGCACACCCAACCCAAATTCACTAATCCAAATCAAAAACACCTTTTCCGATTTAAAAAATTGGCTAACAGCCCACAATCTTGAAATAAATGTAAAAAAGACGAAACTAATTCAATTTCTACCGTACCAAAAAAAGACCATAGACCTAAATAACATTAAACAACACCTAAACCTTCAAGAAGTCGATGAACATACCTTTCTGGGCCTTAGCATAGACTCGCATCTAAACTGGAAAACGCACATAAAAAAGACAAAAACAAAAATATCCCAATTCATTTACGCATTAGCAAAACTAAAAGCTAACACCAACGAAGCGACAGCTATCACAGCTTACTATGCTTACGCCTACTCCTGGTTACGCTACGGCGTCCTTTTATGGGGGAATAGCACCGAAGTAAATACATTATTTGTATCACAAAAAAAATGTATCCGTATTATAGCAAATATTAAACAAAAATGTAGCTGCAGACCGCATTTCATCCGCTTAAAAATTCTTACACTCCCATGTATCTACATACTAGAAACAGCAATATTCGTCAGAAAGAACATAAATATGTACAACAAATGCAATAACCCTCGAAGAAATGAGCAACTATTACTACCAGAACCAAAATTGGAAATATTTAAAAGAGGCCCTGAATACATGTGCATAAAAATTTATAATAAAATCCCAGATACAATAAAAAAAGAAACTTTAGACAAATCCTTTCAAACGAAACTACGACACTTTATAGTTCAAAAATGTTATTATGACATAGGTGACTTTTTAATTGATAAATTCTAATCTCAGCTTAGGTCTAACAGCATAAAATATTTATGTGTTATTGTTTAGGCTATAAATTTACCTAGTTTTAAGTAAATTAAGTAATTAATAAATATTAGTAATTACCCAAATATAGTTCCACATATGTAATTTAAAAAAAAATGTTTATCTAATAATTATTCAGACAATGTTGAATAATCCTAGTCTTACATTATGATAAAATTGTTACGTCCTTATTAGAAATTGAAATGGTGTAAAGACAGCCAGGAACAAATTAAGATGGACATTCTTGCATCACAACACACCGCCAAAGATTTTAATAGCTTTTGGAAAGGCACAAATAAAATGAATATAAAGCCTGGCCTCCCTGTGAGTGTAGGGGAAGTAAGTGATCACAAGCAGATTGCAGACCTTTTCAAAGATCACTTCAAGGTTTCGTCATGCTCTTGCTCGGATATTTGTGAGATGCTGAATGTTGAGGCTGTCGAGTCTGAGAGAACTGTAAAATTTAACTCGAAGCAGATAAAGAGGGTAGTTAGTACTATGCAGAGAGGTAAATCACCTGGACACGATAGTCTCAGCATCGAGCACCTCAAATATGCTGGAGTGCACCTGCCGCGCGTGCTCGCCATGTTCTATAATTTGTGTTTGTGCCATGGGTACCTGCCTGAAGATTTGACAAGGACGATAGTAGTACCTATCATAAAATGCAAAACTGGAGATGCATCAGATAAAAATAACTATCGGCCTATATCTCTAGCAACCATACTGGCGAAGGTGCTTGACAGCCTGCTAAACGACACGATGCTTCAGTACGTCAAGTTGCATGATGCACAGTTTGGCTTTCGAGCTGGGCTAGCGACGGAAAGTGCTATACTGAGTCTAAAGCAGGCTGTCAGGTACTATACGAGTAGGAAAACGCCGGTGTACGCCTCCTTCCTCGATCTCTCCAGAGCTTTCGATACCGTGCTGTATGGGAAGCTCTGGAGAAATTTGCGGACGGCGGGCGTGCCACCGGAGGTGATTTCTATGCTAAAATGGTGGTATGGTTGTCAGCAGAACAGAGTTAGGTGGGCTGGAACGTTATCTGATGCCTATGGCTTGGAGTGCGGCGTTCGGCAGGGCGGCATTACCTCTCCGTTGTTGTTTAACATTTATGTTAATGATCTCATCGGTGAACTCAGCGGCACCCATACGGGATGCATTATTGATGACGTGTGCGTTAACAATATTAGTTACGCCGATGACATGGTGCTGCTGGGTCCATCGGTGGGGTCTATTCGACAATTAATAGAGATTTGTGAGGCATACGTGGCGGAACATGGGCTAAAATATAACTCTAAAAAGAGTGAAGTACTTGTATTCAAAAGTGGTACCATTAAGCCCGCTCATGTTCCGCCAATTATGCTCAGCGGTGTGGCCCTACAAGTGGTGACTAGGTTTAGGTATTTAGGACACCTGGTCACAGATGACCTCTCTGATGACGACGATATAGAGAGGGAGCGCAGGGCGCTGGCAGTTCGCGGGAACATGATTGCGCGCCGTTTTGCTCGCTGCTCGAGTGAAGTAAAAATTACTCTATTTAAGGCTTATTGCCAATCCTTCTACTCGAGCAGCTTGTGGGTGAATCACACTCGTCGGGCTGCCAGCATTCTGCGCGTCCAGTACAATGACATCTTCAGGATGCTGATGCGGCAGCCTCGCTGGTGCAGCGCATCTCTGATGTTCGCTGAGGCGCGCACGGACGACTTTCATGCTGTTATCCGCAAGAAAGTCGCCTCATTACGACAGCGAGTGCGAGCCAGCCCCAACAGTATCCTGACGATGATCGTTAGTAAGCTTGATTGCCCCATACAAAATAAATGGATGAATGTTGTTATGGGAGCAAAATTGTGATGTCACTGTATCTGTCTGTCTCTGTCGTCTTATATTATTTATGTAATTTTAATTTAATTTATTATTGATGACATTTTTGAATTTAATTGTAATTTTAATAATTTTTTGTATGGTTTTTAAAACTGAAAATAAACTGATTAATAATAATAATAATTAGAATACTACTAAGTGTATATAACTAAAATACAGTGATTCTCAATGATTAAAATCAGCCATGCCCTATGTAACAGGGTGACATGTAACTAATTAGATATACACTCTAATTGTACTTATGTGTTTTGCTGAAATAAATAAATAAATAAATAAATTTCTTAATTGTACAGACAGTATCTGTCAATGTCATACTTTATGGGCATGCCGATTAGTGCTGGGCGACGAATGATCGTGACCACAGAGTTTTAGATAGAGTTTTATTTAAAATATCGTTAGTTTATACTAAATATATATTATTATTAATTTTATTGTATATTTTAATATCATAAAATTAATTCAATCTTGATCTCAAATAATAGTTAGTAAATTAAATCCAAATTTCACCTAATCATGTAACATTTGGCTCAAAGGCCTTAAATACTATCGTAACATTATTATATTTTATTATAATTTATTTAATTAATACCATAACATTATTTACATGTGTACATATTTGATCTTAAATAATAGTAAGTAAATAAAATCCAATTTCTCACCTACAACTACTAATTCGATTTCATTACAACATTGTTTGATAATCGATTTTTTCCACCACTGTCCCAACTCTAAAAATGTTAATGTCACTGTCGCAGAGATCAAGCTATCTTTTATGCAGTACACATAGTTAATCGTATATAAAGGAGTTTTGGCGGAAAAATCATGTCGCCTCATTATATTATTTTGTTAAACTTGTGTTTTTATCAGTGATAATTAGTGAAAAATTGTGGTATTTCGTTGATTATGAGCTGATTTACGTGCATGAGTGTAGGCAAGTGATCTAATGTGACGTATCGTATTGTTCCGTGTTGTTACCAAAACTCCATAGACGCCTCTAGTAAAGTCTCCACTGCTTTACTGCGGTATGACTTGAACTATGTTTGAACTTGACCGCGACTTTACTGGGCTATGACGAGACTACGACAGTGACTATTTTGATAAAAAATTTATTAAAACCTAATACTTGACACTGGCAAATGCACAATAATGCGACGCCAAAACTAAGAAGAAAAAGAAGAAGAAGTATATAAATTCAACTCAAAGAACAGTCCCATAAAGCATAGGATAAGGCAATCAATGTTCTAAAAGATGACGTCTTACAAGGTTAGTAGTTCTTTGTAATTTTCTTAAGTACGGATTTATACGTTTTTACAGCTTTTCGACGAGATAAAACGTCGAAGAAAGAAAAAAAAGCAAGATATCTTGAGGGATAGGTACGTCCGTAGAAGGAATCTGTTGCCATATTTCCATCCAGCAATCCACATTAGTTCCGGGTGTGGTATTGCCCAATAATCCACCGTAAGTAATGAAAGATTAAAAAAAGGTCGGTTCAAATACAATTTTTATAGAAAACCGCTATATTCCTATAACTTGATCCAAACATAGCTTCCACCTACTTAACGTACCTACACAAATGCGTTCTAAGAATAGTTCTGCCGGAGCAATATTTAACTTGAATGTTTAACGTGATGCCGAGAAAGGGTGGAATTGAAATTATCATCTGTGGGATAAAACACAAAATGTTAAAGGCTCAAACTTAAAAAATAATAATTTACCAACTTCCAAAAAAGTTAAGAGAAAGTGAGAGATACTTACCTTAGTTCGTCTGTGTCATGCTTTTTTGAATAATAAGTATGTTCATCAATATTTTCGCCAATAATGAACCGATTTGTTTGTTTGTTTTCTGTATACCTTTTATCATGATTAATCACATTGAAGGAGACATTTTATCGGTGGCTCAGTGGTTAGTGACCCTGATTTCTGGACCAAAGAGGCGTGGGTTCGATCCCCACGCAGGGCAAACATTTATGTGATGAACATAGGTGATTGCTCTGTGTCTGGGTGTTATTTAGGTACTATCTATATAAGTATGTATTTAAAAATATGTATAATTATGTAGTATATCAGTCTCTGGCAGCTATATCACAAGCTTTGCTTAGTTTGGGGTCAGAGACCGTGTGTAAGATATCCCCTAATATTTATTATTTTATTTTCGATTTAAAAAATCTTTATTATTTCGAAAAGGTATACTCTCAAGATGGTCCGATTTGGATTTTGACAAAATCGTCTAGGTCGTTATTGATAAATCAACAATAACGTATATGGATGTAAGATCGATTCGTGAAAACTATTCTAATTTTGTAGGTACACGGTGAAAGTCGGTGGTGCCAGTTTTGGCGAAAAAGAACTATTGAAATAATATAACAGTAATAAATAATAATAAATAAATATTATTCACATCTTACACACGGTCTCTGACCCCAAACTAAGCAAAGCTTGTGATATGGCTGCCAGAGACTTATATACTAATATACATATTTTTAAATACATACTTATATAGATAATACGTAAATAACACCCAGACATACCGCAAACACCTATGTTCATAACATAAATATTTGCCCTGGGCGGGAATCGAACCCACGCCTCTTTGACCCAGAAGTCAGGGTCACTAACCACTGAGCTACCGATAATATGTCTCCTTTAATGTGATTAATCATGATAAAAGGTATACAGGGTTATTTTTAATCAATTAGCATCTTTTTAGGGGCTTATTCTGAACAAAAACTACTTAACAATTTTTGTTCAGCGACCTTAGACAAAACTCGAAAAAAAATTGTTGTTCCATAGAAAAATATCGTTCACCCGCGACAAAATGTGTGGAACAGCTGACTTTTTTTAGTTTTGATAAAAGTTGTAGAACAAAAGTTGTTAGATTTGATGTACAGAATAAGCCCCTAAAAGGATGCCAATTGATTAGAAATAACCCTGTATATAGGTATTATTTTGTTTCTTGTCTAAGTTAAGGTTTACGCGTTTTTCTGAAATTTAAATTTACCTGTCACTGAAATAAAACCAGTTCGCTCCAGGAAAGTGAGTTTTGGGACCGAGCTGCCTTCGTCCGTGGGTAGGAACCCTTTTAATTTTTTTTGTCCCCCACACGTGGTCCTGGGTGGTGCTAACCAGGCAGCAACCATACTGGTGGTAGGCTACAGCCGCGGCGAGAGACCACCCACCAGACTAAGCCGCGCCGCCAAGCGACTCTCTCGAGCTCGTGTTCCGGCGCGAAGTCTAGTGACGCGATTCTGGGAGTCGGGTCGGAACAGTAGCGTCCTCTGGGGGATCGAATACGGTGCACACATTGATTTCCGCATCGGCCGACTAGTCGAGGAGGGCAGCGGGATCCGAGGCACGGTTTGTCGCTGGCCGACCGCAGATAGTAGGGGGCCCAAGTAGTGAGCTAGCCACTCACGAAAGGCTGCCCCGCCATCTGTCGAAAAATCCCAGGGATGCGTCATCGTGCCGGTTGGCGACCGGACGAGAGGGCCCGATGGACATCCTTGGGGGGGCTCGGGCGTCCCCGCGGTCTCCAGGCTAGTCTACCGTAGATGTGTGTGATTTTTGTGTTGTACCACTGAATCTGCAGAGTGACGTCTCGTTCCACTTCCGACTTTCTACCTACTTTACTCCGCCATTAAACATGAGAAGCACTAGAATAAAAAGAACGTGTACACAGCGGCAGCACTCCCTCTCACTTAAAGTGCACCTGTGCAATATTCGGGGCCTGCACTCCAATCTCACGCCTGTCCATCATCATCTCGAGACAGATCGTCCCCACCTATTGTTTCTCACGGAGACGCAGATTGCTGGTCCATCCGACGTGTCGTATCTTTCTTACCCAGGGTACTCCCTGGAGCACCGTTTCAAACCACGTGCGGGTGTATGCGTGTACGCCCGGGATGACATTTGCTTTCTGCGCCTTCGTAGGTTTGAAGACCCTTCATTTTCCGTGCTCTGGGCTTTGGCGGACACTGGCGTAGAGAAAATTATCTACGCCTGTGTATACCGATCACATAGCGGAGACCAGGAGACGACCAGAGTCACCGAATACCTTAGTGAGGCGGCGGATGCTGCTCAGCTCAGCTACCCTTCGGCCCAATTAGTGATCCTGGGGGATTTTAATGGCCTCCATAAAGAGTGGCTTCACCCATACCTGGACACAAACCATGCTGGGCTTGAGACGCGCAAGCTTGCCTTGACACTTGATCTCACCCAGCTGGTTCAAGGCGCCACACGGGTACCTGATGTTGACTCGCACACGGCCTACTGCTTGGACCTTCTGCTGACTACCGATCCAGACCGTTATTCAGTGGCGATCTCCCCACCGTTAGGTACATCTGACCACTGTCTGGTGAAATCTGTATCCGTCTACTCCCCATCAGACCCCAGTCCCAAAGGGTCACGGCGCGTGTGGCGGTACAAGTCAGCAGATTGGGATGAGATGCGGTGTTTCTTTGCTTCTTATCCTTGGCAGCCTGTTTGTTTTTCTTCCGATGATCCTTCTGCGTGCGCGGATGCTGTGACAGATGTGCTTCGTACCGCCATGGAATATTTCATCCCATTTTCGGACGTGCCTCTGTCTAGCAAAGCTCGGCCCTGGTTTGGGCCTGAATGTGGACACGCCGAAGCGCAAAAGCATCAGGCATACCTGGCTTGGGTCGATGCTCGAAACCGTAAGTTGAGGGACGTTCGTCTGAGGAAGAAGGCATACAATAGGGCTGCTAAGTCCTGCAAAAAGGTTATGCGGAGGGCTCGCTTTGACCACATTAGTCGAATAGGAAACAAGCTTGCTTCTTACCCTGCGGGTAGTAAGGCATTCTGGTCCCTTGCTAAATCAGTTGAAGCGAACTTCTGCCGCCCCTCACTGCCTCCGTTGCTGAAACCCAATGGTTCACTGGCCCATACCGCGGTGGAGAAAGCAAATTTATTTGCATCTCAATTTGCTGAGTCTTCGCGTCTAGACCCCGGTAGTGCGAGACCTCCAACTTTGCCAAACTGTGACACTGTAATGAGTGAAATACCCATCCGGCAAAAGGAGGTCCTCAAAGTTCTCCGCAGTCTAGATGTGAACAAAGCCAGTGGCCCTGATGGTATTCCGGCCATTGTATTGAGAACTTGTGCGCCTGAGCTGTCGCCTGTGCTGACTCGCCTCTTTCGTCTATCTCTGAAGACAGGTCAAGTGCCCAAATCTAGGAAGCTTGCTAACGTGCAACCTGTACCCAAGAAGGGCAGCCGTGCCGACCCTGCCAACTACAGGCCAATTTCGATCACGTCTATACTCTGTAAGAGTATGGAACGTGTTCTAAATAACAGGCTCCTGGCCTACCTGGAAGCAAATGACTTACTCAGTGACCGCCAGTACGGCTTTCGCCGAAACCGGTCTACTGGGGACCTTCTAGCGTACGTCACACACATCTGGAGTGAGGTCATGGAGAAGCACGGGGAGGCGTTGGCTGTCTCCTTGGACATTTCCAAAGCTTTTGATAGGGTCTGGCACGAGAGCCTTATTGGCAAGCTTCCATCTTACGGCCTGCCTGCTGATTTCTGCACGTGGATATCAGATTTCTTGAGGAATCGGTCGATACGAGTTGTCGTTGATGGCTGCTCGTCAGACCAAATGGCTATCAATGCCGGTATTCCTCAGGGGTCTGTGCTCTCTGCGACACTCTTCCTACTGCATATCAACGATCTGCTTAAGCCCGGGATCTTTGGGTACGCAGATGACAGTACAGTCGTGGAGAGCTACACGTCCGATGCAAGAACCAGCGGGCCATCGAGTTATACAGAGAGGCTATGGTTGAACGGCTCAACTTGAGTCTGCAGGCGGTATCCGACTGGGGTGATGCTAACCTGGTCAAGTTTAATGCCACAAAGACTCAGGGCTGTCTGTTTTCGGCCAAAAAGAGACCCTTTCAATTGTCTCCCGCTTTCCGTGGTGTCTCCGTTCCGGTAACTGACAGCTTGGAACTATTAGGCGTTTCACTCTCATCTTCTCTTAACTTTGGCTCTTACATAGAGTCCAAAGCCCAATTAGCCTCCAAAAAACTTGGTGTTCTCTCTAAGGTGAGACGGTATTTCACACCTGAGCAACTGCTTAGTCTTTATAAAACACAAGTCAGGTCTTGCATGGAATACTGCTCTCACCTTTGGGATGGCTCTGCCAAATATCAACTGGAGGCTCTGGAGTCGATTGAGAGGCGAGCCAGGAGGCTGATTGACAACGACACCTTGACTAAGACGCAGCTGCAAAGTCTTGAGCATCGTCGCAAGGTAGCGTGTTTGTCGGTCTTTTACCGGATACACTTCGGAGAGTGCGCCCAGGAGTTGCACAATCTGGTCCCCCCTGCCCCTTTCTTCTATCTTACGGCTAGACGGACGCGACCAAAGCGCCACCCTTTTATGGTGGACATTCCGCGCGTTAGAACCAAGCGTTTCGAATCCTCATTCCTCATACGAACAGCCGGAATGTGGAATGCTTTGCCTGGGTCTGTCTTCCCGTTAAAGTACAACGTGAGTGTCTTCAAATCCCGAGTAAATAGGTATCTTCTAGGTAAGCGTGCTACACCCTAGACCGCACATCTGCTTAACATCAGGCAGTGTGTAGTCAAACGCGAACCTATCTGAAATAAAAAAAAAAAAAAAAAAAAAAAAAAGTGCTCGTTACAAGTTTATCAGCTTACTTAACGTTTTTGCAGGATTCTGTTAAGCACTCAAGTAGATACTTCAGGCTAAGTACATTTTCTTTTTTAGTTTTTTTTCTAAACATGTCGCTTGTTATCGTTTTATTTTAAGTAGGTTGGTATTGTTTGAAGCCGTGGTGGTCTAGTGGTAGTGACACCCGCCTTACAATCGTGAGGTCGTGGGTTCAAATCCCGGTCCCGTATCAATGAGTTCTTTAGAATTTATGTATGGAATTTAACACCGCTGGCTTTTCGGTGAAGGAAAACATCGTGTGGCAGCCTGCATATGTCAGTAAAAGAAATTCGTTGGCGTATGTGAATCCACCTACCCGCACTGGGCCAGCGTGGTGGATATGGCCCAAACACCCTTCGTGGGTAGGCCTACGTCCTGCAGTGGACTATTAAAAAAGCTGATACAGTACAGTACAGTATTGTTTGGTAGAGACTAAATACAGCTTGGCTGAGACGATATTAATGATAATTATGTAGGAAAGTGTTGTGGATGGTGAATGTCCCTCTTTAGATTTGTACCTGCCCATGAGTGCGAGCCTTTATTACTCTATGATTGTATACTCTGTGGTCTTATTATAAAAGCTCTGACGTTTTGTCGTTTCGTTTTTTTTCTCCTGTGACCTGTGACCGTGCTCGTATTAAGTTATAATTTATTGATAGCGAGTTAATTAAATAGTATGTGCCATCTTGTATCACAATATTGTGGTTAATAAACTTAATCTTCTTTCATCAGTCGTTTTAGCCAACCCTGGGTCCCCTAAACCCATCGGTTCATAATGATTCGGTTCACAATTGGCGAAATTATCGATGAACATGCACAAAAAATACGAAAATAGAACCTCCTCCTTTTTGGAAGTCGGCAGAAATGTAACCTGTAGAGAATCCAGACTTAAAAGCAAAGATAAAACTGCTCACTTCGCTAACTCTGTTAATATAGGTAGTAATTTTGTTACTATGTTTTTAAAATATTTTTTTTTATTTACTGTAAAATCTGCTGTATTTTTTTCTTGAATATATTTTATTTTTAATTTCAAGTAGCTTTCACCGTAATTTCAATTTCTCAACCTGGAAACACTGGTTACAGAACTTATAAATATAAACAATTGTTGCTCACTGCACTGTGCAGTGACTTCTTTGCTTTAATGATCCGTAAATACCGTGAAGCCGTGAACTTTATAGTTCCGTGTTTTGATTTGTGTTTAACAGGCGTCAGGCGAGTGGGGAGACTTCGCCTTCAAAAATTAGATTTATTTTAATAATTAATTAACTTTAAATAAATAACTCTAGTTATGTGAGAGACAAATCTTTATTTCTATGTCTAACCAAGCCCTCAATATCAAGCGACTAACTTTTGCGCGTTTTAAGACTGAACAACGCCATCTATCGATTGTTACAAGAACTACCTCGCTTAGCGCTTGAACGCCTTGAACCAAGGCATTTTTGTATGAAAACACAAAACTTGCGCTTCAAGGGAAACCTGTTTCCAATTTTATTTCATTTTAATGTCATGATTTGTATTTTAAATACCTTTTTGTTGTTCTAAAACTTTTGAAATGTAAAGATAATCGGTACCCATAATAGTTTCCACACAAACTTTTTTTACTAACAAAGATAAATTAAATTAAATATTGATTCCTAGCCGAATACAGAGTTGTTAATCCAGCCTTACAAGTAAATTGAGACTATAGTTGTTTCCGTATGGCTCAATGGTATGGTTTTGTGCAGCGCCCCTGGCGGAAACAACAAAGAACTAACCAAAATGTATGGAGCCACACGTGAACGCGAAAGTTTAAGCACGTAAAACCTGGACTAAGGGCTCTTTTTCAAGATTTGTGAGTAAAATCTATTTTTTTTAATTAAGATATTTAGTTGTACGTTGTATGTGATTGATTTATCTATCGGTTCCTAAATTGAACTTCTGTGGACAGGGCGTCGCCGACCCCCGGCAGCGCCTGTGTGCGAAACCCATGAAGCGCCTCGTATTTTTAAGAATCTTCATGTTTCACTTTTTTTATTATTTGTTAATTTTGACCGATAGAAAAATATAGTCTATCTCTTGTCATTGCTTTTAAATATGGCGGCATGATGGCGGCCTTGATCAAAAATCAAATTAGAAAATATGACGATTCATTCATATTTAAGCTATCAATGCCGTTGTTTTACTCTACGCATTTATTTATCATATTTTTATGCATTTTTTGAGCTACTGTACTCAGTCTGGTCCCACTTTGTTGATCTTTCATAGCTCGTTGAGCGCAGGTAATTTTTGAAAAAACGTCGTCAAAAATGTATATTGTCTCAAATATATTTATTTATCCTAACAAATACTTACAAAATTAATTTTGAAAATATCGGAGTGCTCATTTTTGTTTTAACTAATGTAATAGAATCCATCTAATCAAGCATGCGACCACGAAAAGCCACGAAAAGAACTTTTTTCGACGTGTGAAAAAGTGACAAATATACATATACTTTGCCATAACGCTGTCTCGTTCTGACACTACGAAACAAATATTTTATTAAAATTATTAATTTTTATTAAAATACATAATTATAGCTTGTAGCTAACTTCACATCCGCCAACTTGTGTGGCGCGGCCTATACCCGCTTTCTCGAGATGTAACGAGTGCTGTGGTTAGATTTTTTTGATTATTATTTTACCAGCCTCCATACATTTGTGGACGTGTCCTTTCCTAGCAAAGAAGCTTAACTACTATCCAATACTTATTTTATTGTACACATAAATCCCTCAGTGTATCAATATCATTAATACATTACGCCCGTGCTCTGTACCTACAAGGCTTTTCACTTCGCTTACTGGCGCGCTCCAATGTCTTACATAGAGAGGTACATAAGTAGGTATAATTATATATAAGTTGTGGAGAGACGCCGTCGTGGTTTCAGAACATGTTACAGTGCCACCAACTTACGAGTATCTGACCCAGTTGAGTGGCCGAAAGAGAACCTAACGGCGCCATTTTGAAACGTCAAAATATTGTCAACGTTTTCTATACATTTTCTACGATTTTATACGACAGTAGAGACGCCGCCACCGGGGTAGATAAGTTGGTAGCATTCTTCTTCTTAGTTTTGGCGTCGCATTATTGTGCATTTGCCAGTGTCAAGTAATAAGTTTTAATAATTTTTGATAATATTTATCAAAATAGTCACTGTTGTAGTTTTGTCATAGTCCAATAAAGTCGCGGTCAAGTCCAATCATAATCCAAGTCATACCTCAGTAAAGCAGTGGAGACTTTACTAGAGGCGTCTATGGAGTTTTGGTAACAACACGGAACAACATGATACGTCACATTATATCACTTGCGCGTAAATCAGCTCATAATCAACGAAATACCACCATTTTTCACTAATTATCACTAATAAAAACACAAGTTTAACAAAATAATACAATGAGGCGACATGATTTTTCCGCGTTCCCGCCAAAAACCTTCGTTGGTAGCATTGTGGATAATTATTTTTCCTTCATTTTGTATAATTTGGCGTCACATGGTCTATGCATTTGCCAGTGTCTTAACTATCGTATAGGTACTTTTTTATGTACCTGTAGAACCAAGACTAAAATTGTAAAGAAGCTTTCAAAAGACTAGAAAGCCGTAATATTGTTTTAAAGCTTTCCGATTGCCCTAAAAAATTCCATGAAGAAAACTAGCAACAAAAAGAACCAAAACAAACAATTTTATTGACGTGACATCTAAGAAACACTATGAATAGATAGGTAGTCTAATAGACACATACGTTAACACTGATATGGTAGACTCGTGGATACTTTGCTTTATTACTCGTTAAATATACTGCAACAGCTTTTGGCTCAATAATGCACGCATGAAATCACAATATAGCTGCTAGACTTGTTATTCTATTTTGCGGGGACTGTCAGGGACGTCAGCCCAAACTAAAAAATGAATTCTGAAAAAATCCTATGTTATATTCAAAGTAATGAAAATTCAAGATTTTAGCAAATTCGACCTTATGAGCCCTGAAGCGAAATGTTATACAGTAGAACTACCGGTTCAATTACCATTACTTTTAACGTAGGACTACCGGGACAATTTTGTACCGTTAGTACTACCAGTAGAACTTACGGGAACGACCCAGTCCGACTCGCACCAGGCCGATTTTAGAAGTAGGGTAAAAACACCTTATTATTATCGCCGGCAGCTCTCTATCTACCTATTATAGGTTTCGTCCCACTGCAGGGACGTGTCAATGACCCTGACACGAGTAGCTATCCAGAGATCAATCCCGCTAAGACCACATCACCGACATGGCATTGGAGTAAAGTCGAGTCGTCTACATGGTCGACGTACCACCTGCTCGTACTATGCGATTCGCTTCTTCCTTCATAATGCGGACCGCCAGGAATTGGAATGCCCTGCCTCCGTCATTGTAATATTTTCAATTCAAGAGCGAATAGGTATCTTCTAGGTCTACATACTTCATCTTCGGCTACAACTTCGGTTTCCATCAGACGAGTTGGTTGTAAAATGTACGATACTGCTAGGTATTTTTTTTCTCGAATTTCACTTTGGCCTCATATTAAAGTTGTTAACAAAAATTAAAACACCACGCGGGTAAAGCCGCGGGCGTAAGCTAGTACGCCTTGTTGCTAGAACTTGGTGCATATTTTAAAAACCTACACGTTACCCATGTCTCCGCAAAATCAAATTTGACTTTGACTTTAGGTATGTTACATCCTACAAGTATTATAAACGCGAAAGTTTGTGAGTTTGTGAGGATGTATGGATGTTTGTTACTCTTTCACGCAAAAACTACTGAACGGATGGAGATGAAACTTTGCAATAATATAGCTTATTTATCAGAATAACATATAGGCTATAAATTATAATGATATTGCGTAAATGTTCCATAATACAACGATAAGTGTTAAGTAGGAAAAAATCAGCGAGCTATTCTAGAGTGCGCTTTAAGAAATGTCAAGTTAATGTTAACTTTATCATGCGGGCGAAGCCGCGGGTAAAAACTAGTAAGTAATAGGTATATATAGGTAAGGTAAGTTTGATATATTATAATACTAGTTTTTACCCGCGGCTTCGCCCGCATACGCAATATATCATTATAATTTATAGCCTATGTGTTATTCTGATATATAAGCTATATTATTGCAAAGTTTCATCTCAATCCGTTCAGTAGTTTTTGCGTGAAAGAGTAACAAACATCCATACATCCATCCATCCATCCTCACAAACTTTCACGTTTATAATATTAGTAGGATGTGTTATTCTGATATATAAGCTATTTTATTGCAAAGTTTCATCTCAATCCGTTCAGTAGTTTTTGCGTGAAAGAGTAACAAACATCCATTACATCCTCACAAACTTTCACGTTTATAATATTAGTAGGATTTGTTATGACTACGAAATTACGACGTTTTTATGGGTTTAGCATTAGCCATTAGTGCGTAATACCGATAAAATTACTTCATGGCGAGTGGGGAGACATCGCCCTTAAAAATAAGTACTTTAGGGCTATTTTCCATAGTAGAGTCTAGTCCAGTACATGAGAAATACATATAAGTTAGCTCGATAGGTTCTCACAGAGAGACCGACAATATCAAGTGAATTCACCGATTGTGCGTTTTAAGACTGGATAACGCCATCTATCGAAGTTCACAAGAACTAAGGTCCTCGTCAAGCACGTCGAGCGCTTTGATCTGGGGCTCTACTTCGAACTACTGTGGACCAAGGAAGTTACATACGAGCAGGCACGTATCCAGGGGGGGGGACATAGGGGACCGGTCCCCCCCCGAAATTTTTGAACATACACTAGATAAAATTGATTATTTGGCTACAAGGTAACAATTTGTTGAATGCTGTTGCTATGTAGACGACCCTAAAAATGAAAGTGACTCATAAACCGACCCTTCGGCTATTGTTCTCCGAATCCTCAGAATTCTCTCTAAGCAAAAAAGCACATCTGTACTCTCCGGGGTTTCTTTCTGTAAAAATCAGATGTTACACACTTGTGCAGTTATTTTGGAGTCTCAGTCGTTTCACGAATTATTGAAACTAGTGACAAAAAACCCGGAGAAGTGCGAGTGAAGGATGGGCCGACTCGCCAACCGCGGGGTTTACTCCGATTTTTTCTTTTTAAATACTACGAGTATAAATCTATTATTTTTCCAAACATGATGAGTGACGAAATATGAAGATTTTTACGGCTCTACCGATTATCGAGCGGCTCTAACTTTTTTTTCACGACAACAGAGAAATTTGTTTTTATCACCCTTTTATATTAGTTTTACCTGTATGTTTGCTTGCTTGTAACCAACCCCTTTGAACTCTATTTTACCCAACTTTGAGCGATCAGATTAACTTTAAACTTTGCACACTTATCAAAGATATGATGATTATGCATTTATTCTATTACTAAAAAGTGAAAAATAAATCAAGTTTCAAAAATACTAAAAAACACGCTCTCATAGCATATTATATCAAACCAAAAAAGTGTAAAATAATTTTCAATATAGGCAGAAAAAATAATAAACGAAAAATATTAATACTATTGTAAAAAAGCGTGGGGTGCTCGATTTACGAAAAATTAGGACACAAAGCGCCGCTTATTTTACAATAATTACCTATCTATTAATATTTTTTTCTGCTTATATTGAAAATTATTGCGTGTTTTTTAGTTTTTTTAACTATATTTATTTTTTCACTATTGCAAGAATTTATGAATTTACGTAGTAGTAACAAGCCGTGGTGGTCAAGAGGTAGTGACACCCGTCTTACTTCGTAAGGCCGTGGGTTCAAATCCCCGGTCCCGTACCAATGAGTTCTTGGGAATTTATATACCTATACGGAATTTCACACCGGCTTTTCGGTGAAGGAAAACATCGCGAGGCAACCTGCGTCCGTAGGAGAAATTCGCTGGCGTATGTGAATCCACAAACCCGCACTGGGCCAGCGTGGTGGATATGGCCCAATCCATTGATTTAATCAAAATAGCGGAAGATAGGGCACGTCCTTTTATTCGTCAACTAAATTATAGGCATGATGCACAGCCACATGCACGAACACTCACACAGCTGTAATCCCATTCTACGTTGAAAACTACTGAACGACAGAGACAAACCGATTTGTTTCGACAGTAGGGCGAGCGAGACAACTGTCGACCGTCACCGGAATACTTCGGATCGAGTCGTGTTCTTGAGAGCAATTAGGCGACGGGGACCTAATTTAAGCGGTCCACGCGCTAGAGGCGAGTCACCTATCTTCCGCTATTTTGATTAAATCAATGGGCCCAATCACCCTTCGCGGGTAGGCCTACATCCTGCAGGAATATTAAAAAAAAGCAGATGCAGTATGAATTTACGTATGGCTTGTGTCAGTCAGCGCGCGAAATTCAATTTTAGGTTAATAATTCAATAATTTATTAATGCACTTTAATGTACAAAGATAAAGTACAATTTTTTATTATTTAAAAACCTATCCATTTAAATGAGTTTTTGTAAACTTACAACAAGAATTAGACATAGACAGTATTTTTTTTTGGAAACTGCAATGTGTAAATACCAAAAAGGCAAAATATGTGAATTTCACACGTTGACCTAGTCTCCTAGAGCAAACTCCCTAACGCTCTGTAACGTTTTTTCACAGTACGTATCTAATAAATTCAATTACTAACAGCTGCAAAGGAGCATAAGTAGATCTAGTTTTAATTTCAACTCTACAGCTTCGCGTTTTGATTCGGTATTTCTAGTAAGAACACCTAAAATATGGAACTCTTAGTCAATTAACAATCTGGGAATCTAAACAAGTAGGTAACATCTAGGTACCTAAATGTGTTACACCCTGAACCGCGTCTCTGCTTCAGATCAGACCGAATGTGGTCAAAAACAGACCTTTCTAGACTTGAAAAGAAACACAAACGAAAAATCCATCTTTTTATGATTTGGCTTGCCTTTAGTAAAATATTTTTGATTAAGTATGAGATAATAATAATATCTACCTAGTAATATTGTAGTTAGGTGTCTTTTTAGATAATTTTCTAACAAACATCTGTCCATTGCTACATGAAAGAGTAACAAACAAACACACTTTCGGATGTATTAAATCTGAAAAATCAAAATATTTTAAAATTCATTTCACTGTTGTTGTTATTGGTACTTATAGTAAGATTATTGTAGAAAACATAGTTCCAAAAAGTGCTAAGTTCTAATTAGATCCTAATTAGATCACCTATCCTTAGGCTGTCCACCTAAAAGCGAGTTTCGACTCGCACTTGGCGGTTTTTTTTTTTTGTAAATGGTCCCCCCCCGAAACTCAAAGCTGGATACGTGCCTGCATACGAGAGTAACCTCCTTGCTGTGGACGTATATATATTATATGGAACTTTGAGAGATTTTATGGAAAATCTCAACGTTGTCTATGGAAGTTGTGAATAATTCATACAAGTTTCGTATACCTACGACCAAGCCGTGCGAAGTTGAAAAATCATGCGCCAGTAGTGATTCTGTATGAAAATGTGTGCGTAAAGCCGGAAACATACTATCGGACGCGGTGACGGTGACAGACGCGACTGACAGCCGCGACTTAGCAATGTGCACAGTCTTAAAACATCCGGTGTGCTAGATCACTCTCGGACGTCCGAACGCTCAAGGTCGTCCGAAGGTGACGTCCGATAGTGTGCACGGCTCAGTGTACTTTCATAGTATCATTCGGCCTATAGTAGTGTAAGGGGATGCTTCTGCTTCCCCTAATTTAGTTAGTAGTTGATCGTGGGCGTATTATAAACTGATATCACAGACTGCACTTTTAATCCAATAGTTATTAATATTAAAAGATACGATCGCGCGCCATTGCGCATTCCCTGTTCAAACTGAAGCGTCGCTATGTGTTGTGCAGCGCGTCCGTCGCGCGTTAGTGTTGTACCGCTGTCACTCGATTTGGCGAGTCGAGTGTGCGGCTAACAGTAGGTACCTACAGGTTAATCAGATGGGTCTGTCTATTTGTAGTTTACTCTGGCTCCTTCAAATGGATAAAAAACTTGGGGTAGGTAGATTTCAAAACTACACCAGATGTGACCAGAAAATATTCGTCCGAAACATGTAACACTTACCAAACTTTATACGAAAATCTGTTATTCTGACCCAAAACTGAATAAATTCATTTTCTTTCTCTACTTCACAACTGGCGTACCTATACTGAACGTAGTGAAAATCTCGTTGGGGCATTATTTTTGACTTCCGTACGGCTCGGTCGTACACGAAACTTGTAGGAAAAAAGCTAGGACGTACAGTGCGACATAAAAGACTTAAAAATAAATGAAGTCGCCATCGCCATCGCTTTTTTTTTTTATTAGCATATTTTTAACATATTGACTGTTTTCCTGATCACATTCCACAAAATAACACAAAACGAGAAAAAATCTAGGATATTAATGATGGACTGCTCAGGTTGTGGTTCCAGCAAAAGTGATAATTTAGTTCCCGAATAATTAATATCATCTTTTTGTGTCGCACTGCGCAACTTTACAGATTCTCCATTTATTCAATCTGTCATTGTTCCTTATACTCTATAAAATTTAACTTGATCTCTGCGACAGTTACATATTGACATTTTTAGAGTTGAGATAGTGGTGGAAAAAATCGATTTTCAAACAATGTTGTAATGAAATCGAATGAGTAGTTGAAGGTGAGAAATTGGATTTTATTTACTTACTATTATTTAAGATCAAGTATGTACACATGTAAATAATGTTGTGATATTAATTAAATACTCATAATAATGTAACGATATGTTATGTAATAATGTAACGTATTTATCGACGTTTTTCACTATTATCGATGTTAATGTAACATATAATTGGGTTTAATTTAACTACACATGTAAAAAATGTTCTGATATTAAAATATACCATAAAATTAATGATAAATTAAGTTTTATTTAAAATATCGTTAGTATAAACTATCGATATTTTAAATAAAACTCTATCTAAAACTCTGTGGTCACGATCATTCGTCGCCCATCTCTAGTCGACATGCCCATAAAGTATGACATTGACAGGTACTGCCTGTACTATTAAGACATTTAGGACTTCATAGGCGTGATTTTTCTGACAGCTGTCGCAGAGATCAAGTTAAATTTTATAGAGTATAGACCTACGTCCGAAACTACGGGACCTATCGCGCAATAAAACATGGATGCTCAAATCGCGAAAGCTTAAAAATAACATACAATAGGTACCTACGTCCGAAACTCAAAAATAATACCCCTGGTTGTATTTTTATTTTCCATTAACAATGTTGCCGTTGGGAATGAAAAATGCGCTACTCTATTACAAAATAGATAAAATATCTCAACGTAGAAGTAGGTATAGTTTTAGCTCTAAGCCTTATTATCCCGCATATTGTTGCATTGTGAGACACGTTTTAGTCTAGGTAGTCTTTACTAATATTGTAAATCCGAAAAGTTTGTTTTGTTGATTTGTTCCTCTTTCACGCAGCAACGGAGCAACGGATTGACTTGATTTTTGGCATAGACATAGTATGAAAGTCGGACGTGACATAGGCTTATTTTATCCCGGAAATAAGTTCCCATGGGATAGCACAAAAATTTTAATATTACGCGGGCGGAGCTGCAAGCAAAAGCTAGTATTTAATAAATGAAATAAAATAAGCGACTTAAGTTTTTGGTTCGTCTGTTTTGTGAATATATAGGTAGGTACTTTAGAATCATCATCATCATCATTATCAGCCGTAGGATGCCCACTGCCGGACATAAGCCTCCCCCATGGATTTCCAATAAGGCCGGTTGGAAACTGCCTGCATCCAGCGCGTTCCTACGGTCTTAATAATATCGTCGGCCTTTGCCAGTGTTAATTTATTGTCTTATTGTACAAATTTTAGTGATTGATACACTAGAATTTGTGCAATAAGAGAACCGTGGTGGCGTTACGGTTGAACTAACAATAAGATTTTAAGGGGGCGCCTAATGCCAAAATCAAGCGAAAGGTGTATTTTTAAAGACGTGGTGTAAAGATAACGAACATAAATATCCAGATTAAAAAATACTATAGGAAAGGAAAAAACCTATAGTAGCAGAGTAATTGCGTAGAACTTTCGAAAATAATATAGTTACTTTAGAAAAAATTAAAACTTCACATCATATAATAAGACTTTTTTTTCAAATGCTCGAAATTATCAACATTATTTTTGACAAATTACGTAGCCAGACTAATTTTCTAGTAGAGTAATCAATTACTTTTTTTAATATATGCTTAAATTTTGAATAAATAAATAAAATGTCACCTGAAACGGTAAGCTGGCGCTCGAAGCCAAAATCATCGTGAACTGTGTCATGCTATTTTCGACTCTAAACAAAGCAGCATAGATGATAGCGGGCAATGCAAGAAGCGCGGCTGAAATCTGTTTTTTTCATAGCATTAGGCGCACTCTTAATCAGCAGCCAAGGTACCCACTACTTGGTAGACGCGAGTACTGATGAAAATCGAATTGGTGTCTACCAATTAGTATCAAACACTTTTAGTTTTTTTTTTTTTTTTTTTTTTTTTTTTTTTAACACTTTTAGTTGTAGGTACTAGTAATGACAGAGCAGTGTTGTCAACGTAACAAAATTAGTAAAATGACACACGGGCGACCTCACCTACGACGCTTCTATTTTTGCACAAACTCTGGCTTGAACTCCACGACTCGTTATTCCAGAATTTTCATTTTATTCATTTGCTTCGCTACTAGCGAATAAGCTCACCCAGTGAAGCGTAATACGAGAATGAACGTAGTGAAAATCCATTTTCTTGCCTTGTTCCATTTTTATTTTCCATTAGCAATGTTGCCGTTGGGAACTAAATGCGCTCTATTTTTCAATATACATAAAGTATCTCAACAAGGTAAATTTTAGCTCGAAACAAACTTGAGCAATATAAGAACTTTTATGTCCGGTGAATCAATAAATGATTTAGTATTTTCTATTTTGTAATAAAATAAGAATAAGAATAAATTTATTTTCGTGACCACAATGTTGTTCCTTAAGCTAATATTACTTAAATAAACTAGATTAATTATTACTTAAGATATTTAATTACATGCAATAATTAAATTCTATTATTAATTAAATAAAATCAAAATCAAATCGAGTTAAGTACATATTTTAGGGTACATTATAGTTTACGCATTTATATAAACACTTACAAGTTTTTGCATTTATTTAAACACTTATATTCATCACATAAATATTAGAAGATCACAAACAAAAGCTCTAGCTCCCGCGGTAGGATACCCTGAGTTTGCGGGAGCTAGTACTCTTCCGGGATGCTGCTAAATTAAAATAGATTAAGAGCGAGTTCTGTGTGTGCTTGAATGATTATATCAATGTATTCTATACAAACCAATTGATAAACAACGAGAGATTAAGTATATTTGGTATATATATGACTACGGATATGATTATAATGATGAAAGTACAAAGAGATTCAACACTTGTAAGCAACGTCGCGTAGCACCATTCTCGAGAGAGTTGGGCTCACGACGATGCTTACATTCGCGTTCAAAGAGAGCCTGAAGCTAGCATATTAGATTGGATATATTTTTTTTTAATGGCGTGTTGTGCATTTCCCAGTGTCAATTTTATCATTCCCTAGCTTACCACCCAGGGTATTGCGGCGTTTCGCCCCGCAAGCGGTTCGGCCCGCGGGGCGAATCGCCCAAGACTCTTTTTGAAGGTCCCCATTCGCCCCGCTCCAAACAATGCGGGGCGAAATACTCGAACACGGCTTCACCCGTATTATTCCAGAATGAACATTTTGTTTTTCTGCATGACAACGAGCCAATACTGAAGGTAATTCAAAACTGAAACTCCTGCTTTCGAAGCATTTTTATTTTCCACTAGCTTCGCCCCACGGTGTTACCCGCGTTAAATTGGTCGCACCAACTCAGAAACCTTATTTGGCTCATGCACAACAACTTTGCTAAAGAACACCACATGATCAAATGCATAGTTTACGATTCTATTAAGGACATACAGACAAACATTCATTTCTACACAAAGTAGAAAAAAAGTCAGGATAAAGGTAAATAAGGCGGTTATTATATCGTTAAAAGCGATTTCTTCCAGGCAACCTCTAATTTTACCCCGAATTTAGCCCCTAATTTATTCAGTGTTATTTACGGCCAATGACCAGAAATGGTTTTTTGACCGACGAACCACCTTACACCACCACCACCACTATACATAATATATATATATATATACATATTGTGGTCCGATTTCAATATTTTTTTAATTTTTTTTAAATTTAACGAATGCGGTTGAGCCATTATTGATAAATTAATTTAATATTCGCGAATTCTATGTACACGGGTGAAGTCGGTCATGCTAATTTTTGCAAAAAATAATCTTGTTCATGCACAAATTAATTATATCTCGATGCCTAGACCTACCAAAAAAGACAAAAAGCCGTGGTGGTCTAGAGGTCGTGGTGACACCCGCCTTACAATCGTGAGGTCGTGGGTTCAAATCCCGATCCCGTACCAATGAGTTCTTTGGAATTTATGTACGGAATATCACACCACTGGCTTTTCGGTGAAGGAAAACATCGTGAGGCAACCTGCATATGTCCGTATAAAAAATTCGATGGCATATGTGAATCCACCAACCCGCACTGGGCCAGCGTGGTGAAAATGGCCCAATCACCCTTAATGGGTAGGCCTACGTCCTGCAGTGACTATTAAAAAGGCAGACCTACCAAATGTTCAAACTTCAATCAGTCACCCCTTCTAATTTCCAAGCGGATTTTTGTTTTTCCCAACAAAACACGGATGTGATCTTAATTAAAGATGTGTCGCCGTGTCGTCTGCCCAGTGAGCCGGAAGGCGAAGGGTTAAGTTTGTATAAACTTAGACAGATTCGAAGTACAATAATTTAATGTGTTTTTAATTTAATGTATTTAGTAGTCCTCTAGTAATGCCTTAGTTTTAAGAAATATTGTACAAATCATATTAAAAAAGTAATGCATATCTTAAAGAGCACAGGCCCCGGTGTCTGTGGAGAATAAAATCAATATAAAAAAAAATGAATTTTGTGCGCTGACCGAGAGCTTACGCCTTAATTAAAGTGTCGCCATGTCGTCTGCCCAGTGAGCCGTAAGGCGAAGGGTAAGTCCGCCTTAATTCGCTTCCTTCCGGTCGGTTTGTGGCGGACTTGGACAGATTTGTCAAGAATTGGACAGATTTGAAGTAATCACGCTTGTGGTGATTTATTCTTTCGTTTTATTTCGTAAATTGGATCGAGATTTTGTCTGAAGAAAATAACAGTAGATGACTGCCACAATATAGTCCGAATCGGGCATCTTGACGGATGTGATGTTAGGTACAAGCTGCACAAAAGCCAATCCTGACTGAAGCTCACAATCATACTTAAGTATATGAAGTATTCACTATTTTTTTTTTAATTTTGCGCATTGTTCATCGCGCATCTAAATAAGTTTACGTAAACATCAAATGAGTAGGTATTTAGTTGACTATTAAAGGCAAAAAACCCAAGAAAAATAATTTCGCGCGCTGATCGAGACAAGCCTTAACAGCTACGCGAGCATTGGTTTCGCGCACCTTGTAGCTAACTTTACAGCCGCCAGGAAGTTTGATTCAGCCTAGGTATAGCGGTGGTTAGTAACGTAAACGAGCGTTGGTAACCCTGACTTCTGGTCCTTGGAGCTACTTTAAACTTTGACAATCAACAATATCTACTTATATTAACTTAAGGCGCTACCCAAAGACAAAAATCCGTAAAAACGTCATGTTTTTCGTCTCACAGATAGGCGTAACTGTTACTGATACAAACTTGGAAAAAATACAAAACACGCAATAATAGTTCACAAAAGAGGCTTTTCCAATAATATTGCAAAAAAATTATCTGGAACCTTGAAAAAAAGCTTTACGAAAAAATCTTTCGTTTCGCATTTCTCAATATTTAGATCGATAACTACTATATTTTTTGTACTTAATCATAAAATAGGAAATTAACTAAACTAAAGACATATCTATATATTTTATTGCAAACACGGCTTCATTTTTTTTAAACGAACTAAAACTGCGAAAAATTATCGAATTCTCATCTCGAGTTTCGTCTAAAAACAAACGACACGATTTTAGACTATTTGTATACTGGAAGACATTATTGTAAAATACCTAAAAGTTTACTGTTGGAGCGTCTTAATTAGTTTCATTCACCAAATTCTTACGGACTTTCACATCAGTGCCACGTACTTGCGTTAAAATTATTTTCACAAAAATAACAGAACCAATCATGTTTATATACGAGCACATTCCAGTTTTCAAAAGTCATTAATTTTCTGTAAACCCCATTTCACAAAAGTTTTTCGTATCTGGATGTTTTCTCATTAAGTTATATTTTATATTTGTAGTTTACTTTATAGCTGCGCCATGTTGCCGTCTAGACACTGTGGTCCAGGCTATCAGAAAACCTAACGTCTAAATAGTATAGACCGCCCAAGTAGCACAAATAGTGGCAAATAGCTCGTATATTATATCTACTTGCAGACTTGGGTGAAATTTGCAACCATTATGAAGTTCTATATAGGTGGAGAGAACCCTTATGCAACCATTATAGAACCAAGTGGCGAAAAATTGCAGCTTATTTTTAGTTCCAAATGGAATCTATAGCAGTTCTCAAGATCACCATGAGTGGCAATTAGAACTATGAGTGTAAAATGTGCGCAGTGAACGATTCATTGAACAATAGTGCGTTCGTTCATTCAACGCGCTCGGTCATTGAGCGATAAATGAGACGTCAAAGTTATTCAGAGTAGCGACAGTCCGCGATAGCTGTAAAATTGTATTTTGTGTTACGGGCGGTATTTTGATTGAGATTGGCGCGGCCATAGTGCATATTATACTTCTGTTTGTGTTTGGTGACACTTAATACATAATATTGTATTTGCTTCCCTGCATTGAAATATCACAAAAGTCATTGCGATTGTTTTGTTACTGTGAAACTATACATTGTTTTCTTTGTAAATTTCAACGGGCCTTCGATTTGATCAAGACTTATTAAAAATACTGTGCTAAGTTAATAAACGAAATAACACTATTGAAAAGTAAAACTGTTAAAAACCTGATATAATAGTTTTAGGTTAATTATGATGTTAAAGTACATCAATCATAACTATCAAAACTCTGTGTTTACGCATCAGTGTGATAAAAATCATGTTCAAAACAAAACATTTTCAAGGTCTCCATTTTCTAAACATGGCGACGTAAAGAAATCTTATAGTTCTTAATATCACTAATATATGCTCTATTTGCACCTACAAGATGTAAAAATCACTTATTTATATCTTGCGAGTGGCAAAGCAGTGGATCTTATTACCAATAGTAATTATTTTATCTTTTGTAGATCTCCCAGTGCCTGTGGATTAGGGGTCCCAAAATTGATAAAAATGTTTTACGTTTTTCCATGTTATGGAATTCATTTTTATAAAGGTCCTGATGTTTTAGTACTTTGATAGGCCTATGCCTAAGTGAGCGTAAGACAACAGCTTAAACAATATATATACACATATGCGTTATTATAGTAGCAATAGTTATAATAATAATATAATACCTAATTTTGAAACTGTTAGATCTTTAGTGGTTTCAAATAAGTTGAAATTGCTGCTTTTGGTATTCCAGAACCCCTATAGAAACTTAGTTACGCGTTGAAGTGGCGTGGCAGAGTACACTAGTCTTAAAGCTGCAAATATAACAAGTTTCAAAAGAGCTGCAAAATGATACCTTTAGCTACTACAAGAGATATATTCCTCTATTGTATTACTTATTTGGAACTAAAAGTGCCAAATAAGAGTACGATAGCGCTTAGATTTAGGAGTTGCATATATGTGATTTAGAGACCTTATATACAACCAATACTTCTGTAAAAGTGGAAATTAAAACCTGTATGTTACTTTAGGTAACAAAATCGGTTGTATGCTACCGTAGGAAACAAAGCAGAAACAAAAATCTTTCCTATGAAACTACGAGCGACAAGAAGTACTCATATACAAATAAGAGTTGTGTTTGAAGCTAAAGGTTTTATCAAACACTGTAATACAACTAATTTGCAACTTAGAGCTATAATATAAGTTGCAAAATTCACTAGTGTGCTACTTGGGCGGGAGCGGTTGGACAAAACAATTACTAGAGTTAGTATAGTGATTTGATAAAATACTAGCCTTTACCCGTGGCTTCGCCCGCGCTTAATTTGTAGCTTATTTGTACTCAGAAATAATGGGGCTTTCTATTGGTAAAAAAATTTTCAAAATCGGTTCAGTTGATCCAGAGATTACAACCAACAACCTCACAAATCACAAAGGTGACGTCCACAAGTGGTATATTATTCAGAGAAAAATCGAACCAAGATGATAATTATATACATCATTTGAAAGCTTGTTTTATGGGCTTTTCAAAAATAATTAATTTAGATTTTTTCATACCTCCATTTTTTTTAATATGAAAATAAATTGTATGAAAAATAACAATACAACTTTTTATTTTCACTAGTTTAGCAATAATAAAGTGACAAAAAATCACTTAAAAAGTGTGTCAAATTGGTAAAAATGCTTTTATTTAACAATCTGGAGGTTACTTAATTGGGGTTGATAGAGATAAACTACCCATTGAGCCAAATATATTTATTTGTATTAATAAATTCAAAATTATTTTTTAAAAAATCGGAGTGCTCTTTTTTATTTTTAACTGATGTAATAGACTCAGAAAAATATGAACTTTCTCGAAATGTAACAAGTGTTGTGGTTAGAATTTTTGATTATTATTATACCAGCCATACATTTTATGGACATGTCCTTTAACCACTTTATTCAATTATTATTAGTATAGATAACTGCTACTGCTCGTAAGTCTGATGTTTTTTGTACAGTGATCAGATGACCTGATAAAGACTGCAGAAGCATGCTGGATGTGGGAAAGTTGCTTCCATCTTTTGGAATATAGCGCCAGCAATCCTGATAAAAACAGCGCTTTGGAATTTAGTTTGGAGAGTATGGCTTTTCTTTGATTATGGAGACTACTAATGTATTCTCAATATGACGTATCAACCTCAATCCACCGAAAGTCTTGAAAGGTAAAGTTTTCGTCGTTAGCTCGGTCTATTTATAAATCCCATCTGTCAAAATAGTAGGAACTGCGGAACGTAACCCACGAGTGCTTAGTTTATCTGCATTAGTGCATTGATCTATGGCAGACTTAGATTAGGACGTGATTTTCTGTGGACTCTCCCGTATCTCTACTTATTCAATTCTCACAGCATGAAATTATGTCAATCAAAATTAACGAGTCTCAAAAACTTGGCAGTGTTGGGGTTTTTAGTTTGATTACGAAAACTCTTATTCTCGAGTCATGTCGTCTTAGACCGACCGAAAGTAGTCTTGAAAAGCAAAGTTTTCGTCCGTTAGCTCTCGGTGTATTTATAAATCCCATCTGTCAGATTAGTAGGAACTGCGGGACGTAAACCCACGTCCCACGAGTGCTTAGTTTACCTTAGCGGGCATTGATCTATGTCAGACTTAGATTAGGACGAGATAGTCTGCAATCTCGCTAAGGGAGCATCTTCACGGGCGGTAGTATCGTCACGAGACCTCATCTGTAGGTATATATTTCTTAAACCGTTAAAGTTATTTAGGCGACTTTAGAAACTCTGACTAAAGTGTTGCCTACATCATTGTGATAGCAACTCTTATTATCAACCACCACGATCGCAAAAAATGGACCAACCATGAAATAGCGAAAAAATATCTACTGTTTCTTACATTTTATCGGGAGAAACAATGAAACAGCTGATTTTAATGTGATCTTGGGATTAGTCCGATATAAAACGTTGTTTATTATGATGTATATACCTATAAAATATACCTCTATAAATTTACTTTACTTTGCTAGGCAATACGTTGTATTTTATAGTCGCGTAGCGATCGCTTCAGATGCTACAAGCTATAACAAGACTAAGATACGTTACCACTAGCGCTACGCGGCGGCGCGACATCACTGTACTGTACAGTACTGTATCAACCTTTTAATAGTCCACTGCAGGACGAAGGCCTACCCACGAAGGGTGATTGGGCCATATCCACCACGCTGGCCCAGTTGGTGGATTCGCATATGCCATCGAATTTCTTCTACGGACGTATGCAGGTTGCCTTACGATGTTTTCCTTCACCGAAAAGCCAGTGGCGTGAAATTCCGTACATAATTTCCATAGAACTCATTGGTACGGACCGGGATTTTAACCCACGACCTCACGAATGTAAAGCGGGTGTCATTACCACTAAACCATCACGGCTTATTTTCTATGACGATTCGTTCATATAAAAATGTTTGTAATTGCGTTTGTTCCACGGATCGCTTAGTTTATTGTTTAGTTTGCTTACTGCATGGAACTGCTCACTTAACTTAAATCTTTCACCAGTCTGAAGTGGCGATTGTTGCTTTTATTAGCACTTACTGGATTTAACTGCTTCAGTACGTCTGCTTTAACAAATAAGGATAAATGATCAATCATGTCTTGGGGACTAACGCCCTCTTGATAATGTAGATAATCTTACATAAATATTTCAAAAGGTTTTTATTAATTGGAGACCAAAATTAAGAGTGCGCCTAATGCCATGAAAAAAAAAACAGATTTCACCCGCGCTTCTTGCATCGCCCGCTATCATCTATACCGCTTTGCTTAGAGTTGAAAATCGCATGACACAGTTCACGATGACTTTGGCTTCGAGCGCCAGCTTACATTTTTAGGTGACATTTTATTTATTTATTCAAAATTTAAGCATATATTAAAAAAAACTAATCGATTACTCTACTAGAACATTAGTCTGGCTACGTAATTTGTCAAAAATAATGTGGTGTTGTCGCTGATAATTTCGAGCATTTGAAAAAAAAAGTGTTTTCATGATGCGTTGAGTTTTTTTTCTAAGGTAACCATATTATTTTCCAAAATTCTACATGATTACTCTGCTACTGTAGGTTCTTTCCTTTCCTATAGTATTTTTTTAATGTGGATATTTATGTTCGTTATCTTTACACCACGTCTTTAAAAAGTCGATTTTGGTATTAGGCGCCCCCTTAATGGCAGCAGATATGCATCCACTTGCGATTTTTTGGTTCCGTACCCAAAGGGTAAAAACGGGACCCTATTATTAAGATCCCGCTGTCCGTCCGTCTGTCTGTCCATCACCAGGGTGTATCTCATGAACCGTGATAGCTAGACAGCTGAAATTTTCACAGATGATGTATTTGTTTCCGCTGTATGAACAAATACTAAAAACAGAATAAAATAAACATTCATCTCAATAATGATGATGTATTTATTTAACTCGTAATTTTAGTGCACGATTAGTCCCGTAGTATATAATAATAATCAGCGGTAATCACCAACATTAGGTACACACTTGTACCATAATGTACTATTATAGCCCACGCTCGGTCTGCCTCGGTGGCTCAGTGGTTAGTGACCCTAACTTCTGGATCAGAGAGGCGTGGGTTCGATCCCCACCCAGGGCAAATATTTATGTGATGAACATAAGGGTTTACTCTGTGTCTGGGTGTTATTTAGTTACTATCTATATAAGTATGTATTTAAAAATAAGAACCTATATGTAGTAAATCAGTCTCTGGCAGCCATATCACAAGCTTTGCTTAGTTTGGGGTCAGAGGCCGTTTGAAGATGTCCCAAAATATTTTTTTATTATTTTTGCTTATTTACATGATTTATTTACTACGGCAGTTACTGTTAGACTGAAAGTACTTGTTTTTAAAATGACGTAATTATTTTAATCATCTAGTAGAGATTGAAGTGTAGATTCTGATAATTGTTTACGAGGAATAAAAATACCAATAGAATAACATCTCAGTATCAAATAACAAGAGTTGTAATATGTACATTTAATTTATGTTGAAAAAGTAGCCTTATAAACACATTTGCACGATATTCATAGGTTTTATGGCGGGAACGCGGAAAAGTCACGTTGCCTCATTGTATTATTTTGTTAAACTTGTATTTTTATCAGTGATAATTAGTGAACAATTGTGGTATTTCGTTGTTTATGAGCTGATTTACGTGCATGAGTGCAGGCAAGTGATATAATGTGACTTATCATGTCGTTCCGTGTTGTTACCAAAACTCCATAGACGCCTCTAGTAAATTCTCCACTGCTTTACTGAGGTATGACTTGGACTATATTTAGACTTGACCGCGACTTTATTGGACTTTGACGTGACTACTACTGACTATTTTGATAAAATATTATGAAAAACTAGTTTTACCCGCGGCTTCGCCCGCATACGCAATATATCATTATAATTTATAGCCTATGTGTTATTCTGATATATAAGCTATATTATTGCAAAGTTTCATCTCAATCCGTTTGGTAGTTTTTGCGTGAAAGAGTAACAAACATCCATACATCCATCCATCCATCCTCACAAACTTTCGCGTTTATAATATTAGTAGGATTGTTAAGACTTGATACAAGTATCAAGTCTTTGACACTGGCAAATGCACAACAATGCGACGCCAAAACATAAAACAACAAGATGATATTTTTAACCCTGACTCATATTCAGAAGTGCTTCTTAGGCACATGATTAGGTAAATTACCTATTCAATTGAGTCAATATCAAGTATTAAGTCGTGTGAACAAGGTGATTAGAATATAATACCCTTAGAATCCTTATATGTACACATATAACTGAGATGTCACAATGTTTTAGAATCGCAACATCTACTTATCCATATAAAAATGAAACCCGTTTTCCGTTGTCACGACATAACATGAAAACGGCTTGACCGATTTGGTTTTTTTTTTTGTAGTTTTCTAATACTCTGTACAAGGTTCTTACGGAAACAAATATTAAGAAAATCTCTCAGAAAGATTGAAAAATATACTAATAGACTCTCTCTTGGTCGGTTTTGTGACTATTGACGATGATTTGACATTCGACTTCTAGGCGAAACGAAGTTCGCCGGGTCCGCTAGTTTACAATAAAAGAGACTTCTACAAATGGTATATTATTCAGAGAAAAATCTAACCAAGATGTCTACCTAGGTATGTATCGTTTGGCAACTTGCTCTATAGGCTTCTCTAAAATAATAATTTGTATTTTGTTCATCCCTCCGTATTAAAAAAAAAATTATGGTAAATCCGAAAATACTGCTCACATATTTATCTGTTTTAGCCATAATAATGTGCTTTTATCGTTCTTTTAGTTGTATTATTACCTGATTCATCCGTATTCATGTCATATTTTTCTAAAATTATAGAATTCATAAAAGGATGGTGCATCGAGTTAAAGCAATATTTAAAAAAAAAATTAGAAATTGGGTATAATTACTAAAAAATACTTTTATTTTAGACATTTTCCATATATTTTCTAATCAAAGTTGCCAGAAATAATCTGTCAAATATATTTATTTATCCTAAGAAATTAAAAAAAAAATTAAAAATGTCGGAGGCCTCGTTTTTAACTGATGTAATAACTTAGAAAAAGTTGTACTTTTTCGAGAAGTAACGCATGATGTGGTTAGATTTTTTGATTATTATTATACCGGCCTCCATACATTTTGTGGACGTGATCTTAAACTGCAAAACACATTTACTGTAATGTACCGGTCTTTTGAGTAGTCTACTGCAGAACATAGGCCTACCAACGAAGAGAGACTCATTCTCTCCTTCTGTAAATACTGAACCACCAGAACGTGGTGTAAGTAGGTACATTTTCTACCACTCCACGTGTATTACAGTTGAGTGAGTTTGCTTTATTCATTATGTAAATCCATGTACTTAATTTAGAAGTTGTCTTAGGTGACTTAGATCTCATTCCAGTCAGACCGATGGGGTCGAAAAGTTCTCGAGTAGAGACCACGTACCGGCGAACGCAGCATAGGACGTACACCTACGAGGTGGGCAGATCATCTCATAAGGACCACAGAATCACGCTGGATGCAAGCCGCTTCCAACCGGACTTATTCGAGATCCATAGGGGCAACCTATGTCCAGTACTGTACTATACTATATCCAGGATGTAGGCCTACCCGCGAAGGGTGATATGTCCAGAAGTGGACGTCCTAAGGCTGATGGATGGTTGGATGGATTCTAGTCAGTCGTGAGAGCGAAACGGTATAAATAGATTAAGTAAGTAAGTTCGTATAGGCCGGGAGGCTAGCCCTGGTGTCAGAGTTTTTAGGCCGCCTGAAGGCCTCTGACATGGCTAAACGGTTAAAACAAACGGGACCCACAATTTAACGTGTCATCCGACCCACGGTAGAGCTCAGTTGGAAGATGCCACCCGCGATCAATCCAAATACAGACCGTGCGGAATATCAATTGGAGGCTCTGGAGTCGATTGAGAGGCGAGCCAGGAGGCTGATTGACAACGAAACCTTGACTAAGTCGCAGCTGCAAAGTCTCGAGCATCGACGAAAGGTAGCGTGTTTGTCGGCCTTTTATCGGAAACACTTCGGAGAGTGCGCTCAGGAGTTGCACAATCTGGTCCCACCTGCTCCTTTCTTCTATCGTACGGCTAGACAGACGCGACCAAAGCGCCACCCTTTTATGATGGACATTCCGCGCGTTAGAACTAAGTGTTTCGAATCCTCATTCCTCATACGAACAACCAGAATGTGGAACGCTTTGCCTGGGTCTGTCTTCCCGCTTAAGTACAACGTACTTTGGCACCGTCACATCTTCCGGAGACTCAGAGTAGGGCTGGAGCGGCGACAAATTCGGCTGAGCAGCACAAGCGGCGCAAATATGCTAACCTCGGTAGTGGTTACATATTTGAGCCATTTGGAGTCTACTATGTAGTAGTAGTATAGTAATTGTCATAATAAAAAAATAAAAAAAAGTACCGAGTAAATAGGTATCTTCTAGGTAAGCGTGCTACACCCTAGACCGCATATCTGCTCAACATCAGGCAGCATGTAGTCAAACGCAAACCTATATGGAATAAAAAAAAAAGAATAGATATACAGTTCTTACTCGCAAAAATAAACATCAGAGTCGAGCACCTCTTCAGCAACCGGGGAAAACAAAGGTCCTTACACCGCCAATTATCTCGAGTGTCACATATACTAAGAACTAATCTTCCTGAGTGCCCCATCTTGTATAAAAGGATCTGCTCGCAAATAATACAACTGTGCTTAGACTTAGACGGGTCTTGGTACTAGTTGACTAATTTTATTGTTTGCAGTTTTACTTAGCTAATTTTAGTATTTGCGATGAGGGCTGCGTTGGTTTTTATTTGTCTTGTGGTTGCAGCCCAGGGTAAGTTCTAAAGTTTGAAATTTTAATCTTCTTTCTGCATATTATATTTTTTCATATTAGTTCAATAAGTCATTCTGCACTAATATCAATCTATAAAACAATCAATAAACTCGGAAAATGCCTTGCGTTAATTACAAAACTCAGTTAAGATTAAAATAAAAAACAGGACAAGCGCGAGTCAAGCTCACACACCGAGGGTTCCGTACAAATCCAGAAAATTTCACAAACTTGGGAACTGGGAAGTAAGTTGTTAAAATCTCTATACCATCGACATTATTTTTTTTTTTTTCACTTTTCTCTTCATACTTCGAAAATCACACATTGTTAAAATAATGAAAAACCTGTTTTAGCATGTGCTAATGAAGTTCTTTTATATGATTCTTTACTGCATGATATGATTTACTCACTTTGAATTTTGAAACTTGTGAATTTTGAGGCCCTATTTTTTTGTGATTCCAATAAAAATGTACAGTTTTCAGATTTATTCCTGTATGTGTACTCCAAGACAATGCTTCTCGCCAAATTTTATAGTTCTATGTCAACGGGAAGTACCCTGTAGGTTTTGATTTTTGTGAATGTTGAAATATGCGGTTTTTTACGACATAAACGGCTCTAACTTTTTTATACGATAACTGAGAAGTTTTTCTTTTACACAACTGCAAGAGACCATAGATACCTATACATATACGATTTAAATTTCAACTCGATATCTTTACGCGTTCTCGTAATAAAGAGTCTTGACATACACACAGACGGACAACAATATCTTATCTTAATATATAAACGGATCCTATAAGGGTTCCGTTTTTTCCGTTTGAGCTACGGAACCCTAAAAATGAACTAATTGAGGCCATTTCCAATTCTTCATCTACAAAAATACTCGAGAGCTTCCGATCTATGTGGAATTGTGTACCCACTAAAATCATAACTGGTGCCCTGCTTCCTATATATACCTAAAACTATTAACATTACGGCGAGTTAAAATATTTCTATAGTTACCTGTTAAATAATAAATAAATAAACATATAAAATAGGTATTTATTTCCAAAAAACTTTTACAGGTATAGTGATCCCTGAACTAGGCGATAAGGCCTGTGTTTCAGGGTTCTGAGCACGAGTTGCTTACAAAAAGTAGGTACATTAACATGGGGTAGGTACGGAAATATGTAATTACATCTAAGTTAAGAAAACTTACCACAGTAACATCGCATCTTCGGGGAGACTTCTTTCCTAACTTCATAATATTTTGTTCAAAATTCATAAAATTAGTTGAGTACGTTAACGTACTCTGAAAGAGCACATCTAACTAATTTTATAAATGACAAATATGGCATTGTCTCACCCATAGAATAAGAACAAAGTACTAGAAACAGTACTAAAATAGCAAGAGATATACATCACTTTGTCCCATTTCAAATATGAAATTTATAAGGTGTTAGATAAAGATGCACACACACCCGAACTTACGTTATTTCGAAGGGTTTCACAACTAGCATTGAGCTATCTCGGGTGTCCGAATTCAAAATGGGTAAAAAAGTAGGAAGGTAAAATGATCAGAGATTTGAACCTTCTTACTGGAACTAAGAGGGTTCAAATTTCCGAAATAGACTTATTACCTAATCTAACCAATTTTAACCATTTTGACATTCGAACTGGTGATTTTGACGTATGCAATAGACACTGCGGTTTTTTTTTGTTCACTCTCGCGTATGCTGTATAACCTGATATGAAAACAACTGTAACGTTGTTTTTATTTTGAGTAAAATAAAATTTATCAATACTTCTATTATACTTGTAATTCTTCTGAGATCTCACCAAAAGTGCACAAAAAACAGTTATTTATTTCACAGCGAATAAACAAATTGGCAGTAAATAATGTCGGAAAATCAAAATGAAACCGCTTGACTCTCTGCTCTCTACCTCATACGTGATCCGATCAAACCTCGTTAAATTACCGAAAAGGTTTAATTACCACAGTAAACTCGCAAACACTTCAGCCGTAGCGTTGAATTTCGTCCGAAGAATTAAAATTTAATTCCGAGTTATTTATATTTCCGTTTAGACCTTTTCAGCCACTGGTATATACCTTCGAATCTGGTCTGATATTATGCCGGTGAAACCGTTTTTAGGGTTTCGTACCCAAAGGGTAAAACGGGACTACTAAGTCCCGTAACTAAGACTCCGCTGTCCGTCCGTATGTCCGTCTATCCATCCGTCTGTCTGTCACCAGGCTGTATCTCAAGAACCGTGATAACTAGAACGTTGAAAGGACATGTCCACAAAATGTATGGAAGCTGGTATAATAATATTCAAAAATTCTAACCACAACACTCGTTACATTTCGAGAAAGTTCATATTTTTCTGAGTCTATTACATCAGTTAAAGTCCAAAGCCCTCCGTTTTTTTTTTTAAATAATTTTGAATTTATTAGGATAAATAAATATATTTGGCTCAATAGGTAGTTTATCTCTTGCAACCCTGGTTAAGTAACCTCCATTATTACCATTACCATTTACCAATAATGGAGGTTACTTAACCAGGCATTACAATTAGACACAGTTTTAAGTGTTTTTTGTCATATTGTACCTAATAACTGGTCACACTGCTAGGTTATAATTTTTAGTTTTAGCAAATTAAGAGATAAATGTGAAAGAATCAGCTACAAATGCAAGTAAAATAATGGTAGAAGCACTTTATTATTGCTAAACTAGAAAAAATACAAAGCTGTATTATTATTTTGCATACAATTTATTTATCACATTTAAAAAAATAGAGGGATAAAAAATCTAAATTAAATATTTTTGAGAAGCCCATTTATCAAGCTTTCAAATGACGTATAAGTATATCATCTTGGTTTGATTTTTCTCTGAATAATATACCACTTGTGGACGTCACCTTTGTCACAGATAACGTATTTCGCTTGCCGCTACATAACAAACTGAAAACGGAAAAAAATGTTAATTTAAATAATATAAATATCCCACACATGTCATGTTCATGCATGTCTCTAATCATATTTTTTTTAATGTGAAAAAAATTCAAAAACTGAAAATTACCTAAATCCTCGATATATCCATATTTTGACTAAGGTGTATGTAGATATAGTGTAGTTTGTGCTTGTAGAATTAGAAGCTAGGCTTTCTTTTTGATAGTGAGAGCTATTGTCCCGTTTTGGAAGTTGAAGGACTAAAGCTGCATCATATTGCTAAAAGTGCGCTAATACTTCATAGTAAATAATGAACGAAAGCGCTTATTAAATCGCCTGCAAATATGAATATCGGAAATCAAAATGAAACCTCTCGACTCTCAATCTTAACTTCATGCGATCCGAAAAACCTCTGTAAATTACGTCAAGTTTTAGTTATTTAATTAAATAACTAAAACTTGACGTACACAATACTACAATAAATACAATGTTTTGGTGGGATTAATAAAAGGCAGCAAGCACCAAAACTGTAACATGCACCTACTACATAGTATCACTTCATTAAAACTATGAGTATTCATCATAACTATAACAGAATACGGCTAAAACTCACGTTAATTGCGCGCGCGCCAGTCGACGGGGGTGCGCGTATTCCCTGAGGGTGGAGTACTAAATACTCCGAAACTGGTCGGATTCCTTGCGGATCGACCGTATTATTATAACGTGAGTTTTAGCCGTATTCTGTTATAACAAAAAATCGGTCAAGTGTGGGTCGGACTCTATTACGGAAGTATTGAAGCCCTATTAATTGATTATTAACATTTAGCAAAAAACGGCAAAAACGCTTGTTGTACGGGAGGCATGGGAGGTCCCCTTGAATATTGAATATTTAATAATTGTATTTGTTGTTATATCAGCAACAGAAATACACCATCTCTGAAAATTTTAGCTGTCTAGATAATACGGTATATCAGATATAGCTTGGTGACAGACAGCCGGACGGACAGCGGAGTCTTAGTAATAGGGTCCCGTTTTTACCCTTGGGTACAGACTCTTAATAAACGAATGCGTTTATTAAATTACCTGGAAATCGTAACAGAAAATTAAAATGAAACCTCTTGACTCTCAACCTCATACACACGTGATCCGATCAAACCTCGGTAAATTAACTTCAAGCTTTAATTACCACAATAACCTCGCAAACACTTCAGCCGCAGCATTCATCCGCATCAAGGGAATTAAATTTTAATCCCGAGTTATATTTCCATTTGGACCCTTTCAGAATATGGCATAAGGACAAGCTAGAAGTTTACTGTTCTGTGTTATAGAAAAGACCGTAAGCTGGCAGTAAAAATAAATTAACGCTAAAATTGATGTGATGACTGCAGTTTTTACAGCTCTTTAAACTATGATATTGTACTTACTGACACTCTTCTTATTTTACCAACGCACAAAAGTTACTTCTATGTTTTTTTTTCTATGTTTTTTGATAATGCGACTTCCAACAACGTTGCGTTAAACGTTTAAGGCTACCGCGGAGGAGGTATGAAAGCACTGTTGCATAGAAGTTTCACTTCTTTCGCGCGGAGGGATTCCACGCACTTATGCGACTTCCGACAAGGTTGCGTTAAACGTTTAACGCTACCACGGAGGAGGTATGATAGCACTGTTGCATCGAAGTTTCACTTCTTTCGCGCGGAGGGATTCCACGCACTATTTTGTATTTTACTTTAATAAATCAAAACTCTGTAATATCGTGTCTCTAGTAATTACTAACATTTTTTTACTTTGAAAGCAATTCCGAAACTGTAATTAAACCAGTTGGTAAACACTGTACCACACTTTATAGTAGTGTACACTACAGGCCTATTGAACTGCTGAACACATGTCTACGCAGTAAGGGTAATTTGATTAGGTCATATTTACCATACTGATCCAGTGTGGAATAGTGGTCAGTAAGTACTGAGGCCTTATGGGTTTGCATAGTAAACGAAAACTATTGTCATTTTGTGTGGCTCCATCATCGAGCAAATATCTGTAGAGTCACAATCGTGCAAAAAAGTGTCCGAACTAAAACTCTGCCCAAACTACGTAGTGGGCAGGCTTTTTAGTTAGTCGTAAGGCGAATGCGAGCCGACTACAACGCTACGCGATGCCAAAGTGCACGGTTACAGGCATTAATTAGGTGACATAACGTCGAGTTTCGAGAAAACGGGTCTTATTTGATGTAAATATCTAAGTCGGTACATATAACGGCGCTTGGACATTTTTTTACTAATTCACCTAGGGACATCGGACTACTGTTACTAGGAGGGGGACTGTGGCTTTGTAGATTTTTGCTCAAAGGACCATATATGGGGCATTCCACGTGAAGCGGACAGGTAAAAAAGATCGATGTTTTGGTAATATTTAAGTATATAGGTACATATTCTTGATGTGTGTGCCAAATATTTTTGTAATATCATGAATGGTTAAGGAATTAAGGGGCTTTAAATTTTGCCAAACCGGTGGGCACGCAGTACTTCAAAACCAATTACCATGTCATAAAATTATAGATTACTATAATTATACCACTGAATATATTACTTAATTTTATGAGCTTTTTAACTGTATTTTTGGAAAACAAAAAAATGATTTTTTCATTGATAAATAAGTTTTTTTTTTAATTTTCGCAAAGTTAGACCATTTTGATAATTTTTATTTTTTGTCCATAAATAGCTAACATTGTATAGAATATCCTTGCTAAGTTTTATAATGGGCGTGAAACTGGATTAAGAGCTAGACTGAAAATACTGCCAAAATGTGGTGTCCGTCGTCCATCGGCATAGGGTGGTGTCGGCGTAAATTGCATTTACCAAGTTATAAAATAATAGATTAAAATAATTAAACCACTGAATTTATTACTTGATTTTACGATTTTTTTATATTTTTTATGAAAACAAAATAAGATTTAATTTTTTTTTTTTTTCACAATATTAGACCATTTCGACGGACGACGGACACAAAGTTTCGGCAGTATTTCTAGTTTTGCTCCTAATCCAGTTTCACGCCCATTATAAAACTTACCAAGGATATTATATACAATGTTAGCTATTTTTTGACAAAAAAAAAAAAAAAAAAAAACAAAAATTGTAAAAATCAAAAAAAATTAAATCCTACTTTGTTTACATAAAAAAAAATCTTTTCCAAAAATACAGTAAAAAAGCTCATAACATATAATTTAATAAATTCAGTGGTTAATTTTATTATTGTAATCTATAATTTTATGACATGGTAATTGGTTTTGAAGTACTGCGTGCCCACCGGTTTGGCAAAATTTCAAAGCCCTTTAATTCCTTAACCATTCATGATATTACAAAAATATTTGGCACACGCATCAAGAACATGTATAGGTAGAATATACTTAAATATTACCAAAACATCGATCTTTTTTACCTGTCCGCTTCGCGTGGAATGCTCCATATTTTTGTTAGTTTTGTTTTGATACTAACTTACTAACTCCACCAGGGTTACTCAACAATCATGTATGAAGCCACACAAAAACTATCGTAGGTAATAGTTTCTTATTACATTATGAACTCGTAATTACCTACATACTTGTAACGTAATCTGAATAAGACTTATTTTCATCACTCCGGTCTCACCCCGCAAGCAACTGACGTATAATCTGCGCTTTTCTCCCGGGTCTCTTTTGTTTGTTTCACTCTTTCATTTTCGCGGCAAATAAGATTTTACCTTCTACCTGCCTTCATTAATTACCTTGGGATGTTGACGGTTACAACTGGGGGTCTACTATTTTAACATGTAGTGGGGAACTTGCACTGGTGTCACGTAACAATAGAAAATGAGTTTTTAACCGACTTCAAATTAGGAGGTTATAATAGTACATTGTACACCGAGGGGAGAAAACGATCTACCTATTTCTGTTCGAGAGTATGTTTAAGCCCGACGCGCAGCTTAAAAGAAACTTGAGAACAGAGATAGAACTTTCTCTCGAGTGATACATAGTGCTTTATACTACTTACACCTACGAGGAAAATAAAATAAGTACAACATTTCTTTAATTAAAGTTTAGTAAGTAAGTTATTTATGACTTCTTGGGATGTATTTTTTATTTATGGTGGCGTCATCATTACAAAATCGTCACGTTCACTAATATTTTGGAAAATTATTTAGAAAATTAAAAGCTAGGTACTGTTAAATTATCAATTTAGTTAAAAACAAAATTTAAAGCAACGAAATAAATTGCCGCGCTTTAGAGTAAGAGTTTAGAAATCATGGTAGCCCCCCCTATCTCAGGAGACGTCTCGGAATTTGAGCAATTTTAGTGGAAAATAGACTTTAGTATAGTTACTTTTACCCGTACTTTAGTAGGCTTGACGTCTCTAAGGCCATATTACAGCGACGTCAACGTTATCGATGTCACTTTCGCTCACGTGAAGATTGCAATTTGAGAGATAGAGACAAAGATAATGTGGTGCTAAATTCTTGATGGTAATTAAATTAGAGAAGGGAGGAGGGAATTAATGGCGGTTTTTCTTTAGTAAGTAAAATTGTAGAACACACCAGGGTCTGGCTTTCACTGCGCGTAATAATTTTGCGTGAAATGCTTGATAATTTGTTATAATTTGGTTTTTTGATTGAATATTTAATTCCGTAGAACTTAGTACTGAAAAGATAGTAGAGTAATCGTAATTATGAAGACCTCTGGCTTCTGTGAAGATATTCAGCTCTTGTTACTTTGTTTCAAATCAATGTTTTATTGAAATTAAGATGTTATAGTCGGGTGACCGACGATTTGCATTGCTATTATCGCTTTTTAACTATTTGATTTGCTTTCAACCTTTAAGTAGCGACGTGCGGTCTGTGAGGCCCCAGCCGGCACTTGACTTGCTAGTTTACCCCTTTCCTCGTGAAAATCCTCACTTTTAAGTAGCTGCAAGTACAGTGCCCACGTTGACATTGAAGCGGGAAGTGGTTTCGTCACGCACGCTATTCGTGAGTAATTTCAATTTTAATTTCCAATGCGGCCTCTCAAGCCTCACATCGGTACTTACGTAACTTTTCTGTTTTATTTGTAGCTACAGTAAATTGTTTTTACAGACATTTTGACAAATAAACACACCAGAGTCATCAGCTAGTAAAAGAAATAGTTCTGCGACTAATTTACAGCAGTCGTGTATGTGTTATTCGTGTAAAAAACACGTTTGTTTACAATGCGCGAAACAAGTGTGTCCTGATTTTGTTTAGAATGAACGTGTACTTAGGCTATTGACTTTTTTTCCAGAAGGTTTATGTTCCTATGTATTTTTTTCTGTATAGTACATTTGTTTTAAGTAAGAAAAAATATTTTTCGTTGTTTTGAAAGGAGTATTTTTTATGTTTTTAATTTTTAAGTCTAAGAGTTCTTTTTTGCCAAAAATATTAAGCACATTAATGATGTTACATTAAATTAAAAAAAAAAATTGAATATGCAAAGATATTACTTAGTTATACTTAGTTTTCTTGAATGCCTTTTATATTTCCTCATAATGCAGAGGCAGACATCTAAATCATCACTTTCTTTAAAAAAAACTTATCATGATATACACGGCCTGTCAGGCCTCACGTCGGTATTAACGTTACAAAAATGCACGTAGGTACTTAAAGGTTTAACAAGTAGCTACCTCCATCATTATCTTTATCAGCCATAGGACGTCCACTGCTGTACATAGGATCTTCTTATGGATTTTCAATAAAACCATCCTAATGCTTGCATCCAGCTTTTTTCTGCGGTGTTATATACATCTTTTTTTTTTTTTGTTGTTCCTCTTGTACTTCCTCCGACATAAATCGGAGACATTGTCAAGCTGAACATTTGCTTACGCAGTTTTCTATTTTATTAATGAACGGCCAATTTGATTGCCTCATGCAGTTTTGTGTGAGCATAAATATGACATGCATATATAATTATACATATGTTACACAGTAGAATAGGTACATATAATATGTTACAAGAAATAATAACTTACGTTAGTAAACTAATCAAATTAAATTTTTAAGCACTAAGCCTAAAGTTAAACACTTACTGTTATTATCACTACTAATTATACCTAGCATACAATATCTCTACAAATTTTTATTCGATTTTTTTTTTCCTTTTTTCTGATATATTTTCATTTTTTATTTTTCACGTAAATATTCATATCAGATACTTATAACTAGTACAGTGTAATATAAATTATTCAAGTTTATTTTATAACTATTCCGCGTTCCAGTTTTTATATACATATCTACATTTATTATCTGGCTCGTCAGTTTTGGGTTATTTGAAAGCGTTTAAATGAGTTAGGTATGCATGTTATATACCATGCGTACACTCATTTATGTCGGATTGACAGCTGAGTATTATAAGAGTGCAAATATTTCCACTATATTTGCAGCTCTTACATTTTGTTTAGTCTAATTGTATCTTGAGCTTATTTCTATTCTTAGTCGAGTCTATCAATGTAATCTACTATCTTATTTATACCGTACGGACGCTAGGTTCTATATGTAGGTAATATATTCAAAAATATATCTCACATATAGTTTTCATCAACTATCATAATTATATTATATATATCTTAATACATTTATGTATATTTACATTTCTAATCTAATTATATTAACATAATTTTATAGAATATCATATTTAAACGTACATATTCCATTAATTTGTAATTACTTATTTCTTTTGTTACACCTTTTTGTTACATATTTACAGAATTCGAGGAAACTCTCTCTGCCATCAAAATCCTGCAGCCACTCACTCAAATTGTTTCTCTTTAAGTCTTTTGCAAATTCTATCTCCAGCAGTGTTCTTTTCAGTATGTATACAGGGCAGTCAACAATCGAATGGATGGTGCTCTCTTCTTCCTCCGGGTCACAGATGTTATATACATCATCGGTGCACCTAGACATTGGACATCCTATTTTTTTGATTTCATCCTAGGTGTTTGAACACACCTCATAATGGACCAACTGCCAAATTGACTCTCAACCTTACTATACATATACCTCATTTCAGGGTTACCAAGAGTCCCGCTAGACTTCAGCCTCCGAGATGAACTCCCCATCCCGTTCCAGCCGAGGATAGTGGGTGGGCAGAACGCTCCTGAAGGGCGAATCCCGTACCAGGCTTCGTTGAGGAATCTGCTGAATTCGCACTTTTGTGGAGGGTCCGTGCTAAACGAACAATGGGTGCTGACGGCCGCTCACTGCACTGTTGGGTAAGAACTCTTACTATTAGCAGAAAAGAAAGATAGATACCGTATACCAGGCTTCGTTAAGGAACCTGCTCTCGCGTTTCTGTGGGGAATCCATGCTCAACAAACAATGGGTGCTGACTGCTACTCAATGCACTGTTGGGTGAGCTCTCTCTCATACTAACATAAGAAAATAGAGGTAGATGCAGTTCTAGGCTTAGTTGAAGAATCTCCTAAACTCACACTTTTGTGGAGGGTACGTGTTCAACGAGCGATGGGTGTTGACTGTTGGTTGAGCTCTCGCTTACTAAGAAGAGAAAAGATGGTGGGTGCCGTACCGGACTTCAAAAACTTGGATGATATCAGAATAATTTATACTTAAAAAACGAAAACCTCTGATCACACGTTAAAAGTAAACAATAGTATCAATAAAACCACATGCAGAATCGATCGAATCGTTTACAAAATGTTTAATCTTGTATTGTCTTTTGACCAGACGTTCCAAATACGAGACCAAGGTGGTGGTGGGTACAACGAACCTTTACGTCGGCGGCGACCATTACTCCGTGAACAAGATCATCGTCCATGAGTCCTACGACGCGCAGATGATCAAGAATGACGTCAGCGTCATCAAGGTAACTCCAGAAATAACACCAAAAAAGTCATTAACTGTTGGTGGAAATAGGAATGTCTCCTATGTGAGGAAAATGTTCAAATCAGTAAGGTACTTTTCCTCTTGAGCCTGTTCTCTGAAGACAAGTACAATACAAGAAATAGCTTTCAAAGCTGCATAGTTAAACACTAATATCTTTATCCGTCAGCCATAGGACCTACAATGCTGGACTTATCCCTCCCCTATGGGATTCTAACAAGCCGGCTTGCTTACAGCGCGTTCCTGCGGTCTTAATGATATCGTTGGTCCACTAGTCGTAGGTACGTTGGTCTCCATTCGAGAAATTTACGGCCTCATTAGCCATCCGGTCTTAGAACTATATCCCCTATTTACTGCTCTAATATTTTGCCTGCTACCTATGGAACTGTCTAGTAAGCCGTGGTGGTCTAGTGGTAATGACACCCGGTCAAATCCCGGTCCCGTACCAATGAATTCCTTGGAATTTATGTACGGAATTTCACACCACGGGCTTTTCGGTGAAGGAAGACATTATGAGGCAACCTGCATGCGTCCGTAGAAGAAATTCGATGGCGTATGTGAATCCACCAACCCGCACTGGGCCAGCATGGTGGATATGGCCCAATTACCCTTCGTGGGTAGGCCTACGTCCTGCAGTGGACTATTAAAAAGGCTGGTACAGTACAGTACCTATGGAACGACTGGGTAAGTGGGTATCCTTTAAAGGCAGATATCAGTATAATCATGGAAAAATATATTTTACATACATGTGTATTTATCCTCTCCTTCTCTTCTTCTAACTTTAAATATCGTAAAATATTATAATACTGTTTTGAAATATGCAGGTGGCGCGAAACATCGTGTTCAGCGAGCTGGTGCAGCCTATTAGCCTGCCAGTAGAGAACACTGGAGCGGATGCGCCGCTGGTGCTGAGCGGCTGGGGAAGGACCTCGGTAACTACCCACTACCTCTCTTTTCTATGGTTATATCCCAAAGTACTCATCTGTATCAGCCTTATAATAGTCCACTGCAGGACGTTGGCCTACCCACGAAAGGGTGATTGAAAGGGACCATATCCACCACGCTGGCCCAGTGCGGGTTGATGGATTCACATACGCCATTGAAATTCTTCTCCGGACATATGCAGGTTGCTTCACGATGTTTTCCTTCACCGAAAAGCCAGTGGTGTGAAATTCCGTTCATAAATCCCAAAGGACTCATTGGTACGGGACCGGGATTTGAATCCACGACCTCACGATTGTAAGGCGGGTGTCATTACCTCTAGACTACCACGGCTTATTCTAAGTACTCATCGGAACCCATAAAATCATTCCATAGAAGTCATTGATACATGGCCGGGATTTGAACCCGGAACCACAGCATTGTATGGAAGGCGCTTTCAAATACCTACTCGAATCTACCATTTTCTCATTTTACTTGTAATACTTAGTAAATTTTCAATAATTTAATAAAACTATTTTAGTTGTAGCTCGTTTATTGAATGTGAAAAGTTTTGCTTGCAAATGGAAAACATAGATAACATCACACACAAGTTTCTGCAATGTAATATAAAATGCCTGCGCAGAAAAGCCCTAAGTATCGCAAAAAGTATTTACGCAAAATATTTTTGTAACGCTGTAAAACGTTCAAGTTCAACAGAAAGGAAAATATTGGAGTCATTATTACTTCTCTCTGTTGTCCCAAATGTCCTCAATGACAGTACGGACAGGGTTGCTACACGAATAATAATTAAACGGACGGATTAGCTTTTAAATCCAGCGGCCTTTGCCTTTTGTTGTTCCAGTACAATCATAATTAATAGTCTCTTTATTTATTTAAAAAAAATCCTTCACAATCTGATTTGGTATCTCATAATTTTATTGAACCACGCCGACTTAGCAAATTCCTTTTACTCTAATTTTGGAAAGCTTCTGATTATTTAAATGTGCGGAATTAAGAAAACCGGCAGTTCGTTCCGTTTCCTGCTCGTACGCATCACAAACATCATTGAGTCATACGGATCAGTACGTATCGAAGGAAAATCAACAATGTAGGGATGGTAATGAAGTTGTTTCAATTTCTCATGTAGTTAATAGGCGATGTGTAACTTTGACGCACATTCTTTATAACTAATTGTATACAAAATCAACAGACTTGCAACCTTACGACGTTCTATAGCTCTTGCTAGAAAGTTAGCTGTAAACCAGATTATTTTTTGCAAAAATTAGCATGACCGACTTCACCCATGTACAGAATTCGCGAATATTTCGCACGGATCGAAGTAGCATCTTTTACATTATTGTTGATTTATCAAAAATGGCTCAGCCGATTTCGATAAAATTGAAATTGGACCAATTTCGAAGTACATTCTTTCCAATAAAAAAATAATTATTGAAATCGGACAACTATGAAAAAAGTTATGCGTAAAAGATATATACGCGTCGAATTGTATACCTCCTCCGGTGGTGGTTCGTCGGTCATAAAATGTAGAATCATTTTAGGCAGCCAATGCAACGAGTTACTTGTGACTTTGTGACCGATCTTTAGTTGCAGTACTTTAGACGTCTTGCCTGAATCCTACATAGTTACCTAAGATGCATGTCGCAACACGCTCTTGACAACTTATTTTGAGCTTTTAAAAAACGGTTGTCTATAAAGTCAGTTAACGGACGATAATTTTATTTATGCGTGCGAATGCTTATTTATGCGTGCCTCTCTATCGCTTGTTCGGTGCTCTCGCTTACACGCTCGGCGTGGGCGGAACGGAAAATACTTCCGTAAAAGCAGCCGGTATTCATCGACTTCTAAGATATTACGTCAAAATATTGAAAATTTTGTACTTATATGTATCTCAGCAGGAACACAAATAAAAGTTAGTGGCAGCCCTGGGACGGACCGCGGGAAACGGTCGATTTTGCTAATTGTAGAGTTTTTATCGCTTGTCCCTTCTGTCGCGATAAATGATCACTCCAGTCCCTTCTGTCGCGATAAATGATCACTCCAGTCCCATCACCCGTCACATTTTATTATGTTTATAAATATTGTGTACATTTTATAGAAGTTTTATCTGATTGCCAAAAAGAATAGCCGTCAAATTGGGCGGATAAAGCTGGAAACATACTATCGGACGCGGCTTACGGACGCGACTGACAGCCGCGACTTAGCAATGTGCACAGTCTTAAGACATCCGGTGTGCCAGATTGCTCTCGGACGTCCGAACGCTCTCGGACGTCCGAAGGTGACGTCCGCGACTTATGTCCGATAATGGGCACGGCTCAGTGTACTTTCATAGTCTAGGTCGCGGCTGTCAGTCGCGTCCGTAAGCCACGGCCATAAAGCTCGAAACATACTATCGGACGCGGCTTACGGACGCGACTGACAGCCGCGACCTAGACTATGAAAGTACACTGAGCCGTGCACACTATCGGACATAAGTCGCGGATGTCACCTTCGGACGACCTTGAGCGTTCGGACGTCCAAGAGCGATCTGGCACACCGGATGTTATAAGACTGTGCACATTGCTAAGTCGCGGCTGTCAGTCGCGTCCGTCAGCCGCGTCCGATAGTATGTTTCCGGCTTAAGCCGTAATATTCTTCACAGACTAGATAATGCAAATGTCAACACGTGTTAGGAAAAGTAGAGCCTACACTTCGCTCAGCGCTAGACTTATATGCCGCGACCTGTACCTAGGTATTCCTATAAAAGTATTTGAAAAAAAAACGATTATAGCCGCATAACAAATCGTGAATTTCCGTTTCACGGCTAATGTAGGTAGATACACAATATTAGAGTCCGTTAGAAGAGACAACGAGACATAGTGGCGTGGCGTGACCATAGAGGTCGTGACGAAACGCGATGTGGGTAGAGCGGCCTACTGCCTCATTACACCGCGGAAATGGCTGTTAGTGGAAAAGGATAAGCCATTATTATTTATATTTTACTATAGACTAACCATTTTATAGCACAAGTGTAGGCGAGAAATATCGGTGCAAAAAAGACATACCTTCCTACTGATTAATTAAAAATGTTCTCCATTTTACAAGTCGGTTGAATCAAAGAAGATATAATAATACTACGGTTGAATGTAGGTACACACTATTAAGAAACAATGAAATGTAGTTCCGTGGCGTGACCATAGAGGTCGTGAAGTAACGCAATGTGGGTAGAGCGGCCTAACTGCCTCATTAGACCGCGGAAATGGCTCTTAGTGGAGATGGATAAGCCACTGTTTATACTCACTATACTTACAGTTGACACGTGTACGCACAAAGAGAAAAGTTATACCGACTACCAAAAAGGAGGAAGTATTGTGTTCGTCTGTATGTATTTTTTTGTGCATATTCATCGATATTTTCACCAATTGTGATCCGATTTAAGTTTTTGACCGACGAACCACCGGAAGAGGTATACAATTCGACGTGTATATATATTTTTTTATCTATAACCACGCATAACTTTTTTCGTATTCGTCCGATTTCAATAATTATTTTTTTATTGGAAAGAGTATATTTCGAAATTGGTCCCATTTAAATTTTATCGAAATCGGCTAAGCCATTTTTGATAAATCAACAATAATGTGAGAAATGCTGATCGATGCAGCGTGCGAAATATTCGCGAAGTCGGTCATGCTATTTTTTGCAAAAAATAATCTTGTTTTTTTTTCTTTGTTACGTTATTGAAATCAGTTTAGCCGTTTTTCATAAACCAACAATAATGCACATGGTCATGATCACTTCGATTCGTGGAAACTAAATAAAACCTATTCGAATTCTGTACTTAGTCAATGGTGCCATATTTTGCGAAAAATAAATTATTATTATATGGCAAATAAACATTAATTCATACGACTTAAAAAACATGGTTTTTAATTCTACTGTGTTTATTTTACATCGCTTTTACGCGATTATGATTCGATTTTAATGATTATTTTTTATTTGGTAAGTAAATAATAATTTGGAAGTGGTCCCATTTCAGTTGTTTTAAACGTATTTTGGATCTCCAGAGAACTTGGACTACATCACTGCCCATATTCTCACATCTCCGGCACTAAGTAGTCTGAGGTCGTAACTATGATGAATATTTCATTTCATGAATAAAAATCAAACTTTCATAATTCTCTTCTCTTATTATTGTGTAAGATGTCCCCTGATATTTATTTATTTATTGCAGTACCCAGGAGTGCTCCCGACGAAACTGCAGATGATCAACCTGACCTCAGTGAGCGTGGAGACCTGTCAGGACATCTACAAGTACATCAACCCGGTCTACGACTCGCAGATATGCTCCTTTACGAAGAGCGGAGAAGGGGCGTGCCATGTGAGTTCCTAAATTCTTACGTCAGTACCTAATAGGTGTGTGTGTGAGGTTTTATTTGAGTAATGTAAGGGCACTTGTGCAATAATCTTGCCCCATAATTATATAAATAAATAAATATTTTGGGTCATCTTCCACACGGCCTCTGACCCCAAACTATACTCTATAAATTTTAACTTGATCTCTGCGACAGTGACATTGACAGTAAATAAAATCCAATTTCTCACTTCAACTACTCATTCCATTTCATTACAACATTGTTTGAAAATCGATTTTTTTCACCACTACTTATCTCAACTCTAAAAATGACAATCTTCTATGATTGTCATTTTTAGAGTTGAGATAGTGGTGAATTTTTACAGTTAAGATAAGTAGTGGTGAAAAAAATCGATTTTCAAACAATGTTGTAATGAAATGGAATGAGTAGTTGAAGTGAGAAATTGGATTTTATTTACATACTATTATTTAAGATCAAGTATGTACACATGTAAATCATGTTATGATATTCATTATATACTCATAATAATGTAACAATAGTATTTATCGACTTTTTTCACTATTATCGATGCTAATGTAACATATAATTGGGTTTAATTTAATTACACATGTAAAAAAATGTTATGATATTAAAATATACAATAAAATTAATGATAAATCAAGTTTTCTTTAAAATATCGTCAGTATAAACTATCGATATTTTAATTAAAACTCTATCTAAAACTCTGTGGTCACTATCATTCGTCGCCCATCACTAATCGGCATGCCCATAAAGTATGACATTGACAGGTACTGTCTGTACTATTAAGAACTTCATAGGCGTGATTTTTCTGACAGCTGTCGCAGAGATCAAGTAAAATTTTATAGAGTATAAGCAAAGCTTGTGATATGGCTGCCAAAGACTGATATACTACATATACTTATTTTTAAATAGATACTTATATAGATAGTAATGAGTTTTATGTGTGTGAGTGAGTGTGTGATGAATATTTATAGATGAACGAACTACTTATTGTAAGTTTGCGACAACTCGTTTGGCCCCGTCGCCGCGTCGACCGCTAAATGTGTTACCACAAACTTACAATGACCTAAATGAGTTTACATAAACTTACCTAATAATATGTATACTGAGCGCCACACAAATTGAAGGATGGGAAGTTAGCCGCAGATGACACTTCGCCGTGATTCGCTAACTATTGTGCATGTGTGCACAATGCCTATACAAATGGCGAAGTAGTGAGCTAGGGCGTAGGGAGCGCGCGGGAGGCATGAGGTTGACGGGCGGGTGTGCCCGCGTTTCGTCTCTCTGGCTCCCGCGCGTACCCATATTTCGGCTTTTGCGCATAACGCTGCGCATAACTTCCCATCCTACAATTTGTGTGGCGCTCAGTATACCTAGTTTTAGATACATAAATGACAAAAATACGAAAAAAAATTGAATTGCGCCATCGACTTGGCATTTCTTTGATTTTAAATTTTTATATTGATAGATTTCTCGCACTGAGTTAGACATTGAGCTTTAACACAAATAGCTTAGATTATTTACTTGTCTAGATAGAGCGTGGCGCTGCAACGGTAATAGAAATAGATGGCCAGGCTGGACATAGGTACATGTAGGAGTGTTCACGCACTCAGATGAATGCCTTACACTGTAATTACTAGCGCGCTGAGTCCCATGTTTGTGTGCGTGCGAGCGCGACAAGTAAATAATCAAAGCACAAATAGCTATTTAGTAATACGTAATACGTTTACAGTCGAGTATATAGCCAGTATTTCTATTAATGACTGAATTTATTCCAGGGTGACTCGGGCGGTCCGCTAGTGGAAGACGACAAAGTGGTGGGGATAGTATCGTGGGGCATGCCCTGCGCTCGAGGCTACCCTGACGTCTACACCAGGGTCTACGCATTCGTAGCTTGGATACAGGAGAATATCAGCGGCTGAACATCACATTTATAAATATTAAAGTATAACGTAGTGTACTGTACATTGGTGCTTAGTAAAATTTTCTTTATAAAAAATATTGTTTTTCACTAGTATTATATTAGCGAGGATTTTCGGATGCTGATAACCCCATAATCAATTAACCATTGACTCGACAAAAAAGAAGAAGCATTATAGTATTAAAGTATTGTGACCGCGAGTGGCATTTACAACTGAACGCTACCGTGGCTCGGATGTCATATTAAATTGTAGGCCCAGTTATTTTAACCGTTTATAGCCATGTCAGAGGCCTTCAGGCGGCTTAAAAACTCTGACGCCAGTGCGTCGCTGAAGCGCCGCTATAGTTTGACTGACAAGCCAAGGCGTAGTTTCATAGTTACTTGGATGTGTGTGTAATAGGGTATTTGACTAGTTTTTGGAAATCGTTTTAAATTATTCGTTGGTACATACTAAGCACACTACATTTATATTTCCGAGAGATCTACTGTATTAACAATGAAAATCAGTGTTAAAGAATAGATATTCAAGATCCTACCAAAAACGACATTATGTAATGGCGCTGGTCTTTGACGTCACTCACGAGTAAATAACGTTAGTTAATACTGGTAAATACGCTAGTTTACATCTAAAAATTAACAAAAAATACTTCAAAAGTAAGTTACAGATCCAACAATATTACTCCGAAATCACAAAACACAAATTACACAAACAACAGTCAATCGAGAAATTCTTGTTTACCAGCACGTGACGTCACCAGGGTTGCCGCCCTTCTTAGAGCGTTTACGTCACAGATAAAATAATATCAAAAAATATCGTATTTTATTTCGTTCGATTTGCGAAAATTAGACATATTTTAGTTTAAATAAAGTGAAATTTGTCTTTTTCAGGCTATTATCTGTATGGATTACTAAAATTAATAGAATATTTCCAATGTTGTCAAATAGCCTATTGTCTGTACGTGGCGAGGCGTAGTTTTGGTCGGCCTCACTTGTTTGTTTACAACATTCTGTCTTTATTTTTTATTTGAGGTCGCGCCACACATGTTGGCGGATGTGAAGTTAGCTACAAGGCGCGCAATATCCAATCCTGATAGAACCTCATATAATGCCGCACGTTGATTGGCTTGGCTATTGCACAGCTTGTAGCTAACTTATGTCGCGCAGCCTATAGGTACCTAACTTCACAGCTTCCAAGTTGATTCGGCCTTTGCAACCACTTTTTGCCATCATTATGCAGTTCTGCCCGAGTTTTAGTGCTTTATAAATGACCTTGTGACTTATAAGCTAGCTAGTTTAATACAAGATAAGTAAATCAGTAGAAAATTGTACAAAGCTGAGAGTATTTCTAGTTGAAGGTTTCATTTTGCTCCAGCGAGCTCGAGTCAAAGTCCCCATTCTCGTAAAGAACTCAGCGACCCTGCAAAGCTCTGTCTAGTGGCGAATCGTGCCTTACTGGGGCCCCGTATAAAAATTTGTTTGGGGGCCCAAGATTATGAAGTATTTATGGAGTATGGGGTATTTATGAATTGTAAAGATTTTTTGCATAAATTTATAATAAATATTTATTTATCATAATTATCTATCTGTCACTTTTTCCAAAAATTTTACAAACAATTCAAATTAATTATACCAATACTACTAAACCAGAAGAACAATTGTTTATATTGTAAGTATTACAATGTAATGCACAATTAAATAAAAAAAAATTGGGAAGATTTTATTAATATTTGCTTACGCACGTCGGGGGCCCCCGTTTCCTCGGAGCCCCGTATAATTGATAGGCACGGCTGATACAGCGGTAGCTACGCCCCTGGCTCTGGCTTACTTTAATTTGTCCGTAGACATCTAGCTTTTACTGTATGTGGATAACACAAATATCATAAGATGGACATCGTAGTACTACTGGTAGTAGATACATTTATTTGGTAGTACAACACCACAGGCTACAAACGTTCTTGATCTATAGCGGGCTTGATGGTTTGACGCAAATGGTTAGTTGATTTTTGTTAATTGTCTTAGGTGTAGGCCGAACCAAACATCTTGGCAGCTGTAACGTTAGCTCCAAGCTGCGGATAGTGTAATCCTGACTGAAGCTCACTTAACAGTGTATACTTGACTCGTCAAGCTTTGGTCTGGTGATCAGGACGCGGACGGAATACATACAGATGTAATAACCGCAGAACAGTAGGTACACACGTCAAGTCTTGTTCCATTTAGAAATAAAGTTCATTTACTCTGGACAAAATCATGAGAATGCTGACTTTTTATTCGTTATATTGGGAGGTTAGTCCCATAGTAAATGTTGATCATAACATAAAGATAAGTACAATGATATTGTAGAACGTATTCGTGGCTTAGAAAAATACCCGACATAGAATGAAGCACTTTATTTCCTCTTTTCCTTACTCCCGCCTAATCCACGGCGCGGCTCTGAAGCCGAATGACGTCACACGCGTAAATCCGTCGCGAGGTTTTTTGATTTCGTGCGGTCATGTTTAAAAATTCATAACTCCGTCATTTATTAAGATATTCGAGTAATTTTTTCACTGTGTCTAATATAATTCTAACGTCCTTAAATGTATAACGACGAAGATATACTCGTATACGAGTATATCTTCGTCGTCAGAAATTTCCCTAAATATTTATTTTTGTTCAATCCTCAAATTACATATTATAGAGACGCCTACGTGGTAACCAAACATGAGGGTTGGAATTGATGTGTATTTTGTTTCCAATCAATTTATTAACTGAGCGAGCGAAGTCTCTCTGCTTCGCGTGACATTATTTTATTTCATCTGTCCAGTTTAAGATGAATCAAATTTTGTAAGATAAGATAATTTTTATTGCAAAAACTTACACTAGGTACACAATTTTAAGTAGCTCTGCTTTTTGCATTAGTTTAAAACCGTGTTGCAAAAGGCAGTGTCTTCCAGATGGAGCAAGTGCGTGCGCGTGTGTGTGTGTAGGGGGAGGGGGGGGGTGTCTGTGTATTCACAGAGCGGGGCAAGACGCTGCACAAAAGCAAATTTACATGGCAGCGGAGCTGGGAAAGCAGCTTTCCCAGCCCTGAACAGAAACATTACAAACGATCTATTGAGGTTGCAGCGACAAGACCTCCGACTTATGATAGGGCTCATTACTGGTCACTGCAACTTGAATAGTCACATGTTTAAACTGGGAGCCACCGACAGCCCACTCTGTCGTGGTTACCTGCAGGAGAATGAAACGGTAGAGCATGTTTTGTGGCATTGCAAGGCAACAACAGAAACTAGAATCGCTTGCGGGTTGCAGGACGCTACTATTACTTTATCATCAGCATCGACATCGCCATCCTCATCGCCATCCAGTTTACCATCCAAGCCACTGGAGCAGTTGCCAGCGGCCCAGAGCCACGCTCCGTTATTTTAAGGAGCTGGGCTGGCTCGGGTAGACGCTGGAGGGGGAAATGCACAAAACACCCCATGCGGGACGTCAGTGCAGGACTTATCGCCCCTACTTCAAATGAGAATGAGAATGAATGGCAGCGGAGGTGAAAAGTGAGTTTTGCACAGCTTATAGCTAATTCTCAGACGCCATTAGTTCGACCTAAAGGATCTTTATCGATAACATGACCCGCCCCTCCACATTATTGTTTTAATGTGTATAGTGTATTAATATTATGTAACGAGCAACAAATCTTTGGATTTGCTTGCTAGGCTAGTTGTTTAGGCTAGATGTTAGGCTAGGCTAGTTGTTTAATGGTATAGGCTATGTTGTTTGTTTGAACCCTGGAACCGGGGTCTTAGAATACGGTTTCGGTATCCCCTGCCTGTCGTAAGAGCCGACTAAAAGGGGCCTTAAGAGCTCGGCGAAGGTTGTATTTGGGGACCAAACTATCCATCCAAACGAGTTCTGGGAAGACAACGGCGCTGTGTGGCCAGTACCGCTGTACACAGGAAAGCTACATTTATTATTACAAGCTTACGGAGTGTGAAGATCCATGCCGGAGGGCACTGATGCGTTCCCACGGAGATCCCAGTTCCCTCTGATAAGCACAGAGGGAGGCCACCGAGGGGGTTTTAGTGGAAAAGTCCACATAACCCGGTTGCACCCCAAACATAACCGGGTATCTGTTAAAGATTTCCCCCCCGTCAACAAAAAAAAATAAAAAAGGCTAGTTGTTTGACGGCCGTATCGTTACGCACACATGCATGGTGGCGCCTTGTAAATTATTTTTTTATGCAGAATAGGTCTACATTTGGCCACTAACTCGCCTGATGGAAAGCTAAGTTGACCCTGTAGCTAACAATAGGCTCGATTATGGTGTCACCATCTAACTAGCTAACCGACTTAAAATCCTCTAATTTTCTAAAAATCCTAAAGCTATTATGGGGAGACCAAATTAGAACTGTCAAAATCAAATTTTAAATCGAATGAACGAAAACCAACTAAATCTAACTACATTTAGAAAATTAGGCGATTTTGGTATTATGGTAGCACAATTTTAGAGCTGTCATACGTCATCTTTAGGATTTTTAATGAATTGAGGTTATGTTTTTAACCAGTACCGAATTAGATGGTGTTTAAAAATAATTAAGCTCAAAAGTAAGTTATAAAGAAGAAATGCTGCGTTTTTCTCCAATTAAATGTACTTAGTTACATTTAACATAGCTGATGGTGTTCCTATAAATATTGATTATTTAGATTTTATGTGAGTCGCGATCACAAAAAATGTTGAAACTGTCTTATAATTATTTTCAGCACAAACTGTAATGATGCTGGACTTGACGATTCAAATTAATCCACCGCATCTTACCGACCACATTTTTGTTGAAACAGAGAAAGGACAGACATTTGTGGTAAGCAAAGGTAATATACTGACCTAGTTACATTTCTGTCCATACGATTTAATAATCCGTAGGATTACACTGGATGCAAGCCGCTTCCAATCGATCTTATTGGAGATCCATAGGGGAGACTTATGTCCAGCAGTGGACGTTATAATGGCTGATGGATGGATGGAATGTATTAATAGGTAGTAGTTATTTAATTATAATAAGCTATCCATGAAATCCAATTAGAAATGAGGATCTGCGAACCAAAGTAATATAGCTCCGTGGATTGACAAGTTGAATTAGCTGTGGGCAGGGCCGATAGTTGAGCAACTGACGGAGTCAAGAAGTTCTCAAATGAACATCACAATGCGGCAAGAGCATTAGTGCAGAGTAGGATGTCAAAGTGGACAGATGTTATCAAGACCGCATGATTGTACTAGATGTAAGCCACTTCCATCTAGTATTAGGATATCTCTAGGGGAGGCCTATGTCAATAATATTTTTTCTGTGGACTTGCCTATGACAGTAGAAATGTGCTTTAGACAAACTAAAAACCCTATTTGCTAAAACATACCTAGGACCCTAGAACTTCTTGGCTGCTGTGAAATATGCTACAAGAAGCCCAAAACCCAATCCTGACCTCAGTCAGCCTAAAAGCAGCATGAGGATTGGGTTTCACATAGCTTTCAGCTAAATCCACAGCCGCTAAGAAGTTTCATTCAGCCTTTATCAGTGAGAATAGTGAAATATTGCACTAGGGTAATAACTGTATTATGATAATTATTTATTGCTTGCATTTTATAAGTTGTTAAGTGCCACCAACTACATTATCCACCATTTACTAAATAGCAAGTGTCTTTGCTAGCGTGGTTTTCTAAGTACATACATAAATATATTTCAGTAATAATTTTGAAAGTAATTATACCATATTTTAACAAATATAAACCAAGTATTTTATTTTAGTAAAGCTACCTCTCACAGCTTTTTTAAATCTAGTTTCAGACAAAGCAAAAATATCTATATCTATGAAATGTCTATTTTGATCTATTAATTTAATTTTCAGATACCTTTGATGACTAACAAGACTTGGAAATAGTTGGCCCCAAATATTATGTAATCATCACCCTAATTCGATCATCGTGTCATGACTTCAACCAAGAGCCATAATGAGATTGTTATATCGGCTAAATTACCTAGTTGATATCAAATTGCCACCAAGTGCATGTATGATACATATTACAACCGAGGTGAAATATATGATAGACTATTGATTATATTGTGTGTCATAATGTAACCTCTACAGAGATTTTAACAACTTGATGTCTTGTCAACTTTGATTTTTCATTAATAAAATAACATGAACTTAAAAGATGTTGATTTTATAATATTGGCGACGATTTAACGATTTTAAAATGGATGCGAACCAATTTCGCGAGTTTATGAAACAGCAACAACAACTAACGGAAGTAGTGCGTATGTTAGCATTGCAACAAACCGAACGAATACCATCGACATCAACAAACATCAACGATGATCTTAGTCGGAAGATAAGTAATTTTTCAAAAGATACATTTAACCCTGAAACAACTTCGATAAACGACTTCATAGAATATTTCGAGGCCAAGTGCAATATTTATGGAAGCGAGTACAAGAAAATTCAAAAAGACCTACTCGTCACATGTCTACCACCTGAAATATTTCACAAAATTAAAACGTCATTCATGAACACTTTCGAAAAACGCTCATATGAAGAAATTAAAGCAAAACTATACAGTTTTTACTCGTCGAAAACAACTCGTTATAAGGCATTGACAGAGTTTTGGAATTGCACAAGGAAAGAAGGTGAGTCAATGGAAACTTACGCTAACAAGATAAAAGAACTTAGCAAAGATTGTGGTTACGAAGGGCAATTTTTAGAACGTCAGCTACGTGATCGTTTTGCTACTGGCCTCAACCACGAGTCATTAGAAATAGATCTAAAACAGAAATGGCCAGAATTGCAAGATCGGGACAGCGATGGAAACATAATAGAAGTAACATTCGAACAAATTTTTGCAATTTCACAATCTAGAGAGCTTGCGGAAAACGATAACGCTAACATTAATATAACGGTACAACGTATCAAAGACAGAACTCTAAACAAATCTCCCACAAATAACTACAAACAACGAGTTCTTACAAAGGATCAATGCAAAAGGTGCGGAAAGAGGGACAAACATGAAATGACGGATTGCGTAGCAAAAAAATACATCTGCAAAGCATGCAATATGAGAGGTCATTTTGAAAGCTGTTGTTTAAAAACAGGCAGAGCATACATATCTTTCAGACGGAGTCCGTCAAGATCTTTTAGGCAGAGAAATGTCAACAATGTGCTGTCAAGAAGAAACGCCAATGCAGGAACAACCTCATATCCAACAAGCAGCTCATCTGATGACGACAGCGAATATAATTCAAATGTTCATAAAATTAATACTAACACCATGAGATGCAAAAAAATTGACGCTCATATAAATGGGTTCATATGTACCATGGACTGGGACCCAGGTTCAATTTATTCAATTATCAGTACGGCTTTTTGGAAGAAAATCGGATCACCCGAATTAACAGCAGGACCAAAACTACGTGCCTACGGCGACCATAAACTAAAGCCTAAAGGTCTTACAGATGTTAGAGTGGAAGTACAAGGAGTACAGAAGATTTTACCTGTGGTTGTAATAAAAAACGCCAACCCTATGTTATTTGGACTACAATGGAGTGAAATGTTCAACATGACTTTTCCTAACTCAGTCTATTCAGTTAAAACTCAAGCAATGTCACTTAAACAAATCATTGACAGAAACAAAGAACTCTTTAACGACAAGTTAGGAGAAGTAAAGAATTATGAGGTGAACATTCATATCAAACCTGGAACTGTACCGAAACATTTACCAGCACGACCGATTAAGTTCAGTATTCGAAATAACGTTGAAGCTGAACTCGAGCGACTTATAAACGAGGGAATTATTGAAAAGGTTGACCCCAATCAAACACCAATAGAATGGGCTACACCAACTGTAAACGTTGTTAAACCAAATGGGACAATAAGAATCTGTGGTGATTATCGTACCACCATAAACCCGGTGCTAGTAACACATACACATCCAGTACCTCAGTTTGATCACTTGAGACAACGGCTTGCTAACGGAGAGAAATATTCAATAATTGATTTAAAGGATGCATACCTACAATTTAAATTAGCACCGGAATCAAAAAAATATTTGACAATAGCAACTCACAAAGGTTATTTTCAATATAATAGAATGCCTTTCGGAATAACAACAGCACCAGCTATTTTTCAACATTATCTCGAGAAAGTATTAGACAACATCTCCAACACAGCAATCTATTTCGATGACATAGCTATCACTGGACAAAATGACGAAGAACACCTGAAAACATTAGCAGAAGTTATGAATAGACTCAACAAAGCTGGAATGAAAGTGAACCTTAAAAAGTGCACTTTTCTTCAAAATGAAATCGAATACCTTGGACATACAATTAGCAAATCTGGAGTTAAGCCCACTAAATCTAAAATGGACGCTATTCTCAATGCGCCACCACCTGAAAACGTTAAAGAATTAAGATCTTTTTTAGGATTAGTTAATTTTTACGAACGATTCATACCGCATCTACATAGTATATGTGCAGAATTACACAGCTTGACTGGACATAGACAAAAATGGAAATGGACCAACAACGAAAACACAATATTTGAAAAAACTAAAGAGGCAATTACAAGGTCTAAACCTCTTATATCCTTTAATGAAGAACTACCTCTATTTCTAGCTTGTGACGCTTCAGAAAAAGGAATTGGGGCTGTCCTGTATCACACAATCAACGAAACTAAAAGACCAATCGCATTTGCATCAAGGAAATTAAAACAAGCGGAAAGCAATTATTCCGTCATAGATCGAGAAGCCCTTGCAATATTTTTTGGAATAACAAAATTTGATCAGTTTCTACGGGGAGCAAAATTCACACTGGTAACAGATCATAAACCACTTATACATCTACTTGGGACTAATCGAAATCTACCCAAGTTAGTCAACAATAGACTTGTTCGATGGGCTCTGGTAATTGGTAGTTACAATTACGACATAAAATATACAAAAGGTGAAAACAACATACTCGCTGATCCTCTATCAAGACTTCCCAATCCTAACGAACAACCATCCAAAGCAGAATCCTCAGTCAACAAAATTATTCAAAAAATTACTGAGACTATGATAAACGAAATAGCTATTAACGAAGAAACTATCAAAGACCAAACCAAAAAGGATACAACTCTACTAAAAATCATTCAACACATAAGAACAAATTGGAGATCATATAGATACGATGAACATTCATTACAAGCATTTTTTAAAAAACGTAACGAGTTATCGGTAGAGAACGACATCTTGATGTGGCAAGGTAGGATAATCATACCGACCTCTATGAGAAAATTAACACTGAAATACCTTCATAGGGGACATCCAGGGATATCAGCCATGAGGGCACTTGCAAGGTTCTATATATGGTGGCCATCACTTGAAGAAGATATTGACAATTACGTCAAAATGTGTAAAGGCTGTCAAGAGAACAGACCAAACAACCCAGAATTACCAATATTTTCTTGGTCGATTCCAAACAACGTATGGGAAAGAATACATATTGATTTCGCAGGACCTTTTCTTGGTAAATATTGGTTGGTTCTTTGCGATGCTTTATCTAAATGGATAGAAGTAAAACCAATGAACAAAACAACAACAGATAAACTGTGTGAGGAACTAGAAGACATTTTTACAACCTTTGGTTTACCTCAAATAATAGTATCTGATAATGGACCACAATTCACATCAGAAGTATTCAGAACATATTGTAAAAGGAGAGGCATCGTTCACATAAGATCATCTCCATATCATCCACGTACCAATGGGTTAGCAGAGCGTTTAGTGCGTACATTCAAAACAAGGATGTCTAGTGAACATAACATGAATAATGACCTAACAGAAAGACTCAGGAGTTTCTTATTCACGTATAGAAACACACCACACAACACTACCCTTAAATCTCCAGCTCAAATGATGTTTGGAAGGCAACTAAACTGTATATTAGACAATGCCCGCCCAAACACGAGAAAAATGCTTCAAAACAAAGAAGTTAAAGCCAACATCCTGGCAGAACAGTCTCCAAATTACCGTCCGGGAAGTAAAGTTTTTGTTCGAACAAAGGAAGAGGCAAAATGGAAACCAGCAACTATTGAGAAAAGAACTCATAAATATTCATATGTGATAAAAACACCTGAAGGAATTTTAAGGAGGAGGCACGCCGATCACATAAGGCCAAATAACACTCAGCAGTCTCCACAAACTGAATCAACACCATTTCAGACACCTCGAACAAATTCACCTCAGACGCAACCTTCAACTGTACCAGACCCGGACCCGACTGTAGCAATACCTCCCGCAACACCATCCGCAACACCTCCCACAACACGCAGAAGTATGAGAAACATCAGGCCACCTCGCCGTCTCATCGAAGATATGTGAATGGGGAGGAATGTCATAATGTAACCTCTACAGAGATTTTAACAACTTGATGTCTTGTCAACTTTGATTTTTCATTAATAAAATAACATGAACTTAAAAGATGTTGATTTTATAATATTGTGGTTTGCATTTTTCCTTGGCAGGGCAGAGCAAAACAACAGAAAGAAATAAGAAAAGATTTAATTCAATACAAAAATAAAGTCATTCAATTACCCATCAGCTTTATTTTACCTATCACTTGACAAAGGTAGTTATTTTAATATTCAGGTACAAAGATATTTGAGTATTTTTAGTAAGCTTAACAAATAACAGTCGAGTAAGAGATTTAAGAACCTATCTTAATACTAGATATCACAAGAAGGCCACGTAAATTATAAAATGTTTTCTTCGATAATATTCAAATTCATTTATTTTGTGTCTTATTTACAAGTCGGGTTACAATATTATATTATAATATATTTATATCAATTAGTAGAATGTAACAAAACAACCACTTATTTACTATTAATAATAAAATGTAAAGTATAGCATCATATAATTATGTTGAATCACAAAACTTGGCACATGTGATGTTAACTACAGGCTCCCAATCCTGAAGCTCACATAGCATCTGTGTGAGGATTTAGGTTATCCATAACTCTAACATAGCTTGGTAGGGATAAGTGTACCAGCCGAACATAACAGCTACCTAGTTGTATGACTCGGTCTATTTATACAATAATTAAGGACTTTTTTAGGCTAAATCAAACTTCTTAGCTGCTGTGAAGTTAGCTAGGAGCTGGGAAAAACCCAATCCTGACAATCTCACATAACAGCTGCTGCATAATAGCTGAGGGTTAGGTTGTCTGAAGTTTTAACACATTTTCTGCAAATTCACATATTCAGGGAGTTCGCCTTCTCATGGTTTGTCCGAGTACTTGTTGTTGTATAGGAGTCTGAATTTTCCATAAATAATAAGCGAATAGCTGCCTATTTACAGCCTGTTTCGCTTAGAAACTGCTCAAAAAGCCGTGTATAGTCATTGAGGAAGGAATCAGAGTATAGTACACGGCTCTGCATTCTTGTCTTGTCACGATCGATTACGATTAATTCGTATAAATATATTCCTTGTCCGCCACAGCAATATGTGTGATAAAGCCTTGAGCTCCTCTTTATTCATGTTTTACGCTGGCAGGTCTATTATTTACCGTAAGCTGAGTAGCAAAACGAAATATTAAATAAAACAAAACCATTGTTTTGTAAAATAATAGTGCGAGTGTTGCCACAATATGAATTAAAAAAAAGACACGGCTTTACTTTTGTACCGGTATTTTACGTTGTTGTTTTGTTTTGAATGTGATGAAATACGTTATACAAACGATCTTCGTAAAGTTTTATATCGCGGAAATGAATATTTTTTGAAATTACGCATTTCATACGTTTTTGATTAACAACAACATTAAGTTACCCAGAGCTAAAATCCTATTGACGGATGGTTGTTCTACTAAAAAAACCATTTGCGCCGCATTTGGGCGCTTACGCTGAACGCTTTCAGTGGCTCTATTTCTGATTTTCAAACGTATAAGGATTAACTTTGACAGATAGTATGAAAAATCCGCAATATTGCGTAGGTATTATGACCTAGCCTTCTCCATACAAGTTTCATAAATACTTACGTCAAAAATAATGTCCCTGAGACTCTATATCTGTTCTTTGAACGGCTTGTACGTATACGAAACTTCAACAGCTGATCGTATAAAAAATCTGTAAAGTTACGTTTACGTCATTGCCTTCTCCATACACGTTTCGTAAGCCAAAATGGTAAGCCAATACGAAAGTCAAAAACGATGCCCCTGGGGTATGATTTTTGAGTTGAGAACGCTTCGCACGTATACGGAATTTTGACCATATTGTATGGAGAATCCGTAAAGTTGCGTATACGTCCTAGCCGTTTTCATACAAGTTCCGTGTACGGTCGTGTACGAAACTCGAAAATTATACTTTCGTACGACTCGGACGTGTAGGGTAGGGGGCTTGTACGGAGGAAGAATTAACTTTACGGATTCTTCATAAAATCTGTGTAAGTTCCGTATACCTACGATTAATACGTTCGAAGTTAAAAATAGAGCCCTAATAAATACTATTATAAAAATTGTTTAAGCAATAATACATTTGTGGAAGTGGTAATTAACTTGTAACACTGACTACCTCTTTCTTTCTTTTTAAATCGACGTAGCCACAGATAACATCAAAAAAATGAACAAAATCATCGTCAAACCGGTCGCTTGATGGTGTGTTTCCATTATATTTTTAAGTACATTTTTTTATCTATGAACTTCCTTTAGGTGAACTAAACAGAGTTAGCCATCGTTCAATTTTTAACTAGGTGGTGTTTTCATAATAGCAGTTTCTCACTAATTAACTTAAATTTAAACAGTCACTAAAATTTTAGAACTTTTAAGTGGTGCAACCATAATCGAGCCTAATATATACCTAAGCCATCAGTTCGGTTCGAGCTATACTTGTGATGCAGCTTCTCGGGTTTTATTACCTAAAGCCGTTGAATAACTATAAAAGAATCACTAAAATCTTAATAAGTAATTGGCGAAATAATCGCGTAACATACCTACAATAAAAAAAACATTCGTGTAAGATTAAGTAAAATACTGTTAATTATCAATCAAATATAATATAATATCAGGTCTTTTACAACAAAGCGTCCCTTATTTTTCAAAATTAAAGATGGAATCCAGTTGCCAGTATCGACATTTCTCAGAGTCCTCATTGTCGGAATTTATTTATTGCCAGTATTATAAAACATTTATATTTACCAAATTAGAGTGTAAAGCACTTCAACTAAATAAATATAATAGGCGTGATACATTAATATTTACCAGCTTAAATTAATGTACCTATTAATTATATTTACGCCAAAAACCTAGTTTCTAACATTCGATTTGAGAACCTTCTTTTTTGAAGTTGGTTAAAAATGGACGCAATCAAAGCATGGTCTCTTAACAAGCAGGCCAATCATAACTCTCTTGACCTTCTTGCGACCGTCCGCGGTCCATGAAGTTGTGGCAAATGAAACTTGTCGTAGTTTTGGAGATGTCGAGTTGTAGCCATTAGACGTATTGTGTTCGAAGGTCGAGTGGCCGAGACGTCCCTAAAGAATAAGTAGGTACTCTTGAAAATATTTTCCAGACTACAATATCATATTCCTTGATGAATAGTATTACATACTAGCTGTGCCCGCGGTTTCGCGCTTATGTATTTACAGAATTATTATTCTTATTCGATGTGGGGGCGATAGAAGTCGTTTTTAGTCTGCTTCGTTTCGAGTCGAAAATCGCATGACACAGTTCACGATAAAGGCTCCATTACACACAGGCGGTACGAGCGGTATAGCAGACGGGCGGGCATCTGTATTGTACTGGTTATATAAGAAGGGCTCACACAGGTCCGGTCGCGGTACTGCCGTACCGCCGTACCGCCCTTTACCGCTCGTACCGCTCTACCGCTCGTACCGCTCTACCGCTCGTACCGCCTGTGTTTGATGGAGCCTTGAGGTTGGCTTCGAGCGCCAGCTTACATTTTTAGGTGACATTTTATTTATTTATTCAAAATTTAAGCATATATTAAAAAAACTAATCGATTACTCTACTAGAACATTAGTCTGGCTACGTAATTTGTCAAAAATAATGTGGTATTGTCGCTGATAATTTCGAGCATTTGAAAAAAAAAAGCCGTGGTGGTCTAGTGGTAGTAACACCGACCTGCAATCATGAGGTCGTGGGTTCAAATCTCGATCCCGTACCAATGAGTTTCTTTGGATCTTTTGTACGGAATTTCACATCATTGGCTTTTCGGTGAAGGAAAACATCGTGAGGCAACCTGCATACCTACGTCCGTAGAAGAAATTCGATGGCGTATGTGAATCCACCAACCCGCACTGGGCCAGCGTGGTGGATATGGCCCAATCACCCTTGGTGGGTAGGCCTACGTCCTGCAGTGGACTATTAAAAAGGCGGGTACAGTACAGTGCAGTACAGAAAAAAAAGTTTTTTTTATGATGCGATTTTTTTTTCTAAAGTATCCATATTATTTTCCAAAATTCTACGCGATTATTTGGCATTAGGCGCCCCCTTAAAGTATAACGGAGCGTAGCTTTGGACGGCTGGCATAAATGCTCCAGTGGCTTGGATGGTGTATGAGATGACAAAGTCAAAGTCAAATTCTCTTTATTTCGTAGACAAATTACATGGTCTTGAAAACGTCCGTTAACAATTCTTTTATAATATACTTATAGAATTATTACTTAAAATTAAATTTTATTACAAAATACTTAAAACTTATCAAAATACAACTAAAATATATCAAATACCTACAACAAATTAACAAAAATAAATTAATAATAAAACAAGATTAATACAATAGAAACAAAAGTAATAAATATCAGTGTCATTTGACAATTTGGATGTCAACAGGTACAGATATGAAACAAGTAGCATTTAAGAACGTTACGTTATCGTTATCAACGATATCATAATAATTATAGTTACGTTATCGGCAACAACGATGCTAATGATAATGCAGAAATGTCATCCAGAATTATAGTGTGATAAAATCGTAACATTTCGACCTAATGTCACTAACATGGCTCGAGCTAAAGGCAACGAACGGAAATAAAATTAAATCTCTCTAGGCCTAGGCGTTGCAGTTTTAATTAATAATCTGCTGTCAAACTACTGAAACAAAGAATCTGCATCAAAATTTTATGAGATCATGACGCGTGTTTAATCGCATGTTTCTCTATAGCTTGTCAAAATAAACTGGCAAATCCGTTCACAAACAACGGAGAACTTTGTTTCGTTGTCGGAATAAAAAAAATAAAAATTCAGACGAATATAACGAACCTCCTCTTTTCTGAAATTTTAAAGTCAATTTGAATATTAATATGGATGATGCTTTCGATTGGAGTTTGAAAACGATTTATGACAGAAAATTAAATAAATATGGGAGACACACTATGGTTGATAAAATAACTTCAACAAACTTCCACTAAATTCAAAATTAATATTAAGTCAGGGTAACTAAGGGGTAATAATCTACCTGTGACAGATACAGAACATAAATAATTCCTTCGCACGCTCAAGATGATTAGCGTCCTTGTACATTTTGTACAGAGTCGCGTCGCAGCCATGGATGTAAGAAAGAGTGGGGATTGGGGAAGGTGAATTGAAGCCAAGATCTTACTTAAAATGGCGTCGGCTCCACCCACATCGAATAGAAAACAAAAGATAAAATACGAATGTCGCGAATTGTGACATTGAACTCAATTTTCTTCAGAGGTATAAAAAATTACACATATCTAATTATCTAGTCTAGTGAAAGAACGCACAATCGTAAAGTAGTAAGATTAAACCCTGGCTCCATTATAAATGCGTTCTTTGAAATTTATGTAGGGATTTTTACACCATTGCCTTTTCAGTGAAAGAAATCTTTGGGAAGAAACCTGCTGGCGTTCGTAAAAGACATTGGATTGTCTAACGTCGGCACCGCGTCATGGTCGATATATAGCCCGATCGCCTACCGTGGACAGACCTTTATCCAGCAATAGAGTATTAAACGTACGATCCATGACTCTTCAAATGTCAAGCAAGTCTTGGTGAAATGGCAGATAGCTTCAAGGAGAACTACGTTAGGCAAGTCTTTCTAAAATGGCAGACAGCTTCAAGGACAACTTTACCGAGTGACCTCTTTACGATACGCCCGATCCTCTTTTTTACAACATCCATGGTTGCAGCACAATGGCTACCTACTATTTTTCGACATTTTTTTTCGACATTTCTGTCATTTAACTCCTTAATTGTTTTACAATTTTGGTTTTATAATGTTTAATCTTAGTGTATTTTATGTCGAATAAATATTATTTCATTTCATTTCATTATTTCATTTCATTTACTATATTTCGCGGCCCGCTGGGAAATCTACAGGTGTCCAACGAATTCATGAGTTTTCACACGTTCAGGGCTGCTATTCTGACTTGGTCGAGATTTTTTGATAGGTATTAATTTAAATTAATAGATATTAATACCTATACAGCCTATACTCCACCCACTGGAACAGGCTGAATGGATAGATAGATAGATTGATTAAAAAAATGCATACTAAACAATGCTATAGTTATTATCTATAGTTATTTCACATCTCCAAATATGTAGGTACCTAAGTTCGTATACGCTAATTGGCTACCCCTGTGGGCTGAGTGTAAGTTTTGTCGTAAACATGACGCGCTCTTCGTCGAGCGCGTAAGCATGTAATTTGTATGAACTTCTTGTGTTTCAAAAACGCGCCGCTGGTGGCGCTGTACATTTCTTCATACAAATTACATGCTTACACGCTCGCCGAAAAGCGCGTCATGTTTACGACAAAACTCACACTCAGAATACTGATGTTAGTTAAGCGACGGCAGACGCCGCGGCGTTTGGATGCTTCTGACATGGCAAAAGCCGGGACTTACAATGTTTATTTTCTTACCTGTCCCGGCGCATAGGCCGGTCCCGCGAACTATCCCTACTCTTTAATATGCAGGGCTTATTATCTTTTATTATTATTCTAAAATATTTTTGACTTACAATGTTCGGTAAGTACATATCCGAGCTACGGTATAGCTAAGTCGTAGGTAACTGACAAGAAACATCTTGTCATTTTACAAAAGAACTAGCGTTCGTTTTGGAAATAAGCTGGTCCATACAAATACAGATAAAATTATAGTTCAATTATGATATCCTCAAAATGTATGAAACAATTGATTTTTTCGCGATATAAGACTATGTTAACCAAAGAAATATATAATTATAGCTATATGATCTCGAGTACACCAGAATAGAGCTTTGGAGAGTTTTGTCACAGTTACTGCCTTTGTTAGACGAAAACGAGGCTGATTTATTATGTAGGTACTTTTAGGTAGGTAGAAATACTTACTAGCAGTGTGGACACATAGCTCAGAGGACTGATGACCAATGGGGTCGAAAAGTTCTCGAGTAGAGATCAAGTACGAGCAAGCGCAGCGTAAGACGTCCAGCCACGAGATGGAGGTAACCTAATCAAGCCCGCAGGATCACGCTGGATGCAAGCCGCTTCCAACCGGTCTTATTGGAGATGGATAGAGGAGGCCTATGTCCAGCAGTGCACGTCATAAGTCTGATGGATGGATGGATGATGGTGTACAGCGGCTTCACTCGAGTATTTGTAGGATTTCTCCCCCCGAAGTTCCCGAAGATTGCCCAAATTAAGTGACCAAACGGGTGACCACAAGTGGCATTACGGCACGATCAGTTTGGGTGGCACGTTGACGACTTAGAGCTACTGTAGCTCGGATGACACGTTGAATTGTAGGGTCCGATTGTTTAACCGTTTAGCCTTGTCAAGAGGCCTTCATGATTAAAACTGTGACATGACAACAAGGCAAACTTACTTTAACTGCCTCGGTGCCTAAGTGGTTAGTAACCCTGACTTCTGGGTCAAAGAGGCGTGGGTTCGGTCCCCACCCAGGGCAACCATTTATGTGATGAACACGGGTGTTTGATCTGTGTCTGAGTGTTATTTAGGTACTATCTATACATGTATTTAAAAATATGTATATTATATCAGTCTCTGACAGCCATTTCACAACCTTTGCTTAGTTTGGGCTCAGAGACCGTGTGTAAGATGTCTCCTAATATTTATTTATTTACTCTACCCGTCGCACTTTGCAAAGCAACACCCTGAATTTATGTAAGAAAAAATGTGTTTTTTTTAGATTTACAAAATTAAATTAAGAACAAAAACCCCGCATGATAAAAAATGAATAGTGTGCATAATTTGCGAGCCCAGTCTAAGCTCCGAGGTAAAAAAACACCAGTATTTTCTTATATATTGTTAAAATAAAATACTTTTCATCACATCTATTCGAAAAGGCTTACTTGGTTCGCCTTTAAGTGCGCCCAAAGGAGGTGTTTTCTATAAGGAACTTTATAAGTGCGACGGAATTAACTTTGCCGCGCACTTTTTGAATTTGGAACAAATAAGTGAGACGGAATGATCTTTGCCGCGCACTTTTTGAATTTGGAAGTATTTGTAATGTTAGTGTTCAGCGCCAAGAAAATTAATGAAAATAATGTAAATACAAGTTTTCATTTGTTTTATTATTAGATACCATTTAATTTCAATTTAGTTGTTATTCTACGTTTTATTATATAATAATATTATAGTAAAATATGAGACGCCTTTTGTTTTCTCATAGAGGTGATGAAAAGTAGTGTGTACCACTCGGGCGCAAAATATATTTTTGGCTCGGGCGACGTACCTACTTTGAATCCCTCGCTACGTTCAGGATTCTACTAAAGAATCTCTCGCTACGCTCGGGATTCTACTCTAGAATCCCTCACTTCGCTCTGGATTCAAAAAAGCGCCCTCGCCGTAAAAATATTATTTTGCTCCCATATGATACAATCTACTATTCTAAATACAAAATATACAACGGGTAGGAGGAATCTAAACAAAGTATAGGTAAGTATATCAATGAAAACAAGCTAAAAGTGCACCGCGATCAATATTGAGCGGCCAAGCGACGCATTCACCTGCCGGCAAAGAGCGATTGAAACAAACATTCAATAGGGTTGCCAATTTGACCCGAGGTCGCTCTGACCTTGGAGACACAGAGATCTACAGTACCCACACACAGCTAAATGGTGGTTAGCCTGGAATCATTGACTTGGTATATTTTTTTTATGCCTGGAATGCCTGGATAGTAAAATAATGATGAGTAAATGTACAGCTCTGAAGTAAAATAATAATAAGTAAGTGTAACTACACCTAGCAAAGCAAAATCATCATCCATAATTATCAAGGCAAATAGACAGCTTTCCACCAAATTTACCTCTCGATGAGGAAACAAAGTATGGATAATAACAACTGACATTAAAAGTGGACAAATAGTTTAATCTCTTTTTCATCCCAGAAGTTATTTTTTTAACTTAGCATGAAGCAACCCTAATAGGAACAGTGCGGAATTGGTTCTAGTTAAAAACAAACTGCTTCGAGGCTTAGCGACAGCGCATTTTATACTAGGTTACCACCTAGGTAGCTACTGCAGGACAGATATTTCTTTCCGTAGCTGTTCTCGGAAAACTAACATGGTTTTCTTTTATATATTTGCCCGATTGCTGGAGGCAAAGTTATTGAAATGCATGCATTCATCATCATGATATCAACCGATGTACGTCCACTGTTGGACATCGTCTCTTTTAAGCAGTGGACTATTAAAAGGCTGATGCGGTCTGTTTCTCTATCTAATACACAGAAGCTACCAGCTACAAAAAATGATTAAATAAACAAAAAATATTTAGTTGATTGTAATATTAAAAATACGTATAATAACCTGTTCTCAATACATAAATATTTTCAATTACTTCATTAAAACTAGCGTGAGGATTCATTATTAAAATTTTATATAAACACCGGATACAACTCACGATTATTAGCCCGCGCCCACTCCGTGCCCGGCGTCCGTTGTCGGGGGCGCGCGTATTCCATGAAGAAGGAGTACTAACTACTCTGAAACCGGTCGGACGCATAGCGGCTTGACCGTTTTAATAATCGTGAGTGATTGTATCCGGTGTTCATATAAAATTTTAATAAATATTTTCATTCATTTATTTTTTGACTACCAATAGATAACCAACCAATAAAGTGTTTAGTCATATATAAGTTTATTTTAAGCTAGTATTATTAAGGTTATTTTAAGAGATGCCTACTTTAAATTTTATAAGTTTATTTATAAGAGATAATATTATCTGTGTCGTAGTACACAGAGCGCCCTGTATTTGCAATCCCGACAAGGGCAACTAAGTCTTAAGAGCTTTAAAATAATTATAAGACGGGTAGGTTTCCGCGACATCATGCCCTCAACGACATATTTCGTAGAGCATTTATATCGGCCAATGGCCCCTGCGTGTTGGAACCACCGGGTCTGAGTAGATTAGATGGTAAAAGGCCAGACGGCTTGACGTTGGTGCCGTGAAAAAACGGCAAGTGCTTAGTGTGGGACGCTACTTGCGTTAGCACTGTTGCCGCCACGCACCTGGTTCGTACCGTCCACACCCCGGCAGCTGCGGCGGAGGAGGCTGCGGGTAGAAAGCGGGTGAAGTATGCAGCGATGGAGCCGCTCTATGACTTTGTGCCCATTGCGGTTGAGACCATGGGCAGTTGGGGGGCGAGGCTAAGGCTTTGGTTCGTGAAATTGGGCGGAGGATAAGGGACAGAGGAGGTGACTCCCGCTATGGGTTCTTGGTGCAAACGCTATCTATCGCTATTCAGCGTGGTAAAGCTGCTAGCATTTTGGGCACCTTTTCGCCGGGAACCATGAGGGGCGGGTTAATTGACTTGAATTTGTAAGTTTCGTTGTTATTTACATTTAATTTTTTAAATTGACATGTACCTACGTAATAATAAATTTGACAAACGTTATTAAAAGACCTAATTGTAAAACACTTAGTAGCAAATAAAGTATATGAATATGAATATCTTAAAGTGTATCTATAGGCAGGTATATGTTAAAGTTTTGAACCAATTTCCATCTGGTGGAGACACAAAGGGGTCGTCCATCGACTTGGCATTTTTTCCATTTCATATTGATGGGGTCGTCGAAGACTCCTGCGTCTGACAAGCTTGTAAGGAGCAAGTTTGCCCCCCGCAGGGCTGTGACATTGTTTTGGAGACAATTGAATAAATATAGAATTTACTGAATTATGTAAGGTCATCCGTTACGTCACGCTAGGTTTCTAGCAACTTATTTGCCACTGGACTGTGGTGCCACTGGAGACTGCAATAATTATTTTTCGCCATAAATGTCATAACCGACTTTCACCGTGTACATAATTCGAATAGTTCGCACGACCCAAAAAAATAATCAAATCAAAAATTAAAATTGAATCGATGGTCATCCACGTAGTACATTTTTAAATAAATAAATATAAATAAATAAATATTTTGGGACATCTTACACACTGCCTCTAACCCCAAACTAAGCAAAGCTTGTGATATGGTTGCCAGAGACTGATATACTACACATACTTATTTTTAAATACATACTTATATAGATAGTAACTAACACCCAGACACAGTGCAAACACTTATGTTCATCACATAAATATTTGCCCTGGGTGGGGATCGAACCCACACCTCTTTGATCCAGAAGTTAGGGTCACTAACCACTGAGCCACCGAGGCAGTCAAATATACTATATCCCGTTATATACTATATTTAACGGGACTACGCACTACGGACACGCGGGTGCATTGCGAGACGGCCGCGCGTGCTAGCACTCGCCAACTTGAGAAAGGTCACCGAATGCGACCGAAAATATAGTCGTTACGACTATCGCTACACGTGAGTTTAGTCCCGTTATATTTAAAATGTGTGAAAACCACGTTAATTTCCATATCCCCGTAGTACCTGATAACATCTGAGTATAACATCTAACCTGTAGTATCTGAGCGTCTGGTGGACGCGACGCGTGACCAAAATGCTAGTGTATATTTGGCTCAACGTATAAGCATTGCCATTCAGCGTGGCAATGCTGCCAGCATGCTGGGCACGCTGCCAACTGGCAGTGGGCTTGAGCACTTGGATTATCTTTAGACCTTCAAGGGTGTGTGGATAATGCAATTGCTTTCTATGTAGTAGTAGTGTAGTATTGTCATTAGTTTATAAAAAAAACCTGATAATATTATTGTTGATATTTCAAAAACGGCTCAGCCGATTTCGATAGAATTTAAATGGGACCACGTCGAAAGTAGGTACACCTACCTACCCTTTCGAAATAAAAAAAGTTTTTTTTAAATCGGTTCACAATTGGTGAAAAACATTGATGAACATACTTAAAAATACTTAGAACATAGTACCTCCTCCATTTTGAAAGTCGGTAAAAAGGCCGATCTGGTAATGGCATAATTTGCCATGGGTAAAAAAAGAATATATTATATTCTTTATTCGTTTTCTCTATCTTAAAGTTTTGAACAAATACCCTTCGACCTTCGAATGTACATAGGTATCCGTTTCCGTCTGGTGGAGACACAAAGGGTTCCTCTAAGACTCCTGCGTCTGACTCTGACAAGCTTCTATGGAGCAAGTTTTGCCCCCCGCAGGGCTGTGACATTGTTTTGGAAGCAATTATATAAGTCTATGATTTACATAGGTATGTATACTATTTCACTGAATTAGAAGATCCGATAGTCCATAAATTATTTATGTGAGGTTTTTAGTATCTAACATTTTGACTCCTAGAGAATAAATATAAAAACATACCTACAAGAGTGGTGGTACTACACACAAAATTCTATAGTTGGTACCTAGTTAAATTTTGGGAGCACTTAAATATGTTTTTAAAAACTAAAATAAAACTAAGGTGTTGCCGATATGGAGGCTTTAATACTAATGATCTTATTTCTAGTCTATTCTTACTGCTACCGTATCTCTATGTTGGTGGGCCCTTACGCAGCATTCCAGCTAACAAGGCGTGAGAACGCTAACTGCTGCGTAAGCTCTCTATCTGTCTCGCTCTATGATTGACAAGATGGTTGAGAGGGGTGCATAACTCCTCCCTCCCCAAATGAGGAATTATCGGAAACTCCGATTTCAGGCTTTTTCCGATAATTCCGTAGAACATGTCTAATTTCCGGGCGTAATGCGCATACTGCGCTTACAACTAAGCTTAAAATTACGAGTCCTAATACTACATACACTAACACACTTATTCCAGAGTCATTCTTTGTTTCACTAACACTTTCCAACACTTCACTGTTTCTTGCGGCTACTGCTAAGTACTTTACGTCGTCTAGGTTCACCTCACGCATATTGAGTGCCTGTGCACTTGGTAGCCTCGCGCCGGCCGGTAGCTGCGGCTTGACGATGGGTAGAGGCGCCGCTGCTTCACTCTCCGTGTACACGCGTTTATGGTGGATTCTCATGCCTTCAATCTCTACGTCACAAGGTTCGTCTAGGGTAACGACGTATGTTCCAAAAACTGGGTATTTGGTCACTTCTTCTGCGCATTGCTTTGTGAGAGTTGTTCTGAGTCGCGTGAAGAGTATCCAATGTTCGGCGTTGATTTTCTGAAGTTTGACGTCTTCTACGTAGAGCGGATATTGTTTGCAGTAAGTGAGATTACTGTCGTACTTCAGCAACTGCTCCTCGCAGGTGGGCCCGCTGTACAAGGCCCGGTTGTCGTCGTTGCACAGGAACTCCTCGCCAGCGGCGAGTGGGCGGCACGGTCGCGCGATCGGCATGTACTTCATCCCTTTCGCCAATAGGTATGGGTATTGCGGAAAAATAGCAAGGGTTTGGTTTTCGGGTTCAAGGAAAATAGGTAGAGTGAACATTTTAAAATAACTATAAGTATTCTTATCAGTAATTGGAATTTCCATAATGAAAGTGACTTGATTTCTTTTTATGTATGACTTGACCGAAAAAGTCTCTTCAATTTTTACTAAATTTATTTCATTAGGCTCGTACACTAAGTTGCCTGTTTTTGATATCAATTTCAAGTGATGTAACAGCTCCGTAGAGTTGATAACAGACTGGTGGAGTACAGAATTTTTGCTGAAGGCTAATGCGGTCTCAATTTCGCTTAACTTAATAAATATAGTACGGAAGTTGCTTACAAACAGGCTATACATGCCGAGTATGTACGATGTTATGACTAAACGATTCTCGTGAGCTATTATTTATCTTAACGACGTCTCAATAGCCTTGAGACGCGCATCGGACGTTATCGCATTCTGGTTAATCGTGTCAGTAACATTTACTAGGCTGTCCAACATTTTGGAGATAAAAGTAATTTTCTTCGAAATAACGACCTGGTCGTGATTTAGTTCGGAAGTAATTTTATCATATCTGAGTGCGTCATCGTGGTCCAAATTACCGGTTACAATTTTTATAATTGAACCTAAGGGGTTAATAATACCCCTCTTAAAACGCTGTGGGATCAATTGGCGGTATTTATCTATAGTTATGTCACGCAAATGTTCCGCGTGCATTAGCAGCCCCAAAAAGTCGCGAAGAAATGTTTTATTTGCCGTAACCAATTTTTGAAATTCGTTGAACTTTGTTACAATAAAGTTTAGGTCGGTGAATACGTTGTCTAATTTAACGGTTTTGATGATAGTCCAACTGTCTATCTGCACATATGCTAAACCTTCCTTGACGGGGAGAACTCCAGGGTTTCCTTCAAGTGATTGAAGATGAAGGGCGGCTGTCAGTGTTGGCGCCCCCAGCACCAGGATGCACCACCTGTGGAGGGCGTTTTATATTTTTAATTGGAGCATTCGTATTTTTTCTTTCTGTCTCTACTTTTATGGGAATGACATTTCTTTTAGCTGTTCCCACGACTTTTGCCTTTTTGTATCTAGCTTTATCCTTACTTTTTCTTTTGTTGATATCTTTCACGAAAACTGTTTCCTCTGGCAGAGGTTCGATTTGGGTCTCACCTCCTCGTTGTTTTCTAACCTTTTCCTTTTCTGCCATCATCCTCTCAGCTAATTGTTTGTATAGAAATTTCGTCCGTTTTTCATGATCCTTTACTAATTGCTGGGTGTAGGATTTTTGAAACTCTACGTTGAATGGGCTGTCTGTGTCCGTGTGGCCAAACACGACTTCGAACGGGGTAAGGCCCGTGGCAGTGTGTATAGTGTGATTATACGCCATGATCGAGTATGTCATGATGGAGGCGGCGTCCGTGCACTTCTGTTCATATTTTGCTAATCGATATATTTCGATTATCGTCGAGTGGAATCGTTCGATTAATCCCATTGAATTCGGGTTATTGATTGTACCTACATGACGTTCTATTTTATGTAGGCTGAGGAACTCTTTCATCAGCTCGTTGTTGAATTCCATTCCAGGGTCAGAGCTTATCTTTTTAGGGATACCATAAAAAGCGAAGTACTTCGTTAGGGCCCTTACAACTTCTGGTGTTGATTTGTTGGGTATTTCGATGGCCTGTCCCAATTTACTGAAGGCGTCTATAAGGGTTAGATAGTATTTACCCTCGATGGAGAATAGATCGATGAACAACTCCTGGAAGGGCGCGTCCTGTGTCTGTGTTAGTTGCAGAACTGGCTTAAGAGGTTTCCTGTCATATTTCATTTTTCGGCATGCTTCGCATGCGTTGATAATGGCCGAAACGGTTTCTTCCATTTTATTCCAATAATAGGTTCTCCGAAGTCTGACGAGTGTTTCCTTTATACCTCGGTGGCATGTTTTGCCCTCATGATATTTAAGAACAATTTCTTTTTGTTCGCTTTCATCTTCTACGTATACTACTCGTTCTGTACATTCATATAAATTTATCATATCCCTTTTAAATAGTGCTATTACTATATTACTGAACTGTCGCCGATGTTCTTGCTCTTCAAAATAGATAAAGTACTTGATTTTGGGTCTGATGTACTCTTTTAGGAAATTTTTAATCAGTTCCGGGTTGTTGACGGGTAGGAAAACTTCTAGAATTTTGTGTTTGTCGTGTGATGTGTCCTTCACGTGGAGTTCGTTTTTGAGCCATGATAACACTAAAATTTGATTAGGCTTATTGTCGATAGCTTCGTGTAAAATAGGTATCCCATTTGATTCCAGATCCGCTGCTGAGTGTACCGTTTGTGATTTGGTACTTTCCGTGGGTGATTGAATTACTGGGCGTTCAATTTCTAGCTCTCGAACGGTGTCCTCCGAATCTGGTATGCTTAAGGGTTCGTCTGTTAGACTTAGGGTCTCACTTGCGTCTGATATGGAAATGGTCGATGAGTCACGTCGCTGAACTTGGTTTTTTGACAATTTTTCAATGCTTTGAACAACATCTGTCAGCTCTTTCTTCAATTTGCGGTCCTTGCTGTCAACGTTCGCTATCATAGAGTCTGCGTCGTCGTCTGTGTCGCTATCAGAGTTTAGGGCATTGACCTTGATTCTGCTTAATGCATCCGCATTTGTGTTTTGTTTCCCGTTTTTGTAAATAATCTCAAAATCGAAATCTTGAAGGCGTAGTCTCCAACGTGTTAGTTTGCTATTTGGGTCCTTAAGGGAATTTAGCCACGCTAAAGGTCTGTGGTCGGTGTATATGTAAAATTTCCGACCGTACAGATATGGGCGGAAATGTTTGGTTGCCCAAATAATGGCAAGTAGTTCTCGTTCTATGGTACTGTACCGGCTTTCAGTGTCACTCAAGGTCCTGCTCGCATAAGCTATAGGCCGGTCACTCCCGACTTGTCCTTGAGAGAGTACAGCGCCGAGGGCTACGTTGGACGCGTCCGTGGTTAGGATGAAATGCTTATCGTAGTCCGGATATTGAAGAAGTGGCGCATGAGTTAGGAGTTCTTTGCACTTGTTGAATGCGTCTATATAATTTTGGTCGATTATGATTTTGTTGCGTTTTTTCAGACATGACGTTAGCGGTTGGGTTATTTTCGCAAAATTTGGTATGAAACGTCGATAGTAACCGACTAGTCCTAGAAAACTTTTGATTTCAGTTGTGGTTTTGGGGATCGGAAAATTCAATACGGCTTCAATTTTATCGTCGTTCGGTTTCAGCCCATCCTTTGTTATAGTGTGCCCGAGGTAGAGCACCTCTTTACGTAGAAATTCCGACTTATCTAGCTGTACTTTGAGGTTTGTTTCCCTGAGTCTGTTGAAAACCAGCCGGAGTTTTTGAACGTGTTCTTCGAGGCTGGATGAGAAGATGATGACGTCATCGAGATATACCATGCAGTGTAGGCCTTGAAATCCTCGAAGTACGTGGTCCATGGTGCGCTGAAAAGTCGCTGGGGCAGTCTTCAATCCGAACGGGAGTCTCAAAAACTCAAAGTGGCCGTTCTGGGTGCTAAATGCTGTCTTCTGTCTGTCTTCTTTCTCTACTTCTATCTGATGGTACCCGCTTGCAAGGTCAAGTGTGCTAAAGTAAACACTTTTGCCTAATTTGTCGAATAGGTCGTGTATATTTGGTAAGGGGTACTTATCGTCTATAGTGATTTCGTTTAGACGTCTATAGTCGATGACCATGCGATATTTTTGCTGTCCAGACGCATCTATTTTCTTGGGTACAAGATGCACAGGGGCGTTCCACGGAGAATGCGATTCCTGTATGATGTTATCTTGTAGCATTTTTTGTACCTGGCTGTTAATTTCTTCCGCTTGGGCAGGGGCTTGTCTATACGGTTTCACGAAAATCGGGTCCTCGTTTTTTGTTCGTATCTTATGCTTCACTTGGTTAGTGAAGGTCAGTGGCAATAGGTCACTATGAAAGATATCCTTATATTCTTTACACAGCGTAAAAATTTTTTCGCGTTCTTCGCTGTTGCAGTGATCCAATCTGAGTTTATTTAGGTTCTCTTCAAGTATTTTGTCAGTCTCTATATCGGTTGCATCTGTAGTGAAGTTGAGGTCGCATTTTCTTGCGGAGTCGCCCGATACTTGTATGGGCCGTGAAACTGTGAGGAAAACTCGTTCGTCGGAGGCGTTCTGGATAACCGTGGTAGCGTATCCATTGACACAGTTCACTATTGCGCTTGGCATTCGTATGCCGGGGCCAAATTCTCTATAGTCAATTATAGCTTCGCCTGAGTGTTGATCTATGGGAAGCTTGACGCGTTGTTCTGTCCTTGGTTGGAGCTCGATTACGTAATCCAGATTGGTGTTAATTATCGGAATGCATGTGGTCTTGGTTCTTAAAACCGAATTCTTAAGGTCTATTACAGCGTCCAGTTGTCTGAGGAGGTCGTTCCCGATTAAGCCGTCGTAGCGTGAGTCTACGTTGTATAAGTAGAATTTATGAGAGTCGCTACTTTGGAACGTTGGTAGAAGCGGTATTTGTATGACTTCTGTATGTTTGCTACGTGCGTGAGTACTAACGACTTCAAAAGGTTCATGTCTTATGTCGTTGTAAAAATACTGGTATGCCTTTTGGGGGCTCACGAATGACCTTGTACTGCCCGTATCTATCATCATTTTGGCATCTATTTCGGATATATAGATGTGGGGCAGTTTGAGAGTAGGGTCGCAGTTAAGTTCTATAACTTCTTGTCGGTGGAGGCTAGTGCCGGAAAATTTTCAGTTGGTTGCTCTGAAGGAGAGGTAATCTGCTGGGTCTCGGCGTAAGGTTCCATTTGATAAAACTCATGGTCACCCTCGTCCGAGTATCCGTAGGTTTGTTCGATTTCGTCATAATTGTAGTAATATTCGTTGCCGTACTGACCATAGTACTGCAGGGCGATTCTGCTAACCGTTGTCGTTACTGAGGTGACACGCTCTTGAACCTGTCTCGTTTCACCGCCGTCGAAAAAACGGACGAGCTACGATTGATGACGTAAAAACGTGTGACGTTACTGAACTGGAACGTATGTAAACCTCGTTCGTTTCTCAGGCGTTTCTTCGCCGCTGGGAAACTGTCATAAAACGGACGAGCTTCGATCGATGGCGAAAAAACGTGTGATGTTACTGATCTGGAACGTATGTGAACCTCGTACGTTTCTCATGCGTTTTGTCGCCGCTGAAAAATTGTCATAAAACGGACAAGCTTCGACCGATGACGCAAAAACGTGTGACGTTACTGAACTGGAACGTATGTGAACCTCGTACGTTTCTCATGCGTTTCGTCGCCGCTGAAAAACTATCATAAAACGGACAAGCTTCGACCGATGACGTCAAAACGTGTGACGTTACTGAGTTGAAACGTACGTGAAGCTCATCCGTTGCTACCACCTCCATTCGTAAGCAGACAAAAGTTCAAGTTCCAATTGATGACGTCAAAGGCGTGTGACGTTGTAAAACCTAACGATCGATGTTGAAATCAAATGACGTCACTCAAATAATAGGTTTCGTACGTACTAAGGGCATTGTTGTTTGTGGGATGTTCTCAGATTAGATTTAACTCAAAGAATCATAACACTTTTTGTCTTAACACAAAAGTTTTACTCTCGTTTTAGACAAAGTTTAACAGTACAAATGCAAGGTTAAACAGTGTTTAATGCGTGTTTAAATCTTTTGTGGTGATGCGGTTAAGTTCATCTTCATCATATTGTGATATCAAAGCAAATCAAAGCTTTATGCAGTAATACGAATCACTTTGTAAGAAAATTAATGTACAAAATTATGAAAAAATGAAACGACTTATTTTTTTGGTTTTAATTTTACTGAAGCTAGTGGAAACGTTATTGATCACTGCTTTTATACTAAAAATATGTGGGGGGGGCTGAATATTGCCCGCACACCACTGGCTTTTCAGTGAAGAAAATCATCAAGAGTTTGATGACCCATTCGCACATTTTACATTTAATAGTCTTAACTTTATTCCAATCCCCCTACGCCTCGCTTTTCGTTTACTTTAATACTAGTTATTACAGTTTTAGAAGGCTCTAATTGACCTTCGTGGGTAGGCAAATGGTCAATTTTGCACTATTTAGGAGGCTGCAACGGAGCAAAATGACTTGATTGTAATTTTTCCTTACTACGACTCTGATTAATTTGACAAACGTTTGATGTACGTAGGTAAACAAGCGAGGAAAGTGAGATAAGTAAATACTTCCACATTTAATTTTAATGTTGTCAAACGCAAACTTATAACTAGATATATAATCTATGCATTGATCACACTCTCATCCTCGCCATTAAATTGCAACTTTTAATTGTGCCTAAAACTATGTTTTTTAATTTAACATTTAAAACAATATGCTAGTTATTTTATCATTTTTTGTTAGTGTGATTACAATTTATCAGCAATAATGATTGGGCATTGTTAAAACCAAATTTGGGTTCCAAATATTTTAACCCTCAATTTGCACGGATACAGTCGAAAAACATTTTTTACTTTTGGTTTAATACACACTTGATATAATGCGTTTGAGTATCTCCCCCGGTGCTAGCCCAATGCGGGAGTGGACGGACGTATGAGTGCGCTTATTGCATTAGTAAACACTAATCATGCGTGCGTCCCACGGACTCAACCCTACACTGTATATGACAAAATATGTTATTGTTTTTTTAATAAATAATTTTTTTTTTCTGAATTCAAATAGTGGCGATGGGTTCCAAATGAAATAAAAGTATGGTGAAAATTATGAAAACGAATATAAATAAGGTAATCAAAATCATTTATTTATGTTATTTAGATGTCGTAAGTAAATGCTATCTGGTACTGATGTGTCTCAACTACCAGGTGTTTTTATCTCACACCAGACGTTAATTTTATTGTATAAACAAGGAGAAACATTTTTAAGAAAGAAGTTACGAAAGGATTGCACTATTTGTGTAGGACTTTTTTAAAAATTCATTATGTTTTATTTCTCAAGAACACTTCAATGTTTGTTGGTATGAATAAAATTAGCTATGTCGATATTTCGAACAAAACGCGAAACTTTTTGAAATTGATAGGAGACGTTACCATTTCTTGATGTTTAATTAATGAAAAGTTCGGCTAATTTACATGATACACAAAAAAATACTATGTTTCATTGTTTTTTTATCAGTTTGAACTATCTGCGCCCCTGGGTTTCCACCGTACACTTTACGGTTTTTTTTCCACTCTGCGAACTAAGAGTTATATCACATGAAGTTTAGGTACATAGTAAATCAAAAATGTTCGTGTTATATTCATAATGGATGAATTTAGATCTTTTTTCTGACACATTCAATTTGAAAAGGTTTAAGTGCTTAGCACTACAATAATAATATTGTAATGTAACATGTTAAATTACCTAGGCACTAGGTACCTACTTTAAAAAAATATATGTGTTAGGTATCTTTTAAAAATGTAGCTTATATTATATATCCCACAAACTAAAATAGTATCTTCAAAATTATATCAGAATGACCATGTGCCGGTATTACCCAATTCTCCCCATAGAAAAGCTGTCACGCTTTATTTTATTTACGATGACATAATTTTAGTGTATCAAAGGCACAGATCAAAGAAAACAATTATTGACTTTAAGTATATAGACTAGAAGCACCTATAAAGTATAACCTACAGACAGAGGATAAAAAGTATCAATACCGTCGATATCAATGAATCAAATAAATATGCCTTTTTTAGAGACAAACTTTTCATAGATGTACCGTATTATTCGTATTACTCATGGTCCTCGTCATAGTTAGTGAGCTCGTTTAGTCTAAATCCTTCACGTCGTGGCGGCGCTGGTAGAGCCGTCCTCATTGTGACGTCAGTTGAGTCTAACGGAGTTGTTTGGGGCGGCTTATACCCGAATTGTTGAGGTGACATGCCTGCGCTGAGATTTGGCCTAAAGCCTGTCGGTTGCGGCTGATTGTTCCCAAATTGGGGGCGGTAGCCGAATTGCGGCCTGTACCCGAACTGTGGTGTCTGAGGCCGATATCCAAACTGTGGCGTACTGTTGAACTGCGGTGGGCGGTACCCAAGTTGTGGCCGGTAGCCGAAATTTTGTGGGGGAGCTTGCGGCATTCTAAACGGTGCCGGTTGTTGTCCAAAATTAAATTTCGGTGTTAAGGCGTTATTATTATTTGGTAAAAGAGCGGGAGGTTTAAACCCAGTAAGTTGGGGAGGCGCACCAAATTTAAACCCTCCAAGGTTTTGATTCTGGGGTAAAATTGGTTTAGGCATCGAAACGGGGGCGTTACTATTAAAGTTATATATACGTTTCCTCATGCTATATTGGTCATGGAAATTCACTTCTTCCAATACTATACTAAGGGCGCCCTCTAAAGTCGTTGGGTTTTTCAATCTAACTATGCGTACCATATCTTCTGGCAAATTATAGAGGAATACGTTCAAGGCTGTGTGGTTATAGATAACTGTTTTAGCCCGTTTCAGTTCCAGATCGTCAAGCAGATTAACTTTAGAAATCAAGAGTGAACGGGTACTCTGAATGCGATTACAAAACTCTAAATAACTTTCGCTGGGTTTAATTTTCATGCACTCTAACTCGATATTAATACATTGTTCGCTACGCGGATCTCCAAAGTATTGTTTCAGCAAACATTTAAGCTGGCTCCAGGTGACTACATCCTCGCGTTCCGATAACAACGCAGCTGCCTTATCGGTTAGTCTGCTCGTTATCGAATGGAATGTGTACAAATCCTGAGCTGCATTGCCTCTATACCTATTAATTACATATTCGGCTTTTCTTACTCGTATGAATAGATTTAGATGACCCGGGTCTCCTCCGAAAATCGGAATGATAGTAATCATTTCGCGGGGTATCGGTACCATTTCTCCGTTTTGTGCCATTATTATAGAGTAATTAGTAGGTCAGAGGCCGTGTACACAATATTGTTATAAAACACACAATAAATTCGCAAAATGCAATAAAATACAACAATAGCCTAATATTAGCCGTAATATACCAAAATATGCGATAATTTCTTAACTATTTTTTAATCCTTGTTAAAACGGATATTTTTACTGGAAAGTGTGACTAATTTGTCTATTTTACTCTATCTAGCTATGAATTCTATCGGAAATTATCTCAATAGTTGCACTTACTAACTTACTTATTGTAAAACTACTCGACCCGCTAAATGATTTTAATTCAGCTAGTCTCTGGCTTAGCTTACTCTACGTATTTTCTTATCACTAAAGTACACTGAGTAGAGTATTATACGCAGTCACTAGACAGTTATAATGAGAGAAGTCTTATCTCAGGATAACAATATATCATGGATCAAGGTAGGAGTTGGAAAGGAATGGCGAAAAGTTTTACTCACCAGCCGATCGCTGCCATACCGGGTGTCCCGCCACTTAACGAATTTATTTGGTTCGAGGATTCACTCACGCCGCGCCGCGATTCCGCGATCAGGCCAAAATATATGCCTGTAACGAAAACTAGCACAGCCTTCGACGAGTGAATCCTACCGGCTGCGCCAGTTAAATTTTGGGAGCACTTAAATATGTTTTTAAAAACTAAAATAAAACTAAGGTGTTGCCGATATGGAGGCTTTAATACTAATGATCTTATTTCTAGTCTATTCTTACTGCTACCGTATCTCTATGTTGGTGGGCCCTTACGCAGCATTCCAGCTAACAAGGCGTGAGAACGCTAACTGCTGCGTAAGCTCTCTATCTGTCTCGCTCTATGATAGACAAGATGGTTGAGAGGGGTGCATAACTACCTACCAATACGTAGGAAGAATATTTATGTAGCTACGATAAAATGATATAACCAGATATAACTATCTACCCCATACGCCGGTATAGAGCTAGTATCTATTTGAGCAAGTAGTGCAGTAATGTAAAAAAGTATTTCGTAGCGTACACGGGTAAAATACTCTTTCATGGCAAATTGGCAACTAGTTGCCTAGGTACGAAGAGGAAAAACTCCTCAGAGGCAACCAGTTGGCAACCGGCCAAAAGCGATTATTTTGGGCCCAACCATTAGCCCAACATACTAGCAAGTTAAGTAAATTAGTAATTAACAGGGCATATAGTGGGGGGAACTGATAGGCGATAGGGCCAAAGCAAAGTAGCAAAGTACTAGAAAGGAGAGCACGTAACAGCGAGCTCAGCATCGGACGTCGACCGACACCACAACCATAGGTACAGCCGCTTCCAACCGGTTTCACTGGAAATTTTTAGAGAGGCCTATGTCCAGCAGTGGAAATCCTACAACTCATAATTATGATAACGATGTACCTACATTTGTATCATATACAGCATTATGAATCTAATTTTCTAAAAGTAGAGAAAATCTCACAACAAACCGTGGTGGTGCTAGTGACACCCACCTAACAATCGTGAGGTCGTGGGTTCGTATCCCGGTCCCGTACCAATGAGTTCTTTGTAATTTATGTACGGATATTCACACCACTGGTTTTTCTTTGAAGGAAAACATCGTGAAGAAACCTGCATACGTAGAAGAAATTCGATGGCGTCTGTGAATGCACCAACCCGCAATAGTCCAGCGTGTTGGATATGGTCCTATCACCCTTCGTGGGTAAGCCTACGTCCTGTAGTGGACTAATAAAAAGGCTGTTACGGTAGAGCTAAATCTAGGCGGCAGTTCTGCCCTTGAATTGTATCGACCCGCAACGATTGCCATTGACCTACTTCGATGCAACTGCACAAAATGAATAGGTATAGGTAGATACCTATTCAGACCTTAGGTTACGTGTCGTGATAACCATAGAAATATATAAAAGGGTTTTCTTATGGTGCTATTGGCGAGACTAGAGATTTACTCGAGGGGACAACTGCCTATCCCAAAATAATTATTTTTCGCGAAAAATGGCAAAACCCGCCGTGTACAAAATTCGAATAGTTTGCTCAAATTGATCTACACAATTTTTCCATTCTTGTTGATTTTTCAAAAACGGCTCAGCCGATTTCAATATTTAAATTGGACCACCTCGGAAGTACCCTTTCCAATTAAAAAAGATTTTGATTTGATTCGGTTCACAATTCGAAAATATGGATGAACATACATAAAAAATTAAATAAGGTACATCCCTATAGACGTATAGACGAAAATAGAACCTTCTCCTTTTTGTAAGTCGGTAAAAATAGAATGTGTTGAGGTATTGAGTTTGAATTTTTCTGGGGCGAGTAAAGACCCGTAGGTCTAAATCTACCACCTATTAATTCTTGCAAATTATTTTTAAAAACGTATAGATTTATGGATTTTTTCATTTTTATGGATTGTTATTTTCTGCTACCTTCTAAACCAAAGTGATTTATTTTATGGGACCATCTCGCAATTTTTCTCTATAATTCAAAATGAGGAACTGAGATCCTTGAGACATTTACTTTATACTTAACTAAGGAACTGTATTATAACAGTCTAGTGTCTACCTACTTATATAGAATATTTAGTATAAAAATTGGTCAAAACATGTAGCATCGGAACAAAAAAATAAAGAGAAATTGAGACATTACGTCGGTGATACTTCAAAACCGCTTATGAGCACTTTGTAAATACCGCGTATCTACAAATTCCAAATTTTACAGGAGGAAGAAAAAACATCATATTTCAAAAGTTTCTCAATATTTTCTTGACTAAACTCTTTTGTGATATCTCTGTACCCTACTTTACTAGTATAGTAAAAATAATTTCCCATAATCCCCTTAGATTGCAAAATAAATAACTTTCGCGGTATTGAATTTAAAAAAATCTTCTTTTTTTGGCATAACCACAACAGATACGTTGTTTTGTAAAACAAATCTTTAGAAATCAGTTCTTTATTTAGCTTAGGGATTACAAATATAAAACAATACAAATTTGAAATATAACATTCTACAAACCTTTGCGAAATAACGTAATCATATAAACTGAAAAAAATAGCACGAATTTCTGCTCAAAATACCAAAGTAAGTAATTTAAACATAACAAAAACTTGTCTTATTTCAATGGTTAAATTAACATTTCCATAAATGTCCAGGGAGACAGCCAGCGCCTCCCCGTGCTTCTCCATGACCTCACTCCAGATGTGAGTGAAGTACGCTAGGAGGTCCCCAGTAGACCGGTTTCGGCGAAAGCCGTACTGGCGGTCACTGACTAAGTCAATCGCTTCCAGGTAGGCCAGGAGCCTGTTGTTAAGAACACGTTCCACACTCTTACAGAGTATAGACGTGATCGAAATTGGTCTGTAGTTGGCAGGGTCGGCACGGCTGCCCTTCTTGGGAACAGGTTGCACGTTAGCAAGTTTCCAAGATTTGGGCACTTGACCTGTCTTCAGAGATAGGCGAAAGAGGCGAGTCAGCACAGGCGAGTTCGGGCGCACAAGTCCTCAGTACAATGGCCGGAATACCATCAGGGCCACTAGCCTTGTTCACATCTAGACTGCGGAGAACTTTGAGAACCTCCTTTTGCCGGATATGTATTTCACTCATTACAGTGCCACAGCTTGGCAAAGTTGGAGGTCTCGCACTACCGGGGTCCAGACGCGAAGACTCAGCAAATTGAGTTGCAAATAAATTTGCTTTCTCTACCACGGTATGGGCCAGTGAACCATTAGGTTTCAGCAACGGAGGCAGTGAGAGGCGGCAGAAGTTCGCTTCAACCGATTTAGCTAGGGACCAGAATGCCTTACTACCCGCAGGGTAAGAAGCAAGCTTGTTCTTTATTCGACTAATGTGATCGAAGCGAGCCTTCCGCATAACCCTTTTTCAGGATTTAGCAGCCCTATTGAATGCCTTCGTTTCGAGCATCGACTCAAGCCAGGTATGCCTGATGCTTTTGCGCTTCGGCGCGTCCACATTCAGGCCCAAACCAGGGCCGAGATTTGCTAGACAGAGGCACGTTGGAAAATGGGATGAAGTATTCCATGGCGGTACGAAACACATCTGTCACGGCATCCGCGCACGTAGAAGGATCATCGGAAGAAAACCACACATGCTGCCAAGGATAAGATGCAAAGAAACACCGCATCTCATCCCAATCCGCTCAACTTGTACCGCCACACCCGTTGTGACCCTTTGGGGCTGGGGTCTGAAGGGGAGTAGATGGATACAGATTTCACCAGACAGTGATCAAATGTACCTAACGGTGAGGAAATCGCAACTGAACAACGGTCTGGATCGGTAGTTAGCAGAAGGTCCAAGCAGTAGGCTGTGTGCGAGTCAACGTCAGGTACCCGAGTGGCGCCTTGAACCAGCTGGGTGAGATTAAGTGTCAAAGCAAGCTTACGCGTCTCTAGCCCAGCATGATTTGTGTCCAGGTATGGGTGAAGCCACTCTTTGGCGAGTCAGCACAGGCGACAGCTCAGGCGCACAAGTCCTTAATACAATGGCTGGAATACCATCAGGGCCACTGGCTTTGTTCACATCTAGACTGCGGAGAACTTTGAGGACCTCCTTTTGCCGGATGAGTATTTCACTCATTACAGTGCCACAGTTTGGCAAAGTTGGAGGTCTCGCACTACCGGGGTCCAGACGCGAAGACTCAGCAAATTGAGAAGCAAATAAATTTGCTTTCTCCACCGCGGTATGGGTCAGCGAACCATTGGGTTTCAGCAACGGAGGCAGTGAGGGGCGGCAGAAGTTCGCTGGAAGAAATATGGCATTAAAGAAATGGTATAAATAAACACAATGTACCTGCTCTACCTGCCCGATAATCTCAGAAAATCATTTTTTTTCGAAGTACTCACGACACGCGTTGCGATATGGTTGAAAAAAACGTAAATACGCTGTATTGCTGCCAAACTTGTGTGATCAACCGTTCCGCGGTATTGTTTTGACAGCAAAACGGGCGCATCTTTTAGGCTATTAGAGATCGTGTGACATCTATCAGGGGCGAATCAGCGTGAGGAATCTGTTGGCGCGATAACTCAATTTCGCTACTTTTGTAGATACGCGGTATTTACAAAGTGCTCATAAGCGGTATTGAAGTATCACCGACGATTAGTCTTTTTTGGAAGTTGGTTGAAAATACCGCCTGAAAGTTTTACCGCATTAAGGATTGAGAACTTAGTCATTTTTGGTAGTCGGGTAAGAATAGCTATTTAAAATTATAGCAACAAGGAAGCTCCCATTCAACACCGAGATCTTGCCACGAGGGTGCTCGAGTGAAGGCGGCCGTAACGACGACTCGAGGCGAGGACCGAGGGGGCTCCTTTCGAGACGCCCTCTACTGACCTTGAATCGCAAGGAACCATCTCATTTGGCTTAGGTACCTATAGGTAAACTAGCGACCCGCCCCGGCATCGCACAGGTGTATTATACAGTCATATAAACCTTCCTCTTGAATCATTATATCTATTAAAAAAACTGCATCAAAATCCGTTGCCTAGTTTTAAAGATATAAGCATACATGGGGACAGACAACGGGAAGCGCAAAGATTTCTAAATATACGTCTATGGGGAAGCGACTTTGTTTTATACTATGTAGTGATGTGTAATAAAAGCATGGGTTAAAACTAAAAATACTTCTTCCAATAAAATGCCATGCTCAGGGCAAATAAAAAAGTCATGCAATGTGGTAATTTTAATAAGTAGGTAGAATAGATACCTAGCATTTAAATGAAATAGTAAAACTAATAACTATTAATTTAAAAAAATAGGTAGGTATTAATAGGTGTAGGTACCTACTAATGCAATCTTTGGTTTGTTCCCTCTATACTATAATAGTTCTATTGATTAGTTCGTTCGTCGAGCTACCTCCTCTGCTTTTTTTCTCCTTCTCGCTCAACACGCGAAATTCGAATATTTTTGGATTTTTTGCCAATTAGGCACAGATAAACCTATCTACTGATTGTAGTTTTACGAAAACTCATTTAGATAGGTACATTCAAAATGCACAAAATTCAGTCTATGCACAAAAGTGCATCAGCTGATTTTTATCTCAGTTTTTGGTTGGTGCACTGTTATGCATAAACTGACTATTATTTTGGTTTCTAGGTCTATTTACTTCCTTTACACCAGGTGGTGTTATTACGTTCACCGCCGCTAAATGAGTTTTCGTAAACCTAAGGTGAGTAAGTTTATCTATAAATAGCAAAAAATTGAATTTTGCGCGCTGACCGAGGCAACTACCTTTAGCCTGTAACAAAGAAGACAAAAAAAAATGACAAAATGACGTTGACATGTAACTTATTTGTGACAGCTATTTGTTTACATTTTACAATGTGATAAATTGTGATATATGAAACGTGTTGGTTGTTTTGTTATTGTGTTGAGACGATTTATAATGAATATTTTCCACAAGTTTTGAATTAGTTAAGGTTATAAAAAATGGATTTTATCATCGATACAGCTGGAGATGACGAATTGCAAGAAAAAACGCAATTACTCGGCGATACGGAGAAACCTTACTTTATAGGTTAGTTTTTGATTTCACTCAATAAATTGCTCACATAGAACTATTTTCAAGCCATATTTTAAATACCTTTACTATTTTTATTTCATACCAGTGTACTATGAAAATACTGTCATTAATTTAATCTATTATACACAAAAAAAAATTAAACTAAAAAAATAGCATTTTACAACCCTAACTTGTTTATATGTTGAGCATCTATTTGTAACATTTCAGACAGAGAAGACAAGCTAAACGCTGTACTCAATTTATTCGACAAGAAGAAACAAGAATTAGATGCGCAAGCAGAGGCAGAAGACGAAATACAAAGGAAACTCCAAAGCTTGAAATTCGACTCGGCATTTGACGAATTCTTCGACGATATGGGCTGGACTAAACATATCTTGATGAAAAAAGATAACAAAGCTAGATTATTCCACTTCGACCAACTGGACAGCGAAACCGGCTTATTGAAGTCCAATTTAGGTGGTGTTGATGTAGAAAAAGAAATGAAATTGTCCGTATTACAACCAGGTATGGAGAAAGAACACAAACTGCGGCCTTATCATGTCAGTCAGAAGAAGTTGAAAGCTATGAGAAAGGTAAGATGGTTTTAGTATGTAACTTTATAGTTATTTAAAATTAAGATGTCTACGTACTTGCTTAAAATGATAATAGCTCGCCATTTGCCCCTCGTTTATTAGTACTTTCTCAATGTAATAATTCATGGTCATTTAGTTACTAAAAATTCGCAAAAAAACTTAGTAGGTCATGTGTTGTACCTTGGGACGGTTGTTCCTAGGGACATTCGTTATATTTGAAAACTAGCAACAGTAAAAAAGTTAAATAATATCCTTTGCGTAGTATATTTATAACTTAGCAAGACTAGTAAGTCTCGTGACCATTCCAGCTTCTAGTGAATTTTGAGAACAGTTTAAAGTTTTTTGGAGTCAAAAGTATTTTTTTTTAGATATTTTGGAGTAGTTTTACATTTCATAGGTGCTCTTAATTGATAAAACTAAATCACGTATATTTTAGTCTGTTATTTTCTTTCTACAATACCATAAATACCAAAGCAGTTTCCTAACATGCAAATTAAGATTATTTAGTTTGCTTTAATATGGCTGTTTTTGTACCTTGGGACATAATTTTGTTTGTACCTTGGGACACTTTAATGTATGAACACTTCTTAGTAACCACATGTATTAGTTATTAATAGTGCCACGGAGCAAAAATGCAAGAAAGAAAGATGCAATAAGCTCGGGACGTTGTAAACAAAATGTTAAAAAAATTAAGAGAGGAAAAATAAGAAGTGTAGCAAAGAATTTGGGTTGAAAAAATCAACTTTACACAGTTATGTCAAAACTATCCAGAGTGGTTCTGAGACTGATTTAAATTTCATTCATACCACATTATGAAGTGAAAATAGTAATTTCCGACAATGAAAAAAGCTTTTGCTAGAAAATATAGTTAAAATTAATTGTGTCCCAAGGTACATACAGGCTTGTCCCAAGGTACAGACGTGTAACGTACCTTCAGACAAAAACCTCCATTTTTATTTGCCCTTTAATAAAAAAATAATCTAGCATTGATATAGCACCCAAAAATAACTTAATCGTTAGCGATGAAATGCCCTACTATAGTACCTAACTTTCATTTAAAAATCTTAATAATGTTCAGAGATATGTGAACTCAAAGTTGAAAAAATTAAAAATGTCCCTAGGTACATCACATGACCCCATAATTTTTTCTGTTTGTCGAGATCCCTAAGTCACTTCTGTAGGAACCATTTATATTATTTTTCGTACGGGATTATAGAAAACTAATCAATGTAATTGCCTACTCCCATATCTATGTTCCAGCCTACTCAATGTGATATCATTTTGAATTATTGTGTGAAAGATGACATGCGAGAGAAAGGAGTTGATGATAAGATGACGAATGATAGAGTGAAGTGGCGAAAGGAAACGTACTGTGCCGACCCCACCTAGTGGCATAAGGACAAGATGATGATGATGATGAATGTGATATCATATTTTTTTACGAAGTTAAAAATATTTTAGTTTAATATTTTCCTGAAGGATTCATCAATATTCTAGATGTTTGTTAAATTTACCAAATTCTTGAATGTTAGATTGACCATCCTGGACATAGGCCTCCTCTAGAAGACATCTGTGCTGCCAGTGGCAACCTATCATTAGGTTTTCTGCACCAACCTACTGGAAATTTGTCTTCCTACCTCTTAAAAATCTCCTAAATTAGGAAAATTAAATATTCTAACATATTCTTATTCGATGTTGGGGCAATAAAAACTGCACTGACGTCCCACAGGGGGTGATTTCTACATTTCCCCCTCCTACATACCCGGGCCAGCCCAGCTCCTTACACTAACGGAGTGTGGCTCTGGGCCGCTGATGTAACTGCTCCAGAGGCATGGATATATTGTCAGATGGAGTTGAGGATGTCACTGACTGATGATTCTAACATCGATATGTTAACAAATTGCAGAAAGAACGAGAGAAGACCAAGGGCCCCGGTTGGTTCAACATGCCAGCCACTGAGGTCACCGAAGAGCTGAAGAATGACCTGGAAGTCCTCAAGATGAGGTCTGCTCTGGACCCCAAGAGATTCTACAAGAAGAATGATATGGAAGTCCTGCCTAAGTACTTTCAGGTATGTTTGTATGATGTTAAATACAATAATAACTTATTTATAATGAAGCTTAAGGGAAGATTTTAAACTGATTTATTTTAAGTCAAAAAACTGTAGACCTAATGGCACATCTCTTTAACTGAATCTTTATAATCTATATCCCTCGAGCAAATATCTATAGTCACAAAACTCTGTTCAAGATATGTAGTGGGTAGGCTAGTTAGTCGTAAGCAGGGTTCGAAAAAATCCAATTTTTTTGATAAAGATCAAAAATCAGATTTTTTCATATACATATATCCGATATATATCAGATATTTATTTATTTATTACAAATACATACTACTATTATTACAGGCTCAGCCTAATGCAACAGTGTATGTCAAATATATATCCAGGCTAAGAAGTAAGAATAAGAAGCTAATTTCATTCTGTAAATGAATTAAACAAGTAAAAATGTGAGAGGAATTTTTAAAATAAAATAAGTCATTACGAAGTAGTAAGTTAGTGTCAAATTACCACATGTTTAATTAAAAATAGTAATAAAAGAATTAGTGTTTATTTAGCAAATATTTTTTTCATGAACACTTAAAAAAATCAAGTACCTACCTATTATTTTAATAATCTTAATTTGTTTGTGGGTTAAATAAACAAATTTTAATAATAACTTGTATTTATAAAAAAACTTAAAAATTTAAAGGGAATTTCCCCAACTTTAAATAAGGTTGCCATTTTAGGAAACAATCTAATTTATGCTGAATTGTAGTTTTCGCTACATGTTGCCAGGGTAAACTTTAATCTTTAAATTGTTTAGTTCACGAGACAGGAAAAAATCAATTGATATATAATAAAATCGTGATATATAATCCGCTGATATATATCGGCGAACTCTGGTCGTAAGGCAAGCCGACTATAATGTCGCGCGATGCCAAAGTGCTTGGTTACAAGCACTAATTAGGTGACATAACGTCGGAATTCCACAAAACGGGTCATTGTGAATTATTTAAGATAAATATCTAAGACGCTATGTATGACGGCGCTTGGACATTTTTTTGCCATTTTCACTTAGGGCCTGTGGCTCTGTAGATATTTGCTCGAAGCCTATATCTCAACCAGTTTGGTACATGTCTACTCGCAACTGTTGTCAGAATTTAGATACTAAACAATTTTGTCAAATATTATTGAAATCAGCTGATACATTTTTCAGCAGTTTTCCTTTCTTTTTATTACAAATTAATAAAAAATCGCCGACGACAAAAAAGAACGATTAATATATGTACCGAGTTTCATCGAAATTAGTTGCAAAATGTAGATATCTGTAGAAGAAAATCATCATCCGGACAGACAAAAGCAAAATCGTCCAGCTGAAGCAGAGACCTTTGGTTGGCTTCAGTCAATTAATAATAAATAAATTCGGTTAAGATGAATAGAATAAGTTTTAGAGAAAATAAGGTTCAAACTGACCCCTCAATGAAAACAGTGGGACAGATTAAACTTTTTCTGATCAGTCCCAGAGGCACAGACATGTTAGAGATTGAAATAATTTTATTAAGCGAAGATATGCAATATTTATGTCGTATTTTATTACTTACATTACATTACTTTCTAGGTGGGCCGTATCATGGATTCTTCACTTGACCACGTCAACGAGCGCTTGACGAGGAAGCAGCGTAAAAGGACAATGGTAGACGAACTTCTAGCAGATGCAGAGTTCCAAAAATACAACAAAAAGAAGTACAAGGCAATCATAGATGATAAGAGAAAGTCAGAGTACAGAACGTTCATGAAAGACAAGCGGCAAAAGAATAAGGCAGAGTTGAAGAAGAATAAGTTGAAGGGCATTAAAAAAGTGCAGAAAAGTAAAAATAAATGAGTATAATAAAATCATGACTTGGGTTTTAATTTCTTGGTTTGATATTTTAAAACATAATTTTAATTTATGTGGAGTATTACCTAATTATATAAACGGCATGGCGCCGTAAATAATAAAGCCGGAAACATACCATCGGACGCAGCTGACAGTCGCGACTTAGCAATGTGCACAGTCTTAAAACATCCGGTGTGCCAGATCGCTCTCGGACGTCCGAACGCTCAAGGTCGTCCGAAGGTGACGTCCGCGACTTATGTCCGATAGTGTGCACGGCTTACTTATCACTTATGTCATGTTCATGTACTTTCATAGTCTAGATACCTATCAGTCGCGTCCGCAAGCCGCGTACGATAGTATGTTTCCATCTTAAGACATTAGTCCAAAAAAACTCATTTTGGGGCATGTATAAAGTTCTAATATTTATTCATAGCTCATTGATTTGTAGTAGGTATTTATTAGTTAAATGACAATTTACACATCAAGTTATAAACACTACTTAAAATAATGTAATAAAATGCATATTTTATACAAAATATGTATATAAATTTATTTCATGATTTCGTCGTTTTCACTTAGCTTATGAAGTACAAGTCCCTGTAAGATTATTTCAAGTGTTAGTAAAAAGTTATATTTGTTTTTTTTTTTCAATATCACAGATTTCGGAAGACACTAGTTATTTTCGTTACACGATTTAAAATTCTGACAATACATAGTAAGTAAAATACAATTTTTTAAACAACTTTTGACAATACAATGTAAGTAAAAAAATAGACGCTCTCACCCTAACGGCACTACTTCGCCTGCGTATTAACGCTTAAATTAGCGCGCTAATTAAGCCGTTACGTAACACTTAAAGCTGCCAGTCTGAGGTTTCAACGCGTTAAAAATTGCCCACATCTAAGTGATTGCTTAATTAGTGTGCTAATTCACGCGTTAAGACGCAGGTACAGCGGTAGCATAAGAGCTAGATATTGTGCATGTGTGATGTAATTTTAGACTAGATCATTCAACTACATAGGTACATAATAATCCAAATACCTAATTACTATCCCAGTCGCGTCACAGGAAATAATATTGCCCATACTACTGGAAACGAGTAGCGTAATGGGAAATATACTTTTACCCGTAGCACTACTAGTAGTGTCACGGGAAAGTAAAATTTCCCTTCGCTCTATTAATTGAGCCAAGCAGGGATAGACGTTTGAATACTTATACACTATCTATTGATAAAAACAGACAATTATATAAAGCCCAGATTACACAAAACCGGTTAGATGTGCGGAGATAGACAGAACGTTGTAGACCGTAATACCATTGCAGGAATACCATATTTACTTAACAAAGAATAAAACAAACTCCGCTCGGTCACGATTGTGTTGTTTCTAACTAGGCAAATGTGGCATTTTGAAGTGGATTTACTGATCCAAGAGCCGTTAAAGATCGACCTTCACCGATGTAATAACCAGATGAGACATTTTTTATTACAAACCCGCAAATTATAGCTTACCTATCGAAAAGTGTTCATGGCTATTTTTTATTGATTTAAAAATATTTCAAATCGGTTTTCTGTAGGCAAGCCTATATGATCTTTTTATATAAATTTTGACTGGTTATCAGATCGGTGTCGACTTATGTTCCAGTTTGTTCAAAGATGCTTTCCAGGTATCATGAACAAAAATAAGTAAGCAAACCTACCAGGCATAGTCTTTACGTTTAAAACTATCAGTTGGAAAAAAAATACCGGCTATCAAAAGAGTGAAAAGGTAAAAAAAACTGTTGACAAAAAAATATATTATCAAATTAAATATATAAGTATAGTCCGGTCATTTTAGACAATTGAAATAAAGAAAATTCCGACAGAGCCAAATCTTCGTAGAGACCTTAGGTTTACCACAAGGATTAAAGTGTCAAAAGTCCCCATCAGTCCCATGTGAGCTTAGGGACTTATTCGGGGCCCAAGGTCAAAATTTTAGATTTTTTGGATTTTTCTCGAAAACGGTAAGTTTTATCGAAAAATTACCTTAGAGCAAAGTTGTAGATCTTAGAATTTTCTATAAAAATGGTCCCGATGATTTTTTCTCTAAGACCCACTATTTCCCAGATATTGCGCTTGTAAGAACCATGTTCTACATAGTATGCACACATATGCCACGTATATACATATTTAGGTACTCAAGCAAGCAAAAATGCCTACTCGTGTCTCTTTTATGTATACATTATACTATTCTAAGAAAATTTACTCTAAAATGACCGCCGATCCCTTACCGAATTCCCTCTACTTGAATAACATCTGGCCATAACATAACATAATAATAGAACAATTTAATGCAAGAAATACAACTATTGTAGTGGGTGAAGATGTTGATTTATTAGTACTACTCACTGCAAGGACTCCATCTGATAAAATTATTTACTTTTTAAAACCTGGGAAGGCGCAGCAACGGACAGAAATATATTCTTCTAAAAGTTTATCAGCTTATCCAAAATGCCAAAACTTTATTTTATTTTTACATGCGATAACCGGATGCGATACTACGTCAGCAATGTTTAGAAGGGGCAAAAATTCAGTATTAAAATTATTTGAAATAAATGATTTGGTTGACTGCGCAAAAGAATTCTTCACCTCAAATACTAATTACTAAAGGAATTCGATTTCTTCTTGCGGTTTATGGAGCTCCAAAAAAAATTGATTGCATAGATACGTACAGATATTTAACATTTGTAAAAAATACACGAAACAAAAAGCAAGTACAGCTATCTTGTCTTCCTCCAACATCGGCATCTGCTACTCAACATTTGTTTCGAGTATACTATCAAGTTCAGACATGGCAAACCAATGAACTGAACCCTGAAGACTGGGGTTGGAAATTGATAAATAATACTTTGGAACCGATTCGAACTTTACTGCTCCCTGCTCCAGAAAAACTTCTTAACACTATTTTTTGCAATTGCAAGAAAGGTTGTTGTGCCAAATGTGGCTGTAAAAAAGTAGGGTTGCAGTGTTCTCCAGCGTGTACCAATTGCCAAGGTGTCTCTTGCTCAAATTTTCAATTAAATACAAGAGAGGAAGATTCATGTGATTTTGATGAAGAGACAACTGATTCATCTTTATTTGAACAATTTCTAAGCGTTCATCAATAGGAAGGAGAAGAAGAAGAACAAGAAGAAATTGAAGAAAACATGATTGTTGAAGTTGAATATGAAGAGTATGAGTCAGATTAAAGTAATAAAAAAAAGTTAGAACGACAGTTAAACTCAGTAATCCATATCAATAATCTTCATACTATTAATAATTATTGTTCCTGAAAATAACGTCATAAAGGTTCGTGAAATAGGTCTACCGGGGATACCACGTTAGAAAAAACGCGCCGAGTACACTACCTCACAGGTGGTGTGGAAATGTATGCATATTATGTAGAACGTGATTCTTACAAGCGCAATATCTGGGAAATAGTGGGTCTTAGAGAAAAAATCATCGGGACCGTTTTTATAGAAAATTCTAAGATCTACAACTTTGCTCTAAGGTACTTTTTCGATAAAACTTACCGTTTTCGAGAAAAATCCAAAAAAACCTAAAATTTTGACCGTGAGCCCCGAATAAGTCCCTAAGCTCACATGGGACTGATGGGGACTTTTGACACTTTATTCCTTGTGGTAAACCTAAGGTCTCTACGAAGATTTGGCTCTGTCGGAATTTTCTTTATTTGATCACTATTTTTATGTCTAAAGTGACCGGACTAGTAGTCATGAACACTTGTCGCAAGGCAAGCTATTATAAGCGTGTCTGTTTGTAAATAAAACTTCATAAAAATGGACAAATACGAGTAGAACTCGCGCACGAGTGCGTCACAAGGGTTCCGCACCGTATGGAATAAATAATAATTTTATTGTAACATGATTATTTACATGGGTTGCCTGGAAGAGATGGCTTACAGCGATAAGGCCGCCTTGAGCTACACTAATAAGTTTTTCAAGTATTACTGTTGTCTTATATTTTACTGTGTACAATAAAAAGTTTTTTATTCTTTCTATTCTCTTCTATTCTATTTATTTTTGAAGGGAATATTAACTAAATATTCTGTAAATATTTCAAGCATCTTTCTGTCACCATTATTAATATCGAGCGAAAAACGGTTAAAAATTCAGGTTTTTTGTATGAATCCCCTTTAAATATTTTTTTCTGTTTTTAGTATCTGTTGTTATGATGGCAACAGGAATACGTCATCTGCGAAAATTTCAACGTTTAGCTATCATGGTTCATGAGATACAGCCTGGTGACAGACAGATGGACATCGGAGTCTTAGTAATATGGTCCCGTTTTTACGGAACCCTAAAAATTACGTCTCGTCTAGTTATCAGATGAGTGAAGGTCGTTCTTCTACGTCTCTCGGACTAGGAATCTACTCCTCTCTGCGTATCTACCTCTGTTCGGCTTTGGAAGAGTTTGGGCCTTAGTTCTAAAATAAAGGAGCATTGGAATTCAATTCGAGGTAATAATGAACTAGGTAGAATGTATGGGAGTCATAGAAGATAGAAAGATAGAGGAAACGCCCTAAGGCTGAATCAAAAGCATGATTACCGTCGAAAATGCATAAAAACCTTTGAATAATTAAACTCTCTATAGTGTAGGCCGAATCAAAAAATGCATTCTGTGAACGCGAGAAGAGTGGTTGCGAAGTAGCAATGTGTTCATAAGTCAGCGGCGGAAGAAGAGGGGATTTGCGCAGCTTGCAGATGTCATTAAGTTTGATTCAGGTTACACTTTCATATCTATGTTTTGAATAAATATTTAGTGTATTTCCGCTATCTTGTTGTAGGCAAATAAGTTTAAGGGCATTAAGTGCATTAAGGACATTTATAAAAAAAACATATATTTTGTCATATTATTTTTAAAAGATTTATATAATATTTATTTGTTGTTAACGGTTTATTAATATAGTATTTTAAAAAAATATAATAGAGTGTAGTGAAAATAAGTGATATTTATTATTATTTTATCTTTTTTGTAAAATTGTTTTAAATGGATAATTATTGTAATATTAGGTAATTGTTTGTAATTCTTTTTTTTATAAATGTCCTTAATGCGCTTAATGCCCTTAAACTTATTTGCTTACAACAAGATAGCGGAAATACACTAAATAGTTATTCAAAACATAGATTTGAAGATGAATTTCCGCAAAGTAACACCTGATTCAATCAACTATCTAACACTTTCATGTCAGAAATTGCTACATAGTAAGTGACATTCGAACTACGTTTCAAATGTCACATTGACGTCGTTTCAATATGGCGGACAAAGGCGCAGCTTATTTTTGTATAGCGAGTCAACCTCAAAGTTTTTCCTCTTTTTCTTTTTTCTATGATAGAAGTGGCGTTATACAGTTAAGCATATCTAAAATCCTCCAGTGACGTCAATGGCTGCTCCGGTGACGAATGAGCTCTTGTCAGAGCTCAAGAATGCTATCACTTCTGCTAGCTCTGAAAATAGAGAAAAATATTATCTATAATAATTATATAATTTAAGAATACCATTCTGAATCTTAATTCTTCACCAAGTAAAAAAAACTGGACAAGTGCGAGTCAGGCTCGCACATCGAGGGTTCCGTACAAACACATTGTTAAAATAATTAAAAACCTGTTTTAGCATGTGCTAATGAAGTTCTTTTATATGATACCTTACATGATACGATTTACTCACTTTGAATTTTGAACCCATATTTTGTGAATTTTGAGGTCCTATTTTTTGTGATTTAAGTAAAAATGCACAGTTTTCAGATTTATTCCTATATGTGTACTCTGAGACAATGCTTCTCGCCAAATTTCATAGTTCTATGTCAAGGGGAAGTACCCTGTAGGTTTTGATTTTTGTGAGTGTCGAAATATGCGGTTTTTTACGACTTGAACGGCTCTAACTTTTTTAAATGATAACTGAGAACTTTTTCTTTTACGCAACTGCAAGATACCATAGATATACGTATACAGTTTAAATTTTAACTCGATATCTTTACGCGTTTCCGAGATAATGAGTCTTGACATACACACAGACGGGCAGACGGACAACAAAGTGATCCTAAAAGGGTTCCGTTTTTTTCCGTTTGAGGTACGGAACACTAAAAATAAAAGACATAGCTCAATCTCTTTGGAAAACCTTAAATCGTCACATATTCGCTATAGGCCGTATGACAATTTACGGCGTTTCTGAAACGGGGCGGTCATTGCGCAGTATCGAATTTGTTGTTTGCGTGAAGCGAAGGAATCTGCTCAGCTTATAGCTAACTTTATAATATTTAACATTTTTGTCTTGAAGAATCGAGCTGCAGGTAAAAAATGTTTCATCCCCATTAGGACCCCTTAATATTTAAGTTATTTATTTAATTTATTTAAGTTATTTACTGAAACAATCACAATCTCAAATTTCATGCACTTTGGTTCATAAATGTAGTAATTATATAGCTTTGTAATATTGGGACGAACGTACGGACACAACGAAGTTATAAGGGTTTCTCGTTTTACTACGGAACCCTAAAAATCCACAGGAAAACCATTACCTGAAGGTTGTCCGAATCGCGCGAGCGGCACCATTTTCAGCATGCTCGTTATCACTTTGTCCGGCACCGTCTTCACCATCGGCGTCTCGATGAAGCCCGGCAGTATCACGTTCACTCTGAAAATAGTATTTAAAAAGATTAAAAAAAAACACCGATGGACCTATTTGGACCAATCGCAATTATGGGGCGCAGCTAGTGCTTCTAACATAATGGTCATGGTCATGGCCAAAGAGTACAAAATTACATCCTAAAGCAAATATCAAACGCACCATGGTTCATCAGAATCACAAAGGTCCACGACAATCTTGATGTGGCCATGGTGAAGGAGGAAGTAGATTCTCATGGAGAGGGATACAAAACAAGGCTGGAAAATCATCCGAACCCCCTGGCGAAACCGAAACTTACTATCCCTGAAACCATACGTCAGCTCAAAAAGCGGCGGGATATTTTTGATCAGGATTAACTGTGGATTAATTATGAAATTATTTTTATCGTGCTTCACACACTAGGTGTATAGAAACTTTCTTTTTGTGATAAACATTTCAAAAATTGACGCGTTCGCAGGATTTGAACCTGCATCCTCTGGGACACCGGCCCAGATGCTTTGTCCAATTAAGCTAAATCGCGCCCTGCGAACGCGCCGAATTAGTGAGTGTTTATCATTTTTACCAACTACTACATTGTTGACAAAGCATCTGGGCCGGTGTCCCAGAGGATGCAGGTTCAAATCCTGCGAACGCGTCAATTTTTGAAATGTTTATCACAAAAAGAAGGATTAATTATGGATTATTTATTATCCATAAATTAAATGGGCTAGCTCCGCTGCACCATAAACGCCAACATTAAAAGAACTCATCTGCTTATAATCTTAAAGACTGATTGCAAGATCAAGACACACAAAAAAAAACAACAATAATTATGATTAACGGAAACGGAATTAATAAATAACGGAATTTAATAAATTAACGGAATTAATAAATAACGGAAAATTGTGTGACGTCTTCTCATCCGGCATACCTAAGTACCTCAAGATGATTATTATGAAAGTTTTCGACCAGCTAGATTAGCATGCGACCACGAAAATAACTATTTTTGACGTGTGAAAAGTGACAGATATAAACTTTGCCATAACGCTGTCTCGTTCTGACACTGCGAAAGAAACATTTCGTGGTGCGTATCCTAGCCCTGCTGGGTGTGTTGCGAGTGATGACTTATGGCACAGAGACGTGCCAGTGAAGTTTCTTATTATGGGTCTTATCAAGCTCCAAGTACCCCAACGAGCTATGGAGAGGGCTATGATTGGAATCTCTCTGCGAGATCGAATGAGAAATAAGGAGATCCGTAGAAAAATCTAAATTGCCAAACTGATTGGTAAGTTGAAATGGCAGTAGGCAGGGCACATAGCTTGGACTGTTGAGATGGGATCGAAAATTTCTCGAGTGGCCACGACGTACCTGCAAGCGCAACGTAGGACGTCCATCTACGAGGTGTCGAGCTGGATGCTAGTCGCTTCCAATCGATCTTATTGGAAATATATAGGCCTATGTGGCCAGCAGTGGAGGTGCTATGGCTGAACCGAACAAAGTAAACAAACCTTATGTTAAATTTCCCTAGTTCCTTAGCTGCTGTTTTCGTCATACCGATGACCCCGGCTTTGCTAGCTGTGTAGTTTGTTTGTCCTAGAAATATATGATTAATAAATTAATTTAAATGTAGCAAATAGAATATATACCTGGAAAAAATAAAGCTCGAAATATACTATCGGACGCGGCTTACGGACGTGACTGACAGCCGCGACCTAGACTATGAAAGTTCACTGAGCCGTGCACACTATCGGACATAAGTCGCGGACGTCACCTTCGGACGTCCGAGAGCGATCTGGCACACCGGATGTTTTAAGACTGTGCACATTGCTAAGTCGCGGCTGTCAGTCGCGTCCGTTAGCCGAGTATGTTTCGAGCTTAAAACCGCTAGTTACATCAGTAAGTAAGTTCGTATAGGCCGGGTGGCTAGCCCTGGTGTCAGAGTTTTTAGGCCGCCTGAAGGCCTCTGACATGGCTAAACGGTTAAAACAACCGGGACCTACAATTTAACGTGTAGCGCTCGTAGCGTAGTTTGACTAGGTGTTTGTCAGCGATCACCGAAATTAAGCAACGTTCCGCACGGTCAGTATTCGGATGGGTGACCGCGGGTGGCATTTTCCAACTGAGCGCTACCGTGGCTCGGATGACACGTTAAATTGTAGTTACATCAGTGATCGATAACACAGGGGGGTTAGTCCGGGTTTACATGTACTCGTAAGTTGAAACTACAGTTGTTTCCGTATGGCTCGATACATTTTTGTACAGCGCCCCTGGTGGGAACGAGGAAGAACTAACCAAAATGTATGGAGCCACACGAGAACGAGTACGGAAAACCTGATGTTAATCAGTGTATCTGTATATTTGTTTTTTGCTTAGCTTTAAAGCAAAAAAACAGATATTATACAGATACATTAATTTAAACAACGGCGCATTTACGTATTTGCCGCCAGTATGCTTTTAGATTTTTGCCCCCAGTATGCTTTTAGATTTTTGCCCCCATAGTCGACCCCATAGTAAAAGTTGTTGCCGATTCCGAGTTGCAGATTTGTATGGAACAGCTGATTTTTATTCTGAATTTTGGGTTGTTTCCATAGTTAAAATTATTCCTAATGATGGTCTTAATTACCTCTTTTCGACTTAGTACAGGGTAATCGTTATAACTTCATTGTATACTAAGCGCCACACAAATCGATGGTTGAGAAGTTAGCAGCAGATGACACTTCGCTAATTATTGCGCATGTGTGCACAATGCCTATACAAATGGCGAAGTAGTGAGCTCGGGCGTAGGGAGCGCGCGGGAGGCATGAGGTTGGCGGGAGGGTGTGCCCCGGCGTTTAGTCTGTCTGGCTTCCGCGCGTACCTATATTTCGGCTTTTGCGCAGAACGCTACGCATAACTTCCCATCCGTCAATTTGTGTGGCGCTTAGTATAACCAAAGAAGATATAATAATATATAACGCCCGTAATTTTTGACCGACAAACCGGACCGGAGGAGGTACTCAATTCGACGCGTACATTTTAACTTTTTACATAAGCCAATTTCATTTTTGTTTTTATTTGAAAGAGTATATTATACTTCGAAGTTGGTCCCATTTGAATTTTATCGAAATCGGCTGAGCCGTTTTTGATAAATCAACAATAATGTGAAAAATTCTACATCGATCCGTGCGAAAAATTCCCGAATTGTGTACACCGTTGAAAACGATCATGCTGTTTTATTACGAAAAATAATTATTTATTTATTTATTTTCCACAATACAACTATCTTGACAAGTTCAATGATTATGATCGAAAGGTTACAAAGACTAGACTGACTATCATAAATAACAGTTTTAAGTTACCTATATTTCCATATTTCCCGACGATGCTGGCTATATTGACGATGGAGCCTGGTATACCAGCCTCAGTCATGGCTCCAGCGAATGTCTGCATCATCAAGAACGTTCCCTGGAACACCACACATCATTATATTTAAATGGATATCTAAGTTAATAGTTAATAATACAGACGCCTTAGTGTGAGTTTGCATTATACAGGAACGAATCAGACTTCATAACGGCTAAGAAATTAAGTACAAGCTCCGCGAGATCCTATCCAGTTCTGTGAGCTTCAGTCAGGATTAGATTTTCCGCAGTTTGTTGCTAACGTCACAGACGCCATGAAGTTTGATTCGGCCTTTTTAGGGTTCCGTACCTCAAACGGAAAAAACGGAACCCTTATAGCATCACTTTGTTGTCCGTCTGTGTGTATGTCAAGACTCTTTATCTCGGGAACGCGTAAAGATATTGAGTTGAAATTTAAACTGTATACGTATATCTATATTTTCTTGCAGTTGTGTAAAAGAAGAACTTCTCAGTTATCGTTTAAAAAAGTTAGAGCCGTTTATGTCGTAAAAAACTGCATATTTTGCACTCACAAAAATCAAAACCTACAGGGTACTTCCCGTTGACATAGAACTATGTAATTTGGTGAGAAGCATTGTCTCAGAGTACACATATAGGAATAAATCTGAAAACTGTACATTTTTATTTAAATCACAAAAATAGGGCCTCAAAATTCACAAAATATGGGTTCAAAATTCAAAGTGAGTAAATCGTATCATGTAAGGTATCATATAAAAGAACTTCATTAGCACATGCTAAAACAGGTTTTTAATTATTTTAACAACGTGTTTGTACGGAACCCTCGATGTGCGAACCTGACTCGCACTTGTCCGGTTTTTTCTGTAGAATAGGCCACCAACTCGCCTGATGAAAGCGAAGTTGTAGCCGAAGATGGAGTATGTAGACCCAGAAGAATATTCACTCTTGACTTGAAAATATCCAAATTGTAATTGTCAGGAAAGAATGACGGAGGCAGGGCATTCCAATCCCTGTCGGTCCGCCCGCATTCCGAAGGAAAAAGCGAATCGCTCAGTACGAGCAGGTGGTACGTCGACTATGTAGGGATGGTTTTATGCGACTTCCGGCTTGTTCTGTTGTGAAAAGGAGATGAAGGAATCAGGTCGTGAAGTTCAAGCGCACACTCGCCGAAATGGACCCTATAGAAAATTGTCAACACGCTACACGCCTATGACTATTATCGTTTTCGTGTGGCTCTACCAATCTACACATTTCTGTTAGAGGCCTAATTATACAACTTGGCGGGTGTGATGTTTGGTACAAGTTGCGAACAATCAAATCCTCACACTACTATTGTATGCCATCGCAGACAGCGTTTTAGCTTAATTTGGACAAAGCATCTGAGCCGGAATCCCAAAGAGATGCAGGTTCAAATCCTGCGAACGCGTCAATTTTTGAAATGTTTATCACAAAAAGAAAGTTTCTATACACCTAGTGTGTGAAGCACGATAAAAATCATTTCATTGATTAAGCAATGCGCCATTTCTCGTTAATGGTAAGAAGTTCTAATAATTTCACATTAAGTGACTAACTGTTTGAAGCAGTTCTCACAGATGGCGCTTCCAACAATGTAGTAGTTGGTAAAAATGATAAAAACTTTCACTAATTCGACGCCTTCGCAGACAGCGTTAAAGCGCTAAAGCTAAAGCTTAATTTGGACAAAGCATCGGAAAAAGGGCCGGAATCCCAGAGAGATGCAGGTTCAAATCCTGCGAACGCGTCAATTTTTGAAATGTTTATCACAAAAAGAAAGTAACTATTAAATGATCTTTAACCAGATTTGCGTTTTCCGCAGCTTGTAGCTAAACATCACAGCTGCCAAAAAGTATGATACGGCACTAAGTAGATGTGATAAAGACGAAAGTTTGTACCTTTAAATTGACGTCAAGCACGCTATCATAATCGCTCTCAGACAGCTTGAGCATCCAGTTGTCCCGTGTAATGCCGGCTGAGTTGACCACGATGCTCGGTGGACCTTTATACTGCTCCAGGACGGTCTTCAGGAGACTCTTCACCGAGGCAGAGTCTGCCACGTCCAGCTCCACTGCACTGTGGTCTCCATCTGTGAAAATGATACAAGTAACACATAAACAAAATATCAGTACACATTTTGAACTTTTTACAGTTTGTGTAAGAGCTTTGGGAATAGCCAAATTCTGTAATAGGTTGAGTTTGGTCCTTAAAATTCTTAACGCTTAATAAATTCTGTATTTCTGTGCTTAACCAATCACTGTAAGATTATTAATTACACTAATTTTCAATTAGTTTCTGAAAAGTTTGATTCAATCCCTACAATCAATTAAAGATAGGTAGCCAAGTAGAGGACTACAGATTATCAAATAGCAAACTAATGGTTTTAATTATGTAACAAAATGATATTGTACTAATGCCATTTCCACCACAGTCATTGTTACTGTAAATTACTGTTATCAGAATTTTGATTATATGTTTACATTGATGTTATTTCATTGATGTTATACTTTTATTAATGTTATCAATGTACAGATGCTGATTTATGGTAGTGACACAGAATACAAAAAAATCTATTAAGCAAAAAATGCTAATAATAACTTGTACGTTTTTATAGGCCTGGTGGCTAGCCCTGGAGTCAGAGTTTTTAAGTCGCCTGAAGTCTAAACAGTTAAAACAACTGGGACCTACAACTGAACATGTCATCCAAGCAACACTAGTGCGTAGATGGAAGTGCCACCCATGGTCACCCATCCAAAGACTGACCGTATGTCCGTATGTATACCGTATGACAAACACCTAGTCAATATACATTATAAACGCTATTATGATCAGGAATTAGAAAGTGGACCCATTGTTAACATCTAAGAAATGAGATTTAAATAAGTTAAGCTGGAAACATACTGACGGACGGACGCGACTGACAGCCGCGACTTAGCAGTGTGCACGTCTTAAAACATCCGGCGCGCCCGATCGCTCTTGGACTTCCGAACGCTCAAGGTCAGCCCAAGGTGACGTCCGCGACTTATGTCCGATAGTGTGCACGGCTCAGTGTAAATTCATAATCTAGATATCTAAAAGTCGCGTCCGTAAGCCGCGTCCGATAGTATGTTTCCAGCTTTAGTTCCAACAAAAACAAATGCTAATCTATATAGTTTTGTATTATCTATGATTGTACCCATGGATTTATTCTGTCAATTTATTACATAAAAATCCTTGATTGTACCCATTTAAAATTAGAACATAAATACTTTTTTTTAATGAGTTTTGTAACTGACAGGCCCTTTTCAAGTCAGAACTTTTTGCTAGCAACAAGTAACATTATTAGTACAGGAACTTATGGATAGGTATCACAAAATATAATTTATTAAACTATGTTTCCTTAACATTTTCCAAAAATGAAATAAATCCTACCATTACTTCCCGAAGCTAGAGCCGTGTGTTTCTTAATAGTCTGTTGAGCCGCTTCATAGTTCTTGTCTGCTGCAATCACAGTGGCACCTTCACGGGACAGAACCTGGCAGGCAGCACGGCCTATGCCAGATCCAGCACCTGAGGAACAATTTAATATGTCGAATAATACAACTTGGCTGCTAGCTACAAGTTGCGTATAGCGCAATCCTGACTGAAGCTCACTTAAGCTGCGCGAGGATTGGGTTCTTTTCATATCCAATATAAGTCCTGCACTGACGTCTCGCATGGGGTGTTTTGTGCATCCCTCCAACGTCTACCCGAGCCAGCCCAGCTCCTTAAAGTAACGGAGCGTGGCTCTGGGCCGCTGGCATAACTGCCCCAGTGGCTTGGATGGTGTACTAGGAGGATTGGGGGCTTATCCACTGCTTGTACCCAACAATACAGCCGTCAAGTTGTATGATTCGGACTACGTATACATAAACTGTAATGTTGGCCACCATACATAACCCAGAAATTAGAATACAACTACATAATAATGAGCACAGATTTCCATGTGATAATAGGTATCTACAAAATTCACTTTTGGATGGGTTATTAGAATTTAAAACTATAGTGCACTGCACAGGTCGTAGAATACCCATTAAATATCCTAATTCTTCGTTTCTTTAGCTTCAATTAATAGAATAGAACAATCATAACTCACCAGTGACTAAAGCAAGTCGTCCAGCTACCAACCCAGATACCATGGTAACTTTAATTGATAGAAATTATTTCCCACAAAAACTTAACACAGCTAAAATCGCAACGCACGCAACTTTGACTTTGAACTTTTACGTTTCACGCGTATCTTTTTATTATCAATGGGTTATCAAACAAACAAACGATGGTGTTGATATCGCTTATCATTTTGACATTACTGACAGTTTCATGTCAAAAATATACCAAACAAATCTATGAAACAAACCAAGCATGCACGAAAAGCAAACAAAATGATAATGGCGCCAAATCAAAATGCTCATTAATACTCGTAGTACGAGTGTGTAATGAAATAAAGAGCAAGTGTTGGATTCATATTTAACAACATGTTCTCTCTATTCGGTAGGTAGGATGAGCAAAGGATAACTGACTGCAATTTATTTTATGACCTCTTATAAATAATTAATAGTACCCTTAATACTAAAGCGTACACCAGAATCAGTTATCAGATAAAAAATATACTTCGCGGGAATTACAAAATCCAACTTAGAAATAATGAAGGACGAATGCCAAGCAGATTTTAGGACCTTCTGTCCTAAAATCTGCTTGGAGGATCTTGAGGAAGTTCTGCTGTTCTGTGGATTTTAATACAAGCCAAAGGTACAAGCACTGCTAGAAGTAGCTTGACAAAGGGATAAAACTATTTTATAGACTTAATATCAGTTGTCAATTTATACCATATTTACACTCCGAGGGGATTTTAAATTGGTGGAAAGACAGTTTGTCCCTAAGCCATGCTAGGGGTGCTGTGCAATATAAATTTTATCATTAAAAGTGGGATTTGCAAGGCACTTTCTTAAGTGTATCTTATCGTCGTCAAACTACTTTTACTATCGAATCAACAGCAATATCGCCAAGAGAATCATCAGCTCCCTAGCCCGCGTCACGCAAGTTGAAATGAAGTTAGCTACAAGCTCCGCAATATCTAATCAACGCGCAGCTTTGTGTGAACTTCAGTCAGGATTGGATATTGTGCAGCTTGTAGCTAACTTCAATTCCACCAAATTGTGTAACGCGACCTGTACCTACTTTAACTTATAAACCTCTGGAAGTCCCTTCCCTGTACTTTACAAAGCATACTTTGTAAAATATTGTTATTTATATTCTGATGCTTTTCATTTTATGTCTTATAATCATAAGGAGTTAATGAAAATCAAACACACTCTGTTATATTTATTACAAAAACCTAAACTTAGGAAATCTCACTTATTTACTTAGTGCATAGTCAAAAAATGTGTGGAAAATAATTACAATTTTACTCTATTTCTGGCACTAGAAATATTATCTCTTCCTTTGTATTTCCTTAGTTTATAAGGTCACTTAAATATTAGTAGAATCCTGATACAATGCCTTAACTTTATCTTGCAAGGCGGCTTGTGTATAAAAACATGTGTCTTTGAATATTTAACTTAGCTGTATTTTAAAAATGGTTTAACATTTTATTGGTCAGTCATTTCACACAATAATATTCTTATTCACTTATTATTTGTCAATAGGCTTGAACTGAGTCCACAGTTTCTCAAACTCATCTCTTAGTCCACTAACAATCGCCGGCTTTGATGTAACCAACACATTCTCCCAATTACCGTTGAGAGCCTGTGTAGTCCAATTCAGAGAACCTATCATGATGAATGGCACAACACTACTGTCTACTATATCAGGTGCTGCATCGATAATGCAGAACTTGTGGTGCATAAAGTTTGTTGACTTCATCCATCGGAGCTCAATACCCTGCTTTTCTATTCGCTTCGTAGCTGACCCAGTGGCATATGCCATGTCAGCATCAACGATAAATCTTATCTTTACTCCTCTACTTTGAAGTTTCTGCATCAAGTGAGCGATGTCACAGTTAGTTATCATGTACATGCAAACATCTAAAGAGTAGCGAGGCAAACTCAAATAATATAACATGCGGTCCATACTCGGATGAATTAGGGATTTTGAAAATTTGCTCGGGATTAATTCAGATTGCAGTGGCTGTGAGAATATTATCACATCATTTATTTGTTTCTTGCGAGCGGGACGTTTTTGCTTTTTCTTATTATTTGCGAGTAGGTAGACGGTCGAAGCAAATCCGATGAGAATGAAGATAGATAGGCTTTTTATGTAACTTAGGTCCATGTTTTCAATTGCTGCAGCAAGATCCGTATTTTATTAACTCGTTTTGTTATTTGCATTCATTGTATATTAGAGGAACACTTATTATTATAATTTATTTTGAGTATATTGAGACGAAAATAATCTAAAATCAAAACAAAACAAATCTGCATGCAGGGTTGCCAACTCAATATCTCAGAAGTGTGCTAGCTAAGCCTAACAGACATGCCACACGGTCGTAAGGTGTTATCTCCGTAAGTAAAGATTTTAGATCATTGATGTCTTGACGAAAATGAAAGGAATAAACGAGATCTACATTTCGGATGACAGCTGTCAAACTTAACAATAGTTAATCTCCGTAACTATCGATTTTAGACCATTATTGGCGTAAATGATAGAGCTAAACGAAATCTACATTTGTGTGGATTGAGTGGGCTGCCCAGTCACCTTTTGCACAGGCTAGCGCATTGCTTGATCATCTTATCAGGATAGTGGACAGCACTCCCCGGGTGATAAGCGTGGACGCTATGGTGGTTGAACGGTCGAAGGCGGAAGCCACAGACCGGCTGGGTTGCATTAAAGCCTCGAAACACCATGAGGTTATCGTTTATGAGGACAGAGGAGAAAATCTGAGTTTTTTGAAGTCTCCAAGTAACGATCTTGATAATGCAACAGATAGCTGGGGCTACCCCATTCCAAATTCAGCCATCCAATCTGGTTCTGAAAGAGCAGAACTAATAGCAGCTTCTGAGAGACCCGTTCTCCGCCCAAGTGGTAATGATGGTGCCATGTCGGGTCTCCTCAGTGTTGCAATGCAGAGCTTGTTCCGATTCATGCCTAAAACACCACCTCCACAGTCAACGGCGACCTCGAGGAGGGCTTCACCACCTCAGGCAACCCGCACGAGAGCCGACATGGGACAGGTCGATTCGCCCCGTTATATCTTGGCCTCAGCGCCACGAGACCACGCGAGAAATGCCCTGATCGAATACCTAGCCTTATTGAGAGCGACAAAAAATGTCAATCTTAAGAACTGCGACAACATTCTGGAGTTCTTTAGGCTGGGTGGTCCAGTAAGTGAGAGTCTACTAAAATCAAGACTCGAGGAGGCAGAAGCAGCCATATACAATAACGTCACTTCTCAAGTCATCAGAGGGAACATGAAAGGACAACATATGGCAGCTTACAGCGCAGAAAGTGGTTTTGTGGAGTTGGATGAGGGAGAGACGGAGCGAATAGGAAGACCGAAATACGCGATACCATCAAACGACCCAATTGTAGTCACCGCCAAGTGCACGAAGATAATGCTAGACGATAGAATCCTCGAGATGGCTAAAACCATCGAACGGAGCTCGGACGTCGAGACAAGCTGGCAAAACTGGGCTGTACCAAAGATACAATGGGTCAACGGGGTACCAGGATGTGGCAAGACAACATGGGTGATTAGACACTTTGATGTGGACAGGGACGCTATCATCACAACAACAACAGAAGCAGCAAAAGACCTGAGAGAGAAGCTATCGCACCGAATAGGAGATCTAGTAAAATCAAGAGTGCGAACCATGGCTTCATCCCTCGTAAATGGTTTTGGAAAAGAGAGCTTCAGCCGCCTTCTGGTGGATGAAGCTCTAATGAACCATTTCGGAGCTATAATAATGGCTGCACGACTGTCTGGTGCTAGCGAACTTGTCCTCATTGGGGACGTCAATCAGCTGCCTTATATCGACAGAGAAAATCTCTTCGAGATGAGGTACCATCGCCCTACCCTGGTTGCAAACATCACCCAGAAGTTGCTCTGCACACATAGAAACCCAATGGATGTCGCGTATGCGTTGAGGGAAATATACTCAGGTATATATTCCTCAGTTCCCCGTATTAGGTCTCTTGAGCAGAAAAGGTTCAAGGGGGCTCAAATATCCAAAACCCTCCCCAACACCCTTTTCTTAGTGCATACGCAGGAAGAAAAGGAGACCCTAATAAGCCAGGGTTATGGAGGTGGCTCAGGATCGCGCACCCTTACCATCCACGAAGCTCAGGGACTGACGTACGAGTCGGTAATCGCCATTAAAACTAAGCCTAGAATAAAGCTACACGAAAGCGTCTCACACGCTGTCGTTGCATTGTCTCGGCACACTGGAACTTTCATCTACTACGCTGACGACATTGAAGGTGATGCCATCAGTCGATTCGTGCGGCGTGCATCGTCTGCATCTTTGAGGGCTATCAAGGACTATAACCTGCAGATGGCCATCAGAGACCGGAACGCGGCGGTGATGGAGGCTCTGGGCCGGGAGGAGGCAAAAGAGTTGTAATAGAAGGACATGGGAGCGATCACAAGCAGAGTAGATACCACCGAGTAACACATGGAAATGTAGCCTTGGACTCTGCTGGTGATCGCTTTCACAAAATAAATCAGAATAAGTGTGCATTAAATAGAAACTAGCATTGCGTGCATGCCTTGAGCATTCATGCTCGCCATCGAAGGCTCCTTCTTGCGGCGGCGTCGTGTGTCGGGTCGTTCTCTTCCCTTAAATATGGTCGAGGAGAGTGATGGCTGATACATGCGTCATACTCGTGATCGGGTGCTGCATGCGGGTCGCCGGTTTGCTCGTGGCATTCACGCAATGAAACCACTAACTTAGACTAAGAATTAAACTAACCCCTCTCTATTGTACAGTCGCAGTCTTTCAATTGTAACTTACTTAACAAAAGGCACAGACCCTGGAGTCTGTGGGCCATTAATTTAAATAAAAAAAAAAAAAAAAAAATCTACATTTGGTATGACAGCTGTCAAACTTAACAGTGGTTTATTTCCGTCACTATGACATAATAATTTCAAGCAAATCCACTCCCTTTGCAATTTGGTGTGGTTGGTACTTTTATGTATATACCTAATATTTTCTAATGTATTCTAACAAAATCGCGTTACACATTCTGATTCCGTGGTTAAGTCATCTATTCGTATTTGATGTCTGTTGTCGTTGACATTATGTTTACATAATATTGAAATTGACTTTGAATTTGTTATTCTATTTATTTATTTCTTAAAAAATTTAATTTAATTTAATAGATAAATCATGTTGAAGTTTGATAGCTACCATCCTAAATGTTGAGTTGAGTTCTATCACTTTTGTGAAGACAGCAATCGTCTAGAACCGATAATAATCGAGATAAATCACTTTCCTGTTACTGTGACACTCGTCGTGATAAATCACACGAGTCCATACTCGATGGGGTTATGAGATATTTTTCATGTCTTTTTCTAACGCGTGCCATATTAAATCAATGCATCTCTTTCAGATATTATCGATCGATCACATTATTCCTCTAGTATATCTGTGATCAAACGAATAACCAACAAATACACATTCAGATTTATAATATATTAGTAAGAGTTAGCGAGGAAAAAGTTGGATCGCTGACGCTACACATGATTCGATTTCGCGGTTGGCTCACACAAAATCAAAATGTATACGAGAGATTTTACTCATCTTTTCAGCTTAAGGTTGAACGAACGGTTATCCCTAAAACCTTTTTTTCCGCTAACTGTCTAGATGTCATCAGTATCTAAAACCGGAAACATACTATCGGACGCGGCTGACGGACGCGACTGACAGCCGCGACTTAGCAATGTGCACAGTCTTAAAACATCCGGTGTGCCAGATCGCTCTCGGACGTCCGAACGCTCAAGGACGTACGAAAGTGACGTCCGCGACTTATGTCCAATAGTGTGCACGGCTCAGTGTACTTTCATAGTCTAGATACCTATCAGTCGCGGCTGTCAGTCGCGTCCGTAAGCCGCGTCCGATAGTATGTTTCCAGCTTAAGGCAACACTGGTCATCGCGGACACCGCCCGTCTGGCATCTCTCTAATAGTATACTTTCTCTATGAGCTATGCTATGCTTATTGACAACTCAAATTGAGCTAGATAGGGAATTTGAAAACATTGAAAATATACTATTGATTGTGGTAAGCCTTAAGCTGGAAACATACTATCGGACGCGGCTTACGGACGCGACTGACAGCCGCGACTGATAAGTATCTAGACTATGAAAGTACATCAGTCGCGGACATCACCTTGGGCTGACCTTAAGCGTTCGGAAGTCCGAAAGCGAACTGGCGCGCCGAATGTTTTAAGACAGTGCACATTGCTAAGTCGCGGCTGTCAGTTGCGTCCGTCACCCACGTTCGATAGTATATTTCCGGCTTTACTTTTAAGCTCGAAACATACTATCGGACGCGGCTTACGGACGCGACTGACAGCCGCGACCTAGACTATGAAAGTACACTAAGTCTTAAGACATCCGGTGTGCCAGATCACTCTCGGACGTCCGAACACTCAAGGTCGTCCGAAGGTGACGTCCGCGACTTATGTCCGATAGTGTGCACGGCTCAGTGTACTTTCATAGTCTAGGTCGCGGCTGTCAGTCGCGTCCGTCAGCCGCGTACGATGGTATGTTTCCGGCTTTATTTCTGAAGTATTTTTTAATCTTAAATGTGACCTAGCGTGTCTAATGGTACCTATTAACTAACGTTATTTACTAGCGTGTCATGTGACCAGCGTCATTACTGAATGTCGTTTTTGGTGGGATCTTAAAAATCTATTCTTTACGACTGGTTTTCATTGATTACAGTATATTTATCGGAAATATAAATGTAGTGTACATACATATTTATTATGTACTAAAGAATAATTTAAAACGCTTTCCAAAATGTAGTCAAATAGCCTATTGATATAAAGGACATGTCCACAAAATGTATGGAGACTGGTATAATAATAACCAAAAATTATAACCACAACACTCGTTACATTTCGAGAAAGTTCATATTTTTCTGAGTCTATTACAACTGTTAAAAACAAAAAAGAGCCCTACGATTTTTTTTTAAATTAATTTTGAATTTATTAGGATAAATAAATATGTTTGGCTCAATAGGTAGTTTATCTCTACGTATAAACCCTGATTAAGTAAACTCCAAATAGTTAAATAAAAGGATTTTTAGCCATTAGACACACTCTTTTAATTGTTTTTTTTTGTCACATTGTACCTACTAACTGGTCACACTGGTAGGTTATAATTTTTAATTTAAGCAAATTAAGATATGAATGTGTAAGAATCAGCTACGAATGCAAGTAAAATAACGATAGGAGCGCTTTATTATTGCTAAACTAGGAAAAATTATAAGCTGTATTGTTATTTTTCATACAATTTATTATTCACATTTAAAAAAATTGGAGTGGTGAAAAAATCTATATTAAATATTTTTGGGAAGCCCATAAAACAAGCTTTCAAATGATGTATATACCATCTTGGTTCGATTTTTCTCTGAATATTATACCACTTGTGGACGTCACCTTTGCTAAAATAGTGCTAAATTATTTGAACATAAAGCCGACCAGCCATCGCATAAACGCTCGCCAAATTAGCAAACGTTGGGCAATTTTCGCCATGAGACATTATTATTGAAACCATTATTCGGAAGTGAAAAAGTGGCTGCATTTTGTTCTACGATGACTGAAAAAAAAATACAATGATTTCTTATTATATACTACGGGACTAATCGCGCACTAAAATTACGAGATAAATTCTCCTCATCCCGACGTTTCGGCCGAGTTGCATCGACCGTGGTCACGGGTAGACTCTAAGTCTATAGACGGTCTCTAGACGGTCGATGCAACTCGGCCGAAACGTCGGGATGAGGAGGTATTTATTTATCTCGTAATTTTAGTGCGCGATTAGTCCTGTAGTATAATTATAATAATAATGTGTTCAAATTGCAAAAGTTTAAAAACAACAATGATTTCTGTTAAAATAGTGCTAGATTGAGTGCTAGGTGCTAAAAGTTGAGTTTCAGTGCTAGTCTTGCGAAAATAGTGCCAGATTTAGCAACGAAAATGATAAGTTGGCATCATTCGCATCAATGACCAAGATATCCATAATATAAAGTCAAATATTTGCTGATGTCAATTTCTTCAATCTATCAATGTCAAATCTTCTACTTTTCTAATTATAAACAGAGTTTTAGCGGGAACGCGGAAAAGTCATGTCACCTCATTGTATTATTTTGTTAAACTTCTGTTTTTATCAGTGATAATTAGTGAAAAATTGTAGTATTTCGTCATAGAGCTATTACTACAGATATCTGTGTATTTCGTTATTTCGTTGATTATGAGCTGATTGAGGCTCCATCAAACACAGGCGGTACGAGCGGTAGAGCGGTACGAGCGGTACGAGCGGTAAAGGGCGGTACGGCAGTACCGCGACCGGACCTGTGTGAGCCCTTCTTATATAACCAGTACAATACAGATGCCCGCCCGTCTGCTATACCGCTCGTACCGCCTGTGTGTAAAGGAGCCTTTACGTGCATAATTGTAGGCAAGTGATATAATTTGACGTATCATGTCGTTCCGTGTTGTAGAGTCTGGCTAACGAAAGTTGATACTGATAAAGCGCGGCAAATTAAAAAATAACAGTATGGCAGCCCTAAACTGAGAGGGAAACACTTTCTCTCACTCACACGATGTAGCAATGTTACCATACTGCGATTTTGATTCTTCCAAATCTTTGAGTTAGTCGCAAAAAAATAATCTGTTTTTCAAGCTTGGCTCCATCACACACAGGCGGTACGAGCGGTATAGCGGACGGGCGGGCATCTGTATTGTACTGGTTGACTAAGAAGGGCTCACACAGCCACGACCGGACGGTCGCGGCTCGCGTTTGTAAACAATTGCCCGCGCCTCGACCGCGGACAGATCGCGCGGGGCCATAGCAGGCCTGACGGGTACGCCGGTATACCGCGCTCCTACCGCCTGTGTGTGATGGAGCCTTTAACTTGTCGTGTAGGAGTTTTATATTCAATACGTTAATTATTTTCCTTTTTTTTGACTTTACTATTATGCCAAACTGAGGCTTTGTATTGCTCTCCAAATGATCCAAATGATTTCAATACGTACCTATATACTTCATTACGATGAAGACTATAATAATATAATGAATCATTTTGTTCAGTTTAGTGTATGATGTAGGCAGAATAGGGCCTATTCTGTGGACGTAGGTTTGAAAAATGCTTTTATTACAAGGTAAAATACCCTTAGTTTAAAGTTAAATCCGCGATGGTAGTACTTAGCACCGTGTGTTGTCATTTAAAAAGTGTGCGAAAAACTCCAGTATCAACTTTCGGTAGCCAGACTCTAACCAAAATATTATTATAATGTGACTATTTTGATAAAATATCAAAAATTATTTAAACTTAATACTTGACACTGGCAAATGCACAACAATGCGACGCCAAATAAAAGAAGAAGAAGAAATTATACACATAAAAAAAGTGCTTTGTTTCTCTTTCTTGCTTGCTAAAATAAACAAATTAACAAACGAAATGTAAAATTGACTTGAACTACAAAAAGCTAGGAATCCTACTAAAATAAATTGAAACGATATTGATAACACATTTAGTGCAAGCTGTGACTGTGCTGCAGTGAATAAACACCGAAACATGACGCTAACATTTAGCCGCGGTCTCCTTATGGTTATCTTCTTCGGAGCTGCTTCATTCGCGTACCGGTACATAGCCTCAAAAAAGAAGAGACGTCCCCGAGCACAATCCATCAATGAAGTCCTAACGTTCATGGACGCGGCGCCCTCGGACAAAACGGAGCATTACGGTCCACGGCCCTTACTTCACCCAAGCACAGAGCGCATTCTGTACTACCTCAACCTTTCTCATTTCACCGTCGACATCTACATGGAAATGATAACCAGCCTAGATGTCGCCTGTCAGTTAATCGACCTCCACCTTCGAGGAGTCAAATTACGGGTAATTGTTGACCCGGATATGGCCTACACCCCTGCATCTGGTGTTCAGCTATTAGAAAAGCAAGGAGTTGATGTGCGGTTATCGACTAGAGACTCTATGATTCGGAACTTTTGCTTGGTCGATACATCATTTGTGGACTCAGTGCCATTTATAATGTTTGGATCTTCACCCTGGACGCTAGAAGCCCTCTCTGGTGACAATAACGAAATTGTTCTTGTTACATCTAGAGTTGCATTCATAGATGTATTTAAAGAAGAGTTTGAAAGAATATATGCTGCTGCTATCTAATCTTAGAAATATTAGCCCGGGAGGTAATCGCAAAAAAAAGTACTTTCTAAAAGCGGAATTTTTGGTAATGTTATCATGGTGGTGTACAACAATACCCCGGAGTCAGTCAGCTGGGTTCCTTAGCGTTTGTTGCTACTTCAAAGCCTGAATAAAAGGCCCTGATACATGTTTCAGTTGATTCATCTCCTTGAGTCCTCAAAGTGCTTGCATTTTGTGCGCTTACCTACCGGGTGTACCTATTTGAATGGGATTATAAATCATCAAATAAGCTTGCTATTGATATGCAATGACAATGCACAATAAAGTTGGCATTTCCCTGTGGTCATACTAGTTTGTCATATCAGTATGACCACAAGGATATATACCTACATATATGTAATAGGTTGGGGAAAAAGTTTCTTCGCATTTTTTAAGAAAATTTAAAACATTTTTCAATATAGTTCATTCACATTTAACTAAAGTATGTAGCTACCATTTTGTTCTATAACTTTTTGCCATATTGAAGGTAGGGATGATTCCATTGCTATAGAAATTTTGGGACTTCTGATCAAAATACCGCAACAAGTGGTTATGGCAGTCCTTTCATGATGTTAACCTGACACTACCTAAAGAATTCTGAAGAGACCGAAACAAGTGGAAATCTGAAGGTGCAAGGTCAAGACTATACGGCAGATGCATTAACACCTCCCTGCTAAACTCTTAATTTTTGCTGAGTGGCTAAAGATGTGTGAAGTACATAATATGGTTCATTGAGCTCGTGATATTCAGTGAGCTCGTGAGGTACCCAAATATATAGCTTTTTTGTGTACCCAGTTTTTTTCAAATGCGCCAAAACTGTTTCATCAAATTTCCGGATTGAAAATGCTTAAACCAAATTTGTGCTCCTCTCACAGACACTGCACTAGGTCCATATACATCTCAAATTTTTTTCGCGGCTTGCGTTGCTACAAAAAAGGTCTTCGATCGAATTTCTTCATTATATTCACTCATCTTGACAGTATGAAAAACAAATGAAAATTACATATTTTCCTAATTAGGAATTATGTTTTCAATGATACCAAAACCAGCCAGATACAAATAGTATAGCCAGAGATTTTATTACAAGTTCATACGTTATAGTACACATATGCGAAAAGACTTTTTCCCCAACCTAATATGTCCTCATGGTCATACTCTCGTTTTTGCAGAGAACGCCAAACCAACTAATGGAAATGTTGCAACATATACATAGATACTAAGCTTAGATATGGTCTAGATGACACCATGACATTGTAATGGCAAGATTCAAAGATTTTTGTTAAGCTAAATAAAAGACTTGACACTTTATAAGAAAGAAAAGATAGTATGTGTTGACCTGTGGTTTTAACATTAGAATAATGAAAGAGGGTTTTAAAACTGGCTCAATAAATATAAATGACATTAGCATAATAACTGACTAATCACTTTGACTGTAACATAAAACATAAATTTACAGTGATGCTAATGTCATTTATATTAATAACTAAACTGCTTAGTAAATGTGATAAATTAATCACATTAACTAGTTTTTATTCATAATAACCGGTCAGGGATAGTGAAAGTAATAACTTTTCACAATGGCAACTTTCAAGTACATAGCAGAATGTTTTAACTAACGTAATATTCATTCAACAATAAACAATTATTGTTTGTTGTTGTATCAACTAAGGTTTCCTTTTGTAAGTTTTTTTTACAAAGCAATTCGCTTCTGGCACTTCGCCGGCCGCTGCCACGGCACGCTCGCTTCGCCCGCTCGGCTCGTGCGTTGTTTGTCATGTTCTAACCTAACCTATTTTTTGTTTCACACCTAATCTATCAAGGCGGTTCGCTTCTGGCACTATATTAGAAATATATTATGATAATGTTAAATATAACTTTTTGAAAATTTATGGTAAAAATGATTATTATTACCTAAAGCAAAGTCAAATAAAACTTAGTTAAAAATGTTTTTATCACATTAACTAAGTCGTCCCAGATATTATATATAATAACTAGTTAAAGTGATTAATTCTGTGCCATTTATCACTTTCACTGAATCAAGTAGTAATTATACATAATCGCTGGTTAGTATACATAATAACTAGATTAATCACTTTGACTGTGACATATACATAAATAATGAACTGCCAAACAGCACACTAATAAGTTTGATTTAGACTAAGCATGTTGATTTGTTGTTACCATGCTAAGGAACTGAGATACAAAATTGCAAAGTTATAACTTCTAATTTATTTTACTTTATTGTATTCTCTATTAGCAGGTACTTGTTCATTTATCTTTATTCATAACAGGTATTAGTTACAGAATTCATATTTGTTCTTAAATACTAGATAAATGATCTATATAATGTATATCTGTGTGTATGGTGTATATCTATAAATTCTGTCTGAAATCTATAACATCAATTTTGTATTCTAATGTGTTTAGAGTGTAATAAGAGGCTTTTATAAGGGGCTAGTCATTAATATTGTTTTTGTCAATAACCATACAAACAGCAGAAACTTTGAGAAGATCCCATCTTGTAATTAAGGTGCTGCTCAAACTTTATTAGTTCCTTGTTTAGTTTAGGTATTAAAGTATTCTTAATTAAAAGTTATAGCCCGGGCAGTAAGTACAAAAAAACGGATGTACTTTCTAAAAGCTGTATTTTTTGGTATGTATTATGTTATCATGGTGGTGTACAACAAATCTCCAGAGTCAGTCAGCTGGGTTCCTTAGCATTTGGTAGGGATACCTGTTTATTTTCATTTTGAGCCTGTAGTGTCCCACTGCCAGGCAAAGGCCTCCCTTCCCTCTTGACGACAAAAATCCAAATGTGACCTTTGGGTCAACCCATATAATTAAAAAAAAAAAATAGTATTTTACAACTAGATCTAAAAGCTGAAAATTGATGTATGTTTAGAAAAATGATTGTGTGGTTTTATGAAACCACAGTAAAAGTGAAACTTTTTTTGACCGTCCCGCAACATGCAATAAATTGACAAAAAAGTTTAAGGCGATGCAATAAAAGTTTCACTTTAAAAAGTTTTACAATAGTCAAGCACCTGCAACATGTAATAGGGCCTGTCAGTCAGGTTTTAACATAGCACCATAAACCACCAAAAATGTAGCTTTTAGAAAGTACATGCATTTTTAGCACTTTTCTCCTGGGCTATTACAGTAAATGAAAAATCTTTGCAACAATGAATGACAAATACATGTTGTAATGAAATTTACAATCCATCTTTTATTTATATTAAAATCCACCCTGTAATTAGTGCCTTAAAAATATTACAACGCTTTTAGGATTCAGAATCTCCAGAAACAAATAAAATGTGAAAAGAAAACGTTTCCGTCCATGATTACTTATTTTATAAATCTAGCGAATTCTACAGTAAATATTATTCTTATTAGCATACATATATTAATTAAAACTTAGATATCACATAGATTGAGTAATTTCAGTATCAATACTTTTTGAACCTTACCACAAAAGTTTTACGCACACTTTAGACAAAGTTTAACAGTACAAATTGAGTGGTTAAACAATGTTTCAAGAATTATTAAATATTTTGTCGTAAGGCAGTTAGTTTTTTATTGCGCTAGTCAAATCTAAGTAATAGCAAAAGAAAATGCCCCAATAATAATTGATAGGTCAGTTGGTACCTCAGTTTACATCTTCATCTCAATATTTCTCTCATGATCCGAATACAAAAAAGAGGTCTACATAGCTCTAAAAGGAACTCTTTGTTTACTGTTGTACTCTAAAGAGTTTGGGGTGATAGGTGGTGCAAACTGCAGCCAAAGTTCCTCAAACTCTCTTTTATAAAATTGTACTATTTTAGGTTCAGACATCACTACTACACTCTCCCAATTACCACAAAGGGCTTGGTTCGTCCAATTCAAGGACCCTGTCATAACAAATGGGACAACTTTCTCATCATCTATATCAGGAGAAGCATCTATGATGCAAAACTTATGGTGCATTATATTTTCAGTCTTCATCCAACGTAATACGACTGCATCTTGCTTGTAAAGTCTCTTCGTCTCTGATTTATTTACAAATGCTGTATCAGCATCGACAATGTACCTGATTTTTACTCCTCGGTAGTGCAGCTTCTGTATCAAATAGGATATTTCTCGATTGCTCAACATGTACATACAGATGTCTAATGTGTAACGAGGCTGGCTTAAATAGTAAAGAATGCGATCAGTGCTTGGCGAAACTTTTGATCGCAATACAGAATACTTGCTTGCCACCAATTCAGCCGATTCCGAAAACGTTATTACTTCATTGATTTGTTTCTTATTTAGTTTTTTCTTTCTCCATGCTAGAAAGCGGTAAACTGTGCGCGATACTAATGCAATTGTTACTAAAGCAAATAAAGTTTTCCGGTAGGCGAGCGGGTTCATGTTGTCAGCTATTTTGTATGATTTTGTCGTTATTCCTGTTTAATGGACAAAGATTGTGATTGATTGTCTTAGCCACTACTGCACTGCAATAATGTCGCATTATTTTATTTGATTCTCTGGTTTAAAGCAGCCGATTATTCAGAAAACAATAGAATCAATTTGAATGAACAGTAGTCGTGTGTAACTCAGATCTGAACCGGTTCAACAGATCAGATCACACCAGTACGGCTCAACAGCTCACAGTTCAACTCCAGATCAGGCAGCTCAATCGTGCCTTGCGGTTCATTCAATGTTTACTTGCGATGCGACGCGACCGACGCGACGCGCTCTTTTAACTTTTTGACGAACCTATGACGTGTGCGAACGAAACAGAGAAACATAGAAAGAGAAGGAGAGTGCAGTGGCAACCATCGTCATAATAAATATAGGTAGGGTGTGACAGGGATAACGCTCTACAAAACCGAAACCAGCCGACAATCTCCGAAGGTCGATGTCGAATAATTTTATTATTCGCGCGTAGGTACCTACCTGTCCGCGAAAAGTTCTAGATGAATCGTAGACAGATGACAGATGACCTCAGTGAGACCGCAGGATGCTTGCTTCTTCCAATCGGTCTTATTGGAGATCTATAGGAGAAGCCTATGTCCAGCTGAGGACGTCCGATGGGACGATGATGACCTGTCCGCACGCGCTGCTTTTTACCGACTTCAAAATAGGACGACATTTTCTTGTTTGGAAGAATTAACGCGAAAATGTGCATCTGTTACTCGAACAGGTTACTCGAAAATGCACTTTATTTATTTGTAATAAAGATAAATGGGAGATTTCGTAACCTATTCAACCGGACTACACCGATTTTGATGTGATTTTTAACTCTCGACAAATATGTTCATTAAGAGCTGGTTTCGCAAGATCTAATGTTCGAAGAAGTACTAGTACATTTAGGAAAGTACATAATTAATAAAAAAAACTAAATTTTTTAATGAAGTACAGGTATAGTATAAGTATAGATACCTACTTATTCAATTCAAAATTATTTATTTTCAAACAACAGTACGCTACTACAAATACTATTCTCCAAACTGGGTACATTCGATTACCATTATCTAGTATCACATGAAACTCGCATTACAAGCATAAAAATGTAACAATAAACAAACCTATGTGAACGGGATAATGTATCTCTACAGTCTACAGTTCCTGTTTACATTGTCATTCACTAAACGACTCGCTTGAGATCCACGCATATATTTCATGCGAGCTAAAGTGCCTACATACTTAGAATCGAGTTCTGTTGTACTGTGGTGATCTGATCTGTGAGACGGTTCGCAGCTCCGGCTCAGCTGGTTGAGCTGAACCGTGAACCGCGGCTCGCGCAGATCAGTTGAGTTACCCATGGCTAATGAACAGTCAACAGACCAAAACTTGAACAAAACAGCTGGTAAAGGTAGGGTGAACAATGCTAATCTGCTAAATTCCCCACAAACCTCAAAATAGTCAAAATACAATCAACAAAACCGCTTGGCGTCGAAACTTTTGGTCCGTGGGGTCCAGCCCTAAAAAAATTCGTTTAGTCGCAAAATGACAAAAGCGCGAAATGACAACCGGGGCGCAAATTGTACAAAGAGCAAAATGTTCAAAGAGCATTACGTCCAAGGCGCACAATGACTAGGAAGAAAAAATGTGCAAAGCGCACAATGACTAGGAAGCAAAATGTCTATAGCGCAAAACGTCCAAAATAAATTCTGTTAAATCAACTTCCATGACCTGTTTTGGTGTTCGAGTACAGCTGTTTGTATTTTAAAACCTTATGTGCCATCTATACGAAGCTTAACAGTGCCATCTACATACGCGATATGAAACAACACACTTAAGCTATGTGTACTAGTAAAACCATATTTTTTTCCTGATATCTTTCATAATAATTGTTATTCCTTAATTTTTAGGGTTCCGTACCCAAAGGGTAAAACGGGACCCTATTACTATGACTGCTGTCTGTCTGTGTGTCACCAAGCTGTATCTCATGAACTGTTATAACTAGAACGTTGAGATTTTCACAAATGTATTGCTGTTGCCCCTATAACAACAAATACTAAAAACAGAGAAAAAATATTTAAGGGGAGCTCCCATTTAACAAATTTGAATTTATAGCCGATTTTCGCTTGGTATTAAAAATGGTGACAGGTAGTTGCTTGAAATATTCACAAATATTTGGTCAAATATTCACTTTAAAAATAAATAATTAAATAATAATAAAATAGATATTTACGGGGGCTCCCATACAAGAAACGTGATTTTTTTGCTCGATATTAATAACGGCACAGGAAGATGCTTTAAATATTCACAGAATATTGAGTTGTATATTTCCTTCAAAAATAAATAATTAAAATAAAATACATTAAGGGGGTATATACCATATGGTACGAAAACGCACTTGGCCGATTATATTTTTTCTAAATATTATTGCATCATTTATTTAACGGACATGAAATTTGATTGTTTTTCAATTACATGACAAGTTATTGAAAACATATTAATTTGACGGTAGTGTTATTGAAAAAAATATAATTTGAGGATAGTCGGGTACTTATTTATACTTTGTAGTTACCACACAACTTTGTAAAATCTTTTGTAGTTTTGTTTAAATTATGCTCGTTACTGTGTTGACTCACCAAAATAATTTGTATATCATCGCAGTTATAACACAATATTAAACTCTATAAATTTTGAAGTATTAATTGGAATTTTGGACGTTGTGCGCTATAGACATTTTTCCTTCCTAGTCATTGTGCGCTTTGGACATTTTGCTTCCTAGTCATTGTGCGCCTTGGACGTAATTATTTTTGAACATTTGTTCGGTTGTCATTTTGAGCTTCTGTCATTTTGCGACTAAACCAAAAAATTCTCCAAGACAATTTCGCCAAAGCTGACGCTGACGAGTTGACGCTGCTGGTGACAAGAGAGCTGGCTCATTACTCGCACAGAGAATCTCTTTAACCATTTAGCGTGAGAATGCAGCCAGCGTTCTTGGCACCCTACCACACGGACACAGTATTTGTTTCGATTTTTAGCCTTTTTTTGTATATAGGTAGGATATATTTCTATAGGTAGTTAAGAATTGAATTTCTATGTTTTTTAAGTTATGTAAATAAATTTATTTTATCAACAAAATAATTCGACAAATTATTCAGATTTGTCACTTGTTTCTCAACTTCTAGAAGCAACTTCTAGAAGTTTATATTATTCAACTCATCAATTAAGTATCTCTCTTTACGTAACATTTTAAATAACAGACTATTCTTTTCGAAATTCCCGAAGGTATACAAATTAGCTGTAATTTGGGGGAATTTTTATAGACTGACATTTCTAGACAATGACATTTTAAACTGTCAAAATTGTTATCAATGTCAGTGATGTCAAGGTGATGTCACAGTTGTTTTTTTTTTAAAATTAGGCAACAACTATTTTAAGTCGTAACTCAGAATCGACAAAATTATACGTTTGAAAAAGCTGAATGTTTTTCTTTTCGAATTCCGGGTTACCCCCTTAGTAAAAGTTGTTCACGGCCCCTAATGGCCCGAATCACCTCCATTCGGCTTAGAATATCCCATGCGAATGATCTTTTACTTTAGATAATATTGAATTATATCACAGAGATGATTATTAATAAACCAAAAATCTCTATCGATGTGAAACATCTTTCTTTCTGGAAATCACAAGACAAAAATACAAAATAGCGTCCCTTTTTAACCGACTTTCAAAGACTTATGTAGGTAAGAGGGTACTTATTCGAACACTTAGAATTTTAATTTATTTCAATAGTACGTATAGAGAGAGGGCAGCAGTAGTTATGTATATAGGAGGTAGGAGGCTATTTAGCAGATAAACCTAGATCTTGTAAACTAATAAATAAAAATACGGTTTGCGTATTTTCTTACAGTTTATTCTAATTTTTTTTTTTTTTTACTTTCATAGCAATACCTTAATGTTAGTCATCATAACGGTATATTATTCAAACTGAAATCGTGTGGTCGGAGTCGCAAATTCAAATTATAGGAACTAGGGTGAGCCGCAGGCAGTGGGGCAGTGTATCCACCAATCAGAGAGCAGGATCCGTAGCTGTTATCCGAAGACCCGCTGTAGCCAACCATGCCTTGGCCCATGAGAGAGTTAGAATTAGGCACATACTGCCTGTTTCCAACGTTTTGCATCATGAGAGAGTAGTCATTTTGGTATAAGCCGCTGTTAGCGATCGGTATGCTCAAGTTTAAGTTCAAGTTGTTGGCTTGGAAGTGGTGAAGCCAGGGTTCTTTGGTGTTTCTGGAGTAGTCTTGTCGTGGGTCTTGGTGAGGGATGCCGATGGGAACGGGGATGGGCTCGGGGGAGCTTTGGCTGGTGTTGCTTCGATGGCTAGACATGGCTGATCGTTCGTTTCGGCGGAACTTGGCTCGTCTGTTTTGGAACCATACCTGTGAATAATATTGAAGAATGTTTTTAAGCTGTCATACTGTTTTTTTTGTTATACAAAGTAAAGTCAAAATAACACGCCTTTAAAAGTGATTTAAGCCGAGTGGAATGAATATCCTCTCCAATGGGTCTTAGGTAGCCATCTCCCAAAATATTGTAAGTCTTCAAAATTACGGCAGCTAGACAGATTGGGCTAGGCAAAAGTAATAGAATATGTATGTTCCTATCTACTATTTTCCTAGGTTTTCCAATGTATTGGCTTTTTAATTAGTGCGGGGTAGAAAAAACTTAAAATCTGTAGATTGTTATAGATGACAATCATAGGTAGGTAGGTATTTCCTGATAAAACCTTAATGTCTAAGGCGTACATAAAAGACAAAAATAAGTTCAATATTATATTTTATTTCAGGCTTTAATACCTATATTAGATACCTATCAGACGCGACTGACAGCCGCGACTGATATCTAGGTATCTAGACTATGAAAGTACACTGAGCCGTGCACACTATCGACATAAGTCGCGGACGTCACCTTCGGACGACCTTGAGCGTTCGGACGTCCGAGAGCGATCTGGCACACCGGATGTTTTAAGACTGTGCACATTGCTAAGTCGCGGCTGTCAGTCGCGTCCGTCCGATAGTATGTTTCCGGCCTTAGGAAGCTGTAATAGGTAATTTATCCAGGGAGTAGGTAAATACCCATTTAAGATTACCTGTACTCGAGCTTCAGTCAAATTGACCCTCGCCGCCAGATCTTCCCTGACAAACGCGTCTGGATAGTGAGTCTTCTCAAACACCTTCTCCAAAGCTGCCAGCTGCTGACTCGTGAACGTAGTCCGGTTCCGCCTCGGCTTCTTCCGCTCGTCCTTCCCCTCTCTCTCTTCCTCGGACTCCTTCTTGTCTTCCTTCTCTTTCGATTTGTCCTCGTACTTTCTGCGCATGTCCTCGTATGCTAGATAGTCGACGCGTTTTATATATGGCTGGCGAAGGTCTTTCTGGTACCTGGAAAATAAGAATTCGGTAAGATAGAGTCAGAATATGGAACTGCAACAGTCCAAAACTTGGAATGGTAATGGGCAGTAATCGCTATGTCAAGAAAACTAAAATCAGAAGGGATTTTATGAGATATCCATTTGAATGGTTTATAGCAGGCTTTTCTCAAGGAATTCAATTATCTAGAAATTCTAAATGAAATCTCTATATCTAGCTTGTAGTGTAGGTACCTAGTGTTTATATTGAGCAGAACTATAAAAATCTAGATTTTTTTGAATGAGGTGGTCAAGAGGTTCAAATCCCCGGTCCCGTACCAATGAGTTCTTTGGAATTTATGTAGGTACGGAATTTCACACCACTGGCTTTTCGGTGAAGGAAAACATCGCGAGGCAACCTGCATACGTCGTTAGAAGAAATTCGATGGCGTATGTGAATCCACCAACCCGCACTGGGCCAGCGTGGTAGATATGGCCCAATCACCCTTCGTGGGTAGGCCTACGTCCTGCATTGGACTATTAAAAGGCTGGTACAGTACAGTACTCAGAGTCTCCAGGGGAATAGCTGTCTATTTTTGTCCACCCTATAAAATATAATGTCGGTATTCAATTCCAAGGTTTCTGGGGTGAACACACCCTAGAAATATCTTTATGTCTAGGTGAGCTAGGTCCACCCGTGTGCTCCTCTCCTCCTTTAGCTACACCCATGAGAGTTACATATGAAGCGAGTTGACTCATGCGTGTCCTTTGATTATTTGGACCTAAGTTGCCGTTGGAATTCTATCATAATAGGATATGAGAATTTATTATAAAAATCCTAGTCGTGGGTGTGCAATAATGTTACCAAGAGAGTTCATTCTGGTATGTCTGCTCGTATCCAGTCATCTGCCGCCCAGCAGTGAGGTGGTGTAACCTGAGGAGGCTGTCTTCGTGGCATTTGATCATCTGGAACAGGTTGCCATCGGAGTAGGAGGAGTTGTACTTGGTCTCGAGTGGCTTGGTGGCGCGGGCTGCTGGAACATCTGGCAAAGAAATGGGGAATTATTAGTACATTACTGCAGCGGCCTGCAACAGAGGCATTGATGGACAAGCGGGAGTTGTGGGCCGAGGCGAAACCGAGACACACTTATTTGAGTCCATCAATGTCTAGTTGTGGCCAAGGCTTGTATAGTACTTTTCTCAAATAATGCGAGGAAATTAACTTCTTCGAGGAAACTCAGGACATATCGATGACAAACTGGTCATATTTTGTTTTTCTTTGTTATTTTAGTTTTATGGGAGTAACACGGGTTATGTTTACTGTTCTAACAACTTTCAACTGCAGTAGTAACAATGGCAATTCATTTACCGTTCTATTGGTAGTAGGTAACACTGGGAATAAACCAGCCTACACTAGTGAAAAGGTAGGTAAGCTCTGTTTTGTTCTGGGCGCCTGGTACTTTAGTCCTAGATTTCTTCTTATATTTTTTAAATATAGTTAAGCCTTTTTTGAACATGATTTGATTTTTAATTTTTTTTGTTTGATTAGTCAAGATAGTTCCATTTAAACTTTATCGAAATCGGCGGAGCCATTTTGATTAATTAACAAAAATATATAATTAAATTAAAGTAAAATTATTATTTAAGAGGGGCTTCCATACAAGAAACTTGATTTTTTTGCTCGTTATTAATAACGTCAACAGTTTGCTTGAAATATTCACAGAATATTAAGTGGTACCTATATTCCGTTCGAAAATAAATAGTTAAAATATATATAGGGAGGCTTCCATACGGTATGGAATAACGGAACCCTTCGTGAGCGAGTCCGAGTCGCATTTAGCCGATTATTAAATTATACAACATATTTGTTAAGCATTTTATACTATATATAACGGGACTAAACTCACGTGTAGGGATAGTCGTAACGACTATAGTTTCGGTCGCATTCGGTTGCATTGCGAGACGGCTCCGCGTGCTAGCACTCGCCAACTTGAGAAAGGTCGCCGAATGCGACCGAAACTATAGTCGTTACGACTATCCCTACACGTGAGTTTAGTCCCGTTATATATAGTATAAAATATTTGTTAAGCGCGCGCAACAAAGTCTACTTGCTCAATTCTACACCGGACCTCAAGATTCAGGCTAAGCAGAGTTTGAGGCCCCCTGGCAATTGTAACTAATGTATATTTGTTGTGGTAATAAATTATTTTGTATTTGTATTTACATTAAAATACAAATATTTTATTTGCAGTTTTCATGTCCGTCTGTCTGTTTGTTTATCAAATAATACCGGTCATCCTGGGCAAGCTGGGCGGGCTGCGCCGGCGGCGGCGGGCGGTGCGTTGTGTAGATCTTTGTTCGGTCGGCGCGCGCGCAGCCCTATCGCTTACACCCGCACGTGGAAACGGTTTTTACGCTTCTTCGAACATGAGAAGCTACTGTTTGCGGTAGGTAGATAAATAATGACTTTTCTGTTAAGACTATTGGATATGCCAAATAAAATAAATATCTTAATTGGATTTGTTTTTAGGGTTTCGTACTCTAAGTGTAAAAAAATATTTTTTTGCAAAAATTAGCATGACCGACTTCACCCATGTACAGAATTCGCGAATATTTCGCACGGATCGATGTAACATTTTTCACATTATTGTTGATTTATCAAAAATGGCTCCGCCGATTTCGATAAAATTTAAATGGGACCAATTTCGAAGTATACGCTTTCCAATAAAAAAAAGAATTATTGAAATCGGACTACTATAAAAAAGTTATGCGTGGTTATACATAAAAAAAAATATACACGCGTCGAATTGTATACCTCCTCCGGTGGTTCGTCGGTCAAAAACGAGACCCTATTACTAAGTCTATCTATCTTTCATCAGACTGTAACTCTTGAACCGTTATAGGTAGAAAGTTGTAACAGTTGATCTATTGTTGTTGCCACTGTAACAACAAATACTAAAAATACAATAAATTAAATATGTAAAGGGGGCTCCCATACAACAAACCTTATTTTTTCAACCAATTTTAGCTTGATATCAATAACAGTATCAAGTAGACGCTTCAAATATTCCCAGAATATATACCTAGTCATATATTTATTTAAAAACAAATATCTAATTAGTATAAAACATATCAAGGGGGGCTCCCATACAAAAAAAAACGTATTTTTGATGCTCGATATTAATTACGGCAGCAGGCAGGTTTTTGAAATAAGTATTCACAGAATATTTAGTTGTATATCCACTTCAAAAATAAATACCTAATTAATTTAAACTAAAATATATCGGGGCTCCCATACGGTACGAAACCCTTTATGCGCGAGCCCAACTCGCTCTTGGCCGATTATTTTGGTTTGACTAGGTTTTTGTCAGCGATAACCGAAGTTAAGCAACGTTCCGCATGGCCAGTATTTGGATGGGTGACCGCGGTTGACATTTTATAAAAAAGCGCTACTGAGGCTCGAATGGGCTCGAATGATACGTTAATTTGTCCCCGGTTCCCGGTTGTTTGGTGTACAAACTCCCGGCCCATACGAAACTACCTTAGTTTTAATAATTAAATGTATAAATGTCAAATTGCTCGAGCACGACTCTATTTTTGACCGACGAACCACCGGAGGAGGTAAGTATACAATTCGGCTCGTATATATACCTAGTCAGGTCATAAGTATTGTCACACAGTAAAAACTTTTCTTTTAGAATGCTGGCCATAAAAAAGTTTATTAAATTCGAATTTCGAATTGTTCATGAAAATAAAAATGTATGTTTTTTAGAATTTTACTCATTTTTAAATATGGAGTAGACGCTTAAAGAAGGCCGTGTTGCAGCTATTGCGTTGCATCGTTGCGGTTACGCGCCAATTCAAATTTTTGACCAACTGAAAAATTTGAATATAACCAAAAGATTCGTTTATCGTACCATCAAACGATACAATGAAGACTCTAGTGTAGATGACAGGTCAAGAAGTGGTCGCCCTCGGTCTGTTAGGGCTCCAGCAGTGATAAAAGCTGTGAAGGCGCGAATTCAAAGAAATCCCAAACGTAAGCAGTAACTGTTGGCCCTTCAGATGGGGTTAAGCAGAACCACGCTGAAAAAGGTGTTAAATGAAGACTTAGGGCTTCGGGCATATCGAAGAAAAACAGGACATCGTTTAAATGCTCGTCTAATGGACCTGAGACTGAAGATATGCCGCGCTTTGTTGAAGCGGTACGCGGGAAAAAAATACCGGAAAATTATTTTTTCGGATGAAAAAAATTTTACCGTAGAAGAGAGCTACAACAAACAAAATGATAAGGTGTACGCACACAGTTGTGAAGAAGCGAGCAACCGTATTCCGCACGCGGAATATGGTTGCTCGCGGAAAATTACCTCGTTGGACACGTCCAACGAGGTAATTTTCCATGAGCCAACCATACCATGAGCGAGGAGCTCATGGTATGGTTGGGAGTTTCTTATTGGGGCTTAACAGAGGTACATTTTTGTGAGAAAGGTGTAAAAACGAATGCATTTGTGTATCAAAATACAGTCCTGACGAACCTTGTGGAACCTGTTTCTCATACCATGTTCCATAACAGGCACTTGGTATTCCAACAAGATTAGGCGCCAGCTCATAAAGCGAAGAGCACACAAGACTGGCTGGCGGCGCGTGAAATCGACTTCATCCGGCACGAAGACTGGCCCTCCTCCAGTCTAGATTTGAGTGCGTTAGATTACAAGATATGGCAACACTTGGAGGAAAAGGCGTGCTCAAAGCCTCATCCCAATTTGGAGTCACTCAAGACATCCTTGATTAAGGCAGCCGCCGATATTGATGTCGCAGGCAATTTGTATGATTCCGCCGTTTACATACGGCGTCGTCAGTTTAAAAACGCTCGCTGTTATGTATAATGCCGAAGGCAAAATGTATATTGCCTTAGCATTTTATATTATGCCGAAACATTTGATTGACAATTTAAACGCCGTACATATACATATTGCCGAGGCAAATTGAAATATTTAGTTCTGTTTCTTACCACGCGCGTCGCTGTTGATCAAAACAAACAAAATGGCGTCAAGTAGTGGTATTATGACCCAAGAAAATATTGAAAATACTACGTGTACAAAAGGCTTTTCGCAAAATAATTGTGATTTTTAAGACATTTATTATAGTGAATTAAAAAAAGTTACGATTCTTAAACGAAAGCAATAAACACGCCGTGGACAACTTTCTTTGGAAATACCTTAGATTAGTGCTTATTTTGGTTAGTTAATGTTAGAGTATACATATTTAACGGAAGGTCCTGAACTCGTAATAAGGACATATTGTTTCTGGTGCTTCGCCGGCCGCTGCCGCGGCACGCTCGCTTCGCTCGCTCAGCTCGCGCGTTATTGTCACTGTTCAAACCTAACCTAACCTACAAACTTTAAATAAGTTTGACCTAAGGTCACTAAGTTTGGTTCACTTATTCTGGCGTAAAAGTCAATGTCAGTATTTCCCCACCCATATACTCCCACATCCCATTGCTTTCCGAAGATCGCGGTTTAGGCTCAGTACCCCACACACGTTTTCGTTTCGTACACTCCAACCGTTAAACGAACTATATCTCGAGATTATAATCGATCTGATTGATTTGAATTGTCCAAAATGTGTTTTGTCTGTCAATCTGATTTGTCTGAAGTGTGTTTTGTCATGGTCACCCTAAAACTACAACCGACGTTGAAATTATTACAATTGAATGAGTTGTCATTTTGCCTTCGGCATTATACATAACGGCGAGCGTTTTTAAACTGACGACGCCGTATGTAAACGGCGGAATCATACAAATTGCCTGCGACATTGACATGGACCTCGTTCGTGCTGCGATAGACGACTGGCCGCGCAGATTGAGGGCTTGTATTCAAAATCACGGAGGTAATTTTGAATAAACTTTATTGTCATAAGAATCTATGTTTTGTTAAGTTCATTTTGGTATATAAATGGTTACATAATGAATAAACTTGTTTCAAATATTTTATATTAAACATGTGACAGAATTTATGACCTGACTGTGTATATTTTTTTTTATGTATAACCACGCATAACTATTTTCATAGTTGTCCGATTTCAGTAATTATTTATTTATTGGAAAGCGTATACTTCGAAATTGGTCCCATTTAAATTTTATCGAAATCGGCTGAGCCATTTTTGATAAATCAATAATAATGTGAAAAATGTTACATCGATCTGTGCGAAATATTCGCGAATTCTGTACACGAGTGAAGTCGGACATGCTAATTTTTGCAAAAAATAATCTTGTGTGTAACATTGGCCATTAGGTACCTAAGTAGGTATATGTATCAAATTTTACCCCATTGCCCTAGTATAAAAAAATGGAAGAGCTCTTTTTGTAGAGGCCACCTGAGGAATGCCAACGCATAAATAGAATTATAAAGACAATTATTTTATTATTGTAATAGTATAGAGTAGGTATAGACAAACATAACGAATAAATAATACAATTGAAATTAAGTAGATAAAACTATTTAGAAGAATCAAATATTTTGTTTTGTCGTGTTTGTTTCAGGTACAACGTAAGTAGATCTATCCTATCCTATTCCTCATACAACAAGTTTATTTTTGAAGCCCTCTGAGATGTTTTTTTACACAGCAGGCACTTGTTTTTTTTTTGTAATATGACATAAATACATACCTATACTTTGTAAATAAATGATAAATAAATATTCATCAATTAATAAAGGTGCTAAAAAATAAAAACAAAATTATAAAGGTATCGTGACAATTCGCCGAAGACATGTGAAATGATTATAGACTAACCCTCTTCAAATCTTTGTATTTACCAACCAATAAAAAATCTACACAGGTATACTTATTATACACATTACACAGGTATACTCTAAGCTAACGAAACACTCAATTTACACAATCGCTTGGAACTTTTGAGGAAGCTTTTTCGAAAAACGCTATAAATATTTTATCAGCTTCACTTATTATAACAATTATTCGTAATATTTTCCTTTTTTAGGGTTCCGTACTCAAAGGGTAAAAACCTACCCTATTACTAAGACTCCGCTGTCCGTCTGTCTGTCCTTCTGTCTGTCTGTCACCATGCAGTAGTTATCTCATGACCCGTAATAGCTAGAACGTTGAAATTTTCACTGAAGACTTATTTCTGTTGTTGCCGCTATAACAACATATACTAAAAATAAAAAATATGCACTTTTAAAATAAATAAATACTTAAGGGGGCTCCCATACAAGGAACGTAATTTTTTTGCTCGATATTAATAACGGCAACAGGAAGACCCTCGAAATATTAAGTGGTAAGTATATTCCTTTCAATAATAATTAGTAAATTAAAATAAAATATCCGAATGGGGACCTTAAAAAAGTGTCTTGGGCGATTCGCCCCGCGGGCCCAACCGCTTGCGGGGCGAAACGACGCAGGACTCATATCAAGGAAGGCTTCCCTACGGTCTGACTCGCACTTGGCCAATTATTTTTTTTTAGATAAGTAGATAATATAATATTCTTAGGTACTTACTTACTCATTAGTACCTACTATTTATTATAAATTTAGTAAATAATTATGGTTTCTCTAGAGGCTAGACTTTTGTACTTAACATCTTTTGTAATTAATATTTATTCATAAATTTAATTTATTTTTAATCTCTTATCATCTATCACATATTATAAATACCTACCTAGTAGATTTCGTTTACTGTTTTTAATATTTGATAATTTGTGCTTAATTTAAATAATATTTTTAAGTTTACTAGGATATATTTGGTAAGTTAGCTATATTTTTTGAGGATTATAATTTATTTGGTAAAATAAATGAATAGGTATTGAATTTAAATTTTTCAACGAATATTTGTGACCGCAGAGTGATTCTCTGTGAAAATACGCAAGTTAAGTCGTGCCCCAAGTTAAGTTATGTTTTCAAGAATTTTGCGTCAAATATATTTCTAATTTTAATATTGTAACTTAGAATGCGTACTGTACTGGTTTTTTTCCACTGCTGAACATAGGCCTACTCACAAAGGGTGATTGGGCTAAATCCCCACGCTGTGATGGTCTAGTGGTGGTTGGTGTTGGTGGACGATATCGGATTTCTTCTACGAACGTAAACACTTCTACAGGATGCATAATGATGTTTTTTCTTCACCGAAAAACAAACAGTGAGAAATGCTGTACCTACGTTCTAAATTTTAGATACATTCTACCTCACGATTGTAAGACGGGTGATACTGCTACTGCACTGCCACGCCTTACTTAAACTCGTTTTGTAGCATCATAATTGACATAATAATCAGTATTAAAAGAGCGAAAATTAAAAATAACTTACCTGCCTAAGTCACGTTACGATCTAACTATAGGACATCAATTTACCCGGCAACTTTTCAAAATTAAACGTAATCTAAGCCCTATAAGATTTTATTTCACGACTTGATCATGCGATGTTTGAAAACAGGTTTAAAAAAATATTACCCATCTTTAAATAATGGGATTATTCATAGGCGATAAAAAACTTTAAAATAATTTTACAGACATATGCGTTACATTATAAATTATAGATGTATTATCATAAAAACAACTCACCTTTATTTTGATCCATCGCCCGTCACGAAGATTTGCCACAAAATGAAAAACCAGACAAACAGTCTCTAAAAACCTCGACACTGTCACATTTGCTTAAAAACAAAATCTCTATCAAATACAAAATCCAATCGAACGTAGTCCAAGTAATTGTTATTAATTCACTACCTTATTGAATTACTTTATTTAATTAAATAATTCGGCTAACTCATGCTAATGTGCGAACTAATGGACTCTGTGCCGTGATCTGGCTTCGCTAAAACCAAGAAACATGTGTGCATGTCTGAAAAAATCCTGTAACCAGTAACCACTGAATACACCCCTTTAAACACAAAAAGTTAATTCAATCTCTATGTCTCAGTCATAAGACTTCAAATTTCGAACGCCAAACTTTTCAATTAAACCGATTCGATTAATGTTCTATCGCGAGTGAATAGAATCGATTTTGAAACGAAGCTGACTCGAGTGGGAGTTCTAATTTCAAAATTAGAAGAATGTAAAGGCGTGGCTTAGTGATGTCCCGCCTGTGTTAAAAAAAAGTAGTAAGGAAACGCGGGAAACGATTCGAGATTTGAGTTCAATAATTGACACGTCAACATGTATTATTTATGGAGGTTGAAGAGAGAAAATGAATATAAAGTTGTTAGATAATTGGTTTTGATAAGTTTATGCTGCAGCGGACGTTGTTGAAAGAAGTTTTTTACGAGCAACCAGATTAGAGTTGAAAAACAAAGGTACCTAAAAGTAATGTCTAGTATTTTAGATCTATCTTGATGTGATAGACATAAATAAAATTAGTTTGAGTAGGTAGACAGATAATACGAGTTCTTAGGTCAATTGCTCACGAATCGAAATTGACTTCTAAGTTACGTAGTATTGGTCAATATCGATTCATGTAGCATCTGTTGAGGTATAGTACCTATAGGATATAGGCACAGAGCTATTACAACTAGAGAAATAACGCTGTTGTCGCTTAATTCTCAACAGCAAGAATGTATGGAAAATCTTGCCCATGGCTGTCAAAACTGTCAAATATGAATTGGACTTTGACACTACTGAGAGAAAAATCACGGTAACTAGCTACTGAATCGAGATATTTTTCATGTCTCTTTCTAACTCCTGTCATATTAAATCATTGCATCGATTTCTTTCTTTTCTCGATCGACCACACTATCCCTCTGGTATATCTGTGGATATAGGCTTATGACGATTCAAGCTTCATAAGCCTAAGCTTAACTCTCTCTTTACTCGCAAAAGTTAGTCACTAAACAATTTTGTGAAATATTATCAAAATTAATTGATAAACAGCGCTACCGCAAAATTCTTTTATAGAGAACTAGTTTTTACCCGCGGCTTCGCCCGCATACGCAATATATCATTATAATTTATAGCCTATGTGTTATTCTGATATATAAGCTATATTATTGCAAAGTTTCATCTCAATCCGTTCAGTAGTTTTTGCGTGAAAGAGTAACAAACATCCATACATCCATCCGTCCATCCATCCATCCTCACAAACTTTCACGTTTATAATATTAGTAGGATGTGTTATTCTGATATATAAGCTATATTATTGCAAAGTTTCATCTCAATCCGTTCAGTAGTTTTTGCGTGAAAGAGTAACAAACATCCATACATCCATCCGTCCATCCATCCATCCTCACAAACTTTCACGTTTATAATATTAGTAGGATAGGATTATCAACTCAATCAAAATATTTGACGACAAGTATAAACATTTACAAATACAAAAAAAACCTGCTGTAAAAAACCAAGTTTCGTCAAGATTCTTTGAAAAATGTGACGTAGAGGAAACATCCGGACAAACGAAGGCAAAATTGGCGAAACAAAACTCTTCTCGCTTCATTCGCTAGGTCAAAAACAAACAATCGTTAGATACTAGATCCGAGCCGTGTCCTTTAAGTTGCATGGAAATTCGCGTAAAGTTAGATTTTTGCTGGAAAAGCTTATTAGCTAAGTTTCTTCAAGTTTATTAGCTAAGTTATTGATACGTGAACTTCATAAATATAATTTCCTTCAAGCAACCGCAATTTTCGATTTAAATCATCATCATTATCAGTTGTAGGTCGTAAACTGCTGGACATAGGCCTCCCCTGTGGATTACTAAATTCAGATTAAATAATTATCGAAAACCATTTTAATTTTCGTTGTGTATTCTGAAGTCTGAACTAATATAATAGTTATTTGGATTTAAAATTGCTTACTAATAAATTAAAATCTGTATCTAGTAAGTAGGTAATTTTAGGTATTTTAATTACCCTTCGAGGGTAGGCCTACGTCCGGCAGTGAACTACTAAAAGGCTGATACAGTACAGTACAGGTAATTTCAGGGTACAATTTTTAATACCCAAAATTTTGCTTACGCATTTCTACGTGTAACGTTTTAATTTTCCCCCAAGCTATAACCAGAATCAGTTTCTTCTTTAGTTCTAATCTTTAGATCTCTATTTTTCAATTATTTTTGCTAAAGAAATAGAGCTCTGTAAGTCTGTACAAAATATTCATTGCCGACCGATGGCGGCGGGTTTCACCCGCCGCCGCGAGGTGTCGCCGCCGGGAATAGAACCGGGACCCGTCGCGTCGAATTAGCGTAAAACGTTGAAAAACGCACCACGACACGCCGACTTTATTGCCTGATGATTTTCTTTTGAAAAGTTTGAAACAATCGCGTTTTGTGGGCTAGTGACTGATGAAGTTAGTTTTATGAGTAATAATGTTTTTTTTAGTGGATGTGATGAATATTTTTGACCGATGAAACACCGGAGGAGGTATACCTACAATTCGACGCGTATATATACGAGTATATTTTTTGTGTATAACCACGCATAACTTTTTTCGTAGTGCGATTTCAATAATTCTTTTTTTATTGGAAAGAGTAGGTGTACTTCGAAATTGGTCCCATTAAAATTTTATCGAAATCGGTTGAGCCATTTTTGATAAATTTATCAATAATGTGAAAAATGCTATGTTCATTTTCTTATGGTACACAAGATAATTTTTTGCAAATAAAAATAATGTTCGCGATTTCTGTTTACGGGTGAAGTCGGTCATGCTATTTTTTGCAAAAAATAATCTTGTGTACCATAAGAAAATAAACATCACATCATTTGAAAGTGGTTTTATCCATCACTCTTTCACGCAACAATAGAGAAACAGATATATGTACCTGATTTTTAGTATGGGAATATACTTAATTCAAAGATCGGAGAGATAAATAGATAAATCTAAAATATATCTACAAAAGTTCTTGTAGCAGCGAAATGCCACATAATTTGACTAGAGTGTAGAGTTCGTGAAGTTAGTGCTTATTTTTAAAAAGAAAAACCGTACAAGTGCGAGTTAGGCTCGCACATCGAGGGTTCCGTACAAACACGTTGTTAAAATAATTAAAAACCTGTTTGATGATGACATGATACGATTTACTCACTTTGAATTTTGAACCCATATTTTGTGAATTTTAGGGCCCTATTTTTTGTGATTTATTTAAATCACAAAAAATAGGGCCCTAAAATTCAGTATTTACAAATGTACAGTTTTCAGATTTATTCCTATATGTGTACTCTGAGACAATGCTTCTCGCCAAATTTCATAGTTCTATGTCAACGGAAAGTACCCTGTAGGTTTTGATTTTTGTGAGTGCGAAATATGCGGTTTTTTACGACTTGAACGGCTCTAACTTTTTTAAACGATAACTGAGAAGTTTTTCTTTTTCTCAACTGCAAGAGATCATAGATATACGTATACAGTTTAAATTTCAACTCGATATCTTTACGCGTTCCCGAGATAAAGAGTCTTGACATACACACAGACGGACAGACGGACAGACGGACAACAAAGTGATCCTATAAGGGTTCTTTCCGTTTGAGGTAAACCCTAAAAAATGCCAAGTCGATGGATTTGTTAGTGTTAGGCTGTTAGGGCGAGTAGAGCTAGAAGTTTGGGTCTACCTACATGTCTGAAATCCATGGTCTAGAGGATAACTCTTCCAAGCTGATATCTGATAACTTTGTGACAATGTGAGCCTAAATTATGGTCTTGTCTTGGCAACATTTTACATGAAAAAGTGTTTACTGGCAATCATTCTTCACACATTAATCAGCTTTTGTTAGATCACTGCTGAACATTAGGCATTAGATCAAGGCTAGATAGTTATTTTCACCACACTAGCAAAGTGTTTTTGCGATTGCTTATCTGTTAGCGATTGATATAAATTCTGGCAATCTTTAGCAGGTAGGGTAGGTACCTATTTAATTGAATTTAGAACTTAGCCAAAGATCGCCTTAGGTGTTTGCACACCAAAGGTACACCAAAAAAAAGTAGAGACGCCTTTATAACTAGCCAGTATAATTCATTCTGATCAGTCTGTACAATCATCGCGATCAAAAACAAAAATAATAAAACATCCGGATTCCAACAAACCGAATGTTCTAAATTCAAAAGCAAGCGCGCAAAACTGTCATGGCGGCCATAATTGGGGGTGACAGTTGGAGCCGCCGCGGCCGCGCAACACATCTCATTTGCCAGTGTGCGTAACGAGAAGTTACTCCGTGTCGGGCTTTGAAAATAAATGTAAACGGAACGACGACATTAAAGAGGTACATAATTTAATTTACGGTCGAATTATAAACCGCTGTTTTGTTGGCGGTGACTCGGATGTCGTCTGGCGTGTCTTTCTGTGGAAATGGCTGCGGTAACTTTTTTTTTACAAAAACGTAATCACTGGAATCAAGTTAAAAACAGGGAGCGTAAGTAGCGATTTTGCCCTTCGATTTTTGTTATTTTCCCGAATTCCTTCCATACTAGTACAATTCCGAGGTTAGTCACGTTGTTCGTTCGTTGTACTTGGTTGCAAAACAGCAACTTGTATAGCAGACGACTATGTTCAGCAGTGTAAGTCTGAAATGACTGAAATGATGAGTATGATATTGCAGGCGTGGATCCAGGGTATAACTCTACAAGGACAAATAATTACAAATAGCTTACTAAATGGCGACCTTTTCGCTTAAAGCGATTTCTTACAGGCAACCAAGATCAGGGGTGCGTTTTTTGAACTTCGCACGGTTTTGTCGTTTACGGAACTTGTATAGACTATAGAGTATTCCATAGACAACATAGAGATCGGTCAGTATTTGGACCGCGGGTGGCATTTTCCAACTAAGCGCTACCGTGGCTCGGATGACACGTTAAATTGTAGGTCCCGGTTGTTTTAACTGTTTAGCCAAAGTTACGTATAAGTTCCTAAGCGTTCGAAGTTCAAAAAACAATCGCCCGTCATATTTGAGATTTTTGCTAAATTTTCAAGTTCTGATTTTTTGTTTCAAACTATTAATTATGATGTTAGCAACGGTGTGGCCGCATTGAGGAGCTCATCGCGGGATGTCGCGCAACAATCCGTGAAAGGAACATTTGTCACGCAGGCTCCGGTGCGGGGCCCATGATGCTGGAGACATGTTGGATAATTTTATCATTTCAGTCTGACGCTCTTTTTATGGAATAATATTTTCTTTGAGTTCTCCACTCTACTATTATTTCTAGTACCTACTAGTCTAATAGTAGAATCTTCGATATTTCGAAAGCTACGAGTAATGTATGTTAACTGATGGGCTATCTATAGTGCTCCAACAGGGTCACTAAGATTCTAGTAGGACACTCAGATGATACACCATTTTAGACAATAACACGGATCTCCAATATCTTAGAAGTCATTATAAAACTCAAAGTACAATACTTACAAGGCTTGCTCCAACTACTGGCTTATCAAAACTGTTTCACACTTACCCTTACACCACCGATCACTATCACAGACTGGTACTGCAGCTCGTCGCCCGAACCATCTTTCTGTTTACTCTCATTCTGAGTACTCCTCACCGTCGCAACACCAAGGTGTACTATCTTTTTTTATTCCAATTTACTTTTTGGGACTTTTATATAAAATACATGGCAGTCCCATTGTATATTCTAACTCATTCTAGCTTACTAATTACTGAATACTACTACATATTGCGTATCACTTGAAGCGACTAACCAAATTGTATAAATTAAATTTTTGAATTACTATCGAAAATCAGAATGCTACATTCCTCACTTAGTTTCACTCACAATACTATACCCATAATTATTATCTACAATGATTTTGACACTTCAGTATCAAATTTTAAAACGTTCACATTATACGCTTTTACTTTACATAATATCTAGTAACTATATTAGAAAACCTACATTTCACTTTTCATTGTCGATTTCAAGGCTTCTTAGCTTTAAATGAAGTTGTGTATCTGTGTAGTGAATCTTATTAAACTAGTTTATATAATTGGTGTTTATTGTAAACCAAATGTTGTTCGAAGCCAATGGATCCAAAACAATAAGTAATTGTCAAAAATATTTCTGGAACAATCAATTATTCTATTCTATATCTCACCTATCCCCAAAATCATAGTCACCGCTATGCTCGCGCGCATCACAATTACAGCAACTGAATTCTGCCATCGCTCACGTCGTAACGCGCCGGTTCGCTCCGACGACGACGCAGTTTAATTTTAGCACTTACACGAAAAATACCCAAAACATGGACCACTAAGTACGCAAATAGAATATAATTGATGATGGATTGTGATTTTTATTTGGAGTAACGCTGCATGACTTATGGTTCCTGATTTGGGTTATTGAAGAAGTTTTTGGCGTGACTTCCGGAGTTTTAATAATTAACATTATTTTTCAATGAGTACAAAATAATTACATGATTTTACGAGTCAGTTCTTGAATTAGAAAAATAATAATAAAAATCCCAATGTATGATGGATGAGAGATGATGTGATGGCAAAATATCTATAGATTAAAGATGTTAGTTGGCAAAAAATAACAGATAGGTAAAAGTATATACCTGATGAGAGAGATACTCTTTCAACTGGTGGTGGTGTACGTGGTGTCTCCGTTCCGGTAACTGACAGCTTGGAACTATTAGGCATTTCACTCTCATCTACTCTTAACTTTGGCTCTTACATATAGAGTCGAAAGCCCAATTAGCCTCCAAAAAACTTGGTGTTCTCTCTAAGGACGGTATTTCACACCTGAGCAACTGCTTAATCTTTATAAAGCACAAGTCAGGTCTTGCATGGAATACTGCTCTCACCGTTGGCTCTGCCGAAAATCAACTGGAGGCTCTGGAGTCGATTGAGAGGCGAGCCAGGAGGCTGATTGACAACGACACCTTGACTAAGACGCAACTGCAAAGTCTTGAGCATGGTTGAAAGGTGGCGTGTTTGTCGGCCTTTTACCGGATACACTTCGGAGAGTGCGCCCAGGAGTTGCACAATCTGGTCCCCCCTGCTCCCTTCTTCTATTGTACGGCTAGACAGACGCGACCCAAGCGCCACCCTTTTATGGTGGACAATCCGCGCGTTAGAACCAAGCGTTTCGAATCCTCATTCCTCATACGAACAGCCAAAATGTGGAACGCTTTGCCTGGGTCTGTCTTCCCGTTACCCGTGCTACACCCTAGACCGCACATCTGCTCAACATCAGGCAGTGTGTAGTCAAAAGAGAAACATTAACATTCGAATTAAAAAAAAAAAAAACTCCTACGATAAAAAAAATCGGCCAAATCGAGTTGAACTTGCGCACGGAGGGTTTCGTACTGTATGGAAGCTCTCGTTAATTTAATTTAATTATTTATTTTTGAAGTGAAATTGTCTTCGAAAATTAATATCGAGCATATAATAGAAAAAAACACTTTCATTGTATGGGATCTCCCCTTAAATATTTATTTTATTCTGTTTTTAGTAATTTTTGTTAAAACTGCAACTGAAACACGTCATCTGGAAAATTTCATCTTTCTGGCTATCACGGTTCATGGTTACAGCCTGGTGACAGGCAGAGGGACGGACGGACGGACAACGGAGTCTTACTAAATAGGGTCCCGTTTTACCCTTTGGGTACAGAACCCCAAAAATGCCTTTTTTCATTCTTTGAACCTAAAGAAGGCAAAATTGAAACGAGATATTTATCTACTCTACCCATTCTACTTTTACTTAAGTAGTTATTCTACAGTTCTACACTATAATTAATTTGAAGATTGACATTCTAAGGTAAAAATAAGCCCGATTACAGAGGCGCCAGCGTAAATTAATTAGCAACGTAATAAGCGGCGCGTTCTCTCTATCGAATGCCTAAAGTGAAAAAGAAAAAGAACTATGATATTTAGCTAATATAGTTACGATAGCGCTTCTGTAATCGGGCTTAATATGCTAATACATCGGTGCTAAGGTATACAGGGGAAACATTTAATGGCTTATGTTGTTGGTAAACTCGAGGGAGAGTTTTTGCGACCGGCGCCTGCGCACCTCGGTGGCATTCCGGAAATGCAACCGCACGGCCAGTTAGCTCAGAACGCCATTAATTTGGACACGTCAACATGGTAGCTGCAGAATAAAAGCAGTTACTATACAAAATGCACAGTTTAATAAACAGTTACTATACGAAAAACACTTCAAAAAACATAGCTTAAAGTAGAGTTTCTATACGAAATAAGGGAGTTAATATACAAATGGCATAGGTTTGCGATGAGCCGTGACCGTGACGATGTGTTCTCCGCCTTAATTAATTTGGAGATTCCTGTATTGATGTATTGCTGTAAGGAATGCAACGGTTTTTCTGGCCGCCCACAGTTACTTTTTCAAACTGTAGTTAAAAAAAGAATCGGCCGAGTGCGAGTCGGACTCACGCACGAAGGTCTTCTAATGCATAGAAGCGAAATACGGCTAAAAATTCAGATTTATTTTATGGTTTAAACATTAATTTAAACCCCTTTAAACTTTTATTTTATTCTATTTCTAGTATTTCTTGTTATAGCGGCCATAGAAATACATCATCTGTAAAAATTTCAACTTTCTAGCTATCACGGTTCATGAGATTCAGCCTGGTGATAGATGGACAGACAGACAGCGAAGTCTTAGTATTAGGGTCCCGTTTTTAGGTACTGAACCTTAATAAAAAACTTAAGATCGGAACGATTTTATTTGTCAAAGATTTTGCTCTACTAATTTCGATCCTTATCAATTTACTTTTCAGTATGTTCCTGTGGAAATCAAGTATTTTCAGAAACGAAAACAAAATAAAATATTTATTTTGTTTAAATGTGGCTTCATAGAAGATAAAGTGTTATGGTTTTACGTTTACACTAAAATTATGTTATGATTTTTAAGTAAAATAATCACTAACAAAACTTTGCCAAGTAAAAAAGTTTCAAAGTAGGTACCTAATCCTAACAACTGAAACATCGTTGATCTAATTGGGTACCTACTGTTGATTTTAAAAGTAAATTAAGAATTCAGCAATGTAAAATCTGAAAGAAAAGAATCCAACAGCGCGTTGCAATGCGACATAGTGAATTTTACAAAGGAAATGTACCTACCCACCTAGACGTGTGACTAGACACATCCTAATGTTGCCAGTCGTAAACATACAAATAAGTTTTAAGATAAAGATAATTTTAATCAGTTATTTCCTCAGGAAATATTTAATTTGTACGTTCATAACTACTCACTATTTAATTGAAAACACTCGTCCAGGAATAGATTTGGGCTTCGGCAGCTTTTTAAAGTTTTTTCAGGGTAATGTCGTTAAATTTTGACACTTTTTAACGGGATCTTATCTCTGTGTCGGGATTTGTTAAGTGGCTGTCAACGTTGGGACGCTACCTTTGCACCCTCAAGGGACTGTCAATAATGACATGGTCTTACGATCTATTTTTGTTTTAGCGTGTTTTTTAATCGACGCCAACTAACGAGGATTGGGGCAGATTTTCTATGAGATTCAAAGGTACAATTCCATGGTTGAATACACACTTCAGCAGCTTTAGTGTCATTAGGCTATAGGCACATACAGTGCCGGGCCACTAGAATACGGCATCGGTATCCCCTGCCTGTAGTAAGAGCTTACTAAAAGGGGATCCCTGGGCTCGTGGGTGGTCAGAGTTGGGACTCTGGCCATCCACTCAAGCGGGCCCGAGAAGGACGGCAGCGTGTGTGGCAACGCTGTCGTACAGGACCGTACAAGCCTGGTCTACTACCAGGCGAGTAGACATACGAAGTGCCGGGAGCACCGGTGCGTTCCTTTTGGAGATCCCGGAGCTCCCAAGAAGGCACATAGGCTGGCCACCGAGGTGGTTTTAGTGGGTACAATCCCACATAACCCGACTGCACCCCAAAGCGGCCGGGCATCTTTGGAAGATTTCCCCCTCGTAAAAAAAAGGCTATAGGCACATAAATACAGGCGTTGTTGCAGATATTAAAAATAATTTCCCAATAAAATCGCGGACAAAAACACATACTAGGTACCTAAGCAAGTACTTAGTTACTTTAAGTCACCAAAAGTATACAATAGTATACATCCTTCTAGTACAAAAAAATTTGCACTTTATGTAGGTACTAGCTTTTACCCGCGGCTTCGCCCGCATGATATTTTGATTTTTGACGCAATATCATTATAATTTATAGCCTTTGTGTTATTCTGATATATAAGCTATATTATTGCAAAGTTTCATCTCAATCCGTTCAGTAGTTTTTGCGTGAAAGAGTAACAAACATCCATCCATCCTCACAAACTTTCGCGTTTATAATATTTGTAGGATTCATAGATTAGAGGGGCTAGTCCAGGTTTACACGTGAATTGAAACTACAGTTGTTTCCGTATACACTTTTGTACAGCGGAGAGCGCCCCTGGCTTAAACGAGGAAGAACTAACCAAAATGTATGAAGCCACATGCAAACACGAAAGTTAAGTAAACTACGCAAAAGCGTGAACAAAAGCTAAGGGCTCAGAGTGATCTCTGAGTACGATGCTATTGGGAATTGTGAAAATATGTCTCTACTTAGGGTCTTTGCTTTGATAGTAATTTGATACCGAAGTTTGGGTGCGCTTCGCCGAATCATCATAAATAGCCGACCACCCCGTACCCCATGAAATTGCATACCTTACACGGGTTAATTTGAAAGTTTGTATGTAAGAGTGTCTTCACAGCCTTTTTAAGTACTGTACCAGCCTTTTTAATAGTCCACTACTTACAGGACGTAGGCCTACCTACGAAAGGTGGTTGGGCCATATCCACCATGCTAGCCCAGGTGCGGGTTGGTGGATTCACATACGCCATCTAATTTCTTCTACTGACATATGCAGGTTGCCTCACGATGTTTTCCTTCACCGAAAAGCCAATGGTGTGAAATTCCGTACATAAGTTCCAAAGAAACTCATACGGGATCGGGATTTGAACCCACGACCTCACGATTGCAGGGCAGGTGTTACTACCACTAGACCACCACGGCTTCTTCTTTTTAAGTAACCTTAGATTAATCTCGCTAGTCAAGCGTAGTGAGACCAATCATTAATCTAAGTAAGTAATTAAGCACTCTGTTATACTACTGAGTACAAAGTTGTAGTCTCGTATCTAAGCAGGTATTTGGTTTTTGAGCTGTCTAATGTTCTTTGACTTCGCGAAGCAGTTGTGCTACAAGTCAGTAAAACAAGACAATACGTAAGTAAATCAAATTTAACGGGCACGTCAATAGAAAAGTAGACATTTAGTGAACAACGTATGGGTCTAATGAAGTATGTTTATTCAAAGAAAATACGCTGATAATTTGAAAGCATAAATCATAACTTCACAGTTTTTCAGATATGTATAATTGTATATGGAATGTAATTCAGCTTCCAGATCACGTCGGGGGAAAAATAGAATTAAAAAATAAAATAAAAAATCGGGCACGATCTCTATAAGTGTAGTGGAAGGAGGACACGGGTGGGCTTTGTACTCTCTAGATACGTCTTTGTACACTCCAGAAAAACCCACTAAAGAAAATCTCTAATGATGACCCTACGGCTACGCTAATGATGATCTCACGTAGCTTGGTTGTATTCTATGCAAGTCATCCAAATATTCTCCTTTACCATTCCTGTTTTATTTTTCCATTATATCATCCGGTATATCGAGAAATAGCAAGCTTTCATCAGAGTTTATTTAACAGATCACTGTTGCCCAGAATTTAAAACTATGCCTGTAAAACATAGCGCTACTATATAAATTTCCTGTTGCCCTAAAAGTCTTTTTGTAACATAATAATATCTAACATATTTTTATGGACAATGTAAAACCGAAAGTGAAATCGCGGCACACAGCTAGTATCCGAGGCATGCGCTGGCGCAAGGGTATTGGTTACATTCTTGGCTGCGGCGCTGTGACGTCTGTCAGCGGAGATGTCACTGGACCATGACCTGTCATCTTACTAGCTGACTTGCGTGGAGCTGGCTCTAGAATTATAGAGCTCTATTTTTAATTCTTTGTCTACTATATTACACTGTGCTAAAATCTAGTAATGATTGTCTTAAATCAGTACAAGAATATAGACCATTATTTATTTACTAGTTTTTACCCGCGGCTTCGCCCGCATACGCAATATATCATTATAATTTATAGCCTATGTGTTATTCTGATATATAAGCTATATTATCGCAAAGTTTCATATCAATCCGTTCAGCAGTTTTTGCGTGAAAGAGTAACAAACATCCATACATCCATCCATCCATCCATCCATCCATACATCCATCCATCCATCCATCCATCCATACATCCTCACAAACTTTCACGTTTATAATATTAGTAGGATAGGATTGTTGTCATTGGCCCAGCATTGTCATTTTGATGACTTTAAAGCAGTTCGTTATCACCTAGTTTAGGCAGTTTGGTCAAAAAACATAGTTGGCCGAGAGAACGAAGTGAGCGACGTCTAAGTTTTAACTAGACAATTTTGCTTGTCCGCACGTTGATTCACCTCTACAGGTTACATTTTCCAACGGATCATGACGAAATTTAGTACACGGGTTCTTAATGTTTTTGGATTTTTTAGTTGTCCAAAAAGTTATTATTCAGATGAATGTAAATTTATCGATTCCGATATTGTACAAGGCGGATGATATTTTTGACCGACGAACCACCGGAGGAGGTATTATACAATTCGACGCGTATACATATGTGTTTTTATGTATACGTTTAACTTTTTTTATAGTAGTCTGATTTCAATAACTATTTTTTTATTGGAAAGAGTATATATTTCAAATTTGGTCCCATTTAAATTTTATCGAAATCGGCTGAGCCATTTTTGATAAATCAACAATAATGTGAAAAATGCTACATCGATCCGTGCCTAATATTTGCGTTCTAGCGATGCGCCCCGGCTTCGCACAGGTGTATTATACAAATAAACATTTCTCTTGAATTACTCTATCTATTAAAACAAACTCCATCAAAATCCGTTGCGTAGTTTTAAAGATATAAGCATACATGGGGATAGACAGCGGAAAGCGACTTTGTTTTATACTATGTAATGATTCTGTACACGGGTGAAGTCGGTCATGATATTTTTTGCAAAAAATGATTATTTCTCTTTATTAATTATTACTGTGGTTTGGCGTCATGGTAGAAGTTGATCATTACAACAGTCTGAATCAATCCTTTTGGCTTATTACACTGTTTCCGAATAACTTTGTATACACCCGATAAATGCTATTCTTATTCTAGATCGCTACACCATTTATACCAGTACACTTCCAAAAACGACCAAATGGTACCGTCCGCACGTCCCCACCAATTTCCCCAGCAATCACCATCCTTATTTTATCGCCACCTCCACCGTTCATTCATCCACCAGTTAACTAATAAATCTGATTATCCAACGACTGCCGAGTTTAAATCTCGAACATTTCAAAGAGAGGGAATTTGTCCTGACAATATTTACTGAGGCGGACTTCAAAGCAGCGCGCGCGCATGTGACATCTTGTAGGTCAGACCCGGGGGAGTAAAAAAACTAAGTATGCCAGTGTTTTGAATTTAATACTTTATGTGAGTCCTTTGCGGCGAACGGGGCCGTGTTTTTGCATATTTTTTTGTGTATTTAAAAATAGGATTGAAATTCGGGCAATGTTTTTTTTTATATTCATATGTTGAGAGGTTTTTTAACTGCCTGAAAGATTAGTAAGTAGTTGTGTTTATTAGTAATTGAGAGATACCGCTTAGTTGTCGTATGTGGATGTAGGTTTGTATTCGTATGTTAGTATAAGTATTTTTGTGAACCATTTCAAAATTTTGCTACGATTTATTTGGAAAAAGCGTCTGGACCGCTCGACCGGTGTTCCAAAATATGCAGATTCAAGTCCAAATTTTTGTGTTGTGTGACAGTCATGAACATCACACCGATGTTCATCACTGAAATAACTCTAGAGATAAAACTTAGTGTGGGAAGCACTATAAATATCTTAGGGTCAAATTGGATTGACAGATTTTGATGGTTAAAGTGTGGTTAAAAGTGCTATAATAGTTTAGGCACTTTATTATGGCATATTTTTTTGTGAAAAATCAATATTTGTAATTTTCGCCGAAAAATGAAAATAATTAACTGGAATTTTGGATAAATTATATCATAAATAGAGACAGATGACTGCCTCGGTGGCTCAGTGGTTAGTGACCCTAACTTCTGGATCAAAGAGCCGTGGGTTCGATCCCCACCCAGGGCAAATATTTATGTGATTAACATAAGTGTTTGTTCTGTGTCTGGGTGTTATTTAGTTACTATCTATATAAGTATGTATTTAAAAATAAGTATATTATGTAGTATATCAATCAGTCTCTGGCAGCCATATCACGAGCTTTGCTTAGTTTGGGGTCAGAGGCCGTGTGTAAGTTGTCCCGAAAATATTTATATATTTAGAATAGAGCAATAAAACAGCCAATATTTGCCTGTCTTAATTTTTTATATGTACATAAATGATAGGGCGGAAGAAACTCGATCTTCGATGGCAGAAGGAACCTTATCTTCAGATTTAGAAGGTCTAGTTTAGTCCCAGGCTCCGGGGCAGTCGTAGTGCCTGTTGATGCGAAGCCAGTCTTCCTCGGTGATGTACTCGCGCTGGCCCATCACTCCCTCATGCTCCTGAAATACCAGATGTAGTGTTAGGTACAAGTTACAAGTAATGCTTTTGATGCAGTAGAACCTATATGTATATTTAACATATAAAGTAGAATTGTATTTTGTTGTAGTTAATAAAAGCACTTTAATTTTTCCCGATAAAAAAAGGAATACCTAAAAAGCTGATATTAATTTGGCTCAAAGTATCAGCTTTGTTATTGAGCATAGCGATCTGCCAGTATTCAACAAATTGGCAGTGGGCTTGTGAATGTGCAATACCACAGTAAGAGTTGTTATATTATCTTTGGGCAATCCGAGTACATATGTACTGATAAATAATAAATTAATTAGATGATAATCCAGATGCATTGCTAGAGAAAATACTTTCTTCCCTCATTTCGTACTGCACGATCTGTTGCTTTGGTAGCGCAGTTTTGACTTGTGACTTGACTATCGTGCTACTTTTGTCTGAGTTGTACTTTGAAGGTCTTTTGGATATATCTTTATCTTTCTCATTACCCTACCTGTTTTTCCAAGCTGGGATTCAAATACCTGTTATTTTATTTTGCTGCAGTTATTAAAAGCTTTTGCCAATCGTAATAAATACTATACCTGAAGAGCGACGATAGTAGGCTGGCCGTTGTTGGAGAAGGCAAAAGGTCCGTAGTGCAGGCAGCTCACGTAGTCGTATTCCACGCCTAGGTTGTCAACCAGGTCGCTGCCGTAAATGGCGAAGTTGTGCTCAGTTCCTAAGGTAATGAGAAAAAATGCGTCAAATAAAATAATTTTATGCTTTTCCAAATCTGGTCCCAAATCCCAAAAAAATACTGACTTGAAATCAATGTTTTAAGGATGTACAAAAAAGTGAATACAATTTTTAAAGTCTTTATTCGTCAATTGTGCATCCATTCGTGAAATAAGGTGGCATGACGGAAGCAGCCTACGTTGGGAATATTGCAAACTAGGTTGAGGGGATGGGTCACCCCACGGGTGACGGGACTGTAGGTAGGAAAAGCCCTAGGTCCGCTTGTGGACGTATTCTGGCGTTTGGCTTCGCTTTTTCTATTGCTCGCATCAGTTACTCGCGCCATGAGAGCGAGCATCAGGAAAAGAAAAGCCGAATATCAGAAAACGCACACAAAATGGCAGCTTAGTCTAGACGGTTGTGTGTCTTGGTTTGTCTTACAGATCTACTAACCGGGTTGCAGGTTCTCCTCAACGATCTTGACGTATTCGTCCCTGTTGTAAGTAGACTGCATGTGCAGGAAGCCGAGGATGTGCATCCATTCGTGGACGATGGTGGCGTGGCGGAAGCAGCCGACTCCGGGAGTGTTGCGCGCCAGGTTCAGGGTGTGGACGCCACGGCTGGCCCAGTAGCCGACGTGGGCGAAGCAACCGCTGGGAGCACCCTGACAAGTTCAATAGGTTAGATCGATAAGTAATTTTGGTAGTTTTATTTTGTTGACATATCTTCTGCTTTGCTTACTTATTTTTATGATCAGCCAGAAATAACCTAGAAAGTATTTTTTGCAACTGCAAAAAAAAAATCAAACAGTAACAGAAGAGCCTTTATTATTTTAAATTTTGAGTAGTCATTCAAGTACCTTACCTCATAGATTAAGTTAAATTTGTAACCGTTTTTAGTGTTAACATGCGTACACCTCAGCGTGATTGTGAAATTCAGTTTGTAAAAATCTAGTATCCGCTGCTGACTCTGCTAGCTCTCTGTTTTTTTTATATCATAAGTCGCTGGACTAAGCTTTTTGGTCAATTTGATGATGACATGACATCTGCCTCTGACTTAATAAGTGGTCTTCCCTTTCTTTTCTTTCCTTCACCTTTCCTTTTATTACCCTTATTTATAGAAACAATAACAACAATCTCCAGAATTATAAGCTTCTGTGTTTGGACTGAAAATCGAATCGATATTTGAATTTTCCATTTGATTGAAGACTAAATTACCGAACAATAGTACCTAGCATTACTAGCATCTGCCAACCCACATACAGCAACGTAGCTATTACTGTATGTACTATCCTATCCCTAAAGATATAAGAACATTAAGAAGCTATATCAGCTAGTAGGTAGTAAGAACAGGGTACTCACAGTGAGTCTCACAAACGCGGTGTCTTCTGGTTCGCGGTAGCGGAACTTCACGCACGTGTGCCTCTCGATGTCGGCGATGCCCTCCTCGATAGCCGCCGACTGCAGAGGACCTGGGGATTAACAAGTATTCTTGTTAGAAGTTAATCTAAAACTTAGAACTAAACTAGACAACAAAATCATAGTCACAGCTGCAAATTCTTGAGACCTTTCTCGTAACGTTGCGTGTCTGTCAGTTTTAAATAGGAAATACGTATTTCGGAGAGTGCGCCCAGGAATTAGGTACACAACTTGGTCCCACCTGCCCCTTCCTTCTATCGGACGGCAAGAGGTCGCGACCTAAGCGCTACCTTTAAAGAAAATATTGGAAAGAGTATACTTCGAAATTGGTCCCATTTAAATTTTATCGAAACCGGCTGAGCCATTTTTGATAAATCAATAATAATGTGAAAAATTCTACATCGATCCGTGCGAAATATTCGCGAATTCTGTACACGGGTAAAGTCGGTCAGCTAATTTTTGCAAAAAATAATCTTGTTATAGCTTAGACATTTGTCTTGTTCGAAACCACAGACCACATCGAGACAACATTCTTTATATTATTATTTTTAACAAAAAATGGATGACCTACTTCACCCGTGTACAGAATTCGCGAATATGTCGCACGGATCGATGTAGCATTATTCACATTATTGTTGATTTATTAAAAATGGCTCGTCCGATTTCGATAAAATTTAAATGGGACCAACTTCGAAGTAGGTATATTATTCCCAATAAAAAAATAATTATTGAAATCGGACTACCATGTAAAAAGTTATGCGTATACATAAAAAAATAAAAATATATATAAAATATACGCTTCGAATTGAGTACCTCCTCAGTTTCGTCGGTCAACAAACAGCTAGAATGCGAAACGCTTTGCTTGATTTTGTCTTCTTAGTAAGGAATAAAGAAGTCTTCAATAAAGAAGTCTTCAAATACCGAGTGATATTTTTCGCGATTTCGAGGTTGATACAAGTTGTCAATTGGTAAAAGTTGGTCGTAATGATGAGTACAGTGATGTCTTAGACCAAGAATACGATCGTAACTAGATAAACACCCAAATAGCTGTTTAAATGCCTGTTTGATTGTTGCGTCTTTCTGAATCATCAAAATATATGTAGAACAGAAAACCCTTTAAGTCTTACTTAATCTGATAGCTTAAAGTAATTAATTACTTACAAAGTACATGATTGAGTAAGACAATCGACAGGTGGCGCCGCCAGCGCTAAGTCTAGTTAATACCTTTTTGTAGGTAGGTAGGTACATACTTACTTTGATTAATCATTTAATTACTTGGTAATTTTGTATTTATCAGATTCTGAAATTATCTGATATACTAGGCAAGACATGCATTCAATCATATTAATCTCTATTATTATTATTTAATGACTTGATAAACTTCAAAAACAAAGTCAAATTTAATAATCCTGATAAATTTAGTTATCCTATCATTCTTGATTTTATCATTAAATTAAACTAGTTCAGTGACCCAGAATTGCTCGGTTCTCATGGATAAAAAATCAATAAGCATTTATTTTGATTAGATAAAAGTTGTTCGCATATTTGTTTGTTTGTAAATTGTTTTCGGTTGTAGCACGTGTGTAGTGTAATATTTTTATAGCAATATTTACTATTACACGTATTCTAACTACTAGACATCTTCATGCTAATGATTTTTTTTTATTATGAGTTCTTTTTATAATAGACAAGCCGCATATATTGACTAAGGTGTAGAGTTTGTGAAGTAAGGACTTGTAGAGTAAGGCGTGTAGAGTTAGAAACTTGGCTTTACGTGAGATCTGACAACTTTTTGACAGTGTGAACTGTGATTTAGTCTTGGCTACATTTCACATGAAAATGTTTTTGTTCTTCTTTTTGTAGTGTACTACAAGAAGTCAATTTATCGATTTTCACATCTCTAGCTTCAAAACTTGCGGAACGCTCATACTATCTTCCTAACCCCCAATTTTAAAGGTTAGGGGTTGATTTACTTAAAATCTTGAAATACGTGTTTTATTATTTGTAACAAGGAGTCCCTTTATAAATTTTTGGACATCTAGCATCAAACTTTGCAAAAGTGTCATACAAACTTTCATTCCCCAGTTTTAGGGTTTGGGGGGTGGTTATTAAGAATCCTGGAATCGTGTTTTATTGTCTATTACAACGAGTCTTTACATCCATTTTCTGACTTTTAGCATCAAGTTTCGAAAGCGATATACAAATTTTCATCCCCAAATGTAAGGAGTTGGGGGCAGATTTATTAAAATCCTGAAATACGTGTTTTTTTATTTTTAACAGGGTGTCTTAATATCAATTTTTAGACTTATAGTATAAAAATTTGTGAAAGTCTCATACAAACTTTCATCCCCTATTATATAGGGTTGTGGGGCAACAGTTGAAAGTTTTAGATTGGTTTCCTTTGTACATGCCTGATAGGATACTTTGATGCTAATCAAGTTTCTAGGTCATCTGGAAGTGGGTTAGGTTTTTGATCTATAAGTCAGTGAGTGAGTCAATGAAACCCCGGTTTTTAAACGTTAATATTTCATTAAACTGTTAGAGCGAAACTGATGAAATTTTGTATTGTAGATAAGCTAAAGAACTTTAGTAAATATGCTAAATTTCATATATTTAGGTTAAATAGTTTTCCGAGTTATGAAGGGGTCAGAAGTGGCTCGAAATGGTTCGAAATGGTTCGAAATGGTTCGTGTAATATTACACACGGCTGCTGCGTCGCCTTTTTCTTAGTCTTGGCTGGACACGCTGCCGCGTGTCTAGATAGTGTAGTTGCAAATCTTTTACATCTGAAAGTCATCAATTTATTAGGTAATTATAATTGTGATAGAATAAGGTATTTTTCTTACCGAACTCTCCCTCTCCGAACTCCCAGACGACCGTGTTGTCGGGCCACTTGGTGTTGGGCCAGGTATAGGCGTTGCGGCCCATGGCGTATTCCTTGATCATGTCCTCGATGATAAAGTCGTCCAGGATGATGTCGCCGTCGAAGTGGCCGCTCAGCTCCTCAGGGTTGGCGCTGGGGTTTGTCTGGGTGCGGGCGATGAATTGGGAGCCATCGCCTGGCGACAAACAATCATATTAATAGGAAGGTTTACTTTAGTACCTAAGTAAGCTAGTATATACAGGGTTATTTCTAATCAATTAGCATCCTATTAGGGGCTTATTATGTACATCAAAACTAACAACTTTTGTTCTACAACTTTTGTCAAAACTCAAAAAGAAAAAAAATCTGCTGTTCCATACATTTTGTCGTGGGTGAATGATATTTTTCTATGGAACAACAATATTTTTTTTGAGTTTTGACAAAAGTCGCAGTACAAAGTTGTTAGTTTTGACGTACAGAATAAGCCTCTAAGAGGATGCTAATTGATTAGAAATAACCCTGTATAGGCCGGGTGGCTAGCCCTGGTGTCGGAGTTTTAAAGGCGCCTAAAGGCCTCTGACATGACTGAGCGATTAAAACAACCAGGACCTACATTTTAACGTGGCATCCGATCACGGTAGGTAGCACTCAGTTGTAAGTGCCACCCGCGGTCACCCATCCGAAGACTTACCGTGCTGAACGTTGCTTAACTTCGATGATCGCTAACGAACACTAGTCAAACTACGCTATGAGCACTACGTTAAGTCATGCTCAAGAAACACGGCCGTGAAGGCAGCAAATACGTTTCTTGTACTATTTCAGATAAGACACGCCTAACCACGCGCATTAAGCGCTTAACCACAATAGATTTAAGCACTACTATTTAACCGCGCAGTTTCACCTGGTAAATATTGTCTAAATCGTGCGTAAAACTTTTGGGGTAAGACGGCGACTCTTTGTTTTTTCTCTTCTTACTGTTTGATGGGCTGAAGAAGGCCTCTGACATAAATGACAAGCGAATCTAAAAAAAAAAACAAAAAAAAAATTCTAGCCATTGACACGAGATGAATGAAGCAAATCTAAGCTAAGATTGAGGCTAAAACTTTGAGACTTTTCAAGAAGCTTTTGAGCTCGTGTATAACGACAATACCTGCATGGATTGGTTGTCCATCCATCCATCCATCAGCCAAAGGACGTCCACTGCTGGACATAGGCCTCCCCTAAGTAAGTAAGTTCGTATAGGCCGGGTGGTGTCCCTGGTGTCAGAGTTTTTAGGCCGCCTGAAGGCCTCTGACATGGCTAAACGGTTAAAACAACCTATGGATCTCCAATAAGACCGATTGGAAGCGGCTTGCATCCAGCGCGATCCCGCGGTCTTAATGAGGTCATCCGTCCACCTTGTGGGTGGACGTCTGACGCTGCGCTTGCCGGTACGTGGTCTCCACTCGAGAACTTTTCCACTCCACCGGTCATCAGTCCTCCGCGCTATGTGTCTTGCCCATTGCCATTTCAACTTGCTAATCCGTTGGGCTATGTCGGTAACTTTGGTTCTTCTACGGATCTCCTCATTCCTGATTCGATCCCGCAGAGAGACTCCGAGCATAGCCCTCTCCATAGCTCGTTGGGCTACTTGGAGCTTACTAATAAGGCCCATAGTGAGAGACCACGTTTCTGTGCCATAAGTCATTACTGGCAACACACACTGGTCAAAAACTTTCGACTTGAGGCACTGATGTATGTCGGGCGAAAAGACGCTACGCAATTTTCCGATTGGTTGTAGCCAATCGCAAATACTCGCAACATTATGCCTAGTTTGGTGCCCTCAGACTATTAATAGGTCACGCGAAGGCCTCTGACATAATAGGCATGATAACTGGGTAAAAAAATCCTTATTATGTGTAATTAGTCCGTTAGATAAAAGTAAGTAAGTTCGTATAGGCCGGGTGGCTAGCCCTGGTGTCAGAGTTTTTAGGCCGCCTGAAGGCCTCTGACATGGATAAACGGATAAACAACCTTGACCTACAATTTAACGTGTCATCCGAGCCACGGTAGCGCTCAGTTGGAAAATGCCACCCGCGGTCACCCATCGAAATACTGACCGTGCGGAACGTTGTGACGTCCGTTAGATTATCAAAACATACTGGACACGTATTTTTTCTTTCGTCAATCAAACAACAAATGATAAAGATAAACCTTGTCAAAGTTTGGGAGTAGGGGTCGTGACGTCACTTCTCTTACAGAAGTCTATACATTTCTATGGCACTTGTGACGTCACGCGGAACTTTGACGGGCTATATCTTCATATTTTTTTGTTTAATTGACAAAAGAAAGAATACGTGTCTAATATTTTTTGATAGTTTATCTGACGGACTAATTATATTATTTAAAAAAAAATATAATTAGCTTGAGCATACGGATCTTACTGGTTTGGGTGGGTACTTACTGGTCTTGGTGCTTTCCAAGAAGCTTCTGAACTCTTGGATCTGCTCCCTGCTCCTCATAAGAGCTGGGGTGGCCGCAGCGAGCCCCAAAATGCACACCAACACTGCCACTCGCAACATTCTGCCTACTTTGGTGCCTCCAAACAACTCCTCGCCCTTATATCGAATCTCGTATCGTCCTTTGATAAACAATCAATAATTAAACAAACTACGTAAGTTTGTTTAATTCATTTAGACTAAGCACGTAGGTATAGGTAAATGCTTGTCATTCTTGTCGATTTTTAGGTGTGATTAAAGGATTATGGGATTTTCCTTGGGTTTTAAAGATTTCATAATTAGAACATATGAATTTGACTGTTTGTATACTGAGCGCCATACAAATTGAAAGATGGGAAGTTAGCCGCAGATGACACTTCGCCGTGATTCGCTCATTATTGCACAATGCCTATACAAATGGCGAAGTAGTGAGCTCGGGCGTAGCGAGCGTGCGGGAGGCACGAGGTTGGCGGGCGGGTGTGCACCGGCGCATCTCGTCTCTCTCATCTCTCTGGCACCCGCTAATGTCTATATTTTGGCGTTTGCGCAGCTCTCTGCGGCTAACTTCCCATATTTCAATTAGTGTGGCGCTCAGTATATCTAGCATTTAAATAATGTGTAGGTACAAATTTATTGATGGACAAAAATAAACTGTATAGGTAACTTTATCACAATATGATTTTATTCAGTTAATTTTACAAGTACATTGATTGTAAGTGCATATCCTAAGGTGGAACTCTAAATGCGTACGTACTCGTATATGTGCTAAAATCCATTTAATAAATTGGTTGCCGACAAATCTCAAATCGAGCAAAGAATATCTACATACAATGATCTTAAATATAGGTAGGTAGGTACATCTAGAGATTCAATCTACAAAAGTTATGAATGCCGTGATGGCCTTGAGGTAGTGACACCCGCCTTGCAATCGTGAGGTCGTGGGTTCAAATCCCGGTCCCGTACCAATGAGTTCAATGAATTTATGTACGGAATTTCACACCACTGGCTTTTCGGTGAAGGAAAACATCGTGAGGCAACCTACATATTTCCGTAAAAGAAAATCGATGGCGTATGCGAATCCACCAACCCGTACTGGGCCAGCGTGGTGGATATGGCCCAATCACCCTTCGTGGGTAGTCCTGCAGTGGACTATTAAAAGGCTGATACAGTACAGTATGAATGCCAATGCGCAAAAGTTATAATTCGCGCAATTATCAATACTAATTATTAGGACTTAAACTAAGCAAAATGATGTTGATATTGATGTTTCCTGTTGATGCAGGAACCAGCTCCTGACTAACACTAACTGAACCAGCTTGTTTTTTTGGTAGGTATGTCATTTTGTTAGCACGTTGTTTAGCTGCCCTCGACAGAAATCCAGTTCCTTATTTCAAATCAATCAGAATAACTAGATACGTAATAATGCTGCCGAGTATCTGAAACAAATAAGTTAAAGTCATCATTAAATGATTGATTATGAATTAAAATATCAGTTAATTGCTGTTTTTTGGGATTCTATACCTCAAAGGGTACAAAAGGGACCCTTATAATCACATTGCTGCCCTTCTCTGTCTGTTAAGGTTGATTCCTCAGGAACAAAGACTTCCACAAAGGACCTCCTCCTTTGTAGAAGTCTTTGTTCCTGAGGTCTTCTTCTATCTATGTCTTTTGGTTTTTTCATTTTTTTAATCTACATCTTATAGCTAGAATTACATGCAAAATGGTCCATTTAAAATATATTTCGTTTTGATAGTTTTGGAGCGCTTCCGGAAAATTTATGAGACTTTTTTGAGAAAATTTTGTACTTACTTCACGAAATTGTTACTCTCAGCATGAGCTTTACTGTTACTTACGTTTCCGCCCCAAAAGTTAATTTTCGGGTTCCGTTTCCTTAGACAGACAGATAGATCCTTTAATTGACAATCAAATTACAAAAAAAACAAGCTAAGTACATGGACAATAACATTACAGATTGGTTCTACTTGTTATACTTACTAGGTAAATTGAAAATAAAAATATGTAAGCCTTATCGCATATAGGATCACTTTATTTTTTTTTCTATTGCAGGAATTTTCCATTAACTTATTGTCCTTTGAAAGATATTTTATCTACCACATACCGTGAACACCAAGCCTCGAGTCATGGTGGTGACCTGGTGACACACAGCGCCCGGTAGCAGACCTGGTTGAGGGTCAGATGGCGACAGAACTGCTTCAGCGCCACCGTCAGCGGATCGTAGGCATATCTGCTTGTTACATACCGTAAGCACCAATCCCGGGTCATGATGGTGATCTGGTGACATACAGCGCCCGGTAGCAGACCAGATTGAGGGTCAGATAGTGGCAGAACTGGTCTAACTCCACCACCAGAGATTATAGGCAGATCTGCTTGATACATACCGAAAGCACCAATATCCGGGTCATGGTGGTGACCTGGTGACGTACAGAAGCCTGTAACAGACCTGATTGAGGGTCAGGTGGTCACAGAACTGGTCCAGTTCCACTGTCAGCGGATCGTAGGCAGACGCTTGTTACATACCTTGAGTACCAATCCCCGGGTCTTGGTGGTGACCTGGTGACGTACAGCGGCCGGTAGCAGACCTGGTTGAGGGTCAGTTGGCGACAGAACTGTTCCACCTTCACCGTCAGCGGATCGCAGTCAGACTGTTTCTATTACATACCGTGAGCACTAAACCCCGGGTCATAGTGGTAACGTACAGCGGCCGGTAGGAGACCTGGTTGAGGGTTAGTTGGCGACAGAAATGCCCCAGCTCCACCATCAGTGGATCGTAGGCCGAGCGTGTGTAGCGCATCGCCTGGCTCACCAGCTCGCGGGTCGTTTCCATCTGGAACCGCGATCTTCCATTATCATCCATCCATCAGCCACTGGACGTCCACTGCTGGACCTGATCCCTTGTAGATCTTTAATAAGATCGGTTGGAAACTGCGTGCATCCAAAAGATCATCCAGTAATCGTTTCTAACGGACTTCAAACAAGAAGGTTATCATTTTTTATGTATTTGTTTCGTGACTATTCCGTTAAATTATGAACCGATTTTGATGATTCCTATTTATTTGGTAGATCATTGCAAAGGTGCATGCTAGGTGTGCATAGTGAGATATTACGTCGTTTGTCAACTTTTCACAACCCAGGTGGGGTTGCAAACCCTAATTTTAAAATAGGATGTTAGGTACAATACTTTACAATGTGCAGGGAGTATGATAATAGAGTGGTTATGATGATCATTGTCATCTGACAACGATGACAATGCATCACTCAAAGATATCACTGCAGTTATTACAACTTATAACAGGATCAAAGTACCAGTATTTACCTCAGTATGGGTCATGTTGCAAGGTTCGATGATCATCACCAGATTGATCATATGATAGATGCACCAACTACACTGCACTGCCTCGAAGTACACAAAGTTGCTGATATTCCTGGAGAAACCTTCATCAGCTGTAAAAAAATATATATATTAAAAGTAATCATCATATGATATGCAAGCAAGCAAGTAGGTATCATGATGAGTCAGCTTCTGCATAATTTGTAAATCTAAGATTCCAGGTATACCTCAATTTCAAATTTTTGTTCAAGCATTCTCATTGTAAAACAAAATTACAACCTGCTTTTATTTGCAAAGAGATTTTTTAATGTAGAATAGGTGTAGAATAGAACATTTGGCTACAACTCCTCTGATGGAAAGCGAAGTTGTAGCTGAAGATGCCAGTCCTGGGCCAAAGGGGGTTCGATTCCTACTCAGGGCAAGCATTTTTGTGATTAACATAGGTGTTAACTATGTGTCTGGATGTTATTATCTATTTAAGTATAGGTACATTTAACAATATATATATATATATTTAAATCGCCGAAGACTTGTTGCGTCTTTTCAAAATCGAATCCTATGGCGTCTACCATTTCCAATGACTTTTTAATCGTTATTCGTGCGAATATAGTTACATTGCTGTTATGTGAATTCCATTGTCGACGACAAATTTTGTTTAGGTGCGTAAATTAGATATTCATATATATATATATATATATTTATATATATATTCAATGTATGGTACTCTGAGAGTCAACGACTGTGTTTAAGATAAATAAATAAATAAATATTTTGGGACATCTTACACACGGCCTCTGACCCCAAACTAAGCAAAGCTTGTGATATGGCTGCCAGAGACTGATATACTACATATACTTATTTTTAAATACATACTGTTGTTAATACATGATGTTCCCTAATATTTATTTATTAATATTTAAAATAAAATAGTGCTCGCTATCGGTTGTAAGATTTGAAGGCAAAGCTCGAAAAAGGATCTTAACGTAAACCACGTTGCAGATCTGCGCCTAGGCGTAGCATGCTTTTATAACTGTTTCTAACACATACCTATACTGGTGATGAGGTTGTAGAACTTGGAGATCAGGATTAACAAGAAGAGAGCAAGCATCAGAAGCAACATGAGACCGTGCGTGCGATCAACGATGTGGACGACGTCACAGGCGCGCGCATACGCCGAACTGACACGCTTGATAGTTTCGTGTGGATATTGCTGCTGGCTCACAACATCTGAGTTAAAACAAATCAAATAGTAGATTATGTACCAAGGGAACCAAGTGGTGTCTTACGTCACGGACGACATACCGTGAGCGTAGCGAGGGACTCTATAGTTAACTCCCGAGAGCAGCAAGGGTGTTTCAAGTTAATTATTTAGAGTCCTGACTAAGACGAAGGGTTCAAGTCTCCCAAGACGAAGTCTCCCATTCTTCCGTCGTTATTTCTTTTTCTGTAATGTTTTACTACTTGTGGTGTCAATAAAGTGTTTTTGTATTGTATTGTATTGACGAAGACAGACTTGGTTCTAATGGTGCATACTCTACTTTTTATACCTCCTACGAGAAAATAAAATCCGAGGAATATGATTAGGAGTGGGTTACGTCATAAATTCACTAAGTGTTGGTATTCACTAGGCAACTCGGCGATGTTCGCAATAAAATAAAACAAATTAGAATGTATCTACGAATTTTCATAGAATCGCACACAGCCCGTTACAAAACAGAGAATGTATTTACATTCTCTGTTTTGTAACGGCTCGTACTACGTGAAAAATAGTATCAGCTCGATTACCATAGCCTAACACGGGCATTGCAAAGAGGTTTTATTCTTTAAAATCGTACTGATACGGGCACCAAAAAGGTTTTATTCTATAAAAACGAATAAAACCTCTTTACAATGCCCGTTGCCGTGCATATAAAGAGGTTTTATTCGATTTTACAAAATAAAACCTCTTTACGATGTCTTCAAATGTTCTAAGTTAAGAAATTTTTATGCGAATTAGACGTTCTAAATTTAAATCACCTTACTCCCTAGGGAGTTTCATACAACATTGTTGACCTGCCATAGCCCTCGAGTGTGTTATGATAATAATGACTTGTTTTACGTTGAGATTGTTGATTATTGTTGAGATTGACATGTAATGAGTCGTTTTCGAGCAGGTGGTATGAAAAGGCATTTATTGTAGCAGACATCAGAAGATATGAATTGTCTTAAAGCGCTATTCCCCAAAGCACCTGTGTATTGGGAAATATGCCCTCTCGTCATGATCGTATTTATATTTTGTACACTATGGTCATTCATTTTACTTATTACCAATACAATTATATTATATTAAAAGTCTTTCTGAGCGTCTGGTGGACGCCACGCGTGACCAATATGCTGGTGTTTATTTGGCTCAACGTGTAAGCATTGCCATTCAGCGTGGCAATGCTGCCAGCATGCTGGGCACACTACCAACTGGCAGTAAGCTTGAGCACTTGGATTATCTTTAGACCTTCAAGGGTCTGTGGATGATCCAATTGCTTTCTATGTAGTAATAGTGTAGGTAGTTTTAGCATATAAAGTAATATTATATTATACATATACATTATATACACTTACCAAAGTCTAATTTTTTGGATTTTTTAAAATTAAAATCGACACGCTGAAACGTATTTTTTGCCTTGTAAGGACTCTTTTCATCGAGCGCATTATTTTTCTCCAAATCTGTAATAAAAATCCATACCATTACAGTGCGACACAAAAAATATGAACTGAATTATTCGCGAACTAATTTATCACTTTTGCTGGAATCACAACCTTCCTTGCATTTTTCTCGTTTTGTGTTATTTTATGGATTGTAAACAGGAAAACAGTATCATTATGCAAAAAAAAAATGCAAAATATGCTAACGCAGCGTTGGTGGTGATCTCATTTATTTTTAAGTCTTTTTTTGTAGCACTGTACCTACCATGTTTGTACAGCCGTAAATTAACTGAAATTGAATTCCACATTTGTTTATCTACAGAACAAAGGCGTTCGATAGATGGTGCTAGCAGTGCCGAAGCACAGAGCAGAGTATAAAAATGGCGAATACGGACTATCGGTGTGCCAGTTCCCATTTCTTGGCGCATATAAGCACGCAAGGTTTCAGCACCGTTGCCTATGAGCACTGTCACCGCAGACTGAACTGATAAGATTGAGCTGCTCAATCGGGGTGTCAATGCTCAACTTAAGAAGACATGTGGGTATCATTTAATATGCGAGCTAAGACCGCCCACCACGCGTGTGCTCGCCAAAAATGGCAAGACCGAGCTAAACCGTGTACAGATTCAAGTAGTTCGCAAGGATCGATGTAGTAATTTTCACATTATTGTTGATTTATCAAAACGGCACAACCTTTGAAGTATGATCTACCAAACAAAATAATCAGCCAAGTACCCGAGTCGTACTCGCGAACGAAGGGATTCGCATGTTGGGGCAGTGATGCCAAAAGTTTGATTTCAGAAATAGGGCGCAGGCTAAGGGAGAAAAGCAATGATCGCATGAGTTTAGTTTTTAATTTTAAATTTGACTTATTGTATACCAAATACGAATACCTTTTTAAAATTCAAATATTTACCTTTCAAGTAATTATACAACTAAACATTTTGTAAATATTTCAAGCTTCTACTATAATGGTAACACCATTATTAATATCGAGCGAAAAACGGCTAAAAATTCAGGTTTATTATATGGGAGCCCTCTAAATATTTAATTTATTGGGTATGTTATAGCGGCGACGGAAATATTATTATCATCTGTGAAAATTTAAAACTCTAGCTATCATGGTTCATAAGATACCGCCTGGTGACAGACAGACAGACAGACGGACGGGCAGCGGAGTCTTAGTAATAGGGTCCCGTTTTTACCCTTCAGGTACGGAACCCTAAAAAGAATTTTGGAAATCGGCTTACAACTCCGTAAAAATTTATGCTTCGCGTATTCTAAAAATATACGCGTCGACTTGAGTGAGAACCTCCTCCAATGTTTCGTGGGTTAAAAATGGTGTTTTGTATGTGTATTTTATCACACAGCAAGTAGGTATGCTCACCTCTCAGCAAGGTCCTGATACAGTCGTTAACAGCACAGAAGCAGGTCTGAACGTGAATTGTGATCAATAAGAACTGGGCTCTGCCCACCGCGTTGATACAGTCTAAAATCATCTCCGTCAGAGGTAATGCATTCAGCCAAACTGAAAATACGTCATTCAAAACATTAATTTAATACTTAGAAGTAACGTAACTCATTTCATTCAGAGCTCGGAGAGACATACTTGAGACAAGATAACTGTGAGATATGAAAGGAACTTCACCATTTGAAATATTTAAAATATTTGTTACTACTTAGTAGTCTTCCGAACAGTGGACTTCTTTGATCCTTAGACAGATTTGTAACATTTTCGTGTAAGTAAGTAATCTGTTATCTAAATTGCACAATTCACACATGCAAAAATATTGTCAAATACAACTAGTACACCTCTTGAACTAAATCTTTATACATCTCGGCGGTTTTGGTTTATATTCGCAAATGTGAGAATTTGAATGCAAATGCCAAATAAATGATGAAACAGTAACTTTCCCCTCTTTTTGAGGGAAATACCCCCCAAACAATAATCGTGAATAGCTAGCCGCAAATAGCTCGAAGAACTGATGACCGATGGGATCGCAAAGTTCTCGAGTGGAGACGACGTACCGGTAAGCACAGCGTAGGACATCCACCCACGAAGTAGACATATGACCACATCGATCACGCTGGATGCAAGCCGCTTCCAACCGGTTTTATTGGAGACCTATGTCTTGCAATGGATGTCATATGGCTTCTTCTTCGTCGTGTCGATAATCCAAATATATGTTTATAAGGTTTTTTCCCACCGTCTCGCAACTGCCACTCCGCGAGGAGATGCATGGTACAGATCCTGGAGAGTGCAGGTTGGGCCCTGAGGGCATGCAAGCAGGTGCTGCATGTTTTGCACCGGGGCTCCACACTCGCATTGAGCGCTCTCTGAGTGTCCCCATTTCACGAGGTTATCCCTGCAGCGGCCCACTTGGGTCATATGGCTGATGGATGGGTAGATAGAAAATCGCCAACGAATAAATAACATAATTATACTTTGGTGCGATTTTTCGTCAAGAATCGTTGAAAAATTAGGTCACATAGTACGCGAGAAGCAACATAGGTACCTGCAAACATCTGGAGATGGAAGAAAATTTTGCCAACACCAAGCAGTGACGCTTCCCTCTCTTTCACTCGCTGGGTCAACTATTTAAATAGGTACTATTTACGTAAGTCTCAGGATTCTCAGGTGAAGAACAAAGAAAAAGTCTTAACATTAAAATTGTAGGCAACAGTGGCATAAGGAGCCATGATCTTCTAATTCTACTTTAAAGTGGCGGCGATAAGTCCTGCACCGACGTCCCGCATGGGGTGTTTTGTGCATAGCCTAGATGTTATAAAACTGTCTAAAGACTTAAAAGCACTTAAAATACCATTCGTAAACATACTTGTGGACGAAACCTTATGTTGGACAACTGCTAACATGAAAAAGTCCATTATATTGATTAGGGCACTTGCCGTCGCCCACGTTGTCATGAATGCATTCAGTTTCCGCGACCACGGTTTTGGCCAGTGTTGAATATTCAGATCTGAAAGTATCTGCAAAAAATGAAGTAATTTAGGTTAGCTTACTGTCTAGTTTTTAGAAGACATCATATTTTTTTTATTCCTTGTAGGTTTGCGTTTGACTATAGATATACGCTCTAGAGTGTAGCATGCTTACCTTGAAAACACCTATTTACTCGGGATTTGACGACACCCACGTTTTACTTTAGCGGAAAGACAGACCCAGGCAAAGCGTTTTCCACATTCTGGCTGTTCATATGAGGAATGAGGATTCGAAACGCTTTGTTCTAGCGCGCGGAATGTCCACCATAAAATAGCGGCGCTTTGGTCGCGTCTGCCAAGCCGTACGATAGAAGAAAGGGGCAGGTGGGACCAGATTGTGCAACTCCTGAGCGCACTCTCCGAAGTGAATCCGTTAAAAGGCCGACAAACAAACACGCCACCTTACGTCGATGCTCAAGACTTTGCAGCTGCGACTTAGTCAAGGTGTCGTTGTCAATCAGCCTCCTGGCTCGCCGCTCAATCGACTCCAGAGCCTTCAGTTGATATTTGTCAGAGCCATCCCAAAGGTGAGAGCAGTATTCCATGCAAGACCTTATTTGTGCTTTATAAAGGCTAAGTAGTGTGTGAAATACAGTCTCACCTTAGAGAACACCAAGTTTGGAGGCTAATTAGGCTTTTGACTCTATATAAGAGCCAAAGTTTAGAGTCGATGAGAGCGAAACTCCTAATAGTTCCAGGAACAGGAACAGAGACACCGCGGAAAGCGGGAGACAATTGGAACTCTTTTTGGCCGAAAACAAACAGCCTTGAGTCTTCGTGGCATTAAACTTGATCAGGTTAGCATCACCCTAGTCAGACACCGCCTCCAGACTCAAGTAGATCCGTTCGACCATAGCCTTTCTGAGTGACTCGATCTGTGGCCCGCTGGATCTTGCATTGGATGTGTAGCTCTCCATGACTGTACTGTCGTTTGCGTACCCAAAGATCGCGGGCTTAAGCAGATCATTGATATGCAGTATGAAGAGGGTCACAAAGAGCTATTACCCCTGAGGAACACCGGCATTGATAGCCATTTGGTCTAACGAGAAGTTATCTACAACCACTCGCATCGACCGATTCCTCAAGAAATCTGATATCCATGCGCAGAAATCAGCAGGCAGGCCGTAAGATGGAAGCTTGCCAATCCTATAGGTCTTTACAGCCATATGGAAGGTATAAAATCAGCGTAAAACGTCCACCAATACGTGGATAGTTGGCTTTTCCAAGACCACAGTATCGAGCTAGATACAAAAAGCTACAAACTGGTCTTATTAGAGATCTATGAGACAGGCTAATTTGAGCAATAGACATGCTATGGCTAAGATGATGAGGAAGAAAAAAATACTTCACCAAATCCTGCCATAACGTCCTACCCAGAGAGATCTAGAGACCTGCCTAGCTCTATTTTAGATTCTTTACGCCATATGGAATATTCTGGGTAAGACGTCGTGTTTTAGTATAGTAGCCAGGAACCCAATTTTTTACCGACTTCCAAAAAGGAAGATTTGCCAATTGCTAACCGAATCAAAAACTTATTTTATGGTTCGAATAAGTATACTCCGGAGGGGACATAGGAGGGGATAAAATTTAAATGGGACCATTTAAATTTTATCGTAATTGGCTGAGCCGTTTTTGTAAAGTCAACAAAAATTTAATAATTGTATAGGTACCTCAATTCGGGCGAACTGTTTTTTACTCGATGGAAGTCGGTTTTGACATTTATTGCGAAAAATAATTTCTATTTTGGACACGTTAAATCAATGGTGTCCCTGAAATTGGGCTCCAAAAATTTGTCCAACGTTCACAGAAAATCGCACTGTAACCTTCCTACTGCTGACCTACACTAAGCTAAAGCCCTAACTAAACACCCAAAGCTGATCTGCAACTAATCTAGCTACCTACAGCTATCTTACATACACTATCCTACTAAATGACCTACATTAATCCAAACTGAGGCTAACTTAACTTGTTCTGCAAGCGTTTAAGTATGCTAACCTTAGAATAATATAGATCCTAGATATTTCTTAACCCTAAAGCTTGATCTTAACCACGAACTGAAGTATTTTTTACTCTTACCCTAAGAATTTACTTATGAAAACTAATTCTACGTCTTTCTCTTATTCTAATTAAACTTTAGTCTATTACTAGTAGACATAAGAATTAAATAACCGATACTCTATCTACTTAATACTAAGTTTGGCCAGTGATCGTTAGAAGAGGACCTTACGTTGTGAATCGCAGAAACCCAAACAGATTTGAGACTCCTACCTATCTGTATGTTTTATAAAGTATTGTAAAAGCAGTATAGATGACCTAGAATTATAAACCGTTAAGATATATTATCCTAAATCCAACAAAACTAACAATATAAACAGAGCTATACTCCTAGTGAACTTTACTTAGAATTACTTCGTTTCCTAGATTTAACCTAGATTTTGATGTTATGAGCTGAGACCAAAGATGTATAATGATGGATTTGCGAACTGTAGGAAGCTGAATATAGTCCAAGAGGCAAGGTTTGAATACCTTCAGTCAATTAATTGAAACTTCTCAAAATTGAACGTTTTAGATTAAGTTTAGGTTTTATTATTAGGGTTCAAATTTAGCGGCTACGGAACGGCACCCCGACTGATCAGTGGAATGCGTCCCTGGCGGGTTATCCTCCTCCGCACTGTGAGAGAGAGACAGCCTGAAGGGCTATACTATTTCTGTTAAGTTTTTTTTTCTTCTTGTCGGTCATAGTATGTCAACAAACAATGGGACGAGAGGACTTTTTTTCAGTTTCCCCAATTCTAGAGTCGCAGTTTACTAGGCCCCACGCTGGACATCCACCAAGTTGGACGTCCAGCCCCCCAAAAACTTCATATGGTGATATATGAGGGGCACGGGCCAAAGGTTACTTGCGGTGACCTTCAAAACCTGGTAAACCAGAATAAAAAGGTCACCTATCCCCTACCTATTTAGCCTATCTACTTAATACCTATATGTAGCTAGCTTTAGAGAATGTATGCCTATCTTATCTAACTTGAGCCTAGACTTAGTATGACCTAAGGCCCTAATATATTTGCGGTTCAATAACAATTGAGTATCCTATCTTACTTATCTATCCATCTTAACTACTTAAGATAACATCTAGCAAACCTAGATCTCCCACATTTACCAGAGTTCCTATCTTAGGCTGATACCAGAATGTTCTTTAAGAGAAAACTCAGGAGAAAGTTATTAGGCGTGTAAATAAATTCATACAAGAACTTCACTTAACGGTTATTTCTGAAGTGATCTGGATTGCAACTAATCAGGGTTTCTAAGAAAGTAAAATTTATACTTTACACTAAGAATCAGTATCTTTTCCTTTTCGGTTAAAGATTTAACTGATAAGGCACGGCAAAGCTTGGCCTGGTAAAGTTTTACCAACTAGAACCTGGTGTCACGAGTAGTAGGTGGTTACTGGGCATTCTAAATCAAAGTGATTTAGAATGCCCAATAACATTTGGATTTAGAATTCCCAATGACTTTTTTCGATTTTTTGAAAAACACTGTAGATTGCTCAAGGAATTAATCAGTCTCTAGACCGTTTGCTCGTGTCAAATATTTGGCACCTAGAGATGATATTCCTTCACAACACATATTTTTCCTAAGTAAACTCAAATCAGCACAGTTTTGTGAAAGATTACAATGACTATTCAATGTGGCTGGTTGCTCAGAAAACATTTCAACAGCCGAATCAATTTATAGATAGTTGTTGAAAATTTTCTCACAAAGTTGGGGTGTCTTTACTGTGTTGTGGCCGATTGTTTAGGGGATGAATCAATCTCTAGGCCGTTTGCTCGTGTCAAATTTTTGACACCTAGAGATGATTGTTCCCTCACAACACATTTAAAGCAAACCCAAATCAAAGTTAATCCTTCATTTATCACTGCACCGACTAGCGTTCAATCATACCAATCACCATCTGGAGCGCGATTCCAAACTATACACATATCTTGTGCATTTTTAAACATTTATTGCAATTTGAGCAAAGTCTATCTATACGACCAATGCTTGATATCAGTAGTAAATATAGTACTGAACATTAAGATTTCAGCCAACTACAATACGGCCAATAAGGCTATACAATTTATTATTAGTGTACAATGCTAAAATATAGGTATGTTTAATTTCATAGTGCAATATTAATTTTCCAAAATATGTTAATAATCTTTATTGAATAATAATGTTCAAAGGTGTGAGACAATGCATTTGCCATTTTAATTAATAGAAAATTCATCGTAGAATTCAACATTTCAAATTATCAAAGATCCAAATTTCTTAGGTAATCGTCTAAATTATTTTCATAATAGCATAGGTTTTTAGTAACAAGGCTTAACTTGACCAATCGTTTATTACAAGACTAGAATTACCATACTAGCAATAAGGAACAGAGATATTTCAATAATACGTAAATCCTCAGACTGTTGCTACAGTTCTACAAGGAAATAGGTATCTGTTACTCGAAATTTTATCATTAATAGTTCAGCCAATAAGCTTTTCATAATTGTAAGTCGATACGACTGACTAGTTAACATTTGTAACTATTTTTGTCAGCTGATACCTCTACATTGTTTGATAGCCAATAAATTCAAAATTAAGGTTATGGCAAATACCATAGGTGTTCGGGCCCGAATCGAATTCACCCGAAGTCAGCCGATTTGATCTACTCGTACTTATAGCTCGGTCACGAGCACATTGCGCGCTCGCCGGCGACTGACAGTCGGACGAGAAGACGCTACGCAATTTTCCGAACGCTGCCCATCCGAGTTGGATTTGGCGATTGGCCTCTTTGTTGAAGTCGGACCTACCAAACTGGACTACTTGTTCTAGGTAGACGTACGAGTCAACGACTTCAAAAACCGAGTTTTCAACATAAATCGGGGAGAGTAAAACATGGGAATTACACATGCTTTCGTCTTGTCCATGTTCATCTTAAGACATACCTGTTGAGAAACCCGATCGAGGCCTTCGAGCATCGTACTGAGCTCTTCCATCGATTTTGCCATGACCATTATATCGTCGGCAACGAAGTTGAGACTATGTATGAAAGCGTAAGTCAGGCCATAAATACCTCTAAGACCCACTTTACTGTTGTTATGGGGGACTTCAACGCAAAGTTGGGCAAAAGAAGCGATGATGAGCTGAGGGTGGGGCAATTTGGATATGGACAACGGAACTCCAAGGGCCAGAGGCTGGCTGACTTTCTGGAGAGAAAAAAACTCTTCATGATGAACTCTTTCTTCCAGAAACCGCCTCACAGGAAGTGGACCTGGATGAGCCCCGATGGTTCCACTAAAAATGAGATAGACTTCATCATGACTACTGAGAAACGAATATTTGATGATGTCTCCGTGATCCACAAAGGGAAAACCGGTAGTGATCACAGAATCGTAAGAGGCACATTGGATATTAACGTTAAACTCGAAAGGTCACGTCTGATGAAGTCTACGCTCCGGCCTACTCGTGCCCATATCCAAAACCCCGAGAGCTTTCAGCTCGAGCTCTCAAATCGCTTTGCTTGCCTGGAGAACTTTGCGTCGGTGGACGAGATTAACAACGGGCTCGTAGAAACTGTCCAGACGGTGGGTGCTAAATTCTTTAGATCCCGTCGTACAAATAGACCTCAAAAATTTTCCGATCAAACTCTAAATTTTATGGCAGAACGACGCTTACAGAGACTGCAGTCTTCCGATGATGCAAAGTCATATAGGCAGCTCAATAGACAAATTTTAAAATCCGTGCGGCGCGACATTTGTCTCTTTAATACTAAACATATCAAGGAGACAATAGAGCAGAATAAAGGCTACAAAGCGTTCGCGCGGAATTTGTCTATTGGGCAAAGCCAGTTGACAAAGCTGAAGAGAGAAGATGACAGTGTAGCGTCGACCAAGGCAGAGGTATTAGAGGAGATTTTAAAAGAAGGAAGGTTCTATGGACAGCTATACGCTTCGGTTGCTAAGCCTGTTAGCAGCGCGGCCAAAGATCCAAGAGCCAAGCTGAGCCGACACTTCACCGAAGATATCCCGGACATCAGCATGTACGAGATTAGAATGGCCCTGAATCAGCTTAAGAACAACAAGGCGCCGGGTGACGACGGTATCACATCAGAGCTGCTGAGAGCGGGTGGAACACCGGTACTAAAAGTCCTCCAGAAGCTTTTTAACACCGTCGTCCTCGAGAATTAACATTACTAACTTACCGAATAACTAACATTATTTTTATAAATAAATAAACTAAATTTGTACTCCTTTTCTGGTTGTTACTTTAATCTAATCTAACACTCAGTGGACTAAATTTACTTATATTGACTTTAAATAAATAACTCTGTTGTAATCAACAAATCTAGAAACAATTTCTCAAGATTTATTGATTGTGCATGTGAGAGACCAGGCATTTACATATTATTATAAGTACAACATGCAATTGGCATGTTACAGCACGCTATGCGGTCCTGATGGCACCAAGTACTGATTTTTTCGCTCAAGCTACCACCTGGCCTTGTGGCCATTTAAGCATACGTTCAGCCGTTCTAATGATTCAAATACAGAGCTTCATCCAACCATCCATCCATCACCCACATGACGTCCACTCCTGGATATAGGCCTCTCCCATGGAACTCCAATAAGACCGGATGGAAGCAACTTGCATTCAGCGTGATCCTGCGGTCTTAGTGAGATCGTCTGTCCACCTCGTAGATGGATTTCCTACGCTGCGCTTGACGGTACGTGGTCTCCACTCGAAAACCTTACGACCTCATTGGTCATTAATCCTCCGAGCTATGTACTCTGCCCACTTCCATTTTAAGTTGCCAATCCGCTTAACGTACGTATACTTGATTCTTCAGCGGATCGCCTCATTTCTGATTCGATCTCGCAAGGAGGCTCCGAGCATAGCCTTCTCCATAGCTCGTTGTGCTACTTGGAACTACAGAGCTTACTCATGTTATACTACAAAGATTACCCGACCTTTTCCACTTGGTTCAGGCAAGTTATCAGGCGGCGCATCCGACGCGGCGCTCCATACACCACCGTGCCAGACACCAGTATTGACACAAGGACAACTACAATCACCACGCTCCGACCTCCACCAGGACCGTACAGCAACGCGCTAGCAAACGTCCATAAGGCACATATATCTGGAAGAAATAAATAAATACTAGGAGACATCTGCCTCACGGCCCTAGACCTCAAACTCACCATAGCGTGTTATATGGCTGCCAGAGACTAAATGAAAGAAAGAAAGAAAGAAAGAAAGAAAGCAAGTTTATTTACTAGAAAACTTACAATGAAACACACATGTTACAAAGATGTTCAATACCATAGTTATGAGATTTAGCAGAGTGAATTCATGGTAAGGCAAGTATACAGTGGTACAGTGAACCCCAAACTAAGCACGTGGCTTGTGTCTTGGGGCTCGAGTGCGATGTAACAGTAAGAATATATACCCAATGTGTTTTAAAATTTGGTAAAAGGAAATTAAATTAAAAAGGAAACCAATAATTACTATAAATCTTATGAAACGAAATCCTAAAATGTTATTTAAAAAATTTTCTCACGTAAAAGACAGAAATGTCTTGCATGATAAATACATTCTTTAACCCTAAAAGTTGTATGAACGTCCGTACGTGCGTGTATGTGTATGTGTATGTTTGTGTGTGTGTGTGTGTGTGTGTGTGCGTGTGTGTGAGTGTGTGTGTGTGTATGTGTAACACTGCAATACACGAGATCTCGTGAGAGTCAAGGTTTGCAGCGTTACACGTATGTGTGTGAGTGTGTGAGTGACTATCCAGGAAACAGACACTATGATATTAAGTGCATATAAAGCTATATAGATACAGATACTATTCACTATATATGCTATGAATTAGTTCTTCTGTACTATTGTAGGACAATTTTAGTAGCCAGTCTTTGATAATTGTTTTGAATGCAACTCTTCCAAGACTATAGCTTACGCAGGCTTTTTTGCACACGTTGTTGAACACGCAAGGAAGGCTATAAGCAGGACTCCGTTTGACCATTAGGGAATAAGCTCTAGGAAGAGGCAGTCTATGCGCTCTTCTTTTTACGATTGTTGCATAGTTGGGGCGGGATTTTAAGCTTTTATGAGTATTCAAAGCGGCGAAGTAAATGAAAAGCTGCCGAACTCGAAGCACTTTGAATTCGTCGTAGAGAGAGTCAGTCGGATAACGAAACGGTTTCCTCAAAGTGACTTTGATTAGAGCACGCTGAGCTCTTTCTAATGTTAGAAAAATAGTTTTACCAGCACTACCCCACACAGGAATACAATATTGTATAATAGATTGGCATAGAACCAAATAGATTTGCCTAAGGAGGGAACCCGGCGCACAGTCTCTAAGATGTTTCATGATATGAATAAGTTTGCGTGTTCGCGAAGAAATATTTAAGATATGCTGTTTATAAGATAGGCTTTCGTCAAGGATGACACCGAGGTACCTTATAGAATCTGTTCGTTCTATGGAACAACAATTGCATGGAGATTGGGATTGAGAATTTGAAGAGCAGCAATGAATCTTTAGATCTAAGTAAGCAGGTGGAAGTGATACACTAGTCTTGGCAAAGGCAATATATTTCGTTTTCTTGGTATTCAAAGTGAGTAGATTCCTGTCGAGTAATTTAGCAATTAATGATAATCCATTAGAGGCAGAGTCATACACTTGACTCCACGTTTCAGCGTGAAAAATTATCGCGGTATCGTCTGCGTACGTGACTATATTGGCATTCGGTAGTTCACAGCTTATAATTTCATTGATATACAGCAGAAACAGGGTGGGACCGAGTATGCTACCTTGTGGGACACCAAAGTTAATGGGTAGCTGGTCACTAACAAGGTTACCGACTTTTACGAACTGTTTTCTGTTCAAAAGATAACTCTTAAACCACTCCAGTTCAACTCCTCTTATACCGAAATGATACAGCTTTTTCAGGAGTAAACCTATCGAAATCGAATCAAATGCCTTCGCCAAATCCAGAAAGATACCTATGCATCTGTCCCCTATGTCAACGTAGGACGACACCAGGTTGACTAAACAAGTAGCAGCGTCCTCCGTTGATTTTCCCCGACGAAAACCGAACTGTCTATCCGAAATCAGATTATGGTTTTCCAAAAACTTGATTAACCTGTTGTTTACGATTTTTTCTAATATTTTGGAGAAAACACTGAGCAGTGCAATCGGCCTATAATTGTCTGGGGAACTTTTGGGACCACTTTTGTGTATTGGGGAGACGGCAGCAACCTTCCAGCTCTCGGGAAATGTACCAGACTCCAAACTGAGGTTAAAAATAAATGTGAGCGGAATCAACAAAGAGTTTCGGGTTTTTTTAATTATCTTGACGGGGAAAGCATCAGGTCCAGGAGCGGAATCAATTTTAAGTCCATCAATTATATCAGCCACCTCGCGGGGATCTGTGGGGAAGAGAAACAGCGAGTATACTTCACGAGAAATAGGTCGGTGCGACTTAATTAGAGTTTCTTCCGTTACGCATAATTTTCTCAGAATTGAGTCCGCTAGTTTTTCTCCCACAGAGACAAAATGTTGATTGCAGTGGTTAAGGGGATTATGATCGCTGTTGCTTTGAACCAGTTCGGTAGGTACAGATGTTTTATTAGAGGTATAACAAATGTTTTTAATTGTTTTCCAGAGTCTTTTAGGGTCTTCTATAGATTGATTTAAAAGTTGACGGTTATATTGAGCACGGATGTTACACAATAACTTGTTACAGAAATTTCTGTATCTAATATAGATTTTTTTACGTAACGCGTCTGTTGGATTGTCTGTTGAGTCCCGATGCAGCTTGTCCCGGTGACGCATGCATTTAATGAGGCCGGGTGTAATCCACGGTTTTATAGGGCTTGATTTTCTACTCAATTTTACTATGGTAGTGTGTTTACTAACAATGTGCCCAATAATATTGTTGAATATGCTGACAGCGGAGTTAACACACGAACTGGAAGTGACCGTAGTCCAATCTGTGCAATCAATTTCAGAAACTATAGAATTAAAGTCAATCCCAGTTTGGTGTCTCTGGTTTCTGACGTGACTCTGGGCATAACGAGAAGTACCAGCTATAATAATAGAGTGGTCAGTAATGGAAGACTTGCAGACCAGGCCAACTGCACTGTAGGTGGATTTGACGAAAATGTGATCTAAGCAAGCTTGCATTCTTGTTGGGCTGTGAATTGCGGGAAGTAATCAATGAGTCGCCATTAGACAGAGATAGTCAGAGACTTGCTTGTCGGCCGTGTCAGCTAAGTTTATGTTCAAGTCACCTGCGATGAAAAGACAATGTGAATTTTTAAAGTCATTTAGAACTGTATCCAAGGAGTTCAAAAAAGGAGTAATATTGACAATTGAAGGGGAACGATAAACACTTAACAAAGTAGTGTTGTTGTCTATCTGTACTAACAAGGAGTCCGAATCAGTGGTAGCCGGTTCGAATGATAATGCTTGGTATTGTGACTTTACGTAAATGACAACTCCCCCGTTTTTGTTCTGTTGTCTGACCGTTCTAAAGGAGTTATAACCGTCTAATGTTTGGATCTGAGTACCTCCGGAGAGCCAGCACTCGGTGAGAATGATGGCGTCAAAATCACAGTTAAATCGTCGCAGTGAAATCAAAAATCGTCAAAATTGCGACTGTAGCTTCTGATATTTATAGAAATAATTTTAAAGCTTAGTGAAATATTACTAGATAAATGTGAATTACATGATTCAATAGACTCGTGAGTATGACAATCAATTGAGATTACGTCGTCAATATCGTTCATAGCGTTAACTAAACCCATCTTTGTATGGAGAAAAATTGGTGATATTGTTTGGCACAACCTGTATTGTCATTCTGTACAGAGTGTTAGCGTAGTGTAAAAATGCACTATATGAGGCGATAGCTTTACTAAGAATAGAATTTGGAAGTATCAGTGTTGTGTGAGTAAGTAGATCTGCAATGTTCCTTAGTTTGCACATCAGTGAGTGTTGGTAGTATGATTGTTATCTGGATGAGTACAAGGTATATGAGAGTCAGAGCTAGTGTAAGAGTGAAAGTGATGTACGGCATTGAGTTTGAATTTGAAAACTGAACGTTACTGGAAAAAATTTGGTTACGCAAGAATGTATAATGAAAACTGCTGGTTACGAATAGAAGCTTAGTGTCTCTACAACTGTGAAGAGCTGCGGGCTGCCATGTAGCGCTCCATATCTTCGGCAGTCTTGATGGCAATTGCTGGGGAACCCTCTTGCCTGCGGACATGGACGGTGCCATTGCGAGTCCAACAGTACTTAAATCCGGCGCCGTTTGATCGCGATCTAGAGGTGCGAAATAAGTACCTGTTCTGTCTCGTAAGACGTTCATTAAAGTACAACTTTCCTTCAGGACCTACTGCTCCAATTTCAGAACTGTTTAGACCACGACGAGCTTTCCCTGCTTTCAGAAACTCGTCCCTCTTTTGGCGTCGGACAAATCGAACAACAACAGGCCGGGGTAGTTTAGAGCTGGCGGTGGCATTCTGGTTCTCCAGTCGGCGGGGGCCCACACGCATTACATAATCAATATCAACGTCATCCAGATCAACTCCGACTTTTTTCGCGGTAACGCGGGCTAAATGCTGCAGGTTTTCGTCCCTAGTTTCGGGAATTCCGGAAATTTCCAATTCGTTCATTAACCCTGCTTGAGCACGGGAGTTTTCCTGATCGCGTAATTCTTTTATAGTTTGATGCAGAGACGCGATCTCAATCTCGCGCGCAGCATCCCGTTTCTCAAGCTCCTGGCATTTAGAACTCAATTCATCAACTCTGAGAGATAATTTGTCCGAAAGAAACGTCATTTGGGCCTTAACGCCGCGCATATCCTCCATCAAGAGTTTCATGTCTATTGCCATTACCTCGAGCCGATCCGGGACGGGAGACACCGCCGGTGAGCAGGCCGGCGTAGACGCGGGCGTCTTAAGATCGCGGCTGCCCTCATTGACGCTTGGAATGCGCAGGACGGCGGACGTAGTCATCGCGGCGCGGACCGGGGTATTGCTATTATCGGCCTTTGGGGTCTTGCAATTGCACATCGGGCAGATCCATGTCGATTTAATTTCCTCAGCTAGATGACGGATGTCGGATACGTTGACGCATAAAGCGTGAAAGTAACTACGACATTTGCTGCATTGAATTTGCTGCGTAGACCGAACGGATTTAGTGCAAGCAGCGCAATAGTTATAAGTTTTACCGTCGGAAGGTGTCGCGCGTTACGCGAGTCGCCATATAAAAATGGGTAAGTCAATTTGTATCTATTTCCCTGATATAGCAACACTGAGCTGTATAGAAAAAAAACTTGGTTCTTGATATGGCATCCCTTATGTGACACTCAGTCGTGGCGCCAGTCGGAACGCGAACGCCGCACTGGAAGGTTGTGGAGCTACCCCTTGGCTGGTGACACAGGTAGAGTGACCGCCTCCGGAGCTGGTTCTGCGCCAGGCATACAGTGGTGAGTGTATTTTGATCTTGCACTCTATGTGGGTATTCCAATAGCATTAGCAATAGCAATAGCAAGGAAATGAGCGTGGTCTCGGCTCTGATTGTAGATCCAATAAACGCTACTATAATCGTGGGGCTATAAGCCAAGAAGCGTACTGGATGGTGACCGTCATAAACGGCAAGCATTGAGAAGTGTGACCTATGAGCACACTGGCAGCGGTCGATTAAGTTGGAGTCTAAGGGCGGATCTAAAGGGGTGGTATGGAGGATCCCTTGGGGGCAAAGCCCCCTTGTCCGGCTGGTGCCTAGAAGCCTACTGAATCAGAATGGCGTACCAGGTGGCACCAGGACACAGACAGACTGTGTTCATGACCGGAGCAATCGACCGAGCCAATGGAGAGCCAGTAGGGACCCCATAAGGGTCCCATAAATAAATCACGCAGGCAAAGCCAAAAGAGAATATATTGGAATACCCACATCGATTCCCCATTATAACTTAACATGCGAAGCTTTCATGATACTCGTACGTATAATACACTTTGTCCCCCTAACTCATACCTTAAGACTATACTAATATAACTATAGACAGGTAGGTATGGAAGGGTGCGACAAAATGGTGGAGATGCTGGGATTTGATTTGAACACATTGATCCCATCTCTGAAGCATCAGAGACACTTTCGTACATTGGCCGCGATCCCTAAGGATATCGATAATCGTAACAAAAGATCGGTAGTAACGTCTTAGTATCGACAATTTTCGAGTCGAAAAAAAAAAATAATTCGTTTAATATTAAAGAATGTACCAAAAAAAAAACTGGCAACACCAAACTTTCTCTTTCAAGGACAGACGGGTTAGGAACTTCCGTTTACAAACCGGTACTCGGAACATCCAATTGGTACATAGACTACAAGATATGAATTTCTTCTTGTCTATGCGCAAGAAGAAACTTCCTTATAAAGTACGATTAACTAATTTTAATTGGAGGGATACGCGTTCTAGTCGCATTTATGAAAGTGAAAGCGAAGACTATCGGACCGATAGTCGGCCCTTTTAAGTGCTAAAAGGGGCAAAGTTTCAGTAGAGGCCAAGAATACGATGATCGCAGCATCGTACCCCGCGGCCTCCGGATATGACACATAAACCTCTCCGCAAACGGGAACATGAGTAAACGCATACGGCCCTGACCTAGAATTGAGATTGATCTATGGTCATCGAACTTCCGGTTAGTGCCAAATTGATTGGAAATCAATCACTTCCCCCGCGCTCTTCCTCGCAGAAGCCAGAAGATTTTTTGCCGACCCCCCCTAGTTGTCTTCCTCGCCGAAATTGAAAAATACGATCCGGAAATTCAAAAGAAAAACGATACGCGAACGTGAGTACCAAAATTTGCGATAAATCATCGCGGATGGGACGAGTTTTTCGTGATTGAAATTTGAAGTGCAAAGGACAGGACAAGCTAACCTGTGAAATTTTCAGATAGGACCTGAACAGTGGTTCACGTGGAAAAGCGTGCAGTGTGGATGCCAAATAAGCATCAGGATTTGGTGTTAAAACCAACACGTGAACGCGGCCGCCGCCCGGCAGCAGCCACGTGTCAGCCGCCGCCCGGCAGCATCCACGTGTCAGAGGTGATACAACGAACCTAATTTGGTGAGTTTTTGCACAAATTTCATGTAGCGTAGGGATATTTAGCGATGTAATGGCGCTCATCTTGTCGTATTGCCTCTTCCAGTGTAAATTCAATCCAAAACGAAAAAAGAATGGAAGAAATCCTTACGAATCGGCTCCGATTACGACAAGATAGGCTCGGTCAATGTGTTGTTCTCGTAAGTGGGGAAATAGACTCAAATGGAATGTCGATTGAGCGTGCGACATTAGCCATAACCAATTTAAAGCAACTACTTTCCAAATTGGAAGAGGAAATTAAGTACTATACAGAGAAATCCACAAATCCCCTACCGTCCGCTGTCAGCGACGCTATGAATGTTCAGTTGAAGGCGGAAGATCTACTAGCTAGTTTGATTGAGGCTACATCGGGAGCAGCCCCAGTGGGTAGCAGCGCATACCCTCCAGGCACAGTGAAGCTTCCAAAGCTAGAACTATCAAAGTATTCGGGCGACCGCCTGCGATGGAGTGAGTTCTGGGACCGATTTAGTACCAATATCCACGAGAGGGACATGGCGGATGCGGATAAACTGGCATACCTAATGAGCTGCCTGGAGGGTACAGCCTTAGAAGCCGTCGCCGGTCTAACCATCACTCATGTTTAATTGTTTATTAATTGTTTCAACCGAAAAAGGAAGGCTACAGATGACACCAGCGCTCCAGCGGCTAAGAAATACAAACGACCGTGTTTATTTTGTCAGTTGAAGAATCATTTTAGTTCAGACTGCAGAAGATACAAAACAGTAGAATCTAGAAAGCAGAGATTGACGGGACGGTGTTACAAGTGCCTTCAACGTAACCATAAAACTGAAAACTGCAAGAAGAAGATAAGATGCTACAAATGCAACGGAGATCACGTCCAACTCCTGTGCCCCGAACCCAAGAGTAAGGAATCCAATGAGGCTTTAAGTTCCGAGGAAGTACGCGTTCACTATGCAAAAAATAATAAGGTTAACATTTTCTTACAGACGGCAGTAACTCAAATCCAAAACCCCCCCCCGAAATAGGAAACTTAAATGTCGTCTCGTACTAGATAGCGGTAGTCAAAGGACCTATATAACACAAAAATTATTCAAATCACTTGGACTTCATTCGGTAGAAGACGATTTTTTGTTAGTTTATACTTTTGGAGCTTCTTCACCTAATGAAATGCGATCCCCCTCTGTTGAAGTGCGGATAGAGACGAAGCGTGGAATCTTTCGTGACCTGAGAGCTAACGTTGTACCGCACATAACAGACAGATTACCCAGAGCAGATTTTTTACATGAACAAGTAGATCTACCGGCTGACGATGATTCTATCGGGGAGTCTATCGATCTTTTGATCGGTAACGACTACTATGCCAGTTTCATGCGTGATGGAAAATTGAAGCTAAAGGAAGATCTATTTGCCATTGATACAGACTTCGGCTGGGTCCTGTCAGGATCGGATCAAGAAGAAAACGCACATAACAATCGCAGTACCCTCGCTGTGACCACATATTGCCAGTGCCATAATTCAAGCTGCCCATACTTCACTGAACCCGATTTGCCACTGCGGAACATTGACATACGCTTCCTATGGTCGCTTGAATGCATTGGAATCACAGATTCATCGAAGGCTACAAGACAAGATGAAGCAGTAAACCACTTAAATGACACAGTACGCTACAAGGAAGGTCGCTATGAAGTAAAATGGCCATGGACAGAATATCCACCTCGGATACCGAGCAACTTCGGCCTAGCTATAGGAAGACTGAGGAACCTGATCAAACGTTCTAATGCTGATACCTTGGCGGAATATGAAGTTACTTTCAAGGAGCAACTGGAAGCTGGTATCATAGAACAGGTCACAGGTACCGAAGTCACGAACCCAGTTCACTACCTTCCCCACCACATGGTGAAACAAGCAGGTAAACGCGGTAGGATTGTTTACGATGCATCAGCTAAGGCGGCCGGACAGAAAAGCTTAAATGAATGTCTATATAGTGGGCCGTCAATGCTAGAGGACCTAACCGCACTCCTGCTACAGTTTCGGACCAAGGAGGTGGGACTGGTAGCTGACGTGGAGAAGGCTTTCCTGCAAGTGGGGCTACAGGAAGAAGACCGAGATGTGACTCGATTCCTATGGGTCAAGGATGTAAACAAGGAACCGTCAGAAGATAACCTCCTAGTGTTCAGATTTTGTAGAGTCCCTTTCGGGATAATTTCAAGTCCTTTTCTACTGACAACGACAATCAGACACCACATGTCTCGATCGAATGAAGAGCTTTTAAGTACAATAGCTTACAAATGCTATGTGGATAATCTTGTTACCGGGGCAAACTCAACAGAAGAGGCTAAACAAGTATACAAGAAAATTCGAGAAACTTTTGAGCAACTTGCCATGAACATAAGAGACTGGACGTCAAACGACGAAGACTTTGTAAATTCTGTCCCACCGGAGTACCGGGGAAAGAAAACGGAAAAAACGAAAATTCTTGGGTTATCTTGGGACATATGCAAGGATACTTTGGAACTGAAGGTAGATGAGACCCACTTCACACCAAACCCTCCTGTAGAAACAAAAAGAGGTGTACTACGGGCACTAGCACGATTCTACGATCCATGTGGATTCTTTTGTGGACTGATTCTGCCAATTAAACTGCTTTTCCAACGGGTCTGTGAAGAAAAACACAAATGGGATGATAAATTGCCTACAGGAATCCTGCAAGCACTGAAAGAAAACCTCGAGGATCTGAGGACGCTAACAGAGATTCAAATTCCAAGGCGCCTTGCAGGCGTAACTAACCCAGAGGCGCAATACGAGCTGCACAGCTTTTCCGATGCGTCGGATAAATATGCCTATGCCGCAGTTGTATACCTAAGGACAACCAGCCCAGTCAAGACAAATGTTTCCTTTGTAATGGCTAAGTCACGTTTAGCTCAAAATAAAGATAAAAACGATCTAAAAATACCACGATTAGAACTATTGGCATTTCTGATAGCAAGCCGTCTACTAACATATGTAAAAGCAAACATTGATCTGCCAATCAAAAGGGAAACATTATGGACAGACAGCATGGTAGTCCTGGGGTGGATGAACTCTGACAAGCTCTTGCCACCTTTCGTGGCAAATAGAGTAGAAGAAATCAAAAGAAACCACCGACAGACTCAAATGCACTACATAAACACAAAGAATAATCCTGCAGATATCGCGACAAAACCCGGTCTATGGAAACAAAATCAAGAACTCTGGTTTGAAGGGCCAAAATTTCTTAAGCAAACTGAAGCTAGTTGGCCAGAAGATAGATACTATGATCCTCATAGAACTCTTTTTTCCTGGGAGGAGGCTCTGGATCAGAATCCAGAGAAAGACACTATGATGGAGATCAACCCAGAGGAAGCTCAGGACCCGCCACAACAGGAACACAGGGAGGAAATCCTGAGACAAAATGAAACCAACACATATCCAACGAGTAAAGATATCAAAATCGTGCAACAATATCATTTCCCCGATGAACTCAACGGAAAGATGACTCATTTATCAAGGAACCTACAGTCCATCAAATCTAAGAGGTACCGTTTGACGTTTCATATTTTTTCATCCCATCCCTATCATTCAATTGTCAGAACTGTCAAACGGTACTTCTTAGATTTGACGGACTGCGTCAAATCTAAGAAGTACCGTTTGACAGTTCTGACAATTGAATGATAGGGATGGGATGAAAAAATATGAAACGTCAAACGGTACTTCTTAGATTTGACGGACTTGTAGACCTATTCTTTGATGTAGATGGACTATTAAGATGTAGAGGACGTATGGCCAATGCCAACTGGAATTATGATAAAAGATATCCCATACTATTACCTAGAGAGAGCGAACTGACAAACAATGTCATAAAGAAGACGCATGAGCAGAACTATCATGTCGGTGCTGCGCATACACTAAATATAGTCAGGGAAAAATTCTGGATACCTCAAGGCAAAAGGCAAGTACAGAAAGTGATCCGGAGATGCGTCCAATGTGTAAAACAAGGAGGTGGCCCTTATCGATTGCCACCTACTCCAGCCTTACCACCAGAAAGAGTAAACTACAGCACACAATTCACATTTTCTGGAGTGGACTACTTCGGAGAGCTGTATGTAACCACGCCAAATGGAAAGGAGAAGAGGTGGATAGCACTGTATGTGTGCCTAGCGGTAAGGGCGATCCACATGGAAGTAGTGAAATCCCTGACAGCACAAGAATGTTTACTGGCACTAAGACGTTTCTCTGCAACGAGAAATACTCCAACTAGGATGTACTCAGATAATGCAAAATACTTCAAACTTCTCTCCGAAGTACTATCAGACTCGTCATGCAAGGAGAAAGACATCCGATGGAAATTCATACCCCAGTTGGCTCCATGGCATGGAGGCTTCTACGAGCGCATGGTGGCACTAGTAAAACATTGCTTAAAACGAACTCTGGAAAAGCACTTGCTGAACGACAGCCAACTCCTGACTGTCATAAAAGAAGTTGAGGCAGTAGTCAACTCTAGGCCCTTAACAACGGTGGGGACTGAGATAGAGCATGTACTAAGACCAGCTGACTTCCTTAGTCTAGGACAATGTCTGAATATAGAGCCAGCACCAGGTGCGGAGTCTGGCACAGAAATAAAGGTGGACTTGGTTCAAAGTTGGAAACGGGGATTAAGGATTGTAGACGAGTTCAAAGACAAGTTCATTCGGCAATATCTTGCCGGCTTAAGAGATAGATTTCGACAGGCTCCAAAGCAGCCCAGAACCAGAGCGGCTAACCCGCCGCAACTAGGCGATCTGGTTCAAATTAAGTCCGATAATCGGAATAGGAGCAATTGGAAAGTAGGAAAAATAATATAGTTGGTCAACGGACCAGACAACCAATGTAGAGTCGCTAAGGTCAAGACAGGAGACTCCGTCTTCACACGGTCTATAGGACACCTGTATCCACTAGAAACTGACGTGGTATACGATCCTCAGGTAAACGCAACTAACCCCATAGAACACACTACACTTGACACAGAGCCCACGCTATCACCTATTAGAATAGTATCGGATAAATCGGAAGGATCAATTTCGCTCGGCGGGGGAGAGGGGGGGGAACCTGGCGGCAGGGGGAAGTCACGGGAGAGAGAGGCGCAGCCGACAACAGCAGGCGCGCCGGAAGAGCATGGCGCAGAGGAGGGGGTCACTCACGAGCAGCTAGAGGCGACGGTAGAGGAGCCAGACGAGTCTAACTCGGGGGAGCAAATTAGCTTGAGCTCCAGCGGGCAACCGCAAGAGAGTACGGACACACGACTCTCGCTGGACAGACAAGAGAAGCTGCCTAATACGGACGAAACCAGCCAAGGGAGGGGGCAACGGGTAGCCGCAATACGCGCAAGGGAAAAGATAACAAATTGGACGAGATATCTCTTTGCAATATTAGAGTAACGCAACCCCTTTCCGTGGGGAATGTCGCGCGTTACGCGAGTCGCCATATAAAAATGGGTAAGTCAATTTGTATCTATTTCCCTGATATAGCAACACTGAGCTGTATAGAAAATAACTTGGTTCTTGATATGGCATCCCTTATGTGACACTCAGTCGTGGCGCCAGTCGGAACGCGAACGCCGCACTGGAAGGTTGTGGAGCTACCCCTTGGCTGGTGACACAGGTAGAGTGACCGCCTCCGGAGCTGGTTCTGCGCCAGGCATACAGTGGTGAGTGTATTTTGATCTTGCACTCTATGTGGGTATTCCAATAGCATTAGCAATAGCAATAGCAAGGAAATGAGCGTGGTCTCGGCTCTGATTGTAGATCCAATAAACGCTACTATAATCGTGGGGCTATAAGCCAAGAAGCGTACTGGATGGTGACCGTCATAAACGGCAAGCATTGAGAAGTGTGACCTATGAGCACACTGGCAGCGGTCGATTAAGTTGGAGTCTAAGGGCGGATCTAAAGGGGTGGTATGGAGGATCCCTTGGGGGCAAAGCCCCCTTGTCCGGCTGGTGCCTAGAAGCCTACTGAATCAGAATGGCGTACCAGGTGGCACCAGGACACAGACAGACTGTGTTCATGACCGGAGCAATCGACCGAGCCAATGGAGAGCCAGTAGGGACCCCATAAGGGTCCCATAAATAAATCACGCAGGCAAAGCCAAAAGAGAATATATTGGAATACCCACATCGATTCCCCATTATAACTTAACATGCGAAGCTTTCATGATACTCGTACGTATAATACACTTTGTCCCCCTAACTCATACCTTAAGACTATACTAATATAACTATAGACAGGTAGGTATGAAAGGGTGCGACAGAAGGCATCGTAATGATATTGTCTGCAAAACACACGGCGTAGGTGGTAGCACGTAGGGATGTATTGCAAATTCAAAACCGGTTATCACGTCGACTTCGCTCTCGCGCGGGTGCAACGGAGACGAATTATTTAAAGAAAGGAGGCCGTCTCTTTTACCCGAGGTGTGGCGGGGCTTACCTCAGCGCGTAGCGATCGTGCGTACACGTAGAACTTTGTTGCAATAAAATTACAGCGAACCTTTCACTTGAAATTGCAGACCACAATAATATTACACGCTACGGAACTAGGCGTATTTTGGCGTACAGCTTAGGTCAAATATTCTCGACAATTTGAAACACGTCCACTCGCTGAGCTGGTCAAAAATGCACTCCCCATTTTTGAAATACAGGTCGTTTTTTTTCAGTGCACATACTTTGCATACGGTAAGTATAATAAACAAACAATTAAACCCCTACATTGGTTTTATTCGCTTTAGTACAAAAATATTGAAATAATTTCAAAAGAAAGTATACAGATAAACGGAGTAATCAATGTCACCCTACGTCTCAGTATATACCTACGCGGCCGCGTCGTACCTACTACCATCTACTACGCCCGAGACATTATGGCACAGTAAATACATTACAGTAGGTTGTCTAAGGCCGCCCGCCGAGTTATTAGCCTACTCTTGCGTTGATCCCCAGGGTTGTCACTTTTACTTTTAGTTAATATTTTATAACAAGCAGCACTTGATCTAAATTTATGCAATAAAAAGCATATTATGATTGAATATTTTACCAATTAATAAATTTAGTAAAAATAATATTCTTTATTCACACATAAGACAATAAAAAAAAAATTCAATAGTAATATGCAATATTAATTATTGTGAAATTGCCCTTATTACACTATACGCGACAAATACGTTTACCTAAACGATGTTTCGTACTCAATCCTCTGTTTTATAGTAAAACTAGACTTCTTAAAATAAACTTTAGCTCTAAACATAGTATTCAGGAAGTACATTTGGGAATACATTTATATGGAAAAATACGACTCGGCTACGCTCTTAATAAAGCAAATAAACTGTGAAATAAACAATACAATACCACATTTTCTAATAAGATTTAATTATAAGTAGGTACCTTCATTTCTGGTTCAGTAGGAACTATGAAGAATGATAAGTCCAGGTTTGCGAAATCGTTATTGAGGCACCCGAAAATACTACAATATTTTTTTCCCCCTTTTGAAGTCATGATACTCGTAATAATTAATATTATGGTAAGTGGCCGGCGAGAGTTGACGAACGCGAGCGGTCATGTAACGTACGCACGTGCTTACAGTCGCGCTGCACAGCCCGTACTGCCGCAACCTTATTCCCACCCCACATATATTATGCTAGCGTGTGCGTAAAATCGCGTGCCGACACGTAGTATTATTATATCTTCTTTGCCGACACGGCGCGCGGCGCGCACGCACACATTCAAACCGAGAGCGGCACGTTTGTATGAAGATATTTTACTGTATGTTATACTGTGGTTATGGTAGGTAGTTATTGTCTGGAGTGTAGGGTGTATGCAATATAGTTTTCTTTGGAATAGTTTGACAAAAAAATGATGAAAAAAGTCGATCTTTTTATGAGCGTAATATGTATGTTCTATTAATGATATCTACTGCGCGATAAAAAAATGTGAAAAGTCATGCTGTATAGTAGTTGTAAATATATTTAAATACATACTTATAAAGCTAATAACAGACCAAACACCTATATTTATCACATAAATGCTTACCCTGGCTGGAAGTCGAACCCACCACTTTTGCACAGGAGTCAGGAGGATTAACCACTGGGCCATCGGAGCAGTCGTCATCGGAATAAGCAGACATAAGCATTTATGTCATGAAAAGCCGTAGTTGTTGAAGTAGCCGTTGAAATATTACCTACTACGAAATTTCATACCACTGACTTTTCTGAATCTGCTTCAATCTGCATACGTTGTTGAAGAATTTCGATGGCATACCTATGTGACCTGCGGACTGTCCTGTGAACTATCTCATTTATATGTACTGTCACATTACAGGCGCGCACTATAGTAGTAGTAGATATAACTACAAAACGTAAGCTTGTTTACGTACCTATAGGCGCGCATAGTAACTATGCCATAAGCTGCGGTTATTTGTTTACACTTGTGTGCTGCCCTTTGTTTACAATAGGATTTCGAAAACTTATATGATGTTTACTTTGTCAAAAAATAGCGTCTATTATTTCTCAAAAGTCTAATAAAATTAATCCAGAGAATTCGAGGCGACTTTAATTCTAAAACAAATAAATTATGAATAACGAAATTCAAAAACCTCTTTAAAAAAGCTTTTATTTAATGCTCTAAAAATAGAAAATGAAATTTCGCTTTAAAATTTTACCTATACTTATACAGATACTATACAGATACTACCTATACAGATACCATATCGTGCATTGTAATCCGTACTAAACGTGTATACAACATTTCAGCTCAATCGGTTGAAGATATCTACTTCAAAATTGAGTTCAAAGATTCCACCTGAACAGACATACTTACATACATTTATTTATTTATTTAATCATAATCAGAATCATAATCATTTTAGTCATAACGTTAGTTACAAGTCAACATATAGGTCATTTTACTAATAAGTACTTAAGTACCAAATAATACATTAAAACATAGTTACATCATTCCAAAAAATTAAAAAGATACGACAAAATAGTATAACAATGTCAATATTCAATTCAATGTCAATTACAAAAATTACAATTACATTTTAAAGTCAAAAATTAATCGTAGCTGCTAGAACGTGTGTTCGACAAGCCAGCGTTTGAGCCGCGATTTGAAACTGCCCATAGAGGGCGCGGTGGTAATTTGCCCCGGCAGCTTATTAAAGACAGCCGGCCCCATTATGTGAGTTGACTTAGCCGACCTTTCCAGTGTGCGAGGAAGTTCTGCTAACTTGTCCCTGTAGCGAGCACTCTTGCGCAACTTATAAGAGGTCTTGTTCAATCTAACATATACCGACTTGGAAGATGACAAGTGCTGGCAATGTCAATACCCCAAGCCTCCGGAAACATCCTGTGGGATTCTGGAAATAGGCGCGGACGGCGCGCTTTTGCAGGATGAAGACGCGCTCCCAGTCTGCGGCTCTGCCGAACAGTTCCGTGCCGTATTGCAGCAAAGAATGCACAGTAGCGAAGTAGCAACTTCTCACCGCCTCAGCAGGCACCAGTCTGGCGACTCGGCCCAGAGCAAAGCAAGCGCTCCCCAGCCTGCCGCACAACTTGTCAATATGGGCTTCCCACGTAAGTGGACACTCCGGTCGATCTCGAAACCGAGGAAGGTCGTGGTCTTCAACTGTTCTATCCGTTTTCCTCCCACTTCTACTTTTAACGGCCGTGTCTGATGGCCGGATACATAGACATCGTCTGCATACATAAATATTTCAGCTGCATTCACAGCATCCGGCAGATCATTTAAGAGCAGAGAGAAGCTTATGTTGGAGACAGAAGATCCTTGTGGCACTCCCATGGTCGAGGTCAACGGCTCGGACCTCTCGAGGCCACCGCACACGACCACAGTCTGAGACCTGTTCCTCATGAGGTCCGCCAGCAAGCTGTGCGCCGCACCTCTCAGCCCGTAGTGCTGGATTTTAACCGCAAGAACGGCATGGTCGGCGACGTCGAACGCCTTCGACAAATCACAGCACAGCAATGCGACATGCTGTTTCTTCTCCCGGGCCTGCAGGACTCTCACCACCTCGCGGCACAACGACGACGTGGAGCGCCCCACACGGTAGGAGTACTGTCGGTCGGTAAAAGCGTCAGTTGCCGCCAGGAATTCCACCAGGCGAGTACACAGCCCGTTTTCAAACACCTTTGCCACAGCGGGTATGATAGATACTGGCCGGTAATTATCTATGATTTCCCGTTTGCCTTTCCCTTTATAAAGCGGGGATATTTTACTTGCTTTCATCGCAGAGGGGTAGGTTCCCTCTCTGATGCAACGGTTAAAACACTCGGCTAGAATGGGGGCTAGTGATATTATTGATGCTTTAACCAATTTCATGGAGATACCATAAATGTCTCTCGACGATTTCGCTGGTATTCGAGCTGTCACAATATGATAGACTTCATCGGCAGTAAACGGCGACAACCGCAGCGAGCGGTCGGCCGGCGGGCGGCACGAGCTTAGTATCTCGCTGGCGCGAAGCACGGCAGCGCTTGGCGCTCCGGACGCCGCCGCTGCGCTGAGAAAACGCTTATTCATCGAATTTAACGCATCGTTCTTCGTCTGAAAAACTGTTCCATCAGGATTTTTTACAACTTCTGTAAAATCGAGAAATGGACTATTATTTTTGCCTCGTTCTTTATTAACGATTGACCACATCATTTTTGATGTATTTGTACAGTTAAGTAATGTGTTGTTATAGTGTATAGATTTACTAGTTCTAATTAATAGTTCGTAAGTAATGTTCTTTCATTTCAGATAATAATGTCGCCATAGAATTGTTATCTGGATTCAATTTTATTTTTTTATTGAGATAAAATCGATTTTAAAAACATTTACATTCATCTCACATTAATTAGAACAGAGTCAAAAATACAAAAACTAGGAATACAATAAAATCAAAAATCTATAAATTAATTCAGATGTCAATGGTATACAAAATTAGAAAAATGTCAACATAAATGGTAAATATTTTATATACATTGCAAGCTTTTAAAATATGTATAAATAGACCGGCCGGTCCTTGGTTAAGACAGTGTTTCATTGGTATACTCCCAACGGCCGCCACTAAAACGTCCCCCAGTGGTGGAAGTTAGCACCAGTTAATATTTTTAGTGCCAACGTCCGCCAGTGCCCAGTCCGTCGTTCGGACGTAATTAAATATTATTTTATTTTCAATTGTTTGTTATTAATAATTTACTATATCAAATACACATTTGCTATCGTAACGTTATATTATAATTTAAACCTAAATAACAAGGCTATAATATTTATGTAATATCATATTATTTATACATCTTTATTTTGCAAAATAACTCAGTAATAATCCCATCGACTTGTCATTTTCCCAATATGTGTTGTTTTTCAACTTTCGCGATTTGAACACAATATTACTATATACTACGGGACTAATCGCGCACTAAATTTACGAGATAAATAAATACATCCTCATCCCGACGTATCGGCCGAGTTACATAGATTGGTACCGCCAATTCAATTTGAACTTGAAAAATTGTCACTACGACACACAACATTGACGGTATCTAACAATGTTCTTCTACCTATACTACGCCATTTGCATATGTTGACAGGATTCCACGACGCCGATAACTTAAATCCATCCTTCCGGTTGAAATTCTTATGGTCTGTTTGTTTCCCGCGCATTTATTTAGGTACTGGTCTGGTACTGGCATTGAACGGTCTACTGATTCTGAGTATAATACTCAAAAAATATAATACTCAGTGCTAAAAATATAATACTGCAGTTTTAATGACCCAACGATCGCCACTGGCGGACGTTGGCACTAAAAATTTTAACTGGTGCTAACGACCACCACTGGGGGACGTTTTAGTGGCGGCCTTTGGGAGTATATAGTCATATAGTCATTTATTCATAACACCATTTGTTACAAGTCAATAAGTAAAAATTACATTAGGGCACTATACAATATAGCACAAAAAAATAAAAAAATAATAGAACTTGACAATTACCAAATAAGTCACAAAATCTTAAAACAATTCAGGTAATTTCAAAAAGTCATTTACGTCATAAAATAGTTGTTCATGTAGCCAACACTTTAATTTATTCCTAAACGACCCAGCGGAAGGTGCATCCCGAACTTCTACGGGTATTCGGTTGTATATAGCTGGCCCACCAAAATATACAGACCTCTCCGATTTCGCCAGCCTATGAGAAGGAGTCACCAGTTGATTTTTTCTAGCATTGCTTCTTAAATTTAACCTAGAATAGGTACCTTTCCTCTCAAATAATCCTAAATGGTTGTGCGTGAAAAGGGCTACCTGATAGATTAGTTCGCACGGTAGTGGCAGTACGCGCAGTTCCCTAAAGAGCTCCACACAAGATACGTCGTCCGAAACCCCGAAAATGGCTCGCACAGCCCGTTTTTGCATAGAGAAAGCTCTCTTATACTCCGCTGCGCGGCCCCACAATTCTAATCCGTACGTAATATTACTATGGATTGTGGCAAAGTAACAAGAGCGCACAACGTCCCGCGTGGCAGTGCTCGCGTATACCGTTTCAATTACCTTCGAAGCGATGCTGATTTGAAGCCTTGAAATGCTTTCTCAAGTGTTTAAGTGCAGTGCCAGTGTAGAGTATTTTAGAAGAGCGAATAAATTGTGTCGTGTGTTTTGTGAATTGATTGTGTGCAATAAATTCAAAGAGTGAATAATCGGCATTTTAACTGATTAACGGTAAAGCTTTGCTCCACATGCGCAATAGTACAATACCTAAGCCTAAAGTTAACAATTAGTTTAGAAGGATCCATTGCATTTATACGTTTATATACCTATCTCTAGTCTAGTATATAGTTTTTGTAATCAAATTAATGTATTTGCCAGAAAAAGCACCAAGTACAATACTCACGACAAACACCCATCGCAATACATCCAGGGAAACAGCAGTTCCTGGAGAAGCTCATACGCCAGCCGTTCCCGTGCTTTACAAACTGCAGTGGTGCAGCCCCAAACCATTTAGATATTCGGAGAACATTTGCTAGAGCTCCTGTCACGAAACATGTGGTCTGACGCTCCATCTTCCTTAATGACTTTAAACTCAGAAGTGCCCACTGCAGACTGCTGTGATTATGAAGTCTTATTTGATTATAATGACTGTTTTGATTATAATTTATTATCCTTAAGCAATCATCAATTCAAAGACAGAATAATCAAAATAACATTAGGAACCTGACAAATGGTTAAACTAATATCTAATAAACTAATACAGAGGTAACGTTATAAAATTGACATTTCTTAGGAGTAACGAGCCATATTTCATGGTCATATTATTTATTTAGTTTTATCAAACATCAAAGTATGATTGAGATCTTAAATTTAAACGGTAATGTTGTTATTAGAGATCTAAGTAGGTCTCTAATGTTATTCGTAATCACATAATCGATAAAACTGTGGTCGTATTTTACCATCTAGATATACTTACAACATTTCTATACCATCATCAATTTAGCCATAAAACATCCACTGTTGGACATAATTATGCCTTTCCTATTGATATCCAATAAGATTGGTTGAAAGCGGCTTGCATTGTTGGTGACTATATTATAAACTTACTCGCTAGCAATTTAGTGATTTTAAATATGGCTCATTGTACCTTCAGAGGTCAAATGAAGATAAAAAAAACCGGACAAGTGCGAGTCAGGCTCGCACATCGAGGGTTCCGTACAAACAAGTTGTTAAAATAATTAAAAACCTGTTTTAGCATGTGCTAATGAAGTTCTTTTATGATATACCTTACATGATACGATTTACTCACTTTGAACTTTGAACCCATATTTTGTGAATTTTAAGGCGCTATTTTTTTGAAATTTAAATGAAAATGTACAGTTTTAAGATTTATTCCTAAATGTGTACTGTGAGACAATGCTTCTCGCCAAATTTCATAGTTCTATGACAACAGGAAGTACCCTGTAGGTTTTGATTTTTGTGCGTGCAAAATATGCGATTTTTTACGACATATCGTTTAAAAAGCTCTAACTTTTTAAACGATGACTGAGAAGTTTTTCTTTTACACAACTGCCAGAGACCATAGATATACGTATACAGATTATATAATCGATATCTTTACGCGTTCCCAAGATAAAGAGTCTTGACATACACACAGGTGGACAGACGGACAACAAACTGATCCTATTAAGGGTTCCGTTTTTTCCGTTTGAGGTACGGAACCCTAAAAATAACGGATTGCACTCCGGGAGTGCCGGCAGAAGTGAATACTTAAACATTAACGTTATGCATTGTTAAACATTTTGGAATGGTTAGGAAATACTTTCGCACGAATTGATTTATTTATCACATAGTGTATATAACTAGACAAGACGCTAAATAATAATCATTAAATCATAAATCATTTATTTGGCATAATAATAAATATGTGCAGATACATTGTTCCAAAGGCTCCCAAACTAGTCAGAGACTGTATGTCAGAAGCCAATGGCTTCTCCTATTATGTCACAAAAAAAAGATTACAATGCAAATAAACAACTGATATTATACAAGTTTCTAACAAGTTAAATTCAGAAAGACAAAATATATTAATTTATAAAAAATACACTAGAAATTTCGAAATCAAATGAAAACTACAGTACCCAATAATATAAATGCGCGCTATTGTGTGTGTGTGTGTATGTGTGTGTGTGTGTGTGTGTGTGTGTGTGTGTGTGTGTGTGTGTGTGTGTGTATGTGTGTGTGTGTGTGTGTGTGTGTGTGTGTGTGTGTGTGTGTGTGTGTGTGTGTGCAGTCCAAGTACTCTTATACGAACAACTGTGTAGTTGTGGTCAAACACATTTATCAGAGGTTTTGTGTTGGAGGATCAAATTAGTGTTTGTATAACTTCAGAAATAGAAACTCTCTAACATATCTTCTGTTGATTTGTAATCGTAGCCTTGAAGCCATGTGAGGATAGTCCCTTTAAGTTCTCTATCTGTTAATTGGTTCACTATTTTAGATCATCAATCAATCATTACAAAAGTAAGAGAAGGCGAGATGTGCAAGTTCAATGAGTGAACAGGACGAAAGTAATATCTTTTGTTTCTATTTGCGTATACGTTTTTTTTTGTCTGACCACTCCGCACGGCCTAGATGTTGTAGTTAGACAAAAAAACTACTGTTGAATTTTTGACCGACGAACCACCGGAGGAGGTATACAATTCGACGAGTCCTGCGTCGTTTCGCCCCGCAAGCGGTTGGTCCCGCGGGGCGAATCGACCAAGACTCTTTTTGAAGGTCCTGGATGGTGGACTTAGCAATGTGCACAGTCTTAAAACATCCGGTATGCCCTCTGTGGGTGTGCCAGATCGCTCTCGGACGTCCGAACGCTCAAGGTCGTCCGAAAGTGACGTCCGCGACTTATGTCCGATAGTGTGCACGGCTCAGTGTACTTTCAAGTCTAGGTCGCGGCTGTCAGTCGCGTCCGATAGTATGTTTCGAGCTTAATTCTATTGCGCAACCACTCGCCAAAAAGCTCGATTCGGCCTGAAAGAAAAATAAAATGAAATAATACAAGTAGCGTTTGTTTCTCACATTTATTTTTTAATTAAAACTGTTCCACATCGATTAAACCAAAGACATGACCTTGCAAGGAGAAAAGTAACATAGTTTGCCTAAATATTAACTGAGAAAAGCTTTGGGAACTCGTTAAGTCATACAGCGACTTCACACACTTAGAAAAAGACGTTCCATTGCCTTATAAATCTTATTAGACTTATGAGTCTCAACTCATTTCATGTTAACCAGAATAACTACATAGGTAACAATGCTGCTGATGATCTGCAAGAGAAAAATATCAAGAGTGTAGAATAAGGAAGTTTCCTTTATCATAAAATAATTATATACATTTAAAGACGTTAGAATTATATTAGATACAGTGAAAAAATTACTCGATTATCTTAATAAATGACGGAGTTATGGATGTCTAAACATGACCGCACGAAATCAAAAAACCTCGCGACGGATTTACGCGTGTGACGTCATCCGGCTCCAGAGCCGCGCCGTAGGTTACGCGGGAGTAAGGAAAAAAGGAAATAAAGTGCTTCATTCTATGCCGGGTATTTTTCTAAGTCACGAATACGTTCTAGAATATCATTGTAGTTATCTTTATGTTATGATCAACATTTACTATGGGACTTACCCCCCAATATAACGAATAAAAAGTCAGCATTCCCATAATTTGTCGTGAGTAAATGAACTTTATTTCTAAATGGAACAAGACTTGGCGTGTGTACCTACTGTTCTGCGGTTATTACATCTGTATATATTGACTAGTAGTTTTCCAATTAAAATAGTAGACCTCACAAGTATACATTTTGGTGAACATTTTCTGGAAAACGGTTTTCAAAAATGCACAACTTGCACAGGCAAATATATTCATAATTACAATATTCTGTCCTAAAATATCATTGTATATTACGACCAACTTTTACTATGGGACTAATCCCCTGTATAGGGTTATCCAAAACTTCTCAGCCTAATATTTGTTCTTATAAAATTATTGTAGGTAATAGGTTTTGCAGGACTTATTTTCTAGTTCCGAAAATGACAGATGTCAAAGTGACAGCTGCCATTATATGGCTATTTTTTTTTTTTGGATCTTCCACCTCCTTTATTAAGGGTGGTAGGGTAAGGCCTCGGGCAAACAGCCCATTACCCTGGCTGTAGCTCATGGAGCATCAGCTCCACGGTCACGTTTCTTGCAATGCTGGCTGTACGCTCTCAGCAGTTGCTGTGATATTCATCGTCATCGACATCCAGGAGCAGGAGTATCTCTCTCGGAAGCGGTCGTTTTAATTGGCTGTCGTCGTCAGGTGGGCGTGCATGCAGCGGAGCGATATTATGTAGATGGGTATGAGGCCCATTATCAGCTGCATCGTACATGCGACGTGCTAAACGTGCAGCAAATTGACCCACCGCATCCATTCGAGTGTCTCGAGCGATAACGTCGTTCCGAACATATCTGCCAGCTCCTGTACACATTCTCAGAGCGATATTCTGGACTGCTTGAAGCTTCTGTTTGTTGGTCGCTGAGCATAGGGTGTACCAAGCAGGCGCTGCATACGTAAGTCGCGAGCGGACATATGTTTTGTACACACCTAGTTTTGTTTTCAGAGGCAGCTTGGAGGTGAATATTGGACGGAGGAGAGCACGGGCTGCTTTAGCTTGATTAATGGCATGATCTGTTTGCGGGCACATTCTCAGTGACCGGTCGATATAAATGCCCAGATATTTGACCATTGGTTGCCAGTCTACTACTTGACCTCTAAGTTTTAATGGTGGGGGTAGTTTTCTCTGGCCACTGATCAGCAGCGCGGCCGTCTTCCCTACGTTGACGGCCATGCGCCACTTGTCGAGCCATTCTGGGAGCAGATTCAGTACTCGCTGCACTTTGTTAATAGCTTCGTTGGCGTCTTTTGAAGATGCTATGTATGCGCTGTCATCCGCATATAAGGCAAGCATGACATCCTCCTCTCCTCGTCGAAGGTGCTTTTCTCCCAAAGTTGGAATATCATCCGTGTAGAGGCCATACAGAGCAGGTGACCAACAGCTTCCCTGTGGTACTCCAGCGGATATAGGTCGTTTGGCAGAGCTGTCTTTCTCCACTGACACGAAGAATTTCCTGTCTTGTAGAAAAGATGCCACCATTTTGATATAAGCCGAGGGCGTTGGAGTTTTTATCATCTTGTACAGCAGCCCTTCATGCCATACTCTATCAAATGCTTTCTCAACGTCCAAAAATACACAAACCGAGCGGTGACCCTTGTTTTGTTCCTCTGTAAGGTGATGGATCACTCGGGTGAGCTGTAGTGTAGTTGAGTGTCTGGTGCGGAAACCGTATTGTTCCTTTCTCGGTTGTATGTATGGCGATAGCCTACGCAGTACCAGTCGCTCAAATAGCTTGGCTACGTGGGGAAGCAATGTAATAGGACGGTAACTAGCAGCTTGTCTGCGATCTTTTCCTGGTTTTGGTAGAGTTATTACTTTCCCCGTTTTCCATTGAGTGGGGAAGTGTTGGGTACGGAGGATTCCATTGAAAAGGCGTGCCATCGACACTAAACCCTTCCTAGGCATTTGTTTTAGGGTAGCGTTGGTAATACCGTCTGGTCCCGGTGCCTTTTGCGCTGAAAGTCGTCTAACGGCTCTTGTTACTTCGGCGGGTGATATGAAGTCTGCTCCACATAAGGGCGCTGCTGGCTGAGTCATAAATTCTTTCACGGTAGCACTCACCATCCGATGATGCTCTACTATGTTATTTGATACTCCGACTGGAGTCGCGTGAAGCTGAAATTGTTTCTCTAGGTGGTCAGCCAGAATCGATGCTCTATCTTTTGCCAGGTATCGGCGTTGACCAGTTGCATCGAGCAGCGGACATACTGGAATTTTGGCTTGCGTAAGCTGGCGATTTAGAAGATGAAGATTCGCCTGTGTAGGGTCTTCAGCTATATCTTCAATTCTTTTATCCCAAGTCAATCCCCTCCAGGCCTGAACTTCAGCTGACAATCTTTCTGTTAAAGTGTTTAGCTCTCGTTTAATGCGGGGGCATCTGGAATGTGCCCATAGTTTGCGTAAACTTCTCTTTTTTTTGTGCATTGCACGAAGCTTTGGAGGCATTTGCTCTCTTCTCGCGGTGTTAGGCACTAGTACTGAGGCCTTCTCTTTCGCCATGAGCAAAGCCTTATCGAGATTGGAAGCACATTCTTCTACCTCTACCTTGGTGCTTAATCGACCGACAGTGAAGTTTTCCATTTCTTTCTGAAACTTATCCCAGTCCGTTTTTATTCGCATCGGTCTTGGGGCGATGAAATCAGCTCCGACGGCCAGTGTGATTAGCACGGGGAAGTGTTGTTCGTTAAGGTCATATAGTACTTCTAGGCTGATCGGACACTTTAGGTGTTGATGAAGCACAATATCAAGCACATCCGGGGCGTGGTTAGGGTTCGTAGGTATATGGGTTAGCGAATCTGGTCCGATCACTTCGTAGCCGTTTGTCTCAGCATCCTCGAACAATCGCTTTCCTATTGGCGAGATTAGTCGCGAACCCCATGCAGTATGTTTTGCATTAAGGTCTGCCGCCAGAAGGGTCGACGAATGTCCGTCAAAGATTTTTCGAAGATCTCTTGCACTGAATTCCGCTACAGGGGGCCGGTATCCCGCAAAGAGTTTCAATTCTCTACCTTCCATGCTTATCCTTACCCCAGTTGTTCGGATATGTTCGAAGCTCAGATGGTCTAGTTCTTCATGAACAAGATCTCTTCTTACTAAGACTGCTGTGCCTCTAAATGCCTGATTTCTCGATGATATTTCGTCTCTTACTTCACATACAGTGAAGTAATTCGGGATTTTGAGTTTTATCGACTGCCGAAGTTTAGTTTCCCCCAGCAGTATGACATGCAAGTCTTGTTCGAGAGCTAGTGTGCGGAGATCATAGACTTTGTCGCGGATTCCTCCAGAATTCCAGTATAAAATGCGCAGGTTGGACCTATCCATACAGACACCCGTTTATCGAGGCCAATCCGCGCACCGCTACTGCTTGGAGATTGCCTCCAGCAGCTATAGTGGATAGCAGTTCCACCAAGGCTCCCATCATAATCATAATGGGGTCCCGTGCGAAACCTGTATTGTATTGCATAGGTATATACATAGGTCGTTCATAAAGTTTGTTGGATGCGCTTGTTAGTCCAGGTGGTGGTCGCGGTTCCTGGCTTTGCTGGTGTATTGGGTATGCATTGGTTTGCATCGTGTTTAGGTTTTCCTCAGTATACTGCGAAGGATCTGGCCGTGGGTCCACCAAGGGCTTTTCTAAGGGTTCTAATTGGATTGATCCTGTGGTTTGTAGGACTTCGGCTGGCGCAAAGGTTACGCGCGGTAGATCTTTTAAGTCCACGCCCACTGGTGAGTTTACAGTATGTATAGTTTCTTCTGGAATCATGTCTGCTTGTGTTAAGACATTTTCACTTGGTTGACGTACTATGCAAGGTGTTTTTGCCGCGGCCTCTGGCTCTAGCTGTACAGATTTAAGTATCGGTCTAGAAACGACAGTTACGGAGATAAATTACTTTAAAGAGCTGTCATCCGAAATATAGACCTTGTTGAGTTCTATCACTTTTGTGAAGACAGCAATGGTCTAAAATCGTTAGTTACAAAAATAAACCGCATTTAAGTTTGACAGCTGTCACTTTGAGACCAGATATGTCATCCTAGTATGGATTCTAGAATATGACAGCTGTCACTTTGTTTAGTCATTTTTAGGGTTTCGTAGTAAAACGAGGAACCCTTAAAACTTCGTTATGTCCGTGGAACGAATGGACGCCGTTTACAGACCATATTAAAACTTTCCCTGAAAAATATTTTGAGCACTGTGGAATCATAAATTTTTGAGCTATAAAGAAAAAATTGAAATTTTTAAACATTGGAGGTCATCGACCTCACATGTATATTTCATACAAACAAACAAACAATAACACTTTATTAGACAACCACATAACATAAAAAAAAATTACAGGGACAAAACAATACAATTAATAGGTTTCTAACTGGTGGCCTTATCGTTTTAAGCGAATTCTTCGAGGCAACCAAGAATTCATACTAAATTACGTTTTCCTAGTAATCAACCATCTTAAAAATTGGTTTTTATCATCATCATAATCATCGTCACGTCTACGGAAGCCTATCATACGCATGTCTCGACACGCACTTGACAACTTATTGGAACTAGAAAATAAAAGCCTTGAAAAAAATTATCTAAAGTATTTTATTAGAACAAAATATATTACGCTTCACCAGTTCTAGCTAGCTAACCCTGTATAGGGGATCAGTGCCAAACTCTGACACCAGGGCTAGCCACCCGGCCTATAGAAACTTACTTACTTAGTCCCATAGTAAAATTCGGCCATAATTTACAATAATATCTTAGTATAGAACCTTACCATTTTTATGATTAAGAATATATTTACCTGTGAAAGTTGTTCATTTTTGAGAACTTATTATAAGAAAATGTATACTTGCGAGGTCTACTGTTTGGAGAGCTACTAGTTAATAGTTACAGATTTAAAAACCTCAGTACACCAGACACATACACCAAGTCTTGTTCCATTTAGAAATAAAGTTCATTTACTCACGACAAAATTGTGGGAATGCTGACTTTTTATTCGTTATATTGGGGGGTTAGTCCCATAGTAAATGTTGATCTTAACATAAAGATAAATACAATGATATTCTAGAACGTATTCGTGGCTTAGAAAAATACCCGGCATAGAATGAAGCACTTTATTTCCTTTTTTCCTTACTCCCGCCTAACCCACGGCGCGGCTCTGGAGCCGGATGACGTCACACGCGTGAATCCGTCGCGAGGTTTTTTGATTTCGTGCGGTCATGTTTAAAAATTCATAACTCCGTCTTGAAGATAATTGAAAAATAAAAACACCATAATTTATTGCAGACTTAGTGTAATTTAATAAAAATAAAACTAGAAAACAGGAAACTTCCTTATTGTCTATGGACATACACATAAAAAAAATACATACAGAACTACATAGAATCATAGAAATCCTCCTTTTTTGAAGCCGTAAAAAAATCATAGCAGAGATCAATAGCGCCAAGTGTTTAATGAATTGACGACGGGATTGATATCACATCTCCCATTACGAAAAATAACCGGCCAAGTGCGAGTCGGACCCGCGCACGAAGGGTTCCTTACCATATGGAACCCTTAAAATATATATTTTTGATTTGAAGGGTTATATACAACTTGACATTCTGTGAATATTTCAGGCATCTTCCTGTTGCCGTTAATAGTATCGAGCAAAAAATCACGTTTCTTGTATGGGAGCCCTTAAATAATTATTCTATTTTCATTTCATTATTTTTTTTTAAAGAAAATATTTTTTAAATATTTTCTTAGATTTAGTAATAGAGTCCCGTTTTTACTTTTTGGGTACGGAACCCTAAAAAGCAAAAAGTAATTTCCACAACTTAACCGTAAGTATCAATCGCCAAGGGATGATATGCCAGAAGAACTAAACCACCTGCGCAGTCAACATATGGTTTATCGCGCAAGAGAGATGTATGAGTCTACTCATCAGCACCATTCATGGCTCTCCGTTACAAGAATCCATTGAGTCCATCCATCAGATTCAGATTCAGATTCAGATTTTTTATTGACCTTTAACAATGTTGCGTTATATTAGATAAGTCATAAGTTACAATATTCTTAAAATTTCACATATAAATTTCAAACTTAATATTCTAAACATATTTAACTTAAAATAACAATTCTATTAATAATCAACGAATTCAATAAAGCATAAATAAAATAATGTCAAATAAATAAATTGGGTATAAAATTATTACAAAGAAATATTTTTTTTACATTCAGAAATATGTCAATATGAATAAATTAAATTAAACAGTCCACATAATAAAATATAAACTAAAATTCAAACGAAGATTCAGTTAGTCTAATTGTCATAAAGTCATCTAGCTTGTAAAATGCATTATTCACAAAAAATGTTTTAATTTTTATTTTAAAGTCACGAAAAGATAAATTCCTGATGGCCACTGGCAACTTATTATACATAAATAATTTATTATACACACCTTGTTTTTGAACTTTGCTAACTTACTCTGTCTCCGTCTTACTCTGGGCAGAACTAGTCTATCTTTATTTCTTAAGTTTCTACTAAGGGTATCCATTAATCTGGGATATTTTTTATCTTTTTCACTATGAATCTCTAGTAAACTTTTATATATATATAGAGATATGACTGTCATAATCTTATTTTTTAAAAAATATTTTTTTGCTGACATTCTTTTTTTAATTCCGTTTATAATTCTTATGGATCGTTTCTGACATTTAAGCAGAGTTTTAATGTCTACACCATTGCCCCACGTAGTTATAGCATAACTTAATATTGAATGAACATACGCATAGTATACTGACAAAAGAGATTTCTTATCTAAAAGCGGCTTTAATTTAAAAAGGGCATAATTCTAGGGTCGGCAGACTAAAGCACTTAAGTAAAAAAAAATGTTTTTTTTTAATACACTAACAAAATTCTTTTAAATTAATTCATCGACCAACTAAAGCACATAAGTCAAAACCATCTATTTCAATTTGAACTCTAATGGCGTACCTTTTCAACCTTATCATCTTCTCCACATCTTGTAGCGTTATAAACAACATAAATTGACTTAGGTCAAAAGGAACATGTAAAGTTTGTGCACTTTGCGGAATAAAAGTATGACATATGTCATTAGGATCGTTAAATGCGTCACCTTATCACTTTGTTTAACTTGAGGGTAGGCACTTGAACGTGTAATTTATGGAACAAAAAAATGAAGTGCCCGTTTCGTTTGAAACGCAAGATGTTAAGCTAGTCAGTAATGCTCTAATCATTGACAGCTTTGGTTTTGTGTTGATTTAGTTTAATGATATTATAATATTTTTGCTACTCATTATGGATTCTCAGCGTGGAAAGAAATTAGTTGAGATGGCGTTAAGATCCGTAACTACTGAAAGTAAGTCTGATCATTTTATTCTTTAAAATACCATACATTTTGGTAGTGAATAAGACTCTTCAATTAATATTAATCTGCTTTCATCATCAGTTTTACTACAGTGCACTTTTGGTGCCGTACATTTCAGCCTTGTGAATTCGTACATCGTTTAAAATACGTCGTTTTTTTTAGGCGAGCGGAATGACCAGCAACTAGGAAGCATAACGGTGGAAGAGGAGCCCGTGCCTTCCACATCATCGGGGTTTACTGACAACATGCGTGTTAGTCAAGAAATTGAATTTTCGAGTGATGACTCAGTCCAAGATCCACATTATGTGTTATCAACAGACGCAGCAGTCTCTTCAAGTTCAAGTAATGGATCCACTCATCAAGATACACCCCTAAGCCCTAGTTCAACGTCTACTATCAGAGCAACTAAAAAAAAAAGCATTCAAGTCAGAAAACTCGAAAAAAAAGTGAAACGCAACACAGGTCAGTCTTATCAAACATTAAAAGGAAAAGTAATTGGTAGTAGAAAAATGACAGAACTTACAACATGTCGTATGAAATGCAAAGAACGCATATTATTTTGCGATAGACAGGCTATTTTTAAAGAATATTGGCAAATGGGGACATACGTCAAAAGATCTACTTACATGGCTTCATTAATGGAGATTCAAGACAAAGCTACTCAAAGGCAGCGGACACTTGATCCTGACCGGCAAAAATTTAGGACAAAGACATACAAATATTTTTTATTAATTAACGGAAAGCGTGAACCCATCTGCAGGGGATGTTTACTAAAAACGTTAGGCGAAAGTGATAACTTCATTAAAACAGTTGGCTTGAAAAAACGATCATCAGTAGGTGGTACTCAAGTGGACGATAGCCGTGGGAGAAGTATACCCAAGCACAAAATCTCCGACGAAAAAAGGAAAGAAATAAAAGAACACATTTTACACTGTGCAAGTGTACACTTTTGATTTGCAGCAATGCTTACCCACTCCAGCACTAAGCTCTTCTGTAGCATTTTACAAACGTCAGTTGTGGACGTTTAATTTGACTGTTCATGACAACAAAACTGGAAAAGCTGTGTGCTACATATGGCATGAAACAATAGCTGCAAGAGGAGCTAATCAAATAGCCTCTTGTCTTTTCAAACACCTCCAAACATACCTACCTGAGAACACAAAACATGTAATATTTTATTCCGATACATGTGGAGGCCAGAACAGAAATTCTCATGTAAGTTCAATGTTTACTTGGGCTTTGCAAAAAATTAGATTTGGAATTTATTGAGCACAAGTTTATGATTCCCGGCCATAGCCATATGGAAGTAGATACTGATCACGGGATTATAGAAAAGAAAAAGAAAAAAACAGAATTGCAAATCTATCACCCGCACGATTGGATACAACTGATAAAATCAAGCAGTAAAAAATTTCAAGTGGTTGAAATGCGCAATACTGACTTTTTGGACTTCTCTTCGCTTTTACAGGGTCCGTTAGTATTAAGAACTAAAGATGTGGGTGGACGACAGTTTAAATGGCTCGATAAAAGATGGTTGCGCTATGATTCTGACTTTGGCGTAATTTCTTACAAGGATAATCTAGAAGATGAATCTCCATTTTTCAAATTAAACTTGAAACGAAGAGGTTCTACCGCACCTGACAATATCCCAGTCATATCGTTACAGCTTTTGCCTATATCTAAAGAGAAAAAAGAATATTTGATTTCTTTACTAAATTTAATACCTGACGTTTTCCATAAATTTTATATTGATTTACCTACGGCAAACGATTTACGAAACACTGACCCTGATATTATAGATAGTGAGGATGATGATTAAATTATGTATCGTAACATAACAATATAACATAAGAAATTATTTCTGATTATCTTATAACTTAAGTCATAAGTAAGATTTAAATTTAAGGATAAAGTAAGTGTTCTTATTGACATAAGTCACATAAAAAGCCTTCTGCTATTATGATTTAAGATGACATATAAATGCATGTTAGCAATAATTTAATACATCCCAATAAATCAAACAAAATAAAAAAAGAATAAAGAGTTTTTTTTTATTTAGTTTTTTTTTAGTTTCTGGAAACTATGACATTTTGACTTATGTACTTTAGTCTGCCAGCCCTAGAATTTGCACTGGATATTTTTTTACATATTTTATTTATGTGCTCTCTGTGACTTATGGTGTAATCTATAGTATACCCAAGGAACATATTTTCCGTTTTAAAGTCGCTATTATTTCCCTTCTTAGCTTGATACTTCATTATGACGCTTTTATCTGCATTTAAAATTATGCCGTTAGTTTCGAACCACTCACGAAGCGCAGACATTGCTGTTGATATTTTTATATCAAGTTGATCTTTATTTTTGTCAGTTATTCCAACATGCGTATCATCGGCAAAAAGATTTACAGTTGCCCATTCGGGTAGACAGGACGCGAGATCATTTATATAAATGAGAAACAAGAGAGGCCCCAGTACTGAACCTTGAGGAACTCCTATATCAACTGTACCTACTGACGAGTTTTTTTCATTCACACTAACAGTCTGCGTTCTGCTATTAAGGTAAGATTTGATCATTTCCAATTCTTTTCCATCAAAACCATAATGCTTTAATTTTAATACCAATATGTCGTGACGTAAACAATCAAAAGCTTTGGATAGGTCGCAAAAAATACTAGCGCATTTCTGCGACCCATCCAACCCCTCTAATATAAAATATACTACTTCCCTAATTGCCATTTCTGTGGACCTATTTCTACGGAAACCGAATTGTGTTGGAGTAAATAATTTATTATTTTCAAAATATTCTATAATCTTCTTTTTTAGAATAGCTTCAAGTATTTTAGATATAACAGGCAGTATACATATGGGCCTGTAATTACTCAAATCTGATTTTTCTCCTTTTTTATACAATGGAATGACACGCCCAGCCTTTAAAGAGTCCGGAAAAGTACCTTCTTCTATACAAGAGTTAATGACTATACAAAGTAAATTCAATAGATAGTCGTTTTCGATAATGAGATCTCGCATTGTTTTGGAACTCATGCCGTATATATCAAATGATTTCTTTCCCTTCATTTCTTTCACTGTGCGTCTTAAATCTGTTATACTAACTAAATCCAATTTAAATTTGATTTTTGGTTTATCAATTTTTTGCAAATATTCATTACATTTTTCTTTCAATGTTTGTATGTCTTGTTAGATTATGTGCTATGTTCAAAAAAAAGTTATTGAATAAATCAGCTATAATTGCTTCGTCTCGTATAGTGCTACCATTATTCTTAATACAGTCGATGTTATCTTTTTTCCTATTCCTTTTCGTTAATTGTTCATTGATTATTTTCCATGATTCTCGTATTTTATTTTTTGAAACTTTGATTCTGTATGCATAATGTAATTTCCTAGTCGCTCTTAAAACTTTCCGAAATATTTTTTTATATTTTCTTATTTTTGCTTTTCTCTCTTCACAATTCATCAAATCTTGAGTCATTTGCATTTTCTCTAAATTGTTTTTAGATATCGTTATGCCAGTAGTGGTAAATTTTTGGAGATTCTTTTTGGGTTTAATCTTTTTTTTAGGGAATGCTATATTATAATAATGAATTATAGCTTCCTGCAACACATTCATTTTTTCATTGGCACATTTGGCACTAATAATATCATTATATAATGTTTTATAATCAGTAAACAGAAGGTAATGGAAATAGTCACAATTGCCTACAGAAAAGGTTCTTGTAAAAATGGCCTGATCTTTAATTTTCTTATTATTTGACTCACTAGTTACTACGTTAAGCAAGATGACATTGTGATCTGACAATTTTTCATTCAATACATTACCCTTACAGGTATCAAAATTTACAATAAAGTTATCAATACACGTTGAGCTAGCTCCTTGCGTTCTGGTAGGTTTGTCAAGAGTACATTTAAAATTAAAATCACTAAGAATTTTAAGGAATTTACGTACTTTGGGTTTCGGTTGCAAAATATTAAGGTTGAAATCACCAGCTATTATTATGCGCTTATTTTCACGAGTCAGTTTTGACAACAACTTAGTTAAGATATCAAAAAACAATTCTATATCATAATCTGGTCTATAAATACTAACTATTACAGTTTTTGAAGTACGTAATTCTATTGCCGCAATCTCAAAATTCATCTCAAAAGACATTTTGTTAAGATCTTTTCTAACTTTGTAATCTATGCCGTTTTTAACAAATATAGCAGTTCCTCCATGTTCAAAGAATTTTCTGTGAAAATAAGTTGCAAGTTCATAGTTTTCAATTTTCATACCAATTACGTGGTGATCTTTTGCCCATGTTTCGTTTAGACATAATACATCACAATTTAGAGAGCTGACCAAATTTTCTATTTCCTGATACTTATTATGAATACTCTGTATATTCGCTGCTATTATCATCTGCGTATTAGCATTGTCTACTGATCCTGAAAATTTAAACTCATAGCAGTTGTAAACTTCTCACGATCCACAAAAATTAGTGAAGATGACCCGTGGAATTTGTTCTTCAAGACGGCTACAATTTGGTGCACAATATGATTCTTCGCATGTGAATATGCCTGGTATCCAACCTCATTGTAGTTTAGGTCAACATATTTCACATTGGCATTCATATTAGACAATAAAGCTATTTTGCTATTCAAATTGAATATTTTATTATCGTCATAACCATCATATCGCAGTCCTGTGATCATAATATTGAGTTGCTTTTCATTATTTTCAATAATAGTCTGTAGCTTCTTAATATAACTATTGCGAAATGAGTATTTGGGATCATATTTACTTATGATGATTACAATGGTATCACCTTTTGACAGATTTTTTGTTTTATATTCAAAATTTTCCAAGATTTTTTCCATAGTAGCACCTGGCTTACAGTAGTTCATCAAAGTATTCGGTGAATCAATTAGTTTGGTTATTTTTGCTATAAGTCCACGTCCAATTTCATCAGAAAATACTACAGTTTTACGTTTTGGTTCCTGATGTTGTGTTTCTAGTGATCGTAGCTCGTTGCCGTCTGTATTATCTGTACTGTTGTTAAATTTGTGTTCTGTTATATCAGCTATTTTTGTAACTTTGTGCAATTCCTGTCGTTTTTGTTCTGTTTCTTTTTCAAAGTTAATTCGAGCATTGTTTTTCTTCATGTTTAGGTGTTTTTTCTGTAAAATTTTAATTTTTTTTTGACGTAACTTTAATTTTTCTTAACAATGATAGTAGTTTTTTAGATTTAAATACGGTTTTTTTAGGTTGGTTAAGAATCTTCGTTTTTTGTAGCTCTTGCGTAAGTTCTGAAGTTTTTTTCTTTTCTTCTTCTAGCCATCTTGTTAGCTCGCGCGTTTTTTCTTCTAGTTCTTTTATGTTTTGGCCAAAGTCGTGCTGTGTCAATGAAGAATTTATTTCGCTCCTGTCAAGCATGGCGAATCGAGATTTTTTTCGTTTTCGTCCTATAATTGGTGTAGAATGACTTTCGCAGTTCTCTAATTTTTTGTATAGTTCTATCACTCGGTTTTTCTTTTCAATTTCTTGTGCTAGTCTCGAATTTTCAATCAATAAATTATCAATTTCATTGTTTGCAGATAAAAGTAGTTTTTCTAAATTCGCAATTTTTTCTGCTGTGATAAAATCAGGTTCACTGTCATTTAATAAATTCTGGTGTGACATACTGATTCTGGCGATAGATTCGAGGGATGACTCGCTAAGATTTTCCATTCCACAAGAATTGGCTCTTTGCCGCCGTTGAAATCTGAATGTGACGTTTTCGCTATCCATTTTATTAACTACTGTGTCAAAAGTTCATAAAAAACTGTTCTGATGTTGTAACTTAGCTCAATAGAACATGTTCACCTTTTTTTAATGTTTTCATGGGACAAAAAGATATTTCAAGAGCAGAGGTCCGAACCCAGTATGTTCGATACAGTAGTCGCAGCCTTATACCACTCGACCACCGAGCCTGCACGATGAGTGGCGAATATAAGATACAGTATTGACTTGATTGATTCTATGTTCTAATAATATGTAGGATGTCAATATAGGTTGCACTTATTTTACAATTCGTACCACATCAAATTTAATTAGTTAATTAAATCCATAAGTTCCAAAATAAATGTTTCAAAACTTTTTAGTCTTCACACTTTCTAGAACGGACACACAGCTCCCTCTGTGTTCTAATAGAGGCACCACAACGATAGCCACGCCTCGCAAGTATGGATCAAGTTAACGTAGTGTCCTAGTTTGTCCACAGATGGCGCTGTATTTTCTCAAACAAAGTTTTATGGTAATTTTATGGCGAAATGTTTGCACCATACTTCACAAGTTCCACAACACAATGGTCAATAACACTATGTATCTTGCTGTATATTAGATTTATCACTTTTTAGCACTTTATGATTTGAGGAATTGTAGCTCACTCGCCAAGAAGTCCGTTGTGTGGCGATATTGTTTTCTTCCCAATTTTCTACACTGCACGCGACAAAATGCCAAGATAACGTTTGTGCTCAAAATTTGCAGCCGGAACTTCCGAAATATAGCTTAATATGGACTTAAAAATCGTGCAAGATATTAAAAACGTAAATAAATACGGAGGCTAATAGTATCACCGCGGGGTGCCTACCCGCAATGTCTATCCACACATTGAATGTGAAACATTTATACAAGCCTCCTTACCGTGAGTATCAAGCTCCGATTCATGGTCATAATGTGCAGAGGCATGTAGGCCACTTGGTTCAGGGTAACCTGCTTAAAGAATTGGTCCACCTCTGCAGTCAGCGGGTCGTAGATGGAACGCGAGAGACGCATGAGACGACTGATTAGCTCGCGGGTGCTGTCCATCTGTAGATTTATAATGAGAGGGCTTTACGAGGATTAAATCCCGGTTTGATTGACTTTATTTTTAGAAGCGAGGAAACGTAAACTCCTCATCGTCATTTTAGCCATAGACGCCCACCGCTACACATTATATGCCTCCCTTTAGAAGTACAATAAGACCAGTTCGCGGCAGTTTTTGTGGGACCAGAACTTTTGGACAAAAATGCCATGTCGACTGCCATTTAAATATATTCCACTGAGCTTTGAATTTAACTTTGATTCTAACAAACGCTACACTCACTTGATTGATGAAAATGATATTTTCTATTTTTATTTCTAAATTATACTTTTCCACTGTTGAGTAAAAGCCAACTACTTCAATAAGTAAACCACGAACTCTGCAATAGCATATTTCTTGCGAACCCCTCTCGGACTTTGCATCACACCAGGGTTTCTGCCTTCATTGGTTATGTGACAATCCCTGCAAATCGAGGTGTTCATCCGCGTCCCACTCCTGCCTATTCCCTTTTCCTTTCCTTTAGTTATAATTAATGAGGAAATGCTTACCTCGCTATGGGTCATGTTGCAAGGTTCGATAATCATCAGCAAATTGAGCCAGTGGCAGATGCACCAACCTATTTGTGCCACTTTAAAGGAAGTTAAAATGGTCGAACTCGGTAAGAATCGGACTTGAACTGTCAAAGAAAAAATGAAATAAACAGAACTACGTAACACAACATTATGATAATTCTTTTTTTGTTTGCTAGATCATACCTACTTTATAGGTAAATCATTTAAATTTTATCGATATCGGCGGGCGGACGGCTGTTGAAAAATTAACAATAATCTAGCAAATTGTATACATCAATTCTAGCGAACTGTTTGAATTGAATCATCCATCCCTCCATCAACCATATGGCGTCCACTGCTGGACATAAGCCCCCTGGTTCTCCAGTAAAACCAGAAGCTTGCAAAGCACCTCGTAGGTGGATGTCCTACGTTGTGCTTACTGATATGTGGTCTCCACTCGGAGAACTTTTCATCCCCATCGCCAATCAGTCCTCCGAACTATGTTGGATGCAACCTGTAGACGAGCTAATGTACAGCAGTGGCCATCCTACGATACCTGAAGATTATAGTACCTACTGACTGTTGTTTCTTTGGTTCACGATAAGCCGCACTTAATCAAACAACACCATCAATAATGCTACGAGAGAAGAAAAAAAATTACTCATTCATACCGATGATAATGTTATAAAACTTGAAAATAAGTTCGAGTAGAGTGAGAGCCAACATCAGGAGCAACATAGACCCGTGCTGATGGTTAACAGCATACACCATGTCGCAGGCGCGCGCGTACGCGGTTGATGCTCTCCGGATGGCCGTGTAGGGGCACTGTAACTTTGCTGCATCTGCACGAAGAAATAGCCATATTTTATGGTTTCTGTTGCTTAAGAGACAAAAAAGGTCCACTTTGTTGTCAGTCTAGTCGATAAGGTTACCTGCGTTACGTGGACTCCAGTGTGGTTACACTCAAATGCGCTCCGCGCAGGAGCCACGGACGTAGACTTTTGTATGAAACGACACGGGAGCCCACGTAGCGCAGTTTTTGCACTAAGTCTGTCATGTCAGCTTGGGGGCCGTACGTCTGTTCCTCCAGAAGCAGCAAGGGAGCCGTACGTCCGTTGCTTCCTGAAGTGTCGCGGCTGCGTGTATTGAACCTCAAAGGCCCCTTCCTCGAGTTAGTTTTCATAATTAGGTAGTAAAAAACCGTTGGGCACCAGTTATGTTCACTTACCCATAACTGTGATTCTGGAATTCAATAAGCTGGTGGAGTTTTTGACTCGCTTAAATGAATATTTTGCCTTATACGTGCTTCTTTCCTCGAACACTTCATTGTTCTCAATTTCTGCAATATATATGAAGTAATTCAAAATTACAATAAAGAATAAGTTTTTGCATAAGTAGGATGTAGGACCGACAAGGTGGATTAGCTACGAACATGAACACTCTGACAACCTAACATGAGGTCAAACTGCTAATTTATTGTGAAAACCTGTGCTCAACAGTATCGTCTTATGGCTGAAATGATGATAAAATTAGCAGTTCTCCAAACAGTAGATCTCGCGCTACATGTGTTTATCTGAATCTTCATATGCCGATATCTCGACTCACAAAAATCCATTGATACATAGAACCTGTGTACCAAGTTTTGTCGATATTCGTTGAAAAAATGACGATGTAGAGAATAACCAACATCCGGACAGACAAAAGCAAAATCATTGAGTTGAAGCAGAGACTTTCGCTTCTCTTTGGTTCGTTTCTTTTTGTTGTCAAACATATGATAATCAAGGTACCTAACCATTACGTAACCAGTAAGTAACTATACATCCTGCCCTACACTGGCCCTAATGGCGGAGCATTGGAATATGGCATCTGTATCCCCCCCTCCCCCTCTTCCTGTAAAAAAGGCCTACAGAAAGGAGAACTCTGGGATGCGGATCATCCGCATGGACATGAAATGGTAGAACAACAACGTTGTGTGGCCACGTTGTCGTAAAAGGTGGTCATGGCATCGTAGGCTCAATTTTTCAGTACAGATCTGAGAGCTCCGGTGCTTTGCCTGGAGATCATGAAGCCAAGAGTGCACAAAAGCCGGCCACGGAGGAGGTTTTAATGAGTACGATTCCGTATAAACCCGGATATATCTCGAAGCAGCCGGATGTCTCGTGTAGATTTCCTCCACGTAAAAGAAGTTACCTCTTAGCAAGCTCTCGATGCAGTTATTAACAGCGAGGAAGCAAGTCTTCACATGCAGTGCGATTAGCAAGAACTGTGCATTGCCCACCGATACGATAACGTTTAAAATGCACTCCAAGAACGGCATTGCATCAAGCCAAGCAGCAGCTGCAAAAAATAGTCAAGTTTCAACCATTCGCAAGTTTTACAATCTATTTATGTACATTACCTTAAAAAACACAGTTTTTTGAAGCAATTCTAGAAAATTATGAATTTATGCTATTGTTGCATATTAATTAACCTTCAATCACCTTCAAAGAGACTGCATAGCTCCTTATTTATTTACTCATTGCATAGCGTCGCCGGCGTGCGTATTATTTCCAATAAATAAAGAGCTATGCAGTCTCTTTTTCGGTGATTTCGGATAATTTATCATCAATCTTCTCTTAACAGGTAAGCTCGATTGATTCTTAATTATTAAGGCATTATCGGATAATAGACGTTTGGTGTAGATACATAATTTAACGTTTCATTAAAAATGCCACCTATGAAGGAATAAGAGTGTACAGCTGACTGTTACTTTGGAATACACCTCGATATACGCGAATTTTACTTGACTATTTTACTAGAAAACACGTTTTTGTCACCGCCCGATTTGCCTCCGAACATCGAACTTGTGGCCCCCATATCGCCAGATGAAGTAACCTAAAATCCCCAACGCAAGGAAAATCGGAAAGCTGTCGGACCAGACCATATGGATATTTATACCAATTGAAGCTTGGAAATTGATGAGAACTCGGGGTGTTTACATACTCACTGACCTATTTTACCGCATCCTCATGAATCAAACTATACCCAACTCTTGAAGGCAAAGTATAAACACGCCTGTATGTTCAAGAATGCGAATGTTATCGTGGAATTAAGGTCATGTGCCACACAAAGAAACTCCTAGAACATATCATCGAAAACCGCCTCCGACAGGAGTGGGCCGACTCTGAATGTCAGTTTAGTTTACGCCCCGGTTACGGTACCCTTGACCCAACTTTTGCCCTGAGATTACTTCTCGAGACAATACAATATTTTTATTAATAACACCATTGTTACATGACAAATCAATTAGGTATACAATTATATTAATTATCAATTATACATTTCACCAATATTGTTATCCTACTTCGTACTAATATTATAAACGCAAAAGTTTGTGAGGATGGATGGATGGATGGATGGATGGATAGATAGATCGATGGATGGATGGATGGATGGATGGATGGATGGATGGATGTATGGATGTTTGTTACTCTTTCATGCAAAAACTACTGAACGGATTGAGATGAAACTTTGCAATAATATAGCTTATATATCAGAATAACACATAGGTTATAAATTATAATGATATATTGCGTATGCGGGCGAAGCCGCGGGTAAAAACTAGTTCTTCATAAAATAGTTTACGATTGGTACCTACCATTCAATACAAATAATAAATTAAGACAGATATTAAATTAAAGACACAATATCAATCAATTACAATTTCAGGCAATTTTAAAAAGTCATTGAAATCGTAGAATAGCTCGTTTTGTAGCCATTTTTTTAACTTGATTTTAAAAGACGCGGCAAAAGTTGCATCACGCACGTGTCCGGGTATTCGGTTGTACGTCGCAGGGCCCGATATATAGACCGACCCCTCCGACCTCGCGAGCTTATGAGAAGGCGTCACAAGTTGGATGCGTCTTTTGTTGCTCCTTAAGTCACTCGTCGAGTTAACTCCTCTCTTTTTAAAGGAGGACAAGTGAGTGTGAGTAAATAAGGCCAGTTGATAGATCATCTCACATGGTAGTGGAACTCCTTGAAGAATTCAATGCAAAAAACGTCATCAGATGCTCTAAAAAAAGCTCGCACAGCTCGCTTCTGCATTAAAAACGCTCTATTTACGTCCGCGGCACGGCCCCACAGCTCCAGTCCGTACGTTAGATTGCTGTGGACAGTAGCGAAGTAGCACGAGCGCACTACGTCGCGAGTGGCGGTGCTCGCAAACCGCCGAAGTGCGAAGCACGAGCGGGTGAGCTTATTGCAGACCCGCTCAATGTGCGACTCCCACGTGAGTGCGCCATCGATGCTAAATCCTAGCAATTTCATACTGTTGACTTGCTGAAGCGCAGCATCGCCCAAGATCACAGAATACTCACAGGCCACCCTTCCATTGAGATTAAACGTCATAAAACAAGTTTTATCCCTATTCAGCGCCAACCCGTTGGACCCAAACATTTAATTGTCGAACCACAGAGTTCATCCGACATACAGAGAAAAGAAAAAACCATTGCACATGGCCTTTCTCGACCTGCAAGAGGCTTTTGACTGTGTGCCAAGACATAATTTTAATCTGGTGGGCGCTCAGATCTTAAAATGTACTACTGGAGATATATATTGACCTCATAAGAGACATGTATTGCAATTCCGAATCCATAGTGAGAACCGCGGTTGGTAACACAGGACCTTTCACAGTAACCTCCGGGGTACACCAGGGCTCGGTTGTTATTCCCTCTCTATTCAGTATTTTACTCGATGTCGTATCGGCAAATATCCAAATGCCGATGCCATGGCTGATGATGTACGCTGACAATATCGTGCTGGTGGACGAACGAGCTTAGAGCATAAAGTAAACCAGTGGAAAACCTCGCTAGATAATGGTGGGCTTAAACTTAATATGTTGAAGACGGAGTACTTTGCATGTAATGACACCGCGGGAATCCCCTTAAAAATAGGGAACGAACTGGCTGTAAAAGCAGACAAGTTTAAGTATCTGGGAAGTGAGTTGCTTTCGTCCGGAGAAATCGATAGCGACATCAATGCTCGAATTAACGCTGCTTGGGCCAAATGGCGAGAGGTTACGGGAGTTATCTGTGATCTGTGACACAAATATACCATTTAAGCTTAAAGGTCTCGTCTACAAAAGTGTTATAAGACTGGTGCTCATTTATGGTAGCCAAACATGGCCCACGCTTCAAAGACATATCCAACAGCTTCGCGTCACCGAAACGAATAAGGATCGCATCCGCAACATGCACGTACGCGGCAGCCTCGGAGTTCGGGACGTTGCGGATAAGCTTCAGGAAAGTCGTTTGAAGTGGATGGGCCATGTACTTTGCAAACCGGTGGAGTACGTGGGCCGACAAATTATGGATCTCGTGCTTCTTGGGTCGAGACTCCGTGGCCGACCTAAGCGGCGAAGGCTGGATGTCGTTAAAGATAACATTTTACTTAACGCGGTTTTATGCGCAACCTCCCTCGCATAAAACGGCGTATTACTGTAGCAAAATTACGTCTTTCCTTTTGGCCTGAACAGAATCGTATATTATGTTTTTTGATGAAAAATATTGTTATTACAGTAAAAGAAAGGTTGATGTTTTTGTATAACAAGGTATATAATTTTTAAACGACTAATACATATTTTTATATTTAACCACACATAACATATTTATAGTGGTCTTATTTTGATGATTCTTTTTTGGTTTGATAGACCATACCCTAAAGTTAATTTAAATTTAATCGAAATCGGCTAAGCCATTTTTTGATAAATTAACAACAATGTGAAAATTACTACATTGCTCCGTGAGAACTGCCTCAGTGGCTCAGTGGTTAGTGACTCTAACTTCTGGATCAAAGAAGCGTGGGTTCGATCCCCACGCAGGGCAAATATTTATGTGATGAAAATAAGTGTTTGCTCTGTGTCTGGGTGTTATTTAGTTACTATCTATATAAGTATGTATTTAAAAATAAGTATATGTAGTATATCAGTCTCTGACAGCCATATCACAAGTTTTGCTTAGTTTGGGGTGTAGAGGCCGTGTGTAAGATGTCCCAAAAATATTTATTTATTTATACACGAATTCTAAACGCAGTTGAAGTAGATTATGCCATTGTAGACTTACTTTCATGTAATTTTTTTCTTCGTACCAATGAAAGTAGCGCAAAGTCAATTAAGTTAACAGTTACGCTGATTACCACCCAAAATATGAAGAATGCGTTTTGTTTCCGTGTCCATAGCGCTGGCCACTTCTGCAAACTGAGCTCTGATCGTGTCTGGCAAAGAAAAAGCTATTAGGGCGTAGGACGTTGATAGTCTGTGAGATTAAATCACATTGCGCTTTACACCACGTGCGGCTTGAAAGCGCCTCCGAGGTGAACTTCAAGTCTTCAGATGCCTATATCAGATGATAATAGGATTTAAGTTAACGATGCGAAAAATGTATGTCGAATTTATTATATCAGGGTTAAGGTTAGGGAGAAACATTTATGACCTTTTTGATTTGATTCAAGCAAGTGATGTAGCAGCGCATCCGGCGCGGTGCTCCGAACACTACGATGTTACACAACACCGTCGACATTAAGATAGTAACTGTCACCACACTGTGTCCTCCAGTCCGGTCATGCTGTAATGCGCAGGTGATGATCCACACGCTACACAGACCTGGAAACAGCAGATCGGTAAATACTGCGGGCATCACACCAAGCCACTGGAGCAGTTGCGCCGGTAGCCCAGAGTGTCGCTCACTTTGAAAAGTTGTGCTAATTCGAGTAGTAGCTGGAGGAGAAAATGTTCAAAACAGTCCACCTATCACCCCCACAGTGAATTACAATAACTCTGCTGCTGAAACATTAGTACAACATTCAAGCAACGTAAGTGGTCGTAAACACCACTCGTGTACATACCTACACGCATCTTTTGGAGGGCTCTGGGATAGAACGACACATTTTTAATTTTTAATAATTATGCCATAGCATTATAAAATGTATAGAAAGCCGATTGGGTCAAAAAATTAGTACGCAGCGTAGTAGATATGTCCACCACGAGGTGAACAGGTGACTTTATCAAGACTGCGCAGGATTGCGCTGGATGCGAGCCGATTCAAATAAAGGGTATTATGGAAATTCATAGGGAAGGCCAATTTCTATCGCTGGACATCCTATGGATAATGGAGAACTTCTGAAGATCTATAAACGTCTAATTTAGCTGAAATATTTAAAAAGGGATCAGAGACTTGCTAGTGATACTTTCGGCCCTTGAGTCCTTGCTGTTTCTTTTGAGTTGTTATAATAATATGCGCCCATATAATCTTAGACTTCTACTGAACTGAACCTATAATCCTAGCAATAGCATACCTCTTATATACTTACTGCACAAAGTCATTAAAATATATCCGATTACGGAACAACTCCTGGAAAGCCTGACTCGCCAGCCTTGACCTTGTTTCATAAACTTGAGGGGTGCTCCACCAAAACATTTGGATACTCGAAGAACTGCTGCTAGGGTTCCTGACACGAAACATGTAGTTTGACCCTCCATCGCTGATGCCCACACTCTAGACGCCATCGCACTAAAAGCACGCATCAAAGCGAGCTTTTAAATAAATGAATTGTCCACCTCCATATATATTAAAACAAACAACGATTTTAGAAATATGACTAAGTAAGCCATTATTGACTTTTATTAATGTTAAAGACTTTTAATGATCATACCTATATTTAGATACCTACGAGCAGGCAGGCCGTTGAGCCGACATAGCCCAGCGGATTGGCAGGTTGAAGTGGCAATGGGCAGGTCACATAGCGCGGAGGACTGATGACCGATGGGGTCGAAAAGTTCTCGAGTGGAGACCACGTACCGACAAGCGCAGTGTATGATGTCTACCCACATGGTGGACGGATGACCTTATTATGACCGCAGGATCGCGTTGGATGAAACCCGCTACCAACCGGTCTTATTAGAAATCATTAGGGGAGGCCTATGTCCAGCAGTGGACGTCCTATGGCTGAAATGATGAGCAGGCAGGTACTTGTTGGCAAGCACGGATCCAGGGGTGAGGGGGTCATGAAGGTCATCAGGGACAAGGCTTGCTTCGCTCACGCTAGATATTATTTTTCCTTTACTCGAATCGATGTCACTTTCAAATCTAACTTTCACTGAATTAACGTCGAAAAAATTCTGCTCTTGTGCTCAAAAGGCGACGATCCAACGAGGGGGTTATGGTTATGTAGGTATCTAATATTTACTACCTGACTTAATGACTATAAAATGACTATGTCGGTCTTTGGTCAGATGTTGGTTTTTGCTTCTTTAGATCAACGTCCTACATTTTGATTTTTCAAATGCAAGGCAATTTTCAAAAGCAAAGCGCGAAAATGAATAAATTTTAATACCATTACCCTTTCTATCTTATAAGCTCGCTTCTGCCCTTTCTCGGTATAGTGACTACATATTTACTCATAGGTAGGTAGGTACCTATTAGTAGGATTTAAGCTAAGCCCTAAGAAAATTTTAACTTCCGAGGTCAAGTAAAGATACCTATAAGAATATGAGAAGATAAGCAATTAAGCATACGAAGAATTTGCTATAAGGGGTAAATCATACAGGAATTTGTTTCACACATTTATTTCAAAATTAAAACTATTTCACATCGATTATATGAAAAACATGATATTATCATATACTTGTATTAATAACACCATTTTTAGATAGATGAGTACTTTATATTATACGAGTATCATTATAAATTATTGTGCTCAAAATTGAGAAAGATTTATACAATTTTAAATATTCTTTATTCTGCATACAAATAACAATTTTATGCACAATTACTAGTGTACGTTAAAATCCTAGTAGTACATATATTAACTAATTTATATTCTGTTTTGGGAGCAATACGCTCATGAAAAACTTTAAAAAATATATTTTATTAAAAGTGACAGATATGATATTAAGAAAAATAATTGACCTATTCTACTATATAAACTTTAGGTTGAGTATTATATTTTTTAAAAATGTAGCTAATTTTATGGTATGATAAAGAGGTAGGCCATTAAGAGGTAGGTAAGTAGTTAAAGCGGGTAGCGTAGTCGAAGCCGCACGCCAGCCGGCCGTGATCACAGCAAACATCAAGAGCCCGAACTCGCAACACTCGTAAGCGCGCAAACAGTAAATCAAACAGTGCACACATCTAGAAAAGTCGTTATATTGGCTTAGTGATATTTTTCATGGGTGTAGGTAGATATTTTCTCAAAGACTTTCAGCTGCCCGATTTTGCCTACCCTCGAAAAATACAAAGTACTATCAATTTTCATAGGGTGAACAAAGAAGTTATCTACTAAAGCGGCTACCGCTCGTGCCATCCACAGAACAGCAGATTGATTTCTTTCTCTCTTCTGTGGTGCCATCTACCTCCACCTAGCTACAATAGGTATGATGACTGGGTAAAAAAAATATTATTATAATTATTTTATGAGTCCGTGAGTTAGATTATCAAAATATATTGGACACGTATTTTTCTGATGTTAATCAAACAACAAATGACAAAGATATACTTTGTCAAAGTTTGGGAGTGGGGGTCGTGAGCGTGACGTCACCTCTCTTATAGAAGTCTATACATTTGTATGGCATTTGTGACGTCACGTGGAACTTTAACGGACTATATCTTCATATTTTTTTGTTTAATTGACAAAAGAAAAAATACGTGTCTAATATCGTTTGATAGTCTATCTGACGGACTAATTATATATTTAGTCATTATGCCTATTATGGTTAAAGTTAAAAGCAGCAACCGCTAATGTTAGACCTAACGCTTATATAGAGCTTTCAGTAGAAGGGTGAGACTCTGCTCGTTTCACGTCAACCAGAATGACAACATACGTAACGATGTTGCTGACGATCTGTAAGAAAAAAAAGTCAACAGTTGATTTATATGTTTCATTCTTATACAGCTTCAAGAGATCACAGTTAATAATACAATAAGTCTTTAATGGATTGACAATGGAATTGAGATTACAACTTCCATAACTAAACAAAGGCAAAAGGCAACTTTTTCACCACTTAACCGTAAGCACCGAGGCATGGTGACTGTTACAAGCACTAGACCACCTGCACAATCAGGGGATCGTAAATCTAGCGAGAAAGATGTATGAGTCGACTCATGAGCACCATCCACGGCACCCCGATACAAGAATCCTAGTGGGAGGCAATGAGTGACAAACGTTTATAAAAGCTTTCCCATTTCTTACCTTGAGTATCAAGCTCCGAGTCATAGTGATGACGTTCTGAGGCCTATAGCCATCTGATCGAGGGTGGACGCGATAAATACATGTCGGCTCATCAGCGTCATCCATATTGCCCCCGATACAAGTAACCTTACAAGCTTCCCCGTACCTTACCGTGAGTATCAAGCTTCGAGTCATGGTGGTGACGTGCAGGGGTATGTAGGCCACCTGGTTTAGGGTGACCTGCCGATAGAACTGGTCCACCTTTGCAGTCAGGGGGCCACAGATGGAGCGCGAGAGACGCATGAGTCGACACATCAGCTCGCGGGTGCTGTCCATCTGTAAATTAATGTATAAGCGAGAGAGTTATATTTAATGTATCGGGTTGGGTTCAAACCCCTTTTTGTTTAACAACTAGTAGAATTGAACAAGTAAGAAGCGAGTAAACACGTCATTATCATCATCATTTCAGGAATGGACGCCACCGCTAGACATATAACCTCACTTTAAAAGCCCTATAAAACCAGCTGAAGGCAGTAAATCACGATCTTCCGCAATTTCTTTTGAACCCTCATCGAATGCTCATCTAGCCGGCGTTTTTAAGGCCTTCCCTGGCTGCGTCGTGCGTCAGGCAGTCACTGATTGATGATCTTGGCCATTCCATCGAAGTGTAAGTATCGCAACCAATTAGCTTAATAATTAGCTATTCAATCAACAGCCTAGCTGGCCTCTTTACTAAACAACGCCGTTTAACTGAATGATACTCAGCTGTAGCGTTTGTTACAACATTTCATTTCAATGAACTGCATGGCTGGCTAATGTTTAGGCAATTCGTACGATCACCTGACCATGTGATAATTAAAAAAGATGAAACATCTGACATGAGAAATTATTTATTTAATCGTTGTTTAAAATGTAATATAATACTGCTCTTCGGAAATCATGAGATCAGATGTCGTAACTTAAATACACATTTTTTTAAGAAATAATAACATTATTTGTGGATTCGCAAAGATATTTGTTTTTTTTAAACAAATATCTATTATTGCGACATTGATTCACAACAGGCTTACAATTACATTTATTTTAGAATCCCTGGCCAGCGAAAGTATCTACTTGTTTAGGACTAGCCACAGCCTCTTAGGCCATATTGACAGTTTGGAGAGTTTCGGCTAAGTGGCAGGTAGTAGGGGATGACGATGTGTCTGGTGTTCGGCACATCGTCATTCAGGAGGGAGCGCAAGCTCCGAGGTGGGGCCCGGTTTGGGCCAGCGCTGTCGGGTGCCGCGGAGGAGTGCGAAAGCGTGCCCGTAGCCCCGACATCAAGCGCAGTGGCGGAACACCCAGGGGTTTTGGTGGGAATGCCGCCCAGCAATGGGCGGAGACTCCCACATAACCACCCGCCTGTCCCGAGGTGCGGTGGTATCTTTAAAAGATTTCCCCTGCACAAAAAAAAAAAAGGTGGCAGGTAGTGCCTCCTATTAAGCTAGTTGGCTGCGACATATTCACGTCATATGTCTTGCCTATTCTCTAAAAAACTTAGTAGGTATTTACAAATTTTACAATTGACTTAAAATTAGGTGGTGCAAAGGCTGCCTTATTGACCAATTTCTCCAGGATACCTTTGAATGGACAGAATAATGACAGTAAATACATATCGGTGCTTACCTCGGTATGGGTCATGTTGCAAGGTTCGATAATCATCAGCAAATTGAGCCAGTGGTAGATGCACCAACCTATCTGTGCCACATTGAAGGAAGTAAAACTCTTCTTAGCCGTAAAAAACTCATCATGAACTGTCAAAGAAAAAGCAATAAGTTATCTGTAACCTGCTAACCTGCCCTAACGCTAACCTGTATTAGAAATACTTTATATTTAGTTGTTCTCATGATTGATTGTTGCTCTTTTAAGTCTGATCTACTGACTACTATATTATTAGGTATAGGTACACCTTAAATCTTCCAGTTTTGAATCCGAACTCGCAGCCCCTAGCAGAATGGCAGTGGCAAGTGTAGGAAAACTAACCCTTACCTACGTCAAAGATGAGAAATCGCTAAACGAGGTTTCAATTGAAATGAAACCTCGTTTAGCGTTAAATTGATTCGTTTTACGAATCTGAGTCTTTCAGTTCGTAATTCAATTTTATTTTTCACTGACACAGTCAGTCTAGAGCCATTTTGAGTCCATGATGGATGGTTTCGTGTTTTGTTGGATTTAATATTTTTCTTCTTCTGGGGAAGTGCCTACGCCGGCCCCTCTTTAAAGTCGGCATGGTCCAAATACGCAGCTTACACAATGCTTGAATTTTCTTCTAAATTACAATATTTCCAGATGGTTTGACGCACCCTCATCGCGGCCCGAACTACTACTACTGCTCGCGAGAACGCCTGCGAGCCGGCAATTTGTTGAACTACGGCGCGGGGGCCTTCGCCCGCCTCTGGTGAAGCCTCCGCCTTACAATGAAGCAGTGGTGCTTGCAATGAAGCAAAGCTCTCGAGCTTTGGCCGCCGTGACAAGCTCTCCCCCCTGCTGTATACTCCGTGATTTACTTACTACTACTTCAACGCGAAACTCAGTGCTATCCTGAACTTTAAGCCTAACCTAAGCATACCTATCTAGAGTTAGTCCAGCGTCCCTATATCTTTATCTGTGTGCCTTTTTATAACGTCCCTCTGTTTTTATAAACTCTCTGTATTAAACTCTATATCAACTGTATGAAGTGCTTGTTTCCTTGATAGCGGCTAGTCTGGGCAGGTCTAGGACAAGCGTTTCATTACAAAAGGCACTGGGAAAAGGCCTTATAAATAATCATATACTTACACCTATTTATTTTTAGACCATTGATTGACACGAAGAAAAAGAAGAACCCTAGCTGCCCATAGCTTTAACACATAGGAACCTAAACGCAAACCTGGTCACGCTGCGAACAACGATGTTCCGAAATAAACCAATGTTGCCGTTAAAGCACTGGAATGGATACTACGCACCGGCGGTGTAGGGTGGCCACTGATGAGGTAGGCAGACAACAGGATAAACGCGCTGGATGCATTCGATTGTAATCTGTAGGGGATATCAATATACAAGTCCTAGGACACCAGAAGATTGATCGTCCTGACTGTCGTTTCTTTGATTCAGATTAGCAAAGAAATGGCTCACTTATAGTGATGATGATGATGTTATATAACTTGAAGATGAGCTGAAGCAGAGAGAGAGCCAACATCAGGAGCAACATAGATCCGTGCTGATTGTTTACAGCGTACACCATGTCGCAGGCGCGCGCGTACGCTGTTGATGCTCTCGGGATGGCCGTATAAGCGCACTGTAACTTTGCTGGATCTGCGTGAAAAGAAAGCCATATTTTAAAGGTTTCTCAAGCTTAAAAGGCAAAAACAAAACGGCCACTTTGTTTTCAGTCAAGTCTATAAGGTTTGTACATGATGTTACCGCACGGGAGCCTACTTAGTTTTTGCTCTAAGACTGTCATTAGAAGTAGAATGGGGCCCGTACGTCCGCTACTCTCTGAAGTGCCGACACCGGAGAATTCAAGTAAAACTTCAAAAGATATCTCCCTGAAAAGGCCATGTTTTTGCACTAGGTACAGGCTAGAAGAACTGACTTGAGACTGTATTAAAATAGTAAAAACGGTTAGAGGTTAGTATGTTCACTCACCTACAAGTATGTTACTGGATTTCAAAAAGCTGGTGGAGTTATTGACGCGCCTAAATGTTTTTTCTGTCTTATTTGAGCTTCTTTCTTCAAATACTTCATTGTTCTCTATGTCTGCAATATATGTTGTAGTAAAACATTTCAATAACAAACCTTCAAGTAGGTATAGAATAAGTTATTGCATCGGCAAGTAAGACATCCAGAAAGTGGACCTATTTCGAACATGAACATCCTGGCAACCCACTTCCAAAAGATCTTATTGGTAATTTATTGTGAAGTTATGTGTTCATAAGTGTCGTCCTATAGCAGATATAATGATGAAATTAATTTTATTGAATACACTAATAAAACCAAGGTAAGAAATATTCACTCCGACCTTGAAAAGACAAAGATACTCGTATATCTTTAAAACTTATTCCGATCAAAAACATTTGTGTATTTCTGTAATCGGGTAAAAAAGAACTACTTATTACCACTGCCCCTGATGGCGGGGCATGAATACGGCATCGGTACATAGGTATAGATATCGGTGCCGGTTCAGGCAGGCAGGCAGGCAGGTTTGCTACAGGCAGGGTATAGACCCTGGCTGCCTACGAGAACCAACGAAAAGGTGACCACTGGGCGGCGGACGATTGGAGATGGGGCTCGAATAATCCACTCAAACGAGCATCGGGAGAACAACAATGTTGTGTGGCCACAAGATCTTCAAGCCATAGCAGGCTCGATCAGTACACTGCTAAGAACTCCGGTGCGATCCTGAAGTCAAGAGCGCACTCAGGTAGATCGTCGAGTGGGTTTTCCTACACAAACCAGCTACACCTCAAAGCAGCCGCAGCCGGATGACTTGCGAAGATTTCCTTTTCGTAAAAAGGTACTTGCCTCTTATCAAGCTCTTGATAGAGTCATTAACAGCTAAGAAGCAGGTCTTAACGTGCAATGCGATCAGCAAGAACTGTGCCCTGCCCACCGATACAATAACGTCTAAAATGCCCTCCAAAAATGGTGATACAGCCAGCCACACTGCAAATTACAAAATAAGTATTAACAATATGCTACGAGTATAACAAATTGATGAAAATTGTAGCGCAAAAATCGAATAATAAAATCGCAAGATGTGAAAATTATGAAATTACTAGCTTAAAACCCGCGGCTTCGCCCGCGTTGTCTTAGTACATAGGTACTTGCTTAAAAAGAAAATAGCCCGCGGTTTGACCTACGTTGTCCTAATACTTGCTTAAAATTATAATAGCCTGCCATATGGCCTGCGTTGTTGTCGTATTAATTGCAAGGATAATGATCACGGTTTGGCCTGAATTATAGTATTTGCCTAAAATTATAATAGGTCGCGGTTCGGCCCGCGTTGTGTTAATAATTAGGTACTTAAAATGATAATAACCCACAGTTTGGCCCACGTTGTTTTAGTATTTGCTTGATTAAAATAACAGCCCGCGGTTCAACCCGCGTTATCTTGGCATTTGCTCATAATAGTATCAAATAATTCGCAGTCTGGCCCGCGTTGTCTTAATAAATCCTTAAAAAATTATAAAAGAATGCCGTTAGCCTGCTGTATTACTCGCAATGATAATAGCCCACGGTCTGGCCCGCGCTGTTTTTGTAATGGCTTAAATTGATAATAACCCACAGTTTGGCCCGCGTTTTCTTGGCACTTACTTAAAATAAAAATAACTCCTGGTAAGGCCTACATAAGACCCAATTATGAAAACGGCATCGTAATTGTAAAGCTAATTCGCTTATTATTTCAGTTTCTTTTTCACTATAGGCATTCGATAGAGAACACTTTTTACGCTGCTTTAAATTTACGATGGCGCCTTCATAATTCAGCCTATTGTCGAATTAATTGCAAGTATAATGCCTACGGTTTATCATGAATTGTCTCAGTAGGCTCAATTATGAAAGCGCCATCGTAAATTTAATAGCAACGTAAAAAGTGTTCTCTCTATCGAATGCCTAAAGTGAAAAAGAAACAGAAATATGCTAATTAGCTATTATAATTACGATGGCGCCTTCATAATGGGGCGTAGTGTTTGCCTAAAATTTCGCCCGCGTTTTCTTAGTACATGGGTCAAGTACCCATGTACTAAGAAAACGCGGAAAATGAAAATAGCCTGCGGTTTGACCTACCTCGTATTTGTACTTGCTTATAATAATATCTAATAGTCCGCGCTTTGTCTTAATACTTGCTTAAAATTATAATAGCCTGCCGTTTGGCCTGCGTTGTCGTATTACTTGCAACGATAATGCTTATGAATTGGCCTGAGTATTTTTAGTACTTGCTAAAGATGGTAATTTATAACACGTTGTTTGGCCCGCGCTGTCTTAATACTTACTTAAAATTATAAAAGCGTACCATTTGGCCTGCATTGTTGTATTAATTGCAATGATAATAGCCCATGGTCTGACCCGTGTTGTCTTAGTACTTGCTCAAAATGATAATAGCCCGCGGTTTGGCCCGCGTTGTATTAATACTTAGGTACTTAAACTGAATTAACCCACAGTTTGGCCCGAGCTGTTTTAGTTCTTACTTGCTTAAAATAATAACCCACGGTCTGGCCCGCGTTGTTTTCGTAATTGCTTAAAATGATTATAACCCACAATTTGACCTTCGATGTCTTGGTACTTACTTAAAATGATAATAGCTCGTGGTTAAGTCAGCATTAGGCCCAATTATGAAGGCGCCATCGTAATAATTATAGCTAATTAGCATAATTATTTCTGTTTCTTTTTCACTTTAGGCATTCGATAGAGAGAATACTTTTTACGTTGCTATTAAATTTACAATGGCGCCTTCATAATTAAGCCTAATGTTGTATTACCTGCCAGGATGATGCCTACTGCTTAGCCTGAATTGTCTCAGTATTTGCCTAAAATGATAATAGCCCACGGATTGGTCTGCATTGTCTTAGTATTTGCTTATTTAATTTACTTGTATCTAGAGCTTATTACGGAGTACGTGAATTTTTGGAATGATAAATTGCTTAATATTTTAAATTAATTCAATAATATTAATAATTGTATGAGTACTTATGTAAGAAATTTCACACTGCTGGCTTTTCATTGATGAAAAACAATGAGGCAACCTATATAGGTACGTCCGTAGAGAAAAATCAATGTCATAAGTGGATTCAGCAACCCGCGCTCGGCCGCCGTGATGGATATGGCCCAATCACACTTCGCGAGTAGGCCTACGTTCAGTAGGGCACTATTAATTAAAGCCAGTACAGGTATTCGACATGTTTCACTAATTCGTTAGAAATTTAATTTCGATTATTGTGAACTCATTTTTCCCGAGAGATATGACAATCTCGCTCAAAATCGTTCATCCAGTCAAAAGTGTTCAAGACACTTGTAGGACTTTTAGACGTTGTCTGACCCCAGGCAGATGAAAAAATTATATACAAGTAGGTACCTATATTTTATTTTATTTGAGAAACACAGTGTATAATTATCTAGACGACAGGCATGTTCTAGGGTGCTATTATACTCATCATTTGACTAACTTTTACTATGGTATCAACCCAGAATTCACGTAAATGAAATCAGATGTTCAACACAAAAAGTTAATCGACCCGTGACCCGTGACAAAATGTTTTTTTTTAATATAAATTTATTTTTGCTTTTCAGGGTTGATCCCATAGTAAAGTAAGTATATTGACAATGGCTCACAAAATAAAAAAAATAGTAATTTATTAGGGACCCATTTTGCCCCATTGAAGGATTATTATATAAAACGCATTCAAGTTATTTTTTTACGCTGTGAATCAGCGGGTTACGATTGATCTAGCGGACAAGGAATTCGGGACTTTTCCAAGAACGTCAATAGTAATGTATTAGTTAAAATGTCGGGCAAATTGCATTGATTTTCGAACAGTTTTTATTATTTTTTTAAGAAATTGATTTCTCGAAGGACCCACTCAAATTTTCTGGGATGGCAGTACTTACTGGTAATTTGTGTTATTGTGTAGCTTCGTATCAAATTTCGTTAGAATTTATTTATCCGTTTGCTTTTTAGCTGAGATACAGCTTTATATTATAACTGAATCATTTTGGCTAACCCTAAGAAACCCTGTAGATTTTCCGGGATAATAATAATTCCAGTATTGAATTGATATGTTGTGTGCTTCCTACATACCCGTTTTCATCCGTAACCTGTAATCGATGCTTTTTTCACCACCTTAAGAAGTATCTGACCCCTAGGGAATTTTTTAAGGAAAATTCGGAAAAACAGGAACAGCTATTATTTTTGTTTAGTCTTAAAAGTATCTGTACAAAGTTTCATGTCAATCGGTACAGGGAATAAAAAGATACACGCAAACAGAAAGGGCCCGTTTTACCCCGTAAGAGGTCAATTTTTGAAAATTTTCATCCCTTGTGCTTCATTATGTCGTACGATGTACTTATATTCCAAATTTTAAGTCTATATCTTCAGCGGTTTGGGCTGTAGCCTAAACTGATTTATTTTGGCTATCCCTAGGAACCCTATAGATTTTTCTGGATATTATTAGTTCCCGTATTGAAACATACTGTGTGCTTCCTTTATACCAGATTTCAACTGTAACTGTTCAGCTAGTAGGATGTAATTGACGCTTTTTTCACCAACTTTGGGACCTTATTTGACCCCTTAGATAAGGAAAATTCGGAAAAACAGGAAAAAACTTAACTTTTATTTTGATTGAAAAGCATTTATACGAAGTTTCAAGCCAATCGGTACAGGGAATAAAAAGTTACATACAAACGAAAAGGGCCCGTTTTACCCCGTTAGAGATCGATTTTTCAAAATTTTCTTCCTTAGTGCTCCATTGCGTTGTACAATGTACCTATGGTCCAAATTTCAAGTTTATATCTTAAGCGGTTTGGGCTGTAGACTGTCTGTCAGTCAATCACTCAGGGAAGCCTTTTATATAATAGATAGATTATGTATATAGTTGTAAATAATACTTTTTCCAATGTTATTTAAGTTGGTTGCAATAAAGCACTGGCATCTAAAGCTTATTATTACGTGATTTTTTGGATAATAAATTGCCAAATTTCTGAAATTAACATCTCACACACGGTCTCCGACCCCAAACCAAAGAAGATATAATAATACTACGTATAGAACGGCCACTCGTTACCCCCCACCCGTTTGAGTCTTCCTCACTTCCACCCCGCGTCAGGACTCGTCAAATTCACTCGGCGCGCGGGTTGCACAGGCCGGTGATTTCGACTACAAAAAATACAGACTTACAATGGGGAAGACGTGTGCTGTTTATGGCTTTTCTACAACAATTCGCGACAAGATATCATTTCATTATTTCCCTAAAGATAAAATAAGGTACCTTATTTACTTTTAGTAGGTAGATAATATTGTTATAAAAATTATGTCATTCAAATTTAGTTCCTTTCTCTTGATAATTTGTTTCAAATTAAATAAATCGCTTACTTTTAGTTACAGTGCTGTGAAATTATTATGAATTCATTATACTTTATAAGCACTAGAATGATATTCATTTTTGTAAATTTATTTCGCATCTAGCTCACTTCCGCTTGAAAGTATGGCGGATCGGTCGTAAAGTACGCCAAGATAATTCTGCGCGCGGCCAAAATTGGGAACTAATTCAATGCTGATAGAGAATTCGTAATGCTACCAACATAACGTACGTAGCGCCGCTACTCGCGCGCATAATCTCTCGTTCGCTCGTCGTGCTGATCGCAGATAGAGTTGCCATGGGCGTGAAAATACTAGTTATCATCGTAACGCAATTGTTACAGAATATCGGTATCGATATGCAATGTATTGTTTCGCGTTAACACATACATACCTAGTAGATAAGTGCTAATTTGTATTTGTATATTTTCTGTAAATAAACGAACATGTATATAACATTGAGTTAATATGTACAGTCCTATAATTTGTAGTTATTTTATCTACATAAATACTAATACTAAATATTTTTTCATACATAAAGAATTAGATTTTGTTAATCTCACAATAAACGACAAAGATAAACCTTGTCAAAGTTCGGGAGTAGGGAGTTATACTTTTCTTTTTTATTTTTGCTTTTCGCGGAGATGATTTACATAAGACAAAATGTTTGGAACGTGCGTTGTACGGGCCCACGTCCGCGCCCGTCCTGAGCCCGTCCTGTCCTTAATCATACCTCAACGAGCTATATCATTAACAATTTTAAATCATTGTTTTGAATAAATATTTAGTGCTACTTAATTGACATCAGAAAAAAATCGTGTCAAATATTATTTAATAATTATCTATCTAACGGACAAATTATATTTTTTTGTCATCAAGCCAATTATACCTTTTACAAAAAAATCCTCTAGACATTCTCAAAAAATCTTTTTCCTAAGATTTTTCCCAAAATATCAATTTTTATTGAAAAAAACGACCTCTGCAAATATGCCTAAAATCCTGATATTATATTCTAAAAAGTCGACAGAGACACCGAAAAAATACCGTTTAAAATTCTGGATTCTCATCACACTGGCACAAGACATGTACTGTACGTAGTATTATTATATCTTCTTTGATACATGTTAAGCTACTAAGAATATTGTGATAAACTTTTAGAACCTCCTTTTTTGCGTCAAGGGTTAAAATATTTTTTTGCAATTATTCGGAAACATTGCCAGAAACAGTTATAAAAACCAGCAACGATCCCGCAACCGCTATTTAACCAGTAAGGGGCCTCACTAGCGTAGGTGTATGAAATATGAAATTAGGGACTTTCCTCAGTTGGCCATCGGTTGGTGCGTTTAGCGCGTGATTTACTTAATCGTTAATTACTAGGTTTATCTTTTGTTTAAATTATGGGATGATTTTACAAATATACATAATCGTGTGTGTGCGTGTTCATATTACTGGATACTTCAACAATATGTGAGAAAATTAAGGGAATTTCGTAACAGTGCCTTATGTTGTTATGTTCTACGTAGGTAAATGAGTGATTTCATTGAAATAAGTGTATGTACGATTGTATGTGAAACCTGCAGCGGCTAGTACATCGTATCAGTACTCACAAAACTTCTTGGTAAGTCAGAATTACAATTCATACGGTCGACATGGGTCGTTGACAACCATAGGCGTTCTACACACAAATACCCGTGTAGCGTTCGTGCGTATGTGTAGTGTCTGTGAGTAAAATGTACTGTTGTGTGCGTAAGACAGCAGATTTTGTATGAAGAATCGCGGAGTGTCCGGGCTGTGCCCAAACTAAGCAAAGCTTGTGATTTGGCTGGCAGAGACTGATATACATACTACATATACATGTACCTGTAGGTTGACTGGCAGATAATGCTATTTAGCGTTAAATAAATAAATAAAAATACATTAATAACACCCAGACACAGAGCAAACATATTTATGATCATCACATAAATATTTGCCCTGGGTGGGAATCGAACCCACGCCTCTTTGACCCAGGAGTCAGGGTCACAAGCCACTGAGCCACCGAGGGAGCCAATAATAATAATTGTATGAGTAAATATGTAAGGAATTTCACACTACTGGCTTTCATTGATGAAAAACATTGAGGCAACCTGTATAGGTACGTCCGTAGAGAAAAAATCAATGTCGTTTGTGGATTCAGCAACCCGCGCTCGGTCGGCGTGATGTATATGGCCCAATCATCCTTCGCGGGTAGGCCTATGTTCAGTAGTGCACTATTAATTAAGGCCGGTACAGGTACTCGACATGTTTCATTAAGTCATTAGAAATTAAATTTTCCAGGCAAATGAAAAATGGCACACAAGTAGGTACCTATATCTTATTTTATTTGAGAAACTCATAGTGTATATCTAGACGTCACTTGTCAGGCATGTTCTAGGATGCTATTTTATTCATAATTTGATTAACTTTTACAATGGTATCAACCCCAAAATCACATGAATAGGATCAGCTGTTCAACACAAAAAGTTTATCGACCCGCGACAAAATGTATGGAAAATGTAGGTAATTTTTGCTTGTCAGGGTTGATTTCATAGTAAAGTACGTATATTGATCTATATATGCGCTAAGCTTAAGACTATTGGCTCACAAAATAAAAAAAAAACGTAAACTTTTGGGGACCCATTTTGCCTCATTTAAAGATAAAATCATTATAATAATCCTATTCTAGATACTACAATATTTAAAAAAGCGCATTGAAGTTTTGGGACGTATCTGACCCCTAAGGATTTTTTAAAGGAAAATTCAGAAAAACAGGTACAGCCATATTTTTTGTTTAGTCTCAAAAGCATCTATACAAAGTTTCATGTCAATCGATACAGGGAATAAGAAGTTACATGCAAACAAAAAGGGCCCGTTTTACCCCGTAAGTTAGAGTTGGGTACGTTTTTCATCCTTAGTGCTTCATTATGTCATACGATGTACGTATATTCCAAATTTCAAGCTCATATCTTCAGCGGTTTGGGCTGTAGCCTAAACTTATTAATTTTGCGTATCCCTAAGGAACCCTATAGATTTTCCTGGATTTTATTAGTTCCTGTATTAAAACATGCTGTGTGCCTCCTTCATACCAATTTTCAACCATAACCGTTCAGCTGGTTCGATGTAATTGACGCTTTTTTCACCAACTTTGGGACCTTATTTGACCCCTTAGATGAGGAAAATTCGGAAAAACAGGAAAAAACGTAACTTTTATTTTGTTTGAAAAGCATGTATACAAAGTTTCAAATCAATCGGTACAGGGAATAAAAAGTTACATACAAACGAAAAGGGCCCGTTTTACCCCCTTAGAGGTCGAAAGTTCAAAATTTTCGTCCTTAGTGCTCCATTACGTCGTTCATTGTACCTATATTCCAAATTTCAAGCTCATATCTTAAGCGGTTTGGGCTGTAGGCTGTCTGTCAGTCAGTCACTCAGGGAAGCCTTTTATATAATAGATTACTTACTGTCATTCAATAAAGTCTTTTTTGGAGTAAATGATAGTAGCATAACGTCTATTATGTTCATAGTTATGCCGAATATCACCCAAACTATGAAAAATACGTTCTGTTTCCGCGACCATAGTGCTGGCCACTTCTGGAAACTGAGCTCTGAACGTGTCTGGCAAAGAAAAAAGTGGTTTGAGTGTAGAATGTCAACAGACTTCGTGATCAGTCCATTATATTAGCATGTGAGGCTCCAAGGGTCCCAAAGGGCTCGAAAATATTATGATATTTCACAAAGATAGAGCTGCCTCCTAGTCCGGGGTGCAAGGTGCTGAAGTCTACTTAGAATAACAGCACGTAGCCTTGACTTGCCAGACTATTTCCATTATTTCGCTACCTGCAGTGCTTTCCGATTATTTTAATGGTAGGGTGGTCTGCAAACAACACTATTAGTGCTCTTGGACCGGGCAGGGGATTGTCTAATACATTGGTTCCCAAAATGGTCTACAACTCTACAAGGGTCCACGGGATACAACATGTTCAATAACTTTCGCCGAAAGTTTCCATTCCCCACAGGACTTGGTGTTTGTGTGATGAATTTGAACATGATCTATATCCCTGTGTGTGTTTCATATCACCCAAACATAGAAAATTGTGTGGAAGGCTCTAAGTGTGAAACGTTAAAAATATAAGATAACTATTGCAGTAAATATATTGACCTTTTTGATCTGATTAAAGCAAGTAATGATGCAACGCATTCTGCGCGGTGCCCCGATCACGACGATGTTACTCAACAAAGTCGACAGCGAGATAATAGTAACTGTCACCACACTGCGTCCTCCAACCCCGCCAAAAATAACTGCGCAGATGATGATCCAAACGCTACACAGACCTGGAAACAGCAGATTGGTAGATACTGCGGACTTCACACCAAGCCACTGGAGCAGTTGCATCAACGGCCCAGAGTGTCTCTCAGTAGTTTTAAAAAGTTCTACTGAGACCCATCACCCCACATCGAGTCAGAATACTGCTGGCATCTGAGTACAACGTTTAAGCAACGCAATCATAAACACCACTCACGGATACGGATCTTTTTAGGCATAGTAATATATAGTACAGTGTATACAACGTGTAACAGAACGGTTCAACAATACTTAAACCACGCATGCTCAGACATATTTAAAACTTACCCCATAAGGTCTCACAATCCTCAGTATGTTAGATTACGAGATAAACCAAGTTAAAGTTTTGCGTAAAACAACCTGATGTCAACCCTAAACTTATTAGCTGACGGTAATGACAAAGACTAATAAGTGGTCAGACATATTTTATTTTTGCCTACAAAATCGTGGACTGGCTTTTACACACAAACATTGTAAGTAGGTACGTGGTCATAGGTACAAGTTACAAGGTCATAGATTGATTTACCTAACTCATCTAAACTCCCTAGACTAGAACATGTTGTAAGTACTACCTGTTGCATAAAATGATTACATCGTCTATGTAACAACCTTTCTGATGTACCTAGCAGGACTGAAAAAAAATATTCACAAAGATATTTTTTTTTGTCACTCATACCTATTTGCAGGTGTTAGTAGTCGTGTGACATCAGTCATTGGCCGTGATATTTTAAGTGGCGTAAAACATGAGAATAGGTCTTAGCACTCGGCATATTCGGCTCCAAGTCATGTCAAAATAAAAAATACGTACCTACATTACAAGATAAATTTATTTGTTGTTAGCTTAGCTTTAAAAAAAACATCAAATATTCTGGACACGACACGAAAATACTTAGATGTTATTTTAACTGTAAAAAGAGCGAGACGAAAGCCAAAGTAATATGAAAGTTCAGAATGTTTTATACCTAGCTTTTGCTAGGTTCTCTCCCAGATACATACATTAAAATTATTATTTAATGTCATTAAAAAAAGCCGTGGTGGTCAAGAGGTAGTGACAGCCGCCTTACGATCGTGAGGTCGTGGGTTCAAATCCCCGGTCCCGTACCAATGAGTTCTTTGGAATTTATGTACGGAATTTCACACCTCTGGCTTTGCTGTGAAGGAAAACATCGTGAGGCAACCTGCATACGGCCGTAGTAGAAATTAGATGGCGTATGTGAATCCACCAACCCGCACTGGGCCAGCGTGGTGAATATGGCCCAATCACCCTTCGTGGGTAGGCATACGTCCTGCAGTCGACTATTTGAAAAAAAGGCTGGTACAGTAAAATACTACATTCAAAATAGAAATCACGCGTAACAATAGTTTCCAAACCAAAGTCAGAGCATTTCAACTACGCATCTGTATTTTTATCTTTATGATCGGCGATAGTCCACGTGGACTGGCGGCGTTTGCACACACGAGCACACACGAGCCGACAAAGAGCATAAACAAACATCGCCAGCAAATCACGAATCAGCCGCCACTATGGCGGCTCTTTTAGCAAAATTAGCTCCGCCCCCCAAAAAATATGTTTTTCACAATATGGGTTCCGTACAATATTTTGTTCTACTATTTTTTTATTATAGTAAAATGTTGTCTGAAGCTTTGTTATTTAGTTTCTACTACATCCATCCACCCATTTATCAGACATAGGACGTCCACTGCTGGACATAGGCCTCGCTAGCTCGCTCCGCTCGCGCTTTCTCGAAATGATTTCTTTTCTTTTGCTTATTTAAAATGTCGAATCAAAACGATTCATTTGAAATAACGTAAAAAAATATGTTTATAATAGCTTTAGTCCACCCGAACTTTACGGTATCATCGGCCATCTATCCATCCAACAGCCGAAAGACTCCACTGCGGGACATAGGCCTCCCTTTGGATTTCCAATAAGGCCAGTTGGAAGCGGCCTGTATCCAGCGCGTTCCTCCGATCTTTATTATATCGTTAGTCCACCTGGTCAGTGGACATCCTACACTGCGCTTGCTGGTCCGTGGTCTCCATTCGAGAACTTTACGGCCCCATCGGCCATCCGTTCTTCGAACTATGTGCGCATCAAAAAAAAAAAACTTTCACTAAAAACGAAATTCAAAATATGAACACTGAACCCTAAAATTTTGATTCCAATTTTAATGGAAATAATAGGAATTTTTTAGTCAGTCGCCCTCTGACCTTGCGGAAATGAAGACGTCTATCAACTCTTTCTACGATCGCGATGTCTAGGCAATCTAGGATACCTAATAATATTATGCATTGGTGATACAAATGGCAACTACGGTGCCGCGCACGAGCTGACATTTTGAAGAAGGCAGGCCGCTTTCTAACCGACGCGACGCGGGTGAGGCGGCGGCGGCGGCGCGGCGCGGACTTCTTAGACGGATGTGTACGTGTGCTCAGTACCTATTGGGAACTTTCACGAAGGATGACCCGGTGCTCGAGTTGGTTCAAATCTCGAGACGCGCAGTCTGCAGCATTTTGAAGATAGCCCAAGGACCAGCACCCATCGGGCAGAAGCGGCGTTCCACATTAACCAGATGGAGGTCTGGAGGACATTTAATAGCGCCCGCGCATTATGCGTGCCGCGTCAGCGACCACCTGAACGTGCGGTTTCCAGGACGGTGAATAAGACCCAGGGGCGTGGTGTGCTGGCCACCAAGGTCTCCGGACTTAACGTGATTAGACTTTTTGAGGTGGTACATTAAAAATATTGTTTATTCTGTGCCGTGCGACTCCAGTCCAGGAGAGATGATCCCTCGTATCGTACACGGAATTTTGAGGTGGTGAACGTGAGAAAATCTATGGCTCCTCGTGCCTACGTACTCGGTTGTGCTGCGAGCGAGGAGGTCAGGATTTCGAGCCTTTCCTTTGACTTTTATTAAGTTTTTGTGGACGCCCCTGTGTGTGTTAACTGTATAGGTAGGTACCTAGTTGTTATTTGTAGTAGGCAAATAAAAATAGTGAATTTAAAATATCTATCAATTTGTTTTTTTTTTCTATCACTTCTGAGTGCCCTTAGGACCTAATTACCTAGGTAAGTAATTTTATATGCCAAAGTTAGGGTAAGTACCCACATGTACCTAGGCTGCGCCACACAAGTTGGCGGATATGAAGTCAACAGCTACAAGCTGCACAATATCCAATCCTGACAGAAGCTCACATAAAGCCGCACGTTGATTGGCTTTTAGCTAACTTCACATCGGCCAACTTGTGTGGCGCGGCCTAAAACATTTGTTTACTTTCAAGAGTGTCAAGAAACCTTACAATTAGGGTAAGTAAATAGGTATTTGTCAAAAATAGGATACCTAAATTGGTTATCTACTCTGAAAATTCCTAGGTACTTACATATTTAAGTTACGCATTAAAATAAAACATTAAGTAGGTAATTATGGAACTAGATACGAGTAGGCCACGAATTTTTAGCTGTTTTTAAACGTGAATTAGGTCTCGACTAGGTCTAGGGACTAGGTCTAAGAATCTGTAGGTAAGTAGCCTCCTTCGACAGCTTTATAGTAGCCTAACTAGCATTTCCTTGTAGATTTTGAACCTAAAACTAAAAAATAAGACGCCACGGCGCGTTCGCGTGTCGGGCCGGAGCCACGGTTGGCGTGCGGCGCGGGCGACTTCATCAAACCTTTCGAGGCGAGGCCGCGCCCGGTCACCGACCTCACTACTTTAGGGTTGTCCAAAATAATTTGAAAAAAATATTTTTTAGTTTTATATGGAAAAAATAAGATGACTTTGAAGTCTAAAATTCATACAGGTGATTCGTGACTGGATATACATACATGCCGTTCAGTATTGTTGAACCGTTATGTTACACGTTGTATAATTTGGCATTTAGAAACATGTATGGAGAGCCAGAGAGAGGATTGTCGAAGAGTCCTTGAGTGAAGTGTGGAGTCCACAATACTGACAAGTGCAGTGTAGGACGTCTACCCACAGACATATGACAGGACCAGGAAGACAGATGACTTCATCAAAACCGTAGGATTGCGCTGGATACAAACCGCTTCCAACCGGTCTTTGGAGATTGGAGAGATAGGAGAAACCTGAGTCCAACTAAAAAGAGCCGTGGTGGTCTAGTGGTAATGACACCCGCCTTACATTACAATCGGTGGTCGTGGGTTCAAATCCCGGTCCCAATGAATTCCTTGGAATTTACGTACGGATTTTTACACCACTGACTTTTTTCGTGAAGGAAAACATCGCGGAGCAACCTATGTATATACACAGTCAGGTCATAAATTCTGTCACATGTTTAATGTAAAATAATTGAAACAAGTTTATACATTATGTAACCATTTATATACCAAAATGAACTTAACAAAACATAAATTTTTATGACAATAAAGTTTATTCAATATGACCTCCGTGATTTTGAACACAGGCCTTCAATCAGCGCGCCAGTCGTCTATCGCAGCACGAACGAGGTCCATGTCAATATCGGCGGCTGCCTTAATCAAGGATGTCTTGAGTGACTCCAACTTGGGATGAGGCTTTGAGCACGCCTTTTCCTCCAAGTGTTGCCATATCTTGTAATCTAACGGACTCAAATCTGGACTGGAGGAGGACCAGTCTTCGTGCCGGATGAAGTCGATTTCACGCGCCGCCAGCCAGACTTGTGTGCTCTTCGCTCTATAAGCTGGCGCCGAATCTTGTTGGAATACCCAGTGCCTGTTATTGAACATAGTATGAGAAACAGGTTCCACAAGGTTCGTCAGGACTGTATTTTGATACACAACTGCATTCGTTTTTACACCTTTCTCACAAAAATGTACCTCTGTTTAGCCCCAATAAGAAACTCCCAACCATACCATGAGCGAGGATGGAAAATGACCTCGTTGGACACGCGGAATACGGTTGCTCGCTTCTTCACTACTGTGTGCGTACACCTTATCATTTTGTTTCTTGTAGCTCTCTTCTACGGTAAATTTTTTTTCATCCGATAAAATAATATCCCGGTATTTTTTTACCGCGTACCGCTTCAACAAAGCGCGGCATCTCTTCAGTCTCGGGTCCATTAGACGAGCATTTAAACGATGTCCTGTTTTTCTTCGATATGCCCGAAGCCCTAAGTCTTTATTTAACACCCTTTTCACCGTGGTTCTGCTTAACCCCACCTGAAGGGCCAACAGTTTCTGCTTACGTTGGGGATTTCTTTGAATTCGCACCGTCACAGCTTTTATCACTGCTGGAGTCCTAACAGACTGAGGGCGACCACTTCTTGACCTGTCATCTACACTAGGGTTTTCATTGTATCGTTTGATGGTACGATAAACGAATCTTTTGGTTGTATTCAAATTTTTCAGTATGACAAAAATTTGAAATGGCGCGTAACCGCAACGATGCAACGCAATAACTGCAACACGGTCTTCTTTAAGCGTCCACTCCATATTTAAAAAATGAGTAAAATTCTATAAAGCATACATTTTTATTTTCATGAATAATGAAATTCGAATTCAATAAACTTTTTTATGGCCAGCATTCTAAAAGAAAAGTTTTTACTGTGTGACAATACTTATGACCTGACTAGGTATGTCCGTATAAGAAATTCGATGGCGTATGAGAATCCACCAACCCGCACTGGGCCAGCGTGGTGGTTAGGGCCCAATCGCCCTCCGTGGGTAGGCGTACGTCCTGCAGTAGACTTTTAAAAAGGCTTGGTACAGTACAGTATGTCCAGCTATGGAATGGACGTCTTATGGATGATGAAGAACTTCTCATAAAAACCTCTAATTTAGCTGACATATTTAAATTAGAGCAGAGAATTACTAATGGTACTTTCGCCCCTTGAGGTCTTGCTGAATCTTTTTTACTTTGTCGTAAACTTCAACTGAACTGACTGTAATGTCTTAGCATTCACTAAATATACATACCTTTTTTACCTCAAATATACTTACTGCATAGAGCCATTAAAACATATCCGATGAAGGAAGAACTGGAAAGGCTGACGCGCCAGCCGTTTCCGTGCTTCACAAACTGGAGGGGTGCTCCACCTAAAAACTTGGACACTCGAAGAACTGCTGCTAGGGTTCCTGACACGAAACATGTAGTTTGACCCTCCATCGCTGATGCCCACACTCTAGACGCCATCGCACTAAAAGCACGCATCGAAGCGAGCTTTTAAATAAATGAATTGTTCACCTCATGAATATTAAAATAAACAATTTTAGAAATGTGACTAAAAGTAATAAGTATGACATTTATGGCGTTTTATGGGTGATAAGGATTTGATGAACGGCCATACCTAGATGTAAGTAGATATGAAAAGAACTGACGATCGATGAGGCCGTAAAGTCTTTGAATAAAGTTGTCCATTTTAATTAAATAATAATAGTACTTAGAATAATGATTGGTCTCGAGATCAATACTACTAGTCTCGATATCAATAATTAATCTAAGTAATAATCTAAGTATAGGTACCCATAGAATGTTTTCGTTCTACACTATCTCACCGGAAACTTCTCAAATTGTTCTCCCATGCCGTGATCTTATAAAAACTTGTCTTACGAATGCCGCCTTTATTTGTAAATACTTAATTTTTTTAAAGGGGTTTGACGGTTTTGATGTTTTTATTCTTCAATTTATAAATTAAATTATTTCGATGATCCGACCCAGTGCTGCAGTGCCGTAAAAAATTCAACGCTGTGAAAGTTGGTAAAATATAAACACTTCACAAATTTGGCGGGGTCGCAATTGAGCGATCTAGCTCAATATTTAATATAGCTTAATATAGTTTTTTGTATGGGGCAAGCGCCTTTATTAATTACCACTAAATACAAGATTTACATAATCTAAAACTACATACTACTACATAACAAACAATTGGATTAACCATAGGCCCTTGAAGGTCCAAAGATAATCCAAATGCTCAACCCCACTGCCGGTTGGCAGCGTGCCCAGCATGCTAGCAGCATTGCCAATTTGCTACAAAAGCTTTAAATATTTGACCTAAATTGAAACTTTCTTCAATTACTTTACTTGATTAGTTAATAAGTTCATATTTTATTTACTTAGCAGGTACTTACTATCTGGTTCTGGTATATATATATATATATATATATATATATATATATATATATATATATATATATATATATATATATATAGAAACGAATCCTTATTTATTTCCCTTTGTCACGGCATCACGCGTTGGCTGGACCGATTTCGCTCATTCTTTTTTTAGTTAGATGTAATTGTTATTGCCAGGAGAAGGTTCTTATGAAAATAAAAACTAAGAAAATTGCGTAGAAAAATAAAAACACATCAATTTAATTTTTGTCCGACGAACCGGAGGAGGTATACAATTGGACGCGTATATGTGTATATATATTTTATGTGTAGCCACGCATAACTTTTTACATAGTGGTCCGATTTCAATAATTCTTTTCTTAATGGAAGAAGAGTACTTCTTCTTAAGATTATACTTTGAAATTGGTCCCATTAAAATTTTATTGAAATAGGCTGAGTCATTTTTGATAAATCAAAAATAATGTGATAAATGCTACATTGATTCGTGCGAAATATTCGCGAATTCTGTACACGGGTGAAGTCGGTCATGCTATTTTTTGCCACAAATAATCTTGTTTGTATGTATAACCACGCATAACTTTTTTCATACCTAGTAAGTAGTCTATCCTAGTCAGATTTAAATAATTCTTTTTTTATTGGAAAGAGTATACTTCGAAATTGGTCTCATTTAAATTTTGTCGAAATCGGGTAGGTAAGCCATTTTTGATAAATCCTACTAATATTATAAACGCGAAAGTTTGCGAGGATGGATGGATGGATGTTTGTTACTCTTTCACGCAAAAACTAATAATTGGATTGAGATGAAACTTTGCAATAATATAGCTTATATATCAGAATAACACATAGGCTATAAATTATAATGATATTGCGTCAAAAATCAAAATATCATGTGGGCGAAGCCGCGGGTAAAAACTAGTCAATAATAATTTGAAAAATGCTACATCGATCCGTGCGAAATATTAGCGAATTCTGTACACGGGTGAAGTCGGTCATGCTATTATTTGCAAAAAATAATCTTGTCACATACGAAATGTAAGCCGTGGTGTATATATGTCGCAGGCAATTTGTATGATTCCGCCGTTTACATACGGCGTCGTCAGTTTAAAAACGCTCGCAGTTATGTAAAATGCCGAAGGCAAAATGACAACTCGATCAATTGTAATAATTTAAACGTCGGTTGTAGTTTTAGGGTGACCATGACAAAACACACTTCAAACAAATCTATTCAATTAGATCTTGTATAATCTTAATATATATAAATCTGGTGTCACAATGTTTGTCCTCAATGGACTCCTAAACCACTTAACCGATTATAATAAAATTCGCACACCATGTGCAGTTCGATCCAACTTGAGAGATAGGATAGTTTAAATCTCAAATTATAGTCGCAATTTTAATTTATTTAGCCACAGCAACGCGTGGCCGGGTCAGCTAGTCTCGATATATAGTTTGTTTAACGGTTGGAGTGCACGAAAGGGGGCACTGAGCCTAAACCGACCTTCGGAATGCGATGGGATGTGGGAGTATAAGGGTGGGGAAATACTGACCTTGACTCCAAGACTTCACCCCTTGACTTTTACGCCAGGATAAGTGGACCAAACTTAGTGACCTTAGGCCAAACTTATGTAAGGTTCGTAGGTTAGGTTAGGTTTGAACAGTGAAAACAACGCACGAGCCGAGCAAGCGAAGCGAGCGTGCCTCGGCAGCGGCCGGCGAAGCGCCAGAAACAATATGTCCTTATGACGAGTTTAGGACCTTCCGTTATATATGTGTAGTATACTCTAACACAACTAACCAACATCATTTAACCACTTATCTAAGGTATTTCGACTTCAATTGTTTAGGTTAGCCTCCATTTATATACTCTGACCATTTTTTAACGATGGTCGATATGTAACAATCGGAAGATTCCTGTATACTTCAGGAGTCCTCGGAACACCAGATTCTATGGACACCTTAGCATTTTTTAAGTACCGAAATACCTTGTAAGTTGTACACGGCGTGTTTATTGCTTTCGTTTAAGAATCGTAACTTTTTTTAATTCACTATAATAAATGTCTTTAAAGTCACAAGTATTTTGCGAAAAGCCTTTTGTACACGTAGTATTTTCAATATTTTCTTGGGTCATAAAACCACTACTTGACGCCATTTTGTTTGTTTTGATCAACAGCGACGCGCGTGGAAAGAAACAGAACTAAATACTTCAATTTGCCGCGGCATTATGTATACGGCGTTTCAATTGTCAATCAAATGTTTAGGCATAATATAAAACGCCACGGCAAAACACGTTTTGCCTTCGGCATTTTACATAACTGCGAGCGTTTTTAAACTGACGACGCCGTATGTAAACGGCGGAATCATACAAATTGCCTGCGACATATATACGTAACGGTAACTTTGGTTTGTCTGCCGACCTTCTCATTCCTGATTCGATCTCCCAGAGAGACTCCTGGCATAGTTCTCCCCATAGAACGTTGAGCTATCTTGAGCTTATTCATAAGGCCCACAGTAAAAGATTACGTTTTAGTTCCATCTGTCTTCGCTGGCAACCATCGACTTGGTATTTTTTCTGTTTAAGGGTACTTCTTCGAAATTTCATTCTTTGACTGATTCATCTGGCCAAAATTTTATTTCACTTTCAGCTCTGTCGCACATGTTCATATGTAAAAAAGGTAACTAAAGAACATATATTTCAATGAGGGACTTGTTTTTATTAAGTAGTTTTTAAGATATCTACGTTCAAATATTTTGTGCCCAGATGAATCAGAATTGATTACAGATGAATCAGAACAGAACTGAAAATGAAAAACTATGTAATTTGGCTGTGTTTGGCTGGGAAATCTAATCATATTTTACATACGTACATAAAATTTTAACACTACAGCACGAAAAAAGTTGAAGAATGAACAATATTTCTTGTATTATTACATTTTAGAAATCTAAAAATTGTAATACTTAATTATAATTCTTATATTACCTGGGTAATCGAAAACATTTTAAATTACATAAATGAACTATTACTAATATTTGTTACTGATAAATAGGTACATGAAAGTTAATAATAAGGAAAAATGAAACAATGTTCCAAAATATTATCAAAGATTTTCTTATACAAAAAGCATACTATAGTGTAAAAGATTTTATGTGTGACAAAAATTCATTGCGTAACCTGACATGTGACAGTATTTGTAAATGAAAATGTATTCATTCTGTTAGTGTTATTGTTTTATGTTAATTTATATTTATTGTTTACTTTTGACATTCATAAGTGAGCATTATTGTACCTATGTGAGAATAATTGAACTGAACTGAATTAATAGTAAGTATAGTAATTGGTACATTATATTATTCTCTCTGTTTATTTTTTTCCATGTACAATTCACGAATCCTGTTTATTATATAATGAAAAAAATAAGATTAAAGTAAGAAACATGAGATCAACTTCAATTAAATGGAATTTTTGACAGTAATCTTCCTTGGTAACTATCACAGAAACATAATTTTTCTTAGTATCGTTAACTATAAATAATGAAGTCACATTTAAGTACTACAAGAAATAAATGTTTAGCTTTTTGCAAGGGCCCGAGCTACTTTCAATGTCATCTTTAAAACCTTTTTCTTGTTTACGAGATCTTGATTTTTTAATGGAAGATTGAGTAATCATACCTTCACCAGCAGTGTGAGACTCTTTAGTAAATTTATTTTACTGAAGCTTTTTAAACACAAAAATGCCCTCATCGTTTGAATCTGAACAATCATCCACGTTTTTCTGAAGAAGGGTCGATAAGACATCTCTGGTGAATTTTGGAGTAATTTTTTTTTTCATCGATTGACGAAGTTTCTATCCAAAAACTGTCGTCATCGAGGTCTTGTTGGGCTATATAAGCTATATTCAAAGCTTTTCCAGTATGAATTTTATGATTTATATGGCGTTTTGACCATATGAATCAGGCCAGATGAATCAGGATTTTGCCGTAATACATGCATAACTCATCATACATACTGAATTCAGTATTGTCATTTTTCTACTTGAATCTATAACCCAAAAGCATTAAACGAAATACAGATTGAAGTTGTAAAACCATAAAATAAATTTTATAAAACAGGCATTGTAATCATAATGCCACCTGAACTAAGCACAGATGAATCAGACATTTATCATTATAACTCCGGGATCCAAGCGAACCAGCCGTATATCCACCTTCTGGCTCGTCTGTTGCACGACTGGCTTCCCCCTGCGCGAGAAGTCAGGCTCTCATCATCATCACCCGACCAAGCACGGTCAAGCGCAGCATACGCCACATTAATCAGTATTATATGCCGGACACTTCTTATTAGCCTATTTATAAACATACTAAGGTAGTTATAACTAATACATATTTTTTTTGTAAAAGTGCAATTAATTTCCTTTTGATATAATTATAATTTATAATGATTTACCAAAGGGAAAATGCGATATCGACCATTTTCTTTCGAAAAATGGCAAGCGGACGCGGTATATGAATCAGGAGAACAAACTTCAAATATTTTTAATTTATACTTGGACTGCAATGATTTGAAAAATATCACTTGTCCCAGGTAGAGTTAAAGGTAAACTGTATAGAAAAAAAATTACACACTGTTTTGTTTGTTGGTTTCAGAAAAAAACCCAAAGACGTCCAAAATTTTGTCTTCGAAGAAGTACCCTTAAAACCATTTTGATGCTGGCAACACACAACTGTCAAAAACTCTCATCTTGAGGCACTGAGGTATATGGGGTGAAAAGGCGTCACGACGTATGACGATTCAAAGACTTACATGTAGGCGCAACCATGATTTGGATAAGTTCCAGCAACGTAAAGCAAATAATGTTTAATATGAAGCTAAACAGCGCCCATGATACGAATAATGTGTTTTGTTTCCACGACAACCGTGATAGTCCGGGCTGCGCGTTCAGCTCCGAATGTAACTGCAAAAAACTGTTGTTTAAGTTATGTGTACTTCTTCTCCTTCTCTTATGTGTAAAAAAATCTACCAAGAGGAAACAATAAGTTGATGAAAAAGTAAAGTACTTTTGGGAAGTATTAGCTCTCTAAACTCTTTTACTGTCGTAGTCAAGATATTTTTAAATTTACAGAAAAACTAATTCGGAGACTAGGAGATTTTTGTCACGGAAATCTTGGGATCAAATTCCAAGGCAGGTTTCTTTTTTCCAGGGTTATAAGCTCTCCATGTTAATCAGAATTTTATCAATTTTAGATGGTTATGAAAAGAACAAAGCTAATATCTACTGCTGTATCTTTGAAGAAAACATCGGAAACTCACATATTATCTGAGCTTTTTTTAAATTTTCGAAGAGACCTGAAGAATGCCAACGCACATTACGTTAGCATGGATTGAGGGCTCTTTTGGAAACTAAAGTAGGCTCCTCCAGAAGTGGGACACAGATTAATAATCGGCCAATTGCGAGTCAGACCCGCGCACGTAGGGTTCCGTACCGCATAGAAGCCCCCATTATATACGTTATTTTTTTGAAGGGAATATACAACTATATACAACTTCTGTGAATATTTCAAGCATCTTCTTCTTGACGTTATTAATATCGAGCAAAAAATCACGTTTCTTGTATGAGAGCCCCACTTAAATATTTATATTATTCAAATAAATAAATAATAAATATTTCTGGGATATCTTAAATTTTTAAATACATACTTATATAGATAGTAACTAAATAACACCCAGTCAGAGAACAAACACTTATGTTCATCGCATAAATATTTGCCATGGATGGGGATCGAACCCATGCCTCTTTGATCCAGAAGTTAGGGTCACTAACCACTGAGCCACCGAGGCAGTCAAACATCATTCATCACAGACATTTTAATTTAACAATTTATTTTAAAGTTAATATTTAGGTACCTTAATATTCTGTGATTATTTCAAGCATCTACCTGTCACCGTTATTAATATCGAGTGAAAAACTGCTAAAAATTCAGGTTTGTTGCATATAAATATATTTTTTTCTTTTTTTAGTATTTGTTGTTATAGCGGCAACAAAAATACATCATCTTTGAAAATTTCAACGTTCTAGGTATGATATACAGCCTGGTGACTGACAAACAGACAAACGGACGGACAGCGGAGTCTTAGTATTGGGGTCCCGTTTTTACTCTTTGGTTACGGAACCCTAAAAATGGGTTGATGAGTAAAATAGATACTCTGGTAGTGTGTCGTCATCTTGGTGTCATTTTTGGATACTTTAAATTTAATTACAATGTTAGAAAAATTAATGTACAAAATAATATTTTCTCCTCTCTCTCTCCTCTCTCCTCTCTCCTCCCCCACCTGGCCCATACCAGATTGCATTACATATGATCCACAAGGTGCATAGATCTGAAAAAAGTATATTAAGTAATATTTTTGCCTGAGTGGGATGCCAAAAAGCGATCAAGCTAGTCTTTTTCTCATTTATTAGTAGGAGTCTGCTTAGGTAGGTAGTTCAATTTTATGTACTTGCGATTTTGTGATATATATAGTAGATGCACCAGTTGTGGCCACGCTCCGGTTTTGGCCATTGGATGACAAAATTATTGCATACATGTATTATAAACTATGTAATACCATAAATACTTATAAAGTGACTAAAAATGTTAATAAGATGGCCACAACCGGTGCATCAATAATAATAATAATAATTGGCTTAGGCTCCATTGATGCCTAATAAAGGACCAGGCTAAGCCTGTGATTTCAGTTGAATAAAGAGGAATAATAATAAAACCTAAGCTCCTGGGTGGAAGTGTTAAAGGGCATAACGCCGCGAGTAGCGTCTAGTAAAAGCGCAGCACACCGGCGCCAAGTTACGGCAGCCTTTATGGGGGGCCCATTTAGTGGATGGCAAGTCACCACCCACCTAAACATTGTGAAATGAGGCATTATTTGGCGGGTGCCGCACCTCATCTTATAGCCCATCTTTGTAAGTCATCTATCACCACATCACAATAACCCGAAATACTGTAAATCATATCTAGCAATAGTTATTATCATCCTACTCTATGCACATAACAGATAAGTTTTATAACATTTTATATAAAAGGGCCTCTCAGTGTTGCTGCGGCTGCACTGATGCCTGCCAAAGGACCAAGCTATGCTTGTGATTTTTACTAGAATAAAAGAAATAATAATAATATTAAAGCCGCCTGGATCCGGCCGAACTTACTACTGGTGTAACAAAGCGGTGTAATCACGAGTCTGGACCCCTATTTTCAGAGATTTTCAGTCGAACTTTCAAAATATTATTGCATTCTGTGTCAAATGTCAGATAAAGGTTATAAATTGTAAAATAAATATTTTAGAAAAAAATATGAAGAAAAATTTAAGAGTCGAAACGAACAGCAAATTGAATCACCTTTAACCAAAAACCTACTTTGAAAACTAAATTTTAGGTGAATTATGATTCGGAAATCACGGGAAGAACGCTTATATTCTTGGAATTTTATGTATCAAGTTTTATTTACGTCGACTTTCTATTAGTAAGCGTTTAAAATTGAACTGGGTACCTAACTATGACCCCTATTTATTAGTCTCCATTATAAAGTTGTATTATAATAACAAGTTTGCTCATGCTTACACTCCGAGTTCAGTTTACATGGGTTACTGAGCTGTCCACCTTGCCAGACTAGGATTCTTATCTGTTTGCAGGTTGCCTTAATATTTTTTCGGCGAAAAGCCTCAATTATATAAGCGCCATCATAATTCTAATAGCTATTTAGGATATTCCTTTTTATTATTATTATATAATACGGGACTAATCGCGCACTAAAATTACGAGATAAACCCTTACCCTACCCTCCGACCGAGTTGCATCGACCGTGGTCTACCCGTGACCACGGTTGATGCAACTCGGCCGAAACGTCGGGATGAGGTATTCATTTTTCCTGGACAGACTGACGCACAAGCCATTCCCTTGTTTTTCAAACCGGAGTGGTGCAGCTCCCAAACCTTTGGACACTAGAAGAACTGCTGCTAGGGTTCCAGATACGAAGCAAACTCGTCTTTCCATAGCTACTGTCAGCTACTATCTAATTATTTTGATGCGTTCATGTGTTCTTTCCTCCATCAATAACGAAAATAATGTCAATTTTCCTTTGTATTTGCCAACTGATTACTTCAAGATTTATTTTATCGTTATCTTTGATTACTATATTATTGATGAGTTGAATGTTTGTTTAACCCGGTTATCAAACTTCCAAGCGTGATTGAGATCAAGATCTTATTTAGAAATGTTTCTGTTTGATTATGTATTTAGAGTAGACTTGTATTATGTATGCTTTAGTTGCTTGATCGATACTCGATACTATAATTTTAGAAAAAAATACGTCTTATAATATTACTCGTAGAATTAACCTTTCATCATCATCATCATTACCTTACTTGACTGCCTCGGTGGCTCAGTGGTTAGTGACCCTAACTTCTGCATCAAAGAGGCGTGGGTTCGATCCCCACCCAGGGCAAATATTTATGTGATGAATATAAGTGTTTGCTCTGTGTCTGGGTGTTATTTAGGTACTATCTATATAAGTATGTATTTAAAATATGTATAATAATATGTAGTACTTATATCAGTCTCTGGCAGCCATATCACTCAGAGCAATAAAAAAATCAAGAGAGAATGTTGTGAAGAAACAAGTGAAGCCAACCAAAACTACGCCTCACCGTGTACAGACAATTCACACACACATCAACGTACAAGGAAACTACGCCGTGGCTTGTCATTCGAACTATGGCGGCGCAACAGCGACGCACTCACACATGTATAAAAACCGGCTTCACTTGACTGTTCAACGACGTTCCCTCTTGATTTTTTTATTTGCTCTGAGCCATATCACAAGCTTTGCTTAGTTTGGGGTCAGAGGCCGTGTGTAAGATGTCCCAAAATGTTTATTACTAAATATTTATTATTAGTTGATATTTGCAGTTTTAATTAGGCATATTCCGGGAATACTGTACCTACTTATTATTTATTTATATTTCTCACATTTTGTTTGGGAGGTAGTGAGCGATTGAATTCTGTGGCCTAATAATGGATTAGTGGTAATGCTCTTAGCGTAGTTTGACTACGTGTTCATTAGCGATCATCGAAGTTAAGCAACGTTCCGCACGGTCAGTCTTCGGATGGGTGACTGCGAGTGGCATTTATAACTGACTGCCACCGTGGCTCAGATGATAAATAAAATTGTAGGCACCGGTTGTTTTAACCGTTAGGCCATGTCAGAGGCCTTCAGGCGGCTTTAAAATAATCTGACACCAGGGCTAGCCACCTGGCCTATACGAACCTGCTATTTTTATTTTGGACGTTTTTACTATCAGACATAGGTACCTTTTCTTTACACAAGGCCTTTGTTTCTTGAATTACGTGTAAAAGACAAGATTTTACTAGATTAGAAAGGAATCTCACTGGAAAAGAGTTTAAAAGAAAATTTTAAATGTGTGTCGCAATAAATTTTTTTCTTAAGCAAAATGTTTTTTTTCGGTAATAAATATCACAACTGCATTTATATCAAAATAAAGTAACAACTGATACAGGTTCAATTCGTTGTCAGGACGCAACAGTGTCGTCATCCCGTAGTATCATCTTATTGCTCATTGAGGGGCTCTTCTTTGGTAAGTTCTTCGTAGATGAGCTCTTCGTTTGTGGGTTCTTCCTGAGCTGGCTCGTAGTAATAGGGCTGGTAGTCTTCAGGCTTGCGCCAGGGGGAGCAGCCGTAGAGGCGGTCGACGCGCCAGAAGTCGTTGCCAGTCACGTAGTGCATTTGACCCATAATGTCGTTTGAGGCCTAGAAGTGGGAAGGAAATATTAGAAGCAATAGATAAAGATTTAGTACCTACCATCGTAATCATGAATGTTGAAACAGGCAAACTTAACACTGATGAAGAAGAGAAGACTATTGTGAAAGCATAGTATATGCAATGTACGAGAAATGGTGGTGCCAAACTTGTTTGTACCTACTGATGGTAATGGCACTAAAGAATATTTTAGGGCGGATTCCGACCAGCATTTTATACACGCGTAAACCTCGTTTTTGGAAGCACATATAGGCGCACCTTTTGGCACACGCGCAACTCGTACAATCTTTGAAGCGTTTGCTCGTATAACCGCGAGCCGCAAGAGACATCTCCGCGCGCTCACTTCCCCCGTCTGCTAGAGTCCACTAGTCCTAGTACGTCTCAGTAGGCTCAGTTGACAACATCACATTGCAGTGGATACACATACGTTTCACATTGTTATGTAACGCAAATAAATAGCAATGTTTGTTCGTCAGAATCCTTGTTGACACTGACACGACACTACTACCGGTTCCAGCGAACACACCGAAATATGCCCGTTTACGCGAGTCTGCTTTCTGAAGCGCGTAATGTAGCGCGTGTATTATGCCGACGCGGAAAAAAATGGCTAATCTTAAACCATTCTTAGATTACCCTCGCAGACTAGACTATTACTTTCTCTCTCTTCCTCCGTCTTACGAATTTTCGATCAGGTTGCGTATCCTAACGAGAGTTTAACATTTTTTAACCAGCCCAAAAAGTGCACAACGCCGCTTTAGAAGTTTTCATTTCAAAAATGACGGCGACATAGCATCATATTTTAAGGAGCTAAATGCAACCGGAACCGTATAAACTGAAGTGGAGTTAGGCAGGACATAGCGAGGCAAAGCGACGACACTAGGCTGTCACAGATGAATTCACATGTATACAGAATGGAATCTATGGTCGAGGCAAGGTAAGCGGAGCGTTGGTCGTTCGGCTCCAAGATGGGCCGACGATACAGTCGAAATCGTGGGTCGAACCTGGACACGATTAGCACAGGACCGAGACAGATGGCACAGTAAGATAGAGGCATATACCCAGAAGTGGGATAAAAAAGGTCGTGGATGAGGATGATGAAATGCAACGTACCCGGAGAGCGTCAATGGTGGTTCTTCCATTGGCCGAGAAGGCGTGAGCCGAGTAGTGCATGCAGCTGTCGTACTCGTACGGCAGCCCCAGGTTGCTCACCATGCTGGAGTCGTAGCGGTCGAAAGCGTACTCGAAGCCTGTAAAAATAAATATTTTTTAGCAAATTCTTTGCTCGATTCTAGAATACAGACACAATCTAATAAATAAAATATTTATCACTATCGCTACGAGTACCTATCACTTCATAGTATAAAAAAATCGCTTCCCGCTGTCTGTCCCTATATGTATGCTTATCTCTTTAAAACCACGCAACAGATTTTGATGCGGTTTTTTAATTAATAGAGTGATTCAAGAGGAAGGTTTTACATGTGTGCAAAGCCGGGGTGGGTCGCTATTTTAAAAATACGTGATCCCTGAACTAGGCGAGAAGGCCTGTGTTTCATTAACATGAATATAATCTAGAATATAAAAGAGATTTCGAATAAAAAAGAAACCTTTGTTGACATAATAAATAAAGATATTTTATAGAACTAAGCTTTAACTTTTTACCACGAGTTTTGTACGAGCGACATTTTGGATACTATCCCTACATGTACCCAAGCAAATTTATTTCGGGTTGCTTAGGGTACAATTCTTTGGAAGCTCGCCGATTGAATGTCCAGATGGTGACCGCTTGTAAGATTTTTCGGGGGAAAATTAACGCACCTGATATAAGTGACGAGCTATGTAGTTTTTATGTGCCAGACAACTATTTGGGAGCCAGAAATCATGATTTTTTTTTCACGCTTCCGTTATCGCACAGTTGCGCGAGCTAACTCGCCACTTCCGCGTATGCTATCCGCACTTGACGGGCTCCTGAATTCATACCCCACCTGTGACCTGTTTGTAGACAGATGGACGCAAATATTGACGCTCTGTTTGATATATTGTGAAAATGTGACGTAATTGTTTTAATTTAATTTGTGTTTTTATTGATTATTTGTTTATTAATTTTATAATTAAATGTGTATGTTTTCTTTTAATTATTTGTTAATTTAATTATTGACTATGATTTTAATTCTAATTGTAATGTATAATAATAATGATTTAATTAACGTAATTGGCGTTAATACCGTATTAATTGAAATAAATAAATTGAAATTGTAGAAAGAGGTTGTGTTAAGTGGAATTGGATCTCTCAAAGGAAAAAAAATCATGAAATAGAAAGAAAATAGCAGCTCGCGATTAGAGACAAACAAACATGCAAATAAATAATTCGTCGAAACGAAAGCAAAAATACGCTATTAAAATAAAATCAAAATGAAGAATTGGTTTAATTTGATTGAAAAAAATTACTAACAGTCAGCCTATGGTCACATTGTGTTCGAAAAAAAAGATGATAAGGACTGATTATATTAAACAAATAGAAAGAAAGATTAGAGTCTATAGCCGCCTTGTGATCGTGAGAAGTGGACAAAAGCTGAAAAAACCGAACAAGTGCGAGTAAGGCTCGCACAGCGAGGGTTCTGTACAAATCCAGAAAATTTCACAAAATTGGGAAGTAAGTTGTTAAAATCTCTATACTATATCATCGCAATAAGTTTTTTTTCTTATTTTTCACTTTTTTCGTTATGTATTAAAAATTACACATTGTTAAAATAATTAAAAATCTGTTTTAGCATGTGCTAATGAAGTTCTTTTATATGATACCTTACATGACACGATTTACTCACTATACTCATATTTTGTGAATCTAGGCCCTATTTTTCTTGTGATTTAAATAAAATTGTACAGTTTTCAGATTTATTCCTATAAGTGTACTCTGAGACAATGCTTTTCGCCAAATTTCATAGTTCTATGCCAACGGGAAGTATCCTGTAGGTTTTGATTTTTGTGAGTGCCAAAATATGCAGTTTTTTACGACATAAATGACTCTTTTTTTATACGGTAATTGAGAAGTTTTTCTTTTACACATGTCAAGATTCTTTACGCGTTCCCGAGATAAAGAGTCTTGACATGCACACAGACGGACAGACGGACAACAAAGTGATCCTATAAGTGTTCCGTTTTTTTCCTTTTGAGGTACGGAACCCTAAAAAAACATAACGGACTACTACACACTATAATAGGTACTACCTCTAATGATGTTAGCCCAGTTGATCCTGACGTAGTCGTAGCGGTTATGTGTGGAGTGCATGTGGAAGAAGCCGATGATGTGGAGCCACTCGTGGATGATGACGACGGGGTGCAGGCAGCCACGGCCGGGGATATCACGCGCCACGTTCATGATGTGGACGCCGCGCTGGTTCCAGAAGCCTACGTGGGCGTAGCACCCGTCTGAGTAACCCTGTAAGAAAGATTATATAAAGAATACGAACACACATACCAACTGCTGGTAATAAGCCATTCGCTTCCTCCTTCATAATGTGCATCGCAAGGGACGGAATGCCCTACCCCCGACACAGTTTCCTGACAATTACAATCTGGATACCTCTAAGTCAAAAAGGAATAAGTATCTTCTGGGTTGACACACTCCATCCTAGGCTACAACTTCGCTTTCCATCAAGGGTCAAGTCGTTTGCCAAAAGTATAAAAATGTACCTTTGGCCTAAATTTAGTTTTTCCATGAAGCATACTCAATTTGGTTTTAGATTGGGATGGAATTTATGCGACAAAATGAGTTTTTTTTTTCATATTAGGGAACTCTTACTTACTCTCTCTAGCTCTACCCCACTTTACTAGAACAAAGAAGATATAATAAAACCCCATCATTCTAAACTAAGCTAATTGCTGCAATGTAATATGATTGCCAGAAGCTGATACACATACATATACTAGCTGCGCCCCGCGGTGTTACCCACATTTCCTCGAGATAAAAAGTAGCCTTTATGTTTTATCTAAGGTCTAAGCTACCTCCATTGCAAATTTCATCTAAATATCAATCATCGCCTTTATAATATTAGTAGGATTTTTTTTCACAGAGTAAATATGTGCGTTCGTAACATAAATTCTCGCCCTGGGTGGAAAATCAAACCCACGCTCCTTTGGCCAAGGAGCCAGGGTCAGTAACTACTGGGCTACCGAAGCAGTCAAAGATGTGGTGAGTGACAGTGGAAATTGAGGAAGTAATAAATAGGGGTTCGACGTTCGTCATAGGTAGTTCAATTCTCAGAATAAGGCTTTAGTCCTTTTTGACCGAGACCGACGAACCGGAGGAGGTAGGCAATTCGACACGTATACAGCATGACTTTTTAATCAGTGCACAAATTTTTATCGCGCAATAGATATCTTTAATCTATTAATTAACATATTTCGCTCATAAAAAGATCGGCTTTTTTTCATCAATTTTTTGTCAAACTATTCCAAAGAAAATTATATTGCATGCACCCTACACTCTAGACAATAACTACCTACCAAAACGTCTCGGACGTAGGGTGACATTGATTACTCTGTTTATCTGTATACTTTCTCTTGAAGTTATTTCAATATTTTTGTACTTAAGTGAGTAAAACCAATTTAGGGGTTTAATTGTTTGTTTATTATACTTCCCGTATGCAAAGTATGTGCTCTGAAAAAGAAACTGTAAGTACCTATATATTTTTTTATTTAAAACCACGCATAACTTTTTTTCATAGTCGTCCGATTTCAATAATTATTTTTTTACTGAAATAGTATACTTCAACAATACAAAGAGTATACTTAGTGTACTTTAAGAGTATACAAAGAGTATACTACTTGAAATTGGTCCCATTTAAATTTTATCGAAATCGGCTGAACCATTTTTGATAAATCAACAATAATGTGAAAAATGCTACATCGATCCGTGCGAAATATTCGCGGATTCTGTACACGGGCGAAGTGCTATTTTTTGCAAAAAATAATCTTGTGTAAAAATATGGATGGATGGATATGCCTCAGGGATCTCCGAGAACAGCTTACTTAGATATTATTTTTCAGAGATTGTAAATTTTATGTAGAACAAATGTCATGTATACGAGTAATATTGTAACCTACTAAAATTTTTGGAAAAAGATTGTAAGGAAAATTAAAAACTTGTGCTTACAGTCCATTCAAAGTTATTTTACCTCTGACGTTTTTGCTGTCTCTGTCTGACCTATGATGGTACGTAATGACTAGACGGAGACAGCGAAAAGACAGCTAAAAATGCCAGAGGTAAAATAACTGTGGACGGACTGATCCAACACCATATCTGATCCGACCTATTGTTCAATTTTATGTACTTAAAATCAAATAGGTAGTCCAATTTTATGCACCCTAGTGATAAAGTGCTACTCACAGTGATAAGCGCGTAGTTGGGTTCACCCCAACGTCTCGGGCGGAATCTGATGCAGGTCCTCTCTTCCAGGACTCTCATGGTGCCCAGGATGTAGTCCCTTTGAGCATTGTCTGAAACGAGTCCATTATTCAACTTATCGTCATCGTCTTACCCAAATCCTACAAGGACGTCGGCACAGCACGATTCTTATCGGCACTTCACTCTATCATGTGTCATAGCATCATCAACTCCTGTCCCTTTGATAGTAAATGCTCCGGTTGTAGCCATCAGTGTCATTTTTGACTATTTTGTACAGTACAATTTTAATGAGAGCAAATAAATTTATTCTGTTTTCATTATCTTTCTGAAGTCTGTTAATCTAATCTAATCTAAATAATGTAGGTCTGGTATCTTCTACATCTGCGTGCTTCTTCTTCGACCACAACGTCGCTTACCAAAAGGAGAGTTGGTGCTAAATAGCGGACTTATTCGCATTAAAAAAAAAACAATAGTTTGCAATCCGGAAGTGCCGGCAGAAGTGAAAACACCACTTGAACGCCGTAGTCAATGAGTGGTCATCAGCGTTGTCAAATTACACAATTTCAAGTACGCGGCACCATAACATAAATAAACATTCATCGAACGAACATCCGGCGAGCTACTTTGATTTAAAGATACCGTAGTATAAAGATAAATGATAAATGTAAAGATAGCCTAATGTATAGCCAATCTTATTTTATAAAGGTATCAGAGAAATAACAGTAATAAATGCGAAATATTAAATCTCTAAGTGCAAACTCGCGCAGGCGCCCAGCGCTGAAACAGCGCGGTAGAATAAGAGGAAGATATCGGCGGTCTCTCCCTTTCCCTCAATCTTACTATTTTCTATCAGGATACGTGTCCTGACGCGAGTTTTACAATTTTTACCCATCAAAAAGAAAAAAGAGCACAACGCAGATAACAAGGTTACACCTCAAAAAAATTAAAATAAAATAAGAAAGTTACCGAAGTGTCCAGCAGCGAACTCGTACGCGACTTCCCTGTTGGGCCAGAGCGCTCCGGGCCAGATGTAGGCATTCCTGCCCTGAGCGAACTGGTCTACCATGGACTCGACTTGCTCATCGTCCAGGAGGATGTCTCCCTGGTACTTGCCGCTGTTCTCCCACGCGCTACCCTGAGGGTTCACGCCCTGGCCCACTCTTACACCCTTGCCTGCAATAAATAAATTATTAATCTAAGCGAATGGAATTGGAATTTATGGAAGCGTTAATAATATCTGGCTTTGTAGGCCGTACGCCATTACCGCAATAACATTTTGTGCCCATCGCTGTTGAGACTTTGGGTGCTTGGGGGTCCGAGGCCAAGGTGTTGATCCGACAAATTGGCCAGCGGATTAGGAAAAAGTGTAGTGACCCCTCTCCAGCTGTTTCCCGAAGCAAAGATTGGCCTTGCTATTTAACGGGGTAATGCGGCCAGTGTTTTGTGGACCTTTGCCCGGGAACAATTAAGGACGGGTTGTTTGATTAAATGTATGTTTTGACGTTATTGTATTGAGGTTTGATTTTGTAATAATTTAATAAAATTATCTTCTAAGTTTATCTAAGTATTTAATGATTTACAGGAGAGTATAATTGACTTTCGAACGGTTAGAACGTATACGAAAGTTCACGGATTCTCCATACATAATCTCAAAGTTCCATATTCCTACTCCTACTCTCATACATTCCTAGCCTTTCGAAGTAAGTTCCCAATGTTTTCGTCTTTTCTGTAGAATATCTATAAAATATTCGTTCCGGGAGAAAACTCTTTTCTCTCCTTAAATTATAACAAAATGTTATGTGTTGGTGTTAATCGCAATACTGCATAGAGGCTTTTGGAGAACTCTAAGGTCATTTAAAAAAACTGTAAATTCCTAGCGGCGAACGATTGAAAAAAATCACTTAAATCAGCTTAAGCTTAAGAGGTAACAGCTTATTGTTTTTGTACGATTAAGTTGGCGCCTCATGATTGCCTTGTATTATTTACCAGTTTAGTAGAAGGGATAAATTAAAAAATTGAGACCATAAAAATAAAATGGTCAAATTGTCTTCCCACCAATTTATCCCCTAGTAGAAGATTTCTTGTTCAAGGGTAAATTGCTGAAAAGAGGGGAGGATATCGAGGGGATACAATAACCTTGCCAAAGGCGGAAGGTTACTAGAAATAGCTGATAACCCTAACTGGTATTTTTTCTCAGGTATTCAGAAACTGATAATATCCTAAGAACATCTAGGTATTACGTCAAGGAGGCTGGTTTAATGTACTCAGCAAAATTTTCCAATCGTTCAACGACCATTATGCTCTAAATAATCTGTTATTATCTAATTCATAACGATTGATATTATATTTACCACACGTATACTTAGTGATAAATTGTACCTAATAATAGGAATGATCACTATACCTAATGAAACATTTATAAAACCTGGTATGTACATGGAATCTGGTGGATTTTTACACAAAACCAAAGAAGTATAATAGAATACTACGTGTAGAACTCGTTACCCCACACTGACACCCCTTTGAGTCATCCTCATTTCCACCTGGAAAACCCGGCTGGTTTTCTGCGCGCGGGCTGCACTGGCCGGTGGTTTCTCCAGCAAAAACTACCATAACTGTGACAATGTGACAGACAATTTTAATAATTTCTGGGTTGATCCCACAGTACAAGTTATTCGTAATGGTGAGTATAACTCTCTAAATCCTTGCACTTTGTGAAGCCGAGTTGCAAACTGCCTTTGAGCGTGTATAGGCCGCGTCACACAAGTTGGCGGACATGAAGTTAGCTACAAGCTGCGCAATATCCAATCCTGACTGAAGATCACACAAAGCCGCGCGTTGACTGGATAATGCGCAACTTCATTTCTGCCATCTTGTGTGACGCGTCCTATACACGTTGCTCCAGCTAGAATACAGCTGCTTCAAGATAATACAAAATCTTACTAGTCCTGGTGCTCTCCAAGAGATCTCGGAACCTCTCGATCTCCTCCCGGCTCCTGGACACAGGGGGTCCGCAGACCGCGACCCCGACCAAATACAGTGCAACAACTACCCGGAACATTTTGCCAGAACTCGCCTCTGAACAACATTGGCAACCTTTTATAAACGGTCACTTCCCCAAACCGAGATTTTTGTCCGAGATAAATGTAATTAAAAGTGATAATATAATCAACATGTATGATGATAAATACCTAAGGCTTTCCTTCAATCTTTTGCCTAAATCTTGCTGGTAGTAAATATGGATCTATAGAGTGTTATTTTGTAAACTGTGCGGAAAGAGAGATAACTTAAAAAGTTATACACAACGCCTCATTATAACGTAAAATTATTATACTTCGGTGGTTTTAGTCCGTTTTTATCTTTTTTTCTTTAAAATATAAATTCATATCTATTAAAAAATACTTGGTAGTTCTGGAAACAGTAGATCTCGCAATACATTTCTTTAACTGAAACTTTCTCGACTCGCTCTTGGCCCATTTAATACCCGCAAATCTTGTTATAAGGATATAAGGAATCGGACATTAAACGATTTTGCCAAATATTTTACTATGGAAACTAACGTGGTTTTCACACATTTTAATGTTTTATCACGTACTCAGTACTTAGGAGTACAATCCCGTGATATAAAACATTGAAATTTGTCAAATATCATCGCAATTGGCTGATAAACAGCGCTACAATCAAAAATCGCCGACGACTAAAAAAGATTTATTGACACCGTACCTATTACAAAAAACATTATACTGTACCAGCCTTTTTAATAGCCCACTGCAGGACGTAAGAACCTACCCACGAAGGATGATTTGGCCATATCCACCACGCTGGCCCAGTGAGGGTTGGTGAGTTCACATACGCCATCGAATTTCTTCTACGGCCGTATGCAGGTTGCCACACGATGTTGTCCTTCACCGAAAAGCCAGTTGTGTGAAACTCCGTAAATAAATTCTAAGGAATCCATTGGTACGGGACCGGGATTTGAAGAGTCCTGCGTCGTTTCGCCCCGCAAGCGGTTGGGCCCGCGGGGCGAATCGAAACCCACGACCTCACGATTGTGAAGCGCACGTCATTACCACTAGACCACCATGGCATTTTTACTCGACTTGTTAGTCTTTACACAAATAAAATGTATTGTAATATTAAGGTGATGATCACCCTGTGTGCTTAGCAAATTTAAATTGTTTTCCAAGAAAAAATCGTTATCGGTTCTAACAATAGGTACGTAATATTATTTAATAATTAAATACTTACTACGTTTGTTTGGTAATCAATGTCATAGTCAAATCTTTGTTGTTGTAGGTGCCTATAGTCTGTTAGTGTGAATGTGCATAATGTTGGTATCACAAAACATATCTAGACAGTAGCGTGGTATAGGTCGAATGAGACAAGTCGGCGGATGTGAAGTTAGCCACAAGCTGCGCAATATCCAATCAACGCGCAGCTTTATGTGAGCTTCAGTCAGTATTGGATATTGCGCAGTTTGCAACTAACTTCATAATCGCCGACTTGTATTTACTTGCCTATGTATTTATTAATGGCTGAGTAGGCTGGAGCCTAGACCGGCAGATCAATTAGTGCCATATTTATCTGTGTGTAGCTAGCAGCTAATTTATTTACAATTTTCACGCAGGATCGGCTAGGAAACATCGAGTCCCTTAATATCAAATATAAAATAATTCGTGTTAAATTTCACTCACCAACAGTTGCCATATTTCTGCAGGAAAATTGTCTATTTACACTTTTCAATCATCATTGCCATTGACAGCTTTTTTCTAGATCTCTCTCTTCTGTGGTATAGAGTACAAGCTCCTCCCTAATTCACCAATCATCGCTATTTTGAGTAGGTATGTAAGGGAGATAAACCATTAATATAATAATCTTTCTAATCTTCCGAGGGTATAAATATAGCGCGAGCGTAGCGAGTGCGAATTTTATAATCTGAGTATACCATATTACCGATAGAGGTAGGGGAGAGGGGGTGGTTTTAACCCTATAAACCTATTGCTGGCTGCGCCCGTGCATTAGACACCTATAGACTCAAGGATCGAATAAATTATTATACTGTACAACTAAACTTAAAAACCTAAAATACTGTAAAACTACAACTGTATTACTGTATCAGTTGCATATTATCAGATACAGTTGTAGTTTTTATTTTATTATTCTGAACTCATTTTTCCCGAGAGATATTGTGACAATCTCGCCCAAAACCGTTCACCCAGTTAAAAGTGATCGAGACACTTGTAGGACTTTCAGACGTTGTCTGACCCCAGGCAGATGAAAAAATATATTTTATTATTGTTGAGAAACACATAATGTATATCTAGACAGTCAGTCAGTTCAAGGATGCTATTATACTCATCATTTGACGAACTTTTACTATGGTACCAACCCCGAAATCACGAAAATAAAATAAATTGTTCAACACAAAAAGTTCATCGACCCGCGACAACATCTATGGAATAGGTAGGTAATCTTCGCTTTTTAGGGTTGATCCCATAGTAAAGTACATATATTGACCCGTACGTACCCTAAGCTTAAGATTATTGGCTCATAAAATAGAAAAAAATCGTCAACTATTAGGGACCCATTTTGACTCATATAAGGATAAATCATTATCTTAATTCTATTCTAGATATTTCACTATATTATAAAAAAAAAATGTGATTATTTTTTACGCTTATTCAGGGTTACGATTAGTCTAGCGCACAAAGAATACGGGACTTTTCCCAGAAGGTCAATAGTTAGTAATTTATTAGTTAAAATGGTGGCTATTTTAACATAAAAAAGAATTCATTGAGATTTTCAAACCGTTTTTAGTGTTTTTTTAAGAAATCGACATCCCGAAGGACCCACTCAAATTTTCCGGGATAGCAGTACCCTAAGTGGTAATATGTGTTATTGTCTAGCTTCGTTCTAAATTTCGTTAGAATTCATTTAACCATTTTAACTTAGCTTTACATTATAATTATAACTGATTAATTTTGGCTATCCCTAAGAAACCTGAAGATTTTCCGGGATAGTAATAGTTCCAGTAATAAGACATGTCGTGTGCTTTCTACATACCCGTTTCCATTCGTAACCTTTCAGCTCCTTGGCTGTAATCGATGCTTTTTCACCAACTTTATTATTCCTTTATCTGACCCCTAAGTAAGTTTTTTATGGAAAATTCAGAATAACAGGAAGAACTATATTTTTTATTTAGTATCAAAAGCATCTTTACAAAGTGTCATGTCAATCGGTACAGGAAATAAAAAGTTACATGCAAACGAAAAGGGCCCGTTTTACCCCGTAAGAGGTCGATTTTTCAAAATTTTCATTCTTTGTGCTTCATGATGTTGTACGATGTACGTATATTCTAAATTTCAAGTTTATATCATCGACGGTTTGGGCTGTAGCCTAAACTGGTTAATATTGGCTATACCTCAGGAACCCTACAGATTTTCCTGGATATTATTAGTTTCTGTATTGAAACCTGCTGTGTGCTTTCTTCATACCAGATTTCAACCATAACCGTTCAGCTGGTTGGATGTAATAGACGCTTTTTTCACCAACTTTGGGACCTTATTTGACCTCTTAGATAAGGAAAATTCGGAAAAACAGGTAAAAACATAACTTTTATTTTGTTTGAAAAGCATGTATACGAAGTTTCAAATGAATCGAAACAGGGAATAAAAAGTTACATACAAACGAAAAGGGCCCGTTTTACCCCCTTAGAGGTCGAAAGTTCAAAATTTTCGTCCTTAGTGCTCCATTACGTAGTACAATGTATCTATATTCCAAATTTCAAAGTTATATCTTTAACGGTTTGGGCTGTAGGCTGTCTGTCAGTCAGTCACTCAGGGAAGTCTTTATATAATAGATTCACTAAGTTGCAAAGTTTGTGAAGTAAGGATTTGTAGAGTTAAGGCGTGTAGAGTTAGAAGCTTGGCTCTACATAAGATCTGACAACTTTTTAATAGTGTGAATTATGATGGAAAATGTTTTTGTTGAGTGCCTTTATCAATTTTCGGGCATCTAGTGTAAAAATTTGCGAAAATCTCATTTAAAATATTACCACCCAGTTTTAGGGGTTTTGGGATTATTAAGAATCTTGAAATCCATTATTAGACTTCTAGCATAAAAAGTTTCCAAAATGGCATATAAATTTCCATTCCCCATTTTTGGGGGTTGGGGGGTGATTTATTAAAAACCGTGAAATACATATTTTAGTATTTGTAACAAAGAGTCTTTGTATCAATTTTTTGACTTCTGGGATGAAAATTAGTAGAAGTCTCATAAAAGCTTTCATCCCCTAGTTCATAGGGTTTTAGTTTTAGATTTTCTTCTTTGTATATGCGAGACAGTCTATTTTGTGGCCAAATATCAAGTATTATCATCTCATCTGGAAGTGGGTTAGATTTCGATCTATAAGCGGGTGAGTCAGTGAGTCAATCAATGAAAACTTTAAAACTGAATGCTTTGAAGGCTTTAAACGTTAATATATCTATCATTAACTGTTGGAGCAAAATTATGAAATTTTGTATTCTAGACAAGCTAAAAAACTTTATTAAATAGGCTAAATTTCATATATTTAGATTAAATGTTTTTCGAGTTAGGAAAGGATCAAAAGTGGCTCAAAATGGTTCGTTAAATATTACACATGGCTGACTGCGTCGCCAGTACCTTTTTTCTTTGTCATGGCTGGACACGCTACCGCGTGTCTAGATATGTCCTAGTGTCAATGTGTATACGACGGGATTGATACAGGAACTAGGAATTTTATATACTGCCTAAGATGTCCAGGAAATATGTCAATAAATGCTTAATACCTGCTTTTCCCGGCAAGGTATTGAATTTTATTGAATTTATTTATTTGCATAGTACCTATATTCTATATTCTTAAGAACCATATATAGGTATATACAGTACCTAGTACACGTACACGGGCAAACAAAATAATATTAGGAAAATATCTTACAAAAGGCCCAATTCTAAATGCCCCATCGTAAATGTAAGGGCAACGTAAAATAGTGTTCTCATTCTCTCTATCCAATGCATTTAAGTTGTGAAAAAGAAAAAAAAATACTCTAAATTGTTATTATAATTACTATGGCGCCTCTAAAATTGAGCCTTAAACCTAACTTATTTTTAATGTCTAATAAAAAGTAAATTTTCACCATAATTTTACTTACCTACAAAACATAATTATAGAACAGAACTAGTTTGACATAGATTCTTGGGGAAAGTACAAGTTAATATAAATGTTACATAATATACTAATATTCAATTTTATCAGTGAAGTAATCGTCTTAACTGAAGTAACGTTTATTTATTAACAATTTTTTGAGATTTTTTTAAAAAGATTTTTCATCAATTTCGTCTTTTAAGTGGGTAGGTAGGTAAAGCATTGTATATTTTTATAATCATGTATTCTGGACCCCTTTTTATAATGTTAAGCTTTGGTTCTGGTGCCATAAACTGATTTTGTCTTCGGTCATTAAGTGTTTTAGGTGTTTTTTACAAACATTGCTGCTTCTGTTATATATTCAAAGATTTTAAGGCAGTGGTAAAATTTGTTGCTTATTGTTTACAGCTGTTACGTCGGCAAATATTTACCAAGATACGAATGCATTTTTCTGCATGGTAACAACGCGTGTTATATAACCGTCGTTGATTGTTGGTTTTTAGAGTTAGGCCGTGCATAGTTATAGAAGCTTGGCTCTACAAAGATCAGCTGATAAATGATCTCGTTTTGGCAACATTTTACATGACAATGTTTTTGGTAGGATTAGTAATTAATCTTCGTAAAATCTCAGAGCAAACAAAAAAATATGTTTTATTTGCTCTGAGCGTAAAATGTGTTTACAATTAACAATTAAACACATTACTACAAGAATATACTTACCAACCTGGCAATTAATAGGTATTCATGAATTTGTCAGATAGGCACAAGCAGATTTCATAACAATCTAAATAAATAAATATCTGAGATGAATAAGAGAAGAGAAATCATAAAATCAGGCTATATTTATTAAATCACAACCAATTTCAACTTACTTATAAACAATAATTCCATTAATCACAACCATTTTCAATTGAATACGAGTATATCTTTTTATTGCTTACATCACAACCGGGGCAGGTACAATCAAGGGTAGACAATACGAAGTTTATTTCATTAGTGTCTTCGTACCTACATATCATCCTTATATAGATGTACATAGGGTTTGTCTTTTATTTTGATGTTTTATTCTTCTTTATTGAACTCAGCTTGCGCTTGTTCGGTGGTGAAAGACTGGTAATCTTCGAGCTTGCGCCAGGGAGCGCAGCCGTAGTGGCGGTCGACCCTCCAGAAGTCGTAGCCAGTTACGTAGTCAGTCTGGCCCATGACACCGGTGTGGGGCTGGAAGATAATGACGCATTAGATGTCGATCACCCTTCGTGGTTAGGCCTACGTCCTTCAATGGACTATTTAAAAAGGCTGGTTGTACAAAAGTCGATAAATGGAGGAATTTCACACGATGGGCTTGTCAGTGAAGGAAAACATCGTGCGAGAGAAAATAACGTTTTAAAATAAGCGAAATAAGAATTAATTATTCTGTGGGAGATGAGGAAATGATGGCAAGGGGAGACGTATTGTAGTTATCTGATCAAAACTGCAGGAACAGATTCCACAAGAATGTAAGTATATTCTTGTGGAATCTGTTTCTGCAGTTTACAAGAATATACTTATTTATGCAAGCCGTTTTCGAGCGATCTCATTAAAATAATGGCTGATGGTAGTTTGAGAGAATAATTTTCTTAAATCATACCTCTTCTATATTGTTAGCATATTTGTATCCTGTTATTGAAAATTCAAATGAATATAAGTGCAGATTGAGAATTAAGATGTAGGCAATTTGACTATTATTAGTCAGATATTTTTGTAATGCTACAGTTAACAAATGATACACAAAATGAACACTGTTTTCTGAAGTGCAAACCACCAAATATGATAACTATGTACTGCAAGTATCAAATGGATCATCTGCAACAATGATTTCCTATTTGCTTGACCTAAATAAACGAAGACGAAGTGTCCTTATTCAAAACAAATAAATAGGTGATATCTGTAACAAGTACAGTATAGGTATTGTTGAAGAAAGTAATGTCTATATGAATGAATTTTGATCTCAACAATGACAAACAAAATCATCTGGAATTCGAATGATTGAAATTTTATTGTTTCAAAACTTATCGGCCAGTAAATTAAGAATTCTTGTTCCATTTAATAACTATGATGGCATAGCGTAGCAAAATACAAAATAGGTTTGATGCCTATAATCTTGGGTATCTAGCAACTAAAATAACTGAAAGGTGTAGGTAAGTCCAGTCCCATAGTAGACAGATGACCTGACTAAAACCGCAGAATCGTATTAAATGCAAGCAGCTTACAAATTTTCCGATAGGAAATCTATAGAAACTTGACATAGCTGACCGACTAGCAGTAGGCATGGCACAGCCAAATTAATGTTAGTACCAAAAAAGTGAGGAAAATCTGTAGATTTAAGGTTTAAGCATCTTTCCCAAATGAAATGTGAGGTACAGAAATAATGACAGCGAAAGCATTATTCCCTGAGAGCATCGATGGTGGTCCTTCCATTCATGATGAAGGCGTGGGTTCCGTAGTGCATGCAGCTGTCGTACTCGTAGGGCAGGCCTAGATTACAACTAAATTGGTGATAAAGATGAGGCGAGAGAAAACTGATTCACATATCTTTCCCAAACGGAATTTGTGGAGTAGGTATTAATAGGAACAATGAAAACTTAAGTGGTATACCCTGAGAGCATCGATGGTGGTTCTTCCATTCATGCTGAAGGCGTGGGCTCCGTAGTGCATGCAGCTGTCGTACTCGTAGGGCAGGCCCAAGTTGCTCACCATATTGGTTCCGTAGCGGTCGAAGTTGTACTCCATACCTAAAGGTTACATTAGGGTAAAGATTAATGGTAAGTGATGAATTAGTCCCCGTATTATCAATGCGTTCTGGCGTTTGACTTCGCTTTTCCTCCAGCTCGCTCTCGTGGAACGAGGAAATGGCGCGAGCAGGAGAAAAAACCGAAGAAGAAAAAACGAAACGTCAATGTTGATATACTTGTCGTATTTTGTTGAATGCGGTGCCAAATGCAACATTATATACTTATGTCAATGTCACTGTCACGGATATATGACGTTTTACTCATAAGTGTTCTGTTTTTTCTCTCTCTGCTGTTCGTCGCCTCAGTGACAACGTTATAAATATGTATCTGTATTATGTTTCTGTATTATTCAAACTAAATCCATTTAAATCATACATTAATTATAAATAATCTACCAATAATATTTTGATAAAGATTACAGAGTATTATAACCTGATTAGCTGTGTTGTTATTTCGTGGTTAACCGATTTATGGACCTGTGCTCGTCACAAGAGTCAGAACGCGTACACAATACGACCGCAGTCCGGAGTCCAAATATCGTCGCTTTGGTGGTGAACAGAGGTCAACCCACATTTTTAGTAAAATTAGTTACATAATTACCAATTATTATATTTAAACGGGGATTCAATAAGCTTATTTTCCTTATACGACTCAATTTTCATCAAAATCGGACCAATGGTTTAGAAGATATTATAAAAAATATATTTTGTAGTTGACCCTTGTCTCTTAATTGCTCATTATCTCAAAACTTGATTTTGTAGGTTAGCTCTCTTCACCACCAAAGCGACGATATGCAAAATACTTCAACGAGTATTTAAATATGGCTACTGTAATCCAAAACAGTTGAAAGATTTCGTAATCGTAACATATATTTATGCTATTTCAGCGCATTGATTATTTTTTTATTATGTTGTGTACGATGATTTGCGTAAATTTACCTTTGACAATGTTTTCCCACTTGATCCTGACAAAGTCGTAGCGATCATAAGTGGACTGCTGCATATGGAAGAAGCCGATGACGTGGAGCCACTCGTGGATGATCACGGCGGGATTGTAGCAGCTGCAGCCAGGGATACCATGAGTGGGCCAGTAGCCGACGTGAGCGTAGCACCAATGAACTGAGACTTATTTACCTCTGACAATGTTTGCCCAGTTGATCCTGACGAAATCGTAGCGGTTGTAGGTAGACTGCATGTGGAAGAAGCCGATGACGTGAAGCCACTCGTGGATGATGACCACGGGGTTGAAGCATCCGCGGCCGGGGATGTCTCGCGCTACGTTAAAGATGTGGACACCACGCGTGGACCAGTAGCCGACGTGGGCGTAGCATCCATCGGGGTTACCCTGGAAACATTGAGAGATTGTTAATAAGATGGGCCTAGGATATTAAATCCTGGTCGATATTTTCGATCCCGGTATTGGCGGGATTGACCAACCTAATCGACCGGGTTCCCGGGTATTACTGTGATCCCGATCAGATTGAGGTATTATTTTTTTTAAATCATTAGAAAGAAATAATTTGACTTTGACTACGGTAAATTATGTAAGCGTAATTATAGAAGCGATAGAAATGCAAATTTTATCTTATTCTCTAAATTAATTGTCAATCTTTGTATCAATTTCGTATTTAACATACCATAAATTCGTGTACTAAGGATTATGTTGCATTAATGATAGCTTTTCACTGGTTTTCTATATTTAGTCATGTTTTGCTACATTCATTAAAGTTCAATCTCGTACGCAGCAGCAGCGGACAATAGTGTCATCACGAAGATAAACGTTGCTAAGATTCCGCGCGAATTGGCTACATTATGCGTAATATCTTTGATTTTCGGTAATCCCGTCAATCACCGGGATCCCGGTCAAATTTCGATTGGGATTCAATCCCGGTAATAGCAGCCGGGATCCCGGTATTTTGGGATCCGGGTATCCCCGTATTGCATTCCCTAGATGGGCCTGTACTCTCAGAGGGGCGGCAATGGCTGGTGGAACCGTAAAGTGCTCAAATAAAGACCACGTACCAGCAAGCGCAGGCGTAAGACGTTACAGGCTAGGTGGACTGACGATATAATTTAGACCGTAGGAACGCCTAGATGTACAGGCCGCTTCCAACCGACCTTTTTGAAAATCCATAGGGGAAGCCTATGTCCAGCAGTGGAGATCCTACGAATGATGGATGGACACTAACGCCAAATTCAGAAACCTATCTGTGAGAAGTTTGTGTTGATTAGGTAGTTCTCAGATATAGCATTGTGCTGAAATCAACTTAGTTAATTTCTAGTAAGACATATTTAAAGTTTTTAAAAAGCAATAAGTAACTTCAGTGCGTTTTTCTGTTACACAGACTTAAATTATTCTTGAATTTTGCTATCTAAAACCAAAGCAATTATTTGAGATATCATAGATTTTTGTTCATCAACTGATGGTGATATTTCTCTTAGATAGGTATAGATGTTAGCTGATTATAATTATGCTGGCAGAATCTTTTGATTTGGTCCATGGACATACTTTGACAAACAAGAGTAATAAGTTAGAGACCCATTTTGGAATCATAACATACATACTGAGCGCCACACAAATTGAAAGATGGGAAGTTATGCGCAGCGTTCTGCGCAAAAGCCGAAATATGGGTACGCGCGGAAGCCAAAGAGACGAAACGCCGGAGCACACCCGCCCGCCAGCCTAATGTCATCTGCGCGCTCCCTACGCCCGAGCTGACTACTTCGCCATTTGTATAGGCATTGTGCACACATGCCCAATAATTAGCAAATCACGGCGAAGTGTCATCTGCGGCTAACTTCCCATCTTTCAATTTGTGTGGCGCTCAGTATAGCACCTGGTATTTTTATTTGGTAGGTATCAAGGTGCTGTCGACTACTCGAACAAACAAATGTTTATCGAGATAACGATGAAGGATAAACAAATGATACAATGTTGTGATAAAGAGTGACTTACAGTGATAAGGACGTAGTTGTTTTCACCCCAGTTCCTAGGGCGGAATCGGATGCAGGTGCGCTCTTCCAGGACACGCATGGTGTACAAGATGTAGTTTCTTTGCGCATTGTCTGAAAAATATTTCAATAGTGAAGCATTTGCAGATAATGCTAAAGAAATCCACACAAAACACAAAAATCTCTTTGCAAGTATATGTACTTAAAATAATAAAATGTATTAGCAAATAAACTCAGATTCGGTGACATCAATGATACCTACTACGACTAAACATATACTTAGTTCCAAAAACTCTACTGCGTGAATGTATTACATAAACTACAACGTCCTTGATCTACTGCAATGATAAGCGGGTAGGATTCTACGTCAAAACTTTTTTCTAACCTGATCAACAGACGCCTTGTAAATCATATAGGTACATACTAACTTAGCTTAATCTTGATAATAATGATCCGAAATTATAAGAGTACGACAAGCTTGCATAAAATAGAATGAGTATACAGGGTTATTTCTAATCAATTAGCTTCCTTTTAGGAGCTTATTCTGTACAACAAAACTAACAACTTTTGTGACGACTCTACGACGTCTGCGACTTTAGTCAAAACTCAAAAAAAAATATTGTTGTTCCATTGAAAAATATCATTCACCCGCGACAAAATGTATGGAACAGCTGATTTTTTTTCGAGTTTTGACTTACTCGTATGTCGCAGAATAAAAGTTGTTAGTTTTGATGTAATAAACGCTAAAAAGATGCTAATTGATTAGAAATAACCCTGTATACCTAGGTACGTATACTTACTTTGACTAATAAAATGTGTAAACTTATGATCTAAATCTCATTTAACACTAAGAAAAGTTTAAAAGTTTATGAAGAGACCATCAATGGGCGAATAGTTATAGCGAATGATTACAAAGTCAAGCAACCTCTATATATTAACAAAGTAACTACTCTCATGCAGCAACTGTCGATCAAAACATCTAACTATGTATATCTACAGTGAAAGTATCACAAAAATGAATGGAGAAAATATCTACGTTTTCATTATAACTAGTTCCCAAGACAGGAGAAAAGCCCCTCGACAGCAACTATTTACGAAGGTATACGGCTGAAAGCGGTTAAAACTTACCGAAATGTCCGTTAGCGAACTCGTAAACGATGGTCCTGGCAGGCCATAGGGTTCCGGGCCAGATGTAGGCGTTCCTGCCCTGCGCGAACTGGTCTACCATGGACTGCACCTGTTCGTCATCTAGCAGGATGTCTCCCTGGTACTTGCCGCTGTTCTCCCACGCGCTACCCTCGGGGTTCGCGCTCCTTCCGACCACTACTCCATGTTCTGATAAATGAAAGGTCGTTTTAAACTTTCGCGATTTGAACACATTCTTATGTACTACGGGACTAATAGCGCACTAAAATTATCGTTTTATTAGTGCGCAATCAGGCCCGTAGTACATAAATATACAATACGAAGAAAAGTTGAAATTAAATCTTTTAGGAATGCAATGTGTGAAGATTTTATCTTTTCACGTCTCTGTCGAAGGACAAGCTGCAGATAAGGACGCTGATTGTCTTTAAAACTGTGTCACGTAAAATTATATACTCGGCAATAAAGGCTTATTTTTTTTAATTTATTCAGATATTTATTTGCAGCAAAAATAAGAGGTACAATAACTACAATATACAACAAATCATATCATAAAACACAAACAAAAACAACAGTATGATACCTAATATCCTTGTCGCAAACCTAGTCCCAACTCATATTGGCATACACGCTCCACGCGCTAACCATGCTTAGATATTTTACATAATTATAACGGCACTTTTAGATGATACTAGTGTCAGTTCTAAGGCTTTCCTCACTTTTTTGATGGACAAGAAGAAATCGTTTAAGACTACACCTAAAACCATGTTTACTTTGCAGGTTCCTAATGGGTGGTGATATATTGTTCCAGCACTTTGTCGCTGCAATTCAGACATACAGATGCAAGCAATTGATTCATTAGCTAGCCCTTTTTCATAAAGAAACTGATTTCACTGCATGTAAAAGAAGCATTTTATCACTTAACTGTACTTGTCAGTTCGAAATTAATTTCATGACTTTTGTATACCCAACTTATATATTTTATAATCATTGTCACCTGTAAAAGAAAATTGACGTATTTTCCAACACATTGTTATATTTTGTGGATATTATTGACATTTTCGGATTGATTGATGACCCAATCAATTTAAGATTTACTAAATCTGCGATCATTATAAATGTGAATGAGTATACTTATTGCATATTTAAAGCTACCTATGATTTCCAGGTTGTCCAATCGTCAAAAGAGAAAGGGTATATTAAACTACTCGATTACCTACAGATGCTTATATAGAGTTAATCCTAATCAATTAGCATCCTTTAGAGGCTTATTCTGTGCATCAAAATTAACAACTTTTGTTCTAAGACTTTTGTCAAAACTCAAAAAAATGTTGTTCGATAGAAAAATATCGTTCACCCGCGACAAAATGTAGGTATGGAAGAGTTGATTTTTTTAAAGTCGCAGAACTAAAGTTGTTAGTTTTGATGTACAGAATAAGCGCCTAAAAGGATGATAATTGATTAGAAATAACCCTGTACCTACAGTAGTGTACAGTAAATGATTATTTCATCTGATCTGTCCACCGTATGACCCGTCATACTGACAGGAACGATACCACAAGAGAGCAAAAACAGGAGTGAAACAAAATCAGTAAGCCTATCTGCATAATGTAGAGTTTAGACCAATCTAATCAACCTTAAATGACTAGACAGACTAGACAACAAGGTTTAGTCATTACCAGTCCTGGTGCTCTCCAAGAAGTCGCGGAATTTCTCGATCTCACTGCGGCTCCTGGACACAGGGGGTCCGCACACCGCGGCCCCAATCAAACACAACGCAACTACAATCCGCAACATTCTTGGAAAATCAAACTTTACCCAACAAAACCAACCTTTTATAAACCACTACTTCGCCAAACCAAGATATTCTAATAAGATAAATGTAATTAATAAAGATAATCACTGTGTGCACGATCATAGATACGAATTTTTGAAAGCAGTTATATCTGATACCTATTCCATTTTTGTTTTTCATGCACTATCTAGCTTTCGATCATTATCGATTTGTAATAATATTGAAGTATTGGTACGATTTGTCCGTCTGTTTATCAAGCTCAAAGTCGAATTGATTTTTATTTGTGAGTCATAAATACGCTCGGGGTATGCCCGGGGTTTCTAGAGGTTGAATCAACAATTTCGATTCCACAAGAAGATCCTTGATAATAACGAAATATTACGGTCTGTCCCCCGGGGTACAGAACGGAAGAAAAGATTCCGGTCTGTCCCCCGGTGGATTTTACATTTTATTTTTACATTATCATTTACAATACATTAAATGTATGTTTCCGGGAGACAGACCGGAATCTTTTCTTCCGTTCTGTCCCCCGGAAACATATATTTAATGTATTGTAAATGATAATGTAAAATAAAATGTAAAATGTCGACAAAGCGACAGATGAAACGGATGAAAAAATCAAAAAATAATTATTTATTTATTCGGGGGACAAACCGAACTCTTAAGGAGTGAAAAATATTTTTTTTCTTCCGTTTTGTCCCTCGGGGGACAGACCGGAATTTTTCGGGTGGACAAAAGTAGGCACTTGCCCCCACCTTGGGGAGCAGCTTACAAAGAAAATCTCTAACTACTTCATATTTTCATAGTAACGTGGTGATGGCTCCATTTCCTAGATGTATCAATTTATGGAACTACTCTTTGGAGAAGTATTGGACTTTTCAATGAAGGAGTCCAATACTAATAAGCTATAGGTGTAAAGATATCTCTGGGTAAAGGTATAGGCCAGGTCAACCCTAGCATCAGAGCGTTTAACGGCTTTTCAATACGCCACAGCTGTCCCACTCAAATCTCATTTTGGAATGACCATGGCCATTTTTCAGTTTAGCTTTTATCCTAATTACCGTACCCGTCATGGGGGACCCTTAATATGGGAGCAACAGGATTCTGCGAGCGAGATGAAAACCGGCGTATAAAATCTATAAGCAGTGCTGCCCGCAGTCTCCGCGCGGACTTAGGATTTTCTGTGAAATAGGCTTTTCCAGATTTATATCTTATCGAAATTACTTACCTAAATATGCATGTTATTCTGCAAGGGCTAGCTAGGTATACATATATCACGGGATTTTCCTTAGATTACGTTGCGTCGAACGAATCTGTTTCTGTTCCTTCTATATCTCAACGGTAAACGGATGGTGTACCTACACCTATAGGCCAAATCAATAGTATGGCGTTTGTGAACAGCGCAGTACCAGATTGGTTATAATTAATTATAATATCAGCTGCGCAAGGAGTAGGGATTTGTGCAGCTTGTAGCTAACTTCACAGTTTATACGGCCTATGTATACCACAAGCACAAAATCATTCTTCATCAGCATTGTCAGCCCGTAATCGGCCAATTACTTTGATCAGGATTCAGGCTCTATTTAATACGAAACAGCCCCGTATTGTCTATGCGTATTCGGCTTCGCTTTACTTACCTCCCGCGAGTAGGAGAAAAAGCGAACGTCAGCTAGTCAAGCATGCGACCACGAAAAGAACTCATTTTGAAAAAGTGACAGCCTAGATTGATACTTTGTCAAAACGCTGTCTCATTCTGACACTACGAAAGAAATATTTCGTGGCGCGCATACCTACTCGTCTAGCAGAACGCGTAGGTACACAATACGGCCGCTGGTCCATAGGTACAATACGGCTTCATTGGTGATCAGTACCTACCTACTGTATCACTGGGACTGCTCCACAGAGGTAATGTGGGAAAAAAGGGCGTATAGCCCGCATTGAATTTCTTATCGGCTGCGATATTAGCTATACTTAGTCTGTTTCATTAGCGCTGAGAACTAGGGTCGCGATCCCTTTGCAGGTACCGCAGAGATAACCAACCTTTTACGAATAATAGGTTTGCTTTAAAAATATCAATCCATTTCGGTAGTTTTCAATAGATAATATAAATAAATAAATATTAGTATAAATTATTATAAAAATAATATAATAAATATTATTAAATATTATCTTACACACGGTCTCTGACCCCAAACTAAGCAAAGCTTGTGAATAAATGCGTGCCGAAAATAGCTGGTAATTAGGTATTATTTTTTATGACTTACCAAATTCTTCAACAGATATTGAAACGTGTTTGGAAAAACAATAGAGTGAGTAACTAGGTGGCCTCTCATTAGATCTAAGTACCTACCTGCCTATATTTTGTTACAAAAAATGGCTTTAAATAGTTATAATAGAATAGATCTACAAAAATCTGTTTGGGAAAATATAAGAGGAATCAATTGGTCGAACAATATATATTAGGATTCTTAGGGTATCTGCCATGTATAAAATAAAATACAAAACTTTTAAATCAGTACAATATTTTTCATTTGTAAAAATTAACCATTATTTCAAACTAGAACGATCGCGCTCACGCTAGAGTACTTCAAGTCGGAATGAGGCCCATGCGGTATGACTCTGGTCAAAATATGTTCGCAACCCCTGATCCTCTACCAAGAAACGTGGCAACTGCGTTATCGACACGAAAGCGATACATATTAAATAGAAAACGATACTTTTGTTTTCATTTCGCCAAGACGAGTGCTAACATAATACTGTAGAAGGTTCTCAGCGCTAATGAAACAGACAAGCTGTGCACAATGCACATCCCCTCTCTTGCGCCGCAACCATAATATGACTTTATTACTACAGATCTGTTCACTCACGAAGACGCGCCCCTCCATATTTATTGAATGTAGTTGTACGACAGTGTAACCCTAGCCTAAGTGATCATATTTTATATTTTTTTTACTGTCTGTACTATTAGCCTCTACACGCACACTAAGGCGTTGTGTACAAACGAGGTCTACGCGTATAAATGCAAACCAATAATTTACTGTGGAGGGGCGCGACTTCGTGAGTGAAACGGTCTGTACTGCGAAACTACTCGCCTCGTCTTCTCTCTCAGACGCCAAGAATCTTAGATTATAGAAGGGAACCAAGAATAGACATGATGACTAAAAAATAATAGGTATAATTATTCCGTCTGATAGCTTAAAAAAATATTAGACACATTTTTTTTCATTTGTCGATTAAACAAAGATTGACGAAGATATCGCCCGTTGAAGTTCCGCGTGACGTCACGAGTCCTATCCAAATGTACAGGCTAGGTCGCACTAGTGACGTCACGAGCCCCCACTCCAAACTTTGACAAGGTTTAATGTTTGCCTCCGTCCGTCATTTATTGTTTGATTGACAAAAGAAAAAATACGTGTGCAATATTTTTTAATTATCTAACTAACGGATTGATTATATTAATGATTTTTTTATCCAACTATCATGCCTATTGTGATTCGGCCTCTAAGAGTTTTGTTACAGAATTCCAATTACGCAATTTTAGGTTACTTCCCGAGTAGTGTTACGCTATTCGAAGCCGTACCTACATGGCTACAGACCGTTTCACTCACGAAGGCGTGCCCCTCCACAGTAAATTATTGGTTTGCATTTATACGCGTAGACCTCGTTTGTACAGAACGCCTTAGTGTGCGTGTAGAGGCTAATAGTACAGACAGTAAAAAAAAATATAAAATATGATCACTTAGGTTAGAGGGTTACACTGTCGTACAACTACATTCAATAAATATGGAGGGACGCGCCTTCGTGAGTGAACAGATCTGTACACTGCTCGAGACCTTCGGTTTACTCCCAATGTCCACCACTGGGAGACGATAAGACAAAGTATTTATTTTTTGTGCCAATGGCGGTCGTAGGGCCATTAAAAATATTGGTCTCAACTTCCCCCACTAAAATTTCACTTGGAATAATGTTATTTATAGTCAATTATGAAGTTATCCTTTAATATTTTATTTATTTTATTATAATTCTACTGTGCGTGTGTATGTCACTGAACTCTTCCTAAACGGCTGAACCGATTTGAATGATTTTTTTTGTATGCGTTTGGGTGGCTCCTTGGATGGTTTAGATTCACAAATTAGCCCGGCAGGTGGCGCTGTAGCGGGTCTGCTATTTTTTATGTTTTGTTTATTCTAGTTAACTTCATAATTGAAGTAAACGTTGAGAGTAAACCAGACACAGAAAACCAGACGTTCATTGCAAGGGTAAACAACACAGGGGAAGTTCGATAGAGAGGTCATCTGATAGTCCTTGCATATTTTATTTTAGATTAGTAGTGTTCGTTTCGATGGCAGGAATGATAACATTTATTTAGATTTTATTTGACTGATAAGATTTAAATTAAATACCTAAATAATATTTGAAAACAACCGGTGTTTATACAACTAGGTATAGGTACCTCTTTATCGATTTATTATGATCACTAACTGGATGCAACTTGATAGAAACCTATAGGGGAGACCTGTGTAGTGGATGTCGATTTCTTAAAGGATAAAGTTGTAAATAATGAAGTTATCAGCCTCACACAACACCTTGTATAGAAATAAGTTATGTGCATACTAAGTAAGTGATAAGAAATTATTGAGAACCGAATTCTTTCTATAAATAATGGAAATTAATGTTACCGATCTAACATTAATGTAAATTAAATCAAATTCGTTTTATAAATCAAAATTGAGTTTATTTTTTGCTCTATATATAAAAAAATCTTTTCATAATTCTACAAAATAAAGAGAATACAATATCACTATAATACTTACAAGTAATAAAATAATAACAAAACGTAAAAATACGTGGACGTCATACCATTCTTTTTCCGAGTAATTTTTAATATAAAAATTAAAAGGACCCAGGCGCTACCTCATCTATCAGCACATCCTTACTATTACTTTACTGAATATATAAAAAAATATAAACTTATGTGCTAATATCTTATATTTATCAGTTCAGTAAAGAGTTTATACTACAGATGCCACAGTATCAATTAGTCGTCAAGAGCTTGACGAAATACAATCGAGATAGGGTTCCGTGTAATATGATTTTTGTTACAATGTGAAGCTAGTTATCCTGTTTCACGTAAGATGGCGTAGGCGAATTATATGAGAACATAATTCTTATGAAACTCACTTCGAGCGTTAGATATCTTGTAACTTTTTAGAGAAGTGAAGATCTCACTTCTTTCCACAAAAGTTCACATTTCGTGTCAGAGATAAATTTTACGCCTAAATGATAATATGTTCCCGCACCATCCTACCTGAAATGCTTTAATCAAATATAGAAATGTATTTACATATCATTATAGATCATTTTACAATGTGATTGGATTGGATACAATTAGATAAACAATTTTTTTATCATTATTAGATTTTTTTTCAAAAGTGCAGTTTTCTTTCGACTATCATACCTATCTACCATCAAATCCCACGTACATTGTAAAGTCAATGTTTTTTTTATAAAGTCATGATACGGTGTGACATCCGAACGGTCAAAACTATCTTTTAAGGGTTTCTTGTACTACAGAACCCTAAAAAAAACAAAAAAAAATATTGGCAATATTAGAATGCGAAATACAAAATCACATAAAAATCTCAATTTAAAATTAAAGTGGCACGTTGTTTTTAAAACATTTCTTCAATATTATTTAATGTATACCTAATTATAACCTAGAATTATTAATACAAGTTTATATTATAGCTTGTATGAACAAGGTCTTATAACTAATGTTCTGAAGTACTTGTGCCCTTTTAAAGTTACAAAGATATCTGGTTGCACAGTATAAGTACTATACAGTTGGTATAGCCCAAATCAAACTTTTGGCAGCTGTGACGGTAGCTACAAGCTGCGGATATTACAATCCTTACTGAACACCTGTACTTTACTTAGTTAAAATGTGCGAAAACCACGCCAGTTTCCATAGTGAAATCCTTACTGAAGCCACAGCCCGGACACTCCGTGATTTCCCATACAAAATCTGCTGTCTTACGCACACTACACAGTACTTACTCACAGACAACACAGATACGCACGAACGCTACACGTGCATTTGTGTGCGGAACGTCTATGGCTGTCACCGATCACCACGACGTGACGACATGCCGCGTGAGTGAGACAGTTGCGTATTCAATTTTGCAAACAATGAATATAAATCTAGTGCTTATAAAAGTATAACAATTACTTAATTTGGAAGCATTTTAGCAATAAGTAACCGATCTACTTTATTTGAAAGAAAATATGAAGAGAAAGTTACCAAATAATGTAAAATAAGTTCCTTTTACTTATCCTTAGATAAACATTAAAATGTATTGTTTTGTTATGTATTATTGATATTCAACCATACACAGCACAATTCTTCCCTATTGTCACAGTCTAGGTACCTATTTTTTATTAGAAAATGTATCGGCCAGTGCAGCCCGCGCGCAGAGTACACGATCGGTACGTGAATCGCGGGGTGGAAGTGAGGAAGACTCAAACGGGTGGGGGGTAACGAGTGACCGTTCTATATGTAGTATTATTATATCTTCTTTGCTGAAGCTCGCCTATCAGCTGCGCGAGGTTTGGGTTTCGCATAGCTTGTAGCTGACTTGACAGCCGCCAAGCAGTTTGATTCGGCTATAATAATTTAGCAAAAATTAACACCGAAATCTGGATTGATGTTAATTTAAAAAATGTGTCAAAATTGAAGCCATTACAAACCACTACAGGCAAAAAATCTAAAAATATCAACTAACTAATGTCTACTTATATCTAAAGTTTCCTTAGAAGGGAATATTTTTAATAAATATTGCAACGCTACTTGCTTATAGCAATGTTTTGCTTTTTATAATAATTATAGGCAGTGACTGACTGGTTATCCGCTGTCATTGCGATCAGCGCTGAAAATGGGCTATACTAGCATAAAATATACATAAATTTCAAAATAGTACAACAAAATGTTCAAAATACTGGGATGTCCATTAGCAGTCATATTATGGAAAACTTTTACTATTATAAACAATCAAATATCGAAATGTGTTACCTATTAAACCTTTCTCGCGCAAAATGCTTTAATGCAAATAAAGCAGTTATGATTTGTTGTGATTTTATTTTGAGTGCTTTCCACACTAGATTTTTATCTCAAAGAGTTATCTTTGAGATAAAAATCTAGTGTTAAATCTTGGTTAGAGCGTCGGTATAGTGATCCGAAGGGGCAGGTTCAAATCCTGCGTTCGCTTCAGATTTTTGAAATGCTTATCACAAAGATAACTCTTTCAGTTATGATTTTATTTTTGTCGAGACATAATACATGTCTTTAACACGTTAAAAGCAAAAAGACAATTACGCCTCTAGTTAGGTTAGGCTCATGCTAAATTTGCGTCTATTTTATTTCTAATTTACAGTTGTAGTTGGTGCAAAAATAGAAGCGTCGTAGTTGAGGTCGCCCGTGTGCCATTTTACTAATCTTGTTACGTTGACAACACTGCTCTGTCATTGCTAGTACAACTAAAAGTGTTTGATACTTAGTAGACACCAATTAGGTTTTCATCAGTACTCCTGTCTACCAAGTATAGTCGGTATCTAGGCTGCTGATTAAAATCTTATTGTTAGTTAACCTTAACGCCACGACGGTTCTGTTTTTGCACATACTCTAATCATTTCCCAAGATTTCCGTTTAAGTCAGATAACTTATATGTAGTAAAAGTTGTCCTTATTATGACTACCCACAAAAAAATTGTATCGTCTAACCGACTTCCCCTAAGTTTATGCTAAGTATTGCACCAACAAAAAAAATAATGAAACAAAAATTGTACACGCGCATTAAGGCGGATCTACTTTATACATTACTGCGGTAACTGTTTATATATAATATTTTTTTTTACCTTTATTTTCAAAACATTTTATTCTAAGATACATTTTCCAACAGAAGACGTACAGTCTTGGCCAAAAGTATTAGGCACCTTTAAAAAATCAAAATGCAAGTTTACTACTTAACCAATAACTGAGTGCTTATCTTAAATGCCTTACCGGGGTCATAAATAACTTCTTAGAATATCAAGCGGCTCTTTGTTAAGGTCACAAAACACCTGGTGACCGAAAACAAATAATTCAGTTTTCTTTCGGTCTTATCAGTCAATGTTTGGTCACTTGTGTTCTGGACTCTAACAAGTAAACAAGCTTTCATTTCTGTTGATGTGATTAAATTGACACCTAATTTTGTTAAAAATGCCAAAAAGGAGTGAAATTAGTTTAGAAGATAGAGTGAAAATACAGGGTGCCTAATACTTTTGGCCAAGGCTATACCTACCTTTAGTATCGTTTATTGTAAATAAAAAAAATATCAATTGCGTGAGCGAGATAGTTGCTCTCCAAAATACGAACTGACGTTTGGAAGGTTTATATAAAAACATTAAATTATATATTTTTAAATCATGTACATAAATAAATCTCATAGCTTAAAGCTATCCCGTAATCACGCACTCTATGTAAAACTTTGCCGTGTAATGCGCGTGTACCTTAAGAATAACAAAAATGCTTAATAAAGATCATCAAATAAGTAATAGAGAACTTAAATAGTCAAATTTTGACAACAAAATATTATAATTAATATCTAATCATACTAATTACTATCGATACCTACATTCATAATATAAATAGCTATCAAATAACTGAAATACACGATAGCGTTATCAAAGACTGTATCTGTCTATTGTTTTTATTATTTTCTATTATAATCACATTTTAATCATACTACGAGTATATTCCATTAAGTCCAAAACTGTGTATCTATGTCAATATACAGACATACAAAAATATATAAATATGTATGTCTACACTGCAGGTTTTACCTCCATTTTATATCTAATTAAGACTAATTTACATACAAAAGCTGCACAAGTATATAACATCCATTTTACAATATTTAAGTAACTAAGTATATCGAAATGGCAATGATTACTGTCTGTACAAGAATATAAAACACACATACATTTAAAATGTATAAGTACAAAAATAGATACAAACACTGTCTCCAGTTATATAATTATCTTAACCCTTATCATGTCATCGTTTTGGGAACAACACTGTTGATTATGTACGTAATTTTGAATGAATTTTGAATTAAAAAATGATAATTTATAAAATATTTAATGTGTATTATGAAGTGTGTGTGTATAACTATTGTAGCCAAAAGTATCAGAAAGAAATGAATCTATGAATCCGCCGTCTACATATCTTTACTGTTTTTACGCCATACGTAAGTTCTATGGCCTATCCACGGTATTAATCAATGGGCTATGGACAATCATTAAAGACGGTAAAATATTTACAATTTGTTGTAAATTGTATTTAAATATTAGGTGTAATAGGTATCCTTTAGATACCTAAGCCTGTTACACCTTAGACTGCAAATCTGCTTAAGATCAGACAGTGGGTAGTCAAAGGCAAACCTATTAGAATTAAAAAACCTCGACCCAAAAATTCAATATTCAGCTATCAAAATATTTTTACTATCAAAGTAAACTAATCATGTTACAGCCTTGGCCAAAAGTATTAGGCATCTTTAAAAAAATCAAAATGCATGTTTACTTACTACTTAACCAATAACTGAGTTCTTATCTTAAATGACTTACCGGGGTCATAAATAACTTCTTAGAATATCAAGGGGCTCTTTGTTAAGGTCATAAAACACCTGGTGACCGAAAACAAAGTATTCGGTTTTCTTTCGGTCTTATCTCTCAATGTTTGGTCACTTGTGTTCTGGACTCTAACAAGTAAACAAGCTTTCATTTCTGTTGATGTGATTAAATTGACACCTAATTTTGTTATAAATGCCAAAAAGGAGTGGAAATTAGTGTAGAAGATAGAGTGAAAATACTGGGTGCCTAATACTTTTGGCAAAGGCTGTATGTTCCTTGGATCTTGTCAATAAAACTGATAGTGTACTCTCGGTGATATATCCCACCCCGTACGTGTAGATACGAATAATAAGCCGTGGTGGTCTAGAGGTAGTGACACCCGCCTTACAATCGTGAGGTCGTGGGTTCAAATCCCGGTCTCGTACCAAGTTCTTTGGAATTTATGTACGGAATTTCACACCACTGGCTTTTCGGTGAAGGAAAACATCGTGAGGCAACCTGCATACGTCCGTAGAAGAAATTCGATGGCGTATGTGAATCCACCAACCCGCACTGGGCCAGCGTGGTGGATATGACCCAATCACCCTTCGTGGGTAATTACAGGCTGGTACAGGAACGTGTAGATACATTTTTAAATTATACATTTACGCTCCCATACATGTACCTATAACATAAAAAAATGACGTGAATAACGATGAGCGTCTATTTCGTAAATTTATTAGTTTAGATAGCATTGTAAGATAATAGGCACAACTGGAAAAAAGCTGAATCAGTAAATCTAAGGGTACCGAAAGTGTAAAATAAGAGTACTATAAAAGAAATATATAATTATGAATCGAAGTATCGTAGCAGTATATAAATGTATGTGGCAGTGCATGTTTACTTGATATGTATTTCAATATTATGCTTACATGTTGATAGCAGTAAGAAATAAGTATGTTTGCTATTTTGACGTTAATACTTTCAAAATTAATTTCAAATTCAATTCTCAAACTCATTTAAATATTGATGAAAATAATCGCAATGTCTACAAATACTTAATTGAAGTTTTTTTTTTAAATAAATGAATTCTAATGGGAAAGACTTAATACACATTTTATATGATAATGAGCTCTAAGATAACACGTAGGTATAAATGTATAAATGAGTGATAACAACAACATTCCGAATTATTTTTAAAGCAGCAGACAGAGTAAATGCATTTTAGTGTAAAAGTTCAAAATTGGCACAAATGTGGATCTTTTGTCATAAAAATGCATATATAATATATGTATGTAGATATATGGTTTTATATAAAAGCAGTCTTTTAATTCCTAAGGCCAAAACAAATACCTAATTATTTATATTTATTACAAATTATATACTTATATGCGACTAAGACCCGCTTAGACAAATATGAGAACATTTTTTTATCAGCAAGCAACATTCAAACTTCATCTTATTTATACAAAATTCATGAATTATAAGAAATACGGGTGAAATGTTGCATAATATATAGATTATGTGAAGCACTCTAAAAGGTCCATCAGTAGACTCGACGACAAAAGAAAATAATTATTTCGTCAGTTAGATTACTAAAAAATATAAGACACGTATTTTTTATTTTGTGAATGAAACAAAAAATGATGCTGCTCAAAACACCGCGTGATGTCACGCGCAGGTAGATTTTTTAAAAGTGCACTTGTTTTGATCGGTAAGTGCAACAATTACTACACTTGTTATGTTCGGCATCATTCGGCTTGTTCCGATCGGGTAGCTCCTTCAGGTCCGATCGGCACAATTTCATTTTTATTCGGTCGTCTCACGTCTTTTTGGTCGCGGCTTGGCAGGCCGATCGGCAGTTGTCTTGCCGAATGAATTTGTGCGACAGCCGAGCGGCTTTTATTACCGAACTTTCATCTACAGATATTCGATTATACTGCCCGGCAGTGCCGATTTGTGCAGGCTCGCTTATGTGTGTATCAAGCCTTACAGCCAATGAGAGCCATTGTGAATACATTTTGATTCAGTTGTGATAGTATGACCTTATAAGACCACAGGATCGCGCTGGATGCTAGCCGCTACCAACCAGTCTTATTGGAGATAGATCTATAGGGTAGGCCTATATCCAGCAGTGGACGTCTTAAGGCTGACGGATGGATGGATGATGGTGATAGATCTGTCTAAAACAGAGACTTAAATAAAAGTGACTGACGGAACTAACTGCTACTAAAGGATATCGTACACATAATCAGTGCCACTAACACATTCACACCAACACACATTGAGCAATGTAATACGACAGTCATGTCTTTATTTACCTTTATAAGTTCAATATTCACAGAGGCAAAGGTAAGTACATCATTAATTCAATTTAAACTACCCATTCATTTATTGTTCAGAGCTTACAATTTTTTAAACAATAGTATACTGAGCGCCACACAAATCGGCGGATGAGGTGTTAGCCGCAGATGAAACTTCGCCGTGATTGGCTAATTATTGAGGATGTGTGCACAATTCCTACGCCGCGTGTCGTAGTGCGTAGGGAGCGCGCGGGAGGCATGAGATTGGCGGGCGGGTGTGCCCCGGCGTCTCGTTTCTCTGGCTCCCGCGTATGCCTATATTTCGGCTTTTGCGCTGTGCTCTGCGCATAACTTCCCATCCGTCGATTTGTGTGGCGCTCAGTATAACTGGTATGAATAGGTTCTTCGTCTTGTCAATAGTTCAAAATGGTTAAAATATTTTATTCCAATATGTAGGAAGAGTTAAATCCCAATTTAATATATACGACTTTTTTTGAATACAGTAATTCGGATCGAACTGGGGCGGTATAGTACATACGAGTAGCTACGTATAGTAGCGATTGAAAAGTTTGATTTTTTGACGAAAATTTGGGGACTGGGGAAAATATTTGATTGTTCTCAAAATTGTTTGATTTCAAGTACCTACGATCAAAGCTTAACAGCTCCTTCATAAGAACTAGTATTCAAATCCTTGAAATCCGTTCAAAAGTTCATTGGCTAATAGTTTCAACAGGTATATTGTCAGTTCGTTCTTTTTCGTTGATGTCCTACGAATAAGTCATGAAATGTAACACAGAACAAATTCCACACAATAAGGAAACAGTAAAGACAATACCATGATAGTGGTGTCTATACTGTATTCCGTCTGCACACGAAACGCGAATCATACCTACAAGCCTCGGAGTTCGGTACACAACGGTCGCAGGGGCGCACCGTAGTAACGAACGAACGTGTGGTTTGTAATCAGTAAGCGGTTTACCTACCAGGGGGGCAGCCCTAGAGCGAGTTACGTACTGCGAGGCCACACGGGGCTGTAGGTATTTATTTCGAGGACAAAGCCGAGTCGCAATACTGCATAGATACCATTACCGTGACATTACTCTACTTCAAACGAAACCATATTGTATGATTCAAAATCCGAATCACTACCTACGTAATCATGTGGTTTGGTAATGGAAATATAGTAATGCGTTCTCCAAGATCCTTGAGTATTTCAGTAACTTGGCTACATTTTAGAACCTCTGCCCAAATCCTTAAGCAGATAGCAAATGGCTTCGTAAATTGATGCCATTCTGCTGAAACATCATTGTTGTCACTCTTGAGTTTGGTAGTTTCCGCTTAAAACCTTTCGTTCAGACCAGACTGTTATAATTTTTCAGACATCCATAAAGGTGTCCATTGAAATATTCTATAAATTAGCTGAAAATTCCTCTACATTTTAGCAGAATTTTTCGTAGGAAATTCCGCACTGCAGTCCCAGTTATTGAAAATTTTCGTCCATATCAAAAACAATTTCTTCTCACTGTTATTCTTGAGACCTTTTCCCGTGTTCTGCCCAAAATTCTCTGGTTTTGCAATTCAGTGGTCACCTCTGAGGAGTTCCATGAGAAGGTTGAAGCTAGGCCCGTCGCCGTCCTTGCTCTTGTTGGCTGGATTCAGCATTTCTTTGCCGACTTGCATGAAGAACTGAAACAAAATGGAGAACGTTATAATCCTGACTTCCTTATAGGCCGAATCAAACTTCTTCGCGGCTATGAAATTAGCTACCCACTTGGACGCGCACGGGATATACCTACCTTATCCCATGACTAATCTTCGAAAAACTGCTACCGGGACAAATATGTCCCGCGGTGCGATTTTTCATAAATCAGCTTTAAGCCGTAACACTAGAGTTCCTTTTTGTAATAACGCTAGTATTTAATATTCGGAATGAACCGTAGATGGCCTCAGAGTGCATAAAAGTTCATTCCCCTTTTCGAGTGGTTCGGCAGCCATTTTAGAAACGGCGCCAGTCGCACCGGTCCGGTTCCAGCGGCATTATGTGCAGCGATTTTGTGCTAAAATATGTAGTAAACTGTAACTAAATAATAGAGTGTCATATATAAAAACGTTGCCAAAGACGTTTTCTATCTATGTGATTTACAGTGTTAGTTGTGTTGTGATCGAAATATTGTGCTCTAAAGTCGGGGATGGCCGATCCGGCCGTTGCTGTTTACCAATTTTTTTTAAGGATCAAAAAACAGTAAGATTTGAATCATAGACTTATAAAAAACACTTTTGCCAATAAATTAGGCTATGCCACGGTATTTTTTATTAGAACGTAGCTTGTCTATTGTTCCTTTGATAGACGTTTTTAGCGGGACGGATAGTACGCAACCGCGCACGAAAAATTTGACGCGGGGCCGTGCCGTTTGATGCATAAATAGGTCTGAGACTACAAGGTTCAAGTGGCTACAAGCTGCCCAAATCTCCTCTCTTGCTCCGCTAACATATGAAAACTACTGCACAACCACTCGCCTCGTGTTCACAGCCGCCAAGATATTTAAATCGGCCTATACTAGTAATATATCCAAAAGTGTGTTTGTTTGTTTCTTTTACGCAGCAACAGAGCAACGTATACACTTGATTTTTGGCATGAATATAGTTCAACTTGGAGAGTGACATCTTAGGCTACTTCTTATCTCGGAAAAAGAATAAATTAAAAATAGAAGATAAAATACAATACGATATACAGGGTTATTTCAAATCAATTAACATGCTTTTAAGGACTTATTCTGTGCATCAAAACTAACAACTAATGTTCTGTGACTTTTGTAAAAACACAAAACTGGCTTTACGTAGAGTATGTGAATCCACCAACCCATATTGGGCCTGCACGGTGGGTTTGGCGCAATCACCTTTCGTGGGAAGGCCTGTGTTCAGCAGTGGACTATTAAAAAGGTTGGTACAGTACAGTACAGAAGATCTGACTGAGGGACGGACGGACACAACGAAGTTATGAGGATTCGTTTTACTACGGAACCTTAAAAAAGAAAGTTTCGTTTTCGTTAGTTAGTAAGCGCTGCACCTGTTGATGAAAATAATTGTCGTAATACAAACCTTTATTTATCAATGCCAAATCTGTTGTAGTCCAGAGATTAAAGATAAAAATGAGTAATCACGTGATAACTAATCAGTTGTCAGAATAATCTTTGTGCATAAAAATTAATTGGTACTTATTACATTTCTCAGATAACTGTAACTTAGTAAGTATCAGCTCGTAAGTTGCGCGTTGTTAGTTTTGATGTACAGAATAAGCTCCTAAATCGATGCTAATTGATTAGAAATAACCATGTATATGTATTTCTGTTACTTATGTTCATTTACGTAGCCTGTGCTGTCAGGCATAAAAGATGACATTTTCTTCGTTTCGTATTGAATTCACCTACTTATATGCCATCTTACTTAGTCTGAAGTTAAAGTCCATTATTTATTTTACCTTTTGATTTAATTTAAAGTGAATTTTAAGAGTACACGATTAATTTATTTATTTATTTATTTATTTCATGTAATCAACAGCGTTACTTAATATCTAGATACAGCTACAGTAATTAAAAATAAGGCCAAAACCGATTACAGTTATTTAGTATATTAACAAAGTATACGAGTAATTTCACGACTAATACGACTTAGCAGTACGCAGGTATTTTACACGGTGTGTGTGTATGTGTGTGTGTAAGTGTGTGTGTGTGTGTGTGTGTATGTGTATGTGTATGTGTGTATGTATGACTGAAAACGTTTGTGAGTCTATCTTCAATTGAATTGAATTGAATTGAATTGAATTGAAATTATATTGTTTATTATAGTTACGGGATGGGTTCTTGGATAATCAGTTAAAACGCCGATTAGGAACCTCATCGCTCTATTTATATCTGAATTAATGTTGACTAGATTTCTCTGGAATTATCGGTGCCATTGTGTTTGACAAAGTAAACAAGATGAGAGTTCGAGACTTACCAGTCTCGAACTGTCATCTTGGTGTTTTCGTATTTGAGAATAATATCCCTATTATTCTCAAATACGAAAACACCAAGCTGAAAAAAATAGCACAATAGTCGGAATGCCAGTTTGCAGGCGTTTGCGGGGAATGTGGCGCGATGTAAGCTTGCAGCGCTTTTTCCACTTTATGTAGATAGGTGTTTGCCAGCGCTATTCCAACCTTATGTTATAACACTTATGGTACATTCTCACCTAGCAAGACCGCTTGAATAGAGCTCTGGGATACGCAGAAACAGTTCTTCGAGGTTTGCAGGTGTTTCTGGGGAATGCGGTGCAACACACACTTGCAACACTTTTCCCACTTCATGTCATAATGTCTAAGGTATATTCTCACCTGGCAAGTCCGCTGCAGCTCTGGAATGCGCAGTAATAGCTCTCCAAACTTTGCAGGCGTTTGTGGGGAATGTGCCGCGATGTACGCTTGCAGCGCTGCGAGCGCTTTTTCTTGCGACGCGCGTACTTTCTCCGCTTCACGCAACTCGGGCGCATCTGATGGAAAATTAATTGATGGCAATTTTGTAGTAATAAATTAGGAACACATAATATTATTTTAAACTGTTGACAGTGCAGATTTAGCTAAATTCTCTGTACTGTACTGTACTGTATCAGCCTTTTTAATAGTCCACTGCAGGACGTAGGCCTACCCACGAAGGGTGATTAAAAGGGGTGAAGGTTAAATTTTCATTCCCTTTCTATTACATTGAGATGAAACTAAAGAAGCATCCACTGCTCTCACTTACTAAGCCTAGGTACTCGTAAGGTACCCCTAAGGTGTGCTGTAAGTTGGGTCACGGTTTCGATATCCAGCCGGTAAAGTGAATTTAATATGATTATTATCTGTTCTGGGTCTGAGAATTAGTTTTTCTTGTCGCTGTGTGTTATGGCATGGACAAAGGACATGGCACATTCGATACAAAGAACCCTAGAAGAGGCTCTGACTACGCAACTTTATTTGTTAATATAGTTACCTGATGTGAGCAGCACGATGACTTTGAGCGCGACGTACTCGTACCGGTCTACCCGGAGCCGCCGCAGGTGGTCCGTGAAACTCAGCATCCTCTCTATACACGGTGTTAGGCCTAACCTGGGAACAACACACATTTTTATTTTTAACTTCTTCTTATTCATCGTGTCGATGTTCCTTAAAAAGACTGTGAATCGACCACTTCTTTTTCGCGTTTCCTGCTCTGAACATTGAGAAAATTTAAGGTACATTTTTGATAAAATTTGCGTTCCGGAAGAAAAATCTCTTTTCACTAAATTGTAACAAAATATTTTGTTTTTGGTGTCAATCGCTTGAGTAAGAAATATTCATCGACTTGACATTTTTTCTATCACTACATAGTATGAAACAAAGTTGCTTCCCGCTGTCTGTGTATGCTTAATTGCTTATATGCATAAATGTATGTATACCTATGCTTATATCTTTAAAACTACGCAACGGATTTTGATGCGGTTTTTTTAAAATAAATAGAGTGATTCAAGGGGAAGGTTTATATACATAATACACCTGTGCGAAGCCTGGGCGGATCGCTAGTAGGAAATATTGCACGCTCGTAAGTCTTTTTTTTCAGAAAAGTTTTTAGTTGTTTAGTTTGGTTTTAGTTCATCTATAGGCATTTTTCGGCCAAGATTTTGCATAATAATATAACTTTTTAGAAGCTTATGACTTAGATCTTGCATAGTGCACGTATTCGGACACTAAGGGCACAACAGGTGCTGCATGATTTACGCAGGCGCTCTGCACTGCATTTTAACTGACATAATTTCATTCATTTTCTAACATCAAAACCTAAAATTAGCCAATATTGAAGGACAAAGAGAAGAAAGCATTTAAAAAAGTGTACCCTTGAGGCGATGAATACCCTTATTCATCGCCTCAAGTAATAGAATAGAAAAAGTTATACAAACTCCAATACCCTTATTGGAGTTTGTATAACTTTTTCTTAAACAGAGCGGACGTAATAACTTTAGCGTGAGTCTTTTTGTGGCATGAAGTTTTTAAATGAATAAACTGTTTTTTAGACTACAATTATTTTACGACAGCTGAAAGAGATATTTTTTTTTATCTTCTATTTGAAAGTTTCTTGATTGAGAGCTTGTAACTGTGTTGAAAATTATGTCGTTGTGTTTATTTGTACACAGGGTTTTCTGCTTACACTGTACTAAGCCGAAAGGGGGTAGTTAAAATCATCATTATGAACTACTTTTAATATGGGAGCAACCCAGAATTCGTGGAAAAAAGTCTGCTGTGCCAAACAAAATTGCTACGCGGAATCGACAAAATGTGTGAATCAGCTGATTTTTTTTTTGAGTTGGTCCTTTAGTAAACGTTTATAATGATGGTCTGTATCACCTCCTTTCGGCTTAGTACACCTGTTTTGGGTAACCCTGCATGTAACGATTAATCGTACAAAAGATACGTAAATCAGAAATATACAGAGGTTGATAACCATAAAATCAGGTAGATTTTATGGTTATCAACCTCTGTTCTATGGTTATCAGGTAGATTTTATGGTTATCAATCTCTGTATACTCAGGACGTTCTGTAAACTACGTCATTTTCCTTGATAGACCTTCTGATACGGAGCGAAGGATACATAGATATTACTTACCAGCTTTTCGTATACTTTTCAAAAAGTTTCAAGCTCACAAATCATTATAAAATAACGCTTAATTATGACATGTACGTTATACTTTGTTTATTATACTATTTGCGTCACCCTAACGACAGGGTATAATGTGTACTGTGTTACTATTATATAAGTGTAAATAATTGTAACTAGACATATAATAAGGTTGTTATAAGGCAATTGTATACCCAAATATAGGTAAATAAATAAATACTTACCTCTATTATATTTCGATAAATTTGAAAAGACATTACACACCGCATTATATTCTGAAACGTGAGTAAATCTGTGTACTTATTCTACATTGTCGTAGGGACATGTGTTAGCATCAAGCAATTCGTTACGCATATTATCTATAGTATTGACTACGATCTTTGGAGCCGAAGTGTAAGAATACGGCTTCGATTCGTAAAAGCTATTCACGACTAACAGGGGCTTATCGTAAGAGCTTTGATTATAAGAGGCCTCATGTCTCCTGATTAGTCAGATTAAGGGATCTCTCTACTATGCAGACCTTTCTGCATAGGTAGTTAGAGATTTCTGCAGACCTCTCAGTTTTGCAGGGTAGTACGTATAGTGGGTAGTACACTACTGAGTTGGCGCTCTGTTGCAGCGTGATCCCGCAGCCGCCGCCGACGCGCATTCCACCCAGCTTACACCTGAGTATCTACATGGAGGGAGGGTAGCACATCTAGAGGGTAGTACGTATAGTGGGTAGTACTGACTTGGCGCTCTGTTGCAGCGTGACCCCGCAGCCGCCGCGGACGCGCATTCCACCCAGCATACACCTGAGTATCTACATGGAGGGCAGCACATCTAGAGTGTAGTGCGTATAGTGGGTAGTACTGACTTGGCGCTCTGTTGCAGCGTGATCCCGCAGCCGCCGCGGACGCGCATTCCACCCAGCATACACCTGAGTATCTACATGGAGGGCAGCACATCTAGAGGGTAGTACGTATAGTGGGTAGTACTGACTTGGCGCTCTGTTGCAGCGTGATCCCGCAGCCGCCGCGGACGCGCATTCCACCCATCATACATCTGAGTATCTACATGGAGGGTAGCACATCTAGAGGGTAGTACGTATAGTGGGTAGTACTGACTTGGCGCTCTGTTGCAGCGTGATCCCGCAGCCGCCGCGGACGCGCATTCCACCCATCATACATCTGAGTATCTACATGGAGGGTAGCACATCTAGAGGGTAGTACGTATAGTGGGTAGTACTGACTTGGCGCTCTGTTGCAGCGTGATCCCGCAGCCGCCGCGGACGCGCATTTCACACAGCATACACCTGAGTATCTACATGGAGGGTAGCACATCTAGAGGGTAGTACGTATAGTGGGTAGTACTGACTTGGCGCTCTGTTGCTGCGTGATCCCGCAGCTGCCGCCGACGCGCATTCCACCCAGCATACAACTGAGTATCTACATGGAGGGTAGCACATCTAGAGGGTAGTACGGATAGTAGGTAGTACTGACTTGGAACTCTGTTGCAGCGTGATCCCGCAGCCGCAGCCGACGCGCACTCCACCTAGGACATACCTGAGTATCTACATGGAGGGTAGCACGTATAGTGGGTAGTACTAACTTGGCGCTCTGTTGCAACGTGATCCCGCGGCCGCCGCCGACGCGCACCTCCCCCGGCGTGCTGACCCCACGATAGCAGCACGACAGCACGAGCAGCTCGCACCAGCTGTTGATCAGCAGGCAGATCTGGTCGTCTATCTGGAAGGGACACGAACAAATTAATATTACCCTAATCTAGTCCAGTTTATTGTCATTCTTACAGACATACCACACGGGCGGTGTCGCCGCGACATTGCACCGCGGCGTCACCGCCGCTGCAGAGCCTCGAAGGGCGTTTGAGTCATCACCATTACCACGCTGGCCCATTTCGGATTGGTAGATTATTAATAATTGCATCTGAATAATTTACAAAAGCTATTTACAGTTCTCTTCGACGTATTTAGGTTTCCTCGGGATGTTTTCCTTCCCCGAAAAGCCAATGGTATAAAAATTTTATTGTATTCAAAATCATTGATACGGGACCGGAATTTGAAACTAAGTTACATGGAAACCTGTAAGAAAAATAGGAAAATTGATGTAGGTAAGCATAATGCAGTTAAATGAATTTTCAACTACGCGATTCATTAATATTACTATCATAATAAAAAAACTGTAACTACAATAATGATGTATTGTTTACGTGTGGTGTATGTGTAATTTACTATCTTTATTCTAACTGCTTCTTTAACTTAACCCTGCTATGCTCGCGAATGGACTGATGGACATTCTAAACCTATTTTGGAATTCCTTGTCTCAAAATCATCTTTAAAGGCAATGTTGAACAATCAATATTGAAACAATATAATATATATAGTTTTATTTAGTAATTTTACGCTTTATTACTAAATACTACGGGACTAATCGCGCACTAAAATTACGAGATAAATAAATACCTCCTCATCCCGACGTTTCGGCCGAGTTGCATCGACCGTGGTCACGGTCTACCCGCGATGAGGAGGTATTTATTTATCTCGTAATTTTAGTGCGCGATTAGTCCCGTAGTATATAGTAATACTGTGTTCAAATCGCGATAATTACGCTTCTATTTTACTTTATTATTACATGTATATTATTTTATAGTACTAAGATGTACAAAACATTTATAGCAACAATTGGTCGTACAGCTTTCATAATATGTGGTTCTTATAATTTTGGCCTTTTATGCCAGCGCGGCTATTTTAAGGTTAACTTTAGTCATAAGACAAATATAAACTAAATAATTATACCTCTAGCAAACAAAAAAAACAAGTTCGTATTGTTCAAGTCGCATGTCTAATCTAACTTTGAATTGCATTGTTTAATGGGATTCTCTAAAAACTCGTAACACAATTCAAGTTTTTTTCCTTAATTACAAATATCTGAACCGCTTTTCGTGTTAATGCTATATTAAGATAACAACGAGCGAGGCCTCCATAAGAGCCTAGACTTAACGGACCGTGAAAGATAACTTTGCATAACTAAAGAGACTAAAAGCAGACTTATTTAATATTTGCACAACTGTTGTGACTTTGGAGTCAACTCATCGCGAAACAGACTGAAAACTCAGTTTTGCGCGTTACAATGATAACATCGTACAAGATCGTGTTCCTAGTGATTCCTCTGACTATAGGATTGGTTGCTATAGGATTTTTAGCTTATGCGTTGATAACAGATTCTAGTGAACCGGTGGTGAAGACCAGTGTAGGAACGTTTATGGGTCTTCACGCGTCAGATGGCGATTATGACATGTATTTGGGCATTCCATATGCTCAAGTTAATATGTCAAATGTGTTTGGGGTATGTATTCGTTGTTTATTACTCTATGATTGTAGTACTGAACCGACGTTACTAATTTAGAATTTATTTGGTGTTATTGGATATTTTTTTTAAACTGCAAGCTGTATTAACAAATGCTGTATCAAACATCACTTTTTAAATTAGTACTAGTAAAAGCGTTGTCGTTTTTGTGTTGTGCACTTTTACTGTGAGAATTTATGAAATGATTTTAATTTCATAGTGCATCCCACACTAGATTTTATCTCAAAGAGTTATCTTTGTGATAAGCATTTCAAAAATCTGAAGCGAACGCAGGACTCGAACCTGCCCCTTCGGATCACTAGCTCGACGCTCTAACCAACTGAGCTAATTCGCAGTCCTGACTTTAAGAAAATAACTCTTTAAGAATACATTTAGTAAAAAAAAAATATATAATTTCAATCTTCAGCCTTGAATATTTTTTACATCATACTTGAACTCTTGAACAGGTACCTGCTATTCATTCAACAATATATCTATATGCAAAGCGATGCAAATCAGCGCTTAATATACTTGCACATTGATTTAAATGGGTTTTTGACCGACGAACCACCGGAGGAGGTGTACAATTCGACGCGTATATTTTTTTTATGTATAACCACGTATAACTTTTTGTAGTAGTCTCATTTCAATAATTCTTATTTTATTGGAAATAATAAACTTCGAAATTGGTCCCATTTCAATTTTATCGAAATCGGCTGAGCCATTTTAGATAAAACTACAATAATGTGAAAAATGCTACATCGATCCGTGCATAATATTTGCGTTCTAGCGATACGCCCCGGCTTCGCACAGGTGTATTATACATATAAACATTTCTCTTGAATTACTCTATCTATTAAAACAAACTACACCAAAATCCGTTGCGTAGTTTTAAAGATATAAGCATACATGGGGACAGACAGCGGATAGCGACTTTGTTTTATACTATGTAATGATTCTGTACACGGGTGAAGTCGGTCATGCTATTTTTTGCAAAAAATAATTATAATTTATGTTATTTTAATACAAATGATGTAAGTAATATTGTTTTGTTTTCAGCCAGCCATTCCGCAACAAAAATTCAGTAAAATTTACTTAGCAGACAACGACACAGCTATATGCCCACAATTTGAAGAATTCAACAAAATCATTACAGGGACGTTAGATTGCTTACGGCTCAATATTTACACTCCAAAATTTAGCAAAACCAAGCATCGCCACCCAGTGTTAGTTTTCATTCATGGAGGAGACTACAAGTCTGGCTTTAGCAGAACATATCTTTACGGCCCAAGATTTTTGATGAAACATAAGATTATTCTTGTCACAGTCAACTTCCGACTTGGGCCGTATGGATTCCTATGTTCAGACACACTTCAAATTGGTAATGAAGGACTTAAAGACCAAATAATAGCATTGAAGTGGATAAAAAATAACATAGTTCATTTCGGAGGAGATCCTAAAAAAGTAACGATTGCTGGAGTAGGAAGCGGGGGCGAAAGCGTGAATTTACATCTAATGTATGGTAAAGAAGATCTTTTCCAGAGAGCTATTATAGATAGTGGAATATTCATAAGAGATAGAGAAGAAGACGATGAATCTGCAATCGTGGAATTGGCAGAAGAATTTAATTTCGAAGGAGACAATGAGATTGATGCTTTAACTTATCTCAACGAGCAGAATATTAAATCCGTCATAGCAAATTCTATTAAGTTGCATCTTGATTACGGTCCGTGTATAGAAAAAGAACATGATAACGCGTTTATAACAAGTAACAACACTAGTCAAAATATCAGGAAGGTTCCGGTGTTAATAAGTCATAGTAATAAGGAAATGCTGCGAGACTATGCACATCGTAATTTGGAAAGACAGGAATTCCGAGATTTGTTCTACGATGAGCTCCAGCAGCATTTCGATCTTGAAGAAGATGAACTGAGAAAAATGGAAAAGAATGTCCATAATTTTTACATCGGCAACGAAAGAATCGGAGAAAGAGTGAAGCAGAAAGTAGTAGATTTTGCTTCCGATCTTCATTATAACTATCCCACTAAGAGAATGATAGATAAATATTTGGAAAATGATCCAATCAAAGTTTATTATGGTGTATTTTCGTATGTAGGAAAGCGAAACTTTGCAAAGAGTATTTACAATATTTCAATGGATGGAGCTACGCAAGGAGATGTGTTAGGTTACCTGTTCGATACACCGTATGTGGAGGAACTTTTGGATGAAACTCTAGTGATTGTTAACTATATGACAAAGTTTTGGACTAACTTCGTAAAGTATGGGTATGTATCAGTAGAATCCGAAAATTCCTATACATTATCAAATAGTGCAGTATTACAAAAGTGTTTGTAGTGAATTCAAACGAGCTATATCTTATTTCTATACAAATAAAACGAGACCAATTATTCATGCTCGTTTCAGGCAAATGCGTTGCTTTTGTGCAACTTCCACGAAATTAAAATGACACAACTCCCTTTAACTTGCCCGTAAGAATATTAAGGAAAGTTTGTAAAGCTTTTTTGGGACCTTTAAAAACTTTGTTAAGCTTTTTGTGAATTCTAAAGAAACGCTATAAATTCTATATATCTGCTTATCATGTAAAGGGGCTGTAAACTTTTACAATTCCAGCTAAGTAACATAGTAAAAGTTGTTTATAATGATGGTTTGAATCTCCTCCTTTCGGTTTAGTACATCAGTTTGAATAACCCTGTATTATAACTGTATGGTTTTATTTGCAGAAACCCCACACCTCAAACGACATCGCTGATACCAGTGAAGTGGCAACCGACAACAAAAGAGAAACTCAACTACCTAGATATATCTTCGACGTTGACAAACAAAATGGTACCATTCCCCAATAGGACAGCTTTCTGGGACGTTATATACAAACTCAATGGGATGCAAGAACGAATCACGAAAAACGTGGAGCCATGGCGGAGTTATGACTAGATTGACATTAGTTTTAAGACGTATGTGAATACAAATTTATTTTATTACTGTAGATTGGCGTCTATTTTTAGGTTGTATAATACTTACTTTAATCGATTATTATCACATATTATTATTACATAGGTACTACCATCTTTCGCCAACTTCCGCTAGACTTTATTACTAATTCGATCGAGTTTCAGTAATCTTGCCAAGTCGGTTGAGTTATAATTCGTAATTACAGAGATGTTCTTGAACAGCGGTAACCTATTGCACAAATTTGACGATCTTGTATGATTTGTGGTCGGTTATGTTACATACATCTGATTAAAAGTCTGGGCTAGACTTTTGTACCGTTATGCCATTGACTTACAAGAGGTTTATCGAAATGATTTTGGTTTGACTTCCTAATTCGATTGAGTTCTAGTAACCTTGCCAAGACGGTTGAGTTGCTTAATCGGTTGAGTTTTAAGTCTTTCTCGTATTTACATGTTTTTGAAGAGCGATTTACTCTAGCACCATTCGACGATCTCGTGTAATCTGGTATCGGCTATGTTACATAATAGATCTGCTAGGTTGTCTGACAGGAGTTCTGCGTCGTAATGCCACTGATAGTTAGAAAAAGTGTGTCTAAAGATTTTCGAGTTAAGATTAAAGAGTTATATAATATGTACTTACAGTTAAGCTACTGCCACTTATAAGAGAAAATTAAAAATATTTCCGATCGATTTTCTTATTCGGTTGAGTTCTACTAAACTTGCCAAGATGGTTGAGTTGCTAAATCGGTTGAGTTATAAGTCGTACTTACAGAGATGTTCTTGAATAACGGTAAGCTCTTGCACCATTTGACGATCTTGTATAATCTGTGGTCGGCTATGTTACAGAGGTCCGCTAAGAAGTCTGGGCTTGAGTTTTGCGCCGTAATGCCACTCGCGGCGAGGAGGGGGTTGGCGGAAGGAGAACCGCTCGATGTTTTGCCGAGTCGGTTGAGTTCTGACTCGTTGTACTGCCATAGGTGTTCCACGTCCATTATTTCCTGTAAAAGTAAATTTTAGTATAAGAATTGTTTCGATTGTTTTCTATTGTTTAGCTATGTAAGAGGCCTTCAGGCGGCCTGTTTTCAAAAACTGTGGAACCAAACCTTCTAACTTTTTAAATCCGTTTTGATCATTTTTAACTGTCTAAAATAAATCTATGTTGTATTTTTTGTGCTCAAATAAAAATTACAAGTGATTTTAATTCAATATGTAAAGAGTTAACGAGATTTGACGGTTTAGATATTTCCATCCTGTAAATGGCAGGACCAGCAGTCAAATTTTTGAAACGATAAAATAATTTCTAACTAAGGCAGAGGATGCTTTGCTTCCCGTTCATACAAGCATAGATTTTCAATACTAGGTAGCTCCTGCTCTTACTTGGTTACGTGATCATTTACGCATACGTTCAGCCGTTCTAAAGATTATATGATAGAACCCCAATAATAGACGGGTTCACGTTGATATGACGATTCAGTCAGTCGTTTAAACTTGTTTAATAAAATACACAAAGCAATAAAAGGTATCGCATTATTTTCCTTGAGTAAGAATTATTTCATTTTTATTTTTATTTCATCATTTTTAATGTTATTGTTTTTATTAAAGTAATGCAGTTTTATTATTCTCTCAAGAAAATTAATTATGCAAGTAGTGATTTTTACCTACATTTCAGTGGTTTGTCATCATCAGACTGCCTCGGTGGCTCAGTGGTTAGTGACCCTAACTTCTGGATCAAAGAGGCGTGGGTTCGATCCCCACCCAGGGCAAATATTTATGTGACATAAGTATTGGCTCGGTGTCTGGATGTTATTTAGTTACTATCTACATAAGTATATATTTAAAAATAAGTATATGTAGTATATCAGTCTCTGGCAGCCATACCACAGCTTTGCTTAGTTTGGAGTCAGAGGCCGTGTGTAAGATGTCCTAAAATATTTATTTTATTTATTTATTTATCATCGAACACAAAGGACGTCTACTTCTGGACTTAGGTCTCTTTACATACTTCTAATAAGATAGGTTGGAGAGGCTTGCATCCAGCGCTATCCTGCTGATTAATGGGGTGTTTTATACAACGGATATAACCTAGAATCTAAAATTTGGCCTATAACTTTACAGAATCTAGAAAGTTATAGGCCGAATCATATAACTTGGCGGCTGTGATCATCCGATGTCTATAAACTGCGGATAACTCAATTCGTGCCGTTGTTAAGTGAGCTTCAGTCAGGATTGGGCTATCAGCAGCTTGTAGCTAACATCACAGCTGCCAAATTGTATGATTCGGTCTATACTGTACTGTATCCGCCTTTTTAATAATCCACTGCAGGACGTAGGCCTCACACACTCACACAGAGGCGGGAGCCGCGAGAAAGCGATCCGATAGCGGTCCAGTGCAAAGCGAAAGCGGTCGATCGCGCCCGCTTGTTATGTGTTTGTAGGTTGCATACTGTATGTACTGTATGTCAGCCTTTTTAATAGTCCACTGCAGGACGTAGGCCTACCCACGAAGGGTGTTTGGGCCATGCCCACCACGCTGGCCCAGTGCGGGTTGGTGGATTCACATACGCCATCGAATTTCTTCTACTGACATATGCAGGTTGCCTCACGATGTTTTCCTTCACCGAAAAGCCAGCGGTGTTAAATTCCGTACATAAATTCCAAAGAACTCATTGGTATGGGACGGGGATTTGAACCCACAACCTCACGATTGTAAGGCGGGTGTCACTACGACCACGGCTTCACAGCCTATACAGTACTCATCATTACGCAACTTTTATCATAGCACCAAAAATGAAATGACGAAAGAATAATTATTTTTCACAAAAAATGTCCGCCTTCCATCGAGTACAAAATTCGAATATTTCGCTCGAATTGTTTACATTATTGTTGATTTTTCAAAAACTCCTCAGAAGATTTCTGTAAAATTTAGATGGGATCACCTCGCGAGTATACCCTTTCAAACTAAAAAATATTTTTTCGATTCGGGTCACTATTGGCGAAATTATCGATGAACATGCACAAAAAAAATACACACTGACGAACATAGAACCTCCTCCTCCTTTTTGGAAGTCGGTTAAAACAGCGGCTTTGTAACGAAAAAAAAATGGAAATTAAGTAGAGTTTTTAACCTACCTTAAAAAAGGAGGTTCTCAATTCGACTGTATGGTTTTTCGTTTGTATATTACATGATTAGTCCGCCACTTATGAACCAATTTTGATATTTTTTTTTGTAGCAGATCATAATTTCAGAGGTCCCATTTAAATTTTGACAAAATCGGCCGAGGTGTTTTTGTAAAATCAACAGTAAATAAAATTAAGAAATGGTATACATCGATTCCAGTAAACTATTCGAATATTGTACACGATCAAAGTCGGTTGTCCCATTTTTGGGGTATTGCGGCGTTTCGCCCCGAAAGCGGTTCAGCCCGTCGGGCGAATCGACCAAGACTCTATTTGAAGGTCGATTCGCCCCGCAATGTTTGGAGCGGGGCGAAAAGTGGCATTCAAAAAGAGTCTTGGGCGATTTGCCCCGCGATTCACTTTTTTATCTGTACATTTAAGTAGAAAAGTATTTAATGGAAAAAATAAACAATTGCATTATATCGAGGGCATCATTCTATGAGTCCTATGGGGGTGTATGAACAAAATGCCTTTGGCGATAAATAATAAATTATTGCATAGCTCTAGATAGTTTAAAGCTCGAGACATACTATCGGACGCGGCTTACGGACGCGACTGACAGCCGCGACCTAGACTATGAAAGTACGCTGAGCCGTGCACACTATCGGACATAAGTCGCGGGCGTCACCTTCGGACGACCTTGAGCGTTCGGACGTCCGAGAGCGATCTGGCACACCTGATGTTTTAAGACTATGCACATTGCTAAGTCGCGGCTGTCAGTAGCGTCCGTAAGCCGCGTCCGATAATATGTTACCGGCTTAAAAGTCAAAGAGAGGGAAAAACAAAAGTTTCCTATGGGAAAGCGCGAAATAAAAGCTATTACTGTTAAGTCGAATCACACAATTTGGGAGCTGGGATGTTATGTACAAGCTGCAAATAACTCTATCGTGATTCAAAACGATTGGGTTATCCGCAGCTTGTAGCTAACATCACAGTTACAAAGTTGTTTAATTCGACCTATAAGATTGCGTGGAGACTTGATTGAGACCTTCAAAATTCTCAATGGCTTATATAATCTTCCGGATATCCACGACATGTACACCTTGAAGGAAAATATGCGCGATAGCAGACGCCATACAGTCCTCTTACCTACAGCCTACACCATCACAAACCAACACTGCACACCACATCCTCTGCAATAGAGTTGTCTACAATTGGAATAGGTTGCCTGAGGATGTCATCTCAGCAAGAACTATAAACACATTTAAAAATAGACTAGACCTTTGGATAAAGAACGAAAAAAATTCCTTGACAGATAAATACTAATTTTATTCGACACTGCTTGATATAGGCACATCAGTATACACAGCTCGCCTATAAACAAATAAATAAATAAATAAAAATAAATAATGGATACCAAATAACGTGATATTGTGGGAACTTACTTGCAATAATGGCGGTATGTCAGGAGTCAGTCGGCTGTTACTCGACTCCCCTCGGCTGCTGTAGGACCCGGGACCGTTTACCTATAGCACCAATTTTAAAGTAAGTTAACAACAGTAATTACAGCAATTTTCTCATCAATTTATCTCGAAGAAGGTTGTCAAAGCAATATGCTCACATTTCCAAGCATGTTTGAGAAAAATCATTTCTTATCTCATTTTAATTATTCGGTATCTCATTTTAATCATTAGTTCTTATTTTAATCATTTCTTATCTCATTTTAATCATTTCTTATCTCATTTTAATCATTAGTTACCTCATTTTAAAAATTTGTTATCTCATTTTAATCTCATCTCATTTTAATCATTTCTTGTCTCATTCTTACCTCATTTTAATAATTTCTTGTCTTATTCTTATCTCAGTTTAATCATTTCTTGTCTCATTCTTACCTCATTGTAATCATTTCTTGTTTATTCTTACCTCATTTTAAAAATTTCTTGTCTCCTTACCTCATTTTAATAATTTCTTGTCTCATTCTTACCTCTTTTTAATAATTTCTTATTTCATTCTTATCTCATTTTGATCATTTCCTTTTTCATTATTATCTCATTTTAATCATATCTTATATCATTTTAAAATCATTTCTTATTTCATTTTAATTATTTCTTATTTCATTCTTACATCATTATAATAATTTCTTATTTCATTCCTGTTTCGTTTATATCTCATTTTAATCTTTTATTATCTCAATTTAATCATTTTTTATATGATTTTAAGAATTTCTTTTCTCATTTTAATCGATCGATGTTTGTAGCCATTATGCTACGACACGCCTCCAGCATGATAGGCACGAACATCGATAGATTTTGTTTGGAAGGTGATGTAAACGACATGGTTCTAACAAAGACACATCAAAAGAGACATAACGTACACAAGTGAGGCTGGAGGCGTGCCGCAGCGTGGTTGGTACGAACATTGGTACGTCGTTCTACCGCCGCACACCCTGTCATCTTGTTTCAAAGGTGATATAACCGAGATATAACACAGAGGCATCAAAAGAGTTCATTACTTATACAAGTGAGGCCAGAGGCGTGCCCCAGCGTGGTTGGTACGAATATTGGTACGTCGATCTACCGCCGCACACCCTGTCATCTTGTTTCAAAAGTGGTATAACCGAGATATAACACAGAGGCATCAAGAGTCATAACTTACACAAGTGAGGCTGGAGGCGTGCCGCAGCGTGGTGGGCACGTGCGCGGAGAGCAGCGAGCCGGTGGACGCGGCGCCGGACAACGGGTACGAGCACTGGTACGTCGACCTACCGCCGCGCGTCCGGTCTTCTCTTATTGCTGAAATAATAAAATAAATCATAATTAACAAAACATAAGGAGTTTTGGCGGCAACGCGGAAAAATCATGTCGCCTCATTGTATTTTTTGTTAAACTTGTGTTTTTATTAGTGATAATTAGTGAAAAATGGTGGTATTTCGTTGATTATGAGCTGATTTACGTGCATGAGTGTAGGCAAGTGATATAATGTGACGTATCATGTTGTTCCGTGTTGTTACCAAAACTCCATAGACGCCTCTAGTAAAGTCTCCACTGCTTTACTGAGGTATGTCTTGGACTTGACAGCGACTTTATTGGACTATGACGAGACTACGACAGTGACTATTTTGATAAAATATTATCAAAAATTATTAAAACTTAATACTTGACACTGGCAAATGCACAATAGTGCGACGCCAAAACTAAGAAGAAGAAGAACAAAATATAATAATCGACGTCACTTCTACTTGAACTTGGACGTTAAAAGAGCAATGAAAAAGCCACTGCAATTTGATTCGCCGGACAACGGACCGTCTTTTAGGGTTCCATACCCAAAGGGTAAAAACGGGACCCTATTACTAAGACTCCACTGTCCGTCCGTCTGTCCGTCTGTCTGTCACCAGGCTGTATCTCATAAACCGTGATAGCTAGAAAGCTGATTTTTATCACCGGATTTGCGGTGGTGTATGTTTTCTATTGAACGTGGTTTCCCTGTATATATAAGTTACTCTCTGGTGTTGACGCACCGGACATCCACCAGGCGAAAAATGTAGGCATTTGTTTATTGACGGTCCGTTGTCCGGTGAAAAAGATGGCCTGCGCTCTTACCGCTCTAACGGGCTAAATATTTACTAATTTTTGATTAATTTACAAAAGAAAAAATACGTGTCTAACATTTGTAATATAATGTTTGACAATCTATCTGACAGATTTATTCAATTTTTTTAGTTATCTATCTTTTTGAGTATATTTGACGAAACAGTACAAGCGGCGAAAATATGCTAACCTCAGTAGTGGTTGAATATTTTTGGATTTCCATATTAAAACAGAAATACAACAAGAAAATATACCTTCTAACTTCATCCCGCATCCAAGACACTTGTCGAAGCGGCAGGCAGGGCACTTCTTCCTCGTTGCCACGGTAACGGGGCAGTTCCCCCCTCGTAGGCACATGTAGTTCTTTCTATTTTGAACCGTTCGCTTGAAGAACCCCTTACAGGATTCGCACGAGAATATCCCGTAGTGGAAACCGCTGATTTTGTCTCCGCATATCGGACATGGACTGTGGAACAATATAGTTGTTTATTTATGTGTTGGAAAACAATATTTGTGTACTTCATCTTCCTTAAAAACCATTTTGGATTAAATAAAATTAATCAATTGTTTATTAAATGTTAGAGGGACGTCTTACACACTAACTAAATCTAACACTTATTTATGCCAGTTGTTTCGCAAAGCGCGGGGATTTTTAGAGATTTATTATATATGCTTATCATAATGAACAAAGAAGATCTTACAAAGTGAGCTCAGACTTTGTACAGTAGCCCAAATAGCTTTAAAATATAGTAAACAAAATCACAGAAAAAAAACCACGGTAGGTGAGGTAACGTCTAATTAAAATGGAATTTCGTATTTGTTAATTTGATTTTTGTTCAAGGCCGCCATATTTTACAAGCAATGTCAAAAGTTATAATAAATATCTGACGGAGTGAGACAACATAGCTGGTTTTAGTTGAAAGCAATAGTGATGATTTTAAAGTGGGTATCACCCGAATGGGGTCGCACGTGGCAGCACTGCATGCTTGTGTCGGAATGAAATGACTTTGACAGATGACCGAAAAACGTCATGCCATTCCGAGCGCAAGGCGGATTGCACCCGTGCAAATCCATTGACATTGAAATCTGTTTCCATCCTCGATAATTCTTGCTAAATTGATTACCAAGTGATACTAGGTCAATAAAACCACCCATTCCAGTAGTACCGAGTGTTTATTTTGGTGAGATGGACAACTGGAGACCGCCGGACAAATAACGATGGCGGGTGATTGAAACGATCACTCTCAGACCCCGATATATCTATCTATATAAAGATCCGAAAATATAAAATTCCTTTAATTTGTGATTTTTATACAAATAAAGCAAATAATTAAATACCAATATGTACCAGGTAATGGCCTAGGCTCAATATATTTTTGCTTTATTTCTTTTTACTATGAGACCTATATAATATGACGCTATACATTCTGACGAGAATCAATATAAGTTTGTATACATTTAATGCTATTCAGTATACAAGGTTATCCAGAACTGGAGTACTAAGCGGAAAAAAGTTCAGATTTTTATCGAACAGTAGATTTAAAAAAAAATAAACCCGGTTAGCTCCATAGTAAAATTTGTTCATAATAAATTTAGTCACCCTCTTGTGACCTTGTACAGGGCAAGCAGATAAACCCGTGTTTTGTTGTTAAAATTCGTTGCTCACAACGAATTTTAACAACAAAACATGAGAGAGAGAGAGAGAGAGGGGGAGAGAGAGAGAGAGAGGGAGAGGGGAGAGAGAGAGGGGGAGAGAGAGAGGGAGAGGGAGCGAGAGAGAGGGAGAGGGGGGAGAGAGAGAGGGAGAGAAGAGGCCGACGCCTCTCGGTACACCACGTGCGGGTCACGGCCCTGATGGGATCCGCTGATTGACATGTAGCTACATTCAACTGACTGAGCTGTTGACGACCCTGATGGAAGACTGACCTGTTGATGAGCTGCTGTCGGCTGATGCCCTGATGATGATGGAGCCGCTCGTCCGTCTCCGTGTCCTCATCATGAGCTGGTGAGGCGGGGAACAACGCTGATTGCTCCCGGTACACCACATGTGGGTGACGGCTCTGTTACGATAACATAAGGGTTAGAAAGCGGAATCAAATAAAGAGTATCCGTAAGTTAATAGTAATTTGGTACTTTACTGTATCAGTCTTTTAAATAGTCCAGGATGTAAGCAGGGTAGGCTTACGCTTACAAAGGGTGATTGGGCCAAATCTACCACGCGGGCCCAGTGTGGGTTGGTGGATTCACATACGCCATCAAATTCCATCTACGGACGTACGCAGGTTGCCTCACGATTTTTTTTTCACCGAAAAGCCAGTGGTGTGAAATTCCGTACATCAATTCCAAGGAATTCATTCCGCTGTGTAAAAGAGGAACAAACCAAGAAACACACTTTCGGATTATAGTAGGTACTGTCCATTTTTGTAATAGTAAAAAATGTTTAATAGGTACTTTTTTCAAGTGCAAAGTTTACCTGGACCGGGGAGTGAGTGGGTGAGAACTCTGAGCTGTAGGAGTAACAGGAAGAGTGCGATGCGTCGCTGTTGTTGCGAGAAAGAGACGGCGTATAATGTCGAGACGCGCGCGGACTCGCCGAAGGACTGCTGTACACACTGGAATAGTTAAATGCATAATAGTTTAGAAAAAACCGAAACCGGGCGTTTTCTTACTAAAGAATTTCTCATTGATAAAAGTATTCTGTCTGACATTAATAATATCTACATGTAATGTGCGATTTCTTTTTTAATTTTTATATTTGACATGTTTTTTCTTATAGTTATTAAAATGATTTATTATATTTGTACGCCTAATCAGGCAAGGACATGAGCACCATTTATAATGACTTCCATCTTGTATACTACTTGTATTATGTGTACTTGTACCATGTTCTGACAAATAAAGAATATGAATATGAATGAATATGAATATGAAGAAAGAAAAAACTATAATTTTACTAAAATAGCCTAAGATATGGTTTATTGAATTATATTATTTTAGACAAAAAATCCAATCCAACTTTGTCCGTCCATAGATTTTTTTAGACATTCATAAATACGCTATGAAGAAGAAAACTAATACGCGTCACAAATTTTCTCGTAGTTCTACAGAAAATGGGAACACTGGTCGATTTACGATTCTATTAGGTGAGCTTCAATCAGGATTGGGTTTTGCGCAGCTTGTAGCTAGCTTCACAGCCGCCAAGAAGTTTGATTTGGTCTATACCAGGTATGGGCAACCTTTGACATGTTGAGGGCCAAACACTAGCGTGCAAATACGTTCGCGGGCCGCGTTTAAAAGAAATTAACGCATTTTAAAGTAGTGATAATATTTTTTGCGATATATATTAGACATGAAATAATAAGACAATGTTATTATAATACAATTTATTAAAATAACAAACTAAAATTTAAATTTACATTATAATTAAATTGTTTAATTTGCAATTGTTACAAACTACGAAAGCTAAATACGCCGAAATCAATGAGACACTTGAGCTTGAATTTGGGAAACTAATCCATCGATATTTGGATTAATTCCACTGATACAAAGACGTAAAGAATTTTCCAAATTATCGTCAGTCAGTCTTGTACGATGTGTTGATTTATTAACTTTCATCAATGAAAAGAACTGTTCGCATTTATAAGTACTGCCAAACGCACAAATCAATCTTCTTGCGAATTTTCTAAGCTGCGGAAAATTGTCTTCTTCTAGGTATTTTTTGTACAAATCACACAACTCTACGTCTCCAAATTTGGATTTTAGGAGTGAGTTTTTTTGAATCTCGATCTACTCCATTTGTAAGTGTATTGGAGAATTTTGTACATTACATTTTGTAGGAGTAGCAAATGAACTGAAACAGTCTTCCATGTTTTTGAAGACTTGTTTTTTGACGTCTTTAATTCTTAATATTTTGTTTGTGTGTTCGACACACTTATAAGTCAAGCATATAGCTGGCCTTTATTTTAACAATTTAGTTTTATTTTATTTTAATACTAGAATACCTCTCACACTTATGTTATGTACCTACCAACCTAAATCATAATAGAATTTATTTTTAAGACTTCTTTGTCTGACCCTACTTTTGGTGATAACTCTCACAAATGCAAAAGCTCAGCTTACGCCTCGCGGACTGTACCTAATGTAATATTATAATTTTTTGGGTTTTTTGAAAATGACTCGCGGGCCGGATCATTTCTTACAGCGGGCCGGATCCGGCCCGCGGGCCGGTCGTTGTCCATATATGGTCTATACCATGATGAATAAAATTGGTTACCTGTGTGTATACATGGAATGCACGGCGGAGTCTGTGCTGGCGCTGGACTGGACGCGGGGCAACCTTCCCAGAAGCGGGGACCCGTGTAGTGCTCCTAGTAGCTTTTCCATACCCACTGATGGTTCGCATTTCAGTTCTGAAAATATATCACCGCATTTTTAATCCTCGACAAATTTCAATAGCGCTCATAGAGTAGTTAGACTAGGTGTTCGTTAGCGATCATCGAAGTTAAGCGACGTTCAGCACGATTAGGCTTCGGATGGCATTTACAACTGAGCGCTACCGTGGCTCGTATGACACGTTAAATTGTAAGTCCGGGTTGTTTTAACCGTTTAGCCATGTCAGAGGCCATCTGAATCAGCCTTTTTTAAATAGTCCACTGCAGGACGTAGGCCTACCCACGAAGGGTGATTGGGCCATATCCACCACGCTGGCCCAGTGCGGGTTGGTGGATTCACATACGCCATCGAATTTCTTCTAAGTACGTACGCAGGTTGCCTCACGATGTTTTCCTTCACCGAAAAGCCACTGGTGTGAAATTTCGTACATAAATTCCAAAGAACTCATTGGTACGGGACCGGGATTTGAACCCATGACCTCACGATTGTAAGGCGGGTGTCACTACCTCTAAGCCACCACGGCTTAGGCGGCTTAAAAAGACTTGACAAAGTCTCCTTATTAGTCAAGTTCTGGACCTCTCTGAGGTTAGTTTGCTGCATCAGCGGAGCAGACCCTTAGTCAGAGAGTGCCAAAATTTTGACACTGTTCCTTGGAGACACGACTGTCTTCGATAGAGGTGTAGGTCGAATCATACAACTTGGCGACTGTGGTGTTACCTACAAGCTGCGGATACAGTGTTGCCAACTGCACCGTAATTACGGTAAAAACACCGTAATCAGCCTCGATCTACCACCTACCGTAGCAAACTAATTACGATAGCAAAAACACCGTAATACCCATTGAAAGATTTGAATGAATCTTATTTTTTAAATCTAGTAGATACTGCCGAAATAAGTGTTATAAATCTCCACCAAAATGGGAATAAACACATCAATAAAAAGATGATTTGATTTTAATCCCACTAAAGATATCATTGAGAATCATAATATAGTTCATGATTAGAATTGAAATAAAACTCATATTTTTATTCAGAATCAGATAATGAATGTTTCAATATTTTTAAACATATAATATTGAAACATTCATTATCTGATTCTGAATAAAAATATGAGTTTTATTTCAATTCTAATCATGAACTTGCTACTAAATGGGCAAAGTAATTTCACCGTATTTCAACAACATAATTTTGGAAAATCTACCGTATTTTTCGAAGAGTTCTACCATCCGATAAATTTTAGAGTTGGCAACACTGTGCGGATAGCCCGATCCTCACACAGCTGTTAAGTGAGCTTTCCGCAGCTTGTAGCCAACATCACAGCCGCCAAGTTCGACTTATAGAGAGGTGGTCATTTTACCTGACAAAGTTTCCTTCTTAATAGTCAAGTTCTGGACCTCCCCGAGGTTAGTTTGCTGCATCAGCGAAGCAGACCCCTGATCAGAGAGTGCCAGGGATTTAGCACTGCTGGTTGGTGACGACGGTCTTCGGGGGAGAGAGAGCGATGTGTTGTCCGTAAGTACCGGTATCTGGAAGATCAAATAAACTGTTTTAGGCATTGAAGTTATATATTAGATCAATGAGTGTATGATACTTCAATGAATTAGATCACTAGTTTTGGCCAATGTATTAGTCAAAAATATGATTGGAGTGTAATTACTACAATTTTGTTTTATTTTAATTATTTGCGGCTGAGGAGCCCTTCGTGGTTATGCCTATGGAAGTAAAATATGGAGGACATATCCTCCAGTGGATTATTTAAAAAGGCTAGTACAGTACAAACGCTAAGCCATGTCCATAGTTCTTTCGTCCCAAGTCCCCAGAACTAGTCACATGGTTAGTACGAACTTACATTACTCAAGCTAATATGGATGCCATATTTTTCCGTTACCCTGTTCAATAGTGTTCATGCTAAAATGCTGCAGCAGCACCATGTATTTTTAAGATCCAGGATCGCCTAGACTCTGGAGGACCTCGTTCTTGAGAGGTTCCGTCTTGATAATCACTCAGTTCAGTTGCTTGCACAATAGGTATTGGTTGTTTTAACTGCTAAACAATGTAGCGCTCGTAGCATAGTTTGATTAGGTGATTGTCAGCGATCACCGAAATTAAGCAACGTTCCGCACGGTCAGTATTTGGATGGGTGACCGCGGGTGGCATTTTCCAACTGAGCGCTACCGTGGCTCGGATGACACGTTAAATTGTAGGTCCCGGTTGTTTTAACCGTTTAGCCATGTCAGAGGCCTTCAGGCGGCCTAAAAACTCTGACACCAGGGCTAGCCACCCGGCCTATACGAACTTACTTACTTACTTACTGCTAAACAATGTTATGGACAAAACTCAACTGGAGCGAGTGTAAAACATCCGTTTTTCTACCGTTGGACAAAGAAGGCATGTCCATTAGTGGACGTCCTCGATCGAAAACGATACAGCTCTGTGTACTACGTGCACCCATACAAGTCGAGCAAAAAAAGCACAGCCCTACACACTTTTCCCGAAGCCATTCAGGTCATTTCCACCCCTAGATAAAGCTAGACTCTGAAATTTTCAAAATTTATATTTTTCCCTTACCCTGTTCATGCTGAGACTCCTCTGATGCGGCTGCAGCGGCGCCGTGTACTTCAGATCCAGGACCCTCTGATCGTCCAGACTCTGGAAGACTTCGTTCTTCATTGGTTCCGTCTTGATGGTCACGTTGCGCAGTGTGTCGATCGAATCGCGGGACGATTGCAGGTCTAGGGAGTTGCTGTTTTCATCTGGAAATAGAAGACATATTATTAGTTAACAGTGAATCTACCTGAGCCTTTTTCCGGCAGAAATGTCCGTAACTAACTAAAACTATCAAAATATCCCAAATTAGGAATCTTAAATAGCAGAAAGCATACAGAACAAAATCCTAATGGGTCTGTAAAGTTCTGGAATGGGCAAAGTAAATAGACGATCTAATATAGAGCAGAGACGCTCTATAAGTAAGCCACGTCCTACAGGTCTTATTGGTTTGTAAGCTTATGTCTAGGCATCTTACAGCTGTCATATCCCGCGATTTGATGTTGATAGAAACTCATTTTCGCTAATGGTCTCTACAAATGCGTTCTTATTCTTCTTACCGTTGTTAACGCTGGTGTCGATGACCATCTCGGAGTCGGACAGCTCGCCCTCCCAGGACATAGGCCGCTCCCGGTCGTTGGCTTCGAACTGACCGCCGCTGCACGACCGCATCTTCTTGTTCCGCATGTTCACCTGGAAATGATAACGAACAAATTAAATAAATATCAAAAAATACTAAAATTAAAATTTTTAAAAACACTAAAATTAAACTCTAAAAACTAACAACCATGTTCTTTCAATATCATTGAAGTAATACCAAATTTCGAATCGATAGGACATATGAAAGATAGTCAGATCCCCTCATCGACAAGAAAGGAGCCGATGATCTTTTTAATTAAATTATTGCACAGGTGTTTTAGTAGCTAACTGATACTATAGTTTCGATCGCATTTGGCGATCTTTTTCAAGGTTGGAGTACTAACACGCGGGCTCGTCTCGTATAGCACTGACACCTGAGTAACACCTGTGCTACAATTTAATTAAAATGTGCGAAAACCAAGCTAGTTTCCATAATCAAGCTGATGATCTTCAAACGGCTGATCAGGTCATGGTTACCTTACCATATACTTTCAATAAGTACCATTGAAGTAACACGGTACCAAATTGAGAATCGATAGGATACATGGAAGGTAATCGGATCCCCTCATCAACTAGAAAGTAGCTGATGATCTTCTAACGGCTGAACAAATTTTCATGAAACATGGCTAAGAACACTCGGGATAAAATTATCTATGACCCAAAAAAAAACGCAACGAAATTCAGTTCATCCGTTTGGGAGCTACGATACCACAGACAGATACACAGACAGACACATTAAAATTATAACACCCCTCTCTTTGTCAGGAGTTAAAAAGGCCTAGTGAATGAAGACCAAGCGTTAGGCGTGGGTTAAGATCCAGTCCCTTCCCTTTTTTTCGTCCCCAGAGTTCTTTGGAATTTATGTTTATGGAAAAATCTTTTCGAGACTGGCAAGACCCTGGCAACGCGGACGTTTTCCATCGCGGCACATTCGGACGCATTGAAAATTCAATGAATGGTCTTCGGCGGCTTAGAACTTATTTAGGCAATTTATAAGTGATGCGATAGAAAGAGAAGTTAGTTGACGTACTGACCTCGTACTGATGCTGCGTGAAGTCGATCTTGGAGATCTCGGCATCAGTCGAGTCTTCGTCGTGCGGCTCCGAAGACACGCTGATGCGGACTCCGCTCGAACTGTACGAGAATTGACCTGGAACGTGGTAAACATACCTTTTAGCATTACAACGAATTCAACGAACTTAAGTAGATCGAGATTTATAGAGCAGAACGAGGGGTACACCTATTATAGTTATCTAAGGCCTACATTGAGCCGTGGTGGTCTAGTGGTAATGACACCCGCCTTACAAACGTGAGATCGTGGGTTCAAATCCGGGTCCCGTTCCAATGAATTCCTTGGAATTTATGTACAGAATTTCACACCACTGGCGTTTCGGTGAAGGAAAACATCGTCAGGCAACCTACATACGTCCATAGAAGAAATTTGATAACGTATGTGGTCCAACCTGCACTGGGCCAGCGTGGTGGATATGGCCCAATTACTTCTTCTGTAGGCTTAAGTTCAGCAGTGGACTATTAAAAAGACTGGAACAGTACAAGGCCTATACTATGAGGTATGGAGAGGACTATGACTGGAGTCTATTTTCGTAGAGAGACTGACCCCATTCCTGATTCGATCACGAGATTAGTACAGAACCAAAGCCCAGCGGATTAGCAATTTGACATGGCAGTGGGCAGGGTACATAGTTCGAAGATCGGATGGCCGATGGAGCCGTTAAGTTATCGAATGGAGATCACGTCGCTACTGAGGGTCAGATGAAACGTTATATTGTGTCTCCCAGTTGTTTCATGTCAGAACTCTTCAGGCGGCTTTGACTTTGACACCAGGGCTAGCCGGACCTATACGACCAAATTCTTCTTCTCGTGGGGCTAGCTCCTACATGAGATCGGCTACCATTAAAACTATTGGGACTTTGAAAACTGCTGTGAAATAGTGATTGTGTGCTAGGATTGAACCACGTCCGAACATATTTGAATCCGCCTTCTTCCTGGAGGTCGTTTCCCATGAATTTTCCTTTGCTTCATATTACACTTTACTATGCCTACTTTTATTAAAAGGTATAGACAGATTTTTCTATTTTCATGGGTCTGATGCAAGCATGCAATGCATGCGAAGCTCTATACGACCGATTCTTTTAAAATTCAAAATTTTAGAGAGGTCTATCCAACAGTGGAGTTCTACAACTGACTCGTAAAGATAATGATGGGTTTGTACTCAAAAGTACAGATAAATGAGAACGGAATGTTAAGAAGCATGAAACAATGACTATGACGGCCTGTGCCGTATTACCGGGAGCATTGACTGTCCTTAACCGTTGTAAGGTCGCGCGCTTTGTTCGGAATAGACAGTTCTCAAACGGACTTCTAATATTTCTATATATAATAACGTTTACCTACTGAAGCCAGGCATATAATCGCAGATGCACAGGTATACATTATAGATTACATTCATACGCAAACATCACTTTAGCCCTAGACCCATAAAAAAGAGGAATCTTTTACACGTATAGGTATCGCCACACAAGTCAACGGATGAGAAGTTAGCAGCAGATGACACTTTGCCGTGATTCGCTAATTTTTGCGCATGTGTGCACAATGCCTACACAAGTGGCGAAGTAGTGAGCTCGGGCGTAGGGAGCTCGCGGGAGGCATGAGGTTGGCAGGCGTGTGTGCCCCGGCGTCTCGTCTCTCTGACTCCCGCGCATACCTATATTTTGCCTTTTGCGCAGCGTCCTGCGCATAACTTCCCATCCGCCTACTTGTGTGGCGGGGATTATAGGTAGTATGTACCTATTTGTGAACCTGAGTCTGTGTATCTGTCTGTACTGTACTGTATCAGCCTTTTAATAGTCCACTGCAGGACGTAGGCCTACCCACGAAGGGTGATTGGGCCATATCCACCACGCTGGCCCAGTGCGGGTTGGTGGATTCGCATACGCCATCGAATTTCTTCTACGGAAGTATGCAGGTTGCCTCACGATGTTTTCCTTCACCGAAAAGCCAGTGGTGTGAAATTCCGTACATAAATTGACGGCGATTTGAACCCACGACCTCACGATTGCAAGGCGGGTGTCACTACCTCTAGGCCACCACGGCTTTTATCTGTCTGTACCAGCCTTTTTAATAGTCCACTGCAGGACGTAAGCCTACCCACGAAGGGTGATTGAGCGATATTCACCAGGCTGGCCCAATGCGGGTTGGTGGATTCACTTACGCCATCGAATTTCTTCTACGGACATAATATTATGCAGGTTGCCTCATGATGTTTACTTCACCGAAAAGCCAGTGGTATTAAATTCTGTACATAAATTCCAATGAATTCATTGGTACGGGACCGGGATTTGAACCCGTGAAGTTGTCTTCACGATTGTAAGGCAGGTGATGAGATTGTCAATACGGCTAGACCATCTCGGCTTTAAAAAAAAAACAACGGGTCGCATTTCGGGAGTGCCGGCAGAAAAAAAAATTATATGTTTAAGTATTCACTTCTACCGCCACTAGTATATTGAGCGCCACACAAATTGAAAGATGGGAAGTTAGCCGCAGATGACACTTCGCCGTGATTCGCTAATTATTGCGCATGTGTGCATAATGCCTATACAAATGGCGAAGTAGTGAGGTTGGCGGGCGGGTGTGCGCCGGCGTCTCGTCTCTCTGGCACCCGCTAACGTCTATATTTTGGCGTATGCGCAGCTCTCTGCGGCTAACTTCCCATCTTTAAATTTGTGTGGAGCTCAGTATACTATCATTTATGTGGTAAAATACAATACATATCAAACACACACTCGCGCAAGCGCCCTGCGCCGTCTTACGAATTTTCGATCAGGGTCACGTGTCCTGACGCGAATTTGACATTTTTTACCCATCCCAAAAAGTGGACAACGGCGCTATAGTAGCCCACTTCAAAAATTATACAAGACGAGAGTTTTCGAAATGTTTAATTTTACATCTTATCGTGAACCTCCGATATAAAAAACTGGCTATCAGCCCACAATCTTGAAATAATTATCAAAAAAACCAAATTAATTCAATTTTTACCTTACCAAAAAAAGACTATTGAACTAAATAACTTAAAAAAATACCTTAACATTGACGAAGTAAACGAACACACTTTTTTAGGCCTTAAAATAGACTCTCACTTAAATTGGAAAGCCCACATCAAAAAAATTAAAACAAAATTATCCCAGTTCATATATGCTTTGGCAAAACTGAAATCGAATACGAACGAAACGACAGCCATCACAGCATACTATGCCTATGCATATGCGTGGCTTAGATATGGCGTCCTTTTATGGGGCAACAGCACCGAAGCAAATGCTTTATTTATAACACAGAAAAAGTGTATACGAATAATTGCAAACATAAAACGACGATACAGCTGCAGGCCGCACTTTATTCGCCTAAGTATCCTCACTCTTCCCTGCATTTATATATTAGAAACTGCAACGTTTGTCCGGAAACACATACACCTTTACAACAAAAGTAATAACCCACGAAGAAATGAGCAATTATTACTCCCCGAACCAAAAATGGAAATTTTCAAAAAAGGCCCTGAATATATGTCCATAAAAATTTACAACAAAATCCCTTATACCATAAAAAAAGAAAAATCTGACAAAACCTTTCAAACCCATTTAAGACACCTTTTAAAACAAAAATGCTACTATTCGTTAGATAATTTTTTTGATGATAAATTGTAAAACTTAATTATTAAGCTAGATATGTAGTAGTTTTTAAGACTGCATAAGATAAAAACTATCTATAGCCATCTCTAGCCAGATAAGTTACTAATACTAAACATAATTTTGTCATTAGAAATTGTGAACTGTTACCAAAATTACTGTTAGTGTTATTTTTGCTAGACTCTGTTAAATGTTTTCTTTCCAAGTTTCTATTACACTGTAATATTAAGCTAAAACTTTGCTATGCCCTATGAAACAGGGTGACATGTACCTAAGTTAATTAGTCTTATATTAAGATTTAATTGTAACTTTATGTATGTGATCTTGCAAATAAATAAATAAATAAATAAATAAATAAATAAACCTATTATAAATATTTGAGCTGCTAAGAGTTCTGTAATTTACCTAAGCTATACCTATTTGAAGCCGTGGTGGCCTAGAGGTAGTGACACCCGCCTTGCAATCGTGAGGTCGTGGGTTCAAATCCCGGTCCCGTACCAATGAGTTCTTTGGAATTTATGTACGGAATTTCACACCACTGGCTTTTCGGTGAAGGAAAATATCGTGAGAACTTGCATACATCCGTAGAAGAAATTCGATAGCGTATGCGAATCCACCAACTCGCACTGGGCCAGCGTGGTGGATATGAGTTCTTTGGAATTTATGTACGGAATTTCACACTTCTGGCTTTTCGGTGAAGGAAAATATCGTGAGGTAACCTGCATACGTCCGTAGAAGAAATTCGATAGCGTATGCGAATCCACCAACCCGCACTGGGCCAGCGTGGTGGATATGGCCCAATCACCCTTCGTGGGTAGGCCTAAGTCTTGCAGTGGACTATTAAAAAGGCTGATACAGTACAGTATATCTATTTGGCCAGCCAAAAAAAGTTGTATTACGCGCGCTGACCAAGTTTTTACACTTACTTAGGCATTATTTTATTATTTACAGTAATTGCCAGTGCATAATACCTACATACTGCACATTACAAGGTAAGTATGTGCTTAGTAATTTCCAGTCTATTTTCACAACAGACCGCCGGGTGGCATTGAATTAGTGATTCACTAATAGCCCGAGAGGTAGGCGAAAAAAATGCAAGTACTTTCTAAAAGCTTAAAATTTTTGGTATTACGCTCTCATGGTGGTATACAACAATACCCCGAAGTCAATCGGCAAAATTGGTGTAGGTACGGGTAGAAAAATAATTTAAAAAAGGTTTGAGGACAGTCAATCATCTGAAACATGTAACAGGGCCTGTCGGTCAGGTTTTAAAAAATAGCACCACTTTAAAACCTGACTGCCCTGTTACATGTTACAGGTAATTGGCTGTTCTGTAACCTTTTTAGGGTTCCGTAGTAAAACGAGTTATAACTTCGCTGTGTCAGTTCGTCCTAATTTTACAAAGCCTTATAAATTCCACATTTATAAACCAAATTGCATGAAATTTGACATTATAATAGTTTTAGTATAGATCTCAATTCAAATACTTAAATATTCCAAAACTGTTTATTTAACAAGTAGCTCCACATATGTGAATACGTGTGAAGTGGGGATATTTTTTTAACCCCACCCCCTCATTTGTGGTAGCGTTGAATAGAGTTTCTAAATTGAATGTAAGGTTTTCCAACCATTTTTATGTCACGTGTACCATTTGTGAGATATCGATCGCCTAAGTTAAAAAAGAGTGTGTGTCCTTAATTTCTAAAGTATACAAGAGAGAATGTTCAAACTTTCTGAGTTTAAAGACGACATTAAAAACTTTCTCTGAAAATTATTTTGAACACTGTGGGATAATAATTTTTTGAGTTATATAGAAAAACGAAATTCTTAAGCTTGCACATAGCTAGAGGTCATTGATTTCACAAACATATTTCTTAGCCACGTATGTTTTTCTAGCACTCAACCATTTAATAAGATCATTGATATGTAGTAAATAAAATAAAATCATTAAAATTGGTTTTTATCATCACCATATTGACAGTTATTTTTCAACCCGTACACCAATCATCTTTTACAAGAGCAAAATAGATTTTTTTAATACAAACGGCTAACCCCATCAAACGCTTAGGAACCCAGCTGCCTGCCCCCTGGATATTATTGTACACCACCATGATAACGTAACACCAAAAATTCATCTTTTAGAAAATACTTGCATTTATTGCGCTTACCTCCCGGGCTATAACGTTACGTGGCTAATAAAAGTGGTGATAGCCGCGGGCTGTTGACCCTACGTGGTTGTTTATTCACTTATCTGTAGCCAGAAGGTCGGCCTTGGCGTTTATGCATTATTGTAATAAATATAATAAATTCTATTGCGCAATACCTAGGTACATAGGTACTGTACAGGTAGATGCATAAATAGTTATGCATAACATGTACCTTTTGTGGCCACTGTCCCAGTTTTGGCCATTTAAAGTCAAATTAACGCATAAATAGATTATAAGCCGGTGGTCTAATGGTAGTAACACCCGACCTGCAATCGTGAGGTCGTGGGTTCGAGTGCTTCCACTCTGCCCCACCAAAGCGCCCCACTGGTGGGGCAGATTCCACTCCTTCATTTTTTGGAGTGGAATCTGCCCTACTCATCCCATCTTGGTGTGGCAAATTCCACTTACTTTTTAGACCAGTGGAATTTGCCCCACCAGGGGTGTCGCATGATTTTAAATTAAATTATTAGTGCCATAAAGTGCGAAATTCGACTTCAAAATTTTAATCATTATAACGCCCCACCAAAAGAATAGATAAGTGACGACATTAAATCCAAAATATTAAGAAGATTGTAAACTAAAAGCACAATTATCTGAAGTTAAAAATTACGGATTGTATGTAGTCCCTGTTTCCTGTACCAACAGTCCCTGTTCCAACAACCTGTCGACAGTCCCAACAGTAACTGTTGGTCCCATAGGAAACGTTGTTCATAATTCATATTGATGGTCTGACCTCCTTTCGGCTTAGTACACCAGTTCTGGATAACCCTGTATGGACACTGGGCTAGGGTACAACGCCCTGTATTTATGTCGCAAATATTTTCAAAGTCATCGTAAAGTAAAAGAAAACTATAAATTTAATATTATCATTCAATTTAGCTACAAAAAACAGTGAGGCGAAGTCATCGTGTTCCCTGTTAACAGTGCTGCTACGAATGTAGAAGACCTGTAACAAGTTCTAGAGTTGTTGCTGAATGTCATGCAACACTTCAAACTCTTTCAACTTAACACAGAACAATCGTGAGATGGATAAAGAGTCACAGAACATGTTCTGGCAACAACAAAGCCGATGCCCTGGCCAAAGAGGGCACGAGAAAACTGGTAGGGGACGAGGCAACTAAACACTATAAGTCAATAGCGGCGGAAGAGCGCCTGTTGCTGTGTTGTCATACCAAAAAATAATATCAGAATATGTGGAACAAAAGGGAGGATTGCAAACACTCTGAGGTTGCTTTCCCTAATTTAAATAGAAACATCACAAACGACCTATTGAAGTTGCAGTGGCAAGACCTCAGACTTCTGATAGGACTCATACCTGGTCACTGCAACTTAAATAGTCGCTATAAACTAGAAGACACTGACAATCCACTACTGGTTACTAGTACTACATGTGGGTCAAATTAATGTCGGCGCCAGCTCTCCAACCTGTATACTACATACATAAGTTATGGTTAACGTATTAATGCAGAAAATTCAGGGTTATTTCTAATCAATTAGCATCCTTCTAGGGGCTTATTCTGTACTTCAAAACTAACAACTTTTGTTCTGCGACATTTGTGGAAACTAAAAAAAAACAGCTGTTCCATACATTTTGTCAAGGTTGAACGATATTTTTCTATGGAACAACAACTTTTTTTTTGAGATTTGACAAAAGTCGTTTATCAAAAGTTGTTAGTTTTGATGTACAGAATAAGCATGCTAATTGATTAGAAATAACCCTGTATAATTAATTCGCATAATAAAGGTTGCAATTAAGATGGAAACGTATAACATTTGTAATAGGTGCTAATTTTAATTACATACTACATGACAGAGATAAAATCTCGAATAGATTATTAAAGATCATTACAATGAATTGATTATTATAAATGGAATCATAATATGTAATTTTCTTTTACGTTACGATGACTTCGAAAATATTTGCAACATAAATACTATAACTACATACAATCTGAAATTTTTGAATTCAGATAATTGTGCTTTTAGTTTACAATCTTCTTAATATTTTGGATTCAATGTCGTCACTTATCTGTTCTTTTGGTGGGGCGTTATAATGATTAAAATTTGAAGTCGAGTTTCGCACTTCATGACACTCATTTTTTAATTTAAAACCATGCGACACCCCTGGTGGGGCAGATTCCACTGGTCTAAAAAGTGAGTGGAATCTGCCCCACCAAGATGAGATGAGTGGGGCAGATTCCACTCCAAAAAATGAAGGAGTGGAATCTGCCCCACCAGTGGGGCGCTTTGGTGGGGCAGAGTGGAAGCACTCGTGGGTTCAAATCCCGACCCCGTACCAATGAGTTTCTTTGGAACTTATGTACGGAATTTCACATCACTGGCTTTTCGGTGAAGGAAAACATCGTGAGGCAACCTGCACACGTCGTCCGTAGAAGAAATTCGATGGCGTATGTGAATCCACCAACCCGCACTGGTGGCGTGGTGGTTATGGCCCAATCACCCTTCGTGGGTAGGCCTACGTCCTGCAGTGGACCATTAAAAAGGCTGGTACAGATTATAAACAATTTCTTTTTTACTATACCTATACTGTCTTATCTATTACTAGCTTCTTCCCGCGGCTCCGCCCGCGTGGTATTTCTTTTGTGCTATCCCACAGGAACCTTTTATTTTTTTCGGGATAAAAAGTAGCCTATGTCCCTTTCCGGCCCTTGAACTATATCCATGCCAAAAATCAAGTCAATCCGTTGATCCGTTGCTGCGTGAAAGAGGAACAAACCAACAAACGTTTCGGATTTATAATATTAGTATGATTTTATATTATTATCAGTTGTGGTTGGTACCTCCCATTTATATACTCTTGTTTGTGATCTCTTTCCGTTCAGTGGTTGCCTGATATAGATCACTGTCAGCGATAAAGCCGCCATTTGTGGCACTAATTTAAATAAGTATCTTGTTTGTACCATTTGTTGTATTAATAGTATTAGTGCACACAATAAAGAGTTATATCTATCTATCTGTCCCACAGCTGGGCAAAGGTCTCCCCCAATTCCTTCCATTCCTTTCAGTTTTGTGCCATCTCTGTCCAATCCTTTTTAAACCTCTCGATTTCGTCGTCTTTAACAATATAACACCATAAATAATAATTGTGTGTTATTTTTTGCACAAAATAATCTTGTAAATAATTTCTTCACATTATTGTTGATTTATCAAAAATGGCTCAGCAGATTTCGATAAAATTTAAATGGTGGTCCCATTTTGAAGTAAATTTTTTCCATTAATTTTTTTTATTGAAATCGGACTACTGTTAAAAAAGTTATGCGTTATACATAATATATATAAATACATTATACAATGTGTTTGTTTACCGGTGTCTGAGCCTTAAGCGGTGACATCTATGGCAAATTTTGAACAACTTTTACTATGGGACCAACTCTCAAAACGTAAAAAAAAAAATGCTGTTCCATACGATTTTTATAGACTTTCGACAAAAAGTATGGAAAAGTTGTTTTTTTTGCGTTTTCAGAGTTGACCCCACAGTAAAAGTTATTTAATATTTGCCATAGATGTCACCGCTTAAGGCTCAGACACCGGTAGACAAACACATTGTATACATATATAGATACGCGTCGAATTGAGTACCTCCTCGGTTCGGCGGTCAAAAAGTCTACACATCATTAAAATTCAAAGTGGTCGAAAATGCCACTAAGATGGCATTGAGATTTTTTTTTTATTCCGTATAGGTTTGCGTTTACTACATACTGCCTGATGTTGAGCAGATATGCGGTCTAGGGTGAAGCACGCTTACCTAGAAGATACCTATTTGTACTTAAGCGGGAAGACAGACCCAGGCAAAGCGTTCCACATTCCGGCTGTTCGTATGAGGAATGAGGATTCGAAACGCTTAGTTCTAACGCGCGGAATGTCCACCATAAAAGGGTGGCGCTTTGGTCGCATCTGTCTAGTCGTACGATAGAAGAACGGTAATAATTCACTAACGTAGTTATAGGACGAATCAAATGGCTACAATCTGAGAATACTAATCCTCGTGCAGCTGTTAGGTGATGTTAGGTGAGCTTCTATCAGGATTGGGTTATTCGCAGCTTGTAGCAAGCGTCACAGCCGCCAAGAAGTTTGATTCGGCCTATACGTGGCTAATAAAAGTGGTAATGGCCACGGGATGTTGACCCTACGGTTGTTTATTCATTTATTTATGGCCAGAAGGTCGGCCTTGGCGTTTATGCATTATTTTTATAATTATAATTAGATTCTAGTGCATAAAAAAAAATAGCCTTTATTTCTTTTTTAATAATTACAAATTAATGATAGCCTAAAAATTTAAAAATTCTATTTGGACACCCAAATTTGGTCCAAGGCCGAAGTCTCCTCTATGAGATGCCATGAATATCGATCTTGGGCAAGTCGAGTCCAAGGCGGGCCCGCCGCTTCGACGACGTCATCGGACCATCTTCTCCTGAGGCGGCCGACTGGGCGCGCGCTCTCTCTAGGATACCAGTGGACGATGCGTGCGCTCCATCTGTTGTCTGTAGCTCGTGCGAGGTGTCCCGCCCACTTCCATTTCAGTTTGCAGAGCATTTTTATTGCATCCATAATTTTGGTCTCTTGCCCTTATATCTACATTTCTAACTCTATCTTTTAACGTGAGCCCTAGCATAGAACGCTCTGTTGCTCAAATTGCATAATACCTATGTGTAATTGTAAACAGGGTTATTCCTAATCAATTAGCATCATTTTAGGGGCTTAGTCTGTACATCAAAACTAACAACTTTTGTTCTGCGACTTAACAACAATGTGATTAGTGTTTGTAATAATTTTCACATTGTTGTTGATTTTTCAAAAACTACTCAACCGATTTCGACACAATTTAAATGGGACCACCTCTGATTTAGGATTTACTAGACAAAAAAGAATCATCAAAATCGGTTCATAATTGGCGGAGTAATCGCGTAGCATACATACAAAAAAAACAGTAAAAAAATAGATACAGACGAATTGAGAACCCTTTTTGGAGTCGGTTAAAACGTGGTATTAGCCCTGGGCTGTTGACCCTACGGTTGTTTATTAACTTATTTATGGCCAGAAGGTCGGCCTTGGCGTTTACAGTAAAATACAAACAAACAATAACACTTTGTTAGGCAACCACATTGCATTAAAAAAAAACATTGATAGGTTTCTAACTGGCGGCTTTATCGCTTTATGCGATTTCTTCCAACAAAATAATATGCTGTATTGTGTAGGTGTGAGAGCACGGGGTATGTTAATGCGAAACTTTTTTGTTTGGTGCCAGGCGTAACTGCAGGACGTAGGTTTACCCACAAAGGGTGATTGGGCGATATCCACCACGCTGGCCCAGTGTGGATTGGTGGATTCACATACGCCATCGAATTTCTTCTGCGGACGTATGCAGGTTGCCTCACGATGTTTTCCTTCACCGAAACGCCAGTGGTGTTAAATTCCGTACATAAATTCCGAAGAACTCATTGGTACGAGACCGGGATTTGAACCCACGACGTCACGATTGTAAGGCGGGTGTCATTGCCACTACGCCACCACGGCTTTGGTAATGGTACCTTGCATAGAGGTATAGTCCAAATCATAAAACTTGATAACCCAATCCTCGCCCGTCAAGATTGGGCGGGCTATCCGCAGCTTGTACCTAACATCACAGCTGTCAAGTTGTAAGATTCAGACACTAGTACGGAATTCTATTAGATGATCGAGTGAACGGAGTGAGAGATAGTTTTGACTTGACGATTTTGCCATCATCTGTTCGGATGTTGATTCTCCTCCAATGGTCTCACTTTAACGAATCTTGACGAAACTTGGTACACAGGTTCTATACATATATTGTATTGTTTTGGCGTCGGCGATTTTGATTTGAGGGGTATTTCCCTTAAATAGGGGGATATTTTGCTGTCGCGCTATTTATCAGCCGATTTCAATATTTGGTGAGATTCTTTAATATCTATATCCTAGCAAGATTAACGACTATGAATCAAAGCGGTCAAGAGCGAGTCGAGATATAAACCTATAAAGATGCAGAACAGATGCAAGGTCCACTATTCGGTGAACTAGGGATGATTCATATTACGACGGGGCGGGCGCGGGACGGGCCGGGGACTGGCCGTACGACGCACGTACGACACATGTTCCATACATTTTTGTCGTGACCCGTACGACGCCCGGACCGGGCCCGTCTGGGCTTTTACACAAAATGTATGGAACGTGCGTCCTACGAGCCCCGTCCGGCCCATCCCGCGACCGCCCCGTCCTAATATAAATCATCCCCTATTGAAGTTAGAGCCCCACTTGAGACACGTAGGTAACTCTTAGTTAAAATGCCAAGGTTTCCATGATGGTTTTATTCAGACATAAACAATTAATTTGCATTGAACACCGGTTGTTTTTACGAGTGGAAAATACATTCGCGATTAATGTTCTATTTCAAGGTTTTAGTTCTATAATTAAAAGCTTAAATTAATTAGAGGTTTTCTAACATTTGGGCAAAGTTATAGGCCAAATCATACAATTCGGCGGATGTGAAGATGGCTACAAACTGCGCGTAACCCAATTAACGCTCAGCTTCATTTAACATTAGATAATGCGCACCTTGTAGGTAGCCAACTTCACATCTGCCGACTGGTATGATTCGCCCTATAACTTTTCCCAACGACTTTTGGAATGACTGTATTATGACGCAATGTAATTTGACTAACAAATATTTATTTATCTCGTAATTTTAGTGCGCGATTAGTCCCTTATTATATAATAATAATAATAAACGGCCTATATTGTTTAGTTAGAAGAACAAAAATGTGCCCTACCAGCTGAGGGGCAAGATGTGGTTAAACACAAGCCTATCACTAGAATAAAAAACTAAAGGCTTTGAATTTGGTCAATCATAAATTCAAAGAAAACTTCTACATTTCCATCTGTCAGAAATTCTGACAGATGGAAATGTAGAAGTTTTCTTTGAAGGTAAGATGTCTATACTCTGTAAAATTTAACTTGATCTCTGCGACAGTTACATATTGACATATTTAGAGTTGAGATAGTGGTGGAAAAAATCGATTTTCAAACAATGTTGTAATGAAATCGAATGAGTAGTTGAAGGTGAGAAATTGGATTTTATTTACTTACTATTATTTAAGGTCAAGTATGTACACATGTAAATAATGTTATGATATTAATTAAATACTCATAATAATGTAACCATAGTACTTATCGACGTTTTTCACTAGGTATTATCGATGCTAATGTAACATATAATTGGGTTTAATTTAATTACACATGTAAAAAATGTTATGATATTCAAATATACAGTAAAATTAATGATAAATTAAGTTTTATTTAAAATATCGTCAGTATAAACTATCGATATTTTAATTAAAACTCTATCTAAAACTCTGTGGTCACAATCATTCGTCGCCCATCACTAATCGACATGCCCATAAAGTATGACATTGACAGGTACTGTCTGTACTATTAAGAAATTCAGGACTTCATAGGCGTGATTTTTCTGACAGCTGTCGCAGAGATCAAGTTAAATTTTATAGAGTATAGTTTTACCTGCAAGCACAGAGCTATATGTATAACAACTAGAGAGATGGCGCTGTTGTCGCTTGAGGCAATTCTCAACCAAAAAAAGTATGAAATGAAACGAAATGAAAGCATTTATTATCACAATAGTACATTGAAAACAATTAAATAAAATAATATGCTCATCAATGTTCCTATTAAAGGACTCGTCCAACAAAAGATCACAACATAAATAAACGATTAAAAAAAAACAAATTCAATATCATATGTAGTAATTCAATAAAATAAAAAATAACTGATTATGGAAAATCTTGCCCATGGCTGTGAAAACTGTCAAACATGAATTGGAATTTGACACTACTGAGAGAAAATCACGGCAACTAGCCTCTGAATCGAGATATTCATGTCTCTTTCTAACTCATGTCATATTAAATCATTGCATTTCTTTATTTCTTTTCGCGATCGCCTACATTATCCCTCTGGTAACTCTGGGCCTGCAAGGCTTACAAGGATGGTGAGAAGTACGAAAATGTAGCTGTTATAATGTAATCTAAAATAACACAACATAATGTTACATACCATTGCTGGTCTCCGGACAGCCCGACATGCTGATGGTGGTGACAGACACGTGTCCACCTTCCACCTTCACCGCGTCTCCCTCGCTGCTCATGGCATTCATCCTCTCACATCACACCATCACCGCGAGTCCGACCGATTTTATCGACAACACTATCGACGATGTCTCCTCACTAGCACTACAATTCATTCACAAATCACGCGCGAAAAAGTTTACAAAAATAGTTCGAAATTTAAATTTTTATTTCGCAAACATAGTTTTTATCAAAAGTTTTTTTTTTATAAAATCGTGGTGATCATCTTGAGTCGTTGTCTAAGGCAAGTGACGTCAGTCTTGCGGTATTGGAAATCCGCGATTCGTGGATTCGTGTTTTGTACATTGGCGTCGAAATTCGTTGGCCGTTATGGTGCGATGATAGAATCATCATCTTGGGTAACCTGAAACAATGAAAATAAATATTAGTTTATTTAAAAACTTAGCCTATTTGTAAGGCACGTAACATTATACAGAGTGATCCTAGTACGGTAAAAAACTGGCCTCACTTGTTCGTTCACGACGTTCCGTCATGATTTTTTTATTTTGTCTGAGCCTTGATGTTTATTAAAAGTTATTTATACACCAATTAATAATAATAATATTCAATTTTTACTGTGCAGACATAGACAAATTAAAGATCACGTTAATAGCTTTGGAGATTAGGATTAGCTCAAATACGTTAAGAAGCACCTACGTGGGTATCATAGATAGTAAGACGTAAGTACTTTCAAGTTAAAATCCAATTAAAACGAAAAATAAAACAATATCCAATCCGAAATGTCAAAACTTTCCAGTCAGTTCGAACTTCGAAATTCGAATCGAGAATCCAGTCGTGTCGTTTCGTAAACGCGTGTGTTTGTGTTGTGTACGAACACGCGGGCGTCGGTCGCGGCGGCGGCCTTGCGTGCCCCGACCGCCCAGTGCTGCGATACGCGCGATATTATTTATCGATACTCCGACCCTCGTGTCATTGGCATCGAGTACGAGGGCGAAGCTCGGTCGCGCGATAACGTCAGCCTATTCATGTGCTACCATTCATCTTTAGTTATATAGCAGACTTCCGCGTCGAGTTTAAACTAGGCTATTCACAAGATCAAAAATAAACTTTAAATATTTTTCACTGTTAAGATTTTCTCATAACGTGATTGTGTATATTGAAGTTTTTTTTTAAAGTAGAACATGTAATGATAACAAAAAAATGCTACATAATTTGTGCACAGAGATTATTCTAGTGATTTATCGATAAGGCACAGTCACCAGCCTGGTTGGGAGAGGTGGGGGAGGGAGGGGCGTCGATCGGCCTTCACAGAGCCGGTTGTTGGCGCGAGCATTTCGCCTTTCGCGCAGGACTGGTCCGTTCCCAATACTGACGCGCAATGATACTCGATGTGTGATTCTGATGAGTTACAATATATTTTACTGCATTCGACATTTCAAAGGCTGGGGTGCGTTTTAGAACCTCGAACGCCCTAGGAAGGTACACGGAACTTTGACAGTGACAGTTTGAAAACCATTCGCCATATTTGTTTTGACAGTTTTCTTTTTAATTAACGTTCTATTTCACGACTTTCGCCTTTACAGTCTATGGTTTCCATTACTATGTTTTGCGTGAAATGAATAATTTTAAATAAATTTCGAGAAAAAGAAGTCATCCGTAAAGTTAAGTATACGTTCGAGGCGTACAAAAAACAATCCCCTTTACTTATCCCAAACGTAAAATGAGCAACACCGGATTCATACCTAATGTGTGTGTTTCTTTACAATTTAGGTTAAGATATAAGTCGAATCATACAAGTCGGCGGATGTGAAGTTAGCTACAAGCTGCGCAATATCCAATCAACGCTTAGTTTATGTGAGCTTCAGCCAGGATTGAATATTGCGCAGCTTGAGGCTAACTTTACATTCGTCGACTAGTATGATACGACCTATACCTAATATTCAATCAATTTTACGACATTCCAATTGGTATATTGTAGAACCGGTTTTTTAACTGTTTAGCCATATCAGAATCAGACGCCTTCAGACTCTGACAGACAAACTACCCGGCCTATACGAACTTACTTTAATTGGTATATAAAATTATAAATAATAGCGTTCCGTTAAAATATTACATAGACGATAAAACACCCTAAAAATACAATGTGACCCAAGCTACAACATTAGTAACAACTTGGAAAAAGAACGTTACAAATGTTACAATGTCTTCGAAATTAGAAATGCAATGCATGCCGTTAAAAGTCGATAAAAGAGCTTATTAGCATCGGTAACAACTAAACAGTTTGGCTGGATCAGACGACAATGTCTGGTGGATCAATTAGCGACCAATAACCCTCTTGCCCCAGACGAAGACACAGAATATAATATTTCAGTTACTTTGTGTTGAATGCTATCAGACGGGAGACAGCTCACTGCAGTTGCCTTGGCAACGCAATTAGTTGCCAATTACACAACGTAGAATGCAATTGACGTTGAGCAATCTATGCGTCAGGCAAGGGACAAGTTTATTTGGGATTGGCTGACGATCAGTAGGTACAGACAGACAGACAGACAGTTGTATTAAATAATCATTGTTTATATTTTGTAGAAACTGCTTGAGACTACCCCTTCCATGTTTTCTTATAAGCGATATGGGTAGTTAAAATAAAATAATATGTAGAGTACACAGAATAAGATAGATAGTTAATTTTATTTTAATATTTTAAAATACATCTACAAAATGCTTAACATCCCAGATCATTATTCGAATAAAATTATTTAATCTATTTCTGCAAAACAAAATTGTAACAAAAAACATCGTCACAAAGTACAATCGCAAGAAACAGCTAAGCTCATAAAAACTTTACTAAGCCATAATGTCAGTGACGTCCAGTGTTACCAGACGAGAGAACAAATATTACAGTGTTTCGAGCTCAAATTTACAGTGTTTGGGACAAAATTACAGCAAAAGTAAAAAAAAATACAGCGAATTTTACAGTAGATCTCAAGAAACATCTTTATACTAAAATACACTTTATAAAAATGACAAACAAACCAGTTATCAATCACTGTCACTGTCGTTTAGCCCGATAGCCGTTTCTTTTTTGTAAATTCCGGAATTAAATGATTTTATCATTTTCTCAGTCGGTTTAAAATTAACGCAACTAGTACTGTTACGTTGAATGGTTTGTTGCGCTAACATGTTGCCTCTTATTGTCCTGGTTATTAATCTATTTCGTTTCTTGGTTTTGGTGTTGTTAATTTGGCTAAACATTCTCTCGCATTCTGCGTTAGAGTTTGGAAGAGCCAAAATATTGAGCATGTATTGTCCAATCAAACGGAACTCGTCCAACTGTTTCACCTGAAAAGCAACATTAGTATTAAAAAATATTATAGGTTGCTAACGAAATAAATATATTTCTATCCATAAAAAAATATAAAGTCTTTGTTACTAACCTTATGCCAGAATTCATCAAGCCGTATTGCTACATCGAAATCTCCTTTTAAATTTGGCAATTTTCGCCATTGGTCATCCAAAGCTTGTTGTTCTGCCATAGAAGTTGGTGTCAATCTTGGCATCAAGCTTAGTAAATTATGAATTGATTCATCTCGATTCGAGATATCAAGACAACTCTCAGGATCTAATTTGGATATTCCAACTAATACTGGATCATTCAACGCGAACCTTTTGCGGATGCCTACGCACGCTTTGATCAAAAAATTTCGGCATTTCCTTTTGAAATCCTCTTTTTTCTCTTTTGCTATTTCATTTGTTGAAAACTGTTTAAATACTCCCAAGCCAAGATAGATGTCATCCAAACTTTTAAAATTGTTTTCGTCAGTTGGGTCAATTTTTTCTAGTTCAGTGTTTGCAATATGTGCCGTTGTCATGTATGTCGATAAAAGTTCGTGAAAGAGATCGTTCATTTTAGTGCTAAGTTTTGTGATCATTGGAGTCTCACTCTGAAATAGCGTATTAGCTTCAGTAAATTTAGGTAACATCCAGTTCAAAAAGAAAAAGTATGATTTTGTTACGGGATCATTCAACTGCGTATGGATTTCGAAGCATTCGTTGTCTTCAAGCCACCTTCCATCAAAAACAATGTTAAGTCATTCCACTGTTCCAAAATCCTTTGCACTACAGCACTTAGTGATAACCATCGCGTTTGAGCTGGTTTCAAAATTTTGTGAATATCTGTTTCTGTGAATACTTGAAACTCTTTTAATAGCGATTGTCTTTTGCTACTGGTCGCAAAATAATTGTAGATATCACGCGTTAGCTTTTCACATTCAGCTGGTAACATTTTGCATGCGTCACTCGCACAAAGATGCAGGGAATGGCAAACACATTTTAGAACAATAATTCCGGGACATTTTGCGCTAAACCGACTCGAAACAGAGTTGTGACACCCCATCATCGTATTGCAACCATCTGATCCAAACCCTATAATATTTTCGATGGGAATAGAATTTTCCTCGAAGGATTTTATTACTGCTTCGAAAAGATGTTGTGCTGTGGCGGTAGCCACAGTAGCAGAGTTATCCTCACCATGTATTTGAATTAGGTCCCAAAATCTGCTCACAATTCGACCTTTTATTGCACAGTAATATCTGACCACAACACACTTAGTTTTTACTGCTCCGATGTCAGTACTTTCATCAATCATGACAGAGAATTTTTGCTCCTTTAGATCTGCACACAAACCTTGTTTTTCTGATTCTCCTAGAATATTGTTTACTATTGCTTGGCATTTCGTTCTCTTCATTTTCATATTTTTTGCAATCTGAGAGTCAGGAAACATAATGGGCAATAAATCAATTAAGTGGTCCATCACTCTAAGAGAAATTTTATGCTCCGCCATAAAAGCGGCTAACTTTATCTCAGATGCTTTGCATTTATCATCATCGGACTGCTTAACCTTTGCAAATGCAGTGGCAATCGAAGATTGAGCTAGCGCTGCTGTGATTTTTTTCACTTGCTTAGTACCTTCACCATGTCTCTTTATCACCACTCTATCAGCTATCATTTTTGCATCACACAGAACACAAACTGCACGATACGGGTCTTTTGGGTCACGCCGCAGCCAAGTTTTGAAACTATTGTCACTTAACCACTCGTCTCTGAATTTTTGTTTATAATGTACCTTTTTTGTTTTTTTTGGAGTAGATGGTCCGCTTTGATTGTCTTTATCACTATCATCAGATGAATTAGGCATTTTTAATTTTTTTCAAGTCTTCAAACAAAATAATCACTTTCACAAGTTCACAGAATTACTAAAAGTAATATAAAGTAAAAATAGTATACAAGTTGTTTTAACCGTCTAGCCATGTCAGAGGCCTGCAGGCGGCCTAAAAACTCTGACACCAGGGCTAGCCACCCGGCCTATACGAACTTACTTACAGAATTACTTACACGAGCCAAATGAATTCGTAATGCATCGCAAAACAACACAATTATAATTATACTAATTTATGTTGGTCCCAATATGCCTAAAAACTTACTTAACTCATGATTGACAAAATTTAGGCGGTTAATACTACAAAGTGGTTCTTAGCCTATGACGGGGAATTCCCGCATAGTATACACAGTGTGCGTGGTGTATACACACACACACCTTCACTATACAAGTAACCGCGCCGCTATTGATGCCCGTTAAAATAAGACATTTTCGTTCTTATCTACATAGAAACAAAGGTTATAACAAAAGCAGAGATGGCGCGGGCTCTAGTAGCCGGTTGCGTTTCGACAAGTTCATAATTATTTTTTCTTTTCACAAAGGGTGCGTTCAGTTTACACTGATTTTTGCTTGTAGAAAAATTACAGTGTTCTCCATACACTGTAATTTTACTATTACAGTGTACAGTAGATCTTGTGAAAATACAGTAAATCTGCTGTAATTACAGTGTATCTGGCAACGCTGGTGACGTCCGAGATTTATAATTAACTCTGATATACGAAAATCTGTTTATCTCTTTCCTTAACGTAGCAAAGTTAACTATGTGAGCGAGACAGGTGTCGAAAATGTCCTAATAAAAGGAGTTGGTTCATCCGCACGCAGTATCAAGTATGGCGTCACCGCGGCCTAGACAAGGCCGGGCGGTCATTTGGACGCTACGCCAGACGAGTTGCTTTGTCTACTTCGTATTTATCGATCTTTGTGCGGTGATTTTCCACGCATTTATTATCACTTGCTTGTTTTAATATCGTATCATGAAGAAATAATGTCCTTTGTGCTGTTTCACTGATAGCTTCCGTAAGTTTGTATCGAAATCCAGCTTGCAATAATCGTGCCATTTATTCGTAAAACAATTTCCTCAGAGAACAAGCTAGGATGGCGAACAATCATAAACATAAGTTATGAAAACTAATTATATCGATTATCATATGTGTACTTATAATATAGTGGTTATACGCGTTTCACAGAAATTGCTAGAAACGTCCTCGGTTGCGTGAATTTGCAGATTTTTGCACATTTATATTATTTTTATGGACAGAACAAAGCTGTCTTAATTTGAAATATTTTTTTGAGTAATATTATCAAGACAAGTTTCGTTTTATCCAAACCTTGACATTTAATACAACTCCGCTATTTAGCTTCCATTATCTTATTGGAAAAGTTTTAATCGGATTAAAACAAATTTTTCACACGGCAACATATTTCTTTCGATGACTGATACCGGTGTACTTGCTACGCCAGTATGTCCTTGCGATGTTATTCTAAGTTATCGATAAGGCAAGACGAGGCGTCGACCGATAATTATCTTAAGGTCACAGCACTATCAGTGTGACGCGAGCGTGGAGTCATGCAATGTGATAATATTGTACTATCGAATACAGGTGCACGTTGTTTCAATAACAAAAATATTAAATTACGTGTTATTTTCGAGAATAATTGAACCGGGCAGAAAATTGTGGCGAAATCTGTAAAGGAAAACTTTCCAGACGTCTACGCTCATGTCAACAATGGAAGAGACGTTGTAGGGTTGCGTCGCGAGGCCGAGGCTTTTCATGAGGAAGTTAATTGACTTCTAACAGTTCCTACATCCTTGACCCGTGCGAGTAAGGTCGTGTAACCCCTAGAGTGCGACGCACCCTGTCACCCACGCCGCCACTAAAATAGACGAGGTGAACACTCTGCCTGCGATACCATGGGCCTTGAACAAAGAACTACAGTTCGTTCAACAGTTGGATTCCTTGATAATGAATTCTACGACTTAGATTACTTAGAACTATAATTTAATAACACAGACTATAAAATAGATAAAATATGCAACGCAAACAATGCCTCTGATGTTATGCAACGAACAAAGAACCTTGCAACTCACGATGTACTTTGGACTAAGACCTGAAGATAAAGCAATTAGATTACGATTTGTTTTCAAATAGGTAATTGTATTCCATAGTTCATAATGTATTTGCGTTATATTTATGTATAAAATAGGTAAAAAAGTGTTTTCCCGCAACTATAAATACGAATACCTATAATATTATTATCATGTACAAACTCTAAAGTCAGCAAACAATAACAATGTATGTAAACCTACAACTTTAGAGAATGTAGAGTTCTAAATAAACAAAGAAGTAAATAGACTTTCATTTAGCACGATCACTTACCTAGAACTATATTGATATTTAGACGACAAAAAACCACTTTTAAGCAACAAAGGATAAATCACAATCACAAAATAACTGCGTAAAGCACAAGTAGAAAATATTGGTTGATTATTTAGTAGCAAATGGGAAGTAATCTACCACAGACCAGTGGTTTCTTTTAACATTTTGAATCAAGCGATGGCCTTGCCACAGCAGCCTTAGTCATAGAAGAAAGTAACAGAGGTGAATGGCATCAATGTACAGTCTGGCGATCGTTCGTACACCCCGCCCTGGTACCATGCCAACAGGTGTGACTAGTTTGCAAACTGTCTGTACTCATCCGTAAGTCGAGACAGTAGTAAGTTAGCTTAATGAAGTCGTTTTGTAATTGCTACAAGAGACAGCCTTAAGAGATCATAAAAGAAATGTTGAAAGCATCACAGTTCAGTTCAGAGCAATAAAATTGAAAAGAAGAGAGAAACTGGTCGATCAATTATCAACTAATAAGTTCTGCGAGATGAATACGAAATTGTAGCATTAAAAATGGTTATTATGAACTTGACAAAGAATGATCTGGAGTATATTTTCGCAGTAAATTCGCCAGACAGGCAGCTGTATAAACTTAATGAGCAAATATAAAATATCAGCGTAATCAACTCCTACTATCCAATTTACACCAAGGTCATGATTTCTGAAAGGTATAATTGGTGAATTATTAGAAGAAACATAATTATTTAAGTTAAACTTAACCTACTTAAAATAAATGCTTTTACAAAAAACACTAACCGTCTTACCACAAATGCCTTAGACAGTGTTTAACAGTACAAATTGCATGGTAAAACAGTGTTTAAAGCGTGTTTAAATCTTTTATGGTAAGACGGTAATACACTAAAAAAATTAAACTAATCTAAAAGCCCCGTAGCAGAGGGTAACGTAGCCACTTAGCCAGAATGCTGGCGACATTGCTTCGATGAATTGCAATAAGTACTAAGTTTTTGGCCAAATTAGAAGCCAGAAGGAAGGAAGGAAGGAAGGGATATTGAACAGAATAAACAATTGCGCAAAGCTATCAATAAAATGTCAACGATCTGACAATTAGTATGATATCTAGAGTTTAGAATCAGCAATAGTAAATTTTGCAATCGTAATGAACCAGTCATGCCATAAACAACAGAGACATAAATGTATTGTGTCTGGTAGCAAACGAGGCAATGCATTAGTAACTTGTTTTAGATTAAGTAAATTTTCTGTTTTAGGCTATAACTGCAAACTAGAGATATGACTATTTGGTCATACAATGTTTATAATCAAAGTTTGTTTTAAATCTTTGGAGTTTTTTACCGAAATATTATTTTGAAGTTAGTTTTAAAGCATCGATTTAATTATGACAACACAGATGAAGCAGAATATTTTCTATTTGCAGAATTATCGAATTACAGTTACAAGCATATTTTTAGAGGATTCTTTTTATGGAATACTTGAAAATATCTCAGTTGAAACGATATGATTTGATTATACCCCAAAAGATATCTAATGTACGTTTTATTTCTCAACTCCTGAACGACAGGTAAAGTAAATCGAGCCCATAAATAAGTCGATTGCATTGCGAACCTATTTCTCACCTCGGCGCCATAGGCTTTGCTTCCAAGGTGTTCAACGTTTACTGCAATATCTACATTGCGATAGCATTAGTTAATACTTAATTTGGTATCTACTTGCCTAGATATCCGTTTATTATCTTTAACACGGTTGTTAGGCGATAAATCCTGTTCAAATATCGGTGCCAGCGCAACTTAGATTCGATACTTCCTAGAGTTTCATTATTCAGTGACTGGTAATATGAATTATTTAGTAATCTGTTAGGAAGTGTCTGTTTGCTGAATTATGTTGATTGAACTGATAGAAATCGCAATAAAGTATGTTCAAATTAAACAGATTTAAAGCTGAATTCATTGCTTCAATAATAATTATTTTTCAAAATAATGGCACCACCGAATTCTAGCGTGTACAGAAGTCGACTAGTTTGCACGAACCAATATGACATCCATGTACATTATTGTTGATTTATCAAAAACGGCTCAGCTGATTTCGATAAAATTTAAAGAAAACCACCTTGGAAGTACACTATCCTACTAATATTATAAACGCGAAAGTTTGTGAGTTTGTGAGGATGGATGGATGTTCGTTACTCTTTCACGCAAAAACTACTGAACGGATTGAAATGAAACTAATGATAATGCAATAATAGCTATATTATTGCAAAGTTAATATATATCAGAATAACACATAGGCTATAAATTATAATGATATTGCGTAAATGTTCCATAATATAACGATAAGTGTTAAGTAAGTGGGAAAAATTCTGCTATCTGCGAGCAAGAAGAAATGTAAAAAAAAATAACTGTCGAATCGAGCAACCGTCAAATCGTTTTAAGTTTCTTTTTTTATTTTCCACCTCCTTTTATAAGGGTGGTAAGATAGGGCCTCGGGTTTGACATAGTCTACTTTTTATCCCGGATAAATAAAGGGTTAAATATCAAAATATCATGCGGGCGAAGCCACGGGTAAAAACTAGTTTCGAAATAAAAAAGAAGTTTTCAAATCGGTTCACAATTGACGAAAATATCGATGGACATACACAAAAAATACATACAGACGAACGTAGTATCTTCCTCTTTTTTGGAAGTCGGTAAAAAGTACAATAAAAACTTTACGATTTAAAAATACAACTTTAGGTACATTTCACGATTCAGCCTTTAAGTTTACAGCTTTTACGTCAACAGTTAATTTGAAATTAGGTCTCTCGTAAACATTGTCACGGTCCAATTTCATTAATGACCCGATCCCGTTAAAAGTTATTAACGAATGTTGTCTACAGTCACCCAATGGGCCAAGGTTCGTCTTTACGTGTCGCGCCCGTCTCCGCACTGCACTGGTCGACCTCGGCATTCTATTTTGGCTGTAATAGCTGTTAAGGCAGCTGATTTAATGCATATTTTAGCCGTTTGACTCGTTAACGCATAAATCTGTTACAGTAGCGAGTGAATTGAGGTAATTTAATTTAATAGCAATGTTATAGGTACAACCCTAATGTGTGCAGTGACAGATTAGAATGACAAAGTGGACAGTGTTTGCTGTGTAGATCGACGGAGAGATAGCCGCAGTTGCTACTGTTGCGAAAATGGTGAAATATTAATGAAAACAGTGCATTTTGCATACGAAGCGCACGCCGCAGAATATTTAGCGCTATGAATAACTAAGCTTTAAAATAAATGTTACCGGAAGAAGACGTGCTGCATAAATGCATAATCAATTATTGTTATAATGCTTACATTACGTAAATCAAAAGCCATAATAAGAATATTCATTCTGTGAACTAAAGAAAAACAACTAAGAAATATCGCGCATCGACTTTTTAAATAAAACGTTTTCAATCATATCATTATTGCGACAAAAAAGAATATTATTTATTTCCATGGGAAAATATCGATAACTTTTAAGTTGTCGCACATCACTAGTAGAGCCCTAATGTTGTAGAGTAGGAAAAGGTGATGCAAATAAATCGATTAAAATGACATGGGTCATATTTTGTGAAACACTCAATAACGAACGTTTACATTGAAAAACTGATAAAAGTATTGTTGCATCATTTAAGTTTGTTTACGAAAATCCTTCAAGTAAAGTATGCTGGTATGTTAGTAAAGCGCTTATACCCTTTATTTATATGCATTAACCTTGAGCAACGAACCGTCTCTCACAAAGCCATTTCAAAGGCGCCAAAACCTGTAACTGGTGTTGAATCTATGGCCCCTTGAAGCTAAAGCCTTAGCCTGTGACTCACTCACATTCTGCTGATCGACGACTTTACTTTTCTGTTATTTTTAGTTCATTCCGATGTAGTGAATAAGACCCACGTGTTGCAAACAATTGTGACACAATTATTTCGTGGTAGTGGTAAGATTAGTTTGAAAAGGGTTCACCAGATATGACATTTGATGGAGAATCAAGAATGTGTTTTTGCTCAATCACTCAATTGCAAAGCAATAAGATTAAGGCTCAGACTATAACAAAAAAGAGTTGCTTATAGTCTGTCTGAGGATTAAGGATTCAATGCCTATAAATACCTAATTTTGTTACTGCAAAACAAGCTGAAAAAATAGGCTTTTTTTGTTTACTAAAATAATTAGTCCGTCAATTAGATTGTCAAAAAATATTAAACACGTATTTTTTCTTTTGTTAATTTAACAAAAAAATATGAAGATATAGCCCGTTAAAGTTCCGCGTGACGTCACTACCGCTATCAAATGTACAGGCTAGTGCCGGCACGAGCCCCTACTCTCAAACTTTGACAAGGTTTATCTTTATCACTAATTATTTGATTGACAAAAGAAAAAATACGTGTCCAATATTTACTAATTCTAATTCTTTTATTATTTTTTTTTAATCTAACTGACGTACTAATTATAATAATGATTTTCTTACCCAGTAAACATCCCTATTAATGCTAACCAATAGATACATGAAATCGATTTGAATAGTAACCTGTCTGGAATATAATTAGATGCTTTGAAAATATTTCGCCAGCTTCAGAATGACGCAGCAGGATTTTTCAAGACGTTGCAGACATTTGATGAAGTTCTACAAACAGGATATAATTGCAATCCAGAAATAAGCAGTAAAGCAAATACTAAAATATAGCTCCGTGATCTGATAAATGAAATAGCCAGTCGGAATGATAGTTAAAGAATAAATCAGGTGCAACGTGACACAGCTAAATCCTCCAAGGTCTCAAATACCGCAGATCGGATCGCCATTTAAATGCCAACGGAATGTTGTCTTCGACTAGTTGCTACTGAGATAGTAGGTCAAAATGTTGAATTAATTAAGAGAAGGGCCAACACAAAATCTAGTTAGGCTAGACAACGAACTTAAGCCAATTTATCCGCCGATTTGATTTGTGTATGTACATACATTTTGGGATAATAACAGCCTTATTAATAAGTTAAGTTACAAAATATTCTGTTAATAACGTCTTACATATTTTTTTATTGAAAAATTACTAACCACAGACTCCAGGAACTGTACATTCGATTTTACTGTACAAAGAGAGTTGGTACATAGTTAAATCTTAGCCTAAGTTATTTACTCGGTGCATTGCGAGAATGCCACGAGTAGACCGGCGACCTGCAAGCAGCACTTCTTACATATATGAAATGTTACCTGTAAAAACGAGACGAAGTTAACTTCGGCTTTAAATTACGTTACTGAAAGTTCACAAATGATAGACCAAAATTTTATAGATCTACATGAAGATACAAATTAGGTGGTTGTGATGAGCACCTTGTTTGAAGAAGAACTATTATTGCTTTCTTCAACTTTTGGAAGTTTTTTTTTTTTTTTGAATAGGTTCGCGTTTGACTACACACTGCCTGATGTTAAGCAGATGTGCGGTCTAGGGTGTAGCACGCTTACCTAGAAGATACCTATTTACTCGGGATTTGAAGACACTCACGTTGTACTTTAACGGGAAGACAGACCCAGGCAAGGCGTTCCACATTCCGGCTGTTCGTATGAGGAATGAGGATTCGAAACGCTTGGTTCTAACGCGCGGAATGTCCACCATAAAAGGGTGGCGCTTTGGTCGCGTCCGTCTAGCCGTACGATAGAAGAAAGGGGCAGGGGGGACTAGATTGTGCAACTCCTGGGCGCACTCTCCGAAGTGTATCCGGTAAAAGGCCGACAAACACGCTACCTTGCGACGATGCTCAAGACTTTGCAGCTGCGACTTAGTCAAGGTGTCGTTGTCAATCAGCCTCCTAGCTCGCCTCTCAATCGACTCCAGAGCCTCCAGTTGATATTTAGCAGAGCCATCCCAAAGGTGAGAGCAGTATTCCATGCAAGACCTGACTTGTGCTTTATAAAGACTAAGCAACTGCGTAGTAGACGGTATTTCACACCTGAGCAGTTGCTCAGGTGTGAACCTGTGAAATACCGTCTCATCTTAGAGAGAACACCAAGTTTTTTGGAGGCTAATTGGGCTTTAGACTCTATGTAAGAGCCAAAGTTAAGAGAAGATGAGAGAGAAAACAGACAGCCCTGAGTCTTCGTGGCAAACTGGAAACTTTGTTCTATGATTGTTCTTTCTTAATGATTCATTTCGGTGGTGTCAACTAGAGCTTTTGGTAAGCCATCAACGAATAAGAATTCCTTGTAGGTAAACCTCTTATGCTTCATAACGAGAACGTGTGGAGGAAGTGGTCAAATTGTGCAGTCTGGAATGTGGTCAGAAATTTGATTATCTCGATGACATTCAGGACCTTCGAAACTCGTCTCAGACTACACCCTTCATCAATAGCATGAATCATACCTCCAAGAATGTAATTATGTATCTTACAGCATTAAAATGTCGCGAAAGGGAATTGCTCGCCGTGGTATTTTGTTCCGTTATTTAAAAGCTGCATTGAAACAGTTATAATGTTAAGTAACTTGATATTTAATTGAAACTGCTGGGTTTTACCAGCTGACAGTTGAGATAAAAAACATTGAAACTTCGATCGGTGAATGCTTGAAACGGCCTTCGCAATTCGTTTAAATTTAAAAGTTAGACGTGAGCAAAATTTAGAAATGCATCTTCTGTAGGCAGTTGTAATCTTAGGCTCTATTTTGTGCAATCAAAAGCCAATTTTCTTGCGCTCATCATTGCGTCAGCACTTTGTCTTTGTTTACTCTTTGTCAAAATATCGCAATCTGTATTATAAAACATTCAGTTCAATCTTTGCTGTAAATTTTTTTGTTTGTTTAAGGAACGCCGATGTGCATTCCTTACAATCTAGCCATTGGCTAATGAGTAATATAAACCTAACTTAAATTGCTAAGTAAGTATAATAACTAAGAATGTGTCCATCAACACTTTTCTTATTGTCTCTATTAAGGCGAAGACACTTCGTTATTTTGTTCTTTATACGCGGCACTAGCACTATAACAATATGATAACTAGCACTATAACTATAACACTATGACTACGAGTTTAACTTTTACACTAACTCGAACAGTTTTGTTCGTTTAAGTCTTCTCTCTGTGTCCGTTTGGTCGAGGAGCTGGATTGCCTCAACATTCACATGATGGTGAAGTCTATGGTCGTGAGCTTCTGCGTATCTTTGTATAATAGTTTTTACGGATTCCACTTGATAGTCCCTGTAGAATGATATTTAAATTGTTTTTCTTGTTTATAATAATAACAGTATTCTTCAAATTAACTTGCATTTGATCACCTCCTCAAAGATAATCAGTTTTAGCGGTGTGAGTTATCAGACCAATGATCGTGAGCAGATCTAAGATGCAGATAGCTCTGTTTTATTTACTCTACATGTGAACTTACAGGTCACTTGTCAGCCGGATAAAAAATGCAACCTCTGAACCTATAAATATGAAGCACAAAATCATAAATTGATTTCAAGAAACTGGACCCAGGGGCATTGAAAGCGCATTCTATAACTCAAATCCGATATCCCCTGACCCGCCTGGCCTTTTAATTAATCACGTTAAAAGCTCCTACTTTCTAAAAGCAAGCCAATTAGCATTTGACACTTTTATCTGACAGCGGCATTAGGGTTTATCGAGGCCCTGTGGTTTTGCAAGCTGCAAGGCGGAATCGAACGCATCGAGGGCACGGGGCCGGTAGACCGGTACTACCACAGACCAATCAAAGGTATAACTACCACAGATTAATCAGAGGTATAACTACCACATACTAATCAGATATACAGATAACTCGGTCAATTGAGATATCCTGAAGGAGATGTATTGATTTGCTACGGCATGAGTTGGAAAGGGATGTGGTTCGTTTCTGTCTTCTAGATGTCCGAGGCCCGAAAGTGGAGTTCTGGTTAGTAACGTCAACAGTATTTTTTTTTTATAATTTTGGCTCGGTTCTCACTCAGGGAGTCTAGACATTTTGTGGAGAGACGAACCCTCAAATGTTTTTTTTTTCTGAAAAAAATCCTAATCACAGACACCAGGGTCTGTGCCCTCAAATGGTTTCACGCGTTAAGTTTCTACAAGTTTTTGTTCTACACCCACCGCTACGCTCTACGACGGACTTGGGGGAGGGGGAGGGAGGATGTAAATGTGTCCACAGTATACATTGAATAACGGTTGAAATAGTGGCGGTTAATCTCCGGAAACAAGATTTTGACTGATTTTGAATCTGTGTAATAGAGACCTATGAAAGACTCTAAGAATAGGCAATAAGGCTTGATGACTGGGTAAAAAAATGATTATTATACATTGTCAATCAAACAACAAATGACAAAGATAAACCTTATCAAAGTTTGGGAGTGCGGTTCATGACATCACTTTTCTGACAAAAGTTTATACATTTGTGACGTCACGAACTTTAACGGGAAATGTCTTCATCAATTTTACAAAAGAAAAAATACGTGTCTAAAATTTTTTGATAAATCTATCTGAGGGACTAATATACTATAGACTATATTTTTTTTAGTCATTATGCCTATTCTTCATAAATTTTGATTCCATATGAGGTACATAACTCAACGCAATACATATTTGTCAGACAAAATGAGATATAGTGTGAACCCAACATTACGTACAAGAGGGTTAATTACAATTATCTTTTGGTGTGTGGGCTAAAGTATCAATAAAATCAATTATTGATTTCATGAGCATGCTGACTCAAACATAATTAAGAACATTAACCAAATTTAAAAGACTGCGTGCAAAATCAAATTTTAACCTTGACTCAATTTTATCGATAATGTGATGCAATTTTCGGAGTTTTCGCAATCGCTAGTTGCACTTGCCTAATAGTGATGCGCTTTGATATCTAAATTTATCTATAAAATCAGGAATTTAAATAATAACAATACACTTTTAATAATTCGTATAGGTACTACGGGACTAATCGCGCACTGAAAATGCGAATTTTATTAGTCGCGTAGTATAAGAATAATGTGCTAAGTCGCGAATCAAAGAAATTTAATTTGCGATAGTAAATACAATAGTCTAGTAGTGAGGCGCTGTGGTGACAAATTAATTACATATTACATTGCAAGTAATTAGTAATCCTAAAAATATGAAATCGAATCCCATAACAGATTATTTATTTTTAATTACAAAATAATACCAATGCTAGATTAGCAAATATCACCTGTTGAACTAGTGACTTTCAATTCACATGTTCACTCACAATCGCCAGAAGAAGGCCAAATCGGTGCTTGTGAATGTAAAAAATATCCTTCGCAACAAATATACTTCTAGCCCAACCGGTCTAACCGTCACTATGGCTGAGTTTTCCGGTACCCAAATTAAAAACGACTTAATTGGCAAACGCCTGCGCAGATATAAAAAGTCTCCGGAAATTGCGCTGCCGTGCAGTCACGTCTATATCGTTTGAGAATTATTATAAATGGCGATACTTTTAACTATTTCCATATTTCTAGTTTTATACTGAAGAAAGATTTTATTACGACAGTCTCATTTATCGTACTTGATAATACATATAGGTAGAATCAAACTTATTGTCTTCTTTACAGGTCCTTCTCCTCCCGTGTATTACGTGGGAGTCTGGATCCAGCTTCAGGGTTACCCCTCTTGCTGGGGCTGGACGCCCAGGGACTCTGCCCAGGGGGCAATGTGTGGAGGGGTGGTGTGTAACGCTTCCCCCTCCCTGACGATATTATGAACTTCGATCTTGGCGCAGCTTTTATGTGAGCTTCAGCCAGGATTGGGTTTCTGTCTATACATTTTGTGCAGCTTGTAGCCAACTTCACAGCCGCCAAGAAGTTTGATTCAACTGATACTACGAAAGGAGTGATTGTGAAGAGAGACTAGTTACAACAAATGTTAAAATTGTCCTAGCGTTTAAAAGCAGTAATAATTTTATGATTAGTACATATTGAAAATTGAAAAAGCACTTTTTGGCTCCCACATTTTAAGCTTCTGACATAATAAACATGCGAACAAAGAATGTTTTTTAAACAAAGTCGACATACGATTCAATCGCGCCGAAGTCGGCCAGACACCACAAAAACACCGTGCGGTGAGTCAAAATGAGGTAGGCAGCTAAGCTTGGGCCCAAGGTGAAGACGTAGCCAGGTTTAACAAAGGGGCACCAAAATGATGTCTGGCAAAAGCTCGCTCAAAAATATAGAGTACGAATAAAATGACAAAATTGACACTGCAAAAGCAATCGAATAAGCAATATGTGATGACTGATGATAGAAAAGTTACTGAAGTAAAACTACATAAAAATAATATACTTTGAGACAACAATGAAAAACCAGACAATGGAAAGAAGGGATTTAATTTTCTGTTAATGATTCCATACATCTTATTAATTGGTCCCAAGGTGAAAACGTAGCCAGGTTTAACAAAGGGTCAAGCAATAGGTACTTTATCTGGTAAAAGCTCGCTCAAAATAATATATGATATGACAAAATTGACGAAGCAAAAGCAATCGAATAAGTAAGATGTGATGATAAAAAAGTTATTCATGTACAACTACTGGTAACACATTCAATATACTTAATGTAGAGACCACAAAGAAAAGCCAGATAAAGACAATGGATAGAAAGGCAAATTGACTCATCTTAGTACGAAATTAACGATGCTATAACCTAGCTTGATATAAGTTGTTTACATTTCTCTAGGACAAAATGTTTGATAAAGATTTGAGACCAGAATTAAAAGGGGCAAGCGCCCCCCTCTGCCTACGCTCGCAGCGCCAAGACCTGTTCCAGACCTCCCCCCGCCTCGTGAGTCACCCAGTAATGGTTTCGCGGAATCATTTCATTTCGAAACCTGCGGGCAAGGATGTATCATGATTTCGGCTCGAAGCTCGGACCTCCTCTCGGGGCCTCGTGGGAACTCAGGGGTATCGGAGAAAGTCTCGCTTAACGGATTACGGAAAAAGGTCGTCTTTGTTCCGAGCTTTTAAGCATTTAACGTTGCTGTTTGCCTTTTGAGTCGTTTCTGCGAATCTGAAATCGGCGATCTGATTTGGCTTCTTATCGAACTTTCTGTGGTTTTGTCGAATTTTGGTAAAAAAATCTGAATCCCAAACTGCAGTTGAGTCACTGTCTTCTTTCTTTGAGTCAGCCTTGATTAGGAATTTAGTGGATGACAAAATCGCATATTCAGTGATACACTTTTTTGTGATTCATCATTTTCTACAACAAGTTCGGCTAGCACATTTGCTATATTATTAACCTTGAATTTAAATGTAGTAGAGTTCTGATGACACACAATGTAAAGCTTGTTTGACGTTTGTGGTAGATGTATGTAGTTTATAGGTCATTGAAGCTGTTTGGTTTTCCAAACTTTAGATATCTTGACTATTTTTGACGTAGGAATTACACAGTTTGACGTAAATTAGTGTTTTACATGTCTACTAATAGTCACCGGCATAAATGTGTACCGCGTGATTTTAGTTTATACGGGGGCATTAGCATCTATGATTAACGTCACAAATCGCAATGTGAATTGTTTTGAAATCGCCGAAAATTTCACGTCTGTAAAGTCGTTAACTCATCACGCTCTATTTTCATCATATTAACTAGTTGTTACATTGAATCTCTCTTCAAATGAAAGGTGTTTCTATATTATTTGGCACTGGGCCATACAAAAAGTTAGTTTTTTTTGTCTAATATGTTTTTTTTCGTTTTTCGAATAGCATACCGTAATAACACTCCGCATGCTTCAAAGCTGTTTCAAACAGTAGTATTAAAATTTTCTTTTATTTTTTTGACCGCGAGCGAGTTAAGCGTCTCAGTTTTGATATGACAATTTTGCTTTCATCCGTCCGGACGTTGCTTATCCTCTAAAGATCACATTTTTCAACGGTCATGACGAATAATTAATTACATTTTTTCTAATCGTTTTATTTTATTTTAATATCTATTTTAAGCAAAAAAATGTTAAAATGTTTGGTGTGTCTAGCCAGAGCATCGTTTTTGTTTACAATTTTTTTAAGCTGATGCTCTACTATTCTACTTCTATATTGCAGTGTTACACATTCACACACACACACTCACACTCACGCACACACACACAAACACACACATACACATACACGCACGTACGGACGTTCATACAACTTTTAGGGTTAAAGAATGTATTTATCATGCAAGACATTTCTGTCTTTTACGTGAGAAAATTTTAAATAACATTTTAGGATTTCGTTTCATAAGATTTATAGTAATTATTGGTTTCCTTTTTAACTTAATTTCCTTTTACCAAATTTTAAAACACATTGGGTATATATTCTTACTGTTACATCGCACTCGAGCCCCAAGACACAAGCCACGTGCTTAGTTTGGGGTTCACTGTACCACTGTATACTTGCCTTACCATGAATTCACTCTGCTAAATCTCATAACTATGGTATTGAACATCTTTGTAACATGTGTGTTTCATTGTAAGTTTTCTAGTAAATAAACTTTCTTTCTTTCTTTCTTTCTTTCTACGTTCACCGGAATACAAGCATCTGGATGATGATGCCACAATATTCCAGCTATTTTCCTCAAGCTAAGAACATGAGCTTAGCTGAACGACCATGCAGGCCGCCTCTTACTTTTGGTGTCGCAACGCACGCATTACCGCGGGGTCAACGCTTACCAAGCGGACGAACGCACGCGGCTCTGTTGAAACTATTTAATTACGTATTTAAATTATATTGCTATTGGTTGAACATTAAAAATAATCATAGTTTATTTATTTAACGTCCTCGACGTCTTCGACGTAAAAAGAGGGGTGGTTTGATGACCGCTTTGTTTGTGTCTGTCCGTGGAACAGTCTGAAACGCGTGAACCGATTCTTAATTTGATTGCCAATAGAACCGATGCGGTTTTTGACTAGATTTTCTAGCGATGATTCTTTTTTTTTTTTTTTTTTTAATTCTTAGTTTCCTCGGACTTTATCTGAGGTTTTGTATACCATACATTAATCTTGACAATTTCGACATATTTCCAAAAAATACTATCCCTCCAGACAACAACATACAATTTCAAAAATCTCTTAAAATGAACTGCGATGATGATTCTTAGATATGTTTCAGCGTAATCGGTTCAGCCGTTTCAAAGTTATCGTCAGTTTTGTTAGTTGCGGTTAATTTTATTGCATTGGGTTTTTTTAATTATTAATTCAATCTTGTTAGGAAAAGTTCGAAAGTAAGAAGTACCTAAATGCTGCGTAGCACTCCTAATTTGTTTATACCTCCTTGGCGGGACTGTCAAACTGCTAAATTTTAACAGCTTCGGTCAATCGCTTTGTTTCGGAGTCTACAGGGGAGGCATATATCCAGCAGTGGACGGTCTACGTCAAATATGATAGAACATATTTTTTACAAAAAATATATCACGAAGAAGAAAGAGATCTGGAAGAGATCGCTTCCAGCGATAAGGCCGCCTAGTGTTGCACTATCTTAAGAATTATACTAATGTATTTATTGTTAGTTTATTTTGTGTGTACAATAAAGAGTTATTTGTTTTATTTGTTGTTTGTTTATCACTTTACATAATTTTTCTATGACAATGGGTTTTAAAAGTAAAATTATAGGTTAAAGCCTAAAAAAGTTAAAGCTAAAAAATAAAAGTTCTGCGTATTACGCGATTTTTGATTATATATGCGATTCAAATTCGCCGACTTAAAACAAAATGTGTTTTATTATTAACAAATAAAAAAATATCTTTCACCGATATGCAATTATTCTGAAGATAAAATTCACTTAACCACAATCTCAGAAGGCAATATTTATTTATACTAATTATCATAAAACGCATAAAAGCCGTGTATCGATATTATGTCAAGTAACGGTTATCGAGTCGAGACGAGAGTATCGACACGATCCGGTTGCGGGAACGGTGTCACATCACTACCGCTAGGGATGCGCTCTACTACGCAAATGTGATGACATTACGACCCGTGGGACTGTTACCTTATACTTACGATAGTTTATACCCTAGAAGGATTTAATGTCACCATGGATGTTTCATAGCGGTAAGGGCAAATGGCTAGATATGGTAGCTGGACTAGCTGGTACTAACTACTACACGGAAACCAACAAGCCAGCCGCCATCCATAGATTTTATAAATCAGCAAACTCAGACGACTTAGAAATAAACATTGAGAAGTAAAACTTTATCAGGCAGACCGTAGACAAAGCTTACCTATCTATACTATAGAGACACCAATAAAGATATGGGTACCTACTACCTAGGTACCTATGGAGATAAATAGTAGATAAATAAATAAATAAATATTTTTGGGACATCGTACACACGGCCTCTGACCCCAAACTAAGCAAAGCTTGCGAGGCTGCCAGAGACTGATATACTACATACTACTTATAGAAATTTTTAAATACATACTTATATAGATAGTAACCAAATAACACCCAGACACAGAGCAAACACTTATGTTCATTAGAAATATTTGCCCTGGGTGGGGATCGAACCCACGCCTCTTTGATCCACAAGCTAGGGTTACTAACCACAGAGCCACCGAGACAGTCAAAAAAGATGGCAATATAAGTAGATTAATAAGCTATGAAAACAATAGATCCGGTTATTTCGCAGTTATTGCCAAATTCATGATAAACACGTATACATACTTTTTAGGGTTCCATACCTTAAGGGTAAAAACGGGACCCAATTACCTACTCCGCTGTCCGTCCGTCAGTCACCAGGCTGTATGTCATGAACCGTGATAGCTAGAACGTTGACATTTTCACAGATGACGTAGGTATTTCTCTTGCCGCTATAACAATATATACTAAAAACAGAAAAAAATAAATATTCAAGGGCCCTCCCATACCTACAACAAACCTGAATGTTTAGTCGTTTTAGCTCGATTTTATTAACGGTGACAAGTAGATGCTTGAAATATTCACACAATATTTAGTTAAATATTCACTTTAAAAATAAACAATTAAAATAAGATAAATATGGGGGCTCTCCCATACAAGAAACGTGATTTTTTGCTAGATATTAACGGCGGATAGACGGCAACAAGAAGATGCTTAAAATATTCACTCACAGAATATTAAGTTGTACATTCCTTTCAAAAAGAAATAATTAAAATAAAACATATTAAGAGGCTTCCACACGGTACGGAACCCTTCGTGACCGAGTCCAATTCGCACTGGACCAATTATTTGTTGTCGGGGCAAAACAAGGAAATGTCTGTAGCCAAATTGTCAAACGGAGCTGACAACATAAATTAAAAACAATGGAAGCCAATTCGAATTTCGAACTCGAGGTTAAAAATCGAATAAGAATCAAATAAAATAGGAGAACAGGGCAGTTGACGGTGCACTAACCAATCACAACTTTAATACAAATACATAGAGGACAATATCTTATATATGGGGTTAGATGACTACGTAAGTGAAGTTAAGGCGAAACAAAGTCTCGCGGAGCGTCGAAACCAGTAAGCGATTGTGTATTCAGTGTCCTAGGATCTAGGATTGAAGATTGAATGGGGTTAAGACTAAGAACAGTCGGTTTGAAGGTCCCTGATCCGCTGCAGACGCGCGCTGAGTCACGCGCTTCCGCCTGATAGCAAGGTCATCAGCCGACCGACACACACACCGCTCCGCGCACGCACACACTCAAACGTGAAAGTAGTGAGAGTACGCTCGCGCACAAAACACAAAAGCTACCAGACATCGAGCGAACAACGTATTTGCCAAAAGGAAAAAAGTTGTCTTTGTTGGCTTGGCGCCTCGGGCAAATGCTTTGGACGACCTTCGCGGTGATATAGGTAGAGATAGTGTGTATTAGCAGAATTTGAATATACGAGTTAAATAAATAAAACGCAATGGATGTTTTGTTATTGTTTTTGATAGGTGAAACGTGTTTAGATTTGGTAACCCTGTTACCAGATTTTTTGACGTGATAACGTCGTATAAATAGATGAACGCCGGCTGTCGCACGAAAAAGTGTCACGTTCCGCCTGCGCGGAGCGTGCAAGCGAGAGCGCGGAAGAAGCGAATGAGACGCACAATTTTTGCACAATTGGACTTGTTGATTGAAACAGTATTTTCTTATGACGTTATCACGTAAAATGATCATCAACAGACTTTACAGTGGTGGTCGGTTTTTTTTTATTTTTAGGGTTCCGTACCTAAAGTGTAAAACGGGACCCTATTACATACTAAGACATTTCTCTTGCCGCTGTATAACAACATACGAGTATACTAAAAATAGAAAAAAATAAATATTCAAGGGCCCTCCCATACAACAATTTTTTGCCGTTTTTCAATCGATATTAATAACGGTGACAGGTAGATGCTTGAAATATTCACAGAATATTTAGTTAAATAATTACTTCAAAAATAAATATTTAAATAAAAATAAAATAAATATTTAAGGGGGCTCCCACTCAAGAAACATTTTTTTTTGCTTGATATCAATAACGACAACATGAAGATGCTTGAAATATGCACAAAATACTAAGTTGTATATCCTACAAAAATAAATAATTAAATTAAAATATATTAACGGGGGCTTCCATACTGTACGGCTCCCTCTGCGTGCGTGAGTCCGGCTCGCACTTGGCCGATTATTTAATAATATCGCCTTTATCACCATACTATTACTGGGCATAGAATGTCCAATAAGATCGTTGGAAATGCTTGCATTCGATGTTTTCCTGCATTTTGATCTGTCTGACCACCTTGGCAGTGGACATCTTACATACCTATAAGCTGAAAATCTGTAGTTCATATTTCGAATTACAATGAAATATCGTGAATGCAGTTGCCACCCACAGTTGGTTTGGTGTGACGAAATCATTAGCAATTGAAGGTGTGTCGCTCCGTTTAAGGGCAGTACAACTTTTGTAGGACTTTCATGTTAACATTGCATTAAGTACAGTTTACCTCTACTGAAAATTAATGTGCTTATTATGAAATTATGCTATCTCTAGTAATTTCAAACCCTCTATCTGATGTACTATCTAAATATGTATATCAGAGCTATAAAATGACATACCTAGGTACCTATAAACCATAGTGTCGATAAATATGTAGGTATATCAGTATTGTTCCAATTAAATATTAGAATGGCCGTATGTCAACCTCAAAAAAACCGTATTTTAGCGAAAATGTATGGGAAATATTTATATAGGGCAGCCGAGCCGTATTTGCATTTTTCGGGTTTTGGGAGGGCATTAAGCCCGATTATAGAGGCGCCAGTGTAAATTTAATACCAACGTAAAAAGTGTTCTCTCTATCGAATGTTTAAAGTGAAAAAGAAACAGAACTATGCTATTTAGCTAATATAATTACGATGGCGCCTCTGTAATCAAGCTTATTAAGGCCGCATAATACAGCAAAAGCCGTATCGGGAATATCACAGATTAGTAAATGAAATACCTAGCAACGTAAAAAGCGTTCTCTCTATCGTATGCCTAAAGTGAAAAAGAAACAGAACTATGCTATTTAGCTAATATAATTACGATGGCGCCTCTGTAATCGAGCTTATTAAGACCGTATAATACAGCAAAAGCCGTAACGGGAATATCACAGATTAGTAAATGAAATACCTTTAAAGGTGCTGAGCTCACACCAGCAAACTAAAACAATAGGTACGGTGCATTCTATTTTTCTATGGAGGGCAGAGGTACGCACCTGCCCCCTAGAGAGAATCCCTAGCTATGGGTCGAATCAGCTTGCTTGTGCTACAAGTTGCGCAAAACCCAATATTGACTGAAACTCACTTAACAGCTGAGCAAAGGTTAGTTTGCGCGCAGCTTGTAGCTAACTTCATAGCCGCCAAGTTGTATGATTCGGACTATACTTCAATGTGTATATTTGTCTATCATTACACGCTACAAAGTTTAAACCATAGCTCGCTAAATGTAGCCTGGCAATTCAAAATTGCTATTCACTAAATTGTCTAACAATCTCCATCATAACATAATCATAACGACTTCATAGCAGCTATCGAGTTCGAATTAAATATGCATCTTTTTTGTCGAGAACATAAAATTGTGAGGCCCGATATCTGAGACGCACGAAACACGACTCGAGACCGTGGCCACATGATGTTATTAAAGTTTTATAGCTTTTTCGGCGGACTAGTCTAAGACCGCAGATATCTCGATTTCTAATCTAGTATATTCTTGCTGTAATGATCTAGCGATCCAGGCGCTTGTTAGTGTTTGGGGTTTTAACTTTTTCTGAGTTTCATATCTGGAGTTGTTTCTTGAATTTGGGAGCGTTAAGTGAAGAACAATTACTTCTTTTTAAGGTGTTTATACTTATTTGATTTTGTCCTTGGCAGGGCGAAAGAGTTTGGCGGAACCTTTTATCAACGTTCGTTCTCGGGTTTTCCGCAACCAGGACTTTCTTCTCCCAGTTACCAGCTTACTCGGACTAAGCTAGTACCTAGTATGAACGGGGCGTAACATCATCAATTTTATCATTGATTGAAGTTTAGAGGTCAGTGCGATAAGCTTGCGACAACATACTTTCTTTTCTATGATCTGTGATCATTAATCAATATTAGTGTCCAGCACGTTGTGTTGGATAACTAATGTTGTTATGCTTATTGTACGTAAAATTTAGGGTCTGTTCATTTCTTCCATTTCATGACTATCAACGTCTCACTAGCTGTTTTTTTTTTATTTTTTTTTTATTAATGCTACAGGTCATCTATAGCAATATATCAATAGTAGGTATCTATATATATATGTCAAGAGGACTAATGGAATCGAAAAGTTCTCAAGTGGAGAGCACGTACCAGCAAGCGCAGCGTAGAACGTCTCATCACAAGGTGGACGGATGACCTCATTAGACCGCAGGATCGCGCTGGATGCAAGCCGCTTCCAACCGATCTTACTGGAGATCTATAGGGGAGGCCCATGTCCTGCAGTGGAGGTCCTGTGGCTGACGGATGTACGAGTATGGATGGATATGACAAGAGGTATTTTTAGACACAGTTAAAAAAAATATAAGGAAAATCGATTCAGACACATGCAAATGAGTACGTAAATATAAAAAAGGAACAGAACCAACACAAAATCGAAAGAAACAAGAAAGAGATCGCAAATATGCAGTTATTTTCAATCTAATTTATAAAGACTTGCAAGGCCTTTCGTTCGCAAATAAGATCATGTAGACGAAACAACGATTCAACTAATGACTGCACGTATTTTACACAAAAAACCAAGTGGAAAAATACGACAAGGGTATTTTGATATAATTTTAGTTTGATTCATCATCATCGACAGTTTAGTTATGCCCACTGCAAAGGCCTTATTCGCCAATTCAACTTAATTGATTCAGTTTTTGTAAATTAAAATATACTAAGTAAAAATATCATGTTTGAAATTTAATTTAAAATGACGAGATGACTACTGAATTTTGTAGTTAATATTTTGGAAATTTTTGCTGGAGATATGTTAGAGATCTGTAGAATAAATGTGGATCCAACAGTGGAAGCTAAAACCCAAGAGGTGGACCAAGAGTATACCTATGTTATCGAATGTAGTGAGTAGGAAAAAGACAAAGTTATAACTTATAGGGCCACATTCTAGTCGAAGTCCATGCTTTAAGAAGGACAAATTGTATGAGTCATTAAAAACATCAACACAGCAACTACAAAGCATATAAAATTAATCATGGTATCTCTAATAACTTGTCTGATTTATTAGACAAGTAATTCTATGCTACAGTGTACATTAGACAAATAATTCTATATTACAGTGTTCCTCTGAGTTTTACAAAAGTTGCTGCTGCTAATGTTTACAGGGTGCCCAAAATACAGGCTTTGCCTAATTAGGAGGCTTTGGGCCCGTTGAAGCGTTGATACCACTGTTGTTTAGGTCATTTTTCTTTTTATAAATAGGTATCACTGTAATTTCGTACTGTTCTGTGTTTAATATATAATAAAAATGATAAGGTGTCATTGTTTGTAGTCATTATTTTTAGACCCAAGAATTCATCATCATTTCGTGGCAATGGCTAAGAAGATTTTTTTTGCATTCACCAAAATCTGGCAACCTCTACAGCATCCTCGGTAGCCAAATTAAGGTCTCGGCTGCAGTTTTTCGGGGAGAGCGGGCAAGAATTGAAATTATGTTACTATCCAAAAAAACCGATCAAAGTTGTACTTACAAAGCAGTCACTAGGACTTGAATGGTTTTTATTGGCACCTTATCTACATACATTCTTGCACCTATAGTTATGGGCATGAACAAATACGTGCCGTCAACGAAGGTCAGCTTCGTATAAAATTCGTACCACATACGAGCTCCGTTCCGCGGCCATTTTATAAAATCGCATACCAAATCTCAATTCCGTCGCATGCAAGTTCGCTTATAGACGTACCATATTGGATTTGTAATTTGATTTAGTGGAACTAACCATACCTACAAGGAGAATTCCAATCAAATCTAGTACCTAATGATAGTATCAGATCACTTAAATAACAAGACTAAATTAAAAAAAACTCAAAATGATAGATACGAGTACGGCAGCTAACCAAAGAGCTGACAACTTTGAAACAGCTGAACTTATTTTTTGGAACACAGCTAAGAACACTCCCGACTAATTCTCTCTTCAAACAGAAAAATAAAATCAAATTGGTGCATACGTTCTAGAGCCTTAATGCCACAAAAAGACACACAAAGTTGTCAAACTTATAAAATACCTACCCAGTGGTGGAGGGGTAAAAAAATGGTGACAACGATAAATGCCCTTGAAATTGATTTGATTTTCAATAAGATTTAACAATACATAGATAACATTTGCATTTTTGCAGGTGTTTCCCTGCCATGAATGTTTCTACCGAGGCAGGTATGGAGCAACACCTAAAGCGTAAAATTGATATATTTTTGTTATTACAAGTAACGTCAAAATACTTACATTCATGTTTTATAGATTACCAATTCTTATTTTTGAATATATAGATGATTGTACAAACAATACGAGATTCATTGAAACTGGACAAAAATGTGAAAATTGCAATATATATTTGCTACAGAACCCTCGTCGCTTGTAACTCAAACTTGGTTCCTTTTCCTTTTCAAATTATTTCTTATCTGTACCTGTACGATGTGCAGGTTACATTTTGTGTAGTAGGTAGTTACCTACCTAGGCACCTGGGCAAGTTTTGGACTTTTTATAAACATTTTACTATTGAGAAAGTAACATTTCGATAACATGGGAAATCTGTTAACAATACGGGGAATTAAGTACGAATAGGTAGGTAGGTACTCATCTCCCTTTACTTTCTAGTATTTTTACCTAACTAACAAAATACCTAGGTACACATTAGTTCTAATCATAGGAAAATTAATTACCTACCTACGCATGCATAAACTAGAAAAAGAACGAATACGAAATACAAAAATATCTAATTATCTCTGCATTAGACAATCTAGGTACAATACCTTACAGCAATAGGTGTCATATCATACCTAGGTTTATTATTAATTACAAAAAAAGGGTCTAGGTACACTAAACATGCTAATCCACCGAACGAGTTATCACCTGCGATCAGGAAGCACTTTAGCGCGCGAGCGTCCTCCTTTAGTAGGGGAGGTAATGTGAAGGGCGGGGGGGTGGGGTGCGCACCCTTCGCGTCACGTGACGCGCGACCTTCGTCGGCGCAGCGACCTTGAGCGGCGGCCCGCGCGCGGGTCAGAGGTGAACGCTCGCTCACCCGCCCGCGCCCCGCGCTCAGCCTTGCCGCGGCCCCTAACTTGCAATATAACCAACTCACCTCGGCTACCGCGACTTGGCTCCAGCCATCCCGGCCGGCCCTCGGCCCCCACCGCGAACAGGTACCACGACGCGGCACACCTTTCCCATAAACCGATGACTCCAAGTTTATTGACATCGAGTCTCACCAACTATTGCGCAAAACTAGATTTCCAACAACATGAACACATACACAGTCTTCGTTCGAATAAGAATACACTTTTTCAGTAGATTGTTACTCTATGTTCACTCAAAAACTTGTAAATTACAAGAAAAACATTATAATCGGGCAGCCGACGCACAGTGTCCTCTCACCTCCGCAAAACAAAGCGGAATAATAAAGTTGAGTGAATGAGTGAGCGAGCGCGCGACCGCGATAGGCGAGCGAACGTACATGACATCTCGCGATATCCTATTTGATTCGGTCGTCAAAACAAAGGTGTGCGGCGCGACACCTGGCGGACTTCAACTAGTCAAAAGCTTCAAGGAATATACAATAGATGTCACTAACTATTTTTGAGTAAATGTTCAATAGATGGCATTGATATCAAATTGCAAACGTCATTTTGACGTTTTTATTTAGGGTTGCGCCATTGTTATTCGACTAAAAACTTTTATTGCTATTAAGTTACCTTCAATTAGGTTGACTTTAATATTTTGAACCTTCCTTCACATTTTCTTCACAGGAACAGTGAAATTCTAAATACTTAAACGGAAAACATTAGTTTCATTAAAGTAGCTTCATACATTTTGGTAAAGCGCCTGTAATAAAAATGGAAAAAGAAAGAACTGTATAAGGAGTCACACCAAAATAATGATGATTTTCAATTTTACTGTACAAATTCATAACAAGGTCAAAAATAGAATAGAGTAATTACTTAAGTAAGTAAGTAGTGTTTAGTACAGGTTTTTCATAGTTTACTTAAAACTTGCGCGTTTGCGTGTGGTTACATAATTATAGTTATTATTATTATTTTTTGTTAGTACTTCCCGGTTTTTGCAAGGGTCGCCGTACTAAAATGAATAGAGAGCCGTATGGAAACTACTGTAGTTTTGATTTACGTTTAAGCCTGTTTTTGCGGCCTTTTGCCTAATTTAATGGAATAGTACAAAGTATACGAATAGCTGATGTAATTGTAGGTAGGTACATGTGGCGTAAAAATATCAACTGTTAATAGTATTAGGAAGTTTTTGGCGGAGTGAGCAAAACATCCATAGTACTTTGCGATTAGTACCTAATTCTTTTTCATATGTCATAATGTTTGTAAGTTTAGATGTTGTTGTTTTTTTCTACAAATCTTGACCAAACCCGATATATAGCTTAAGTATATGTATAATAAGTTTATTCATATTTTTATCGTCACAATTTTAGATTATGTCGAAATAATCTATAATCGTGATTTGAATCTGAAACTGAACGTTTTATAAGTATTCAAATTCTAGCAAGACGTATTAAATCGGTTAATACTTCGAGAGCGACTCGAAATTTAGGCTTATAAACAAACAGTTTATCAGATGCAAAGTCTACTTCAGAGAACTACTAGTTTAAAACTCACTGTACTCATAAAATATCAGCCTTTCGTGTAAATGAGAGGCTATATTACTTCATCACTAAAAGATGACAGCTAAAATGGTTACTTTTTTAAATCTTAGATTAAATGAGTTAGGCATATAGGTTAGCATTTCTTTTATTATAATTTGTAAAATCACTGGTGAAACAAGCCGTCAATCACATAAAAAATTAAAAATATCATTAATATTACTGAACCATTTTAGTCGATTTGAAAACTATTAGGTAGGTCAATCCATCGTGGACTTGCCTTGCATGTTCACATCACTATTGTTTTGTCGTGTTGCGTCAAAGTTGCGTGCGATTCCTCAAAGTTTTCCTGTTTTCATTTTTAATTTATTTACTCGTGATACGAGTGTGAAGTGTAAACAAACTTTAATTCCTCTTTGTGATTATTGTGAGAAGTATTTAAAAAATCGCTGGTGCAATATTAACTGGAACTTTATATTTAAAGTTGCAAAGTTAATTTCAAAATGAATCACTAATTAGCAGCCTTAGGTCCAAGGCTGAGTTAGTAAAAGAGGTTTTTTATTATAATGTTCTGTGTGTCCTCGTGATGGAAGAAAACGACCGCGGGTACGGCCGCGGCCCGAATAAGACCTTATTGAAGATTGTCATACTAGGAGATGGAGGTGTTGGAAAGTCTTGCTTGATGAGCAGGTTTATTTCAAACCACTTTGACGACCACAGCTTTCACACGATAGGAGTGGAGTTTATGAATAAGACGATAGAAGTTGGCGGGAAGGAGTATACTTTGCAGGTAAATTAATTTTTAACATTTTGATTGAAAGTTTTCTGTTGAAATTAGGTTTTTCAACATAAAAAATATTTACAACTATGTCCTAAGTATACCAAGTTAAATTTTTGGATATTACTGCTAGATATATCATGAAGACATAATTTGATTTTGTATATTTTCCTATATGTACCATGTAATTTCCAGAACCATTGTTATTTATTTGAGATAATATTTAAACAATTAATTAGATAGTTTATTCTAGAGGTTCATCCTTACTAATATCATAAATCTGAAAATGTATTTTTTAGTTTGTTTGTTGCCTTTTCATGCAGTAACGGAACAAATGTGTAGTCAAACGCAAACCTATACGGATTAATAATACAAAAAAACAAGTGGACTTTTTTTGCATGGATGAAGTTTAAAGGATTTGCTACACTGGATGTGTTCTGTGGTCTGAGGTCAGGTACGATTGAATGCAGCCTGCATTGCAAATGAACAATGTTGTAGGTCTCTATAGATATAATTATTTTTGTATAGGTATTGGATCTGACCGTGCGATCATGCAGAAAAAATGTTAGGATGATACCGGCATTTAATTTGACTTGCCTGCAGACTGCAGAATGTATACATTGTGCCAAATCCTTAAAAGTCGGAGTGTCAGACTACTAGATTCAGGCAAAGACATGGGTAAAAGTTAGTAGGTTATATATCGTCTCAGCCAGACCAGCCCCCCTACCGCCTAAAGCATAGCAATCGTAATAGCAATCGTTTATGACTTCATTTTAGTCATTTGGCACCGCTTATGTGACATTAGCCATCAGAGTTGTTCATTCAACGATTGTTTTCGCAATCCGCGCAAAGCAATTGATGGCTAACGTCACATAGGCAGTGCCAAATGACTAAAATGAAGTCATAAACGATTGCTATTACGATTGCTATTGCTTAGGCGGTAGGGGGGCAGTTCTAGTTCATCATCAGCCATGGGACAACCACTTCTGGACATAGGCATCCCCCCCTGAATTTCCAATTAATTGTAGTTTCAATAATATATCATTCATCGTACAGTATGTATAACAACAGTGTATGAATCCAATTTCTAAATATTATCATAACAAGTCTTGTATTATCTGTTATTTAGGCAAATTATATACATACCTACATTTGCATGACTTTACTCGGCCTAATCTCAGTTCACCTTCAAGTTTCAAGGTGCTCTTATCTTGGAGGAATAAAGTTTGTTTGAACAACTATCAATGTTGAGCATCTACAAATCAAATTCTGTTTGTTGACATTTAAATTAAAGTATCATAGCCAAAGGTCTGTGTGGTTATATTATCCTTACTAATAAAAAATAAAAATAAAATAAAAAGCCTTTTATTTCTTACTACAAAAATTACTTAAGCTAATTTAATCCTAGTTATCTATATTAGTAAGAACCCCTCCGCGGGTGAAGGCCTCCTCCAAAGAACTCCAGAGTCCTCTGTCCTGAGCAATTTGTAACCATTTTGAGCCAGCCGTTTTTATAATATCGTCTGCCCATCTTGTTAGCGGTCTTCCTCTGTGGCGTTTGCCATTATTTTATTTTTTTTTCTTTATGTCAGACGTACAAGTCCATATTACAAAAATACATTAAAATTATCATATCAAAATGTCACAAATATCAAAATTAAATAATACTTAATGTCAACGTACAATAAAAATACAATTATCTTAGCCTATACTTCGGTTTGGATCCAGAGTGCTCAAGATGCAGCCTTGTCCAGTGTTGCATTATTGGGCAGTCCAGATCCATCCTCGAGGCGAACAGTTGCAGGTAGGTGTTGGAGCTGTCGCGCACGCGGCGCACCAGGGACGCGACTCGCTTGCGCATGACCGCCGCGAACCCGTCGATCCGTGCGTCCGCGAACATCCCTGATGCGCTACAGTACCGCGGCAGCCCCAACAGCACCCTGAAGGCGTTGTTGTACAGGACACGCAGAGCGCTATACGACCTTCCGGAGTATTTGACCCACAGGCTGCACGTATAAAAAGACTGACAGTATGCTCTGAATAATGTAGCCTTCACTCGTTCAGTACACCCTGCAAACCTACGGGCCAACATGTTAGCTCGGACCGCTAACGCTCTGCGCTCCCTGTCAATGTCAAGGTCATCCTCGAGCGTCTCGGTGACCCAATGACCCAGATACTTGAACTTGGATACTCTCTTCAGCACGCTACCGTCGAGAACGATCGGAGGGACTTTAGAGTACGTTTTTGAGCCGGCTTTGAAGACCAAGAGTTCACTTTTTACGGCGTTGTATCTGAGGCCATGAGCCTCCGCATAACGCTCGCAGACTGCCACAAGCTTTCTAAGAGCACCGATAGATGGGCCTCAGCAACACCATGTCGTCCGCGTAACTGATGTTATTGACAATCACTCCGTCGATGGAGCAGCAGACACGGGCGCCGCTGAGCTCACGGACCAGACGATCCATGTACAGGCTGAAGAGCCCCGGCGAGGACAGTCCACCTTGCCGGACGCCGCACTCCAGCATGTACACACCCGATAGTGACCCCGCCCACCTCACATAATTTCGCTGATTGCTATACCAATACTGGAGAAGCAATGTAAACTCAGAGGGAAGCTCAGTATCATCCGCCATCTTCCGCCACAACTTGTCATAAGCCACGAGATCAAACGCTTTTGACAAGTCTAGGAAGCAGGCGTAGACAGGCGTGCTTCTCTCAGTGTAGTACTGGACGGTATGCTTGAGAGTCAGTATCGCAGTTTCAGTCGAGAGCCCAGATCTAAAACCGAACTGAGCATCGTGTAACTCTAGATTTTGCCGCATCCGACCATCAATCACCCCATCCAGCACCTTGGCAATAACTGTCGCCAGCGATATAGGCCTATAATTGCCTATACTCGACGTATCACCGGTCCTATTTTTGACAATCGGTACAACTACCGTTTCCATCCTGGCAGCTGGAAGATAGGAATGTCCTAGACAGAAAGTAAAGAGCATGGCGAGCACCCTCGGTAGATGAACGCCCGCATGTTGCAGGTGTTCGATACTCAGTGAGTCGTGACCGGGGGATTTTCCTCGCTTCATGTCCCTCACCATCCGTGCGACCTGTTTTGCCTTTATGCAAGAAACTGGTTGCCCCGATTGCCCTCCACCACTGCCGATTTCAGCGTTCGCAGGCCCCAAAGGAGAGCTAACCCTAAAATTAGGACCGCACCATCTTGTTACTCTTGAAGTCCAGCGCTCATCAGACATTCTTGCCACATGCCCCGCCCATTTCCATTTTAGCTTTTGAGCAAAGTTTAAGGCATCGGTAGCTTAGTGTGTCTAAGATAAGTGTGTGTCCTTACTAATATATCATACTATAAATGTGAAAGTTAGTGAGTATGTATGGATGTTTGTTACTCTTTCACACAAAAACTACTGAACGGATTTAGATAAAACTTTGCAATAATAATGCTTATACGAGTACCTACATTAAAATAAAACATAGGCTATAATTTGTAAAGATATCACGTGAAACAAAGTTTGCCGGATCAGTTAGTTTATGATAAAAATCCGAAAGTGTGTTAGTTTGTTCCTTTTTCATGTGACAATGGAGCAATAGATTGATTTGATTTTTGGCATGGATATAGTTCAAAGGTTGGCGAGTGGCATAGCCACAAATTACGCGGGCTAAAACACTAAAAATATAACTTTTTAAAAATATGTACAAGCTTTTAAGATCCTGGATATCATGTAGCAGCAGAGTGCTAGCCAAGACAAGCAAAACAAGAACAGATCTATCTTGTTTAGTACAGGAGGAGTTCCCATTACCTTCCGACTGCAATATATATATATAACATACATTCATTGCAAGTTAAATAGAAGCTTGTAAAATAAAGCCCAGTTAGATACTAGTTCAGCTCAGACTTTGCAACATAAAAGGATTATCACTGGATTGTGCCAGTACACTGATGACATCATGTTGCATGTGTACAGAACCTTGTACAATAATCTATGAAGTAACCGTTAAATCTATGTAGGCGAGTCGCAAATTATCTGTTTCCTCAAACAACAATCACATTGAATCACTATAATAAAATAATAAATAGTGATAATAATATTTGTATCATATGGGAGCAAAATAATATTTTTATGGTGAGGGCGCTTTTTTGAATCCAGAGCGAAGTGAGGGATTCTTTAGTAGAATCCTGAACATAGCGAGGGATTCAAAGTACGTCGCCCGAGCCAAAAATATATTTTGCGCCAGAGTGGTACACTCTACTTTTCATCACCTAATCATATCTTCATCATCATCATAGATAAAATAAAAGGCGCCTCATATTTTATTGTAATATTATTATTTAATAAAACGTAGAGTAACAACTAAATTGAAATTAAATGGTATGTAATAATAAAACAAATTAAAAATTGTAATTACATTATTTTCATTCATTTCCTTGGCGCTGAACACTAACATTACTAATACTTCCAAATTCAAAAAGTGCGCGGAAAAGATCATTCCGGCGCACTTATTTGTTCCAAATTCAAAAAGTGCGCGGAAAAGATAATTCCGTCGCACTTATAAAGTTCCTTATAGAAAACACCTTTGGGCGCACTTAAAGACGAACCAAGTAGTTCTTTTCGAATACCTAGATGTGATGAAAAATAATTAATAGATAGTAAAGGCGAACCAAGTAGTTCTTTTCGAATACCTAGATGTGATGAAAAATAATTATAGATAGTGACCACTTTTATCTACATACTAGCTTTTGCCCGCGGCTCCGCCCGCGTGGTATTTTAACTTTTGTACTATCCCACGGGAACCGTTTATTTTTTCGGGATAAAAAGTAGCCTATGTTACTTTCCGGCCTTTGACCATTGACAGTATTATTTGACCTACATCCATGCCAAAAAATGAAGTCAATCCGTAGCTCCATTGCAATGGAGCAATGGAATGACTTGATTTTTAACCAACATTTGGAACAAACCAACCGACTTTTTGGATTTGTAATATTAGTATGATGCAATGCCTGGCGAGATCCAAACAAAACTTTGTATACTCATGCTTTGTAACTAACATATTTTACCGTATGGGAGCATAAACTAGTAGTTCTTCGAACAGTACATCTCGCGACACATCTCTTTAGCTGAATTTTCATAAGCATAATTATATTTATTTATTTATTTCAAACCTTGCATTAAATTTATAAATATGTAAAAATTTGCTCACTTAGCACTAGTTACATATTCAACTCTGTAAGGGCGTCGCAAGTATAATTATTATGCAATTAATGAGTTTTACACTTACAGAAACTATAAAACAAATAGGAACTTATGAGACTTATAACTATAACACTCATCATCTGCTTACTTCCGCGAGTCAGAAACATTTTTGTCTTTCAAGTAATCTATACTGTAGTAACATTTTTTGATCAGTATTTCTTTAAGATTTTTATAGAATTTTCGGTGGTTCGTTTCCTTTCGTAGATATTCAGGTAGTTTATTAAAAATATTTATCAACATATATTCAGAGCTTCTCCTTACAATTTCTAGTTTGGGCTCTGGTGCAATTATTTTGCTTTTTTGACGATTCGCCGATTTGGTTCGTACTCGCAAATCTTATTAGGATTTAGATACTAAACAATCATGCCAAATATTATCGAAATTGATTGATAAATAGCGCAATAGCAAAATTCCCTCTTTTTTTACACCCCTCCCAATTAAAAATCGCCGACGACAAAAATCTATTATTAATATAATATAAAACCTGTGCCGCTACCAATTTCGTTGAGATTCGCTGAAAATTGCGACATGTAGACGAAAAGCAACATCTGAACAGACGGAAGCAAAATTGCCGTGATAAAATGGGGATTTCGCTTTCGCTCGATCAATAAATGAAATAGACTATACATATAAGTCAACTCTTTCAGTAGGTATTCTGTATAGTTGTATGATCCGCATATTCCGCGTTTGCATTCCAAATTCCAGCAGACGAGTTTTTAAAGTTATTTCTGAAGTATTCCATTTTGCAAAGTAGTAGGTATACTCGTACCTACTGACTAGGAGAATGTGTTATTTTGGGGTTTTATTTGTTGACCATCTGGTTTAGATCATATTTTTTTTTTATTAGTAATAATAAATTACTTAAAAATCTGCGAGAAGCATTAATAGGTACATACAGCTCATTTAGAATTTAAGAGCGCGGATCTTGTCGGTGGAGCAACTTCCATGTCTCGCCTCGCGGTCTTCCGCCAGTGTCTTCACCTCCCTGTACGACTTGACATCTAACTTCTCTTTGATCTAAAAATGCCCTCCGTGGTTTTCCTCTCCCTCTCTATCCTTCTATGTAATAGATACAGCCCCCCGACCGCCTAAGCAATAGCAATCGTAATAGCAATCGTTTATGACTTCATTTTAGTCATTTGGCACCGCCTATGTGACGTTAGCCATCAATTGCTTTGCGCGGATTGCGAAAGCAATCGTTGAATGAACAACTTTGATGGCTAACGTCACATAGGCGGTGCCAAATGACTAAAATAAAGTCAAAAACGATTGCTACTACGATTGCTATTGCTTTAGGCGGTAGGGGGGCAGATACGTGACCTATAATCCTGGGTAGATAGGCATTAGTAAAATTAATATATCTGCCTCTGTACAGGTATGGGACACAGCCGGCCAAGAGCGGTTCAAATCTCTCCGGACGCCTTTCTACCGCGGCTCAGACATCTGCATCTTGGCTTACGCTGTCGACGACCGCAGCTCATTCAACAACGTCAAAATGTGGCTCAACGAGTTCCTGCACTACGCCGGAGTCAAGAACGGAATTGACCGATACCCGTTCATCATTGTTGGGAATAAGGTATTAATTTTACAACACAACAGGGATCTACCGATATTTATACAACTGTATAGTATACGTCAAATCAAATGCAATGGAATAGAATAATCAGAATTTACAACAATATAATAAATCAAAATGTGAAGAAATATGCAAAATTAAAAAGTCAATATTCAAAATAAATAAAAAAGCCGGACAAGTGCGAGTCAGGCTCGCTCACCGAGGGTTCCGTACAAATCCAAAAAATATCACAAAATTGGGAAGTAAGTTGTTAAAATCTCTATACTATAACCATCGACAAAAAAGTTTTTTTTATTCACTTTTTTTCGTCATACATCGAAAATTACACATTGTTAATATAATTAAAAACCTGTTTTAGAATATGCTATTACAGTTCTTTTACATGATACGATTTACTCACTTTGAATTTTGAACCCATATTTTGTGAATTTTGAGGCCCTATTTTTATTTAATTTAAATAAAAATGTACAGTTTTCATATTTATTCCTATATGTGTACTTTGAGACAATGCTTCTCGTCAAATTTCACAGTTCTATGTCAACGGGAAGTACCCTGTAGGTTTTGATTTTTGTGAGTGTCGAAATATGCGGATTTTTACGACATAAACGGCTCTAACTTTTTTAAACGATAACTGAGAAGTTTTTCTTTTACACAACTGCAAGAGACCATAGATATATACGTATACAGTTTAAATTTCAACTCGATATTTTTACGCGTTCCCGAGATAGTCTTGACATACACACAGACGGACAACAAAGTGATCCTATAACTGGTTCGGTTCCGTTTTTTCCATTTGAGGTACGGAACCCTAAAAAACAATGAAATAAAATACCCAATCGTAATAATAAGGGGTAAATAAGGTATATCGCACAACGCACCCAAAGCGTAGTATTATTATAATAATTATCTTCTTTGCCCAAAGTAAGATGTCATACCTAGTAGATCACATTGCCTTCAGTTAGACATACCTAATCCAACATCTATTTGAAGTACATATCTAGCTAAATTATTATCAACGAGGATGACATCAGCTCGGAAACAGAAAAATACCTCATCAAAATCGGTCATGCACCTGTTAAACACCCCTTCTTTCTGCTTCGTACTAAGAACCCTAGATTCGATATTCTCGTCGTTTCTGTCATAGAATATCACAGACATCTTATATCGTAAAGCTAGACAGACGCGACCAAAGCGCCATCCCTTGAAGGTGGACATCCCGCGAGTTAGAACCAATCGTTTCGAATCCACATTCCTCATACGAACAGGCAGAATGTGGAACGCTATTGCCTGAATCTGTCTTCCCGCTAAAGTACAAAGTGGAGTAAATAGGTATCTTCTAGGTAAGCGTGTTGCACCCTAGACCGCATATCTGCTTAACATCAGGCAGTGTGTAGTCAAAAGCAAACCTATATGAAATAAGAAAAAGAAACATAAGCCTCTCCTATAGATCTCTGATAAGACCGGCTTGAAGCGACTTGCATCCAACGCAATCCTGCGATTTTTATAAGGTCATCCGTCCATCTTGTAGATGGACGTCCTACGCTGTGCATGCGGTACGTGGTCTCTACTCAAGAACTTTTCGACTCCATCGGTTAGCAGTCCTCCGTCCTATGGAATCTGCTGCCATTCTCCTCAATTTTATTTCGACCTCGCAGAGAGACTTCGAGCATGGCCCTCTTCGTAGCTCGTTATGGGCCGTTCAAGTATTACGTAAGCAGATTTATTACAATTATATATCCCCCACCGGGGGGTGGGGGATATATAATTGTAAAAATATAGCTAATACGAGTATATCAGAATAACACATACATACATAGGCTATAAATTATAATGATATATTGCGAATGCGGGCGAAGCCGCGGGTAAAAACTAGTGACATTATAAATATTGGTTTTTATTATCAATGATTAGTTGTTCACCAGTGGCAACAACCAACCAACCAATGATTTTTTTATGCATTAAATTAACTCTTACCGTTTTACCGATGAAGAGCTTTCAAAACATAACAGTAATAAGCAGGGCACATAGCTTGAACAACAAATCCAAAGTACTACTTTCCAGTGATATCTGTAAACCAAACGCCTCCGCGGGCTAACTCGATCCCAACGCCATCTATCGGTAACAGACGCAAGCCTAGAGGCATTGTTTGCTGCCTTCAAAGTTACGGTTATTGAAGTATTCAACCGAATTCTTTAAAAGAAATTTAAAGAAAGAAGGTTTTCAACTCGTGTGTGTATTGTTTTTAGGGTTCCGTAACCAAAGGGTAGAAACGGGACCCTGTTAATGACTACACTGACAGTCCGTCTGTCTGTCAGTGATGCTGTATCATCTCATGAAAGATGATAGCTAAAAAGTTGAAATTTTCACAAATTATGTATTTCTGTTGCCGCTATAACAACAAATACTAAAAGCAGATTAAAATTAATATTTAAGGGGGGGCTCCCATACAACGAACCTGAATTTTTAAAAGTTTCGCGCTATACATAAATTAAAAACGGTAACAAGTAGATGCTTTCAAATATTCACTGAACATTTAGTTGTATAGTATCTTTAAAAATAATAATAAATAAATAAATATAATAAAATAAAAAGCCTTACATTTCCGATTTCACAACACAATTGTCAATTAAAATTTCAAAATTATAAAAATTAAAATAAAGTGTCGTGTATATCAGGAACCCCTCTCAGGTGAAGGCCTCCTCCAAAGAATGCCATGTTTCTATATTTTGAGCTATTTCGTGCCATTTTGAGCCAGCGATTTTTTTGATGTCGTCCTCCCATCGTGTGTAGGGTCTTCCTTTGTAGCGCTTACCTGGTGGTCCTTTCAAAGTTGTTACAGTTTTGGTCCATCTGCGATCTACCAGGCGCGCTACATACCCGGTCCATTTCCATTTTAATTTTTGGGCGTGGGAAAGAGCATCTATTGCTTTGGTCTTGGATCTTATTTTTGAATGTCCTTTGTATTTTTTTGATATTTAACATGCTGCGCTCCAAGCGATGGCCTCTTTGACAAGTTGTTAATTTATTTTTAACTTTACTCGTAAACTTCCATGTTTGGCATGTTTAAAAATAATAATCATAGTTAAATTAAAATATGTATTTAATCGGGGCTCCCGTACAAAAAAACGTAAAATCGAGCAAAAAGGTCGATATTACGGCAACCGGTGGATGCTTGAAATATTCATAGAATATTTAGTTGTATGATTTTATAACAGTTCCGAGCCCATAGTATCACGATTTTTATTTATTTCTAGTATTAACATTCGCTAAATGGCGTGACGCTGCCATTGTCTACATTAAGTCATACATACTTGCTATGCGTCACCGTGACTATTATTATAAAACTGATTACTCTTATTTAGAATGGCCTTGTACCTTAAAATTGCTCGTTAACTAAACTCGTTAAGTTTACAAAACCTGAGCATGCAGAAAAGAACCCAGTATGTTGAGTCAGTTACCTAAATACGAGTACCTACCATAGGACACGTGACACAAGTTGGCGAAAATGAAGATAGCTACAAGCCAATCCTGACTGAAGGTCACACAAAGCTGCGCGTTGATTGGATATTTCGCAGCTTGTAGCTAACTTCATTTCCGCCAACTTGTGTGACGCGGCCTATGTCTACAGTAAAGTCGAAGATGATAAAACGTACCACACTTAAACCACTCACAGTGTCTAGTCTTCTTTTCAATATAAAAGAAAAGTCGAGACTTCAATACGCTCAGTTAGAATCAAGGAATAGGCACAGGCGTAATTTTGAACTCTACCACCATAGGTCTCCACAAGGAATAGGCCCAGGCGTAATTTTGAACTCTACCACCATAGGTCTCCACAAGGAATAGGCCCAGGCGTAATTTTGAACTCTACCACCATAGGTCTCCACCAAATAATATAGGCACAGGCGTAATTTTGAACTCTACCACCATAGGTCTCCACCAAGGAATAGGCCTAGGCGTAATTTTGAACTCTATCACCATAGGTCTCCATCAAGGAATAGGCACAGGCGTAATTTTGAACTCTATCACCATAGGTCTCCACCAAGGAATAGGCCTAGGCGTAATTTTGAACTCTATCACCATAGGTCTCCACCAAGGAATAGCCACAGGCGTAATTTTGAACTCTACCACCATAGGTCTCCACCAAGGAATAGGCACAGACGTAATTTTCAACTCTACCACCACAGGCCTCTACTCTAGATATAAATAGATTTGGTGATAAGAATGTATTACTATGTGGCCGTGGTGGCCGTAGTGGTCTAGTGGTAGTAACACCCGACCTGCAATCGTGAGGTCGTGGGTTCAAATCCCGATCCCGTACCAATGAGATTCTTTGGAACTTATGTACGGAATTTCACATCATTGGCTTTTCGGTGAAGGAAAACATCGTGAGGCAACCTGCATACGTCCGTAGAAGAAATTCGATGGCGTATGTGAATCCACCAACCCGCACTGGGCCAGCGTGGTGGATATGGCCCAATCACCCTTCGTAGGTAGGCCTACGTCCTGCCTAAGGGACTATTAAAAAGGCTGGTAAAGTACTATGTACATAACCCAACTAGCACAATAAGTTATATAATAGCTATAGAGACAATCCAATAATTTCCTGAGGTAATAAGATTAAGTGCTAGCTATAATTAATCTATAAAGTACATAGATGTCACATCGATTCGTACAAACTATTCGAATTTTGTACACGGGGGATTATGTTGCGATTTTATGCGAAAAATATTTAAACTCAAACTCAAATCATTTAATGCAATTACTCGTAACACGCCTTTATTAGTTCAGATGTTTTCATATTTCCAGTCGGACGTATCGTCGAAGGACCGGGAGGTGTCACACGACCAACTGAAGCAGTGGTGCGAGGACAACAAGATCGGCACTTACATAGAGACCTCGGCCAAGAACGACAATAACGTCGTCGAAGCTTTCTCTATGGCCGTGCAAAGGTAAGTCATCTTGTAAATTGTCACCCTCGTAGTGTAGTTCGACTAGGTGTTCGTTAGCGATCATCGAAGTTAAGCCAACGTTCAGCACGGTCAGTCTTATCGGATGGGGGAACGTGGGAGGCATTTACAACTGAGCGCTACCGTAGCTCGGATGTCACATTTGACACGTTAAATGGTTTAACCGTTTAACCACCTTCAAGCGGCTTTAAAACTCTGACACCAGAGCTAGCCACTCGGCATATACGAACTTCATTAAGTCATCTTTGTGAACAACGTTTACTATAGAGGTAATCCCAAAATCGCGAAAAAGGAGCTGTTTTTTGATGTTTTTGTTCATATAGGTTTGCGTTTGACTAAATACTGCCTGATATGCGGTCTATACGGTGTAAGCACGCCTACCCAGAAAAATAGACGACCTATTAACTCGAAATCGGAAGTAATCTAAGTTGTACTTTAGAGGAAAAACAGACTCGGGCAAAGCATTCCACTTATGGGCTGTTCTTTTGAGGAATGTGTATACTTAATCATTTTTAGAGTTCTGTAAAGGAAAAAAACGGAACCCTTATCACTTTGTTGTCCGTCTGTCCGTATGTCAAGACTCTTTGTCTCGGGAACGTGTTAAGATATAGAGTTAAAATTTAAACTATATACGTATATCTATAGTCTCCTGCAGTTGTGTAAAAGAAAAACTTCTCAGTTATCGTATAAAAAAAGTTAGAGCTGTTTATGTCGTAAAAAAAGCATATTTCGACACTCACAAATATCAAAACCTACAGGGTACTTCCCGTTGACATAGAACTATGAAATTCGGCGAGAAGCATTGTCTCAGAGTACACATATAGGAATAAATCTGAAAACTGTACATTTTAATTTAAATCACAAAAAAATAGAGCCTAGATTCACAAAATATGGGTTCAAAATTCAAAGTGACTAAATCGTATCATATAAAAGAGGTTCATTAGCACATGCTAAAACAGTTTTTAAATTATTTTAACAATGTGTAATTTTTGATGTATGACGAGTAAATTGATGTATGTCGATGATTATAGTATATTATACTAATACTAATATTATAGTATACTTAGAGATTTTAACAACTTACTTCCCAATTTTGTGAAATTTTCTGGATTTGTACGGAACCCATAGTAAAACTATTTTATAATGAACATACCCGTGCAGTATGACAAGTGGCACTCTATCTGTAGATATTACATCGATTTGCCGTGTCACTTTCCTTTCTAAAGTAAAATTAGTCGCTCTACCAGGTCGTAGAACTTCAATAATCGAAATCGATTACTTTAACTTGTCAAATGACTTTAATTCTAGGCCTGGCTACACATTACTCAGTCATTGACTCGGATATTTCTTCGATAGCACTTGGTATTAGTTTCCGTATGATGGATACGTGACTAAGAAATCGATTTTCAACAATAATACTAGCGCAGAAGTAAGTTAGATTAGGCCAAGCGGCTAGCTCTGATGTCAGAGTTTTCAAGAAACTCTAGTCTGAAGGCCTCTTTGGCCTATTTGGCGTGTCATACGAGGCGCGGTAACGCTCAGAGGCAGAGGTATTATTGAACCGCCGTAAGGACGTATGCGTAAATATCAACGAGCAAAAGCGGAAGCGAATATTGATAATCTATTTTAGTGCAACGGGATAGAGCTTGCGACGATGAAATTCATTTTCTAACGTTTTAAAAATTAAAGTCCAGTATAGTGTATTCAGTTTATGGTCACCCATCCGACAAAGCTAAGTAATTAAAGAATTGTTATATGATTTTTTTGTGTTTTCGTTTGTTATGAACGCGGAAAAAACAACTGCTCCTTACGTTTTGTTAAAGTGTAAGTCAATGAACCTTTCGGAACTTAATGCCCATGTGAAAGTTCTTCATAATGACGAGCATATTATACATTTCAAGTCCCTGTAACTTGCAAGTCAACATCCTGTAGAAAGCTAGGTACATTATTCGTGAGTGGACTATACAGGGTTATTTGAAAAAACACCAACGTTCTCGCAGGACTAGATAAATAACACCATAAATAACAATAAATGTTCTACGAGTTTAGAAATATAAATCAATACAATGAATAAAAACATTTTTTGAATTGTTTATTGTGCCGTTGCGTCGAGTCGTAACATTTGTAGGTCTATGTTTAAGGCACTAGCGACGCGCGCCGCCCCCGCCCGAACCCGGCGAGTCGCATGCGTTGCGCATAGAGTTAAATACATGTAGACGGAAAGTTAAATTAATATTTATTTTTGTATAAAAGCAAAATATAACAAATTACCAAAAGTCGTAGAACAAACATTGTTGTTGCTATGTTGCCAGTGTTTTGCTAGCGACCCTGTAGAAGCGATTATTCGGGCGAAGCCGAGACTGGCTTTATTTATAAATTAATGTGACATTACTTTATGTCAGTTTCCGCAAGCTGATGGACACACGACTAAACAATTGATCATTTCCTATAATAGTATTCGGTATACTAGGAAGTAATAAGTCGATACAATTCAGTTATACAGCGAGTGAAACCTTCATGGTGAAACCGCGGGCACTGTTTTTTTAACTTCCATTTTTTTATAGACATGCTAGCTAACTGCGCAAATGTTTAGCCATATAAATACAAATAAATCTGGAGAGTTATTCTGTCAATCAGTTACTCTCGAACAGACACAAATATACACAAAACATTATAAAAAAACCGGACAAGTGCAAGTCAGGCTCGCACACCGAGGGTTCCGTACAAATCCAGGAAATTTCACAAAATTGGGAAGTACGTTGTTAAAATCTCTATACTCATCATCATCGTCGACAAAAGTTTTTTTTTTACTTTTCACGTCATTCATCGAAAATGTTTGACTAGGTGATTGTCAGCGATCACCGAAATTAAGCAACGTTCCGCACGGTCAGTATTTGGATGGGTGACCGCGGGTGGCATTTTCCAACTGAGCGCTACCGTGGCTCGGATGACACGTTAAATTGTAGGTCCCGGTTGTTTTAACCGTTTAGCCATGTCAGAGGCCTTCAGGCGGCCTAAAAACTCTGACACCAGGGCTAGCCACCCGGCCTATACGAACTTACTTACTTACTTTTATCGAAAATTATTAAAATAATTAAAAACCTGTTTTAGCATGTGCTAATAAAGCTCTTTTATATTATACCTTACATGAAACGATTTACGCACTTATAATTTTAAACCCATATTTTGTGAATTTTGAAGCCCTATTTTTTGTGATTTAAATAAAAATGTACAGTTTTCAGATTTATTCCTATATATATGTACTCTGAGACGATGCTTCTCGCCAAATTTCATAGTTCTATGTCAACGGGAAGTACCCTGTAGGTTTTGATTTTTGTGAGTGCGAAATATGCGGTTTTTTACCATATAAACGGCTCTAACTTTTTTAAACGATAACTGAGAAGTTTTTCTTTTACACAACAGCAAGAATTCATAGGTTTGCGTATATAGTTTAAATTTCAACTCGATATATTTACGCGTTCCCGAGATAAAGAGTCTTGACATACACACAGACGGACAGACGGACAACAAAGTGATCCTATAAGGGTTCCGTTTTTTCCGTTTGAGGTACGGAACCCAAAAACGGTCAAGACGTTTCGGAGGAGTTTGATAACAAACATCGTGACACGAGATTGTCATGTAGTACCATATTAGAAATATTCAATTTTTGATCCTTGATGAAAAAGGGGTGTTAAAATAAAGAATAGGCCGAATCAAGTTCTTGGCGGTTGTGAAATTAGCTTCAAGTTGCGCTACACGCAATCCTGACTGAAGTTCACATAACAGCTGTGCGATGCAGGGTTTTGCGTAGCTAACATCACAGCACAGTTGTAACAGTTTGTATCCTTTTACGTATGTAATACGAGTATCAAAGCTTCAAAACGAATAAACTGATTTTATAGTTCTTACCTATACAGGGTTATTTCTAATCAATTAGCATCATATTAGGGGCTTATTCTGTACATCAAAACTAACAACTTTTATTCTGCGACTTTTGTCAAAACCTAAAAAAAATCAGCTGTTCCATACATTTAGTCGCGGGTGAACGATATTTTTCTATGGAACAATATTTTTTTTTTACTGTGGCAAAAGTCGCAGAACAAAAGTTGTTAGTTTTGACGTACAGAATAAGCCCCTAAAAGGATGCTAATTGATTAGGAATAACTCTGTACTCGTATATCAATAAAATCAACAGTTTCAAAATTTATAAATGTATATTAAGCCCGATTACAGAGGCGCCATCGTAATTATATTAGCTAAATAACATAGCTCTGTTTCTTTTTCACTTTAGGCATTCGATAGAGAGAACGCTTTTTACGCTGCTATTTAATTTACGCTGGCGCCTCAGTAATCGGGCTTATTATGTACTTATACATCGTACAGCTCGTACTTCAATTTGCTGCCTAATTGTAGTACATTAAGCTTTGAGAGGAATTCTACGAGGAAAATCGTACTGGCCTCTTTTAAATCCACAATCAATTGGTAAGCCACTGAATGTAGCTCCCATTTTAATTGGTGGTTCCCCGTAAAATTAACGCCTGCATATGGCATGATTCAAACTGAGAACACAGTTCGTAATTACTTTTTACTCCTCTGTAACTAAACTCGTTCGTATACGAAGCGATACAATACGTTTTGAGACGTTATGTGTTACGTAAAATATCAAATAACATAGTTCCGGATAATAAGGTAGAGTCCAATGCAAACAATGCTCTGGGGGAAAAAATCTTGGAAACAGATTGGAAAAGATTGTAATACTGAAATTGCATCTTCTTCTTCTTATTCGTCCTCTTCATTACTGAAGGTCGTGCCCGTCTTGAAATGCCTTGACGGAATCAGTGACGAGTTGCTTCCACTCCTCCCTATCTTCGGCTTTTTTCAGAGCAGTGGAAACTGGAAGACCGGTTATCAACTTTATCTGATCAGACCAACGGGTAGGTGAGCGTCCACGTGGTCTTTTGCCATCTAGTTTCCCAACTACAACCAGTTTCTCAAAATTATCGGGCTGCCTACGGGCGATGTCACCAAAGTAAGTTAAGACTCGTTGATAACAAATTGTGGAAAGCCTAGTCTTAATCTTTACCTGCTCAAGAACGGACTTATTGGTGCGTTTCGCTGTCCACGGTATGCGTAACATTCTCCTCCAACACCACATTTCAAAAGTTTCGATCTTTTTGCGGTCTGCCGCGCGAATTGACCATGATTCGGAGCCATACAAGAATATCGAGAATACCAGCGTTTTTACAAGTCTCATTTTGGTTGCTTTGGAGATATTCCTGTTGCGCCAGATCTTCGTCATCTTGCTCATAGCGGCTTTCCCCATCTGTGTACGTCTCCGAATTTCTTTCTCGAAATTGCATAAAACTAAAAAAAAAGCTGATAAAACTGAAAATTGTTTCCTGACAATTACAATCTGCATATCTTTAAGGCAAGAGTGAGTAGGTATCTTCTAGGTCTTCATACTCCATCCTAAGCTACACCTTCGCTTTTAATTGGGCGAGTTGTAGGCCAAATGTAGCCCTATTATGAATAGAAAAAAAAAACAACTCAATAACTCAATCTCTTCGTGCTCCTAGTGGTCGAAATTCTACTCAAACTAATCTTTAATACTTTTACTTATGACCACTGGACATGGAAGAAACCAGAAGTACTCTCTAGATGCGTTTGAATGCAATGCATTGTCCTAAATTGACATCAGCGCCATCCTTCACTCCGCTTTGAAAGACAGAGAGAGCGCTCCAAAACTACTTTACAAAGAATATAGTTCTTGAAACTTCACTTTTTGAACGACAAACTCCAAATTTTTTCTGTTCGAAGCTTATTAAATAACATGAAAATTAGGTGACATGACATGACAAGAGCTCATACTTTACATAAATACCTATAATCCACCTTCACCTATAATACCCCCTTTGCTTTCAGGGACCTACTTATAGCACCTAGTAGCTCATGTAGCTCGTGCTTTGATTAGCTTCATGTACGAACGATCTCGCTTCTGTTATTACCCTGGCGTTACGGCTGGGCGTAACGATCATTAACGAGGTCAAATCTTTTATGTCCAGTCATTTGGGCGCGGACGCTGACGAAAATTATATTTGCATGTTTTATGGGTGTCGAGACACTTACATTTGCTTAGAGATAAGAGATAAGGACGAAGTGACAGTAATGTTTACATCTCTTAAGCGACTTCAAAAAAGTACTTAGATTTTTTTGTATGTATGTAGGATGTAGGTATGTTAAGCGATGACTCCGTAGATGATGTACCGATTGATGATTATTTGTTTTGTTTGATAGTTAATAATTCAGAGGTGGCCCCATTTAAATTTTATCGAAATTGGTTGTTGTTTTTTGAAATATCATTATCTAATAATGTGAAAATTACCACATCGACAAGGTACATCGATCCGTGATAACTATTCGAATTTTGTACACGGTTGAAGTCGGTTACACCATTTTTGGCGACAATTAATTATGGTGGCTATGTGATGGCTGGATCGGCTTGGTTCTAACAAGGCTTTGCTTTTTCTTCTTATCTGTCTTATCAAGGTTTCGTACATATTTCAAGCGGTGAAATAGTGTTAAAGCGTTCTTAATTTTAGTCTATATTCGATGGACAGCGTAATAGACTATGGAGTATGAAGCCAAAGTACCAAATAAGGTATAATAATATATGGCATACCATTTCTCGATAGAAGTAGATAGGAGAAGTCATTTAAGGAACAAAATTTAGTACAGCACTGATAACATACGTCCTACAGACGTAGCCATAAAATTCACTATCCATGGTCATTCTGTACTAGCTTTTGCCCGCGGCTTCGCCCGCGTTTTATATTATTTCGATTATTGTGCTATTCCATAGAAACCTTTTATTTTTTCGAGATATATAAAATTCGTCTATGTCACTTTCCGTTTTTCAAACTATGTCCTTGCCAAAAATCAAGTCAATCCGTTGCTCCGTTGCTGCGTAAAAGAGGAACAAACCAACAAACACACTTTCGGGTCTATAATATGAGTAAAGATATTTTAACTCGTAAGTCTATCTCTCAGACAGCTCTTGCATCATCTCTAAGGAAATAAAGTGAATGCTTATCTTCCCTACAATGACGTAAGACGTCTGACCTAGAGCCTAAAATAAGCCTACTGTCCTATCTAGGTTTCACACGGCTATCATAAAACCAACCCTGCAATGACCCACCTACTGCTCAGTTGGTATATACAGGGTGGAGAGTTGACGCCGACATTAAATTAAATAACATATTTGGCTTTCTGTTTTAAAGCCTATGACATATTTTGAATTTAACAAATAAAGCTACTGAAGTGAAACTTGTAATGCGACTTCCAACAATGTTGTGTTAAACGTTTAACGCTACCATGGAGGGGACAGAAAGCACTGTTGCCACACACTATTTTTTTATTATTATATACTACGGGACTAATCGCGCACTCTAACCACGATCAATGCAACTCGGTCGAAATATCGTTATAATGAGGTATTTATTTATCTCGTAATTTTAGCGCGCGATTAGTCCCGTAGTATAAAATATAATGAGTTCAAATAGCGAACGTTTAAAAACAACATAAAGCTAATTACTTAGGTGTTTATAGTTCTGAAACATCATTTTGGACACATGTATTTAAACAGCAGCGATTCGAGCTATTTTGACATTAGTAATCGAAATAGCGATCTGAGCTATTTTGACATTAGTCAAGTCTAACGTGACAATAACATTAATTAGTATGATGCCTGATTATTTACTATTTAGTTGGTTTGAAAATTTAGTTTTTTCAATTTAAGGTTATTATTTTTATTGCTTTTGTGATTACCTACTGGCTACTAATACTCTTTGTGGACCAAATTAATGTCGGCGTCACTCTGTATATCTTATGAGTCAGTCGCTCACCTTAACCTTGCGGGTGTTTGAATAAATAATTTAAAGAAGAAATCGTATCATTATACTTGGAAGGTGAAACAAATTATAGGCCGAGGCAAACATAATGGCATTTGTGTATGTGTAGTTACAAGCTGAGTAAAACCCCTCTCCCGTAATTACTGCACGGTTAGCCTCGTATTCACAGACACCATTAATTTTAATAAATTAATTTCGGTTCGACCAATTTTGGGGTTTTTAATTCAACAACTAAGACGTACTAATTTTCAGAAATCTAAACTCTTGCATCTCCATACTCCGCCTTGGCACTGAAATATTTCAGAATAATGGTTTCCATATTTCGCTACCTTGGCGCAATCTCAATCAATTGAGCTCTACCAAGGCTCGGATGACACGTTAAATTGTAGGCTCCGGTTGTTTTAACCGTTTAGCCGTATTAGCCCGGGAGGTAAACGCAAAAAAATGCAACTACTTTCTAAAAGTTGAATTTTCAGTATTAGATAGCCATGGTGGTGTATAACAATACCCCGGAGTCAGTCAGCTGGGATGCTTAGCGTTTGGTGGGGATACCCGATGAAATTTTCAAAAATTTATATGTGTATCTTGCAACTACTTTTAAAAGCTGTAAAGTGGTTTACGGGTAGATAAGTAATTAAAAAAAGTTTAACCACAGCCAATCACCCAAAACATGTAACAGAGCTTTTCATTCAGGCTTTAAAACGGCGCTACTAAACCTGACTGACAGGTTTTGTTACTTGTTTCAGGTAATTTGCTTCGGTTAAACTTTTTTTTAGTTATTTTTCTACCCGCACGCCAATTTTCAGCTTTTAAAAGTAGTTTTAAGATACTCTTTTTTTTTAATTCAAACTGTTATCCCTACCAAACGTTAAGCATTCCAGCTGACTGAATCCGGGGTATTATTGTACACCACCATGAGTACCTAACACTAAATAAAAAACCGGACAAGTGCAAGTCAGGCTCGCACACCGAGGGTTCCGTACAAATCCAGAAAATTTCACAAAATTGGGAAGTACGTTGTTAAAATATCTATACTCATCATCATCGACAAAAGTTTTTTATTTTACTTTTCTCGTCATTCATCGAAAATTGTTAAAATAATTAAATACCTGTTTTAGCATGTGCTAATGAAGCTCTTTTATGTGATACCTAAATGATACAATTTACGCACGTTGAATTTTAAACCCATATTTTATGAATTTTGAAGCCCTATTTTTTTGTGATTTAAATAAAAATTTACAGTTTTCAGATTTATTCCTATATATGTACTCTGAGACAGTGCTTTTCGCCAAATTTCATAGTTCTATGTCAACGAGAAGTACCCTGTAGGTTTTGATTTTTGTGAGTTTCGAAATATGCGGCTTTTTACGACATAAACGGCTCTAACTTCTTTATATGATAACTGAGAAGTTTTTCCTTTACACAACTGTAAGAGATCATAGATATACGTATACAGTTTAAATTTCAACTCGATATCTTTACGCGTTCCCGAGATAAAGAGTCTTGACATAAACACAGACGGACAGATGGACAACAAAGTGATCCTATAAGGATTCCGTTTTTTCCTTTTGAGGTACGGATCCCTAAAATCAGCTTTTAGAAAGTAGCTGCATTTTTTGCGCGTACCTCTCGGGCTATACAGGGTGACTGGTAAACATTGAGCACCCTTTTAGGGGCTTATTCTGTACATCAAAACTAACAACTTTTGTTATGCGACTTTTGTCACAACTCAAAAAAAATTGGTGTTCCATAGAAAAATATCGTTCACCCGCGACCAAATGTATAGAGCAGCTGATTTTTTTTTGTGTTTTGACAAAAGTCGCATAACAAAACTTGTTAGTTTTGATGTACAGAATAAGCTCCTAAAAGGTTGCTCAATGTTTACCATTCACCCAGTATAGATAGGCTTTTAAAAACTCCGACACCAAGGCTAGCCACCCGGTCTATACGAACTGTATTAAATATTTTGTTATTGCTCTTTATTCATGGTTATTGTAGTGCAAAATGTAAAGAAGTAACAATATATTATCAAATTCCAGGTGGGTAGAGGTGGACCAACGAGCAGAGAAGGAGCTAGGCATGTTCCAACACCCCGACGCGGTGACGCTGCACGGGAACCACTCTGCTTCCAGCATACGGGCGACCTGCTGCTCCAGGTTTTCTGACCATTGAAATCCCCACAGTCTGTAAGCACCTACGACAACTCAAGTTTTTCTCAGCTAACAAACAAACAGGCCTAACAAGCAAACGGCAGCTACGATCTATCCGGGAAATAAATTATATATTTAAACAACGCATTATGTTGTTTACGCCCTGCGCGAACCACTCTGCCTCCGTCATACGGGCAACCTGCTGCTCCAGGTGTTCCGAGCTTTGAAATTCCCACAGTCTGTAAACAGTTCCGACGACTATAGCTCTTCTTATACAGCAGCTATGATATATTGGGCGCGCAGACAAGGTACATGTTTATACAATATAATGCGGTTATGCTGGATGGGAACCATTCTGCTTCCTGCATATGGGCAACTTCCTGCTGTAGGTTTTCTTAGATCTGAAATAATTGCCTTGCTTCTCGTCTGCTGCGGTCAGTAGGCAGCTTCTATGACTTATTGAAATCACAAACTTTTCAACAACTGTCATTTTCGGAAACTATTTGGTATTATCAGTATGTAGTGACATCGTATTATGTTTGTACATAAGACGTAAAATTCGATAGCATTCACAAATATTTTTTTCGACTGTTGTTACATATTTTAGTTGAATTTATTTTTTGAGTGAGTGATTTTTAGGCAATAACAATATTCAAATCAATCAATCATAAAGTTTTATTGACATAAAATAAGGTACATGAAAAATATTGAAGCCTCTGATTCCCGAACTAGCCATGAGCTGTACTACGGGAACCAGCGTCTTCTCCTATTCTATATTTATTGATATTGATTTAATTATCGAAGGACATTCCATGATACTTAATCGACATTAGACTTAGCACCGTCGCAAACGAACGTGTCGTCTCAGCCACAAACGCCACCACAGACGCTTGTCTCACATTCCACAAGATTATTCGCATAAGGTATACTAAAGCGAAAGGAGGTGATTCAGACCATTATTATGATTAGCTTTTACTATAGGGCCATCTCGGGATTCGAGAAAAAGTACAGCTGTTTCATACATTTCAGTATATCAATTCAATTCTTTATTGGTATAAAACTAAGTAACATGACAGTGTTTAATACCAAAGCCTTACTTATTCTTAATTTACCTACTTTAATTATCTATGAGATCATACACATTCAAAAAAGAAAAAAGAAGAGCAGTGTAAAAATTAGACTAATAAATAATTTAAAAAGCAAACGATTATAACAATGTTTTATGTACACATTAGGATCAGGATATAATATACAACCAAAAAATATAATCATATAATAATAGAGTGTCTCTCACTATACACAAGCGAATATTTTGCAAAAGTTTGCCATATCATTTTATTTATTCATGCTTCCATACAGTATAAGATGTTAATAACAAAGTAACAACATTACAAGATGGCTCCGAGCACTAGCACTCACCAACTTGAGAAAGACCGCTGAATGCGGTAAGCAGAAACTATAGTCGTTAAGACTATTGAATTACGCGAGTCATTTCCAGTTACATAATGTTTAAAAATGTTTTACGCATTGTCGATTTTGTGTGGGACAACTGACTTGACATACCTTATGCAAATAACCCTGCATAAATCTACCACACACAACAGTTGCCAATGGTCACTTCCTCTAGATCCACCAACCCGTACTGGGCCAGCGTGATGGATATAGCCCAATCACCTGTGGGTAGGCCTACGTCCTGCAGTGGACTATTAAAAGGCTGGTACAGTACAGTACTTCTTCTAGCGTCAGCGCTTGTGCTAGTGGCGACACGTTCATTTGCGATCAGTTTTACTGAGTTTCCGCATTCTGAGTTCTGCTCGAGTCGTCGAACCATGAAACTATCACGTAAACTATACATAAAGTCAACCAAACGCCAACAAAATGATGAACTGATAACATAGCCTTGATCTTAACACGTTCACAGTTTAGAGGCCGTTTCAGTGACGTGACTACCTCGGGTTTTATTATGGAGTAGAGATAAAAGTATTCTATGGACGTACTTGTGATATTGATGTAGATACTTCCTTCCTAAATTGTATCTAGGCATAGTATTTTTTTCATTGTCTTTCCTTTTTGCTGAGCGAAAATGGCGCATTGGGCAAGGTTGTTTTCTCATATTCTAAAGCCTAAAGTACTTAACAGTCCTCTGATTCAAGGGCTATACTTACATAAAAGTTTCAATAAGTTGTTAAAAACAGAATCACTGTAATATTGGAGCTGTGTAAAATTCTTTCCCCTGAACCCGAGCCCCGAGGTCTTCTTACTGGCTAACTTTGGTGGCGTTGGTATTCGTCATCAATAAGCCGAGTAATATAAAATTTCAATCGTACCGTCAGGCGTCAGTAAGAGAAATTAGACTATGGAAAGTATTATTTCTTTTGTGATTTAATTATAAATATTTATTAGCACACTAGCGACCCGCCCCGGCTTTGCACAGGTATATATTATACATATAACCCTTCCTTTTCAATCACTCTATCTATTAAAAAACCGCATGAAAATCCGTCAGTCGTCGTCCGTAATAAGCAGGATAAAACGCAAAGTCCAAATCCAGCGCGCTTACCCGATAAGGGAGGGAGGTTACCAATTAATCTTTAAAACGTGAACGGACGACAAGAGGAAAATAGAGTCACAATTAACTCTGATTGCTTTGTTAATTGTCTGATAGCGACCTTGTTCGAGATAGTGATTGCTATGTTGATATACGAGATATGGCAATCAGTAAAACTGAAAGTCACAGTGAAACAAAAAATCTTTCACAGTTTCAGTGATTTGTAGACTTGAGTAGGTACTATACATTTATTAATGTTAGGTATTGAATTAAAAAGACTCGAATAGGGTCTTGGCAGAGTCAGATAGAGGGACAGCGAAATGGCAGATTTTTTACGATACCCTAAAACAGCTTACTCCGAAATACTCTTAGTTTTTTTCAGAGATAAAGACAAAGGAGGTAAACCAAAAAAATGTCATTCAACAATCAATGTAGCGTATAGCTACAAAATGTTTGTACTGAATAGCGGAGTAAAAGCTGAAGCTTTTTAAACTCTTGTGTGAATTCTTCTTCTTTCTGTGATTTCTTAGTCTGCGTGCTTTACTAAGAAATCACAGAAATAATTTTTTGACCACAACTTCGCTTATACCATCTGGCGAGTTGGTGGTCAAGCGCGGACTTATTCATGATTGTCTTAGAGTATTAATAACTATAGAGCGCGCACAATGAAGTGGGAACATTAGGCACAGGTGAGAACAAAACGACGCTCCAGCCGCGAGCGCTTGTAGTCGTAGCTAAGTACTAGGAGAGTGCGTTTCTCGAGGGATTTTTTTCAAATTTACTTATTAAAATGGTGAAATGTGCAGTTCGACCTTATAAAAACAATACTAGAAAACACACAAAATTGAAATCCAGTATCACATTTCATCGCTAAGTCGATTATTATACTTATTTTTATAAAAACTAATCCGTGATCGCGGGGGTGAAGGTGACGTGAGAGGCGGGGACGCGCAGGCCCGCCTGCGCACCGCCACACGCACCGCACTCCCGCCGCGTGATTTAGAGATGGGACGTGACCAACGGTAGTCGATATAATGTTTGATAGAACTACTGCACAATATTGTAACAGATTTTTGTGACTTTAACACATTCACTGCTGAATGAATGGACATTCACACAGTGAATGAAACATATGGAATAAAGTTTGCTCAGTACACTGATTGATTTGATTCCTTAATGAATCCCTTAAAATAAATACTTACTTATACTTATAGATGTTATCGCACGAAATATAATTATTTGTACTTGTTTGTACCGCGCTGAACCTGCATCTATCGACAACAAAATGAACGTTTGCGTTACCCGCGTGCCAATCCCTAGGAGTCGCCAACATAGATATATAAGTAGTATACTTCATCTGCCTACGACTCGCACTGGGCGTCTAGTGCGGTGCTAGCGCTCTATACTTTATTTATACTCTAAGATGATTATAGAAAATAAACTAAATTATAAATGAACGCTTCTTTCACAACAATGTTAGTAGTAAAATATAAATATCGTATGTGACATAGCTTGGCGACATATTCTCATACCGATTATCTTTTTTATAATATAGCGATTCAATTTTTACCTGTTTTGGTCACACGCTTACAGATACAATTTTATATTTAACGAGGGCAGTTGTGCCTCAGCGGAAGATAATAGGTATTTTTATGATGCCAATTCTAAAACATTCAGGTAGTTTGCAGTTATTATTTAAGGAAAATTACCTGAGTTTGTATTGTTTTTTTTTTTACAAAAAACTAAGTAGGTAGGTATTTGATATTGGTTCACCATTTTGTTGGAATTGGTTGACATATTACTTATTTGTTAGTGTCACAGTTTTTACTAATAGAAATATTTGATCTTCGAACTCGCTAAAAGACGACTTTCGCGCTCATTTAGTGAAGCTACAAAAACTACTCTAAAATAGAGTGAAACTACTTTAAAAGGGAGTAGTTTGTAGCACGCGCTCGGTTTTTTAAACAAGTTGAATAGTTTTGTCGATGTCAATTGTGGACTCGGCTCAATTCATTTAAATGCATCTTGAGAGTCCTTCTGGATTATTTTACGTTCGAAGAATTAAATATGTACAAATATTACGATTTATTTGCTCTTGATATTAGCCGTATTTAAAAAAATACATAAAATTCATAGTACTGTTATGTACTAGGCAAATAGTACTGACAAACGAACAATGATCTTTCTAAGCCTTGGAGTAACCAACTTCGAAGTTTGGAGTAGTTTTATACTTAACATACTTGGTGCTGCTTATTTTAAGCGTTTACTGGCGAATCTCTACGGGAATAGTCTATCCACCAAAGAACATAGGTTCTTATTAATTGCTACGTTTTACGCAACTGCGCAAAAAATAATAGGAGGAGAGACGTGGAAGAACGACCATCACTCATCTGATAACCAAATGATACATACTGTTTATGAAAATGTTATTTACATACAAACACGCCTATTTGGTTGCCTATCGAAAAGTGTTCATGGATATAGGTGAATGAGTTTTATACCTTTACTCTTTTGATAGCCGGTATTTTTAATTCCAAGTGATAGTTTTCAATGTAGAGACTGTTCCTTGGTACCTACCATAAATAATAGCATAATACCTGGCAAGGTGCTATGGATAAATATGTCGATATAAGTACGAAACCCCTCTGATAACCAGTCGAAATTAATTATTTTATACCAAAATTAATCATAAAAAAACCGTTTATGAATTATTTTAATTCTAAGAGAAATTACCATGAACTCTTAGATAGGCAAGCTATCATAAGCGGGTTTGTAAATAAATATTTGATAATTGATAATAAAATCTGTCTCATCTGGTTATCACATCGGTGAAGGTCGATCTTCAACAGCTCTTAGACTAGAATATAGTTTTTAAAATGAAATTGTAAAATCGAGACCGTGCTTTTTGTGCATTAAACATTATACTATGCTATGAACTTTGTTTATACTTTTACTTATGTATAAATTATTCCACTTGTATATTTATTTATTTAGATTTAAAATTGTGTAGCCTAGAGTGTAGTTGTCATGTTATTTTCTAGGCACTAATACCTAGTTGTTGCTAAAAAATATTGTGTATTTTTATACAGCTAGGTGCAATATTAAGAACCAAATTAATTGTGTGATTATTTTATCGACGTTGATTTTTATACCATTTTCTATATTGTATCTAAGAATATTGCTATCTTTTTCTCTCTTATGGAGATAAAAAGAGATGGGTGTAGTTTTGTGTTGATAAGTTTAGATAATGGTACAGAATCGGCCCTAATCTAAAATGTAAATAAGGTTTGGTGTGAATCTTTGCACTTCTAATGTAGTTTTGAAATAATTTGTAGTATAGTGTAAAAATATCTTGTAGATGTGGCATTATGGGTGCTTTACTAAAATTATAATATAAATTATTAATCTGCATAGAATGTTCGACCAATCAGCGAACGACACGGTCAAATTACGATCTGTGATTGGTTACTACGTTACTGGATTGCTGACAGTGTTCGACCAATCAGGGAAGTCGAGATGGTCAAATTAAGACATGTGATTGGTTTATGCCGAATCAAAGTTATTGGCGTCTGTGAAAACGAGGCAATTCGTTGCGCTGTGGCAAATCTGTGTCGGGCGGTAAGGAGTGGGGATTTACGCAGCTAATTTACTTACTTAGCTAACTTTACAGACGCCATTATATTTGATTCGACTTACATACTGGCTAGTCCACAACGTCAGGCGTGTAAAGGGCTTATTAGACTATTCGATATGCAGGCAGTCTTTTGAGTCTTAATAGGTCCTTAGGTACTACAATAGCGTCACACAAGTTCGCGGATATGAAGTTAGCTACAAGCTACGCAATATCCACTGTTAAATTATTAGTGATTTATATGTGAAGTTATTCACATCAGCCGACTTTTATGACACGACCTGTATCATCTAATTTCTGTCTAATGTAATGTCTAAGACTGCTGCTTATAGACTAATCTAACTAACCTTTAGTTTGCAGAATGGAGATTAGATATAAGTCTATGATGTGGAGGATATTTAATTCCGATTGAAGCTATATATTGATAGGCTACATTAAGTAATCTGTCTACTTCTTGCTAATGAGTAGCACCGCACCGCTTGAAAAAGCGAGACAACATAATAGAACCCATGAAATAAGTTTATCAAGTTTTTATAGAGTTCTAATTTTTCCTATAGGATTTGTACACTTACATATATTCTTACATTATTTCCATACAAAAATGTTGTTTACGTTAACTCTATCGAACGCGAAAAAATCTCGATTGACTCGTGTCAATTCGACAGAGTACGAACTAGGGGTACAAACTACGAAAACATTTGTAAGGAGTATAATATAAAGCAGGTGTCCCGGTTGTGGCCACTGACCCGGTTGTACCCATTTTGGTGTCAAAATTATTGCATAAATGGTAATTATAAACAATGTAACAACTTGTTTGCGTGAATCTTAAATTATAATTTTTTGAACCATTAAATTGTCTTATTAATCGTTAAAATTCAAACTGGCCACAAATTATACTAAGATGGCCACAACCGGGGCACCTGCCCTAATACAACTTTGAAAGTTTTGTATAAATAATTTTTGAACACGAGTTTTGAATTTATAGAGATTTTAATGTAGTTGTGAATCTTACTTATTTTTTATATGTGAATTTTAATTTTATTGAATTGAAGAGTGTTTTGGTTGTGATTGCATTTTATTTGAGAATATTTACATATTTTATGTTAACGTTTTTTTCCAAAGTAACACAAAATTTTATAATCTGTACTTATGCATTTTTGTAGTTATTGTACAGATTTTATTATTAAATTCAGTCACATACGTAGCTATAACATCAGCGTGTAATTTTTTATTCGTACAGGTTGTTTTTTAATTAACTATCGTGAGGATGATGCATAAATGCAATATAAACACTTCAAAATAGGAGGTTCTTAGTTCGTCTGTATGTTGTCTGTATCTTACGCGATTATTTATTTATAACCGAGTTTCATTATTCTTTTTTGTTTGGTTGATTTTATACTTCAGAAGTAGTCCCGTTTAATTTTATCGATATCGGCTGAACAGTTTTTGAAAATGAACAATCATTTAAAAATGAAACTATTGAAGTCGGTTGTGCCAATTTTGGCGAAAAATAATTATTTATTAATTTGAAGATTTTTGGACCATAGTAATATCGTAGTAGATATCGTATGTCATTTGACTGCCTCGGTGGCTCAGTGGTTAGTGACTCTAACTTCTGGATCAAAGAGGCGTGGGTTCGATCCCCACCCAGGGCTAATATTTGTGTGATGAACATAAGTGTTTGCTCTGTGTCTGGGTGTTATTTAGTTACTATCTACATAAGTATGTATTTAAAAATAAGTCAGTCTTTGGCAGCCATATCACAAGCTTTGCTTAGTTTGGGATCAGAGGCCGTGTGTAAGATGTCCCAATTTTTTTTATTTATTTATTGTTGACTATATTCCTTTCTCACGAAAGCACCGAACTGGTTATAGAACACCTGGTATAAATCTAGCTATACCTAATTACATCAAATAGGTATCTGCATATTTAGGCATCACCGTCCAAAACGTGGTCAAAAAATACAATGCTACTTATTAATAGGTACTTGAAATCTCGGATCTTGTCTCACGTGTTAGTTACTCGTAGATATATTCAGCTAATATAGTATGAATTTGAAATGTAGATAGATATTTTATTCTAGAAAAGTAACTTTGTCACTAAGTGCCTGGCTTCTGTATTCGTTACCGTAGTTTTGTATAAAAGACAGCTTAAACATGTATTTGAAAACTTTTTGCTTTTTCTGTGCGGATTTGATGCACACATATTACTGTACCATCACGCTTCTGAGGAGTTAGTACACGTTTACACGTAAATTGAAACTACAGTAGTTTCCGCATGGCTCCATACATTTTTGTACAGCGCCTCTGGCGGAAACGAGGAAGAACTAACTAAAATGTATGGAACCACACGCGAACGCGCAAGTTTAAGTAAACAATAAAAAACATGTACTAACAGCTCTGACTAGGAAACGTATCGTGAAAAAAACTTGGTCCAATTTTTTTTTCATACTATTGAGATTATTTTTTTCACAATACCTATATAGGTGGACGTCTCACGCTGCGCTTGCCGGCACGTGGTCTCCACTCGAGGACCTTTTGATCCCATCGGTCGTCAGTCCTCCAATAACGTGAATATTGTGGTCTACTTTCAAAAATAAAACATAACTTATAAAATGATTTCATGTTTGATTAAAAAAAATATAGACCATGCCACGTATAAAAACAAAAAAAAAAATATTAAAAAAGCCTTGAGAAATTAAAGTAGATGTAGAAATTGAAAAATTGGTAATAATGTCTTATATTTTCTTGTAACATTTTATTGATGGTGTTTTTGCAAAATTAAATAGTTTGGTTTATACTCTATAAAATTTAACTTGATCTCTGCGACAGCTGTCAGAAAAATCACGCCTATGAAGTCCTGAATTTCTTAATAGTACAGACAGTACCTGTCAATGTCATACTTTCTGGGCATGCCGATTAGTGATGGGCGACGAATGATCGTGACCACAGAATTTAGATAGTTTTAACTAAAATATCGATAGTTTATACTGACGATATTTTAAATAAAACTTAATTTACATTAATCTTATTGTATATTTTAATATCATAACATTTTTTTACATGTGCAATTAAATTAAACCCAATCATATGTTACATTAGCATCGATTATAGTGAAAAACGTCGATAAATACTATCGTTACATTATTATGAGTATTTAATTAATATCATAACATTATTTACATGTGTACAACTTGATCTTTAATAAGTAAATAAAATCCAATTTCTCACCTTCAACTACTCATTCGATTTCATTACAACATTGTTTGAAAATCGATTTTTTCCACCACTATCTCAACTCTAAATAACTGTCGCAGAGATCAAGTTAAATTTTATAGATTATAGTGAATCATAAACAAAACTACTATATTATGTCGAACCAAACTTCTTGGCGTCTGTGAAGTTTATTACAGGCTGCGTAAAACCCAATAGGGTATTACTTACAGTCATTTTTGAAAAGCATCTCAGTTAGATCCTGTTGGTCTAATAAATCACTAAAAAAATACAAAAAATATTTTTTTAATCGTTAAGTGTTTTAAAAATGCATTTTAATTTTACAATTTCAAATATTCGCGCGTAATTTACGTAAAACGATGGATGTCATTATTTTACTCTGTGGTCATGAATCACGTCACTATGCTATGTAAACAATGCACGTAAATATTTTTCACGATAGTGTCTTTGTTTGTAAGTTTGAGATTTATGTTGAAAATCAGTTATTATAAATGGTTAATAATGAGTTACCGTTCGTGTGCTGTTCCTGGAATACTAGTGTACTAACACCGGACAAACTATTCAATGTTTACATAGCCGGATGACGTCATAACGTAGCGGCAACTATTTTATGCACAGATTAAAAAGACGGAATATTTTGTATTGATTTTTAAAATTTATTTTGTTGTTTTAAGATCTAAAAGGTACATTTTCCGATTGCTTTTTGCTTAAGTTATCTCAAAAATACATTTACAGATTTTTTCTCGTTCATAGTAAAATAGCCTATTCTGACTGAACTCTCATAGAAGGTACGTGAGGGCTTTGCGCAGCTTGTAGCTAATTTCACAGCCGCCAAGAAGTTTGATTCAGCCTATACAATTTTCACATACATTTATTGCACTGTTGATATTTTATTTATCATAGTTTTAGACGGGCAGGACCTTGAACGAGTGTATTTTTTTGATATTACAAAATAAAAATGGCATAATAAAGTTTTGTGTTTCTTTACCTCCAGCCTTGTACACAGGGTTACTGGTAATCAATTGGGCTTATTATGTACATCATAACTAACAACTTTTGTCAAAACTTACAAATTTTGTCAAAACTAAATAAAAGCTGTTCCATACAGTTTGTCGCGGTTGAACGATATTTTTCTATGGAATAGCATTTAAGCAATTTAGCACATAAAAGTAGTTGAACAAAAGTTGTTAGTTTTGATGTACAGAATAAGCCCCTTCTCAGGCGCCAGTGATATGATTTGAGCCTGCATCAAGCTACCGTCTCAATTTTTCAAATAAAGCTACCGTCTCAATTTTTCAAATAAGCGATCTTCAAGATCAATATCTAGAAGGTAGGTACCAAATGAGAAACCCTTCCTAGCAAACTTGCAAATATCTAATAGCAGCCTATCAGTTTTATAAATCGATGAACACCGGCTGCACGCACGAAAAAGTATCACGTTCCGCCTGAGCCGAGCGTGCAAGCGAAAGCGCGATAGAGAGGCACGATCGGAATCGTTCGGCTTATTTTAGTCGTTGTTTCTACTATATTATCTTGTGACGTTAAAGATAAAGATAAGATCTAGTTACGTTTAAAAATTTTGTCCGAAAACCGACTTTACAGTCCATTTTTTAGATAGATGAGTATTAGGATAAATAAAACTAAAGTGTACCCATTGAACAATATAATAAATACAATACAAAATCACATAAGTCTTTGGAACCTACTCTACACATGCGTATATAAAACATGGAACAAGTATACACACGTCTACCTACGAGTATACGAATATGGTACTTATGCCAATGGCATAAAGTCGTTATGACAACAGTGATTCAAATACATCTACAATGTAAATAATAGGCTCAATCATACAAGAGAAGTGAAGTTAGCTACAAGCTGCGCAATATCCAATCAACGCGCACCTTTTTTTTTTTTACATCTTACACACGGCCTCTGGCCCCAAACTAAGCAAAGCTCGTGATATGGCTGCCAGAGACTGATATACTACATATACTTATTTTTAAATACATACTTATATAGATAGTAACTAAATAACACACAGACACAGAGCAAACACTTATGTTCATCACATAAATATTTGCCCTGGGTGGGGATCGAACCCACGCCTCTTTGATCCAGAAGTTAGGGTCACTAACCACTGAGCCACCGAGGCAGTCAAATATCTTTATATGAGCTTCAGTCAGGATTGGATATTGCGCAGCTTGTAGCCAACTTCACATCCGCCGACTTGTGTGATTCGGCCTATACTTAGTGATAAACCGCTTCCAAAAGCATTACACTTTCATTTTACATTACAATTTCATTTTTCACTATACTATGGTCCCTATGATGGAAACCATTTTATAAAAGAGCAAAAAAAACAATGTACGCTGCTATTCTGAAAATACCTTCCTACAGCACATACTATCGATTATAATGTACTTTTCTTTTATAATTAAACTGACAGTACTAAGATTATTCCATCTCTTTTTCTTTTGAGAACGCGAGAAGAGCATGGTAACATTTTTTATACTAAGCGCCACACAAATCGGCAGATGAGAAGTTAGCCGCAGATGGCACTGCGCCGTGATTCGCTAATTATTGCGTGTTTACAATACTGACACAAGGCGTAGAGAGCGCGCGCGAGGCATGAGGTTGGCCCCGTGTGTGCCCCGGCGTCTTGTTTCTCTGGCTCCCGTGCATACCCATGTTTCGGCTTTTGCGCAGCGCTCTGAGCATAACTTCCCATCCGCCGATTTGTGTGGCGATTAGAATACTACGCCGATCTCTAAAAATGATATAATTTTCTCGTATGTTGGAAATCAAAAGAAACATATAATTTTAGTCCCGTCAGTGCAGTTTTAATAAGAGGAATTGACGTCTATAACAATTAATAAGATTCTTATTTGAGCATGATTAAAATATGTAAAACCCTCGCCGTGACATTCCGTTTTTTTTTTCTTTTCGTCCCAAACACCATAAAAACTTTCTACAAAACGACTATATGGCCTAGGCTCATAACATGGCTAGAAACACTCTATTAACCTTTCCTTTCGAATGTTATTTTTAAACTTTAAGCTATTTGAAGAGTTTGAAGACATTATTTTTACATACTGCCCCCTGTCTTCGTGACAACGATCGATGCAAGTCGGTCAAAACGTCGGGATAGTGAGGTATTTCTTTACGTCACATTTTCAGTGCGCGGTTACTCACTTAGTATATAAAAGTAACCTATTAAGCGCCAAGTCACATATTTATGACCAGCGCTTGCGGGCGACGTCTATTGCCGACAATCACTTTTCGTGGGCAGGCCTATGTTCATCAGTACACTATAAAAAAGCCAGTACAGTATGATAGGTTCTAACTTTAAATGAGTCCTTTTTAGTACTATATTTTGCACTGATTCTACATAAAAATAAATATTATCCAAATAATGGCTCTGAAAGACTAGAAATCATAAGTAACATTGCACGTTTCCATATTGATATTTACTAATTGGCGAAGCATGGCGAATTTACTTTAAAAAAAAAGTTCAATACGAGCGATTAAGTAGTTCTAACTGGAAATCATACCAAAACACAACCATTACATTCAGACTACACTTACGTCTTGTATGGGGTCATCCATTAATCACGTGAGGATGTTTAGCAAATTTTGGTTCCCCTGATAATTTGTTAGGTTTTCAATATAAACCTTGACCCTCTTATACCTAAGATTAAATGTATTTTTTTACTTAGTAGTATAATAAAACCAGGTGGTAGTAAATTTCTTTACAACCTGCCCCCCTACCGCCTAAAGCAATAGCAATCGTAATAGCAATCGTTTATGACTTCATTTTAGTCATTTGGCACCGCCTATGTGACGTTAGCCATCAAAGTTGTTCATTCAACGATTGCTTTCGCAATCCGCGCAAAGCAATTGATGGCTTACGTCACATAGGCGGTGCCAAATGACTAAAATGAAGTCGTAAACGATTGCTATTGCTTAGGCGGTAGGGGGGCCGGACCCCATTTACGTTCCTAAAAACTTAGTTGATTAATGGACGACCTCTAAGTCACAACAAAAACTTCTATCCCCTAACTAATCCAACCAAATAAGGCACCATCTACCCAAAACCTTATCGAGAAAACGTCTTACCACTTTTAACCCGAGTTGCGTTATTCCATACTTCTAGTTCTTATTCTTAAGAATAATTGTGTATAATAAGTGAGATTAAATAGGTTATTATAATATGAATGTACACACAACTGCACTAAGAAAACACACACGTTTTGATCGCGTCATTTAAAAATAACGCTGGAGTTTCAAGCTAAGCACAAGGAATTTTAACTCTTATTACACAGGTAATAGGATTTAAATCTCTTAGTACGCAGCTTTAACTGGAACAAGGAGATTTAATTGCTATGGCGTGTGGAATAGGAGTTAATTTTCCTCGTGCGCAGCTTGACATCCAACGTTCTTTTTAACGTGATGCGACGAATGAACAAAATCTATTATCGTTTTCGTTTGGTTCTATATACATTTCTGATAGTACTTCTTTGTTTCCGCTATGAGCGCTTTACAAATATATACAGCCACACGAAAATCACTACGTGTGCCAGTTTCCGTTTACGAATAAGCTTACTATCTCAGTAAAAACAGTCGTTATTTTCGGTCAACTTTGCACTAAATTTCCGATCCGTTTTTTTTAATAAGGCTTAGGACCACTTACTGATCATAAAATCACAAAATGCTGACAGATCCAGGTGAATCTGTTAGCATTTTGTGATTGAAAAAACGTTTTTGGCCGATATCTCGGAAACTATGCACTCTAGGGCAAAAGTCATGAAAACCATTATTGTAGAGAATAAAATTTTGCATCTTTTGTTTCCAGTAAACTGTTTTGTAAAACTTACCGTTTACGATTTAAGGCCCATTTAATGAACTGGTTTTTCTATCGCGGCCGATAACTCTTTAAATATAATATGTATTAGGTTAATTAAGAATCTTATAGATTAATAAGAATTATAGAAATTTATCAGTAAGTGATCCTAAACCTTATAAAAAATGGATGGGAAATTTAGTGCAAAGTTAAATTCTATTTTACTGACCTAAACATTAGGCGTAGCATTTGACTATTATGAAACTACGAAATTTGTCACATTTCCCTTTATAGTTTTTAATAAAATACTCTCAACCTAAACTTTAAATAGTCAGCAATATTGTGGTTAAAGATAACGCTCGCAGACTTAGAAGATACCTATTCACTCTGAATTTTAAAAGCTCTACATTTTGTCACTCAGGAAACCAAAAACCCGGTAGACTGTTACATTCCCTGGCCGTACGAATCAAAATTGTTGAATTTGTCATAAGTAGGTATACTAAATTAAATTTTAGATTGAGTGTGTTTCATACTAAAATACAATTATTTCATATATTTCTACGCCACACAAGTACACATTGTCTGTATCACTTCACGGTCCTCGTAAGCACAGCAGTGGATGGTCGAACTGAAGATGGTGTAACTGGTTGTATGGTAGAAGGGTTCAGAAGTGGTAAGTCCGTCTCTCGGCTATTCGAGGGAGCAGCGAGCGGCACTGCAATCAGAGCGGCTTGCGCGCCTTTATCAGGTCCTGGCTCACCTGTGATACAGAACATTTGCGTTAATTTTCTGATTTAAAACATTTTCACAACAAATTAATTATTAAATTCTTATAAGAGAAAACACAAGATACTTATGTCGGCAGCTGCCGAGCCTAGTGATTTCGTGCGGTAGACGGGCTGCTTGTTTCAGCTTTCATTTTTTTGGGATAAAAAGTAGACCTTTTCCTTTAAACAATGTCCATGACAAAATCGAAATCAAGTCAATCCGTTGCTCCGTTGCTGCGTGAAAGAGGAACAAACCAATAAACCAACAAATACACTTTCGGATTTATAATATTAAGTAAGAATACCGCCCAGCACCGTCAATTCAAGTAGCAAGCCTTGATTTTTATAGGCCACATAAAGACGAAAAGAACTCTTTTCGACGTGTTAAACAGTGACAGATATATACTTTGCCATAAATCTGTCTTGTTCTGACACGTCAAAATAAATATTATGTGGCGCGCATCCTAGCCAGGTTGGTGTTCTATAATAACTCAAATAAGTTTGATTCAGCCTAAATCTAAAGTAGACTAGACTAGAATCTAAAGCTCCCTCGTGTGCTCACCTCCCAGAGCTTGGTCTCGACGTCCTTACTGAAGTCGTATTTGGAGCTGTACTCCTGGCAGTCTCGGTAGAACTTGCCGGTTTTGCCTTCGATGCTAAAGTCTGTAGCGCAGTACACTACCGTTTCCGATCCCTGAAACAAAACGTGTTTTTAACTAACTTGAGAAAAAGAGTGAAATAACAGTAAAATCTTAACTGAAGCTCACACAACGCCGCACATTTATTGGATATTGCGCAGCTTGTAGCTAACTTCATTTCCGTCAACTTGTGTTGCGGCCTATACCTAAGTAATGTAAATAATTATCATACCAGCACCAGCTGCATTCTTAACCCGACTGATTGAAAACGGTTTGCTTCTAGTGCTGCCCTGAGATGAAACATTTTTAATATGATGATTCTTAAACCCTTCCCAGACGGATGCAATCCAGCGTCCCAACGGAGGAGACCTTGCTTGTTGCCATCCATGTAGACTGCAGATTCCTCTGTTCTCCTCTCGTTTGGTGTCGTATGTCATGCCATTAATTAGCCACAGACGGTCAGGATGCGAATTTTAATACTTTCTTAAGAGGATCGTGAATCGACCAGTGTTTCGCGTTTTCTTTAGAATATCAAGAATATTTTTTCAGAAAAGTTTTTAGTTATACTCTTCAGTCAAAGTTTTGCGTAAAAATATGACTTTTTAGAGGCTTACAACTTAACTTTAAAGCTGGGTACTCACTTAGCAGTGTAGCATGTAATTAATGTATCAGCAGCGCGAGTACCGTTCTTATACGATCGTTAATTTGACATTTAAATCGTTAAAATTCGATAAAAATCGGTATTTTCTTTCACTGCTAGTACGGGACTGTCTATATCGATCGGTTGACAAATTTCGCTAAAGATCGTAAAAATTTAACGAATTATAACGAATATGCAAGTATGAAATCGATAAAGTGACATTTGAAATCGGTAAGGGGTGTCATTATAGCGATCGCTTTATCGGGTTTTAAAACGAGCTCGGTATAACGCGCTAGCGAAATAAAGTTACAAAAATGGATTTTGGCATATCTAGTTTTGTTACTCGAAAAAGTCGAAGAAGAGCGAAGAGCAAATAGACATGACCTCTTTCTGCTTCGCCGCTGTGCAAAAGCCGAAATACAGATATGCGCGGGAGCCAGAGAGATGAGACGCGCGGACATACCCGCCCGCCAACCTCATGCCTCCCTCGCGCGCGTAACACCACAAACAACAACAGTTTCCGATTTTAGATAACGACTGGGTGCACTTTCTTGCTTGATGTTTTCAAAGAGAATTAAACTTAGAACTATGAATTTAACCACTACGTATGTTTTTCAATTTTTAAGTAATTATTTTTCTTAGATTAAGTAAATCAGTGTTACCATCATGGTTTTAGTAATTGGGGCTATTGCAGAAGCTAAATAGAGCACAAATTATCAAGAAGAGGGCTTGATGGAGCACAAATTACCAAGAAAAGACTTATTATAAAAAAACAAAACAAAAACACCTGTACTTATGATTTCAATCATGACTTTTTTATTATTTGAATCACAATAACACATTCAAAATTCAACTGAATTTTATGACAATTGACACATCAACTAATGAAATAATAGTGTTTTGATACACATCTTTGATTAGTAGGTTCATAAGAACATAAAACACATTATTAGAAATAAATCAATAGTCTATGAGACACAAATCGCGAAAGATTGATGTTATCGCAATGTTAGAATGGCGCAAATTTCAGTATCAAGTGCATTTTCTAAGAAAATGAAAAGGACTAGATAGCCCTTTACGGTCTAAATCATTAAACACCGAGTTCACCTACAGTAAAAAGTGCTAGATCTAGCCCCAAAAGGGCTAAGGTGGCAACACATAAGTTTATGACCAAACGAACGAATGATTTATTTAATTTCTAAAGTTGCTAAACTATATCGATGCCAGTTCCGTACTTGCAAAAGCTATAGCGATTCGATAAATAAATCAGCTATATCGACACGACATTTAATCGATCGCTAAGAACGGTACTCGCGCTGCAGATACGGTATCAAGTGAGTACGTAGGCACGAGTCCGCTCGCGCGTGGAGCGCTGCAAGCTCGCAGCGACCCGCCGAGTGGCGGTATCACTGCGAACACAAAGACGGCTCGCAGTGTGCTCGTGGACGGCGACACGACCGCTTGAGTAGCGAGAACGTAGGCGCGAGCTTCAAACGAACTTACGTAATAATGGTAGTAATTACGTAGTAAGTGGACTGAAGAAAAATACTAAATTTAATTGAGGTTTACCTAAATTCTCCAGTATTGTGGGACCCTAAAGATAAAAATTATTATAAAAATAACTTCATATCAATTATTAAAACAATTTCTATCTTTGAATATTTCACTTTGCCAAAATCAACGCGGGGTTTTATAATTATCTAAAATACTGTAAATGAATATGAATGCAGCACTAGCTACCATTTGAGACATGTTCGGCGTGACGTCATCGCGAGCACTGCGGATCCGCCAGCACGTAGCTAGATATAGTAGCCGGCAAGCAACTTGAACGTTAAACCATAGCTACCTCTCTTTTGTTTTCTTTGCTAACGAAAAGGATAGAGTGATATTTTTTTGTTCAACTTACGTACCGGGATCTATACGCAGTGGACCGTGGACGAGCCGTACACTCAAATCGGATGATATTTAGAGGTAGATAACAGCTTATTGTTTCTGTATAGACAAGTTGGCACCTCACAATCGTTTTAAATTCAAAGTGGAGCCTTTGCCGTAATAATATTCTTAGGAACATTATAGGTACTGCAATATGTTATAAATACTTACTTGTTGTGCTGACCGCATGTACAGGAAGAATATTGGCGCCATCATGATGTAGTGGTACCATCTGATTGAATCCCTGGAAATGTACAAAAATATACATTACGGAAATGGAATCATATTGCAACGCAGTAGGCGCACGCACGGAATGTAGTAACTATGATGTAATCTGCGATGTTTACGTGTTTACGCTTCTAGGGTGCTCTATTGTCCTCTGGTGCCTATTATCTCCCGGTCATTTGTATTCGGTTTTATAGTGTTTTTTGTGTGTTTTCGTATTTGAGAACAATAGGCAAGTCTTGAACTTTTAGGTTGTTGACTTTGTTAACAAAAAAGCGTTTATTAGATCGAGTAATGTCGCGAATTATCTCGTAAGTTCCAGGTTGTAATAAGGGATATAAATACGCCGGCCGACCCTTGGGGACTAAGTTATCGTGTTTATACCGTAGCGAAAACATCTTGTGTTCAAGTGCGGTACCAGTGATTGTGAAGTGACTAGTTTATGTGAATATCAGTGCCAGTGTGAAATGTTTGTGCGAAAAGTTGTGTCGTGTGTATCGTGATTTTGTGCAATAAAGTGCAAAGTGAATAATCGGCGTTTTAACTGATTATCCAAGAACCTATCTCGTACCAATATTTTAAGTCTGTTTTAGGAAAGAATGTCCCAAAGTGTAAAAACTAAACTATATTGCCGTGACGGTCATTCTAGGGCAGTTGGAAATGCGTACGAGTCAGGTGCCCTGGGTTCGATTCCTGGTATTTTTTGAGTGATGAATTTAAATCTGCCTTAGCTCTGGGTGTTATTTCTCTTTTCTTTGAGTGTTCATGACAATTCACGGCATTTTCGAGTGTGAAGCGATACAATTATTAAACTAGTTTCTGACGCGTAATATTTTGGTTTTTGTACTATTAGAACCTTTTATTATTCCGGGATGAAAAGTAGTATACTTATGACACTATCTGACGTTTGAACTACATCCATGCAAAATAAAGTCGATCCCTCCCTCTGATACTGCGTGAAAAAGGTACAAAAAACGAACTAACACACTTTTAGAGTTAAATTATTCGTTATTAATAAAGATAGAACATGGAGCCGTGGTGGTTTAGTGGTAAGAAGCCGTGGTGGTCTAGTGGTAAGGAGAAATGGTGGTCTAGTGGTAATGACACCGGCTTTACAATCGTGAGGTCGTGGGTTCGAATCCCGGTCCCGTATCAATAAGTTCTTCGGAATTTTTGAACGGAATCTTACACTAATGGTTTTTCGGTGAAGGAAAACATCGTGAGGCAACTTGCATACATCCGTAGAAGAAATGCGATAGCGTATGTGAATCCACCAACCCGCACTGGGTCAGCGTGGTGGATATGGCCAAATCACCCTTCGTGGGTAGACCTACGTTCTGCATTGGACAGTTTAAAAGGTTGGCACAGGTACAGTAATAAGAGAACATATCAGTATCAGCTGACTTGCGGCAAAGAAGATATAATAATACTACGTATAGAACGGCCACTCGTTACCCCCCACCCGTTTGAGTCTTCCTCACTTCCACCCCGCGTCAGGACTCGTAATAAATACTCTGCGCGCGGGTTGCACAGGCCGGTGATTTCGTAACAGTACCGTGTTTTGGTTATGTTCTACGTAGGTAAATGAGTGATTTCGTCGAAATAAGTGTATGTACGATTGTATGTGAAACCTGCAGCGGCTAGTACATCGTATTAGTACTCACAAAACTTCTTGGTAAGTCAGAATTACAATTCATACGGTCGACATGGGTCGTTGACAACCATAGGCGTTCTACACACAAATACCCGTGTAGCGTTCGTGCGTATGTGTAGTGTCTGTGAGTAAAATGTACTGTTGGGTGCGTAAGACAGCAGATTTTGTATGAAGAATCGCGGAGTGTCCGGGCTGTGCTTGCGGGACCAGTCACTACCAATATTTTATTTATTTGCTATTATACTACTTCACAAGGCCATATCAAATCCAGAGTTAAACACGATAGATCGCATTCTACACCTTGTACTTACAGATACGAGTTGGTACAACTCACTCAATGATTCGTAGATAATAATAATAAAAATACTTTTGTTATCGGACATTTCATAAGCATTAATATCTTTAATGGATATTAATCACATAATTACATTGGGAATGTAGAACAAATTAAATTGATCTTTACCACTAATTTCGTCTTAGGGTTCGGTTGCTACACACATAATCGGACTAGCGTAATCGCACAGCGCATACATATATTTCGGCTTTTGCGCAGCGCTTTGCGCATAACTTCCCATCCACCGATTTGTGTGGCGCTTAGTATACCTGACTGTTTTGTCTGTAGATGAAACAACAATAGAACACACAGGGTATATTTCTACAAATACAAATATAACGTAACATATCGTATTTATTACGGTAGCGTCTATAAGGTCAAGATTTCATCGCCCGCTTGTCTGATAAGATATCGTTAACAATATTGCATGGAACAGAAATGATATATTAAGCCTTTTCAATCGCTACTTAATGGCTTTTATTTGACATTTTATTTTAAGTGACAATAATTTATGACTTATGTGTACATTTTGTACTTGTAAACTACACTCAAATTAGATGCCTAAAAACCACATGTGCTCGTTGCGTAACTTAGTTTATATACTTCTACATTACGTAGGTACTTGTCATTATTATTGTAACGCAGTAGGCTCAAGCCCGATGTAGGTATGCAGTAACTATGGTGTAATCTGCGATGTTTACGTGATCATGCTTCTGGGGTGCTCTATTGTTTTGCGTTTTTTTGGAGCCTTTTGTTTCCCGGTCTTTTATATTCGGTTTTATGGTATTTTTTGTGTGTATTTGAGAATAATAGGGAAGTCTCGAACTTTCATCTTGTTTACTTTGTCTAACACAATGGCACTGATATTTCTAGAACTTTTCAACCTTACCTTTGCTACTCTTCTATTAACAATAGCGTTTATGAGATCGAGTAATGTCGCCACTCGTCTAGTAAATTCGAGACTGTAATGACGGATATAAATACGCCGGCTGGCTGGGGACTCAGTTTTTCGCTTACCGTCGAAGCGAAAACATCTCGTGTACCAGTGATTGTGAAGTGACTAGTTTGTATGAATATCAGTGCCAGTGTAAAGTGTTTGTGCGAACCAGTTGTGTCGTGTGTTTTTGTGAAGTGCAAAGTAAATAATCGGCGTTTTTACTGATTATCCAAGAACCCATCTCGTAACATTATATTAGCGGTAGGACGTCCTCTGCGGACATTGGCCTCTCTTATACATTTACAATAAGACTAATTGAAAGTGGTGCATTCCTGTGGTTTAAATCATTAGAGTTTGTTTATTTTATCGGTGGACGAATCACGCTGGCGCCTGCCGGTACTAACGACAACTTTACAGCCCTGTAGGCCATTCTGAGACCGTGTCCCCTGTCCATTGCATCTCAACTTGCTAATTCCTTGGAATATATTGATAACTTTGATTTTTCAATGAATCTCTTCGTGCCTCAGTGATCTCGCAGAAGCTCCACGCATATTTTCCTCCTACTTGTAATGAATATTTCGGAATATTTTCCGAAAAATATTCCGAAAAATTCTGGGGCCAACCAGGCGAGAAGATGGAAGTTGGAGGATCCGAAAAAACCGTGAAATTGAAGAGCTGGTGGCGGAGCCTAACATTGTTGGTGAAATTAAATCCCACAGACTCCGCTGGCTTGGATACCTGGAACGGATGGGAGAGGATTGTGCCGTAAAGAAGGCTTATTTGGGCATGCCGGAAGGGCGAAGACCTGTTGGACGTCCCAAATACAGATGGAAAGATAAAGTGGCCGAAGACCTGCTGGAGAGTGGAGTGCAAGACTGGCACCTACTCGCGCAGAATAGGGACAGATAGTGGACCTTGGTATCGGAGGCCAAGACCCACTTTGGGTCGCTGTGCCAACAAAGATAGATAGATACTTGTAATGAACCTACGCTACTGCTGACCTACTCCACAGCCCTAACTAAACATCCTAAGCTGATCTGCGACTAATCTAGCTACCTATAGCTAATCTTACATACACTATCCTACTAAATGAGCTACTTTAATCCTAACTGAGGCAAACGTAACTTGTTCTACAAGCGTGTAAGTATGCTAACCCTAAAATAATATGAACCCTCGATATTTCTTAACCCTAAAGTCATGATGGTCTAGCTTGAACTTAACCCTGAACTGAAGTTTTATTATTACCCTAAGAACTTACTCATGAAAACTAATTCTACGTCTTTCTTTCATTCTAATAAGGAAGTTTCCTTTATCATAAAAACTAAAAATAATAATATACATTTAAGGACGTTAGAATTATATTAGACACAGTGAAAAAATTACTCGAATATCTTAATAAATGACGGAGTTATGGATGTCTAAACATGACCGCACGAAATCAAAAAACCTCGCGACGGATTTACGCGTGTGACGTCATTCGGCTTCAGAGCCGCGCCGTGGGTTAGGCGGGAGTAAGGAAAAGAGGAAATAAAATGGTTCATTCTATGCTGCGTATTTTTCTAAGCCACGAATACGTTCTAGAATATCATTGTACTTATCTTGATGTAATGATCAACATTTACTACGGTACTAACCTCCCAATATAACGAATAAAAAGTCAGCATTCCCATGATTTTGTCGTGAGTAAATGAACTTTATTTCTAAATGGAACAAGACTTGGCGTGTGTACCTACTGTTCTGCGGTTATTACATCTGTATATATTGACTAGTAGTTTTCCAAATAGTAGACCTCACAAGTATACATTTTGGTGAACATTTTCTGGTAATCAGTTTTCAAAAATGCACAACTAGCACAGGCAAATATAATCATAATTACAATATTCTGTCCTAAAATATCATTGTAAATTATGACCAACTTTTACTACATATGGGACTAATCCCCTGTATAGGGTTATCCAAAACTTCTCAGCCTAATATTTGTTCTTATAAAGTCATTGTAGGTAATAGGTTTTTCAGGACTTATTTTTTAGTTCCGAAAATGACAGATGTCAAAGTGACAGCTGCCATTATATGGCATATTATTATAGAATTCATACTAGAGTGGCATGACAGATGTCATCCGAAATGTAGATCTCGTTGAGCTCTATCAATTTTGTGCCTAAAGTAACGGTCTAGGAACGACAGTTACGGAGATAAATTACTTTAAAGAGCTGTCATCCGAAATATAGATATTGTTGAGTTCTATCACTTTTGTCAAGACAGCAATGGTCTAAAATCGTTAGTTACAGAAATAAACCGCATTTAAGTTTAACAGCTGTCACTTTGAGACCTGACATGTAATCCTAGTATGGATTCTAGAATTTGACAGCTGTCACTTTGTTTAGTCATTTTTAGGTTTTCGTAGTAAAACGAGGAACCCTTAAAACTTCGTTATGTCCTTGTAACGAACGGACGCCGTTTACAGACCATATTAAAAACTTTCCCTGAAAATTATTTTGAGCACTGTGGAATCATACATTTTTGAGCTATAAAGAAAAAAATGAAATTTTTAAACATTAGAGGTCATCGACCTCACATGTATATTTGATACAAACAAACAAACAATCACACTTTATTAGACAACCACTTAACATAAAAAAATTACAGGGATAAAACAATAAAATTAAGAGGTTTCTAAATGGTGGCCTTATCGCTTTAAGCGAATTCTCCCAGGCAACCAAGAATTCATACTAAATTACGTTTTCCTAGTAATCAACCATCTTAAAAATTGGTTTTTATCATCATCATCATAATCATCGTCACGACTACGGAAGCCTATCATACGCATGTTTTGACACGCACTTGACAACTTATTGGGACTAGAAAATAAAAGCCTTGAAAAAAATTATCTAAAGACTAAAGTATTTAATTAGAACAAAATATATTACGCTTCACCAGTTCTAGCTAGCTAACCCTGTATAGGGGATCAGCCCATACAGCCTATACAAACTTACTTACTTAGTCCCATTATATACAATAATATCTTAGTAAAGAACCTTACCATTTTTATGATTAAGAATATATTTACCTGTGAAAGTTGTGCATTTTTGAGAACTTATTGCAAGAAAATGTATACTTGCGAGGTCTACTGTTTGGAGAGCTACTAGTTAATAGTTACAGATGTAAAAACCGCAGTACACTAGACACATACACCAAGTCTTGTTCTATTTTTAGATATAAAGTTCATTTACTCACGACAAAATTATGGGAATGCTGACTTTTAATTCGTTATATTGGGAGGTTAGTCCCATAGTAAATGTTGATCATAACATAAAGATAAGTACAATGATATTCTAGAACGTATTCGTGGCTTATAAAAATACCCGGCATAGAATGAAGCACTTTATTTTCTTTTTTCCTTACTCCCGCCTAACCCACGGCGCGGCTCTGAAGCCGAATGACGTCACACGCGTAAATCCGTCGCGAGGTTTTTTGATTTCGTGCGGTCATGTTTAAAAATTCATAACTCCGTCATTTTTGAAGATAATTGAAAAATAAAAACACCATAATTTATTGCAGACTTAGTGTAATTTAATAAAAATAAAACTAGAAAACGGGAAATTCCTTATTAAACCTTAGTCTACTACTGTACTCATGAGAATTAAATATCCGATACTCTATCTACTTAATACTAAGTTTGGCCAGTGATCGTTAGTAGAGGACTTTTTTTTTTTTTATTTCGAATAGGTTCGCGTTTGACTACACACTGCCTGATGTTAAGCAGATGTGCGGTCTAGGGTGTAGCACGCTTACCTAGAAGATACCTATTTACTCGGGATTTGAAGACACCCACGATGTACTTTAACGGGAAGACAGACCCAGGCAAAGCGTTCCACATTCCGGCTGTTCGTATGAGGAATGAGGATTCGAAACGCTTGGTTCTAACGCGCGGAATATCCACCATAAAAGGGTGGCGCTTTGGTCGCGTCCGTCTAGCCGTACGATAGAAGAAAGGGGCAGGGGGGACCAGATTGTGCAACTCCTGGGCACACTCTCCGAAGTGTATCCGGTAAAAGGCCGACAAACACGCTACCTTGCGACGATGCTCAAGACTTTGCAGCTGTGACTTAGTCAAGGTGTCGTTGTCAATCAGCCTCCTGGCTCGCCTCTCAATCGACTCCAGAGCCTCCAGTTGATATTTAGCAGAGCCATCCCAAAGGTGAGAGCAGTATTCCATGCAAGACCTGACTTGTGCTTTATAAAGACTAAGCAGTCCTTACGTTGTGAATCGCAGAAAACCAAACAGATTGTGACTCCTACCTATTTGTATGTTTTTTAGAGTATTGTAAGAGTAGTATAGATAACCTAGAGTTGTGTAACGTTAAAGCCTAAATCCCACTAAACTAACAATATACGCTGAGCTATACTCCTAGTGAACTTTACTTAGAGTTACTTCGTTTCCTAGATTTAGCCTAGACTTTGATGTCATGAGCTAAGACCTAAGATGTATAATGATTGACCTGTGAACTGTAGGAGGCTGAATATAGTCCAAGGCAAGGTTTAAATACCTTCAGTAAAATAATTGAAACTTCTCAAAATTGAACCTTTTAGATAAAGTTTAGGTTTATTATTAGGGTTCAAATTTAGCGGCTATGGATCGGCACCCCACCCCGTACAGATCAGTGGAATGCGTTCGATAGAACAACGATAAATTAAGAAGTACACAACACAAAGCAGAATGGGGATAGGGCTTTTCAACTGTCAAAAAGTTGAAGATTTGAATTCTAAGTTTTGTTGACTTGTTGTGCATATTAACATCAGGCGAGAGCCTTGGGCCTTTCATCACTATCTTAATATAATTATATAAATCTCGTGTCACAATGTTTGTCCTCAATGGACTCCTAAACCACTTAACCGATTATAATAAAATTCGCACACCATGTGCAGTTCGATCCAACTTGAGAGATAGGATAGTTTAAATCTCAAATTATAGTCGGAATTTTAATTTATTTAGCCACAGCAACGCGTGGCCGGGTCAGCTAGTATTTTATAAAAAAATATATATTTTATTATAAAGTCTCGTGATGAACTTTATTATAATTATCATAAATTCATAATTGGTTAACACAAACACCGTCAGTATATTATTATGATTCTGCGAATGAATGGTAAGATGTGCGTATTGAATATTAAATTCAATATGATCGACATAGCCCAGCTATAAAACCAAGGTTCGTTTATAATTAGGAGTATGGATTCAACGATCATTGCGCAAGTCGTGGTTAGCTCCAAGGTAAGCGCTCATTTTTAGGCAGCGTTTCTACCAAACATGCATTTGATTTAGACCTAGAAGATACCTATTCACTCTGACCTTGAAAAGCTTAGGAAACATGAAAGCAGGAAGACTGTACCGTTCTCTGGCGGTACAAGTCAGAAATGTAGAGTCAAACCGCTTCGTACGTATCGAAGGAAAATCGACAGTGTAGGGGTGGTAATGTGGCTTCCTCATGAATACTTGTCATGTAGTAAAAAGGGGATGGTAGGATAAAATCGTGCAGCTCAGATGCAAACTCTCCGAAATGAATCCTATAGAAAATGGACAAACTCGTCAGGTGGACAGAATGTCACAGGTTTACTTCGATCGTCATTGGTTTCGCTGCTAAATCAACAGGCAAGTTATGCTCTCAATTTCCAAGTTATCCATGAAAAATCCAGAAACTTTATCAGTCAATCTATAGTAATATTATAAATCCGAAAGTTGATTTGTTTGCTGCTCTTCAAACAGCAATAGAGTGACTGATCAACTTGATATTTGGCATGGATATAATTCAAAGGTCGGAGAGCATCACAGGCTACTTTTTATCCAGGAAAAAAAATAAGATCCTGTGGGACGCCGCGGGTAATCCTTACTAATATTCACACACGTGAGATGATAAATTATTGTAATGCATTAGGCCGCGCGGTAATTACGGCAAGTTGTTTACACCCAAGTGCGAGATTTATGGTTTTATGACTCGAGCGGGATCAGTCTTTGTCTGCCGTCTATTGTTTAGCTTTTTTTTTGGGTGTTTACGTATTTGAATAGGGAAGTCTCGAACTTTCAAGTTGCTTACTTGTTAACACAATAGCGTTTATTAGATCGAGTAATGTTGCGAATTATCTCGTAGGTTCGAGACTGTAGGAAATAACGGAGATAAATACGCCGGCCGACCCTTGGGGATCAGTTATTCGTTAACCGTCGAAGCGAAAACATCTCGTGTTCAAATGCAGTACCAGTGATTGTGAAGTGACTAGTTTGTGTGAATATCAGTGCCAGTGTGAAATGTTTGTGCGAACAGTTGTATCGTGCGTATCGTGATTTTGTGCAAAGTGAAAAATCGGCTTCTGATTATCCAAGAACCCATCTCGTAACATTATGTTCCTTGTGATATAACAATAAAGACCTTTGAACCTAATATTATAAATCCGAAAGTGTGTTTGTTGGTTTATTGGTTTGTTCCTCTTGCAAGTAGCAACGGAGCAACGGATTGACTTGATTTTTGGCAGATACATAGTTTGAAAGATAGACAGTGACATAGGCTACTTTTTATCCCGTAAAATTTAAAAGGTTTTCATGGAATAGAACACAAATAAAATATTACGCGGAGGGAGCCACGAGAAAAAGCTAGCGCTAGTATAACATAAAGCAGATTTATGTGTATGAAAACCTTACCTGAACAGATTTGTATAGCAGAAGCCTGGGCAGCAAGCATTCACATCAATTCCTGAACCTCTCAGCTGATCAGCCAATGCTCTCATGAAGTATGCATTCATGAGCTTAGAGTTGCAGTAGCCAGGGTTGTGCCTGCCAGCTCTGCTTCGCTTGGCTTCCTCGATCTCTTTCTTGAGGTTTAAGTCTTCGAAATTGATGGCGCCGCGCTCGTGCAGTGTGGACGATACTATTACTATCCTAAAAAGAGAAAAATAATATTTTAGTCTAATAATGAAACTAGTAGTTCTTCGAACAGTAGACCTCGCGACACATTTCTTTAACTGCATCTTCGTAACCCTATTATATCTCGACTCGCTCTTGACCGATTTGGTTCATACTTGCAAATCTTGTCAATATTTAGATACAATCTTGCTAAATTTTCTTATTATTTCAATATTATTATTTCCCTCTTTTCTTGGGGGGAAATAAAAAATCGCCGACGACAAAAAATACATTAATATATAAAGAACCCGTGTACCGAGTTTTGTTGAAAAACAAGAATAATTTAAAAAAACTTTTTTTACACGCTTTTATTAGTTTCACCTGTATGTTTGCTTGCTTGCTTGCTTGCTTGTAACCAACCCCTTTGAGCTCGATTTTGACCTACTTTGAGCGATCAGATTTTTTTTAAACTTTGCACCCCTATCAAAGACTGATAACAATGCATTTATAAAAAAAAGTAATAAAAAAGATTTAAAAAATTAAGAAATTGATGAATCCTAAGCGTTTTTTCGTTTTCTCTTAACTATATTTATATTATTTATTTAAAAACAAGCTTTTACTGAACAAGTAAAAACTCGCCAACGAATCAAACAAGCCGAAACTCGATGGGTTTGCGGTCGTTTCGTTACAGAGTTCCTAGGACCACCTTCCAGCTCCATCATCAGACCCTGGTTACCATTGCTACTCGTCAAGACGATTCAAATGAGCCCAAATTCAATGAGGTTGTGTCGTTTCATTGCAAAGTTACTTTGGCCACCTTCCAGCTCCGTCATCAGATCAGCACCATGTCATCATAATATTGCATTGTCACGCAATTTACACATGTATGCAAAATTTCAGCTCAATCGGAAACCGAGGAAGTGAATCAAATTTAACTTGCAAGATACAGACAGACAGACAGACAGTCAATGGGACAGGTGAAACTAAATAAAAGCTTGTAATAATAAATCAACATCTGGACAAAAGCAAATCTGAATGTCCTTTTTAGAGACTAATGGAACAAATAGATATTATAATACGAGTAATTATAAACTCAAAGGTATTTATTAAATACTAAATAAATAGTATTTATAAAGTCATTGTACACAAGATACAAATCTGATCTTGGAAAACAATGCTATGTTACATATGTGTGTACTTATTTATCAGTTATAAAGTTCACTAGCAACTAGATAACATGAACAAAGCCCCTACTTATATGTATATATATAGTTGAAGCAGGTACGGAGGCAACTGGCTAAATCGGATAGACTCACTCACGTCATGGGACCGACCGTATACAACAAGTTACCGGAGAACATCACCAACGCTCCAAGTCTCGCGTGTTTCAAAAGTCGTCTCAAACGATGGCTTGTCGAGCAGACATTCTAGTCATAATGAATTCCTAAACTGGAAGGGTAATGATAGCTGTACACGAAATGTACTATAATTTTATTTTTATTCATTATTTTTATTGTGATCCTACTGTTAAATTTGATTCACTTATTATTTTTAATTTTATTATAAACTTGACATGTAAATAATAATTACGCAATAAATGACTATGACTACGACTATATTATATGTGCATGATTTTCTATGATTTGTTGTACAAAAGCAAGAAAAGACAGAGAGAGGTCATGATTTAAAAAAAAATGATAAAACGAATAACAATAGGCAGCTATACAATAATAATTGACTTTTGCCTTGCAAAATTTAAATATGTTTAAGCAAATGCATTTTTGAGTATAGATGATAATAATTATGAATATTTATAACCAGCTATGTACTAAACCTTGGGCAAATGAAGATGATAAGATGCTTAAACAATTTCAGTTTGAAAATGCAAGCAACTGTTGCACTTACCGGATACATTATCAAAGGCATTTACAAAATAAATAGAGAGTAATCATGACATAGTATGATTATATCCAATTATTTATTGCACTTAATAAATATATATAGCTGGTAGCAATCAGTTAAACAAACATCACATCTTATCAGCAAAGGTAATAAAATATCAACAAAAGCACAAATGTATTGTATCTAGTATCAAAGGTGGCAAACTGCCAATTTTTCGGAAAAGGAGATTATGACAATTAATTAAATTATCTATAAAGCTGTATTGTATTGTTATCTTGAGAAAATTAAATTTCTTATAAAACTGTATTGTTATCTCTTTTTCCAAAAAAAAGGCAAATTGCTGCCTTTGATTCTATAAAACTCAAAGAGGATCTTGCAAAGCCGGCCCAGACTTCGTACAGTAGCCCAAAATAAGAGTTAAAATATGGTAAACAAATTTGCAGAAATTGCTTAATTATTTATCAATTTCATACTTTCTAATTTGATTTTTGTTCAAAGCCGCCATCACGCCGCCATATTTTAGCAAGCAATAGATCCGAAAATATGAAATTACTTTAAATGGAGATTGTTATTAAAGAAAATAATAGCAAAATAATTTTCCAAAACAAATAAAGCAAATAATTAATTACTGTACAAGGAAATGGCCTAAGCCCTACATATTTTTGCATTATCTCTTTTTGTTTATACCTGCTTGGTGTAGCTCTTCTGAGTTGTTCCATCAGCAAGTTGGTTAAGTAGAAGTGACCTAAGTGATTGACCCCTAGGTGTATTTCGAAACCTTCTTTAGTCTTCTGATCTTGGTTCAAAGGCACCGCTACCCCAGCATTATTGATCAGAACATCGATTTTGTGGAAGCCCTGCTTCACTACCTCTACAAACTTTTCTATTGACTCAAATGATGCCAAGTCCAATTGCATCGGGATCTGTAAGAAAAAAAAGTAATATGTTGTTATAATTGTTAATATACTGAGTTATCTGTTTGCCCTGTACCAAAACGAAAGGAAGTGATTGAGACCAACTTTATGAACAACTTTGAGTAAGCGAGATCAAACCGGAATTAAAAAAAACTATCAGAATTTCATACCAAATCGCAACTATAAATTAACAAAATGTATGAACCAGTGGATTTTTATTTATTGAATTTTGGGTCCCATAGTAAAACATGTTCATAATTATGGTCTGAATCACCTTCTTTCAACTTGGTAAACCAGTTCTGGATAACCTTGTTTAGTATTTCAGGTAGTATAGTTATAATACTGGAATTACCTATGCTAGAATCCTAAGACAAGTATTTATATTAACACCTGGCTAGAGTACCAGTAGCAAACACATTTATTTGAAAAATGTTACAAGGTACATTAGCGTTTGTTCATTTAAACGAATTTAATAATAAAATATTTTGTTGTGAGTTACATGCATAACTACTGTGTGAAAACCACATCTGTTTCCATAGTATTTTATAAGCTAAAACTACATACACTACTTCTACATAAGAAGCAATTGGATCATCCACAGACCCTTGGAGGTCTAAAGATAATCCAAATGCTCAAGCCCACTGCCAGTTAGCAGCGGGCACTTTTGCCCCATCATAAAAAAGTGTCCATAGTAAAATTGTAGAACATTGTCAGGTATATGAAGTTGAAAACAGCTGCAAATATTCCTGGATAATCAGTGATGTTGATGACATCATCCAATAAAAAAATAGGTTACCAGTACATGCTCATTTCAGAAATAGATTGGAAAACAAACATCACAGTGTATGTAGTGTACAGTGTAGTTACAAACTACATCTGTTTTCTCTTGCCTTATAAATAACTTGCTTCTTTTGTAAATATAAATGAATTGGTAAACGGGCCATTCTCTACTAACAGGAAAATCATTGTCCAAGCAATTTTTTTTAACTTTTTGGCTATATTAATGCATAGTTTTGTGTATTAAAACACATAATACTACCTGTTATTTAAGGAGCCCAAACTTATTTAATATTTAGAATCATAATCATTTCATAAATTCGGTCTAAAGGCCACTAAAAACAGTCTTCTGTATGTCCCAATTCCGGATCGAGTATAATTCGGTTCGATTTTTATTAGTTGTATTTACAAAAAATAAAATCTTATAACTCTATAAACATAAGGAATATTGAATGCATGTGAACAAACAGCAATTATAATTTTAGAATATTTTTTAGTACTAAAAACTAGTGTTCGAATTTCGTCCATACATTTTTTGAACAGTCCCCTGTCGCATTTTGAATATATCGCACCACAAAAATATTAAGCACTATTGAGGTTAGATTCGCCTGAAACGGAAAGTTAACAGTGTGAAGTTTGCTTGGTCACCATGCTAAACAAGTCACCGTCATTTTGCGCAGTGACAACTCTGCGTCTGTGTGGGAGCCACGCTTCTGTAGTGTTGAATGAACATTCCCCTGGTAAGTCTATTTTACGGTGTTTTATGTGCTATAATTATATTTATATAACAAAAAAATTGCTCAGTGTGATAATTTATAGCTGTTTCTGTTTTATTAAGTAATATTTAAACTGATATGTGGTACGTCATTTTTACGTAAAAATAACAGTCCCCTGTGCAACAGTCCTCTGGAATTTTATAACACAGAAGTCTGCTCAATGTGATATAGGACTGTTTTATTTGACGTTACTGTTAGTTCGCCTCCTTCTGTGTCTATCTTGTTGATTTCTGCAGCATATTTCAGTGTTTCTTACTAGAAATTTAACCAACACGTAATCACCGATGGCGTAATTCTGTATGTGATAAAGTATTTACTTAATAAAAAATTGAATTTATTTGATTACATTTAATCACTAATATTGTGTTTTTCTTCATATAAACCTTGACATAAACAGTTCTCTGAGGGGAAAAAACAGTCCCCTGCCGCATTTTTTCACAAAATCGCCTATAATTCGAAAAATAAGGCAAAATTACGATGGTTTCTTGTTTATATATATTTATGTTATAACTAGCTATCGACTAACATAATGATATTTTTAATTTTGTAGAAAAATAGGGTTAGGACAACTTTTAATAGACAAGTTTCCAGTTAGTAGAGAATGGCCCAAACATTGTTGAGCATTGCACCCAATGTTTATCTTTATGTCTTAGCTGCACTTTGCTGCCAGGCATTGTGAACTTTCATACTGATCGAAGTTTGCTATCTCTTTCACACTTTTAGCTTTATCTCTTTAGAAAAAAAGTATAAAGTAACCAAGCATTTTTCATATTTTTTCTTTATAGTTTTTGTATAGATTGAAGACCCAATAAATAAAATTGAACAATTGACTACTTTTTTTGGGGTAGGGTTCCACACCCCAAAACGAAAAAACGGACCCTTTTATATTTTGAATGTTCAATGCTTATACCTGTTTGCATTGCATCTGCTTTGAATCTACTTTAGGATCATCCAAGATAGCTTGAACTTTTGAAAATGTTCTGTATGACCTAGATATATATAGTTATATATCTAGGTCAGGTAGATATAGGTTATACTAGGTACTATAAATAGGTCACTATAGGTCATACAGAACATTTTAAAAAGTTCAAGCTATCTTGGATTGTTTCATCCATCAGCCGAAGAACGTCCACTGCTGGACATAGGCCTCCCCTACGGATCTCCAATAAGACCGGTTGGAAGAGGCTTGCATCCAGCGTGATCCTGCGGTCTTAATGAGGTCAAATGATATGGATTGTTTAACTATAGGTTATACTAGGTACAATATTTATAGTATCTAGTATAACTATAGGTACTGTCTCAGGTACCTATTTACTGCCTACCTCTCTGTACAAGATATATATATTTTGTACAGAGAGGTAGGCAGTACAAAGGTCCTGGCTTTAGGCACTGGAAAAAATTACAAGCCAGTGCTGTAATAGCATGTCATTTGATTTATAGTGTTGGTTTGTAAATACTGGACATGTAACTAAAAGTTAGGTAAGTTTAATTACATTATAAACACGGTTTTATGCAATCAAAGTTCAATGTCAAGTCACAACCTTTTTATCTTACGGCAGCGGGAGCAACACAACGCGTGATTCTAAATCTTTGTTTAATTAGAGGTGATTTCAGTCCTGATTGCTCATATCTAATCTCAAACCAAATAAAAAATCAAGGCAGAATATTGTGAACAAACAGGTGAGGCCGGCAAAACTACCCCTCGCCGTGTACAGACACAATTACACACATGTATACGTACAACGAAACTACGCTTTGGCTCGTCAGTCGAACTATGGTGGCGCAACTCCGACGCACTCACACATGTATAAAAAACCGGCCTCACTTGTCTGTTCACGACATTCTGTCGTGATGTTTTTATTTGACCTGAGTCTATAAGGTTATTAATTAAATTGTAGTTTTTATTTAGATGTGTACATTACCAGTTCACCACCCGTTGGTTGTTCCTTCCGGATTTCAGCGATTGCTGCTTTGGCTTTGTTGACGTCCCTGCAGGCGAATATCACTCTCGCCTTCCTCTTCACCAGGGCTTTGGCTGTCTCATAACCTATGCCGCTGTTGGCACCGGTGATAAGGAATGTCTTGCCTCGGAGACAGGTATTCGCGACGCATTTTCCCCAGTTCCTGGACCTCCATTTACGCAGCAAACCCAGGCCGATTACGACTGAAATCGGCACGGCCGCGTATATAACAGTTGCAGGTACCATGACTGCCGAGTTTTAAGTACTTTTTGATAACTATGCACTGAATAATTTGATTACAAAACACTTTTAGCGGAGATAAAGGACGCGACGTATCGACCGTACGTACATGATCCGTCAATTTTGTTTGACAAATGTAAAGAATTGATAAAAAAACGCACGTAACTGTCAAAATCAAACAGGGATGCCAAGCTTTACTACTTTTGTGTGCTGGATTTTTACTGCCACAGAGCTACACCTTATTTTGAATTATATTAGATTTGTAAACATACAAATTACAAAATAACGGGTGTAGAATACACAAACAACAATTTAAACAAAAAACAATTTAAAAGCGATAGAGATCACATTAACGGGCACATGAGCATTTTGTCCAATACAGGGTTATTTCTAATTAATTAGCATCCTTTTAGGGGCTTATTCTGTACATCAAAACTAACAACTTTTGTTCTGCGACTTTTGTCAATACTCAAAAATTTTTTTGTTGTTTCATAGAAAAATATCGTTCACCCGCGACAAAATGTATGGAACAGCTGATTTTTTTTAAAATTCTGACTAAAGTCGCAGATCAAAAGTTGTTAGTTTTGATGTACAGAATAAGCCCCTAAAAGCATGCTAATTGATTAGAAATAACCCTGTACAACACACTTCGGAATTACTGTTTGCAATATTGATCGATTCAGCGTTACCAATGACATTTTATGTTCATAATTAGAATCAAAAAAATATTTTCTTAAAGCAACAGTACCTACAACAAAAATACAACACTACTTACATAGGTTAAAACTACATAAAGTGTTACTGCCTACTACTACTGCATAAAAGGTAATTGGATCCTCCACAGACCCTTGATACCTGATGGTCTACAGACACTAATTGATTCAAATAAAAATATGCCAGAAAAAGTACTCATACGCTAAGCTGGCAGCACTAAGATTCAACGTCATGCGTCTGCAATAAGTGAGATGTCAATGTCATGATAAAGGTCCGAATTGCGTGTTCGACTTAAAAATCCATAAGGAGTTTTTTGGCGGGAACGCGGAAAAATCATGTCGCCTCATTGTATTATTTTGTCAAACTTGTGTTTTTATCAGTGATAATTAGTGAAAAATTGTGGTATTTTCTTGATTATGAGCTTAGGCAAGTGATATAATGTGACGCCTCTAGTAAAGTTTCCACTGCTTTGTACTGTACCAGCCTTTTTTTTTAGTAGTCCACTGCAGGACGTAGGCCTACCCACGAAGGGTGATTGGGCCATATCCACCACGCGGGCCCAGTGCGGGTTGGTGGATACACATACGCCATCGAATTTCTTCTACGGACGTATGCAGGTTGCCTCACGATGTTTTCCTTCACCGAAAAGCCAGTGGTGTGAAATTCCGTACATAAATTCCAAAGAACTCATTGGTACGGGACCGGGGATTCGAACCCATGACCTCACGATTGTAAGGCGGGTGTCACTACCTCTTGACCACCACGGCTTTACTGAGGTTTTACTTAGACTATGTTTGGACTTGACCGCAATATTATTGGATTATGACGTGACTATTAAAACTTAATACTTGCCACTGGCAAGGCAAGTATTAAGTTGCATTTGCAGTTGTATGCACAACAATACGACGCCAAAACATAAAAGAAGAAGAAGAAATCCGTCGTGCCTTGCAGCCACAAAACAGAAGAATTTCTTTCTTGCTTTTTAGAGGGGTTAGTCCTTTACACGAAACTACAACTGTTTCCGTATGGCTTTATACATTTTTGTACAGTGCCCCTGGCGGAAACGAGGAAGAACTAACCAAATGGAGCCACACATGAAAAAATGACATCTGTCATTTTTTAAATAAAAGTTTGCCATTATGTTTGATTCGGCTTAAATTAATTTGTGTCGATAGTTTTATCGATAGGTACGGGGAAATGGATAAGTGTAGTGTGGTAGTAACAACACTAATCCGCCATATTATGTGCGGTGGGTATGCAGGTATTTCTCGTCGTTAGGGCAATTCCATTTGATTCCTTTTCAATGAGCCACACGCGAAAGTCCTGTGCTTGCAGCATTAAGAATAAAAACAAAGGGTGCGAGCGTTTACTTTCTTGCATCATATTGATACTTATTTGCGTGCATTGTATATTATTATACCATAATTTTGATGGTTTGTTCCCAGTGTTACTGCCATTCTTACTACTTAAGCAAATTATCATTATTAGAGGTGTGGACGGGAACTTGTCCTCCACCCCAAACCTTTATAGAGCCAGCGGAAGAACTCCCCCCAGCTAGCGACTTAGCGTGGCCAACGTGGAAGTCGTTGAATCGACTCCGGAGCCAAGTTGGCCGCTGCAAGTCTAATACTGCCAAGTGGGGGTTCACTGACGCGGTCTCTGTGAGGTGTGGCTTCTGGAGAAGTGCAAACGATGAATCACCTTTTGTCCTGCCCCCAGTGTCCAACCACCTGCACACTGGGTGACCTCATGGAAGCCTCCCCTTCTGGGGTGGCAGTGGCTACCTACTGGGCGAAGTGTGCAGTGCACACATGCGCCAAGGCAACGAGGGCGCCGTTACCGAAATTATGCCACCCTTTTTAAAAATAAATAAATAAAGATGAGATAAAAATTCTTGAAATTATATATTTTAGCAATTTGACAGCTGTTTGCCCGAAATTCACCATATCATTGCGTCACTAACTATGCCAATTACTATAGCAAGCGCGGCTTTCCGTCCTTTTCTAAATTACCTGCGCTCAACAACGAGCTAAGAAAGATTTTTACAAAGAAGTTCTTGCAAAGTGGGACCAGACTAGCGTTGCCAGGTGTTCTGATTTTCAGGGGTCTGGCGTAGCGTCCCAATTTGTACTTGATCGGAACGCTAAATGTCCCGATATTTAACCAATGCCGATCTTTCTGCTCACTTGTTTATCTTCACTGAAAATCGACTCTTTGGTGAAAAATAGATGAAAAAAAATTCGCGTTGTTTAAATGTTTCTTTGTTTTCTTTGCACATCTTTTCTTTTCACATCTGATTTCATTTTCAAATCTAACCTTCACTGACAAAACATTGAAAAATAATCGAGTTCATTGCTCTAATGCTCAAAAAATGTCATGCGGCCATGTCGGTCCTTAGCCAGGCGATGGTTTTTGCTTAAATCGACGTCATATAAGTTTTCATGCTTGCTACTACTCTTGTACTTGAAAAATTTTCGCGCTCGCTGCGCTCGCGCATTATAGCCATACAGTGCTATCTTTTGATACTGTCTATTTTGAAGTTACTAATAATGCCGTAATTTTTTTGCTCGGCTCTACTAAAAGCAATGACAAGAGATAGACAATATTTTTCTATCGCTCAAAATCGCGGCCCTGACTGGGCGAAACTTGTATAGTTAGCACCATTGGAAACTATTAGAACCATCGACACGACGAAGAAGATTACTAGAAGGACTACCCGGCTCGAAGGACCATAATGTAACACTGCGTTGATCGCCAGGATGCTGGACACACAGTATAATAATATGAAATCAGTGGCGGAGTAACGTAATGAAATCGACATTCTGGTGTGCGGTTGTCATTAAATACCTACCTAACCAACCTATAGTGGCGGGAGCATGTCTAAGAATAGTAGATTATGTACGAGAGAACCAAGTGGTGTCTTACGTCACGGGCGACATATTTAGAGTCCTGACTGAAGCGAGGGGTTCAATTCGTCCAAGACGATGACAGACTTGGTTCTAGTAGTGCATACTCACTTTTCATACCTTCTGCGAGAAAATAAAACCCCAGGAATATGGGTAATACTTACGTCATAAACTCACTAGGCAACTCGGTAGTTATTCTTCTCAATAAAATAAAACAAACTAAAATGTACCTACGAATTTTCATCTAAAACACACACATCCGTAATAAAACAGAATGCAAATACGACGTGAAAAACCTAAGACTAATCCCAGCTCGATACATGGCCTAACACGGGCATTGCAATGTGATTTTATTTTAAAAAATCGAACTGATACGGGCACCAATGAGATACAATGCCCGTTAAGGTGCAATGTAAAGAGGTTTTATTCGATTTTACAAAATAAAACCTCTTTACAATGCCCTTTTAAGTGTTCTACGTTCCAAGTTTAAATCACTTTACTCCTTAAGGACTTCCGTACAACATTATTGACCTGCCATAGCCCTCGAGATTGTGTTAAGTAAGGTGTTAAGATAATAATGACTTTTCTACGTTGAGATTGTACGACATATAATGAGTCATTTTCGAGCAGGTTGTATGAAAATAGGTGTTATCAGAGTTGTTGTTCTGAGGATATAACGTTGTACGGTGCAGATTGTTCAAGCGAAAATAAAAAATAAGGTAAGTAGGTATTGTATCTCGATTGCTTTGGAGTCAGCAGAGTGCTACGATGCCACAAGATAATCACACGGATACACACGTTAACTTAAAATACCTTTTAATTGTCGTCGGGGATTGAAAAAACTGTTCATCATTACGCTGTTGTAGCCCCGTTTGCCCTAACGCAGGTGTGGAAACACCACAAGTTTTTTGTGGGTATATAGCGGTGGGGACTCCTACATAACCACCGGCCTCCCCAGGTCTGGTCAAAAAAAGGCTGAGTAGCCTGCTGGTAAGTAAGTACATATCCTGGGATCACTGGTGTCATCTGCCTTGGTCCTTTGCTAAACGTCTCCAGGTTCTTTCTTATAAAATAAGAGTTGGATACCTACCTAACCTAAATGCTGGTGACCAATGAAGTCGCAAGTTGTGACAATGCTATGCTAAGGCTAGGTACTACGATAATATGCTGCGGAGGAGTGCGGAACCGTGCCCGTAGCCCCGACACATAGCTCAGTGGGGGAAAAACTCCAGCTTTTTAGTACTACCTACCGTAAAAGCTAGTGTTTCACAACTAGCTAAATACGAATAAGTAAACAATGTTTGTGCTTAAATTTATATATAAAATCTTTTATAATGAACCCTAAAATAGTAATTCTTAGTGTGTATATGGGGACTCCCACATAACCTGGCCTCTCCATGCCTAGTGGTATCCAAAAAGGATTTTACTGGGCAAAAAAAAAGGATCTACTATGTATAAGGATCTACTAGTATAAATTTTTTTAACACAGTAAACTTGTGGTAAGAATACTTCGTTTTACAGATGCAAGGTGTTGCTCAATATGAAATAAACACAGATATCTTTATTTAGCTGGGCTGTTTATTTGAAATACATAAAGGGACAACTAGATAAAAATCTGGTTTCCAGACTAAGAAAAAACAATTTGATATGGCAACATTATGAATATAATTTTTGTGTATGAAATATTAATATTTTTACAGGCGTATAGGTAGAGTAGTTCAAAAACGACTAAATTATTAATTTATAGAATTTCTAGAAAAATGTTTATGAGCGTATGGAATTACATTTACAAACGAGTTCTTGTAGGATAGGTAACTTTAGGCATTGTAGGTAAAATTAATAACTATTGAAATGTTTGTGAGATCCAATTTGATTTTGAACAATGTCGCGCATATATTACTTAAATTGGAATGTAAGTAGTATTTTATTGGCACTTTTTTGAATAAGATTATTGTAAATTTGTGCCACACACAACAAATAGTACCATGGAATGTAGACAGGAAAGTATATAGCCCCTAAACATTTTGGGTACCTATTCAGGTAGGTACTGTTACACAGAAAAAAAATGTAGGTAGGTATGTATTGTACCCACTTACAAATTACACGTTCATTTACCTGAATTATCTTGAGTTTATGAAGTAAGAAGTTAAATATAGGTAGGTATACGTATCGCCTGTGAGAAATGATATAACTCGAAAATGTTAAAAAAAAACTGAGAAATTACATTACAAAAAAGTTCGTATTTTTTTTAATCTAGGTAATACCTTGGTGATACTTCATTGTACAGAATTATTTTTATTTTGTTTACTAGGTACAACCATATCAATGAATGTAGATACTATGTTGAATGAGAATGTCTTCGTTGCTACTCGTAAGATAGGTAAGTATCGAAAAAAAATTAAACCCGAGTTAAATTATTTCTTACAAGGTACACATATTTTAAGGTTAGTAGGTATGACAGTCGGTAACATACTAGTTCCATCCACATAATTATTATAAATAACAACAAATGTAAACATTCTTGACTAAAAAGTTGATTTCTATCTAAGACGAAACACTAAAAACTTGTAATAAGTAAGTCACCTCTCACTAATCGCTCACATGCATATTTTTAAGCATACATTTTTTTAGTATAAAAATTATACTTTCGTGATTAAAAGCATTCTCTTTAAAAAATCTTATTAGTACATACATATTAATTTAATATTATATTTTTATATTCATATCCCATTTTGTGCCATCATTGGCTTTTGCGATAATTTTATTAATCATAGACTATTGTCAAATAGATGAAACACTATTTTATATAAATACTTTTCAAGTTAAGATACAATATAGCAAACTAAAAATATTTTGATAGGTACATAAATTCTATTTTCTAAATAAAATATATAATTTACGATAAAATTAACTTGCATAGAATAAATATAATAATTGTTATGTAGGTATGTGTTTAGCCAGGCACATGACAACACAATTATACTTAACAAGGGAGGTACACGAATATTAATTATTATTATTAATGTTTTAAATACATGTTTTCTGTAATTTTCGGTACATTCAATTTATTAGAGTAATTCATTCATATGTCTAATTGAATTCGTCTTAAAAACTGAGATCGAGATTCAGCTAAATAATAAAAACTAGATGGCACCTGTGCCATTGGCACCGTAAGGTTTCGCATTCGCCAACGATTCGCTCAAGGTGTTGCTGCATTCAAGGGGACTCAATTTACATTTGCCAATAATTACAAGCATTCGCTATTTGTCTACTTATATTTACTTATTCTCACATGGGAGTGGAGAGTTGATGTCGCGATCGATCTACGCCAACGTCTACTGTGGTGACCTTGCCATCTAACGGCGTACAGCAGTCGATGTCACTGTCCGGCATTATGATGCACATGAACGACTTCCCGCTGGCCACATCCTTCGGGTAAATGGTCATCGGAATGAACCTATCGCTTGTGCCGTCTACGTACGCTCCCAACCTCGAGTACACCTCCGGAAAATGCTTCTTCAGATTCACCCCTCTATTCTCCAACTGCTGCGATATGTTCTGGAAACATATCTCTCGAAATTTATGGGTCGTCGCGGCGTTCTTGTCGGCCGCGTTGACTAATTTCGACGTCAGTATTAAGGTTTCGCGGTCATCTGGAGCGCTTTTGCTGTCTCGTCTCTGCCGTCTCCGATTCTGCTCTTTTATGACGGCCGATACGCTTTTACTGAGACGTAGCTTCGCGCATCGCGACACCATCTGTCTCTCCCATTTAACGGCACCTTTCGTCGGCACTTCACTGATAATACACACAGCCACGTATAAAATCACCCTCGTCTCAGGGTTGTAAGACTTGCACAGCTTAACTACTTCGGTGTAGAGCTCCACCCCCATCTCGTTCGGCTGCAGAGCGTTCCACTTGACGAACTCCGGCTCGCTGAGGTACTGGTAGCCGTGGGTGGTGAACTTCTCCGCGGCCTCGGGACTCGTGAAGAACACTTTGACGACGCCCCGGCCGAGGGCGAGATAGCCCTTGTGAGCTATCGTGCTGATCTGGTGCAGGGCATCCGCGTCCTCTTTAGCCGTTGATATGATTTGTCTACAGAGAGCGCTGGCCCGGGAGTGCAAGCAGACCTTTCTATGTTTCTCCCAGTGCGCTCTTCGACATTCTTTTGAACAGTACATGGTGGTACAGTTGTGGCAGGTTTTGTAATGTCTTTTAGCGTCCGGCAGCGGCGCGCGGGATGCGCATTTGGGGTATTTGCACTTGACGAGCGCGTCGTCCGTGCTGTTCTCCGTTTGCAACGAAGCAAGGGAGAGCCGGGAGTCGTGGTGCGAGGTGTCGGCGGGGCGCAGAGCCGCGGCGTCGAGGCTGGTGCGGCGGTCCAGCGACCCGCTCTGCTGCACGTAGGGCTCGCTCCGCCGCCGCGAGTGCTCGCCATGCGCTGACCGGGCTCGCCGCGGCTCTTGCATCACCGGATTATCAACTGAACTCTTGCCTGGAATATCACACCCACAAAGTAAATACAAAACCACGACTAGAACGATATGATGAGCAGTTAGTTACGTGATATATGACTCAGAACCATCTTAGAATTTAACATAAAGAAGCATCAAAACATCAAACATGCTTCGATTTACATGCTCGTAATAAAAAAGCTGCTTTGTGCAAAACCAAAAATACCTACGGGGACATGACCATTTAAAGAATCTTGAAACATTTGTGGTAGATGTGCAGGATGTGATGTAGAGTGTAAGAATCATTAGGACGTGGACTGCGCCAAGTCACTTTACACGATCGTTGCGAAGATCCAAGTTCGGTGGAACAGTAAGCATAGAACGTCGGGAGTTATAGTCAGAGGCCCTAGCACGAGCCCAAACCGCCCGAGCGTACGCATTACGTAGGTACGAATCTCTTTCGATAGTCGTGCTACAGCCCCTGTATGGAATGATAAGGTATAAGTAAAATTGGAACGGCCTGACTTACATATCGTTCCTACCTGGTCGGTCGCGATCGGGGCTCGGATCGGTGACGGAGCTGGGCCCCTCGCTGGGGGTGCTGTAGAAGCGGGATGCGGGGGAGGCACTGCTGTGTCCGCTGCTGGCCAGCTGCTCGTAGCGAGGACTCTGCCGCAGGAAACGAATCATTTTGTTTCAAACTCACGGTTTTTTCAGAAGTGGATAAAAAGATAATAAGGTTTCGGTTGATTTTATTTGGTTATAACACTTTCTAAAATAGTGTATGGTAAAGGTTTCAAACTCATGATTGTTTCAGAAGTGGGATTGTCTCAGAAGTGAATAGAAAGGCAATAAGGTATCGGTTGATATAATTCGGTTATAGTACTTTTTCATTTGTGTATGGCAGCAAATATCATCATTATATCCGAATTATCGGTCAAGTATAGGCCGAATCATACAACTTGGCTGCTATGGAGGTTAGCCACAAGCTGCAGATAACGCAATTCTCGCAAAGTGATCTTCAGTCAGGATTGGGCTATCCGCAGCTTGCACATCACAGTCGCCAAATTGTATGATTCGGTTATGATTCGGTTTAAAAACACTACTGTATGGACACTAGTGCCTACGTTTTTAATTACTCTATCAGTAATATGAACGATTGTCTACGACCTAATGAATAGAAATGAAAAGTAAACATGTAAAAACTAATCTACCTTTCCACTCATCAAGTAATAAGGGCTGCCAGATTTTCTCGGGCTAGGCTGAGGCGTGGGTATCCTCGTCGGCTGAGAAGGTAGGCCCAACAGAGAGTCCAACACGTCTTCAAGGGTCGTAGAACCAGGAGACGGTCTCGTGATGCCCAGATTTAGAGACCTCTGGGAGTCTTGCCAGTCTGTAAGCGCAGGGGTCACATCGTATTGGACATTATTATGCCGTTATACATTAGTCGGGTTATACTTTTTAGTAGTTTTTAGTCAGTGAAACATTAAATATTGTTATTTAATTTTATGATTGGAAGCGAAGTTAGTGGACGTTGGAAGCTAAGTAAAAGCTAAGAGGATCTACATGCGATGATTCTTCAACTAAGTACAGAAAGGTAGGTAGATGTAAATTCGAACTTACCTTGAGTGTTGCTAGCTGTAAGATTACAGAATTGTGTACGAAATATAGTTTCGTGTTCTTTGTCTAATTTTACAGATATTTTAGTGAAAATACTGAATGTTATTAAAACTTTAAATAAAATAAATAGTAAAATTTGTAAAGTGTATATTATGTCTCTTTATTATTTATGTAGTAGGTATCATTTTGAATAGATATTTTTTACCAGAAATAGAAAAAAAAAATGGTTTGTTTTGATACTTAAAGGTGCAAATAATTAAATAACAATGGAGAGCCAATTGAAAATATTTGTTAGAGACAAAAAGCACTGTGATAAATGCAACACTAAAATAAAGCAAAACATAAAATAAAACAAAATATGTAAAATAAAAATGAATATATTTTATTAATTGCTATATTTAAAACGTAACTAAAGTACATTACAGTACATTACTTTCGAAATTATAAATACGAATAGTTAGGTTTAGTCTTCGATACAATATTAAAATAATTTGTTTTAAAACATGAAGGTACCGAGATTCACTAACTTAGTACAATATTGTAATGCCTAGAGCTATAAAGAAATAACATTCTTTTAGGTACTTTTCTATGGTAAATCGGGATATTTGTAAATAACTAGAGAGCTACAAGTAAATACTTAATATCGTTAGCAGAAAAAGTAGGGTAGATGCTAGTTTCAACGCAATAGACCTTACAGAGATCTATTACGTTTTGTCATAGACAATAGAGGTGGAAGATTTCTTTTTAAATTTGTTGCCAGAGGCAAGACAAATTCGTTACGTATAATTTCGAATTTTCGGCGGTGCGAGTTTTGAACGCAATCCTAATTTTTTCTAACCTAATCAGAACCTGTATAATTTACTTAGAAGCATGGTTATGCCTCAATATAAATTACGAGGTGATTTAAGTAGAAGGAATTATAAGTTTTCTAGATTCCAGACTTTTTATCACTTTTCACCACCACTCTTTATGGTTCTGATAACTGTTGCCAGAAGAAAAATATACATAAAATATTAAATAAAAATAGAGACGGTGATTGGAAAGCAATATTAAATGCTTTAAATGATTTGTTTTGTGACATATTAAAGCTTTGCCGTACCTTTTTTAATGTTAACATTAAAACAAAACAATAAATCATGTCGAATCGAACCTACATTTAGCACCTAAAATAAAAATAAGAGCAAAATAAAATTGTATGTACAGGTACTAAATTAAAACTAGCAGTAAAACTAAATACTAAAATGTTTCAAATAATCATATAAAAACACACGAAACATAATAATTTAATCTGTACATCAAATCATTACCTACTCGAGTCAACTGGTTCATTTTGGGGATTTGAAATATTTAAAAAAGTTATGGCAATTATTTTCTAGAAAACTTATCTTAATTATTGACTCATTATTAGAAATGAAAGTAATTTCACATGAAATCATTGATATGTCTGATAAAATAATGGTAAATCAATAATATAATCAATAAGTATACTAATTATTAATATTATATTACTTTTATGTCACACATTTTATAAGAAATGCATAAATGAAATAGAATTAACAATAATTCATAAAATTCTATATAACTCAAATCAATACACCTAAGTTATAATAACATAAACAGATAACTTGAAAGTAGAATAAGTTGCCATTTTATTTTTCGAACAGGCAACATTAAATAAATTAATAACTACAGACAGTCGAGAATAAAAAGCTGTGTTGCGTGGTTCACATACACTCGAAAGCGTACTACAAGCCAGTGCTTAACATTGCAAAATTAAAAACACTTTTACAAAAAACGTATAGAAATTCGAGTCAAAAAGTGCAGAATGAATGTTACAAAAAATGGTCCTGAGTCTTACACACAGTCTAAGCTCTATTAATTACAGATAATAAATTTCACAAATGGAACCCACAGGGTTGCCATTTTACAGAACTAAAATACATAGAACAGCACAAAAATTAACGCTCGAGTATTTTAAACATAACAATGACACTGCAGGTTTGATGTCGATGCGTAAATGCAATAAAGCTTCGATAACGTGATATCGAGTGAAGCATTTAATGCTCCTTCTGATAAGTCGTACGACACGACCACGTCTCTTTGTTTGACAAAATAGCATAACAATGGCGTTTATTCCATTGCACAATCCACAAAACTAATCAATTTCAGGACTCTGTTGTGCCGAATTAGCTACGAGACTATAATTTTGCCCAAAAATGCTATAGGTTTGGGCTCAAAACTTGGTCCTGGTAATTTGCGCTCCTGTATTCTAGGTCTGCACCCTTTGCTTGATGTTGGAGTAGCCCTAGTTGTGGCTCTGACTTTAAGCAACTCCTTTAACCTCATGATATTAAAAACTGGCTAGAGTCAACACTAAATTAATTTCAGTGTTGCTGTTGCTTTAACATGTCGTATATCTATTTCAAAAGGGCATACCAATATAAAAAAGAGTCTTTATGATTTGTTGTGTTTAGTTATAGAGATTTGTGCAACCGAAATGCTTGACTTAGAAGCACAGTTCTGCCCTTCGTATGAAGACTGCAGAAACTTAGTCAATCGTGTAGTTTTCATAAGGATACTTAGCATGGGTGTGCATGGGCAGGCCTATGCCTACTCTAGAAACTTCTTCGCCCATCCCAAAAAAGTCATACATACTATTTTTCTGATGTGGACAAAAAGTACACAGCTTCCCCCCAAAATGTTCTTATTTCTAGCTGTGCCAATGGTGGTACTGCAGTTTTCATACGGTGGGTTAGAGTTGTAGATCGTCGTGTAGTGTCGTACGGACTCTAGTGAAGCGAGTCAATAGCGCGTGGTGCGCATTTCGGGATCTATAATTGAATTTCGAACGGCTAGGAACGTATATGGAACTTTGACAGATTGTAAGAAGAATCCGTAAAGTTTCGTATACGTTCTAGCCGTTGGAAAGTGAAATGCTGATCCCTAGGAATGTGTGTGGTATCGTGTATCGAGCCTGCAGTGTGTGCGGTTCACGCTCGCTCACCGGGCGCGGGCGCCGCGCGGTGCTCCAGGCGCAGCGAGGACGGCGGCCGCGGGTGCGGCGGCGGTAGCGCCTCCGTCACCACCAGCGGCGTCTGCGGGGACTCCAGCGGCTTCGTGCCTGGAAACGGAAAATAAACAGTTGAGAAAAAGGGGCAGAGATGTGTCACAGAAATAGGGAGCTAACATTTTCTGCTAACACTAAATAGCCAATACTATAAGCCCGATTACAGAGGCACCATCGTAATTATATTAGCTAAATAGCATAGTTCTGTTTCTTTTTCACTTTAGGCATTTGATTGAGAGAACGCTATTTACGTTGCTATTAAATTTACGCTGGCGCTTCTATAATCAGGCTTTATAGACCCCGAAAATTTTCCGATCCCGTCGGTTGCATTAACCTTGCATTTCTTCGTCATAAGTGCCCTACTGTCACTGTCATATCTACAAATAAGATGAACACTTACCAACAAAAGAGCTTCTGACTGGAGTGAGGTGAGGGCGTGCATGATCGACACGAAGTGCACGATCGCTGACGTCACTTCCTTTATCAGGTAAACACTTACCAACAAACGAACTCTCCAGCTAGTGCAGCTTCTGACTGAAAGTCAGCGGGCACGGTGGCTGACGTCACTTCCTTTATAAGGTGAACTTACCAACAAAAGAGCTTTCTAGCCAGTACAGCTTCTGACTGGAGCGGGGCGAGGGCGTGGTGTCGAGGTCTCCGTTCGCAGGTTCAAGTCCCGACACGTAGTGCACGATCGCTGACGTCACTTCCTTTATCGACGTCTGGATCTCCTCCGACGCTTTGGAGGATGCCGACTGCTGGAGGAGGGAAGAGGCTAGCCTGGAAGGAAACAACGAATGTTTAGCTTCACATAGTGTACAGTTGACTTCGCTTGTTAGTGCTAAGAAGTGTCCGTGTGCTTGTAGTCATCTAGATGTGGTCTAGATGTAATTCGCCAAAGGCGTTTGACAACGGTCTGACATCATTGGATTTGACTTAAAAAATGTTGTGACGTGTATTACCTATATCCAAAATAAAATATTGGCATTACTCTAATTTGGAGTACAATCTTGCACTGCACTAAAAGGAAAAGGCAAAGGAAAATAAACTATTGAACTCATCATTAAGCATGAACATCTTTAATTTATTATCGGGGCAAATATGTACTCATAAAAGGAGCACAGCAGCGTTCCATTTACATATGAGTCAATGAAAACTCACATAAACAGTTAACCTTTAGATAAAAAATACAACACCTAAAGTTCTTCGTGCTGCACTGGTGCAAAACGTTCAAGATGTTACCTTTCGTGAGGAGTTCTAGGTATACTGTTCAGGCGCTCCTGGCTCCTCCAGCCCAGGCAGGGTTGCCGCGCACTGAATGAGGATTTAGCTGACGGCGAACACAGCGGGCTGGTGCCTCAGATGCTGCTGTGCGTTGATGAGCACAGCAAAATGATGTGTTCATGTTGTCTATTTCACCTTTCATGAAGATTTCTAGGTGTGCTGTTCAGCCACTCCTGGCTCTTGCAGCCCAGGTAGGGTTGCCGCGCGCTGAATGAAGAGCTAGCTGATGGCGAGCACGGTGGGCTGTCGCTTCGGATGTACTAGTGTTAATGTTCAAAATATTACCTTTCATGAGGAGTTCTAGGTGTGCTGTTCAGCCGCTCCTGGCTCCTCCAGCCCAGGTAGGGTTGCCGCGCACTGAACGAAGATCTAGCTGATGGCGAGCACAGCGGGCTGGCGCCTCGGATGCTGCTACGTGTTGATGAGCACGGTGAAGTCTGGAAGCAAGTAACATTGATACTTTAAATAAAATATTGTGACACGTATTTGGTAATATTTTGCGCTGTAATGATTCAATGGATTTTGAGGGTAAGGAACATGACCGATTACATTATCAAAGCTCTACTTATAGCAAGGGCCTTTGCTAATATCTTTTGCATATTTTGATAGGTATGATTCATCGGCCTAGAATAATCAAAATATTAAAAGCGGCAGGGCAATATAATGAATAACTTAATCGCTGAGCAATGAAAAAACATACAATGCAATAATTAACTAATTCTCCAAGGAATAAAAATACATAAAATTACAATAGTAAACCAGCAACTCCCAAGAAACAACCTTCAAGATCGCATCTTAGCTGAATTGCCGACAGATAACTGAACAGCTAGCAACAAATAAACAAGACAGACGAGCGATAGCAGTCTGTCCATTCTTCGAAAGCAAGATAGATTGAAGCCACGATTAGTCGAGCAACCAGTTTTACAACAAACTTCGCTGTTGCGAAGCCTGTCGAACCCTTGATAGCTATCGGGGACTTCAATTAATATTTATCAGTCGTCCGTCCCTGGCCATTATGGAACGTCCATTGATGACGCCAGAAAATGGATAGAGTGCCGAAAAAATAACAATCTCAAGGGACTCCTCCCTTGGTAACATTCTGTGGTATTTTTTTGCGAGATGTGGTGCAGGGAGATCTGTTTTGTGATTTTTTTAGCAAACTTTGTAATCATGAAATGGGACCTTAGGTTTGTGTAAAACCTCTCCAAATATCATCAGAAGGTGGGAAGTTATTAGAAAAAACCTTATGTGATTAATGAACGTTCGCTTATCAAGCTTCAATAATCGCGAAGTCACGCTACAGTTGACCGGTTGATCGATATTAAAATTCAAAAGGCACTGAAATAAAACAATGGGCTCGTTTACATAACGCTGGCTATCGGTGAATGAACTGGAAATCGCGAGTTGGGAGGAAGCCATATAAACGACGGCAAATGTACCGCTTTCTATGGATTTGTGTTTTAGAGCGCAGTTCCCGGCAATTTTCCTAGTTGCAGTTGTTTCAATTTATGACTGGTCATGAGCGTAAAGATTAGTACCTATCGAGATATTTTTGCCATAGACTATCTATGAAACAAATAGGCGTGTACCTATATTGTACAATCGTGTGTTTTGCTTTAAGACACGATTGGTCGAATGGAATTTACAGTCAGTACTTATTTTCAGTTATCTAGGTATCGCTTTTCCTTGGCTTATTGTTATTTTAGTCCCCATTTGAATTACATGAGATATTTTAGATTGGGATCGACGACATCGTAAATCTTGGTAAGTGAGAGGTTGTTGGATTTATTTGGACGTCTTTTTCGGTAATCGGATTTTTAATTTTTACAGCAAGACCAAGGTTGTGTATTACTCCCACGTTGTTAGAGGTGGTCTTGGAGTTGAGACCACTCCAACGGATTGCAGACGCGTTGGGGAACATCAACCTCAATAGTGTTAGTCAGTCAGTGTAGTCAGCAGTAGCTATTACATCACCTGGTTAGAACTAAATCTGCTAGTAGACCATCGTTCGAAGCTGATCGTACGAGGGGAAATTTGGGGAGGAGGCGGCTGCGAGTAGGCGCCGTCGCCCAGGCTGCCGAGGGAGGTGATGTTGGAGTTGAGGCCACTCCAGCGGGTCAGCAGTAAGTCAGTAGTTATTATCTCACCTGGTTAGAATTAAGTCTGCTAGTAGACCATCGTCCGAAGCTGGTTGTGTGAGGGGAAAGCTGCGGCGGCGGCGGCTGCACGTTGGCGCCGCCCAGGCTGCCGAGGGAGGTGGTCTTGGAGTTGAGGCCGCTCCAGCGGGTCGCGGAGGCGGACGCGTCAGACAGTCGCTTGCGGAGGAGGAAGCCCTCCCGGGGGGCTGGCGCGTTTTTGTACCTGGAAATTGTAAATTAGTTATATTTTATGGTATCTCTATGGGAATTTCAGCTTAGCGAACTTTGGACTGTTTTATTATGTTTCATTTTTGCCGTTCTTATACAATTAGTTGTTTTGTATCTGTGCCATATTTACAGAAGTATATACATGGATATAGGTACACCCGTGACAGCTTTTGTTGTTTCATCATATCCTTGATTACAGGCACTATAGTGAAGGTCGCAATAAGGCATATCTCTGCTCCATTTGGGTACGAATCAGTGCTCAAAGTAAACGCGTGCAAAGCCAATAAAGTACCTGTACTGTACTGTATCAGCCTTTTAATAGTCCGCTGCAGGACGTAGGCCTACCCATGAAGGGTGATTGGGCCATATCCACCACGCTGGCCCAGTGCGGGTTGGTGGATTCACATACGCCATCGAATTTCTTACGGACATATGCAGGTTGCCTCACGATGTTTTCCTTCACCGAAAAAGCCTGGTGGTGTTAAATTCCGTACATAAATTCCAAAGAACTCATTGGTACGGGACCGGGATTTGAACCCACGACCTCACGATTGTAAGGCGGGTGTCACTACCACTAGACCACCACGGCTTAGAGTACCTATTACGTATCTACTCGTAGATTACTCGGAAGGAAAATAAAAGGCTCCAAACATGTTTGTGTCTAGTTAGTTAATTGAGTTGACCCAGTTTCCAACGAAATCTCAAACTTACAGCTTCCACGCCGGCCGGAATCTGTGCCAATTTCGTTATAAATTCCAGCAGCGAGTTGAGAAAAGTTATTTATCAAAGAATACTTCGACTAGTTGGAGTTCCGACGGCCCTTTCCTTTCGTATAACTACAGACTACCTGTCTATTTAGATCGAGATACTATTTTGAATATTTTATAACGATTGAATTTCATTTACCTTGATATGTCAGCCATGTCAGAGGCCTTCAGGTGGTTTAAAAACTCTAACACCAGGGCTAGCCGCCCGGCCCTATACAAACTTACTTTACCGATTTACGGGAGAATTTATTTAAATAATAAGGTATCAGAAATTTACATCCATTTAAATGTACTGTATATTTTAGTACTTAGTTTTTTATAAAATTAATTCCCTTATAAATTGAGCGAATGCGAGAGCTCCCTCAGAATTTTAAATTGCTATATTAGGCCTTTGGCGCTTCGGCCGTCTAGGAAGTCGGGGTAGTACCTACCTACAGTTCAAGATAGTGTCATAGAGGTGCGTTAGCATACCTAATATCGGTTGAGTTGAGCTAGAGTTAATGCTCATAATATAACTAAATCGTACAAAATAATAAATTCATCTAGAGATTGTCTCAACTCGACACGCGTATGATAAACATCCGTAGCTGATGATGATTACTATTATAATGATTTTATGATAAAACTTAATCTTTTTTCATTTAGGTAAGCTATGGAACTCTAAAAATAAAACGGAAAAAAGTACAACATAATAGAGTAGCCGAGCAGGAAACGTGTCATTTCCCAGTCTATTTGTATGTCCTACGTGTACGTTAGTCAGTCCAGTCGAGCAGCTGGATCAATTAGGAGCCAGTTAATTGCACCCGTACATTAACGTGGGTGTGAGAGCTGGTTAGCGGCTAGCTCTCGTAAACACACGATGCGAATACCTACAGTCTGTTTCTCTAGACGAGCGATGAACATATTCTAGGATACCAATGTTAAGTACGCAGCACGAGCACAAGAAATGTGCTGTGCTGACCTTAGGTACCTAATGAGATGGAGGCAAGAAAATTGGGTTTGGTACTTCCTACATGAAAAAAATGTCCATGATGTAGAGTTACAATAGGTAACTACTTCACTGCCACTTAAACACAGTGTATTTCTAGAGGGCGGACATAGGTATTCTAGGATATGATTACACTCATCAAGGGCGCATTCAGGTAATTTTTTTCTAGAAGGGGCACAAGAGTTGGACGGGCAGAAAATCAAGAAAAATCGTCGCAATTCCAGACAAATAGACAAGAGTTCTACTCATGTTCTTTCTGTTATTTTCTTCATATATTTTATTTAACAACTCTCATAATTTGATTTGCTTCTAAGTATTTACTGTGATGGTGTTTCCACAGTACACAAAAATATAGTCTTAATCCCGCCCTTGAATCTCACGATTAGGACTATCCATCTTATACTACGGAGCCAAACTCAGGGAATCTTAGTAAAAGTTGGCCATGATGATGAGTAGGTACGCACCAGTTAGCGTAGTACAGGATGTGCACCAACGAGATGTAGTGTGTTGACTTGATTCAAGACAGAAGACAATTAATTTTCTATATTTCCAGCTAAACATTTTAGTAATCTATAATGAGAAGCTATACCCAATAGATGTCATACAGCTGATGTAAAGACCATGATTTTTGAGAGTGTGACAAAATATTACACTATATGTTTTTATGTAGGAAGGTACCTACAACATAATATGCCGATGACATTACACCAATCCTGATTCGGTCTTGCAGAGAGGCTCCGAGCATAATCGTCTCCATAGTTTGTTGTGCTACTTGGAGCATATCTATTAATAAGGCCTAGACTGAGAGACCACGTGCTAACAAGCGCAGCGTAGCACATCCGTCCACGAGGTGGACAGATGACTTCATCAAGACTTCAGGATCGCGCTAGATACAAGACTTTTCCAACCTTTCTTTTTGGAGATCCATAGAAGAGGCATATATCTCTGGCAGTGGACGTCTTATAGCTGATGGATGGACGGATTTCACTAATTGCAGGTTATACTTGAATGAGATTAGCCCGAGACAGGAAATAATAGTACAAGGGAGAAGAGGCCCGATTCCTGCAGCAGTGAGTCGGTAAAAGCTGATCACATAACATGCCACTATTGCCACTATAGATTGTTGATCGAGCGTAAGCGAACATCTCCGTTTTTAGACACGGAGATTTTGCGTTCTGTCTGTCCAGATGTCGGGTTTCGTCTACAGGACACATTTTTCAAATGGATCTCAACAAAATCTGGTACACAGGTTTTATCTATATTACCTAACACGTTTTTTGTCACTTTCTTTTTGTGATAAACATTTCAAAAATTGACGCGCTCGCAGGATTTGGTAGTAAAAAAATGATAAACACTTCACTAATTTGGCGGCTTCGCAGACAGCGTTCTAGCTTAATTGGACAAAGCATCTGGGCCGGAATCCTAGAGTAATCCTGCGAGCGCGTCAATTTTTGAAATATTAATCACAAAATCAAAGATTCTATAAATTTAGTGTGTGAAGCACGATAAAAATCATTTCATATTTTTTTGGCGTCAGCAACTTTTGATAAAGGAGGGTATTTCCATCTAAAGCTGGAAACATACTATCGGACGCGGCTTACGGACGCGACTGACAGCCGCGACTGATGTAGACTATGAAAGTACACTGAGCCGTGCACACTATCCGACATAAGTCGCGGACGTCACCTTCGGACGACCTTGAGCTTTCGGTCGTCCGAGAGCGATCTGGCACACCGGATGTTTTAAGACTGTGCATATTGCTAAGTCGCGGCTGCCTGTCGCGTCACTCAGCCGCGTCTGATAGTATGCTTCCGGCTTAAACGCGGGGAAATTTTCCGCTGATTGCAAAAATATTTGGCAAAATTGTTTAGTATCTAAATTCTAACAAGATTTGGAAGTAGGAACCAAATCGGTCAAGAATGTGTCGAGATATAGGCTACTGTCGGAAAACTACTAGAAGGTACAATGATTAGCATGATCGTCGATACATGCGGAAACAGTCGGCGAGATGAGGCCAATTACATCGGTTGACGGCAGATACCTACAAAGGGATTCGATTAGATTAACTAATAGCTACATTAGGTTAAGTGGCATAGTACATATTTGCCTAGATAGATATGGCTAGGTACGTTGTCTAATAGAGATGGTTAATGAGATAAGTATCTAGGTAATTTATGGAGAGTTTGAAGCAAGTATCAGGGAAGGTTCTATGGTTTGATATTCGTCGTATAGTTATTTCTGTTCTGACGGTAAAGAAAACCATCGGAAAGAAACCTGAATATCTCAAAGAAATTTATTAAATGTTTTCGAAGAGATAATTATGAGCAATGCGAGTCATTTCATCACTTCCGAGTTTTAGAAAAACTGTTAGATAAGACTATTTACTGATATTTGAAAAAAAAAAAAAACAACCCGGGATACAATTTGAGACTGGAATTCAATTTATCAAAGATGAAGACCGTTCAGGGAGTGAGGCGTAAGCGTAAGGACGCAAAATAGAGAATAATGGAGAAAGCGTACATACTGTACCGACCCCACCTAAGTGTGATAAAGATATGTTAATTGATGTCAGAAGATTTCAAAACCAATTTTTAACCATTGATAAAGTTAAACATAACAAAGCCAACTTGATTACTCTTATTAAATGTAGCCTAGTCAGATCACATAGCCTATGTTAGTAACATAGCTATCAAAATCAAATCACGGAGTTCGCCAAACCGGCAACATATTGATACAGTATCAAACCCTTTCGCTTGCCTTGACACGATTATACTCGTATGTGAAGTAGACCGTACCGCGGAGATTAAGCTACGTCCCGCTAGCTTGATATTAGCTGGGGAAGCAATATTTAAAAATCGGCCAAGTGCGAGTCGAACTGGCGCACGAAGGTTTAAATACAGATTTTATTTTAATGAGTATAGTTATTACCGTTATAAATATCCAGCGAAAAACGGCTAAGAATTGAGAAATTGGGAGCCCATCTGAATTATTCATTTTATTCTATTTTTAGTATTTGTTGTTATAGCGGAAACAGAAATACATCATCTGTAAAAATTTTCAACGTTCTAGCACTTCTAGCTATCATGGTTCATGAGATACAGCCTGGTGACAGACAGACGGACTGCGGAGTCTTAGTAGTAAGGTCCTGTTTTTACCCTTTAGGAACGGAACCCTAAAAATCGCTGGCTACGTACTAAAACACAGATAAGGCTAATACTATTATATTCTGCTCTACAAAATCAATATCCGATGCGTTTGCTGTTTTGGCAAGGGAACTATTTGCCTTACTATGGAAGATAGGCATGTAATGTTTGTTACATGTACGAGTACTGTACTGTACTGTACCAGCCTTTTTAGTAGTCCACTGCAGGACGTAGGCCTACCCACTAATGGTGATTGGGCCATATCCACCACGCGGGCCCAGTGCGGGTTGGTGGATTCACATACGCCATCGAATTTCTTCTACGGACGTATGCAGGTTGCTTCACGATGTTTTCCTTCACCGAAAAGCCTGTGGTGTGAAATTCCCTACATAAATTCCAAAGAACTCATTGGTACGGGACGGGGGATTCGAACCCACGACCTCACGATTGTAAGGCGGGTGTCACTACCTCTTGACCACCACGGCTTCTACCACATGTACGAGTATGTAGGTATATTTGTATGTTTTTAGGTATATTTCTCATATAAACAATTATACATACTTCTTCCTAATCATCATTAAGTACTGATTTTAGATTGCGTAAGATCACCACATATTTTTATCTGAACTGCTATTTGTATACTTTTGTTATCAAAAAAATCATCAATTCAGGAACAATTCACTAAATATTGCAAACTATTCACTAAATATTGCAAACAAATCAATCTATTGCAAGAGAAAATTTGAGTTGTTAACTTTCCAAAAAACTCAACAGAACAATGTAGAGAGTAAAATACATTAACGACATTTTCATTATCAGGTAGCGTCACTATTGGAAATGCCCAAATTACGAGAAGTAGGTAAACTAGACTCACCATTCCGGCACATTGAGCTTCTGCAATGATCTCTGGACTCTTAGCTCGTGCTCCGAAAGCACGCGATCAGAATTCTTCTGCAGTTCGTTCTCAGGAGGCTGTAACAACAAAAACATAACGTCAATATCATCACAAAAAGGCTACATAAAGACAAATCATCAACAAAAACTCTAACCTTATCACCATTGACTTACATACAAAAACATTAACTCTTAAATCGGAAAACAACAGTCAAAATTCAGCAAACACATTTTATTAATACAAATTCAACGCTACAGTTCAGTGCACTCTGGAGTCACATTATTTACCGATTCGTGAATTTCATCAACATTATTCGGCACTAAACGATACAATTCTCTGAAAATAGAAACGTTATTTCTATTTTGCAGATCATCCATGTCGGCGTTCAAATCTCTCAAGGATGACGAATCTCTTTTGCCGGATTTGTAAGTTTGATGGATTTTGTAAATTGCAAACTTGGCGTATCCATCACGGTCGTCTTGAGAGATGTCTTGTATCTTTGCATTTGCACGGTGGGAATAGGCGAGAATTTCCTCGGCGGAATCAAGAGATTCTTTGCTCTGAATTAAGCTATTACTGATCCCGCATTCGTTCACGATCTCAGACCACGACGGGAAACAATCCATGCTGCTGGCGCCGCTCATTGATTTATCCGGTCCAACATCTGTTATGTGCGTTTTTTCTTGTAGACTTTCCTTGGACTGTGTAATAAGATCTGATATGCCAAAAATAGACTCGTACCAGGACGGATGCTCGATATCGATTGTGTTCGAATCAAAGCTGACACTTCGTTTAGATTTCTTCAATGTAGACGTAGTCAGACATAAACTCGATTCACTACTCTTTGCTAATAATTTGCCATTTTCAAATTCAGCGTAGTCTGGTAATTCGATTTCATCGAAATCTGGAGTTGGTGGTTCTAGAGTGATTTTCGGAATTTGATTATGTAAATCTTCAACAGGCGGAGGTGGAATACTTTTGAGTAAGCGGTTGAAAAAATTACGGACTTTATCATCATTATCTTTGAAATGCAATTTATTGTCTGAGCTATGGAAGCTTTTATTTTCTACCAATAGTGACGTGACTTTTCTAGTTTCATTCAAAGAAAGGTTGCTTTTAGTCAGTCTCGTGCCACTCACACTGAATCGAGCACTGGACGAATTTCGTCGCTCGGCATTTAATCTTTTTATGCATACCCTTGTCTTCCATTCGTCGTGTTTCCTTCTGAATCCATTCAGATTTAAATAGTTTTCATCTTCCGATTCACTTCTGGGTACATCAGGATATTTGGTGTAGTAAACGTCTCTCGTGAGTGGCTTTGTGTATATATGTTCTGGTTTTACCTCTTCAAAAGGCTCCATCTCTTCTGTGATCCATATTGTGTCCAAACAATACCAAAATCCATTTCTTTGTAGAACTTCTTCCGTCGTCAGGAGCACTATTGACACCATCCTATCGAGTACCACTAGGTTCCGGGACTATGTATCACTAGGGCCGCGACGTAAGCGAAACTGAAGTCCTGCTATTGTTTTTCTACAGATGTAATCCTCTAGTCCTTAGTTCAAAAATCAACATAATTAAGCAAGTTTGGAGAAATAATTAAAGAGAATCAGTGATAAGCGAAAGCGTAATAGTTGTTTATGCCAATATGTTTTTATCATCGGAATATAATATCATTATCATTATCGATCGTTATCGTATCTTACCTAACTTGCTTGCTGGAAATTTTAAATTAAACTAGTTAATTTGAAAACGCCCAATACAAGTAAAGTTTTGTACCAAAAGTAAGCGGGTTTGTTCAGTGACTCGGAAAATAAGGTAAGTGTTAGAGGGTTAGTTGACCTTGACACCTTGGGCTCACTATCAAAGGGTATCAGCCTTGTGCGACATACCCGGCAGGGGTGGATCAAAAATGGCCTTTATTGTCGGGGGTAGTAGAACTCACCCTATGGTCGGACGAGGCCAGGAGCGCGCACGGGCCCAGCAGTCCTACGCTTTCCCAGCAAGTCATGGTCGGTCACCTTCGACGCGCGCACTCACATCAAAAGTCTACAGCCGACTGCCGATAGTGCTACCGTAACCTGATGCACCCGCCGGCTTCGTCATTCGTTACGTAAGTTATCACTCGTCGAAATACAACTTGTTGGAAAACAAATAAAGCTGCTACAAGCGCTCGGGAGGCTTCGAGAGGAAGTCGAAGAGCAAGCAATATCGAAGCGGAAAGCGTTCGCCAATCAAATCAGAAACGTTGCTTATCGAACGAGAAAATCCAATTACAAGGCTGAATCGGAGCGACCGCGGGGCTTCCGAGCTTAAGGTCGCTCTGCGGGGTGGAGGCTGCGCTGGTGCCGGGTCGGGCATGCGGGCTCGGCGCTCGGGGCTCACTCCACTGCGGCACTCGGCATGGCGCCGCGACACGCGCCCGCTCCGCTGCCTGCAGCCGGACTGAGGCGCGGCGCGTGTCCTTGGCCCAAGGCGCACGCGTGCGACCACCCTCACTATCAACCACTTTCACAATTACACAATCCATTCCATCTTATCGTTGCTTTTCATATTTTCATTCCAATTTCCAGTGACAGCTGAATCTTGACAGCTATGATTGACGTTATCATCCGCCGCGACCTTTTTCGAACTTTCCCGTGTTACAGGTCCAATACGGTTCACGACGGCTATGGAAGCTTGCGGGGAACAAAGGAGCGATGGACGGTGGCGTTATCGCAGCGTGCCGGTGCCGATACGTCGGTCAGCTGTTCGGGGGCGTGTTCGCATTGTTGCGTGTCATATTCAGCCTTGTATTGGGACTCCAGAAGCAATTTCTTGCAATTAGCTTTTACGGGTTCCCGCGGGCACGTGAGCCGATATTACGAGTGCGTTTTTATGGGAGTAATATAAGTTTTTGTGGCGTTGCTAAGATATTGGCAGGGCCGTTGGCAAGGGCTTTCCATTGAGAGTTAAGTTGATAAGTTATTGCGATAGGAAAGGGTGGAGTGGAGTTACGCGTGGGAGAATGGAATGTAGATCGTGACCCAAATAAGGGAACAATAATGTTACCGCTGTCTCGTCTGACGCGGGTGTAACCTGAGGGTGCTACATGTTTTAATTATGTATGAAACGGGGAATGTGTGAAGAAAGTTTTAGCTTTTCTTTGTCTTGGGTAAAGTAACGCGGTGACGCGTACATTGTTTTGCTGTTAGATTACTAGAATATTCTACCGAAGTTACTTAGTCGTTTTTGTTTAGTTTTTTTTTGGTTGAGATAGCTATGATTATGTTTATTAATAAGGCATATGAATAACTGGTAGCACTTCTGTTGTAGTATTTCTTATTTATAATATCAAAAAATAAATCTTGGCGATGTGACGACGGCACTTTCGAGAAAGTGCTAATCTTTGTAACTCGGAAAATTAGCTCTATTTCCTTGAGATCGAATATTCCAACGCTATATAAATAAGTACCTACGTGTTACTGTATTGTACCTAGTCAAGATTCGGGAGCGTCGCGGTGGTGTTTTTGATTAATGCTATCAATAAAAAGTACGACTGATTTGGAAGTCATTTACTTTAAATTATCTAATCCTAACCTAACAGACTGAGTTGGAAGTCTGTCCCCTTACATGGTAACTTAACTAATGCTTGACAAAACTTATTCTATTTAACATTAAACTTATCTAAACAAAAGAAGGGGTGGGCGTCGATGCGCTTTCACCCTGCACAATAGAGGCTTGCGCAGATGTGCAATGGTAAAAGGATGCGCCGTTGGTCGGGTTAACATGCCAAAGGTGTTAATAACATAAATACCTACTATACCTGTAACACTTATTACATGTATGATTAATAACGATTATGTCATATCATCAGGTCTGTACCTAATAATGAAAACAGCATCAATTTTTATTGTGGCCACGTAATAAGGCGAAATAAAAAGCCTAGCTATTATATTAATGTGTACGGAGGAACATGTCACGCGATTAGCCCATTTGTGGCTGCCTTTACTTTGATAAGAAAAGAATAATAGGTATTGTTAAAGATTAAGTTTAATTTAGTACTATAGAAAAATAGGTAAATAGGTATTGTTGCGTGAAGTTACTTAGGTCTAGACGTGAATTTCTGGAAATTTGTAATTTTGATGTCGATGTGGTTCAGAATCCTATTCTAACTCTACTTAGCTTTACCTACTTTAATACTATGGTAACTTGGTAAGTAAAGTTTAGGTGCAAGGTTAATTAGAAAGGGTGTAGTAAGCCGAAAGAGTAGGTACATCCTACTAATTTTATAAACGCGAAAGTTTGTAATTATGGATGTTTGTTCATCTTTCACGCAAAAACTAAAGAACGGAATAAGATGAAACTTTGCAATAGTAATGTCTGTATGAATCTATACATCAGAATAACACATAGGCTGTAATTTAAACAGATATTGCGTAAAACAGAGTTTGCCGGGTAAGCAAGTATATAACATTCGACATGTGATGTGGATGTGACACATACCAAAATGTCGAACGATTTATTATTTTTGTCTCTGGATCTAGATAGGTAATAAATGACTATTTCAAAGGTAGGTAATTTAGCTTATCATTATGATACGGGTATAGAGATATAGTGATCTAGATCAAAGTACGATTACGATAAGTGGCTATATACATTTTTGGTCAAGGGGAAGTTTTAACTAAAAAAAGGTTTTGAATTTTTTTAGTCCTTAGCGTAAATGTAACATCAATACGTAGCAATGCTCTCACTAAAACTCCCTATTACTAATGCCAATTGTAAGTAAAAATACCTCATTGAATAAGTTCATTGGAAATAGTAAATTAATTGCTCCTAAATTATGAACGAACTGGCTGTTGCCTCCGGCTTTGCAAGCGTCATGTTTTTTTTTGTATAGAAATTAAATAGAAATTAAAATCTCTCTCAAATTAGATATCTCATAGAAATTATATGTTTCCGGTATAAAAATTAGTCCTCCGCGTTTTAAACTGAATCCATCAAAAAAAAACATACAAGGCGATTCCTCAGTATCTCCATGATAGAATAACAAACGAATCAAAAAACGCACTTTCGGATTTATAATACTAGTAAAGATTGAGAAAAATAAGACCGGAAACGGAAATGGGTCATACAAAATGCACGAATTAACAGTTTCTAGATGAGAAGTAAAATAAACCTTATGTAATGAACGTTACACAAAGTAACATCAGCCCAGTAAGCGATATGTGTTGCGATGTGTTAACGACGACAATTAACAACTCTGTCCTGCCTGCATGCTAGGGCTGTCACATAGTGGAAGCATGGAGATCTATTTCGAATTCTAATTCGAAGTGGGGGCGATAAGCATTGACGTTCCACATAGGGTGTTTTATGCATTTCCCCCTCAGAGCAAATAAAAAAATCAAGAGAGAATGTTGTGAACAAACAAGTGAAGCCAACCAAAACTACTACCGTGTACAGACAATTACACACACATCCACGTACAACGAAACTACGCCTTGGCTTGTCAGTCGAACTATGGCGGCACAACACCGACGCACTAACACATGTATAAAAAACCGGCCTCACTTGACTGTTCAACGACGTTCTCTCTTGATTTTTTTATTTGCTCTAAGCATTTCCCCCTCTAGCGTCTACTCGAGCCAACCCAGCTAGTCAAGCATGCGGCCACGAAAAGTGCTCATTTCGACGTGTGAAAAAGTGACAGATATATACTTTGCCATAACGCTGTCTCGTTCTGACACTACGAAAGAAGTAATTCGTGACGCGCATACTAGCCCGAGCTATGGAGAGGGCTATGCTCGGAGTCTCTCTGCGAGGTCGAATCAGAAATGAATGGAGAATGGAGATCCGTAGAAGAACTTTGTTTGTTTTTTTTGGTTTCGTTTGGCATGTTGAAATGACAATGGGCAGGGCACATAGCGTGGAGAACTAACGACCGATGGGGTCGAAAAGTTCTCGATTGGAGACCACGTACCGGCAAGCGTAGTGTAGCTGGATGCAAGCCGCTTCCAACCGGTCTTATTGGAGCTCCATAGAGGAGGCCTCTGTCCAGCAGTGGACTTCTTATGGCTGATGGATGGATGATGGATGGATACTAGCCCGGCAGGTTCTTAAAGTAACTAAGTAACGGAGCGTGGCTCTAAGGCCGCCGGCATGACTGCTCCCCGGCATAACTGCTCCAGTAGCTTAGATGGTAAATGAGATGATGGCGATGTGGATGACAAAGCTGATGATAATTCAAAAGCATCATGCAATCAGTTAGCTATTATAGAGTCTTATGTGGCTTTGCAATGCAGCATGGATATCTATTTATAGAGATATTTCCTCTTATCCCGCGCATGAGACACTTACAAGAGCGAGACACTCATGTATCGCGAAATGCATGTTTACCATTAACAGAATGCAGGATTGTGAAGCGCATAATATGAAAATGTAATTTTTTGTGCTCTGTGATTAACAATTGTGAAATTAATAGAGTTTTTCTTTTGATTTTTAGCAGAGTTTTGTGCGGAATTAGGTGCCAGTTGAATTCAGATGACATGGCAGATCTCGTGATATCTGTGGTTGGATATTTGCCAGAAATTATTTTCGAATATCGACCGATCGCTATCAATGAAATTGCATTCACACAGATATTGTAGTGGCTAGTGGCACTGGTGTGTTTTATATTACGTTAATAGTCCCAACAAAAACCAACGAGGCAGAAATTTTCGTTTCGATATTCGTTTTTGTTGGCACTGTCAACAAAAACAATTCACTCTATAAAGAAATCCAACTTTGGATTTCGTTGGAACTTGCGCAGTCCATTTGTCTTCTTAAAAGCAACATGTGATAAAGATAATACAGGTTGTTTTTTTTTCAGGGCACATACTTTGCATACGGAAAGTAAAATAAATAAACAATTAAAGCTCTACATTGGTTTCACTCTAGTACAAAAATTTTGAAATAACTTCAAGAGAAAGTATACAGATAAACGGAGTAATCAATGTCACCTTACGTCTGAGTACTATGTAGCCGCGTTGTACCTACGCCCGAGACGTTTTAGGTAGGTAGTTATGGTCTAGAGTGTAGGGTGCATGCAATATAATTTTCTTTGGAATAGTTTGACAAAAAATTGATGAACAAAAGTCGATATTTTTATAAGCGAAATATGTTCTATTAATGATATCTATTGCGCGATAAAAATTTGTGCACCGAATAAAAGGTCATGCTGTATAACACAAAAACGAAACATATGATATGTTATAAATAGTAATTTTCTTCTGTACTGTCTTCTGTATTAGTAAGAAGATTTTAAAACATTTGAAATTTAATTTTTATTTAGCCACGATCATCACCAAGCAACCCTAAACACCGCGAGTCTAATTGGTCCGCTCTAGTTGGTATCTCCACGAGAGCTCATCTAGCCCTTGTGGTGTGGTGCTTAGCATAAACTAGCAAGCTTGTCACTAGTTGGTGGTACATTAGACTATATATTATGCACGATGTACACCCTCAGTGTTTTAATATTTACATTTGTGACACTTGTAGAGATCTAGTGACAACTATTCATCGAATTTGGCTGCTCTACTTTGTCTATTCTTTGTCGAGTGGCGTTACTATTAGATAACACACTTCCTAAATATTCACTACTTAATAGTAGCAAGTAATGTAGTAAACATTTCAGACTAACGCATTTTGACCAAATGCATATCTAGTTCTGATAAGGGATTATTTATTGTCAAAATTAAAATTGTGTTGACTTTACGCACCTAAAGAGCAATTCAGGCCTAGATAGTGCAACAGATATATTGAATGAAGTTATATAAATAGTTTTACTCCTATTTGCCTACATTTTAATATGTATGTAGGTAACCATGACAGGTCAGTGCCACCCAAAATTCTAAATGGCACAGCACTGCAGTACCTATCTTATTATCTTCATCCTGACATGCCAGAAAAGTCATGTAAAATGATCACTTTATTTTGATAAAGAATTAAAATAAAGAGATCATAATTTTATGTCGCTCACGTGCACAATAACAGTTACCTAGGTACTTAAGAAATCTGCGATTCCCTTTTCGGAAGTTTCCATGGAATATAACAAATCTGTGATCGTAATAAACGAGTATTTACAATCCATAGCAGCGAACAAATTGGTCATAATAAAGCTGACATGCCACGATATACCCCACCTATTTGTCACTTTTGTCACGTGCTCTTAGCACGTCTCTATCGGAAGGTTATAAATTAGAGCTGGGCAAAACGGATTGTCAATTCGAATATTTATACTCCATAAAATTTAACTTGATCTCTGCGACAGCTGTCAGAAAAATCACGCCTATGAAGTCCTGAATTTCTTAATAGTACTGACAGTACCTGTCAATGGCATACTTTATGGGCATGTCAATTAGTCATGGGCGACAAATGATCGTGACCACAATTTAGATAGAGTCAACGTTTAGATAGAGTTTTATTTAAAATATCGATAGTTTATACTAACGATATTTTAAAAAAAACTTAATTTATCATCAAGTTTATTGTATATTTTAATATCATAAGATTTTTTTCATGTGTAATTAAATAAAACCCAATTATATGTTACATTAGCATCGATAATAGTGAAAAACGTCGATAAATACTACCGTTACATTATTATGAGTATTTAATTAATATCATAACATTATTTACATGTGTACATACTTGATCTTAAATAATAGTAAGTAAATAAAATCCAAATTCTCACCTTCAACTACTCATTCGATTTCATTACAACATTGTTTGAAAATCGATTTTTTCAGTCTATCTCAACTTTAAAAATGTCAATCTACTATGTCAATGTCACTGTCGCAGAGATCAAGTTAGATTTTTTAGAGTATAGTTATTTAGAGGTAATCGATTAGCCGCAACTAAGCGATCTTAACGTACCTATCAGGCTATCAACGTTAATTGTAAATCAGTTGGGGCAGAATTACAAAAACGAGAAGGCTCTATGACAGTGAACCGTAAAACCGCGGTCCGCGGCCGTATATTGGTGCGGCTCTCGGTTTAGGTAGGTAGGGGTCATGTGTATTGTTATCATGAAATCTGTTTTCAAACTACTAGAAAAGTGAATAACTTCGCACTACCTACACGCGTTTGGTTAAAAATACTCTGGAGTATAGTCTAGGTATATAATATGTATTAAAAATAAATTTATTTATTTATTTATTTATTATTTTCCACAATACAACTATCTTGACAGGTTCTATCACCTAATGCGATAGTGTAGCTATACTAATTAAATGATTATTAAACATTTCTACCAATATTATTACACATTCATCATTATTCATCATCAAACATTTTATAGTAGGTAAAATAGTCTAGTTTGTTCATACTTGCTTTAAAATTACTACAAATACCGGGAAAAAATCATGCTCCTTACACTCGTGCATATTAAGTAGTAGCGTGGTCTAATTAAGTTCATGAAATTACTTATAAAAAAATTTCGCACTCGCTTTGGTCGCGCATATTTTATTGCCTGGCCTGTTCCTTAAGCGGCGCGGTATCCTAAAACAACGCGGGCTGTAATCTAAAGTTCTTCAGTGTGCGGTCCACAGAAATACTTCACACTGTATTATGTGGCCCTTGACCAGAGAAGTGTGACGACCACTGCTCTATGACTGCATATAAAGCAAAGCCGCTATTTTTGCGTGTCTCTTTGTGTATCCGTCCATTTCTTCCAAACTATACGTGTTGTATTATAAAATGTTTAATAGGAAGGTTTTAAATTATTGGTAATCTAATTTTATCAGCGAAGCCGGGACAAGCAGCAGCCTTATGTAGATTAATAATAAGTACTTACACGTGTTTAAAAAGTTAAAGAATCTTTAGGTTTGATAGTTTTTATGACACAAATTAATTAAAGCCTCTACCTGCGACTACGACAAGATTAGTTCGTATGACATGATATGAATCGTGTTATGTTTACTTAATAGATTACTATTTTTCCCATCTCTAGTCGTAAATGCCTCGCTGTTGTGAATGGATACGAGCAATTAGCTGGACCCGTGCTTTGATGAATTGCGAAGGAGTTTTCCGAAGGCGTGAATACCTAAGGCTATAAAATAACAATAGCTATTAGATTTCATGCCAATCTAGAAGCTGTAAGGATCTAGGCCATGGTGTATTTACTGAGATTAAGTATTACATTTACATTAAGGTCATTACAATATTTTGGAGTAGCGCTGAGAGTAGCGCTTACACAGTAGCGCGTAGTTTGACTAGGTGTCTCTCAGCGATCACCAAAGTTCGGCACGGTCAGTTTTCGGATGGATGATCGTGGGTAACATTAACAACTGAGCGCTGCCGTGGTTAAGATGACATGTTAAAATGTAGGCTCCGGTTGTATTAGCCGTTTAGCCGTTTGGCCTTCAGGCGGATGGAGTTTGAAAAACATTGATTATGACATCGGGGAAGAAAACGATGTTATAATGAACAACACTAGTCGTGTACGTGTTTTAAGCCACCTACTGTGTAGTAGCAGTTCACACTCAGCTCAGTAGTGAGACTAGTGAGTGGTGGTCCATTGGTATATATGATTGCCACAACAATTTAGTTTTTCTTTCTAGACAACAATATGTCGATTTTCATGTTTTAATTTTAATTGACCTTCAATGAGATTGATGATGCAAATGAGACTGCTTAACTTGCAAAGACATATAAATCGCTAGGCGACTCCCTCATAACGTATCCGTCCCCGTCTGTCCCTAACCAAGTAACCACCCTGTTAACTTACGAGTACCTATAAATTGTTTCCGCTCCATCCCTAAAAACCTCAAGATAAAGTCAAATTCAAACAAACTCCATGCAAATACTCGTACCTTTCCTCGAGTAGCCCACGGATTGGGGTCAGAAGGCTAGCTCGGGATTAAAGGACCGAAGCTTCCTTGAGGTGGAACCGTGCGGGGATTGAGCGGGAAATCCCCATTATCTGGGAACGCGGCCGAGGTTGAGAGGCCTCTTTGTGTACATTTGACGGTCCAATTAACTGACTTCCTAAATGAATTTCTTTTTCGAGATGTAAGGAGTGGTTAGATCTCGGGTTTTAAAAGGAAATGAAAATTGAATGCCTTGATCCGAGGGTTAGGTTGGAGTATATCCATTTACACAGATACTGGAGTGAAGTTTACAGAGCATATTAATATCTATTTACGTGTAAACAGATACCACTGCTATAATAGTTATTATGAGCCCTGGTTTTGATTCAGTAAGTACTTTTATTCAGCACCTACAGAAATCAAATAGCATAAATCAACGAATGAATAATTTTAGCGTTTGATTTCGTATAACCTACTCGTAGGTGGGTTTAGGCTAGATTATGATTGTACTTTAGAGTTACGTTTTTTTTTGTAATACGATTGTTAAATATATGTAAACTGAGGATTTATTTTATCCTTAACATTTGGGTCACTTTAGTGAGATAAATCTAATGTAGAGGTTACAAGACAAGGGATGTCAAGGGCCCTTATCAAAGCGGGGCATGAACTTTGCCTCTGTTGACCTTAAGCCAAATGTCTCGTTGACAGCCAGTCTAAAAGTTCAGCTGTCGCGCCGGCGTGACAAAGGACTAAACTAAGGGCTTATGATGGGTTTCATATTAGATAGGCTCGGATTACCGGGCTATGCTCGGAGTCTTTCTGCGAGATTGAAAACTGAGAAGATTTGTAGACGAAAAATAGTGGTCGACATGGCTCAGTTGATTAATTAGCAAGTTATCGTGGCATTGGTAGAGCACGTAGAGGTGATGCCCGATGATACGTTTTTTTCAATCGGCAAGCTCAGCAAAGGCTTTCCATAGATTTGGTAAATATATAACATAAACGCGATAAACGCAAGTCAAAATCAAAATCAAAATTTGCTTTATTCTTTAGACATATAGAAATGCGCTTAGAATCGTCTTTTTACAAAAGTTTTCGATAACATAATTACTAATTACAGTTGAATTAATAAAGTTAATTAATTAATTAAGTCGCTTTCAACTGGTCTATTAGATGTTCATAAAGTAGGCCTATTAGATTAGATGTTCATATATTATACATAGCTATGTATAATATATCTAGTAAACAGCCTACGACTGTTGTCACGTCTAAATCATACATGACTCCTGTTTTTTTGTTAATTTACCTCTATAAGTTTTGATTCATGACGAAACCACAGTCTTTTATTAGGGGATTTCTGGACAGTCCAAATGACACAGCCAGTGTCAACTTTCACACCCGGAGTCGGACGTGCTAATGAGCAATTTCCTAGCAAACGTAGCAACATTTAACCAAACCAAGCTTTTACTAAGCAGTAAAGTGGTTGGATGGTTTGCTAGGCTAAAATCACCACAGCAAATCATCTAAAATTATCTGCCTATAAGTAGAGTTATTCGGACAGGATGTACAAAACCGAAAGGTAGGAATTCAGATCAAGATTATGAACAACTTTTACAATGGAACCAAACCAGATTTCGAAAAAAAAAAATCAACTCAACATACTTTGATTATGTAAATCAAAGAGGTACATAATTGCCTATCGGAATCAACAATACGTATGAAACAGTTGATTTATTTTCTCTAATTCCAGGTTGGCAATCCGAATCATTTTTAGCTTACCCTTTCTTATTTACCCGGTATACCCAGGAGAAATAATTAAATATCACTCTCATAACATAACATAGAAAATCCGAAGCTGGAAGCCAGTGGTAACATGGATTTATCAAAAAATTTAAAACCGAAAGTGTGTAAAACACATGCCTATCTGCTTTGGTTCTTGTTAACCAATTCTGAAAATACGCACCTTTTTGCTCTCGATCGTTATTTTCATACCCAGAACAAAGGTTATACAGCATAGCTAAGTAACTGATAGAAACGTGCATATCAGCTCGCGCTGTCTATTCCCTCTCTTAGTTTAATTTCTGTCAGAAACTAGCAGGCAGCTCCTGGATGACGGGTTATCTAAACAAAGATAACTCAATTCGTTCTATGCCAGTCTGCCCCCAGATTAGATCAGTCAGTGAGCTCGTTCAGGGCTATTATGAATGTTATGAATGGGGCGCTAGGTATTTCCGCGCCAGGTTCACCTAGTTAGAGCAAGTGTTTTGTATTAGCTATTACATAGTGTATATTTTTTTTACTTACGAGTATACTCAGTTGTAGCCATTTAATAGGTTTTTGGTCACTTGAATTTTTATGATTGACTTTTAAAGAAATTTTCTTTTTGTGATAAACATTTCAAAAATTGACGCGTTCGCAGGATTTGTACCTGCATCATCTGGTATTCCGGCCCAGATGCTTTGTCCAATTAAGCTAAAACGCTCTCTGCGAAGGCGCCGAATTAGTGAAGGTGTTTATCATTTTTACCAACTACTACATTGTTGGAAGCGCCAATTGACAACATTTCAAATATTTTACGTATTTGTTTTTATTTTTTTTCTGAAAGAATATGGAAAATTAAGAAACACGTATTTTTTATTTTTTCGATACTACTCATATTTTGCGCAAAATTAATTTTTGAAAAAGAGCTTATTCCAAAAGGTCGTAACTGCAAAATTCTGGATTCATAAAGGGTAATGCTGTAGCCACTTTCTAAAAAAAAATAGGCGCATGCTTTGCTGTCACTGTCAGCAGTGTCAGTGACAATCAAAACATTCATGAATTCACAACTAAATAACATTCCACGAAAATAACAAATTCAATCATAAATTACTACGCTATATCTTTAGCCTTTATATTGTAATAATAACTAATTAATCAGTCATCTATCTTCATTGGCTAGGCATAGAATCTAAGGCCATAGATTGGAATTTCTAGGGCACAATGGATTCTCGGCGACTAGATCCTATAACTGCGTGTTTTGTGCGTTTTCTCGCATATATTGCAGTAGCATCATGTAATCTACTTTAGATATATTACGGCTGTCGGCCATTGTGTAGCCGTTCGAAACTTTTATTTTGTTAACGTAAGTAAGTATGTTGTTGTATTGTATTGTATTGTATTGTAATCAGGAAAGATCAAATAAAAACTTCCAAGAGAACACCAAACAATTTTAGGACGTAAATTATGAATTTAATGATAAGATTTATGTCGTGTCGAGCATACGTATACTTGCGTATAACCTTGCTAAGCCTTGCTTGACACAATAACGAAACAAAACGTAACCGAAAGTCAGTGTCAACTGTCATTTTATATTGCTAGTGTTTTTTTTTATCAAAGGCAACTGAACATGAATTATGAATCCGTAAACGGCTTGACGGATGGTTTTTATTTAATAACTTTGTAGTTACTGCACCAATAATTTTCTATACACCTAGTGTGTGAAGGACGATAAAAATAATTTCACTTTTAAAGAAATTTTTTATTTTTGACGTTCGCATAAACAATATTTACATAATGTTACATTGCTTATATTTTAATTATTTGTATGATAATTTTGGTGCATCTCGTAAGTACTTGTTATCCTACAAAACACATTTTTATATAAAAAGTCGCCAAAATTAAGCTATCAAAAAGTAATCAGATTTAACTCTACAAGCCCTCACTTCGCAAACTCTACACCTTATTTCCTTTTCCAGGTTGCTCCAATAGTATCCCATCCTTTTCGTATTTTAATAATCTTATGACATTTATGTTGTGGGTTTACGGACTACCATTAAAAAAAAAACCAAGTGCGGATTACGCACGCATCCCCGCATCGCTCCGCACTGTTACGGTTTGGTAGAATCTGTGCCTAAATCTAGGTAATCAGGAACAAAGTAGTAGGTATGCGGTAGGCTAGGTACCGCGTGGTTTCGTGAGGCAACCCCGCAACAAGATATTTAGACAGGCGAAACTGGAGGCTAGTCATTACGAAACCTGAAACAACATACTTACACTTAGGTATCTATTTGCGACTTGAAAAATTCTACCAATATTATTGTCGAATACTTTGGCTTGAGCATTTTTGACAAACTAGAGAATAATTGAAGCTTTGTTTCAATCTTAACCTTATATTTCTTTTCTCCGAGAGGGAAAATTGGTGAAAACTCATAAATATTTTTCATTGAATTTTTCCAGTTCTTGAAAATTGTCATGTCTGTGTAAAATTATCTATTTTAGCAGTGCAAATCATAAATCAATTAAAATGTAGATAACTTTTCTAAAACAGTAATCTAAATTTTTCGTCTATTCAAAGATAGCCTGACAGAATATTTTGTATTTCATTTAGTACTTTTTAGCATGCAATAAAGTTATATTGTATTTGTACCTAATCCTAACAGTGAAAATCCTAGTCGCAGGCAAAGCTGCCATTATAAATTAATAGTTTCTACTGGTATTGGTCAATAAAATCTCAGCAAATTGAATGGAGTTCCAGCCGCAGAAAGCAAATAGGTAACTGTTGTTATGGCTGGACCAGTCCAAATATCAATAGAAACTCGAGAAAGTCGCGTCTGCCAATGTTTATCCTATGCCGCAGTGTAAGTAGCACTTGGTACATAATGTACATGTACTCGCGTAGATAATGCTATGGTTTTGATACATGAAGCTAAATTGTTGACGAATATGCTATATAATATTATGTACTTGTCTCGATCCTTCGTGTAAAGACCGCAATTAATTTATGAAACATTTTATTAAGTTACTGCATATTTTAAGTGGAGAAGCCGTGGTGGTCTAGCGAAGCCGTGGTGGTCTAGTGGTTGTAACGCTGGCCTGTCATTCTTGAGGTCGTGGGTTCAAATCCTGGTCCCGTACCTATGAGTTTCCTTGGAACTTATGTACGGAATTCCACACCACTGGCTTTTTCGGTGAAGGAAAACATCGTGAGGCAGCCTGCATACGTCCGTAGAAGAAATTCAATGGCGTGTGTGAATCCACCAACCCGCACTGAGCCAGCGTGGTGGATATGGCCCAATCGCTCTTATTGGGTAGGCCTGCAGTAGACTATAAAAAGGCTGGTACGGTACGGTATGGTAAATATTTTTTGTATATATTTTTATATTTATAAAAATATTAATTTTATTTTTTAAAATATGTAGTTATTAGCATTCTGATTTCTGAGCAGTAACAAAATAATGAGAAAATAGACAATGTGTACAAACTCGACTGCCTCGATGGCTTAGTGGTCACTGACTCCTGGATCAAAGAGGCGTGGGTTCGATTCCCACACAGGGCAAATATTTATGTGACGAACGTGTGGAAAAATATTTATGTGTTTGCTCTGTGTCTGGGTGTTATTTAGGTGTTATCAATATAAGTATTTATTTAAAAATATGTATATGTAGTAGGTATATCAGTTTCTGGCAGCCATATAACAAGCTTTGCTTAGTTTGGGGGTCAGAGACCGTGTGTAAAATGTCCCCTAATATTTATAAAAAGTATTTTTTATTATATTGTCGGACATTATTCATTATGTCTAGACACTATTCAAACCTTATATAATAATTTTTAGGTTATAACACCTTTATCATAATATAAAATAAAGAAGAATACCAGTGTAAACAAAACTGCTATTCGCGAAGCTTTGAACATTGAATTGTAGAAATGTTAGTTTATTTTCATTTCGCTGTCTGTTCTATACAATATCCGTTCAAGCAATTTTTGCTAAAGAGAGTGCACACATGAAATATGTTATGTTAAATAAGATTATATTTTCATGATTTTGTGTCGATAAAAGCGGGATAAAATATTCAGTGTTTCGTACTTCGTACTTATAGCTTAGCTAGCGTGAGTGAGATGTGACAAATACCTACCTATATTTATTTATGTTTTGACCAAACGATTCCGTTTAAAATGTCCAATTTATCTATATTTTATATTACATATATAACGGGACTAAACTCACGTGTACGGATAGTCGTAACAACGACTATAGGTAGGTACATAGTTTCGGTCGCGTTCGGCGACCTTTCTCAGTGCATTGCGAGACGGCTCCGCGTGCTAGCATTCGCCAATTTGAGAAAGGTCGCCGAACGCGACCGAAACTATAGTCGTTGTCACGACTATCCGTACACGTGAGTTTAGTCCCGTTATATATAGTATAAAATGTGTGAAAACCACGTTAATTTCCATTGTAAAATTTATCTATACCCAATACTGAAGAGATGACGTTGGTATGATAGAGTAAAGTGAAGAAAGGAAAGGTGCTGTGCCCCCTTTTAGTAGGATATGGCCAAGAAGATGATGATGATGCCCAATAGGTACTGAAAAACGAGCAGACAGTTTCTTTAAACTCTACTGCTCGTTTATGATTATTTGTTTTTATTAAATAATATAGAGAATAGCGATAGTTCGCATAAAACAAGATTTTTTAAGTGTAAAGATTTGTAGACATCAGAGCTTTGCAAGGTGTTAAGTCTGTAAAGATTTGCAGAGATAAAACCTTCTATTTTGTTTAGGTACAACAGTATCGTCTAAAAGCTCTTTCAATCAATCAATTCTCAATAGACAATGTGTCCGCTCCAGGACACACCTTTCACTCGTAAACTCCATTGTCGTAATGAAATTGGGATCAAAGAATGGTGACCATGCGTTGAAAAAGAGAAAATAAATGAACGTGTCTATTTCTGACACACGTCTTTGATGTCAACCGTTTCATTAAATGTGGTATAAAAAGTAAGTATGACTCTTAATCCGGCATACACTAGCATTAAATCACACTAAGTAACATTGTAAGTACAGTACAGCTTGCGTCATATAAGTAAAACTTGCCTGAAAGTCTATATATTATGTTCTAAAATCTCATGTCCGAAACGTCGCCAAAAAGTTTTAGATCTCCTTAGACAGGTTCCACTGAGCTGATCCCGTTATTTACATTGTACTACAAATGCGCAGAACATTTATCATCATTTTAAGTTTAGTTATAGTTGACACAGGCTGTATTTTCTAAAATCAGCAGTTGTACTAGGTAATTTTTTATTTCTTAGTAGATATTAGTCGTGTCTATAAAATGTAAAGACGTCTTACGTCTAAGAATATTGCGAAGTCCTATAATAGCACAATCGTTAACAGTTAGGAAAATGTCCTATCTAAACCAACAAATCATGAATCTACTGTCCCAGAACTGCCAGCACCAACCATTAATCTTATCCTTGTGCATTCATCCCACGATCATCCTGGCTCCGGCCTGTTCTTCCTGTTCTGAATGAACAATTCCTGCATCTCGAATCCTTGCACAAGAGGTGTACAAATGTATCTTTTGAATGACATTGTCGGTGTTTAATGTAACTTTTGATGGACACTGTCGCTTGGGTAATCTTTTCATCCTGCGGGAAGAACTGCGGATCTGACTGCACCTGACATGGTCATCCTATGAAGACGTAGTTACGCCTAGCTATTTGCAACGATAACCGCGGTAAAATTGTTATACTTCTATTGGCTTGTCCATTCTACGATTGCGTCTAGCTGATCCTATTGATCTTCTCGCGGTTATCAAAGCCCAAAAATATTTCGATGGTATCAAATAAAAGCCACCTCTAACCGGTCTTATTAGAAAACCACAAAAGAGGCTTATTATGTAGCAGTGTAGTAAGGCAACTCTTGTCTCTATTGAGAAATCTTATTTAAAATTGGGGAGACCTATGTTTAACAGTGAAAATCTACGGCTATATATATCATCCTGTATGATAATGATGAGGAGGATTAGCAACAGCTAAAATAATGATGAAACACAAATCAATAACAGAAAAATCTAATATTCGATCATTGATTACAAGTGACTTTCGTAAACCACATGCGGCGATTCACCTTGAACCAATCTTGCCACAATCAGGAGCACCTGAGCATTTATCCCGTCAGGTCCCCACATCCTGTCTGTCGGACCGGTCCACAAGGGGCAGTGGCCAATCTAGTGTAGGCCACTGAATTGGATTAAATTGACCATGTATGGCTCTAACGATGACGGATCGCAATTGGAAGTCTATAGGATAACAGTTGGAAAGATTGGTTCGGTTTAGATATCGAATTATGGTGCCTAGAGGGCTAGAGCTACCATAGATGTTGAATTAGGATTCACGTGGTACAAGTTTTGTAAAACGCGTAGGCATATACGTAAAAGATGGAAGAAACTCTGTTATAAAAATAACCACCTCAATTTTGCAATTCAAAAAAGTTCAGTAGATTGGAAATTGATTTAATACCAACTTATTCATATCAAACTTCATAATTAGTACAATACATAGTTTTCCATAACTAAAGGACAATACGACCAAGAGCATTCATGAAAAGTTTCTGGAGCAAAGAAGTAAACTTTAGTATAAGTCCAAGATCAACCAAGATCACAAAATATAGCCCATATTTTGAGAATTATTCTGTAAGCTTATAAATAGATACTGGTTGGAACAATAAAGAGTTAAAAACTAATAGACTACATATTTCTATCGATCGTGAAATCAGCAGCTTCAACGATTAAAATCCTAATAACATCCGCAATCCAGAAGCAACCAAACCAAAGCAACATAATCATTTGCTCATTAACAATAATGTCATCATCCATCACGCTGGAGTCGAAAATAAACAAAACTGGAAGTCGGCAGCTCCCGAAATATCCAGAGGCGCCATAGAAGCTGACGGAAGCCGTGTAAGCTTAATAAGTTAGTAACTGAAAGGAATGAAACGACGAGAGACGAGAGAATCAAGTAAAGTGTTTTCAATCTCGGATAGCAGAGATATTTTTGATATCTATGTTAAAATCGCTTAAAGGTAAACTTTTTTGAGTCCTCGCAAAAAGCTTCACGTTAGAATAATAAATATTTGTAACATAGATGTAGACTATAATATTTTCTATGACAACATATCGCTTTATTTGTTATTTTTAGGAAATACCTTTGCTTGAATCTAAATATTAGTAGTAATGACTGATAACCGCGCCAAAAAATGAAGCATTAGACACGGTCCTAGCAAAAATACCTCATATAACCATAACCGTTACCAAATAATTTTAAACTTGACTTTTACGTAGATTGCGTCATTCTGCAAATCTAAAACTACATCTAACTTGGGTATAAAAATTTGTGACATTCAAAAAATAAAACTCAAATGTGCCCAAAAACGCCACAACTAAAACAACACAACAATAAAGTTGCCCTGTTTTAATGCAATCAAAATGCATTCTCTGGCAGACTTCCCTTTAGCTCTGATGTAAGAATTAATTATTTAGGCATTTTCATGGAATCCGGCCGGAATGAGGGCGGGTAAGGCAAATAATAAACATTTCGAAATGGGAATGATAAAGCGAGAGCTTTACGATAAGTTGAAACTCATTCCTTTCAGCTTTTGTGTTCGTTTATAGTTTTAAATTAAAGATGACAGTAGATAGATTTGAGACAGACAGTATATATAGTTACCGCGTCACAGAAAACCCTGAAACGGTGCTTTAAAAAAATAATTGTGAAGAACTATAGGTGTATACCTACATCATTTTGGACAATTCATAGGCGACGAATAAAAATGAAACAAATCATTGTACAAAAAAAGCATAGCCAAGGAATTCGGAAACCATATTATAGACGGTGATTGTAAAATATATTCAGAAGAAAATTCAGAAACTGACCAACTAATGACAGATATTATAGGACAGGTCTCCTATGCAGATACTTAAACATTGATAAAGAAATAAATGACTTACGAAGTCATTTATCGTGTTGTACATTCTAGATATATCGAATGGAGCAGGGGCATTATTTTTGACTTTCGTACAGCTAGAAACGGACTTATTCAGAACTTTACGGACGACTTAACATTTTTTTTTAAATTATCGTTGCGTTTTACGATTTCCTCTTTAACAGTTAAGCATTTCTTTTAAAATAGCTGTGTCCAGTACTAAAGAGAGTTGTGTGAAATGGATATTTTTAAATTTAATTAAAATTATCCATTTCATGCAAACCGTCCGCAAAGTTCCTCAATATATGTTCCTAGTTGTACGAAAGTCAAAATAATGCCCCAGGAGACTGCAGTCCTAGGAATTAGCTCTCTACGCATTGGACCAAGCTCCTCGCCTGCTAATCATTCATAAGATACAGATAATATTAATTGAGGATCAGAAGCCATACATTAAATGACATTAGTTACCTATAGATAAAATTCAGTTCGTTGAAACCACGGTTGGTTAATAGAGCGTCCACAGACGTGCACCAGTAGGCTTCACATTGAAAAGGTCCTTTGAAAGGGCTGGAAATGAAAGCCAGTGAACGTATGTGAGAATATGAAGCCATTTACAGGTTACTGAGAAACAGATGTAGAACTTCGAAAATATGGGAAAACTTTTACGGATTTATTATCATCAGCTGTAAAAACTTTGGCTGCCCAACATTCGTCATATATTATTAGGGTTTCATAAATGCCATTTTACCAAAACCGTAAAGATTTTGAAATTGTTTTATTTTGTTCTTCGACCAAGGTAAATTAGCTGTAATCAAAGACCTTGTACTTTTAAGTACAAGGTATTTTGCTGAAATATACTTATATGATTATTAACTTTTTATTTTTTTACTTTTCATACTTGTTTGATAGGTTAATTGATTAATGTATTTGATCATATTTTCAGCTTTTGTTAGAGATTACATTGCAGAATCAGAAGAAGATAACAGAAATTGCAATATGATAAAAAAGCTGATAATTATAACTTTAAAACATATTTTTTAAGCTCTAGATATATACTTACTTACATTTCGTTTTCAATATAATATGTTGTGATAAGACAAAGAAGTTGTCTACAATATATTCAAGGGAGTGTTAAATTCATGTTTTATCTGTATTTTTTCCCGAGTTAGGTCTCTGGTAGTCTACTATATATTCGCCGCGTGAATGGCTAATGTCAGCGATGAATGGGGTGCAATACTTCAGGATATGGTGGAGGAGTGACCTCGTTTCAGGTGTCCTGAGGGGACGTATGTTTACTCGGGACGGCACACTTTTGTTTATTTTTTGCTAGCTCGGTATTGAGATTGGATTTTAGTATTTCTAAAGAAGTTCTAAGTAAGGTCCTTGAAGTCGTTGACTCGTACGTCTACCTAGGACAAGTAGTCCAGTTAGGTAGGTCCGACTTCAAGAAAGAAGCCAATCGCCGAATACAACTCAGCTGGGCAGCGTTGGGAAAATTGCGTAACGTCTTCTCGTCCGACATTCCTCACTGCCTCAAGTCGAAAGTTTTCGATCAGTGTATGTTGCCAGTGATGATTTATGGCACAGAAACATGGTCTCTCACTATGGGCCTTATTAGTAAGCTCCAAGTAGCCCAACGAGCCATGGAGAGTGCTATGCTCGGAGTTTCTCTGCGAGATCGAATCAGAAATGAGGAGATCCGTAGAAGAACCAAGGTTACCGACATAGCCCAGAGGATTGGCAGGTTGAAGTGGCAATGGGCAGAACCGATGCGGTCGAAAAAAAAGTTTTCGAGTGGAGACCACGTGCCGGCAAGCGCAGTGTAGAACGTCCACCCACAAGGTGGACGGAGACCGCAGATCTTTCAATCTCGTCTCTCGTACAAACTTCACTAAAATTCTGAATTGAAGAACCGGAGCAAATTCTGAACTTTATTTCGAACTGAAGAACTTTTCTAAGACAGGCTTTATAACTTTTTGTTATTATGAATTCACTGAAAGGATTTCGATTGAATATGCATTTTGACTTAAGTTTTGAATAATTATGATCTTCTCATGGACAATGATACGAATCCAGTCATACAAGTCATTTGAATTCTTGTTGAAAATCTTCCATAAATCACAATCGAAACACATAATTTTTCAGTACTTGTATTAGACATTTCTTCTGAGCTTCAGTCAGAAAATTAATCTTGCAGTTTTAATCAATATCAATAATTTTGTCTACAATTTAATTTACAACGTTTAACCGTAGCTCTTGTAAACGAACTGCCAACTCATATTATCTATATTCATTATTCAACCCGTTCCGCCAGCAGTTTAAAATTTGAACATTTTCAACATAGTATGCCTTGTTCTGAGTAACAATGTGTATCATGTCATGCAAACATACCTCCATGAATGTTAAGTGGCAGCCAAGTTAATTAAATTAAAGAGCTCGCCCGCTAATTCAATTTACGGGACATGACACTCGCTGAATTTGAAATTTAAACTCGTGATGAAACTGGCGTTTACCTGAAACAATAGAAGGGGTAATAAGTACGAGGTTCATTAAGTATATAGGTAATAAGGTAGATATGTATTTAAGCCAATCCCCACCGATGATGTGGGGCCGCAAGACCGCGGACGTGCTGAATACAAACCACTTTCAACTGGTCTAATGGGAAATGCATAGGGGAGGTCTTTGCACTGGCAGCATCAGTTAAAGACAAGCAATATTGCTGGATGCAAGCTTCCTCTAACCAGTCTTACTGGAGACCTAAACTCCTATGTCCAGCAATTAAAGTCCTAAGCATATTATGACGATAAACTCGCGCAGGGAAATAAAATTCTTGAGTGGAGACCACGCACCGACAAGCAATACAGGCTATTAATAAAGCTCCGCACAGGACGGTGTAGGTAGCTTTTTGCGAAACAGTGCAAAATACTGGTACATTCAGTAATTTGCAATGCATGGGCGGCGTTAGGTACTAACTAATACTTAGATCGTAGTAGGTGGTTTACCTACTTATAATATTGCATATACCTACATTAGCACTGCATTTTGTAGCATTTTAGTTATTTTCGCCCACAAAAGTTAATAATGTGGACCTAGAGTTAATATACGATAAGGTAGCGTGGGCTCAGGATAGTTTTAGAGTGCATGACCCAGTAAAAAAGTTACTTTTAAGTAAGCTTTAAATAAATTGATCATGAACTTTAATGTATAGTAAGAAACTTTGTAATGGCTTTTTTATTTGAGCAATGATAAGTACCTACGAGTAGTCGAGGTTTTAAAATTTTATATAGGACACGTTTTAATAGCTTAAGTTAAATAAAAATAAAAAGTTGATAGCTGTGATGTTTAGGTCATTTATTTATCACAGATGCAGACATTTTACAACTAGGCTTAAAATTAAAATTCTGTAAAAATACATACACACTTAAATAATCCTTAAGTGCAAGTAATGTTTAGTTCCTGTTTTATTTATTTGTAGAGCTAAAAGATCCCACGCTAACGTGAGTCCTTCAGAATCTGATAAAGTAGCCACAGTAGTAGAATGTTTCGTCAGCGGATACAATGTTATCAGTAAGTCCCCGCGTTATCACTGCATGCATGCCGAGGGATCAGATCTCGGATGCGCACTTGGTACGTGACGTCATGGCCACTTCCGCTGGCTTTACTAAAAGCCAATGCGATAATAAATAGGATGCTACTTTGCGTTATCCATATGCGGTCACTACAGAAAACCTATGGACTATAGTTACAATGAAAAATCTACGAGATTATACTATCGACAGCACAATCCTACTATCCTATCCTACTAATATTATAAACGCGAAAGTTTGTTAGGATGGATGGATTGATGGATGTTTGTTACTCTTTCACGCAAAAACTACTGAACGGATTGAGATGAAACTTTGCAATAATATAGCTTATATATCAGAATAACGCATAGGCTATAAATTATAATGATATTGCGTAAAAAATCAAAATATCACGCGGTCGAAGCCGCGGGTAAAAACTAGTACAAAATATTTATTCATGCCGCGAGAGTTGTCTACTGCGCTACAAAATACAGGGTAAGTATAACCCAAATTCATTTTGGGTGGCCTAGGCCGGGTGGCTAGCCCTGGCGTCATAGTTTTTAAGCTACTTGAAGGACAACGGCTAAACGGTTCTGGGATCTACAACTTAATGTGGCGTCTGCGCCACGGTCTCATTTGTAAATGCCAACCGCGGTCACTCATCCAAAAACTGATAGTGACGAACGTGTTAATTTGGTGATCGCTGACAAACACATAGTCAAAGTACGCCATAAACGCTACAAAAGTTAAGTATTGAATAAAGCTCAAAAATAATAATATTCGTTTCCCTTTTTCATAAATTATTTAAACACTAACTTTTACTCCCCAATTTTATCTTAAACTTTACGATTTTCTATTTCCATAAAATTACGCAGAAAATCTCTGCAGCCGGCTGTAAAAAGCTCTGCTGATCTCACGCGCTCCCATTATATGGATAAGTGCAATTTATTATTAGACTGCCGATAAACTAGAGCTGTTATTTATGTAAGCACTTTCATGGCCTATATATCTTGACGCCTATAAAACGTGGGTGGCCTAGGTATTGCCTAAGTATTGGGAGATTTTATGTCGGTGCTTGATGAGTAGCTATAAAATTAATAGATAGCCTGGGGACATTGTGCGATAAGGACATTGTGCGAAAAATACATTTTGCGAAAGTGACATTTTGAGAAAAGGACTCTTTGCGAAAGGGACATTTTTTGAGCAGTAGACATTTTGCGAAAGGGACATTCTGCGCCAGAGCCTTGCGAACACATCTACATTATATCATTTTTTAGAGAGCTGAAGGGAGGGAGATATCATTAGTTTTTTTTATATTGCCGGTAAGCGCCAAAATAGATTTATATAGGGTGGGTCAAGTAACAGTACGTAGTTGATTGAATCAGGCGTTACTTTGCGGAAATTCATCTTCAAATCTATGTTTTGAATAAATATTTAGTGTATTTCCGCTATCTTGTTGTAGGCAAATAAGTTTAAGGGCATTAAGTGCATTAAGGACAATTATGGAAAAAAAAATTACAAACAATTACTAATATTACAATAATTATACATTTAAAAACTTAATTTTACAAAATTGATAAAATAATAATATATATCACTTATTTTCACTACACTCTATTAAATATTTTTAAAATACTATATTAATAATCCGTTAACAACAAATAAATATTATAAAAATCTTTTGAAAATAAGTGATATTTATTATTATTGTATCTATTTTGTAAAATTAAGTTTTTAAATGTATAATTATTGTAATATTAGTAATTGTTTGTAATTTTTTTTCCATAAATGTCCTTAATGCACTTAATGCCCTTAAACTTATTTGCCTACAACAAGATAGCGGAAATACACTAAATATTTATTCAAAACATAGATTTTAACAGTAAGTACCTACTTATACAGAAATATACTAATTCATCATATTTAGGTTCTTTAATAATTTGGGCTTCTTTTGAATGATTAGTGAGAGTTACACGACCATAGACCTAATTTAGCTGGAGAAATACTAAGCAGAGTTATTATTTAGGGTAGTCGTTTTTATTATTTCTCTGTTCTATATTTTTTCATATTTGAGTAATAAGGATGTAGGTATTAAATAAGTTATGAAATATATGCAAAAACATACATAAACTTTTATTTAAGGCAGAGGAATAAGACAAAAATGGCGGCTTCGAAGAATTACCCGGCTCTACCTTCTATTTACAAATTTTTTGATAAGTATATTTTATTTGATGTTTTTTTTTAAAGGTGGAACAGAACAGAAGGGACCATAAAAGATCATAGTTGAAATCCTCGCTCGACCTTTAGTAATCCTGCTCGTGTCACCAGTTACCAATACCTACCCAAAATACATGATAAAGAGCGATATTTACGTGGATTTTATTTTTAGTATATTTCGCCACAGCGACCCACTTTCGGTCGCTGAGCTTTACATTTTGTGTACGAAATGGGACATGACATAATTGACACCTGTGAAGTGAGGTAAAAGGAAAAATGTGGGAGGGAAAGAAAATAACCGCTTGTATACTACTAGAGAATATCCCTATTTTAGAGATGGTACGATTTTGTATTGCCGTGATGTGTTGCCGTGGTGGCCTAGAGGTAGTGATACCCGCCTTACAATCGCGAAGTCGTGGGTTCAAATCCCGGTCCCGTACAAATGAGTTCTTTGAAATTTATGTACGGAATTGCACACCACTGGCTTTTTCGGTGAAGGAAAACATCTTGAGGCAACCTGCATACGTCCGTAAAATAAATTCGATGACGTATGTAAATCCACCAACCCGCACTGGGCCAGGGCGGTGTATATGGCCCAATCACCCTTCGTGGGTAGACCTACGTCCTGCAGTGGACTATATAAAGACTGATACAGTACAGTACAATTTTGTATCAGTAAGCGCAGCGTAGCATGCCCCCTTACCTACATGTGGACTGACATATTATGTATTGATTAGGACCACTGAAACACCCTGGACGCAAGCTGCTGCCAAACGATCTTATTGGAAATCCATAGGGGAGGTCTATGTCCAGAATTGGTCGTCCTGTGACTGATAATGATGAAGGCGTTACAAAAATAAATATATACTGGGTTATTTCTAATCAATTAGCATCCTTTAAGGGGCCTATTCTGTACATCAAAACTAACTAATGTTGTTCTGCGACTTTCATTAAAACTCAAAAAAAAAACAGCTGTTCCATGCATTTTGTCGCGGGTGAACGATATTTTTCAAATTTTGTTTTTAGTTTTGGCAAACGTCGTAGAACAAAAGTTAGTATGTAGTTAGTTTTTATTTACAGAATAAGCCCCTAAAAGGATGCTAATTGATTAGGAATAACCCTGTATATAGCTGTATCCGGTGAACTGTGTGCGAATGGTTGCAGGGACCAACGAATTAGCAGGTTAGACAAACATTTATTATTGAAAATCAATTAGACATACAGCAATGGACGTCTTACAGCCGATATGACAATGATGACATTTTCCATACGACTGAATGGCGACAATAGCTTGTCTCTAAATAGGTATCCCAAGATCAAAATTGGTGTCCTGCTCTAGATATGTCCATTGTCCTTAAACCAGATTACAGTCTTACACTACTGCTTGGCGTTTGAGTGATTATAGCTAAAGTGAGTTACCATGTACTCGCTCCAACTTTAACTTTTTGAAACCAAATAGGATAGGTTTGCGTTAGGCTACATCCTACCTGATATTAAGCAGATATGCGGCCTAAGATATAGGTTATGTTTACCTAGAAAATATTTATTTACATATTCTGAAGACACCTACGTTGTACTCGAGTGGAAAGACCTTTATAATGATAAACATTTTCGCTAAAATTGCATACCAGACCTCTAAAGTAGCATTAACTCCACCATTTAGCTCTATTTATGTATTTACACTTTACAGCTAGACGAAAATGAAGTAGCAACGGAAACTGCGGTCTCGGCTATAAATAAATTCATATCTCACGCACGTGTGAACGCGCCCTAACTCATGTGGGTTGCCACAACACGGGGTTATATTAAGTGGGACCCACCACAGAAAAGGAGTAGCTGTACTGAAGATGTCGGCTTGTCGGTATGGATGTATTTCGCCTCACTTCTCCATTTTGCCTAGTGGAAAAACTAAATTTAAGTACCTACTGTATAACATAAGGTACCTATAGGTCAAATTATTTTTTTATTTATTTATTTGTCCTAAATATAACATACATAGATACAATTAAAAGTACTGCCAAACTGTGAAGCGGTTTGTAGGCAGGATAGCTCTCACATTAGGTACATAACTTAGTAACTATGTACAAGCGGATAGAAATACTGTACTGTACTGTATCAGCCTTTTTAATAGTCCACTGCAGGACGTAGGCCTACCCACGAAGGGTGGTTGGGCCATATCCACCACGCTGGCCCAGTGCGGGTTGGTGGATTCACATACGCCATCGAATTTCTTCTACTGACATATGCAGGTTGCCATTGCCTCACGATGTTTTCCTTCACCGAAAAGCCAGCGGTGTTAAATAATACATTCCCGTGTTATTATAGGTACATGTGGACAATGTCGTTATCAATTATCAATGATCCATTAACATATTTTGTTTTTAAAATCTAAAATTTGATACAAATGTTTACTTTCTAATGTGTTAATCTTAATTTTAACTTAATGGTGTCTGTGAAGTTAGCTGCTTTAATCCCCACTCATCGCGCAGTTGACATTTAACGAATTTGCTACTGCGCAATGACTCGCCTTGTTCACAGACGCCATAAAGTTATATTCGGCCTATAGACAATTTTAAAATATAGGCTACAAAGAATACGATTAGTCTATATGTATAAGATACAATACAAATACAATAAAAAATATTTATTCCATAATTATGATCTTATAAGGAATAAATAACTGAGTAGTTAGTATATTAATTGCATTGTTATACATCACGAAATAAAATAAAAAATATTAGGGGAAACAAGGAGCCAAATCGAAATATAAAAATCATTTTTGACCGACGAACCACCGGAGGAGGTATACAATTCGACGCGTATAACCACGCATAACTTTTTTCATAGTAGTCCGATTTCAATAAATATTTTTTTTATTAGAAAGAGTATACTTCGAAATTGGTCCCATTTAAATTTTATCGAAATCGGTTGAGCCATTTTTGATAAATCAACAATAATGTGAAAAATGTTACATCGATCCGTGCATAATATTTGCGATCTAGTGATGCGCTTCGGCTTCGCACAGGTGTATTATACATATAAACATTTCTCTTGAATTACTCTATCTATCAAAACAAACTGCATCAAAATCCGTTGCGTAGTTTTAAAGATGTAAGAATACATGGGGACAGACAGCGGGAAGCGACTTTGTTTTATACTATGTAATGATTCTGTACACGGGTGAAGTTAGTCATGCTATTTTTTGCAAAAAATAATATGCTTAGTTCTAGATAACAATTTCACATCTTTTTCAATTTAGCGCTATGTGTGAAACAAACTCCTTAGGGAAATAATAATCTATGGATAAACCTATCAACAGCATTACAGTGTTGTTTTTTACTACTCTACTACAATTCTACTCCTAAAATAAGCATAAATTTGAATATTACTCACAGTAAACTACTACGTATTTATTCTACCAGTGATCTTCATTGACCGCGCCCGCATTCCTCTTCAAAGACTTGATGTCTGACTCATAATGAAGATTGTATAATTAATAACGAACCCATTGTATGCAGCTTAATCTACTCTCTCAATGAAACTAAAGCTAACGGGACCATTATTAGGTTTATTGATAAGTTCTTTCATTAAGGATAGGACTGTTCAACTGTTCAATCAATGATAACTTGCTCTACTTAGGTTTTGGTATACTTTTGATTCAAAGGAGGTGGGCTAGTTCGACAACACCTGGAGCTTATTTTTGGCTGTATTGAGCCCGTTGGAATGAATAAAATAATCGATTTACTTTGACTGAGTAATTTAAATTCAGAAAAAGAGAAAATTGTGAAGGAACCTGCATTTCGAAGAGATTTTCCTTCATATCTCCGTTCTGCCGCCCCGTACCTATGAGGCCCTTAGTCCAGGTTTTGCGTAGTTTACTTAAACTTTCGCGTTCGCGTGTGGCGCCATACATTTTGGTTAGTTCTTCCTCGTCTCCGCCAGGGGCGCTGTACAAAAATGTGTGGAGCCATACGGAAACAACTGTAGTTTCAATTTATGTGTAAACCTGAACTAACCCCTCTGACATTCTGGCTATGAGAATCACTGAGAATAGACCTCTGCTCAGCAGTGGCAAATACCAAATAATAATGCTACGGTATTGCAGTGGCAAACGCTAGCAATGACAGACATATTAGACATCAATGTTAGATAGAATCGTAATGGAATATATGTAATAGCCAAAGATATTACACCGAAAAGAAAATTAAGCAACAGTACTATAGTTTCTGGCCATAAACACAATTTATAGATACTATTTCATAATACTGGCATACTTTCAGCTTTCAGCAGCAAATTATTTACTAAGTATACATTTTAATAACCGAACCTTTATGTCCGAACAGATAACTGCACACGTCTGCTGGAACTGGCAAGCTTCCAGGAAGATTATGGGTCGGTTAATTTTGCTAAGTAATCGACTGAGGATAAAAAAGATTGCGTGCAATATATAACAAATATATAGATATACAATAGGCCCAATTTTAAAGTTGCCATCACAATTTTAATAGCAATTTAAAATGTTCCTGTTTTTTTTTCACTACATATATCCATTTGAAAAAGAGAAGAATAAGTTATATTGAAGAATTATATAAGTAAAATTGATATTTAATTTACGATGGCGCCTTTAGAATTGGTGACAATTTACGTATTATGGTTTTTACAATACTAAAGCGTCATTTTATAAACCAAATTGACTTTTTGTTTATTTCGAACGAAACCATTAATAAGGTATAATACCATGAAGAAATCACCATGTTTATCAGTATATTATGCTAGAGCATAATATACTGATAACATCTTACAAAGTTATCATTCACCGTTTAAAGATATTGGAAAACAAAAAAATGCTTTATTATAATACTACGGGACTAATCGCGCACTAAAATTACGAGATAAATAAATACCTGATCATCCCGACGTTTCGGCCGAGTTGCATCGTATATATATATATATATATATATATATAGTATATTATAATAATGTGTTCAAATCGCGATAGTTTAAAAACAACAAAAAAATGCTTAATTTGGGATTCGATCCCGAGACCGAGAGAGGGATCAACTGGGGTAGTTATAATTTGCGGACTGCTAAGCTAGATTTCTAATCCGGATTAGAAATCTAGCTTAGCAGTCCGCAAATTATAACTACCCCAGTTGATCCCTGTAACCACAGAAAAATAAGCTCCGGAACGAAATTCTAAAGATAATGGCGATTATTTTTAAATTTACTAACAAACATTACATTACATCACGCGAAAATACATTCGATGAAAGAAATTCCAAAGGTCCTGATTAAATATGAAAACTCGAAATAACTCCTAAATGACTTTCCGACCCCCGCATTTGTAATTCCAACAGAACCTGACCGTTTTAATTTAGCTTCACAAACATGAAAAACGCGTGTTTTGCGCTACCTTTGAATTTATTCCTGTACCCTTAGCACAAATTATAACGACTTTCGTAACGCATTTGATGGCAAAGCGAATCAAAAATTAAAGTTCCATTTACGCACTTATAGGGAACGCTACTACATTTTACACGGGTTTTATGGTACTGTTGATTACGATAGAGAAGTGTTTCGCAATAGAGATATTTTTCTATTACTTTTTGTTAAGATTTTTTTTTAGCGATTACATTCCTATTTATATTTTATTGTATACTAGCGACCCGCACCGGCTTCGCACAGGTATTTATCCTATAATAGATAGTATTTCCGATATCCCTTTAAAATGTGTGCTAAGGGTACAAGTTTAATTTAAAATTCAATACAAATTGCGGACCTAGCTTTTGCTTAAAAATTCAAATTGTTCGTATCGTTGGCTGGGAGAGCCACCATCGCATTTTATCAATAAAAGCGGTCAGAAACTTGCAGAAAAAATTGGTTCCATAACTTTATCACTTGTAAAAATACCAATCGACCTCGGTCGATCGAATTTGTTTGCTTTGCGATAGGTTTCTGCTTCGATCGAAGTGAATACATTATAAATAAGCCAGCAGTTTTGCTGGCAATATCGGCAAAATGAGTTAGCATTTATTCGGAATATTAATAACGTCTGTAATTTTGTGCTAATAGATTTTACGAGGTGTTATTTTGCTAAGATTTTCATTTGCAGGGACTTTCACGATGTGTATACTTATGTTTTTCAATGTGAACAACTTTTACAAATGGAACTAACTACGAAATCGCCTTTTAAAAAGTTCATTACCTTTCGACAAAATGTACCTATGGAAGTATGGAGCAGCTGATTTTTTTCGCGATTTCACATTTGGCCTCAGTGAAAGTTGTTGATAAATTTCAAAATGACGAGAGTAAACTCTACTGAAATCCTTGCGCTTTGCAAAACAATACCTTGTATTGACGCATTTAAGATAATTAATTGCATAATTTAATATTCACATGAACGCTGAAAACCACAGAACAGCAGAACTACTGAACTAGACTAGATCTTCTGTGGCTGAAAACATTAACTTTTTTCTGGGATGTTTTGGCAACACATCATGTACTTATATGCTATTGCCATAATTATGTACATGGCCGGGTTATCATAACGTAATTCATAATGGTTTTATTCCTATGAGTTTGTTTATTATTTCGATTGAAATGCCAATCTTATTGGGTCATGTAAATGTTTGGGCAACATTTGCCAAAAGCTTAACCTTGGCTCGAATCGATCTATTTGCAGCCACTCGATTAATAATCTCCATTCGATTTGAGTCGATTTAGTAGCGATATTATAGAACATACATCGATTTGGTAGGTATTTGTATTCGATATCGATTTATTTGTATACGATACTAATTTATGTCGAAGTGCGGCGTTTATATTTCATCCTCGTACGCCGCAAAAGCACAACAGTGCGACAAAGATTAGAAGGTATAAGTTTTTTTGTTTAATTTTCAAAAAAACACAGAGTATAAATTAGAAGTTTCTGGTTGAGCTTGTACTTATTGTACCCATTTCAAAGAACACAGGAGTGGGTTTGTTAATTGTAATTGTTAATTTTCTTATGACCTATTAGCATAATTATGTATTATACAAATGCTTGTACGCTTATCAAAGCAGGAACTTGAGGACATTTATATATGTATTAAATTATAACAACTTTGTTAACCTAGGCCCACGGGCTAAATAAAGTGATTGATTGATTGGTTGCTATAAAAGTTTTTAACAGTATCGATCTCGCCAAAACAAAATAACTTAAAAAAACACGAACAGACAAAGAAAATTTAGCCAATCCGAACCATAGACGCCTCGGTCGCTAGGTCAGAAAAGTAAAATAATGTGACGCAGCAGGCCGCGCGGTAATGACAGCTAGTTGTTTACACCTAAGTGCGAGATTTATGGTTTTATGACTCGAGCGGGATCAGTCTTTGTCTGCCGTCTATTGTTTAGTTTTTTTGAGTGTTTACGTATTTGAAAACAATAGGGAAGTCTCGAACTTTCACGTTATTTACTTGTTAACATAATAGCATTTATTAGATCGAGTAATGTCACGAATTATCTCGTAGGATCCCCTTGGACACCAGTTTTTCGTTTACCGTCGAAGCGAAAACATCTCGTGTTCAAGTGCGGTACCTGTGATTGTGAAGTGACTAGTTTGTGTGAATATCAGTGCTAGTGTGAAGTGTTTGTGCGAACAGTCGTGTCGTGTGTATTGTGATTTTGTGCAATAAAGTGCAAAGTGAATAATCGGTGTTTTAACTGATTATCCAAGAACCCATCTCGTAACAATAAGAAATATTAGTTCTTCTTTTGACCAAGTTGACAAGGAGCCGTGTCACATTGTAGCATTAAATAGAGTCCATAAACGTATTTATTGAAAGTGTAGACGTGCTTAACGTCTGCGAACTTTCGAAATCTATTCATTTCATAGTCATTGTTTGATTTCAATAAGTGGTATTTGGTGGTAGGTATTCTTATCAACTCTATCATCACAGCATTTCTACCTGAGGATCAACAGATTTTTTAAAGTTAATTTCGTTGTTAATGATGTATTGTACTAAATAGCCTCTGTTTTGCGATTTCTGGGGTGGTCTCAAAGTATACGTTATTGTTTACTTTGATATTACTAAATTGCTTGCTCGTATTAATTTACTAAATACGCCTTTAATGTTTCTAATAATTTATCTGTGCTTTAAACACCGATTTTACAGAAATTACACAGATTTTTTTGTTTGTATGTAGCATCATTATTCACCATGCTGGGGGTGAGGGCTCACGTTGTATTTCTCACGTTATTTTTGTTTTACTCTTACGGTTCCAAGTTTCTCTGTGAACTTGACTACTAATAATTATGGTACGTGCGATAATGCAGCTGCAAAGTACTCACATTCCAGTTAGCAGAGAAATTAGACAATTCACCGAACTAATTGACACCCCACGATCGTAGCATCTACAAAGTCCCCCACCGTTCAAACCATAACTTTAGCCCTTATTCCATTCCCATAGAGTACAATACAGTAGAGCAGAACAAAACTTTAGCCATAGTTTATATAACAGTTGCTACCGGAACGTGCTTAATGTAACCACGTCTAAGTTTTCAGCTGCACTGTTCCAATTTAAACCCTACTCCACAGATATAAAGTTGCGACTAGAAGAGCTTTTCAGCACAAAGAGCTCGTTATTCTGATGTTTGTCCAGTGGAATACCCGTGCCTACTGACAAAAGGAACCGCTGTACAATAAAACTGGAACGAGCTTTCTCTACCGATCTGCTAATATGGTTGCATGTGTAAGTTTAATAGCAATTTTTAGGGCAATGAATTGAAAGGCTGCGTACAAATGGATTTGTGCTTATTTTGCGATTCTATAAGCTTTTTGACCTAAAAATTGTGGGAGACTTGTAAATATGCAAATGTGTGAAATAACGCATTAAATATAAGTGGCAAACTGCGACTTTAAATTTTATTACTGAGCAGTTTACGTTGTTTACGGTGTAACATTGGGAGTTTTTTTAAATGTGCACTTAGGAATCTAATGTCCACTTTTTTAACTACGCTCTTGCCACATCTAGCAGCTCTTGACACCCATGTCGCTGGACATCAAAGCTGATACACATGTGTGCTTCTGTAGCCACTGGTCTGTCCAGTGGAGTGATCACTTCGTAGAAGGACAACAAATACACATTCTTTTCATCCTTTCACTGTATATAAATACTTTTAACCGCCAGCGATAGAAGATAGATGTTATAACTTTATAAGAATGGCATGTGTACCTGTGGTTTTGTATGTCTGTGTGTGGCATCATAACTATATAATGATAGAGTGATATTCAAACCTTTTTTTAAGCTGATAGGAAATTATTTTTAGATGAACATAATCATATTCTAGAATTTTGATATTTTTATGTTTAGGTACACGTCTTGTTTCTCACCTCAAGCAATGGTCTTTACACACCACTGGCTTTTAGGTAAAGGAAAACACCGTGAGGCAACCTGCATACGTCCGTAGAAGAAATTCGATGGCGTATGTGAATCCACCAACCCGCACTGGGCCAGCGTGGTGGATATGGCCCAAACACCCTTCCTGGGTAGGCCTACGTCCTGCAGTGGACTATTAAAAAAGGCTGGTACAGTACAGTAATGGTCTTTAACACTAAGTACAATCTCATTGCTCTCAATATGTAATACAATGTGTTGTTTAGGAAAGTCTTTCAGAAGTAATACTTCCTTTATTTATTAATTAATTTGTTTGAATTTTTTTTTATTCTATTTAACTTTACTAGTCCTACTACTTGTGGGTTAAATTAATGTTGGTGTAAGCTCTACAGTCTCTACCCTGTATAGTATAAATTCATCATTATGAACAACTTTTACTATTGGAACAACCCCGAAATTGCGAAAAAGTCATCCAATCCTTACAAAAATTGTATCAACTCTTGACAAAATGAATTAGGACATTTTAAAGGTACTTGGTATGGACAACATGGCTAGCCCCCCAGTCTTTACGAGCTTACTAATAAGATCACCTTGAAACAACAGCTAGTGCGTTCGGATTTAGTGACCATCGTAAACATAAGCATCTTGGTTTAGTACTCATACACTCTGCACTCACTAATGCCAGTGGAAAGTTTCAGAAACACCCACATTCCTGTACAAACAAGCCTTTGCGTCAATACTCCAGAGTAGCTGGAATAGAATGGCCCATCAATTACTGAGCCATCAAATGTGAAGCTTGCTTCTAGCTATTCTCACGGATAGGTTTGTAAATTCTGATTGAAAACTGTTCACTAAGCCTATTATGTTTTAAAAAAGCTGGTTTAGTGAGTGCGAATAGTATTGATGGGCATCGCGAGGGAGGGCATGGATAGATGGCCCCTACTTTAGACACTTCTTTGCCCATTCTAGTAAACTTGAATATTTCAATAAATTATAGTTTTCTGGGGTACGCAAAAGGAGGCAGCTGCGGAAAGAAAAATAACGGAAAAGTGCGATTCAGGCTTGCACATCGAAGGTTCCGTACAAACACATTGCTAAAATAATTAAAAACTTGTTTTATCATGTGCTAATGAAGTTATTTTATATGATACCTGACATGATACGATTTAGTCACTTTGAATTTTGAACCCATATTTTGTGAATTTTGAGGCTCTATTTTTATGTGTTTTAAAAAAAAATATTCAGTTTTCAGATTTATTTCTATATGTGTACTCTGAGACAATGCTTGTCGCCAAATTTCATAGTTCTATGTCAACGGGAAGTACCCTGTAGGTTTTGATTTTTGTGAGTGTCAAAATATGCTGTTTTTTACGACATAAACGGCTCTAACTTTTTTAAACGATAACTGAGAAGTTTTTCTTTTACACAACTGCAAGATACCATAGATATACGTATACAGTTTAAATTTCAACTCGATATCTTTACGCGTTCCCGAGATAAAGAGTCTTGACATACACACAGATGGACAGACGGACAATAAAGTGATCCTATAAGGGTTACGTTTTTTTCGTTTGAGGTATGGAACCCTAAAAATAGAGAAAACCTCAAGCTATGGCACTGGAGTATTCAATAGGTACTAGTTTTTTTGGTGCAGTGCAGCGTCCCAATCAATATCATGGTCTGCGATACAAAGACTGCTACACTCGTATAACCTGACGATTCAGTCATCTACATTATTTTATAACTGCCACCCATCCTAAAACCCCTGCGTGTCTGAAACACTCGTTCAGTCAGGCAGGGGCTTAACAGAGCTTTTATCATCATTTTAGTCTTCTCCTCCTTTCAACTCAGACGGAGACAGGAACTAGACCGAGGTTTCCCTCCTTGCTGGGGCTGGACGCCCTGACACACTGGTCAGGGGGCATTTCTTGGGTGCTTCTCACCCTTCTCCAATTCAGCATCTACTGCTGTCTTGGTGTGGACCGACTACGTTGTCCATCCTGGCTTGGGTGGCCATCGCGGCTTTGTGGTGCCCTTTCAGGGCCTCACCAATGTGGCTGCCTATATGCCCTCTTCGCCAACATCATCCTCCTTTTCTGCGTCGGCTAGAAGTAGGTCTCTGGAGAGAGCGAGCCAGTTGCGTACGGACTCGTCGCGAACAGAGCTTTTAACAGGTTTTCTGTACCTTCTGTAATAATTTCAAATAACTTTAAAATCCTGAGAAACGCAGTTTCTTTGTTATTTGATTAAATAATGATATGTTCTGTCTTCACATTCATTAAAAAAATCTATTCAATGACACTCTCACAATAAACTTAAATGTACCTGTAGACTGTACACCGTGTACATGTAGTTATTAATTAAAATTAACCTTTTATTCGCAATTTTCATGTGATAAAAACAATTTTACGGACCTGTAATAATGTCTTTTTAGAAAGAAACTGAAAAAAAGCTTGGTCGACGATGAAACAGTGATCGGGTTTCAAGATAAATCTCAAGTAATGACGAAACCTATCTAGACAGATTAGATACAAGATTAGCTCTAGAGTCCTACAAAATAAGGACGAGTCAGGAATTCTAAAAACAGCACCTGAATTGGATTACGTGCCGTATCCAACATCTTCTCCGATAGAACTTTGATTAGATATCTTTGAGAACTTCATCTCGTTTTAGGATTTTTATACTTAAATGTAGCTACACTCCTATCTATGATATCGAACACTTGGTATATCGAGTAGAATTTTGTTTAAATTAATCGGATATAAAATCGATTCGCTTTCCCGGTAAAACGTCCAAACAATCAGCGTTGGTATTCGCGCCCTAATCTCAACAGAGTAGCTGGAGCGTGGATTCCAGTGAAAACGATCAGTTCCTCCGTTCCTCGTCCAGAAATAGTTTGCAGGATACTTAAGGAAATCAAGCTTATTGGAAGAAGAAAAACCGGACAAGTGCGAGTCAGGCTCGCACACCGAGGGTTCCGTACAAATCCAGAACATTTCACAAAATAGGGAAGTAAGTTGTTAAAATCTCTACAGGTACTATAACTATCGACAAAAAAGTTTTTTTTTTCGCTTTTCTCGTCATATATCGAAAATTACATATTGTTAAAATAACCAAAAACCTGTTTTGGCATGTGCTAATGAAGTTCTTTTATATTATACCTTACATGATACGATTTACTCACTTTGAATTTTGAACCTATTTTTTGTGATTTAATTGAAAATGTACAGTTTTCAGTTAAGTTCAGTATTTATTCCTATATGTGTACTCTGAGACAATGCTTCTTGCCAAATTTCATAGTTCTGTCAACGGGAAGTACCCTGTGAATTTTGATTTTTGTGTGACGAAATATGCGGTTTTTTACGATTTAAGTCGGCTCTAACTTTTTAAACGATAACTGAGAAGTTTTTTTTACACAACTGCAAGAGACTATTGATATACGTATACAGTTTAAATTTCAACTCGATATCTTTACGCGTTCCCGAGATAAAGAGTCTTGACATACACACAGATGGACAGACGGACAACAAAGTGATCCTATAAGGGTTCCGTTTTTTCTGTTTGAGGTACGGAACCCTAAAAAGTGATAAAGAATTCGAAGTAGAAGGTACCTAGCTGAAGAATTTCTGTATATAAGTACAAAAAAAAAACTATTAAGGAGTTCTGAGTGCGCCTCCTCAGAAACAAGGTACATGCCGTATTCAACAGCTTGCCCAATATTATCTAATCTACGAGTATGTTTTGAAGATGAATTTCCGCAAAGTAACGCCTGATTCAATCAACAATATTATCTAACTTCATTGCGTTCCTTCAGGTCGTCGTCAGATATTTTAGTTTGTAGTAGGTACTTTTTTACGATATCAAACAGAATCGAGCAGAATTTTATTTAAATTAATCGAAAATCAAATCCATTCGTTTCCCGATAAAACGTCCAAACAATCAACCTTAGTATTCGCGGCGTAATCTCAACAGTGGCTAGAGTGTGGATTCCAGCGAGGCTATCAATTCCTCCAGAAATAGTTTGGAGGATACTTAAGGAAATCGCGCTTATTGGAAGACGAAGAAGAGATAAATAAATCGAAGTAGAAAGTAGCTAGCTGAAGATTATGTTTCTACAAAAAACTATTAAGGAATTCTGAGAACTCCTCCGGATACGCGCCGTATTCAGATTCTTGTTCAATATTATATTTCACAACTTCATCGTGTTTTTAGATTTCTTCTATCTTCCTGCGAAATCAAACAGAATGGAGCAGAAATTTGATTAAATTAATCGCATAGCAAATCGATTCGCTTTCCCGGTAAAACGTCCAAACAATCAACCTTGGTTTCGCGCCGTAATCTCAATAGAGTGGCTAGAGTGTGGATTCCAGTGAGGCTATCAATTCCTCCAGAAATAGTTTGGAGAATACTTAAGAAAATCGCGCTTTTTGGAAGACGAAGAAGGGATAAATAAATCGAAGTAGAAAGTAGCTAGCTGAAGATTATCTGATTCTACAAAAAACTATTAAGGAATTCTGAGAACTCCTCTGGATACGCGCCGTATTCAGATTCTCGTTCAATATTATCTTTCACAACTTCATTGAATTTATAGATTTCTTCTATCTTCCTGCGATATCAAACAAAATCAAGTAGAATTTTGTTTAAATTAATCGGATAGCAAATCGATTCGCTTTCCCGGTAAAACGTCCAAGCAATCAACCTTGGTAATGCGCCGTAATCTCAACAGAGTGGCTAGAGTGTGGATTCCAGCGAGGCTATCAATTCCTCCAGAAATAGTTTGGAGGATACTTAAGGAAATCAAGCTTATTGGAAGACGAAAAAGAGATAAAGAATTTGAAGTAGAAAGTAGCTAGCTGAAGATTATCTGTATCTACAAAAAACTATTAAGGAATTCTGAGAACGCCTCCTTTTAAAACATGCCGTATTCAACATCGTGCCCAATATATCTTTCCCAATTCATTGCATTTTCAGACCTTCATCGTTTTGGGATTTTTATATCTTCCCAGAATCTTCTAGCACCATCTAGCACCTTCTTATGATATCAAACATAATCGAGCAGAATTTTGTTTAAATTAATCGGATAGCAAATCGATTCGCTTTCCCGGTAAAACGTCCAAACAATCAGCGTTGGTATTCGCGGCGTAATCTCAACAGTGGCTGGAGTGTGGATTCCAGCAGGCGATCGGTTCCGTGTCCAGAAATAGTCGAATAGAGCCGCGAACGCGCATTCCACGTTTGCCGACTACGGAAGCATATGGGAGCTTGTATTATGGAGATAGCGTTGTACAGGTTTTGGAATGCGTTTATCCTGAGAAAAGCAGCGTATACTACCCACAAGGTGTATGGATGATCGTGCTCGATGCAAGCCGCTACCAACCGGTCTTATTGGAGATCTTTAGGAGAGGCCTATGTCCAGAAGTGGACTTCCTATGGCTGAAACGAACGAACTTGCGCCTAAGCCGCTTAGGCGCAACAGAAGACTTGGATGGACGTCCTACGCTGTGCTTGCCGGTACATAGTCTCCGTTCGAGAACTTTTCGACCCCATCGGTCATCAGTTCTCCGTGCTATGTGCCCTGCCCACTGCCATTTCAACTTGCTAATCCTCTGGGCTATGTCAGTAACTTTGGTTCAACACTGGCTACTCATCACTGGCAACACACGCTGATCGAAAACTTTCGACTTGAGGCACTGAGGGATCTCGGGCGAGAAGACGTTACGCAACTGAGATATACAAATGATATAGTTTAGAAGTATGAGGGCTTATTTGGACATCGTCATCGTTAAAATATCTCCGAAAGCATTGAAATGAGTCTCACGATGTTTTCTCTCTGTAACTTTTCTATGGATTTTGAATTTTCGTGATGAATATAATTAGCACATCTGTTATACACTCTATATTTTACTTCAATATGAAAAAAATGGTACTTCACTTTTATATTCCTTGAATGAAGAATTTGGGTAGATAGTTACAAGTATTTAAGTTTCATAAAAATGATGTCCATCAATATTTGATACATTTTTTTATCGATTACGTGGTGAAAATACGCTGACACTCATTTTTCGATATGATTTATGCTACGGGTACAGAATTTGAGAGATTTTATCATCCCAGGGGATGCTAAAGGGTTGTCCCAAAGCTGCGTCCTAATCAGAATATAGATTGGCTTGCTTACATTCTAGAAGCTTTTATGACGTCCTATGGCTCATGGGTGGAATGTAACCATCACCACAGATTAATATGCGAATGGAAGGAAAACCCGCACTACGTATGTATTCCATTGGTATATATTCGTACTTCGTGGTTCTGTAAATGGTACTAGCGGTTCGTACCGTGTGTGAAACTCTAAGTTATGTCTAAAAAAATTTTCAGAGATTACAACTTAGTTACCTAATAATTGTATACCTTTCACTAGCACTCGTTTTACTATTAAATATTTCTACAGCAACTATATTCACACCAGTTTCCTACCATGTAATCTACCTTTATTAAATTATAATGAGTTATAATAATATGACTGCGTTATCAAAACCTATTAAGGCGTTATATTGCCTGTTTTCAAATTAATTTAAAGGATCTCATACTCAGCTTCCGTATACATGCCTTTTAAAATGTAACTAATTTTAAAATCTGTAGTCAGGAAAACATTTTTTTTTTTTTTTTTATATATATATATATAGGTATTGTACAATTTGTACATGTCTAGAGAGTTTCGAATACTAAGCGCTCAGTTGTCGCCTTAACTAATTGCTTGTTACATGTTACTCGATATGTTATTAATTTGTATCAAGAAACGCGTTAACGCCGACAAATATCGATGATTTATACCAGTTATTATATGGTTATTATCGACTTTGTAATGGTTATTGGTTTTTGAAACTTGGATAACGAACAAGCTGTGAAAGTTTTAAGTCTCATACAAATTATTCAGAAGTACCTATTTACGAATATGATACAAGCGGATATTCATTACATACAGGGTTCATTAGTTTATTATTTATAGGCCTGGGCATTATTCATAAAGATTCCAAAACCTTTTTTTTAAAGCTTTGAATGTAAATACAGTAATAATTAATTGAAATTGGCAAATGCTTGGAAATGTGACGCCAAGATGAGGTAAATGGCGTTGCACTTCCATGCGTTTGCAAAAGGGTATTGGGCTTTCAGTATATAAATATTGGACCTATCTACCTACATCCGTTTAAATACATCTTATCTAATTGAGTTTTCACAAGCCTTGATTAAGATTTGATTCATACTCGTGAATCTTGTTGGGATTTAGATACCAAACGATCTTGCCAAATATTACGGATGGACTAATAAATAGCGCTACACTACAGTGAAACAATACAGATTAAACATAATTGTTGTTATTCAACTGAATATAACATTTACATACTCTTTTATCATCTAAGCGGGAAATGCATAGTGCTAACCTTATCTCAAGTTAGGTACACACAGTAGAGCTGCTTAATTGTAATATTTTTGTACGTCATATCTTAATCACTTTTCCATATTTTAGCCCAGGCCATGGGATGCATTCATAATGACGGATATCCATGCCAGTGTGACGTAGATATTATAGCTACATCCGTATTCCGCTACGCTTTGAGCATTTTAATCGCCGCCGGTAGCTATTGACTATGCTTGCATAAGTAGAGTTGGCAAAGAGCTTCGTAATCTAACTCCCACATGGGGTATTGTGACTCCTGACTATTGAATACCTAGAGATTATGTTTTGTTATTCATTAGGGAAAACTACTGGAATATAGAGAAAGCTACATATTATATCCTAGACGTCATCAGCAGAATGTGGTCAAACGTGTACTTATAGAGTTTCAAAAGTAATTAATTATGTTTTTCTTCTTTTCTGTACTAATGCACAGGGGCTTTAGTCCAGGTTTTGCGCAGTGTAAACTTTCGCGTTTGTTATGGCTCCATACAGTTTGGTTAGTTCTTCCTCGTTTCCGCTAGGGGCACTGTACAAAAATGTATAGAGACATACGGAAACAGCTGTCGTTTCAATTTACGTGTAAACCTGGACTAACCCCTCAGATCTGTTAGGGCTATAGAATAAAGGTAAGTGGAGCATAAAGTATCGAAATGGTGTGACGTCAATTTCATTCTACAACTTACTATGTGCCTACCTTACAATTAAAATTTAAAAGCCAATTAAGAGAACATTGAAAAGTGTTAGGTACTTACATGTTTATGTCAGCTTCAAGATAGGGAATACTTACAGCTAAGTAGCTACTTTCTACTAGATTAGGTACTTACTACTAGCCTAAGTCTAAAAATCAACACAAAAGTCATAGATAACATGTAGTTATACTAACTTATTTAATGGTACCGTTGTTGAGAAACTTAAAAGTATTCAAATAATTTTACATCCCTTATTAAATAATTGTAACTCTTGTTTAGAAACTTAGACGTATTCAAACAGTTATCTTGCGGTCCTCAAACTTTCCCATTTTCCCAACCATTAGGTAAGCAAAGCAGACACAAATGCCCACCGTAGCAAGCGAATTGAGCGAAATGCTCACAACTGGAAAATTGGACTCTCAGAGTGCATCCGAGGGCGTCGTGAGGGCGCGTAGCCAACTCGATTTGACATCTCTACACTTGAAAACCTTAGGCCGTATCTGGCTAGATCTTCACTTTGGAATTTGAACCCTACGCTTGTAGACAAAAGAACGATACTAACGCGATTTGACATTTCTGCACTAAAAAGCTTAAGGCACGCCGTATCTTAATAGGCCCTGACTTTGGAATTCGAACCGTAAATCTCTTACTTTAAGAATAAAATTAGCCAAACTACCCAATTGATCTATTTTTTTCTCAATTTTGGCAATATACCAAAGTTTTAAACTTAAGTATTTTGACCGACCTTGACTTAAGAATTTGAACCCTACTTACCGCAACATAAGAATGAAATTTAACTGCCCAAATGGTGTATTTTTGCCAATTTTGGCAATGTGCCAAAGTACTACAGTTTTACTATCGGAAACGTTTTACAGCTTTGTAGAAGTACGTTATGCAATTTCCGGATGGTCTTTTATGTCTTTTTTCGAACCTTACTTTTATATTACTTAGTATTGAGAAATTACATTGAGTGCGATATATCTGAGTTTTTTTTGTACATAGGTACTTTATGAGAAATCCATGTTACGCTTGCACTCATAATGTGCAAATTCTAAGAAAATACTTATTTAGGTATTCGGTATACCTATTTAGGTTTACCCAGTAAAGAATAAACAACTATTCCAAATAAAGCGACATTTTTTTAATATAAGTAGGTACTCGGTATGGTTACGCTTATAAAATTAATGAGTATGAAATAAACCTGAATGTTACAGGAAAATCACTTTGAACTGAATTAGGTAGGTATAATTTATAATCGAAATATGCACTTTGTTATCAATTCGTATTATTTTTCGCACTCGTCTTATCGATATTATTATCAAATTAAAATCGTTTAAATATTTCAAACAAATACCTATTTTAAAAATAGAACCACATTTGATTGGTATAGTTAGTTTAATTTAACGGCTAACTTCGACTTGTGGCCCAATTCGAGCACCGATAACATTCTGGGGCAAGCTGCACCAATCAAGCACGACTCCGGATTCTGATAGCCAATTATCCAATCTTTATTGAAGGAGATAACGCTATAAAATGGACCAATTATATCTTTGAAAATAGAATGTTCGAAAGTTGAATTTGGTGTAAGTACCACAGATGCGTAAGTATGAAAAGCGGTAAGTAAGCGATTTGAAAGGTAAAGAAATTCGAAATCGATACCTAGATGGAAATTGGAATTAAAGATTGTTCTATCAATTGTAGGCACACAGACACACCAAATTATTACTTCAGAAATGTTTTAAAATTTAACATACCTAATAACTTTTGGATCAGATTCAGAACGGAGAAATTGTTTGGCCATATTAGGAGCCCAGAGGCTACTTATAAACTCTGACATCAGGGCTAGCAAACGTACCTTTTTGGCAGCTATTGTAAACTTTAACATAATTTAAAAAAAAAAAAACAATTTCAATCAAACAAAATATCAATGGCGTTACCTATTTCAGGGCGAGAATTCTATTCAATTTTCATATATCGAGGTCTATGATACAAAATATGTTACTAAATCAGAGCCATTACAAAATAAAAGACGCGATTTAGCAAACTTGGCAAGCGTTAAACGTCTGGAACGTTAAATTTTTGGCACATTTGGAGGTTGATGAAACACTGGGGAAAAACGAAACTTTAGCAAAATAAAGTACTTATAAAAGTTTTACTAAATTCTGCTTTTTTAAAATAAAATAAATGTAGGTGTCTTATTTCGTAATAGTAGTTCTTTGTTTGCAAAGTAAATGAAAAATACTATAATACGAGTACATATATACCGTTTTCGTTTGGTCAATACATTTTTCTAGATCGTCTACGTTTCCGCGAGAAGCGTTGTACTCACAAAAATGTTTCCAGCCACATTTGAACAACATACTATGGTTTCTGTAACCTACTTATATCAAATTAAATTAATTTATTTGTTCCACCATGAAATTTAAATGTATGTTACTATAAAGAAGCCATGGTGGTCTAGTGGTAATGACACGCACCTTACAATCGTGAGGTCGTGGGTTCGAACCCAGTCTCGTACCAATGATTTCCTTGGAATTATGTACGGAATTTCACACCACTGGCTTTTCGGTGAAGGAAAACATCGTGAGGCAACCTGCATATGTCTGTAGAAGGAATTCGATGGCGTATGTGAATTTACCAACCCGCACTGGGCCAGCGTGGTGGATATGGCCCAATCATCCTTCGTGGGTAGGCCTACGTCCTGCAGTGGACTAATAAAAAGGCTGGTACAGTACAGTACTATTAACTACCTACTAACAAACAGTGAACCTTATAAAAATCGTAGTTGAGATAACGTTAAAGTACCGTTAGAATACTTGAACCACGCACTAGGTCTCATAGTAAATTGGCCTGTGTGGCAGAATACATCCTTCAATTTTATGTGTAGGCTCATACTTACTCATCTGCTAATAAAAGGGACCGGATATTCACTTGTAAAGCCTTACCTTACTCACAGTTATGCTAACACCAGCCTATTATGCATTGTAAACTGAAATTACCGCAAATTGTCTAGAAAGCACTTGTCTACCTCCAACATTCCTCCACGAAACGTAACTCCCACGCTCCGACATTTGACATGATAAGCGTAACTGGATCCTTTACAGCCGTCCTCAAGCATTTGACGCCGGGGGCAAAGGTTACTTGACGGGTCGCAGTAGTTTATTAGCAGGAATTATAATATATTAAGTATGTCACGTTTGGAGTATCGCAAAAAAGCTCTGAGGAGATTTACGTATTTGGGGGAGTACAATATTTAGTTTGTAGAATACTATTTTGTTATGTTCGTTGCAACAGTAGACCAGACACTGTAGTTAATAATAGCATAACAAAGATAAAAGATGACGTATGGGGCTAGAATAGTTACTTTATAGAATAGGTACCATTTTTTGGCAAAACCCATCTAATTATCGAGCCTTTTTCAGCTGTTCAAATATGGTAAGTTTACGTGCTTCATCTTTTACCACAACGTCGCTTACCGTCAGACGAGTTGGTGGTCGAGTGCGGACTTAAATTATTCGCATTAAAAAAACAAACTTGATTATTGATTACTAACATGTCACAAATTAAACTTTAGTTTTATATTTCTAGATTTTTAAGCTCTTAGGATTAAGATTTTTAATTTAATGGGAACATCTTTTAGGAAACTTCATCGTAACTCGAGCGAGTGTTCAAAAAGTATAGTTAAAATGTATTAAAAGAAAGAGTACTACCACGGACAAACAGATACCTACATAAATGAAAAATTACACCAATCGCTAGAAATACACTGTTGATTAGAATGTTTGCTGCTGGTTCTCCTTGGCACTATCGTTTAAATGTAGCCTTTTTAGACCATAGCCGAAGATATGTACCTAACAAAGCCTTAGGTCACTCGCCTTACTACATCAAAGTGTTAAACAAAATAAAAAAATCACGAATAAATCAATCCTAAAAATAAATTGACCCGCAGGCAAAGAGTTTAGAATGATTGACATAGTGGCTTGCCCCACAATGACCAAGCCATTGTAATGCTATTTAGTAATGGACAGCTTTCATTTCAATTGGAAAATAGCTTCCAGACGACGTTCGTCAACACGAATATTATTTTATCGCTTCGTCACGGTCTAGCGGTCGATTGTTCAGAATTTTTCATTAAAATTATGCTAGTATTAGTAATAATTGTAATTCTAATTATTTTTGTAATCGAAAACCACTTTAAAGAAAAGAGACAAATTAATCTAAAAATATTATGAAAGATAATAAAAAGTTACGAAACTTGATTTTGGCTGAATGCGATAGATGTACAGTCAAAATCTGATTAAATTCAAGAGTATTACGTATATCTTTAGACTTGTTACACAAATAAGTTCCTTGTTCAAGAGTGTCATATTACTGGCCATGTAAACAAATTAAAGAATACAAGAAATTCAAATAAGGAACAATTTAAAAAGAAGAAAACGTCGAGTGTTTTTGTAACTCGAGATGGAACTATAAACGCTTTTTATTTTTCGAACGTGCAAACGCCTTTCTTCGCATTCGGCCAGTGTCAGTTATCGACAGCGTTCCGATTCGAATTTCAAATGGAATCGATGTGGTATTTACTGTTTAGCATTCGGGCATGGTCTGATGCGGTGTTAGTCCAAAATTAAACGCACTTCCGTTAGCATTGCTCAATATGGCGCACTGAATTCCGCTACGCAGCGTGGACGATGAAAGTTTCTATCTGCAATTAATGGGTTCATTTTTGTGAATTTAATAGCCTTGAAATTACGTGATTTTTCGCGATAGATTTTCCATTTTAATAAGATTGGAATTTTTCATCCTCGCATTAAAAAAAATGTCATCGCCATTATCAGCCGTAGAATGTCCATTGCCGAACATAGGCTTCCCCTATGGATATCCAATAAGACTGGCTACAAGTGGCGGCTACTGCGGTCTTGATTAGATCTTCAGTCCACCTTCCATTTCCTTCAACATCCCACGTAAAAAATGTCTTTTACGTCGTAGGACATCCGCTTGGAAAATTAGTTGAAACATGTTAGAATGAAGGTCCATCCCAAATCGTGGTTAGACTACTATCAGGAGTGTGTTCAATAGTCCACTAATTAACATGCTTTGTACAAGTACAATACTTGTAGTACTTACAGTATTCATAAGCAAGCAAGCGACTGAAATTCGCTTTACTTCAGTAGGTATGTATGTAAGTACAGCGCAGAGTCATTTATCGGTCTAAAAATCGAATTAAATGCCTATCTAGTACAGAACCCTCCCTGTATTACGGAGCTTTTATCCATTAGGGGCTTTTATCAGCAATGATCCAACAAAATTCATCACTCCGGGAATTAATATCAATAAAAGTTGAACATGCCCCTCTTTAACCGAGTTAAAAGGCCATCCATTAACCCTTGTTCGGGTCCTAACAAATTAAAAAATAAAACATAGAGTATAGAGATAAAATCTTTTACTAACGAAAATAAACGATGTAAGTTTTCTAACTTGTGATCATTGACAGTTTCGAAAACGGGTTTTTGTCAATGCTTTTTATCAAATTATTATGAATACAAAAATTGTAACTACTCATACCTACTTACTTATAAAAGAAAATTGGTAAGTTATAGCTCCAGTAGTAATATTTTATGTTTAAAGCTTTTTAGTCCTTTGAAATATAACGCATAATTTATAGCACCACCGTCTACTAAAACTTGAGCATTTAAGTACTAGATTTTGTGTGAAAAAATACGTCTTAGATAAAAAAAAAACCACGCGCAAAGTTAATCCTTTGTAAAAAATCTAGTTCATTTATTGATTCTATGTTTGTATGTATTTGGTAGGTATGAGAATTGGCTTTTTTATATCCCTAGGTGATAACGGCGGCTAGGCGGCTCTCTAATTATTTTTTAAGGTAAAAACAAAGTTCGCCAGGTCAGTTAGTATTGTTTTAAATGACCTCAGAAGTTTTCAGTGAAAAAATCAATTAATTTACTTAATAAAATACGATAAAACTGCTACGAACTCAACACAGTAAATGTAATCAAAAGTCACATCATCGGCACAAGCCTAGTGCCTAATTAATATTCTGATGATTCACCAAGCATAATGTACCAAATTAAAAAAAATACAGAGTAATGTAGAAACAGAGGCGCCATGAAACTCGTAAGCTCATGTAAAACTTTATCCATTTGAAGGCTTTACATAGTAGATAAAACAGATACGCCCCACTTCCCGATATAGCATGCTTATCCGGACTGGCGCGGGCGAGCCGCTCAACCAGATTATGAGTAAACCAAGTTGACCTATAAAAAAACGTGCAACGCGTTACGTTGGTGAGCTTTGGACAAATTCGATGTAACTAGGCAGAAATTCAAGCTTATTTCAAATATACATGGTTGATGAAATGTTGATCTACTTTTACGAAAAGGTGTGAGACAGACCATCACTAAAAGCAGCTTTTTGCTATTTTTATTTATTTTTTTAAGTAGAATAGGACTTCATTTGCCAGGGAAGCAACCCCGAATTCGAGAAAAATATCAACTGTTTCTCAAATTTCTTGTTTCCAAGTTGCAATTTGGATGGGACAACTGCTGATTTTCTTATATCAAATTCCGAGCTGGCCCCGTAGTAAAAATGTTCAAAATGGTCTGAATCACCCCTAATCGCTTATTAGACTTTTGAGTAGCCCCGAAGAAGTCCAATTAACACTCAGGTACTTACTCTGGGCTTTTAATTTTATTTTATATATGAATCGCACAAACTAGTCAGATTTTTAGTCTTTGATATAAAGTACTGGGCATAGGTCGCCCCCCTATACCCACAACCACATATACGAGTGTAGGCTTTTGCTAAAGAGTAGATAGGGCAGAGATGGCCCATTTCCAGATATAGCGCGGTTATCCGGGCTAGTGAGCCGCACATCCGGTTATCTGCGATACGGCGAGGCTTGCCGGTCAACTTATTATAATAAATAGAACCTTGGCAGAACTTTAACAAATAATGAGGGTCATGTAAATTTTACAACTGACGAAATTAATCATTTTACCCGATAGATTGAGTACCCGTGACTATTCAGGTCTTTTATTTTCATAGTGATTAACTATCTGTTACAATCGACGGTCGATGTAACTCGGCCGAAACGTCGGAAGACGTTAGTCCCGTTGTATAATAATAATATCTGTTACAGTTATGTAGCATCTATTTCAGTAATCGATTTAAAAACCAGAGGAATAAAACCTCAACAAACTTACATATAGGCTGTTACCAAAGAGTAGATATGGCAGAGATGGCCCATTTCCAGATATAGCACGGTTATCCGGGCTAGCGAGCCGCTCATCCGGTTATCTGCGATACAGCGAGGCTTGCCGACGTGCCGCGGCTTTATAGGTCAACTTGCTTTACTTATAATGGGAGCTTTCGTGGCTTTGGTGGATACGATCGAGAACTCCCAGTTTTTATAACAAAATATTCTAACTAGGAGTTTTAAATTTCTTAGGCACCATTCGGAAGAATAAACCTCATTAATACAAACATCAAAAATAGGCTGAGTTTCAGTAGACGTCTAATTCGAGAGTACAGATGCTTTTTCAAGTGCTCCCATTAAAATTTGACCAAGATTTGACCAGTAATTTTTGGATTATATTTAATTGTAATTTATGAAGTCGGTTGTTATGTTTTCGTCAAACAATAAGTAATTATTAGTGATTGGAATAATTATATGCATAGTGCCATCAGATTATTTACTAGATTGTCTAATTATTACGTATTTAATATCTGAAACTAGCGACCCGTCCCCGCTTCGCACAGATGTATTAAGTATACATATAAATCTTCCTCTTGAATCACTATCTATTTAAAAAAACGCATCAAAATCCGTTGCGTAGTTTTAAAGATATAAGCATATACATAGGTATAGGGAACAGACATACAGCGGGAAGCGACTTTTTTTTATACTATGTAGTGATATTAAACTGTAAAATCTAGACTTCAGCCTAACAATGTGAACGAAAGAGGCCTGGAAGCAACAAAGTAATATTTTATATAAAACATCTGGAGTGAGTAATGGTTAATTCCAGAATTCTTGCGCCTCCCATTGTAAAGTGCTCTGGATAGTAGCATAGAAGAATAAATAATAATATAATCCATTGTATAGTTCGGTGATTCACGAATGAATAACAAATCGTTTCGTTATATGCCTATTGACATAGAATTATTTATATTCTTTTTATTTTATACATTTATAGGAATAGCTAGGAGAGATGAGGATGGTCGGTACCTACTCTAGAAACTTTTCTGCCTTCTTTGCCTTCATTTTACTTTCTATTTTTCTGGGGTGGGCAACAGTGGACAGTGGATTTGTTTGCCATATTTCAATGCTTATTTTAAACCTTATTTCGAAGCATGGTAACAAAGTCTGGGCCTACGGTGAAATATCTTATTTTAAAACTACCGTTTTCCTGTTGCACTTATAAATAGTTTTGCAAAGTATTGTATCTACAGTTAACCGTTCTTTATCAGTTGAAAACCGTCAGTGTATTTGCTCTAGATATCATAAAGTAAATATTTTAATTCGTACTTCTACATTTTGTGTAAATTTCACTCGAAATCGGAACGAAGCGTGTGACCGACATGATTGTAGGTAAAAGATATTTATTCTTACGACAATATTCTTATCGTTGATATTTATATTTTTGCATTAAGGTCACAAGAATTTAATACATACTCATGTATTTATTTTACTTGACTGCCCAGGAAAGCGAATCAAATTTTTAGGTTCTGAGGTTCTTTTACTCTTTGGATTTGATCCATCTTAGGATTGGTCTCAGCAAAATATGTCTATTTTGACATACTAAAGTCACTTTTAAAAGATTGTGCGCATGTTACAAGTAGCCCTGTAATTTTTGGTGTTACTTAAATAATTTCCTAAAAATGATTTTATGTATGAAACAGTCGATCGTCATGTGTTCATGTTGTCGTGTTCAAGTCGTCGTACGATCAGTGATCACTTCATATTATATTATCATATTATAGAAATAGACTATCACGCGCTGAGCCCAATAAAATCAGTAGTAGTAAAATAAATCCATTTATCAGTCACGGTTTATCCATCCAACATTACAATTTATGTTATTTAACTCCTTTTTAATTTACTTAACTTATTTTTTTACTATACATATTATGTTACATAACGACCATTGTCGAGATGTTGAATGATATTATTGTTCTGTATGGGAAGTTGCCTGAAATAAAGTAATTTTGAATTTGAATTACACAGGTTTGTAATAATCAAGTATGTTTTTCGCGATTTTGGCGCTAGTCAAAGCTCATAATTATGGGCAGAATGATATACTGATACTAGAATATTTTGCTCGTCTGGAGTTACACTCCGTATATACCTATGCCGTCCTACGTATATGAGGATCTATCATAGCCTTGGAAGAGTTATCCTCGGGAATAGAATTCTACGCGCGCACCCCTCTGTCATGGTATGAGAACTATAATTCTTACACGTTTATAAAAACCACTTACCAATCGATATTTCAACAGTCATCTGATTGAATCCGCTGCGCGAAGTGCTCATTGAAAAAATGCCAGCTTGTGCAGTTAGAACGTGTGAAAATAAATCTTATACCTCAAATTTACAAAAAGATGGTGTAACGTTTCACATGTAAGTATTTTTTTGTTTCATTGAAGCTTATTTTTATATAAAAACTTAAAATAGTTCACTCGGACCGGCATCGAATATATCGATTCAGTAATGGAGTCTCCGCCAAAGATCGAGAATCATATCCTCCCATGTTTATGCAACATTCAGCCATATGTCCATACCTTACAATCTATTATTGTCTATTGTGGAGAAGAATTCAGTACGCGTACCCCTCTGCCACGGTATAAGAAAAATTGTGCCTACACGTAAAAGAGACACCGGACATTTTATTACACAATTTTAGACTTAAACTTTCAAGCAATTAAGGCGAAAATGGATTATCAGCATCTGGGTGCATTGTTCTCGCTCGCTCCGCTCCATAAACCCGTCACCCGTTAACGTTTCGACTTTACCCTGATATGTTTAAGGTCGAAATTTTAGTGAACACCTCCTCCCCCGCGCCTCACGTAAAGCTGACATAATGTAGTGAGTGCGAATGGTAGAGCGTTACTAGTCCGGAGATAAAACGTCCCTGATCATAGCAGTATAAAGTACCTACTTTTACCTACGAGTTTTCCAACATAAAATTGTCCTAGATTGATGATATCGGTAGGTATTAAATATTCACTCGACAAAATTGTGGGAAAATTCGCATTAAAGACAGCTTTTAGTATTGATCCACTGCATTCAGTGTTTTAGTTGAAAATTCATTCAGACTAGTAAGTTCATTGTACTAATTTATTAATACGGGACCAAACGCCCAATAAAACATGAGATATGTTAATTAAATACCTTTATTAGTATAATGTGCTCAAATCGCGAAAGCTTAAAAATAACATAGTGAGTTTTGTATATACGCGTTGAATAAAATTAAATAACTCGTGTCATGAGTCATGCATGACGATGTTACTTGTAGTGTTACATGACGATGTTACAGTATTGATTCATAAAATAACTTATTTTTTGTTTAACAATAACAAAGATTTTGTAAGAACATCATTGTCATTATTATGTTGAATATAGAAATTGCCGATATTTTATTTTTCCATGGATAAAAAGTAGCCAATAACACTTTTCGAACTAACTACATATGTAGTATAAATTTTGAACGGTTGCTGCTTGAAATTAATAAACAAATACATTTTCGGATGAGTAAGGATAAAGATGTAGGACTTATAAAGATACCTACTACAGCTGCTAGCCCATCTTCGCGCAGCCACGAATAAATTACGAGTAGGTATTATAGCTATAAACCTTCCGTAAGAAATATAAAGCCTACTACTTACACTATAAACATGTTCCTAACAGATGAATGTAAACGATATAATTATTTTATACTACGGGACTAATCGCGCACTTAAATTTTAGATAAATAAATACCTCCTTATCCCGACGTTTCGGCCGAGTTGCATCGACCGTGGTCACGGGTAGACTGATTAGTCCCGTAGTATAAAATAATTATGTGTTCAATTCGCGAAAGTTTAAAAATGTAAACGATATTACATAGGCTATTTTGAGTGAAATAATTGGTATTGACATTTTATTTTGTTTTATGTGGACTTAATTAATTGACATGACTAAAAATTTTAATAACTATTAAAAAAAATATTTTCAATTAATTTTGTTCAAATATGTAACTAATTAAGGCTAAAATTTCAAGTACCTACTAACTCTCTTTGTACAGTATAATCTAACAATTGTAATTTTAGTTAACAAAGGCTACACAGACCCTGGAGTCCGTGGTTTGTAAAAATTTTCAATAAAAAAATAAAAAAAAAATATGTAACTAATTTATTCGTTTGATTTTTAGCCTATATTATGTCTACAAACCTCTTGAGGTAGAAGCTAGAGAAACATTGTTATTAATATTTTCCATACATATTTTTTGTACACCTAGTTTCATAGACCAATAAAGTCATTGTATCAACTACGTGTATTGCAGGATAGTTAAAACCACATTGCTTGTTGTGTAGTTTAGAAAAAAGATTTGCGCCGCTTATAGCTACGAGTAACTCGCAGACGTCATTAAGTTTGATTTGACCTATATCTAAGTAGGAAAAGCTCCCAGACTCACAGTATCACTGGTATCACCGTTCCACGTAGCACAATATTTATAGAAATTATCCATCTCGGCTTGTCCATGATAGTATCTATGTGAAGGTGCCCACAGGAAGTGTCGCATTCACGTAACTAGCTACGTCCGGAGCCGCAAATCCAAGCGGGAAATCAGGTCAAAGCTCGGGTACCTATTACTTTAATTCATACTAGTTTTTACCCGCGGCTTCGCCCGCATACGCAATACATCATTATAATTTATAGCCTATGTGTTATTCTGATATATAAGCTATATTATTGCAAAGTTTCATCTTAATCCGTTCAGTAGTTTTTGCGTGAAAGAGTAACAAACATCCATACATCCATCCATCCATCCATCCATCCTCACAAACTTTCGCGTTTATAATATTAGTAGGAATTATTGCAAAGTTTCATCTTAATCCGTTCAGTAGTTTTTGCGTGAAAGAGTAACAAACATCCATACATCCATCCATCCATCCATCCATCCTCACAAACTTTCGCGTTTATAATATTAGTAGGAAGTAGGATATTGGGTACTTGATGTTGGGTAATGATATGTTCTAGTATAGGAAAAAACTACCTCGCTATTCATAATAAGCATTCTTGTTTATAACTAATAAATCTAGTGCAACTATAGAAGGAGAAGCCAAATAGTCCACTACGGGACGTAGGCCTGCCCAGGAAGGATGATTGGGCCATATCCTCCACGCTCTCTAGTCCATCCAAAAGCGATAAGGCCGCCCTTGTACAACATATAAAAATAGCTACAAAATATATTCATATTATATAGTGTACAATAAAAATATTGAAATAATATGAAATGAAATCCTTTATTGTCAAAATAGTTATACCGATAACAAATAATTAAATATTAGCATCGATGCTCCTATTATGGACTCGTCCAACATGATATTATAATAAAACAAAACATAATAATTAGGTAATAACATCAATTAAAATTAATAATTAAATAAATAATTAAATTAGCATCGATGTTCCTAGTATGAACTGGTCCAACATGATGTTATAATAAAACAAAACATAATAATTAGGTAATAACATCAATTAACAATAATAATTAAATATTAGCATCGATGTTCCTATTATGAACTCGTCCAACATGATGTTATAATAAAACAAAACATAATAATTAGGTAATAACATCAATTAACAATAATAATTAAATATTAGCATCGATGTTCCTATTATGAACTCGTCCAACATGATGTTATAATAAAACAAAACATAATAATTAGGTAATAACATCAATTAACAATAATAATTAAATATTAGCATCGATGTTCCTATTATGAACTCGTCCAACATGATATTATAATAAAACAAAACGAAATAAAACTATACTCAAAAAATATTTTGAGTCTCCGTCAGAAAGCGACATATATTTTGAATGTAGGAGTTTTTATAATCTACCCGCAAATTTTCTACTGCACTAAAATAAAACGTAGCGTCGATTAGCTATGCTGTCAAGTCATACCTAAACAAAGTAAACGACAATGTTTTCAAAGTAATATTAAAATTTGTAATTTTTAATCCGCTGTATAGGGGCTTCGTTGTTAAACAATATCAGTAAATCAATCACATCATAAACTTCATTAATTGTTATTATTGTTATTGCTGGCCCAGTAGGTACGGGTTGGCGGATTCTCATACGCCATCGAATTTCCTATACGGACGTACGTATGCAGGTTGCTTCACGATGTTCTTTCACCGGGTTCAAAAGCCAGGGTGTGAAATTCCGTATACATGAATTCCAAGAAACTCAATTAAGCTGTCATGTAATTGTGATGATGATGAACTTAGCCTTTTCACGATCGTTCCCTTGCTCTTGTTTGAATTATGTTATGTAGTTAGTAGGTAAGTCGTGCAGAAATATTAGCTTTGGAATTTAGCGTCACTGACACTTGACATTCCTAACAGTAGAGTTCGAGTGTCGTTCGGTTTCTTAAGTGATTTGTCTGACCTTTTGCACTTCATTGTCGAGATGTTAAAGTTACTGCGTCATGTTTGTGTATAGGCATATAAAATAAGTGATATTTATAGTTTGATAAACTTTTTTTATATACCTTTACGAGCATGTTTCTTTAAAAAGGATCTATTTTGCATGGATACGTGTAGTTTTAGTTTAGGGGCCAGAGAGTGTCGTAGACTACTTTTTATTTATTTTTACTTGAAATAAAAGATTCCTATGTAAACTAAAACCAAAATTTCAGTCGAGCGAAGCCGCAGGCTAAGGCTAGTATGTACAATTGAAGTAAGCGTACAATTCTGGCAACGCTACACTAACCAATATTGAGAGGTAGGTAGGTATGTTTATATTCCGCGCCCTGGGCGCGTGTTCCAAAATCCGTTTTTTTTTCAATTTTTACTATGCGAGCAACCTAAAAATTCAGAACCAAAATCATTTCGCTTATTTTTTCTCGACACCTTTTTCGCTTTGTACAGAGCAACTAGATAACCCTGGTTAAACAAAAAATCAAATAACCTACATAAGGCTTGGTATCGTATAATTCCGGCAACGCAACATTGACCAATGTTGACGCGTATTTTCTCCGTGCCATGGGTGAAGGGTTGAAGGGTTGAAGCCGTCATTTGGCGCGTGTCCCATAATCCGATTCTGTAGACAGATGCAATTTGCTGGCTCGGGGACGGACACAATTACATTACCTACTTTATAGACTGGTGGACAGACACCAGAGGGTTTAAATTTCAAAATGGTTGTCGTGTTTCTTTTTTATTTTCTGATGAATATTTTTAAATTACAAAATGGCCGTCGTGTTTCTTTTTCTTTTTTGATGAATATTTTTTTTAAATTTGATTTTCACTCATGGTTGCTCCTCAGTAAGATATCTGTACCGAGTGTGCTACAACATACACACAAGAACAATTAGCACTCAGACAAATAATATAAATATAGTTTAAAATATAAACTAAAAAACACGATTAGGAGTCATTTTTTATAAATGCATTGTCATCGGTCTTTGATAGGTGTGCAAAGTTTGAAGAAAATCTGATCGCTCAAAGTAGGTCAAAATCGAGCTCAAAGGGGTTGGGTACAAACATACAGGTGAAACTAATAAAAGCGAGTTAAAAAGAGGTTTTAAAGCAAATCACCTAAATATCTGCCCAGCAACGAATGGGAATCGAGACCGTTGCATAGCTCTACCAATATGGCGAACGTGGCTATTCTTTACGTGATTTGTGCCAAAAGTAAATAAACCATTAGAAAAAATCGGATAATTAAATTGAATATTTTCTTCGATTCTACATTACTAATACGGACAGCAAGGATTTAATACTTCTTGCGAGAGTCTGTCTTTCCGAGCAAATAGTTAACAAATTAAACTATAGTACTCTATTGATAGTACTTGCCACCTGCATTACATCTATGTGCTTTAGAAGGATGTGACCAAACGCAAATCTATTTAGCACTAGCTGTAATTGCTTTGGAAGTATTTCTTTGAGAAATTATTACTAACCTAAGAGGGCAAGATGAGGTTATCTCAGGTAAGCAAAAACCACTCAATTTGTATGCATCTCAGTGCAGCAAGGTCGCCAACGTGTTTACATAAAGCATCCGAGTCACAACAGTTACAAGGTGATGAGACAACCGGTTGTAATGCAACCTAATGCCAAAGAGGCTTCACCTCTAGCCTATCTAATGTTACTTGTACTCTACGAAAGATGTCTGTTTGTTACTATTTACTAGTGTGAGTTTATCAAGCTTTTGCGCGCTTGATAGAGTTATAGTTCATTCATTTGGTTAACGTAAATCTAACCTATTTTCAAAACTCCCGAAAAACTTTACTTATTGCTATTATGCTACACATTCTTTTTTACATTTTATGAAGCAAATCTATGAATTTTTTTGGATTGTAGTTACACCAAAAATAAGAATAAAAAACCAGACAAGTGCGAGTCAGGCTCGCACACCGAGGGTTCCGTACAAATCCAGAAAATTTCACAAAATCGGGAAGTAAGTTGATAAAATCTCTATACTATAACCATCGATAAAAAAAGGTTTTTTTTTTCACTTTTCTCATCATACATCGAAAATTACACATTGTTAACATAATTAAAAACCTGTTTTAGCATGTGCCAATGAAGTTATTTTATATGATACCTTACATGATACGATTTACTCACTTTGAATTTTGAACCCATATTTTGTGAATTTTGAGGCCCTTGCCTTGTGATTTAAATAAAAATATACAGTTTTCAGATTTATTCCTATATTATTAATGTGTACTCTGAGACTATACTACTCGCCAAATTTCATAGTTCTATGTCAACGGAAAGTACCCTGTAGGTTTTGATATTTGCGAGTGTCGAAATATGCGGTTTTTTACGACATAAACGACTCTAACTTTTTTAAACGATAACTGAGAAGTTTTTCTTTTACTCAACTGCAAGAGACCATAGATATACGTATACAGTTTAAATTTCAACTCGATATCTTTACGCGTTTCCCAGATAAAGAGTCTTGACATACACACAGACGTGGACAATAAAATGATCCTATAAGGGTTCCGTTTTTTTCATTTCAGGTACGGAACCCTAAAAAAGAGGGCTTTGATTGTTTCGCGACTATTTAAAAAACTTAACATTTCTACTAATATTAGCGACATTTAGTACATGTACTTAGAGCGCAGATCAAATGTTCTGTCTTAAATATGATACAAACCACGTCAAAATAGAAATTCTTGTTCATACAAGTAAAACCACACTTTAGCATTGGCGAATTCCTCCCTACATTGTCTGTAAATAACTTTAGCATAACTGCTCCAGCGAGGCCCTATCTCTAATAGAATCTAGTAATCAAGTATGTCATGTTGCAAATTACTTAGTTTGCTTAGAAGGGCCTTGATGGTACGAACAACTTTGTAATGAAGATCTAAATCAAGATCGGGAAGATGGGGGCGGTTTCCACTTTCCACGGCATAATTTGTTTACTATAATCAGTTTGTAAAAATAAAGGATGTTTCTTAAGATGACTTACATTATTGTACTTATTATTATGACCAACTTTTAATATGGGACCTACTCAGAAATAAATAATACTCAGAATAGTGACCCTGATTACTAGATCAAAGAGGCGTGGGTCCAATTCCCACCCAGGCCAAATATTTATGTGATGAACATAGGTGTTTGCTCTGTGTCTGGTTGTTAATGGTAATTATCCATATATGTAAGGATTTAAAAAAATATGTATACCTATGTAGTATAACAGTAGGTATCTGGCAGCTATGACAAGATTTGCTTAGTTTGGGGTCAGAGACCGTGTGTAAGATGTCCCCTAATATTTTAAGAAACATTGTTTTTTTAAAAGCGATTTTGCTGTTAGTTCCATAGTAAAAAAGGGGCATAATGATGAATAAAACACCAAAATTATATTCTTGATGTCGAGACACATCTATTGTAGTTTTACAAGGTGGTTTTGAAGGTAATTTCTTATGGCTTAATCTGATGAAAATCATAATTGAAGGAAAAGTAGAAGAAAAGAGAGGAACGAGAAGACTACGGAGGGCATTTCTAGATCAAATCAAAGAAAAGATAGATGTCATTTCGTACAGGGCGGTGAAGACACTAGCGGAAGACCACCAGACAAGGAAGTTGATCCACCGACAAGATCCGCGCTCTTAAATCCTAAATGAATGATAAGTAAAAAAACACATAAAAAATGTTTCACCTCAGAGTAAATATGTCACGGTTTTATCGCAAACACGAAGAAAAAATAACAACATAAAGGGCCAATTGCTTCACGAACCTTTCAAGCTATTACAAAAAACAATAGACCATTAATGGTTGCAACAAACCATCAAACTAAGTACACAGTTTACTGCCAAATGAAATCTATCAAGCAAGGTTGGTGTGTCAAAGTTGACCAATTCGGACAAGGCCGTATCACCTCATTATAGTTCTCAGCGCTCTCTAAACTTGTCAATGACCCTTGCGAATGGCACATGGGAGGTCAGACTATGAGATCACATCTGTTAATCTGTTGCAGTGTGTAGCTGTCAGAAAAATAACAGATGTGGCGAAATAAAATATGCTCGTGGTGTGGCCATGTTGTGCTTGAAGACAATCCTTACGTTGTCTGTTTGATAAAAAGAGGAAAATGATACTATAAACTTGCTATGTTACATTGGGTATGTTGTATGGAACTGCGAAGATTTTTTTGTACTCCGGGTTGGCCTCATAATAAATTATTCATGATAATGGTTTGAATCAACACCCTTTCCACTTTTTCCCTATACGATAAGCCCTACGTATTTTTATGGTATAATTGTCTACAAGTGAGATCAATTATTTGGATCTTTAAACCTTCATGGATCTGTGTATAGCTGGTTCCAGCTGTTTTTCACAAAACTTGTATTTTGTCTTTTAAATCTGTAAATAATACAGCAGCAGCTGTATTCATGTATCGTACTTAATAGTATACAACGTGTTTGTCTACCGGTGTTGGAGCCTTAAGCGGTGACATATATGGCAAACTTTAAATAACTTTTACTGTGGGATCAACTCTGAAAACGCAAAAAAACAGCTATTCTATACTTTTTGACGAAAATCTTAAAAACATTGTATGGAACTGCAGTTTTTTTTTACGTTTTCAGAGTTGGTCTCATAGTAAAAGTTGTTCAAAATTTGCCATAGATGTCACCGCTTAAGACTCCGACACCGGTAGACAAACACCTTGTATAGATAGGCAAGTATTATATTTTAATTTGGCTAATGAAGGCACTAGTGAAAAGAATATTTTACAGAAACAATAACAGATATAATTGCCATGTTTACATGTAACACAATGCCGTAAAACCGCGGATAAGGTAAAAACGATCGCCATGTTTCAAGAGCGTCATAAGGAAACAGGTTTAAAAACAATACATTATGTACTTAGCTACCTAACTTAATACTTACCTACTATGGTATTAAAATTCCAAGTGATGACGAGTGACATCATTGTGATTGCAGCATTGCGATGTAAGCCGTTTGTCATGGATAATAAATACTTATTACATAGCTATAATTTAGTAAAATGTACCGTAGAAATAGAACAAGTTACACTTACACTTACTAGCTACCTACGCCGCGCGCCGGCCTACAATATGCTTTTAGACGTTGAGAAAGAGATAAGTACTCAAAAAACGCTATGGATAATATAATCTAGATACGCGGAAGCAAGTCCAGCCAAGATCATACTTATTAGATTTATGTACCTATCGTATTTTCATTCTAGGTTTGATTTCAAAGGAAACCCCGAGAACCCTTTTGTGGAATATAGGTAAGTAATTAAAGAGATTAAGTAGATAGCTAATCTTTAAAAATAATTCTTATTTTTTTTTCTTATAAAAAGCGTTTTCCAATCTCATGAAATTGAACTGAACTATTTCAGCCATCTTCATAGGCGTCGCTCGAATTTTTTTGTGGGAGTAGCTTAGCCCCGGAGCGGATTTGCTGACGTGGGCAGGGTAACTAGGCCTCCAACTATTATTATGAAATTGTTATAAATCGGTTCTTTCTAAGGATTTTTCTAAGGAGAGTCTGTAGTCTTGTGGTCCAGGTCGTACCCTATGACTTGTACTAAAAACCTCATCAGTTTGTGATTTGCGCGCCGCTCTTGGAAGAGTAGCCATGCATTCTGTTCGTGTTTATACTCCCTAATAAAGAAATCAACCTAATTTAGGGAAAGTTAGTACCCAAGTTAGTGCGTAGTAGCGAATGTCTGTATAGTAAAATTCAATAGAATATACATTTGATGTGCTGATTGATTTGCACAGTAGTGCTTAAGACGTAGGATTCCCTCGTAAACCGCATAATGAAAGTGTAGGTAGAGGCATAACAGGCACCTACTGCTATTAGCCAAGTTAGATAACTAAAGATGCGTGGGAAGCAGTCTATACTGTTTCAATTGGTTTTGTATGGTTTTCGTAACTGTTTGCAATCAGAAGAATAAGCTGTGTTGAAAGTGAAAAATGGTGATGATACTGATGGTTCACAGAGATAGGAGCGGCTAGACTCGAAATATCTAAGAGGTTTTTATTTAAACAAAGTATTGATTGCACTTAAGCGCTCTTGGCCGACGTGTTTTACGTAAGATACTTAACTTCAATGACATGTTTTTATCACGGTTATCTTGAATGGCACATAAACAAAATGTGTTTTCCCACACTTGAGATTTAAGCCTTGATGCATAATTAACATAAAGTACCAATGCTATCTACGTTTGTGAAGTAGGTGTGTACCTGTCTTCGGGACGGGAGGCTGGTATGCCCGTTTCACCATTCCTTATTGACTCATCGTAGAGTCGGGCCCAAATTAAATTCTTTCGGGTGAAGAATGCTTATTGTTCTCTTTGTTATCTAATCTGAGCGGTATTAAGTTACCGGAGCTTATAAATCATTCACTTTAACGTAACGCGCGCCTTTTCTCGGCAAAATAAAGAATTCTGTCGAAAATCTCGACTAAAATAGGGTTTTTCACCGGCGACCGTATTGGAAATGAGCTGGATCTGAAATGCTGATGGCTCGGCCGCCTCGGCGCGTATCGATTATTATCTGTTAGCGACATGTCGGAGATATAACTAGAGTTACGCCCACAGGCGACGTATGCGGTATGAACACAATGCTCGCCGGCAGAATGCAGATGTGCGCACTTTCACCTCCGTCCTGTCTGCTCTAATGTATTGCGTGTGAATGTGGTCGTGTCGTAATGTCCCTCCCGGGGATACGACCCGACGTTATTTATTACTTAACTTCTATCGTAAGCTGCGCTTATTAACTAGAGAATGCTCTTTTTGTCGCCGACAATGAATAGATGTGAAAGGGATTGGGACCGGTCGATGGCGGGTCTCGAATGCGAAACGGCCGGACGTGACTAGATCCTGTCAGTTTCGCTACTGGTTTCGCGGAAGCTAATGACTCGAGTCGTCGCAAATGCGGAGATATGCGGTGGACGCGCGTGCCGGTCGTTACCCGACATCGATCGCTCTGTTTGTAAACATGGGCCGGGCCGCTCGGCGCCGGGCCCGGCCGGCGACAGGATGGGAAGGAGAGACTCACCTGCACGATCTGGGCGCTGTCCTTGTCCAGCAGGAACTCCATGGACTTGTGTGGTCGCGGCGCGCGCTGGTCGGGTGGCGCCAGCGCCAGCAGCGAACGCGCGTGCAGCACGGTGCGCTGAGTGTCCACGTCGGTCTCCAGCACGCCGGGCGCGGGCGCGGGCGGCGGGCGCGGCCGCGGCGGCTTGTGCGCCACGCCGCCCGCCCCCGGGGGCGCCGCCGCCCGCGACACACCCTCGTCCTTCAGCGGGATGCGCACATACTGCGGCGCGCCGGCCGGCCCGCGCGCTGCCGCCGCTCCGTCTGCCGGCGCGCCGCCGCCCGCCGCCACACGTACGCTCGCGCCTGCGCCCCGGGATTTTTTCTCCTTCCGCCCCGAAAATCGGAAGTTCGCGAACCGCGAGAGGAAGCCGGCTATGCGGCTGCGCGGCGCGCGCGCGGCCGCTTCCGTCATGGCGGAGGCGCGCTCTGCGGGCGGCGCGCGCGCCGGCCCGGCCTCCCCTCCCGCGACCTCGTGCACCTCCGCGTCGCTCGCGTCGTCCGTCGGCGTGGAGTCGCTGGCGGAGCTCGCGCTCGCCTCGCGCCACGACACCTCCGCCACCACCGGCGAGAACGTGACGCCGCGCGACCCCGCCGACACTGAGCGCGCCGGCGGACCGCTCGCGACCGGCGGCGCCACCAGCTGCAGCGACGCGCGCAGCTCCTCCGGCGTCTCGCGCTGCGGCGTCGCGCGCGCTCTCAGTTCTGGTGTGGAGCGTACGCGCGCGTCTGAACACCGTAAGGGGGTGGAGGTGAAGGCGGGTTCCCGCACCGGGTCGGGCGAAGGCGTGCGCGGCGGTGACGGTGAGGGAGAAGAGGGTTCTAACCGGCGCCGCAGCTCATCCAGTACGTCGTCCCAGGCGCCCCACGAGTCTCGCAGGCGGCGCGCCGTCAGCACGGAGAGTTCGCGCTCGTAGTCGCCGGCGTCAGCGAGCGCGCGCCGCGCGGACTCGTCGAGCCGGCGTGCCGTCGTCTCCATCTCGCGGGCGAACGCGCGCTCCGACTCGGTGGTGGAGTCGGAGCCGACGCTGGGCTCGCGGGCTGGCGCGGGTGTGGGCGCGGGCGCTGGCGGGGGCGGTGGGGGCACGCGCGGCGGTGGCGGCGGCGGCGGCAAGCGCGGCCGCCGTGGGGCACCGCGGTAGTCCAGCGCGGTGAGGTCGGCCACGCTGACGGTGAGGCAGTCGCTGACCTCGAAGGTCTGTCGGAAGCGCGCGCGGTGGTCGGCGGCGACGTGCCGCTCGGCGCACACGTCTAGCTCGGCGGGCAGGGAGAGAGCGCGCGTGGCGCGGGGCGGCTCGCGGCGCTCGGGCGCGGGCGAAGCCGCCAGGCACGGCACGCTGGCGGCGGCGGGCGGGCGCGCCGAGAGCTCGGGCGGGCGGCGCGGCGGGGGCGGCGGCGGGCGGCGCGAGCGCTCGCTGTAGCCGCTGTCCTCGCTGAGGTTCTCAGCGGAGAGGTGGCGGGGCGCGGGAGCGCGCACGGGCGCGGGGGACGCGGGCGGCGAGTCGAGCGAATCGGGCGACAAGCTGGGTGAGGCGGGCGCGGCGCACGACCGCTCCAGCGACTCGAACTGCGCCAGGCTGGAGGAGCGCGACAGCGAGGTGCTGCTGGCGGGCGAGGCGCCGCGCTCGCGCCGCCGCCGCTTGGCCGGGCACGCCCACTCGCGCTCCGACTCGCTGTCGCCCTCGGACCCTGCACACGACACAGGATGCTCACACGCGGCACGCAGCACGTCGCGCCGGCCGGCCGCCGACAATGACAATGACATCGGCCGAATTCGTATGCATGTGCTCATTTTCTCGACTTATTACTTGGACCGAATCCAAGACTTCTGAGTTACCCTATTATTCTAGTTGCCAAAATCTAGTAAAAGTAGAGCATCAACAATAAAGCTAGGTTATTCAAATAGTGGATAAAATAAAACCAACGGAACTAACCGAAACAAGCAAATTCAAGATTTTTAAGACTACCCTACATTTTATAGGAAAAAAAAAACCATCAGGCTAACCGCTCGTACCGCTCAGCTGTTTTGTATGATGCTCATATTATGCGCCATCTATACTAACAATAAACAACTTCTAGAGTAACTATCTCACAACTTAGTTATGCTACTCGCGACTAGATGGCGCTGTTCACAAAAATTAAAAATGTTTCAGCAAGGTATTTTTTCAAAAATATAATAAATTAATATAAACCTGCGACGCCTCGCACATGGATGACGGAGTCCGCGTCCGAGTCGGAGAGCCAGGTGGCGGCGGACGAGCGCTCCGAACGCAGGTCATCGCTCGTCTCCTCCACTATGGTTTCGAGATACAAAGCATGGGTGCTGCCGTTGTCGCCTGCAACAAAACAAATTGAAATTATCATAAAACAAATTTTAAGTACTAGTTTTACCTATCGTAGAAATAAAATACTAAAAAAATAAGGATTAATATAAAAAAGAAAAAAAAATAGTGCGTGGAGTTCCTCCGCGCGGAAGAAGTGAAACTTCGACGCAACAGTGCTTTCATACCCCCTGCATGGTAGAGTTAAACGTTTAACGCAACCTTATTGGAAGTCGCATTAGAAGTTTCACTTCAAAAATAGAAAGAGCACAGAGAGGTGTAAATAAAATAGTAAACCCCTTTTGCATAGTGTCAATAATTCTCTCATTCGCGAACAATCTCTGCCGTCGTCTTACTTCTAACGATTCCAGACTCCACCACTTCAATATGTACACTCTTGAGCACAGACGTAAAGTAGCGGATATTGTGTTTCTGTACAAGTTGGTAGCCGGGAAAATTGACAGCCCTGAACTGCTCGCAAATTGTTATCTCAAGATTCCACGTGTAAATAGCCGTCTCGTTATTAGAAGAACATTCAGCCTCCCTACTAGCCGTACTAATTACTTCCAACATTCGCCCATGTATCGGATATTTCTCTCCTACAATAACATCTGCCATAACTTAGATATTTTCCATACTTCACCAGTTCAAATTAATAAATACTTTGACTCTTTACATAGCCTCTCTTAAATTTGTTTTGAATATCATAATTAATTTTATTAGTTATAACTTTTGGTTCTTTTTTTTTCTTTTCTTTTTTAAAACACAATCATTATACGCATGTTGTGTTTGCTCTAAGAAGGTTGATCAGCTTCACAAGTAAATTATTAAGATTTAAGATGTAAAATTATTTATGTACTGCATCAACCCGTTATTAATAAAAAAAAACCCCTATAGTATATACTAAACTTATTCCCAACTGATAACGAGAATTTCGCGCCTAAATTTAGTTCTGCTACTCGACGCTAGATGACGCTAGCAACTTTTCAAGCCTTATGATTCCTAAATAATTAATAACAATAAACATCAAAGTTAGGTCGTTTATTCAACCTGTTCGCAGACCTACAATTATTTACAAATTATTACAACTGGTGCAAGGCAAGGCCTAGCTGAATTGATTACCTATTACTGAGGAATGTCGCACAATAAGGCATTAGGCAAGCGAGCTTTAGTTCACCCACTATCAATCATGCATAAAATTATAATAGATAACAATCATAATGCTGGATTACGTCACAATGAAACTTTCTAAATATAGTAAGAGTTACTTCATAAATAACGTAACAAATAAACAGCGTTTCTTTTAACTTTAAACCTAGTGCTCTATCTAGGAACCGACCTACAAATCTTCTTTGATTTTAATACCCATCTGTTATTTGGTGGTTTAGTGGTAGTAACACGCGCCTAACAATCGTGCTGGGTTTAAATCCCTACCAATGGAATGATTCCTAATCATTGGAACTTATGTACATAACTTCACACCGTTGGCTTTCGGTGAAGGAAAATGTGATGCGGCAACATGTACCTACTTACAACACCTAAGTATGTAGGTACATAAAAGAAATTTAATGGCGTATTTGAATCCATCAACCCGCGCTGGACCAACGTGATGGATCCAATAATAATAATAGGCTTAAATAGCAATAGATAACAATAGGCTTACATAATAAATAATAATAGGTATTGAAGCCTATTTACCGCTAGCGAAAGATTATGATGTAGGTACATGATGCCTTCCTATCTTAATTTTTAGCTAGTAGGTACCTCAAGTGAATCTATTCAAAATTTATGAATGAATGAGTAGATCAAAACCAGATGTAGCTTTTACGATCTTTACGACTTTGATTCATGGTCTCTATTCCTTAGTTATTTTTAACCGCACGCGGTTGAGTTTAGAACGGAAATAATTAATGACGTCATTTTACAATAGCTTTCTAATATAAGCCTATATATTATAAGCATATACACTTTTCCAGGGGCCTTAGTGTAAGATTAGGTAGATAGGTACACGTAAATAGAAATTACAGTAGTTTCCAACTGACTCCATATGTTTGTTTCGCGCCCTTGACAGAAATGTGGAAGATCACCATAACGATAATAGTTTTCGTTTACTATTTTTACTCACACTAAGAGGCCCTAGAGCGGTGTAGAGATGTGTACTGGGCAGAGCGCATCGACTTGGCATTTTATTCTATGTATAAAACTGACTTTAGTTGCTTAGCGAGACACAAAACATAATCGTAAATGAAGCTAAGTAGTTTTGTTCTTCGTTAAGCAAAATATATGTCATTTTTACAATGGACTATATTAATTTTGCTCTACGCTTTGCCTATCAATGGTGGAGTCTGGGACATAGAGATTGTTAGGTTAGCTGCAGTAAAAAAAAAATCAGCTGTTCCATTCAAAAAGTTTACTGGTTTTTCGCAAAATGTTTGAATAACTGAAACAAAAGTTAATTGGCCGTATTCTTGAGTAAAAACATATGGATCTATGGAATAGAATGGAATATGGTCCTTTGTACAAATATCAGCACATACATAATATATACACGTACAAGTACATACAAGTGCACATTGATGTCTTTGACTACATACATATTGATGTCTTTGACTACATACATTGGTGAATAAACCGTTTCATTTCATATTCACCACGCGGAACTAACTAAGCTCCGTTACCAAAGTTCAAATCCTTAACAATGGCCTTATTTGGCACCGAGGTGTCCAGTATTAGCATTCGGTCCACATCTGGGCCTATAAGTGCATTCACGCTGGTTGCGTGGGGTCAGACGTGAACTGGACCGTGCACCTGTTTTAGGGCTCTCGTGCACTAGCTACTGTCTGGTTGGCTACGGGGAGTTGTCTTGGAACGTCGTTTTGTATTTATTAGTCTTGAACTTGGTTTACCCTACGCGCTACGAGAGCGAAAGAGCCAGCTATAGCCAGCGTAACTTAAAAAAATAATAATTTTATGAAGCATTTTTCTAACCTTCAATAGTTGGATGGCACTCTGACGAATAAAATAAGGATATGCGCTGATTTTGTTCTACTTCTTCTTAACTCTATTGAAAATGTTAAGAATTATTTTAAAATGAGACTCATTCTTGACTTTTCTTACGTTTCCTACATTAAGCTTTGGGAAAGTTTACAGGCAAAGATTTTTATGTCCACGCGCAAAGCTTATGTGTGTTGTTTGTAGCTTTCCGTGGTTTACTGTTCGGTCTCGCTAATATTCAACTAAAGTTTTGGTCTACAAACATAGTGCGCGATTACCGTAGCTTGATCGGTACACGATGTCTGATGTATTCCGTGTAACGTAACGGTCGAGAGATCCTCCGTGAATTTGAAGTAGAGACAAGCGCTGTGTAGTCAGATTTGATGGCATAGTATTGTAGAATAACTAGGTGCCAAGACCCTATTCATATTATTATTAATACTATAGAGAGATCGAGCTTCCCTCGTTCTCGTTTTCTCGGAATTACCATCACCTATACAAATACCTAAACTTCTAAAACAGCTCTATCTATCTAAAACCCAAACTTTCATCAAAATTGTTGAGCGGTTTCGTCGTCGTATTTTTTTTAAATAATGCTTCACTCTAGGAAGTAGGTTATGCCATCATATATATAATAGAGTCTTTGAGCAAATATCTACAGAGCCACAGTCCCTAAGTGAAAGTAGTAAAAAAATGTCGGAGCGTCGTCATACATACCGACTTAGATATTTACATTAAATAATTCACAATGACCCGTTTTCTATAATCTCGAGGTTTAGTCACCTAATTAGTGCTTGTAACCGTGCACTTTGTCATCGCGCGGCGTTGTAGTCGGCTTGCAATCGACTTACGACTAACTAAAAAGCCTGCCCATTACGTAGCTTGGGCAGGGTTTTTGCTCGGACACTTTTTTGCACGATTGTGACACTATAGATATTTGCTCGAAGGTTAGAGTAGAGAATCCTTTACATTGTGGTTACATTAAACTAAACAGGACTATGGGTTAGTTCAGTTTTAAATATTCAAGTTATGATAATTCTATGGTGTCGTAACAATGTAAAATTAGTCTGGTTTTCACAAGAATTAACATCACAAATTGTTTTACGTCAATGTGATAAAAACAGGTTTTGGTCTACGTTCGAAGCAGACGAAACAACCTGTTGAACAAACGACTCACTTTTAAATTGATTTCTTATCAATTAACGAGTTCAGTGACCTCTATTGCCTCTATTCGTAAGAGAATGTGCTAGAAATATTTAACTACAAAAGGGAAACGATACTTTTGCAAGCGTGTGATGTACCTACAAAGTGTTGCCTTTACATTTCTTACAGTTATTATAGGAGAGGCCCGTTTGTTAAGAGTGCGCCTAATGCCATGAAAAAAACAGATTTCAGCCGCGCTTCTTGCATCGCCCGCTATCATCTATGCTGCTTTGTTTAGAGTCGAAAATCGCATGACACAGTTCACGATGAATTTGGCTTCGAGCGCCAGCTTACATTTTTAGGTGACATTTTATTTATTTATTCAAAATTTAAGCATATATTAAAAAAACTAATCGATTACTCTACTAGAACATTAGTCTGGCTACGTAATTTGTCAAAAAATAATGTGGTGTTGTCGCTGATAATTTCTAACATTTGAATAAAAAAGTTTTTTTTATGATGCGAAGTTTTAATTTTTTCCTAAGGTAACCATATTATTTTCCAAAATCCTACGCGATTACTTTGCTACTGTAGGTTCTTTCCTTTCCTATACCTAGTATTTTTTTAATATGGATATTTATGTTTGTTATCTTCACGTCTTTAAAAAGTCGATTTTGGCATTAGGCGCCCCCTTTGACAGACTGATGGATCGATGGATGGATTTCTAACATGACCATTAATTGTGTGGAATTTACTCTTTACTTCTTGTTATATTTATTTATTTATTTATTTAATAGGAGGATCAACAGCATCAATAACAAAATACATACATGTAACAAATACAGAGCGCTAATTATAGATCCTCAATGGTTTATAATAATGTTTTATAATGGTGCTCTTTTGACCAAATCTACTACAAGTACAAGTCTACAAGTCAAAAACTGGTGTTGAGCAAGATCAAAACACCTTTTTCTAAAGTTATTGCATGGAATTAGCTCGTTTACGTTAAAACATTAAAAACACCATCATCAATATGTCTACACGTTAGATATATTTTACCAACGACCTCACGAGATAGGGTATGTCGTTTCGATTGAGCAGTGACTTAATTAACATTAATACAGAAAACTATTAGTCAGAACTACGTATATAGCGATTAAATACACAGAATGCATCAAATCAATTATTATTAAGTAGGTAAAATGTTATTAGTAAGTTTATTTACATATATACAAGACTTAAAGAGTAATGTTTGTTAAATATAAATAATAGTAACAGTAAATCCTACTAATATTATAAACGTGAAAGTTTGTGAGGATGGATGGATGGATGGATGGATGGATGTATGGATGTTTGTTACTCTTTCACGCAAAAACTACAGAACGGATTGAGATGAAACTTTGCAATAATATAGCTTATATATAAGAATATCACATAGGCTATAAATTATAATAATACATTGCGTATGCGGGCGAAGCCGTGGGTAAAAACTAGTTAAATATATAGCTAGAAACTTAATCGAATAACTCGCCCCTCACCGTTCCTGGTACAAAAGTGCCCATAACACTTGCCGCATTGCCGCTTTGGATAGTGATGGACATTATTTGCACCAGAAACGAGGAAGTTTGATGTTTCATTTATTCCGTTTGTTATATTGTCAGTTAAAACAATATATTATGTGACATGTATGGATTTTTTTATATGCAATCTGCATTCTGCAAGTATATTTCGTAAACATGCATTTTGCGGTGCATGAAGATTCGCTTCAAAAGAACGCTACAAAGGGAAAGCTCTCTCTAGATCTCTATGGCTTTTACCATGGCGTTGACCTGCACCATAGAAATTAAAGCATGGTGTTGAAAAGAGAATGATGTAACTGGCCGTTATGGTCTGCAACCGGCGATAAAACTATAGTGAGATTTCCGTGGGTTATAATTAAATTAAAATGGATGTATGTTAGGTACATTATAAAGTATTCAAAAATAATTCAAAGCCTCAAAAATTGGAATTATAAAATATAAATTTTATTTTTGTAATATCAGCATCAAAGCGTCTGTTTTTTTAGCAGAAGCTAAGTAATGAGTACTTACGAGTATATAAGCTCTGTCAGTTTTGTTTACAAAATTCTGGTTCTGGTAAAATTTTAATACCTACCTATTAATTTTGATATTGGACAATAAAATTAGACAAATAAGTATTGCACGATTATACAAATTCAGGGTAAAACTGTAGCTACATCATAATTAAGGGCTAAAACATTCATTACATTTCCTTTTCAAAGCTTTGTTTTGCGATGTGTCGCGAATTACGGAATCATGCGTAGATATTTGTGTAATTTTTTGAAATACCTACCAATGAGTAGGTACATAGTATTTAATCTATGTTTTTAGCAGCAAACCACACAAGAAACTTCTACTTCTTCTGTGGCACAAGGCAATTTGAAGGTAGCTGGCCCTACCCGCCTTAGGTAGGTATTAAGTATTTAATAATACGACCTAGCACATAACTTGTGAGGTCTGCATTCCCAGAAACCAGACTCCAAGGCAAGGCGGCCGGATGTCGAGGTATTAAATCACAAATAAACGGGCTGGTCCACTGAAATTAGGTGTAATTACTCGTAATTTTAGCCTAATCACTAATCTGGGTAGAACTACAATGATTAGTTGGTTCACGTTGTTGGCTAGTTTGCTACTTAATTTGTAATTTGAACTGAAGTGATATGAAAAAGTAGAGGCTTGAAGTTAGTGATGCATTGAACGTACATTTATATTTCGTTTATAACAAAATATTAAAGCTTTTATTTGATAACACTTTATTACTTACATCAAAAAATACAAATACATAATGAAAAAGGACTAAGTAAAAAGATAAAGTACAGTTTTATTAGAATGTTTAAGGGTAACTCGTATTTTTATTGTATTAAGGTTCTACAAGAATAACTTCCGGATTGTTAACTTTTAGTTGATTTTAGAGGGGATTACATAATTATATTTCTGTTTACATACAGATCGTAGTACAGTACAGATTTTTCCTATTTAAAATATAACTACACCAGCACTTTCCGTATTAATAGACTTCTTATTTGACAAGGAAACGTGGATATAAAGCGTGGAACGAGATTAATTGGCCAAGCAAAAACTCTATGTATACCTATTTGCTTTAATAAAAGGTGTTGGGCTGGACATCATACAAAACTAATAAAAAATTAATACATTTTTCATCTCTATTGTACCATCATTAGTTTTATTAGTGCAAGTGCCTTTAACTACATCAAAATGCAATACTACGTTTTTTTTATCTCGAATAAGTCCGCGCTTGACAACCAACTCGCCTGATGGTAAGCCACGTTGTGGTCGAAGATGAAGCACGCAGACCTAGAAGATACCTATTCACTCTGACCTTGAAAAGCTTTAGATTATATCTCTTAAGAAACAGGAAAGCAGGAAGACTGTTCCATTCCTTGGCGGTGCGAATCAGAAATGTTGAATCAAACCGCTTCATACGTATCGAAGGAAAATCGTCAGTGTAGGTTGAAACAAACTTCTTGGCGTCTAGGCATCTGGCAAATTAGCTACAAGCTGCCGATAACCCAATCCTCGTTAAGTGAGCTTCAGTCAGGAATGGGTTATCCGCAGCATGTAACTAACATCACAGCAAACATTACTATTTAAATTATTAGTATACTTAGCGCCTCACAAATCGACGGATAAGAAGTTAGCCGCAGATGACACTTCGCCGTGATTCGCTAATTATTGCGCATACGTTGTTCTACTCTATGCAATATTTAATTTGTATTATTTTAATATATATAGTATTATGCGCAAATATATTATTTTAAGTAGGTCCGTTATGTATTACTTAATATGAAAAAAAAAAGTTATAAAGATATAAAAAATATGATAAGAATAGTAATATAAATGATATTATTTTTTATATTTATCACTAATAATTATTGTAGAAATAATGATATTGATAGTATTATTTTTATTATTTATCACTACCTACACTCCTATCACATTACACTACAAACTACATAACACATTTCACTTAAACATAATCAAGGTTGGAGTAATCCATTAGCACCAGCCGTGATCATATCTTACTCTCAACTTTAAAATTTTCAAAAAAAATATATATATTGCGCATATGCGACAAATGGCGAAGTAGTGAGCTCGGGCGTAGGGAGCGCGCGAGAGGCATGAGGTTAGCGGGCGGGTGTGCGGGTGTTTTTGCACAGATCGCTGCGCAAATCTTCCCACCCCGGCGGGTGCTCCAACATAAGTCAGTTATCCAATCTCTAAGACTCTACAATCGGATTTCCGGCCATACGTTACAGTAAATCGATCATATACAGTCAGCTTCCCACCACATAACCGTACAAACAACATGGAAAGTTATACGGAATACGATCAACGGTAGAAAACTAGACACGTTATGTAACTTGGTTTCCTCTATCTATTCTGTTTTTATTTCTATGGACTGGGCAAGTGATTTGTCACAATCTATATCTATATTTGAAAGTGAAATGCCTAAGCATAACTGATTTACTGGCAAAGTATGCAACAGCAGTTTTTTTTGGACTTATAAACTTATGGAATCACTAGAAAAACGATTCTTCTTCTAAAACTTCTGATTTTTCAGGATTTTTAAAATTGATTTAAATACATATTCTAAATCAGGAAAAAAGGTCAACTTACTCATTTTAATTTCTTGATTTTGAAAAAATGTTAGATGCTGTATGTCGCGATTCATAACAGAATACCCGGTCAAGTGCGTGATGCACCTTCCGCCGCGTCATTTAAAACTAAACTAAGAAATTGACTACAAAATTAGCTATCCTACGTTATTTCTACGACGTCAAAGATTTTTTGAAATTACCAGAAATTGTATCTGATTGACTTTTTAATACATATAATAATATCTAATTTATATTTTAAAATGAGATTGACTGCATTGTATCGGTTTACTGTAATTTTGTAATTTGTATGTTTTCTTTAGTAAGTAATTTGACATGTAACTATGGTGGTACCAATAAATTATTTGTATTTGTATCCCTTTTGTTTAACGTGGCTTTTTTGTTTATCCTTTACTTTACAATCTAACCTTTCAAGATATTTTAACCTGTAATGCCTGTATCCCACTGCTGCGTATAGGTCTGTCTAATTTTTTTTGGGAAACAGATATGCCTGTTTACATAAATACAGCCACTACAAATCTTATAAATATATCTACTAAGCATACATCAATACAAGTAGAATTTTCTGAGTATTTGTATAGGAAATTACGTTTAAAAAAATAAGAAAAACCTATTCTTGACTACAGAGCTCGCCTTTTAAAATTACAAAATATTCAAAGTAATCCACCTTATTTGCATACAAAAAGATCGACTTACGAAATAACCAAAACAATTATTAATTACTTTAACAAAACAAAATCTAATTTAGTAACTAAACCGGTTACGAAATATCCGCCCGTTGTTTATTTTTATTGTGCTAACGGAGAGCAGTTTTTATGGCTTCCCTTTGGGCCGAATACCTTCTGTTTTTGTGAGGCTGCATTCCTGGGATGCTTTTACACGCATTCCGGAGCTATGCAACCTAATGGGTTCAACTATTGACTGGTTGAAAGAAAGAGATGCAACTCTGGAGACAAATACGCTATTTTCTAACAAGAGTCTTGAGTCAAGAGAGAGTTATTTTAAAATGACTTGTTATATGTATTTTAAAAGTGTACCTAATTGGCATTAGACGTACTTTCTATATATGCAAATACCTATAGAAAAAACTAAATAAACAAGACGACGAAATCTCATTTCAAACAGCAAAATAAAATTAAGATTGAACTTCACTTCCAAGTACGATCGTTTGATTTTACAAGCTTTTAATAATTTAACTTGCAATGTACACATGTAAGTTCGGGTAGAATCTTGCAAGTTAAACTTGACCAACTTCCCGGTTTTCGATCAAGCTGGAATTTTGCACGCATAATATGTATATTGCGTGACAAAGCAATATTATGGTATCCTGGAGCTAAACAAGATAGACCCGTCGTGGCCGTCGTGTTTGGGCTCGTCTTGGCTGGCACTCTGCTGCTATATGATATCCAAGATCTCAAAAGCTAGTACTTATTTAAAAGGTTATATTTTTATAATATATTAAAATTATGTAAATGTCATATAATTGTATGATCTATACTATACCTACGCTAATTAGTTATGGTATGAGTACAATATTACCAACGGGCGGGCTTATTGATGCAAAAACAATACCAACAACAAAAATACATCCATGCCCCAGTTCGCGTCGATATAGCTGATTATAATGCAACCTGCGTAGCGTTAATAGCGCCATCCTATTTATTTAGCCCCTATTTACTATTTATTTAGGCCCTTTTTGCATTAACTTATCTGCTGCTAATCACGTGTCTAATTAAAATACCAGGTTTATCGTTGTCACACGTGCGCGGAATGCATTGGCTCATTATTCTCGCACCTGCTGTTTGCTAATACGGCTTTCCCGTTCCTTCACCGCTTAAGCCTTTTAGAAAAACCCTACATCATGTTAATCCTCATCCTAACAAAATCATCTTTCGTCTCTGTTCGTGTCATTTGTGGCAAAATCTACGGCTTGACCCACAGGCTCCAGAAGTTAAGCAAACTGCTGAGAACTTCGGTGCGACCTTGGAGATCCCGGAACTCCTAATAAGAGAGCACAAAAGCCGGCGACTTAGTGTTTTAGTGGATACAATTCCATTTAATCCACCTACACCCCAAAGCAGTCGGGTATCCTGCGAAAATTTCACTGTCGTAAAAACGTCATGAATGAATGAATGAATGAATGATTTATTTGTCTGTAAAACTAGGTCTGTTTGCATCGAATGACTTTTGGTATCCTGTTATAAATAATAGATGCCATGCAGAACACACTTTTATTAAGAAATACCGTTTTGGACGGTAAACAATACACATTACCCTCAAGTCTACTACCAACAGGCCACATCTTAAAGAGTATACACCCCAAAGCAGTCGGGTATCCTGCGAAAATTTCACTGTCGTAAAAACGTCATGAATGAATGACTGAATGAATGATTTATTTGTCTGTAAAACTAGGTCTGTTTGCATCGAATGACTTTTGGTATCCTGTTATAAATAATAGATGCCATGCAGAACACACTTTTATTAAGAAATGCCGTTTTGGACGGTAAACAATACACATTACCCTCAAGTCTACTACCAACAGGCCACATCTTAAAGAGCTCAGGGTGGGATTTCACGAACATAGCAATGTCACCAATGTACAAGGAAGTTAATGTTAAGGTTTTTAACCGAAATGCTTTTTACATGAATCCTTCTTTTTTATACCACAAATGGAACATATACAGCGTTTTTGGGCTCTAAAAACCTTTAGGCGGTCCACTGAATTTCCCCAAAACAATACCCCGTAACGAAGAATTGACGCGACATGTCCGACTCTCATCTGCGACTATTGAAAATAAATCTACCATTTCTTGAACAGTAATGTAGAGCATGAGGGGGTTGTCTATCAAAATGATTAAAAACGTATATTTTTAATAAAACGTGCCTTAATTTTTTTGTTTTTAATCCGAAAATGGCTGAAATATCTAAGTTTGTAAACCGATGGTTACTTACTCCTCATCTCGGAGCCAATCTGTGCTAGGTCACGTCACAAGTTACCGCTGCTCCCGCTACGCCGTCACGGTAGTCTGCGGTATCTGCCGTTTACTATAATAATACCTATCTACACCAACTACAAGGCCCAGACTCCACCAAGGCGGGGCGAAGATGTGTCGGCTTCCTGAAGCCCTGGAGCGGAAAGAGATGTTATATCAGGCTTCGAAAAACTGAACCAGAGAGAGAGAAATGTTACACGGTAAGCTAGGTACGGTTTGAGGCGAGCTAGCTCAGTGGTTAGAGCGTCGGGCTAGTGATCCGAAGGGGCATGGTTCGAATCCTGCGTTCGCTTCATATTTTTGAGATGCTTATCACAAAGATAACTCTTTGAGATAAAAATCTAGTGTGGAAAGCACTTAAAATAAACATCATAACAGTTACACGGTAAGGCCGCTGGACAGTGTTTTTGCTCGTAACCCCATTGCAGAAGTGCCATAGAGTTTATATACCCGTTTTTTATAAGGTCATTCGAAATGACTATACGTTTTTTAGTCACATCTTAATACATTTTAGCAACATAAACTCTATAATGAAGACAAATGCTTCTATATTTCAAAGCTCAAGGGACCAAGCGTTCTTTCTTGATTATAAAAAGTTACTGCTCTATTTGCTTAATAAGAAACAAAACAAAATCATGAGCTGTGATTTTTTCGCTAAAATGATATTAGTATAGCTGTGAATTACAACGTTCTGTATCTGGGGCTCTATTTTAGATCTGATAGCCTGCTAGGACTTAGGTATGCGTAAATGGTGATGATACCAAGTAAGAGCAGCTTTACGTTTTTTGAACTTTGAACCTAGGAACGTATACGTAACTTTGACAGATTGTATGGAGAATCTCTATGTTGTCTATGGAAGTTGCGAATAATCCATACAAGTTCCGTATACGACCAAACCGTGCGAAGTTCAAAATACGATCCCCTGGAGCGAGCATTGAAATTCTATTTCAGTACGAATGCAGATTACCTACTTAATAGCATAATTAATTATCATGCGATTATAAATGTCATTTCGAATTGTGCTCAGTTGCACGCCTCACCGCTTTGGTGGAGTTCCACCCAAATAATAAATACCTAACTACAGTAACAGCTGTAATCTGCTGCGAAAGTTGCTGTAAGCGTGATATAATCAACTGGTTTTTGAAATGTCGCACGAGGATGGAAGTTAATGTGCGGAGAATTACAGGAAGTTAATTGGTCGTCTGTATTAAAGTGCTGCTAATTACGTCATCTAAATGTAGGACATTCCACTTCTCAATATATTAAATACCACTTAATAACAAGACTTGGAATAAGTTAAATATCTTGTTAATTTATTGTACTACCTCAACTTAATTAAACGAAAATAAACCACCAAAATATAAATAGCACCGTTCTTAATTGAAGCCGATTTTATACCTTAACATCCTTTTTTTGTGTTCGATCCCTGCCCAGGGCAAATATTTATGTGATGAACATACCTATAATTGTTTGCTCTGGTCTGGGTGTTATTTATTAAAAATATGTATATGTAGTATATCAGTCTCTGGCAGCCATATCACAAGCTTTGCTTAGTTTGGGGTCAGAGGCCGTGCGTAAGATGTCCCAAAATATATATTTATTTATTTTTTGGATCTGAGATTAAAAAAAGACTAGATAGAGAGAAGAGAAAAATCACTTTATTTTTCTTTGGTTTTGATTCCCTTGTGTCGAAATATGCGTTTTTTGCGACATAAACGGCTCCAATTTTTTTTTTTACCATAACCGAGGAGTTGATTTTTTTAGAACTGGAAGGGACCATTGATCTACGTATGATATAACTCGATACTTCCACGCGTTCCCAAAATAGGACACATACCTAGATAGTCGGACAACAAAAATCCTATAACGGTTCACGCTTTATTAGTTGCACCTGTATATTTGCTTGCTTGTTTGCTTGCTTGTAACCAACCCCTTTGAGCTTGATTTTGACCTACTTTGAGCGATCAGATTTTCTTTAAACTTTGCACACCTATCAAAGACCGATGACGATGCATTTATAAAAAAAAAACTGATGATTCCTAAGCGTGTTTTTTTTTTAAATTATATTTATATTATTTACCCTAAAAATGAAGTGCACGCATACAAAACAATACACAAACCGTAGTCCAACTATGTGTTGGACCAAATTCTCTAACAAGAGCCGTCGGCCATCACGTGAATAGATTGAGTCCGAATTGTCTTCACCTTGGAGTGATCACCATCGATTGTCCGATCGAGAAATGTCGTCAATCGCCGACAATAAGGCTGTTTGCAAGAATTGGAGACATGAGGACTATTACGAAGATTGCCATTACAAGGTCAATTGTACATGAATAAAAGCAAATAGCCGTGGTGGTCTAGTGGTAATGACACCCGCCTTACAATCGTTAGGCCGTGGGTTCGAATCCCGGTCCCGTAACAATGAATTCCTTGGAATTTATGTAGGTACCTACGGAATTTCCCATCTTTTGAAGGTGAAGGAAAACATCGTGCGACAACCTGCATATGTCAATGGAAGAAATTCGATGGCGTGTATCCACCAACCCGCACTGAGCCAGCGTGGTAGATGTGGCCCAATCACCCTTCGTGGGTAGGCCTACGTCTTGCAGTGGACTATTAAAAAAGGCTGGACTATTAAAAAGACAATAGGTACTAAAGCAAAAAGCTCGACAATACGGGGTGACTGCAAAATCAGCAGTAGTTTATTTAGTAGCTCTATGTAGTTGAGTTCGTTGTTACGACCTAGTTTAACTATGGGGCTATTGGTAACTTACTTACTTTTTTGGCTCGATGAACTTTTTGTATGGCACCTATTTAGAAAATTACTTAGCTGACTTTGTTTGAGATTTCGGGTTTGGTCCCATAGTGGAAATTGGTCAAATGACAAGCTCAACTACATCCTAAAGTATCAGTAATGAAATCGCAGTCACCCGGATATGCGGGGCTGACAGGCTCTGTTACATGTTTTGGGTGATTGGCCGAGACTTAAAATTCAGCTCTTAGAAAGTAATTGCAATTTTTTGCGTTATCTCCCGGGCTATTACGCAAAACCTGGACTAAGGGCTCTGTACCGAGCCATAAGGTCATTATACTTACTCATTATCGTAATCAATTACGTTACTGTCGACTATAGCGTAGGCCAACTTTGCAATCGCGCATTCTAATGTTCTGTTCCGTCTATGCTATCGAACTTTATAGGTCAATCCAAACTTCTTGGCGGCTATGATGTTAGCTACGGATAACTCAAGCCTGACTGAAGCAATACTCGCTAAGTTAAGTAGCTTAACTTAGCGAGGATTGGGTTTCGTGCAGCTTGTAGCTAACTTCCGTATGCCGTGGTGGCCTAGTGGTTATAACGCTGGCCTGTCATTCTTGGGGTCGTGGGTTCAAATCCTGGTCCCATACCTTCGGCTTCAACTTTGCTTTCCATCAGGCGAGTTAGTGGCCAAATGTAGACTTATTCTACATAAAAAAAGAAAATCAGTTTCCTTGAAACTTATGTATGGAATTCCACACCACTGGCTTTTCGGTGAAGGAAAACATCGTGAGGCAACCTGCATACGTCCGTAGAAGAAATTCGATGGCGAGTGTGAATCCACCAACCCGCACTGGGCCAGCGTGGTGGATATGGCCCAATCGCTCTTCATGGGTAGGCCTACGTCCTGCAGTGAACTATTAAAAAGGCTGGTACGGTACGGTAGCTAACTTCACAGCCGCCAGGAAGTTTGATTCGCCCTATATACAGGGTTATTTCTAATCAATTAGCATCATTTTAGGGACTTTTTCTGTACATGAAAACTAACAACTTGTGTTCTACGACTTTTATTAATTCTCAAAAAAAATGCTGTTCGATAGAAAAATATCGTTCACCCTAGACAAAATGTATGGAACAATTTTTTTTTTTGTTTTAGTTTGACAAAAGTCGTAGAACAAAAGTTGTTAGTTTTGATGTACAGAATAAGCCCCTAAATGGATGCTAATTGATTAGAAATAACCCTGTGTATATAGATATATTGTGCAGCATACAAGATGACGGTAATGGCCATACAGAATAAATAATATAAAACATATTAACAAGAATCAATACTACAGGCTGAGAAGCATTTTTTTTCTGTTCATAAACGTAATGATCTGGCTTCTTCATATCCGGCACTCGTTAACAGTTTTTCCTGAAAATGATATGCACATATTGCTTGTTTATTGGATAATCACGATAATCGCCTTTTTATTGCTACTATGTGTGGAGATTTCTCCAAAGAACTACCGGAACTAAGTCCCCATTAACGCTATGTTTATAAAGGTTAACTACACCTACACGGTTCTTACATAATTTGTGTTTGTATTTTTTTACACATGATATCGAATTTGTTGCCACTTGAGGTTGCAATGTATGTATGTAGGTATTTATACTTTTTTGTGTTGAGAATAGTTATTACTGTATATTTTGACCAAATTTAAAAATCATTTCGTAAACTTTAACTATTAAAATTAACCTACTTGAAATTTATTATTGATGACATTTTTGAATTTAATTGTAATTTTAATATTTTTTTGTATGGTTTTTATAACTGAAATAAACTGATTAATAATAATAATAATAAGGTAGCTTGAGCCCCGCCCCGCTGCCGGCGGCACTCTAGGTTTAGGTTTTTTTTTATAGTATTTTGTTCTTTTATATAAATATTGTAAAAAAACTTAGATTTAAGAAAATAAATGAATATATGAATAATAATAAAATAAAAACTAATACTAAACACTAAATCTTATATCACTAAAATACAAATAAAATTACTTTTCGATATCTTAAATTTTACAAAATATTTGAAATATAATTAAGGTATATTAAGGTATTTCTTTACGGTTAACTTTAGGTTACATGTTCTTGTGTGAAACTATCGAGGTCAAAAATAGTACAAATAAATACTTACCTAATAATAAAAAATATTTATTTTTATAACTTAAAAAACATTGAAATATATTTCTTAACTACCTTATATGTATACATATGCACAAAAATATGAAACCTACCTATATACTAAATAAAATAATTAATAATAACCTATTAATTCGTTATTTTTAATATCTAAAAGTGGTGATACATAAGTGATACCGACTCTATGTTAGCTACATGGCGTAAAAATACTTGAAAATAAAACACTGAGTTACCTTGACCTCTATGGAATTAGAATTCCCCCTAAATACCATATCGGACCTACTTGGAGCTATGGTAATAAGCTCAATATTATTATACTCTTTGGTAATAAGCTACTCGTACTAATCACAAAGCTTAGTGCGATACTCAATAATAAAATTATTATTTATTTACTAGTTTTTACCCGCGGCTTCGCTCGCATTCGCAATATATCATTATAATTTATAGCCTATGTGTTATTCTAATATATAAGCTATATGATTGCAAAGTTTCATCTCAATCCGTTCAGTAGTTTTTGCGTGAAAGAGTAACAAATATCCATCCATCCATCCTCACAAATTTTCACGTTTATAATTTTAGTAGGATTTATTGGGCACTCATAACAAACAACAGAAAATACATGACTTAATTAACAATTTCGACCGATTTTGTGGTCCAAAACAACGATACCGGCATGATAATAACAGTTATTTATACATGTTGTGGTACTTAAAATTTATTTAAGAGAGAATTATGACAGCTAGTGAAAAATATTAATAACATTTTTTTTATTTAAATGACAATACTACACTACTACTACATAGAAAGCAATTGGATCATCCACAGACCCTTGAAGGTCTAAAGATAATCCAAGTGCTCAAGCCCACTGCCAGTTGGCAGCGTGCCCAGCATGCTGGCAGCATTACCACGCTGAATGGCAATGCTTATACGTTGAGCCAAATAAACACCAGCATTTTGGTCAAGCGTCGCGTCCACCAGACGCTCAGAAAGACTTTTGAAAACGAGATGAGCTCCCGGCCCCCACGGACCCAAAGTATAAACTCCAAATGGCTCAAATATGTAACCACTACCGAGGTTAGCATATTTGCGCCGCTTGTGCTGCTCAGCCGAATTGGCCGCCGCTCCAGCCCTACTCTAAGTCTCAGGAAGATGTGACGGTGCCAAAGTATCGACGCAAGTTGCGTCCCATACTAAGGGCCGTCCACACTGCCATGGGACCAGCGTCATGCCGTCAGGCCTTTTGCCATCACCACGCGCCAATCCACTCGGTTCGAGTACGGCTGCGATATTGGCGGTGACAAAAGCCCTGCGTATGACATCGTTAAGGCTGGCGTGGCGTCCAATCCGACCAGTGGTTCTTGAGCAAGAGAGACCGTGGTGACCGAGCTGGTCAACTGCAGTACCACACTGACAGCGATGGGCCTCACAACACCTTGCACCCAAGCGTAAGCTGATAGCTAGACGAAATAATAAAACAACAATGTTTTTACTTTATAAAAAAAAAAATGTTTAACTTAAAACTACCTAAAATATACATACATAGATATACATACTATAATTATGAATAAAAAAAAACGTACATATATAAATATACATTTTTGTGAAATGAAATGCATAAAACGATGCAATACAGTAATTCAAGCTGCTGCCTTACACCGCACTATGTTTACGAGGTGGAAACTTTATGAATATTACTTCTAAATTTTCTGAGACTAAGTCCGAATAAATCAAAATCTAACATGTTCACGTTCACGTCGTCGCTGTTTCGGGTGCCAGAGCGGCAAACATCATTAAAAGAGCAGCACATTCGGGAGACAGGGCTGTTGCAAGTGATATTACTCCTATGTAAGAGGCTTATCGTGAAAAAACGAGGTTCTCTCAATCTATATAAAGTATTAAAATTGATAAGACTGAGTAAACCCGGGCAATCTATCCTGCAGTTAACAGTTTTGTGTAGATACAATAATTCGCTCAGAATCACAATCAGAGAGATATCGCTGTTGTCTCTATTATCTAAGCTGTTGTCGCTTGAGGCTATCTCAACCACAAAAATGCATGGAAAATCTTCAAAGCTGCTGTTAAAATCGTCAAATAAGTATTGGAATGGTGCGATGTAATACAAGTTACCAAAGAAATAATAAAAGCCAAAGAACGATATTTATTTCAAAATGTTATGTCATTATTTAGTGCAACGTTGGAAATTGCTGAAAATCTTGCTTTTTTCGGTAATGCATTTTCAGTCAGGGAAAACAAATCAAATTACATTTCGATCTTCGATAATATAGTTTTAGATAGTCTATAGTGCTATGATGTTTACTTGAGTTTAGTTGAATTTTTACGTTAAGTCAAAAACTGTATCGGGGTAGTTACTGAAAAAACTGCCTCAATACTGAGAAAGCGGTAGAAAACCAGAGTTGGTAGAGTAACAGCCAACCATTAAAAAAAACCGGACAAGTGCGAGCCAGGCTCGCACATCGAGGGTACCGTACAAACACGTTATTAAAATAATTAAAAACCTGTTTTAGCATGTGCTTTTATACTCGTATGATAAGATTTACTCACTTTGAATTTTGAACCTAAATTTTGTGAATTTTGGGGCCCAAAATTTTGTGATTTAAATAAAAATGTACAGTTTTCAGATTTATTCCTATATGTGTACTCTGAGACAATGCTTTTTGCCAAATTTCATAGTTCTATGTCAACGGGAAGTACCCTGTAGCTTTTGATTTTTGTGAGTGCGAAATATGCGGTTTTTTACGACATAAACGGCTTTAACTTTTTTAAACGATAACTGAGAAGTTTTTCTTTTACACAACTGCATCTGTACTGTACATCGATATATGTAAACGGTTTAAATTTCAACTCGATATCTTTACGCGTTCCCGAGATAAAGAGTCTTGACATACACACAGACGGACAGACGGACAGACGAACAGACGGACAGACGGACAGACGGACAGACGGACAGACGGACAGACGGACAGACGGACAGACGGACAGACGGACAGACGGACAGACGGACAGACGGACAGACGGACAGACGGACAGACGGACAGACGGACAGACGGACAGACGGACAGACGGACAGACGGACAGACGGACAGACGGACAGACGGACAGTTTGACAGTTGTACTCCGGGGTGCTGGCAGAAGTGAAAACTCGCTCCGTCCGTCTTACGAATTTTCCATCAGCCTACGTCATGTCCAGATGTGAGCTTTTTACCCATCACAAAAACTGCACAACGCCGTTAAAGAAGTTTCTACTTCAAAAACTGTCCAGGAACTTGACATAAATGCATTACCTCACATCTCATATTAAGACATACATCCTTATCCGCGTCCGACACACGTTTCATATCTTTTTATGCCATGTCTAATGTTACTGTGGTTAAGGAAGTGGCTTTTAGCCTTGTCTGAATAGCTGCAATATGGAAATTGGACTCTATTAGCTAGAATCAACAGTTCATTTGTTGCAATGTGGGTGTACTTAGCAAATAATTATCTAAAAATGGTCAATTTTAATTGATTAAGTAAATAATATCATGTGTGAGAGGGAAGGGAAAGTTGTGTCAAAAATATAAATGAGGTCACGATTTTATATAGCGTCCCGCCTTTTTCTGCTAACAAAAATGGCAATCTCAGCCGTTATGTCAAAGTCGCTTTTTGTATTGTTATGTACCCAAGGACTTTGTATACTATCTGGACTGCGCACAGACGAAATTTGGCTCAAAGTTAGTTTAGGAAAATTCAACCTTAATGCGTTGTAACAAAACATATATTCCTTTGAAATGGCATAAGAGAGATGCTGTGCCGAGTGAGACTTCCCAAAGTGATGAAGGTGTCCCGCTCGCACTATTGCCATTTCGAAACGACACTTATGTATGGTAGAATTATTATCTGTAAAGCCGCGACTGTCTTAACCAATTCTTAGTTTTTATAACAATGTATTTTGATAAGATTTTAGTTAAAATTGCAAATAGATACTAATAAAACAGAGTTTTTATTTATTTGGATGAATATACCTACGTCTTTGTGATTAATGGTTATTTTTTATTTTTGCTTAGAGTATCACCGTCGATTGCAAATGGCGTACTATGGTGTATACAAAGAAGTGTGATAGGGTGACTATGCTGGACATATTTCTTAGACATGCTGGGTGTACAATTAGGTGTATAGTCGTGGGTGTCGTTTTTAATTTTTTTGGGTTGTAGATTTCAAAAATGGCATCCATTTTTAAATTAAAGATGGCGGACGTCACTTTTTAGAATAAGTCGTCATGGGTGTAAATATTGGGGTTTTTGGGGGTGTAGATTTCAAAAATGGCATTCATTTTGAACTTAAAGATGGCGGATGTCACTTTTTGCAAAAAGTCGTCATGGGTATCGTTTTCGAGGTTTTCGGGGGTGTAGATTTCAAAAATGGCATCCATTTTGAACTTAAAGATGGCGGATGTCACTTTTTGCAAAAAGTCGTCATGGGTGTCGTTTAATCGGTTTTTGGGGGTGTAGATTTCAAAAATGGCATCTATTTTGAACTTAAAGATGGCGGATGTCACTTTTTGCAAAAAGTCGTCATGGGTGTCGTTTAATAGGTTTTTGGGGGTGTAGATTTCAAAAATGGCATCCATTTTGAAATTAAAGATGGCGGATGTCACTGTTTGCAAAAGTCTTCATGGGTGTCGTTTAATAGGTTTTTGGGGGTGTAGATTTCAAAAATGGCATCTATTTTGGAATAAGAGATGGCAGGTGTTGCTTTTTGAAAAAGTCGTCATGGGTGTCGTTTTTGAAAATTTGGTGGTGTATATTTCAAAATTGGCATTCATTTTGGAATTGAAGATGGCACCCCTAGGTAAAAACCTCGAAAACTACACCCATGACGACTTTTTCAAAAAAGTGAGTCCGCCATTTTTATTTCAAAATGGATGCCTTGTTTACTACGGAAGCCTAAAAATGATTGTGACTTTTCGTAATAAAGTCTATTAAGATTTTTCGTGACAAAGTCTATTCGTGGAAAAGTTTTCGTGATCAAGATTTTACGTGATAAGATCTTTTCGTGATAGAGTTTATTTGTGACAAAGTTTTTCGTGAAAAAGTTTTTCGTGGTTAAGTACTGACACGGATTGCGTGATATGTGTTAAGATTACATCTATAAAACTTAAACGTTGTTTAACACCGTAAATTTGGATTCCAGACCATTACTGTCATCACAAAAGTGAAAGTACTCATCGAGACTTACTTATTTCCGATGACAGTTGTCAAACTTAAAAGTGGTTTATCTCCATCATTATCAATTGTAGACTATAATTGCTTTCTTAACAAAGGTGTAATAACTCTTCGAGATCTACATTTCCGATAACAGCTGTCAAACTTGAAACTGAATTATCTCCGTATTTATTATTTCTAGACCATTGCTTTTATGGGGATTGGTTTTATAGAGATATTTAGGGAAGGCCTATGCCCAGCAGTGAGCATCCTATTGCTAAAACGACGATGACGAAGGACGACGAGTTAGGGGTAAGATAACTGCGATTCCTGGGTTCAGTAACATTCCAAAGAAATATTATATCCCGAGATGATCGAGATGTTTTGGTCATCCTACTTGGAAAAGAGACACAATCATCTGATGTGGTATCCTTGTCGGCACGTTTTTCTTTGCCAGTACTCAATCCTGTTTATATGATAAATCCATGTATGTACCATCGGGACATCGACATTAAATCTCCTTAAAAATGTTCTTATTTTGTTTTCGAACCATACAAACTCTTTTTGATGTAATTTGACTAATAATGCAGCTGTTATATCGTTCAATGTACATAATATTTATCACATCTCTAAAATGTTTTTTATACCTATTTGGGGAAAAACATATTTCTAAGTAGGTACTACAATGTTTGGTATTATTAAAAAGCAATCGACATTTCTGTATTGCTATACTATTCCTTGGTACTTACCTAGGTAACACACAATATTCTAACAACGATTATAATAAAAGACAATCAGATGTAATTGTACTCCATTAAAACATTCTAAATTGAACCTATTTTGCATGTCGATAAAAAATAATATCGATATCCTTATTCTAATTCGAGTAGACTCGGCAAAAAACAAAATCGATTTAAAAATCGAATACTAGTCGTGGCCAATCATCGATGACGGCTGCAGCTGCGTTCAAGAATTCGTTGAGAAATCGTCGCTTGAATTATTTATTTATCGATATTCTCCGCAATGCGTATTGAAGTCAGTGCGTAGGGTGATGTGTAATATCGTTATTTTTGTCTGCAAATTATGAATGAAACCAAATGCGGATTGGATTCTTATAATATATTTCTTCTCGTAATGTGTAAAAATAAGCTCTTTTAGACTCTCCTAAAGGCCCTGAATTTTTTGAAGCTCTGATACGATCGTATTTTTTTCTCGTCAAACTCTATACTTATCGTAAGATTCTTATCAGTCAAATAATATCTAGGCTTGGCTAATGTCATTGTTATGTCATTGAGCTAAGCCGAAAAGACACGGGTTCAATGAGCATCGCGATTATTCCTTTGGAATATTAAGTTGTGTCCATTTCTAGCTTAGGCTAAACCTTCGTCTGCTCATCATACAAATTACATAATATAATATAATATGTATATATAAAACGTTTATTTCGAGGAACTAGGACTCATACATGAAACATCAAACATTATTGGCAGTCACTTTACATTACGATAAAATTAAATTAACATTATTACAATTAAATTACATAATACATTTTACAATTAAATTATAAAATTAAAAATGTCATGAAGTAAATTATAACTAAAATATCCTCTCACGAGCTCTACACGGAGTGTGTATTCTGCAACCGTGAGCAATGTAGGGACAATCTAATCTATCAGCGAGTGCGAGCAGCATGCTGTTAGGACTCCCCCGCGCCCGCCGCACCAGCGAAGCACATCTCTTGCGAATTATGGCGTAAAAAGAGTTGACGCGCGCTTCCGCAAACATTGAAGATACGCTACAATATCGAGGGAGTCCCACCAGCATCCGAAACGCATTATTAAACTGTACATGAGCGCACTGTATGCCCTTTGTGTGTAGTTGGCCCACAGGCTGCACGTAATTCTGACATATTTGATTATGATCATTATGAAGTTTTGTGACACCACTTGTCATAAAATAGTGTACGTTTTCGGGTTGCAATATAAGGCTCTGTAAAAATATCCCTTTACTGAATTTCTTCTTCAGTCACTGAGAAACACCCCTATTAAGGCAATATTCGACCGAATTAGAGGCGAGCAAAATTAATGTACTGGGAAATTGCACTTCAGTCTAGAGCGCACTTTTTAAATTCTGCATGAATAAACTTAATGTACGGAATAGGACACAAACGTATTATTTTTCAGACATATTCACATTTATAAATATATTTTGTTATATTTGTGATTTGAACCTACATCTCTCTGGGATTCCGGCGCAGTTGCTTTGTCCAAATTAAGCTAGAACGCTGTATTACGAACCCGCCTAATTAGTGAAGTGTTTTATCATTTTACCACCAACTTCTACAGCGTTGGCAGTTTTTTGAAGTGTTTATCACAAAAATAAATAAATAGATATATGAAATTATTTTTTATCGTGCTTCACACACTAGGTGTATAGAAACTTTCTTTTTGTGATAAACATTTCAAAAATTGACGCGTTCGCAGGATTTGAACCTGCATCACTCACTAATTTGGCGGGTTCGCAGGGCGCGATTTAGCTTAATTGGACAAAGCATCTGGGCCGGTGTCCCAGAGGATGCAGGTTCAAATCCTGCGAACGCGTCAATTTTAGAAATGTTTATCACAAAAAGAAAGTTTCTATACACCTAGTGTGTGAAGCACGATAAAAAATAATTTCATTGATTAAGCAATGCGTCATTTCTCGTTAATGGTAAGAAGTTCTAATAATTTCACATTTAGTGACTGACTGGTTTAAAGCAGTTCTCACAAATGGCGCTTCCAACAATGCAGTAGTTGGTAAAAATGATAAACACTCACTAATTTGGCGGGTTCGAAAAGGGTTTGGATGCCAGAAATAAAATATTTAGTTAATCGGTTTAAAATATAAATCATTTATTTACCGATATTTGGTAGGATAGGTGCGAGTGCGGTCTAGCACAGCTCTATGAGAACAGTGGTGAGGAATTCATAATAAGTAGGCTAAGCATTAAAGCTGAAGAACAAAGGGGTATTTTACTATAATGTAAACGTCGTGAAGGAAAGAGAAACACTCACATACATTACATGTTAGAGTGAGATAGATTAGTTTTTGTATCATATTCCAACACGCCCCCTCAAAAATTAATCTATATAAAAATCAATTCCTATTTCGATAACGAAATTTTATACAATTAAAATAACACAACACACCTTCCTACCTTGTCTGGGGATACATTCAAATTGGTTCAACATTCGTTGCGCAGGATTGGGGAAAACCCAGAAAAACCCAATCAAACCAATTATTCATCTTAAGTATACTGTTTCAGTAAGTCTACAATTTAAATATCAAAATGTTATTTATTTATGCATACAGTGAGTTACATAATAGGCATCAGTAATTGAAACTACCTTTTCAATAAGGTATAGTATTGTGCTCTGATTCATATTGTTCAAAGAATTCAAACAAATAGTGTGCTTTGATGATTGTTCTAGTACACTACCACTATAAATATCATAACAACATAGCTGCTCGTGTCATAAACATTTGGATCAGTTCTCAAATGTACTCTTTAATTGAATCTATGGTCCCTTTCAACTCTCTCAAGTATCGTAGGTACCTTATTAAAATTTGTACTTATATCAAATAATTGTTATTGTTACCAAATCTGCTGGATGTTTACAACATAGCTTGTCGGGTTGATTCAACAACAGGCTTTTGTATTATCGTTAGAACTTAGATATATCGATACCAACACCGACGGCACTGACGCTCATTTATGTAGGTTTGTGTATTCATGGTTGAAATTTCCAAATAGTGGAATAAATATTTTAATTTAAATATGTATTCTGGTCTAATTTGATTTGATTATTAGACCATTCAACCTTCAAATCCAAGAAAAATAGATTAATGTTGTTTAATGCATCATTTGAGTCAAGTATTTATTTTGACTAGTGAAAAATTTCTGATTTTTTTTTTTTATTACTTGTGTTTAAAGCAGCTTTTGATACCGAACTAATATCAATGTAAAGCACAACAAAAATATATTTATAATCGTAATCAATTATATATTATATATGCACAATACACCCCAAGCGGGATGTCAGTGCAGGACACATCACCCCCGTCTAGAATTAGAATTAGAATCAATTATATCTGAAAGCCTTTATCAATTACAGCATTTTCGACCATTAGAAATCAAAAACAATTTGCGTGCGAATTATTTCATAATATATATTTTACTCTGTTTCGCATACAGATGAATGTGTAGTTGGCTTTATAATTCGCTATAAAAAAATTAATTTCTTATTTAGTTTTATATGTCCTTGAAGATGACAAGGGAAATCAGGTCGATATAAAATTATTATCAAAAGATAATACAATTACAAAATATCAGTTTTACTCGTAGCAACTGAGGCTTCAAGACATACTTTTTGCATAAAGTCTTGATTTCGTTTAAAGAAAATACAATTCTAAAACATATCTATATTCGGTGGAAAATATGAAAATATTTTTTCTGATGCTGATTGTATCGTAATTAACTTTGAATCAATTAAATTACCAATTCATATTCATCAATTATAATTTAGATGTGCTATAATACTGCACAAATCAATATGATCATCGTATATTCTTGATCACATCTAGGAGCAATAAATATGTGTTAAGTTTTCCGTACTCATCATTGTAACGTAAAATACACCATAAAGATGCCATTGCACATTTTAATTACGTACATGTTCATTTTTATCTAAGGAATTATACAATTTCCTTTTTATATAATTTACCCACATATTACACAGCAGCGAAATACATGTATTATAACAACAATTATGCATTCAACAGTTTAAATAAAACACATTATGTGTTTCAATATATTTGTAAAACACAGAGGACACATTTAATCCTCTCAGTCCTTTCCTTTAATCATTTTAACTCTATAATATTATTTATTATATCAAGCTCTTGTCAATTATGCCCAATGTATTTATTTATATTTTATTCAAATGAATATTCTGTTTGCTCATCTGTTTTAAGTTTTACAGATTTATTAGGTGGTGAACCTAATCTAGCGGAAATATATCTGGAATTTTCAGCAAAAATTCCTACAGATCGTAACGATCTACCAGATAAGAGCTAATTGTCTCTCATCCATTTCCTGGTTCTATAGAGTTCACTCTATTGACCACTGGCTTTATAAACCTTTCGTTTACCACATCTCACACCTTGTATTCATTCGGTTCATACTAATTTAGTGTACTTACTTACAATATCTCTTGACTTCAATAAATTAATAAAAATAAATTCATTAAACTTAATAAATTGGTCATTTAAACAAAAAAATAGTCTTCAATAGAATAGAAGTCAAGATTTAAGTACATTATTTTATGATTACATTTTTTTTTTTGTGTATACCTGGTTACATATACCAATAAAGTCATTGTATCATTGCACCACTAATAAAATTAGCATCAACAATAACAACAACGAAATCGATACCAATAAACCATAGAATAACACCAATAAAGTCTATGTACCATTGCACCACTAATAAAATTAGCATCAACAGTAACGACAATATTGTTCACAATATATCAAAGTAAGCGGCCAAGATAACTTTTACTGATTTTCCATCAAACTTGGTTCCATCGTTAAAATTTTAATTTTGAACCGAATAATACTGCCGCCAGATGCGACTAAATTTATAATTTATTGGTGTGTTAGCGATGCACAAAATGCGTTATTCAGTGCTTTGTAGGGCTCAACATCTTAGGTTTCAGAAGCAGTTGTCACTGACTTCACCTAGATTATTTTCCGAGACCTTACTTCTGAACGTTTCATACAATACGTTCTTTATTCTCCGTACGTAATATGTACTATTTATCATACCATTTATTTGTCAGTATAATGCACTGTTTAGTGGTAGCCAAATACCCGCTATAATATTGCAAACAGAACTCATTATCATTATCAATTATTCATTTGACAAACTCAACACTATTATTTACACCATTGACAATTTTTAACTTTAAATTATATTGAGCTTGGCAAAATAATTTCGGAAATATCGGAAGGACACATATAGATCACATAACTGTATGCACGTCAAATAGAGGGTGTTTAATATTAAACCTCTTTGATCGGTTACATTATTAATTCACCATTAATACGTATATACTTTGCAAAGTTTATCATTCCGTCGAATTTATCGTATTCGCTCTCAATCAGTGAACATTACTTTGCTTTTTAACATATAATTTGCTTTGCCAATGTGGATTAATATCCAACAATTTGGCCATTTTTATAATTTACGCCTCTATTTAATGAGCTATCAAAGTATAAAAGCAAATATCTCAACTGAGTTATGCCCGATCAAAAATACGCGTTCAAAAAACTCACCCATTTCCATCGCTTTAGCTTTTGCGTTTTATGTACCTGTTCCTCGCCAGGTTTGCCAAAATGACTGTCATTGTCATACCTGCTGCTGCCTATTCCATCTAAGTGGGATTTCTGGACGAAACAGAACGTCCTGTAGCATTCTCTTAGCACGATCTTGGGCGTCCATCACTTGAAGTGTATAACTTGAAGTGTTTCTTTCATTATCGCCTTTTTTTTGTGTTGTAAATGTCTATTTTTAGCCATAGAACCATATGTTCGGGTTTTGTGTCAACATTCCGTGAATACTTGTAATTTTCACTTTGGATCATCAACCCTGATACAAAAAGTTTATTTGTACTTATAAGCTTGCGCATTCAATTGCTTTAGAAAACTTCAGTGGCTCGTTTTCTTTTTGACTCTTCCGTCGCGAATAATAGACACTTTTTCCTTTTATTTTGTACTCCATCAATATTCCAAGTTCGCAAATAAGAATTTACAGGTTTAGGTTTCTGCGTCGTATGTATAATTTGTTTACAGCTTATCCTGGAGAATATTTATCGAGATTTTTAGAAAACTGGTCATCGTCTTTTCCGCGTTTGTTTTATATCATTCATTTTCTATCTACGTGACGATTTTATTTAAGTCGGTGATGTCTCCTCAAGCTAGCTTCTCAATGACTATTGCCATTTGCCATATATCACAGCATCATAATTTACTCTCCGGTAGCCTCATAGATAGTGAACTTATCTGCTTCGTCTAGTTTGCAGTTGCTGCAGCAGTATTCGAAACTAGTTCATTAAACATTTCGAAATGTTTGATGAAGGGGCTCATCTTCTTGTAGATCATCTCCCAATTAATCACTTAGGTCAGCACGTTTACTTCTTACACAGAATTAGCTCAAATATATATATGGACTGTGAGTGATGTCCTTTTCTTAGAGCCATCAATACTTCTTCCAACATAAATTGCGTCCAATTTTGAGAAAACATTCGCAATTATTACTTCACTTGCGAATCCAAGCAGAGAGTCAGCCACGATAAATTCCTTTATGGCTCTCTGTTTTCTGTGCGTCTCTTGATCACAAGAAGCACATAGTTCTTTCACTGCACTGTATTTTGTCCACATATCAAACAGTTTGATGTGATACTTTAATTGTGAATTTTCTATGAAAATCAATTCACTAAAAGTTACTTTACAAACACAGAACGTTCATATTAGTAAAGTCCGCACCGATTTTAGTTTTATTATTTTTATGGCACATCAAGTCACTTTATTAAAACTTTAAGTATTTTTATAGTGACTGGGCCCATAACCAAAAGGGTTTGGATGCCAGAAATAAAATATTTAGTTAATCGGTTTAAAATATAAATCATTTATTTACCGATATTTGGTAGGATAGGTGCGAGTGCGGTCTAGCACAGCTCTATGAGAACAGTGGTGAGGAATTCATAATAAGTAGGCTAAGCATTAAAGCTGAAGAACAAAGGGGTATTTTACTATAATGTAAACGTCGTGAAGGAAAGAGAAACACTCACATACATTACATGTTAGAGTGAGATAGATTAGTTTTTGTATCATATTCCAACAGTTCGCAGGGCGCGATTTAGCTTAATTGGACAAAGCATCTGGGCCGGTGTCCCAGAGGATGCAGGTTCAAATCCTGCGAACGCGTCAATTTTTGAAATGTTTATCACAAAAAGAAAGTTTCTATACACCTAGTGTGTGAAGCACGATAAAAAATAATTTCATTGATTAAGCAATGCGTCATTTCTCGTTAATGGTAAGAAGTTCTAATAATTTCACATTAAGTGACTGACTGGTTTAAAGCAGTTCTCACAAATGGCGCTTCCAACAATGCAGTAGTTGGTAAAAATGATAAACACTCACTAATTTGGCGGGTTCGCAGGGCGCGATTTAGCTTAATTGGACAAAGCATCTGGGCCGGTGTCCCAGAGGATGCAGGTTCAAATCCTGCGAACGCGTCAATTTTTGAAATGTTTATCACAAAAAGAAATAGATATATTTTAATTGTATTATTAAATCCACAGATCTACTTATCAAAACACAATCGTCCGCTAAATATCTAACAGTAACACATGTCATGTTTCAATTCAGCGATTTCAACGTACCTACCTAATGTATTGTATTTCTTAATTAAACACAACGCAGCGAACCGAACGCAACGTCCTTTAACTACAAAGAGGCTTGCAAAAGTAAAATTCAAATACAAAATAAACAAATAAAGGCTGGCCTCAAAGGATGTGGAACCGGTTCGTTTGTAAAGATCCCCACTCACGATGCTTCCGATTGGAATACATATCTATCTCTTTACCTGTCAATTTAATTACTTTGCACTAGAAATTATGTGTCTATGTCTTAGCGTGCAAACAAAAAATATAGCGACCTTAGTAGTTGAGCAATTTGTCTGATTAAATTGAAGCTGAAACATCTGTGGAGTTATCTATAAGTACACTGTATTTTAGCTTACCTTTAATCAGTGATAGTTCAAAGCCAAAATCAGTCTCAGGCAGCCATATCACAAGCTTTGCTTAGGAGTCAGGGATCGATTGTAAGATGTGGCTCATACCATACCTTAATTTATTTAATTAATTAATCTCACAACATTGGTAACATTGACAACGTCCATACACATCAGTAAGTTTTTTTTTATTTCCGTGAATTTCGTTTGAAGAAATGTTTATTTATTTTAAAATTACTTTAAAGTGGATTACAAACCGAGTTTAAGTTAGAGCGCGTTACGCGCTTGTTTTCATAGAGAATCACCCACAGAGTGCTAAATGTAATTGACGGCTGAACGTATACGTAAATAGTCACGTGGCCGAGTGGAAGCGGGAACGAACATTGAATATCTTTTGCGCGAGCGGGATAGCGGATAGTGGTTCGTTTTCTAATTTTTTCGAATAAGTAAATTATAAACCACAAACGGCGTCCATTCGGATGCATCGTCAGTGGGGTACCTTAAAGCCTCTCGTGATACGGGCAGGTATGCGCGGAATGCCGCCGGGCACAGCTAGTTATTACTCTGATTGTGGCCATTTCGACTGTCTGCGATGCCATGCTATGATTATTAAGTAGTTTCGTAGAGCTGAGATGCAGATAGCATACATTACTTATATTTAAAAGAATTAAAATAGAGTCGTGTATAATGACTGCTTAACACGTGAGTTAATTCTCGTTATAAAAACTATAAAAGCTATTGGTAGAGTTGACGAATTTTAACTAAGAAATGAGTTTCTACTCATCAAATTTTATTAGCTCAGATTAAAAGTAAATTTTTCAAACGCCAAATCTACAAAAACTTGACTGAAACTGTAGAGTTAAAAATTAAAAGTTTTGACAGAAGTCATGGTTTTACATAAATAATTTGTTGAAATTAAATTAATAACATTTTCAAACGACTCTTTTGTTATTTTTATTAATTATATAATACATATATATATTTATTAAATAAATTAATTTAATTGTACTACTGAACTCAAATCGTGTCCATAAGTATCTACGTATAGATTTAAGGAAGTCTATAATTAATTTCAACAGCTTTAAAATTATTGCCTTCCTTTTTTGATCTATTGAAATGAAAAGTTATAGCCACAGATGATTGTAGACTTCTCCAATTTATTTCAAAAAGTTAACTTTTTCTGATGAATCGAAATGAAAAGTTAGAGCCACAGATCTCCAAATTGGTTCAAAGTCTAATAAAACCTTCTTATGGTATGTTAAACTAGAAACTAGACAAAAATAATGTTATGCGTTAAACACTAAAAAACTTTAGACAGATATACCTTTATGCGTGTCTCTGTCTACAGTATAGCGTGAAGTGAGATAAGGGCCTTACCTCTGACATTACGATTGTAAGTACAACAACAGATATGCACAACACCGCATACCACGCGTTCAGAAATAGGTTAGGTATGCTTCAACTTGCGATTGCTTCATGTTTACACACTTAGCGGGAGATATTGCAGTGTACTTGCCTTGCATAATAATTAAAATGTAGATATAATTAAATTATGATTAATATTTATGGCTGCCGGTTAACCTTTACCAAAATATTGATTGCCTATAATGGCTTATATAAAGAACTTACATTATTAATTAAATGCCAGTGTTTATTGTGATATTTTTATAAAATATAAAAATAGTTAGTGAAGATCGATTATTTTGATTAGGTACGTGTATTTAAAAAAAACCTACGTTTAAAAATAACGTATTGTGCTCAATAGATTGTAGAGTGTATTTTACTTCTGCACAGAAACAAATTGTTTTCAGATTTCAGCGTTTGTTTTTTTGATATTTTTATTATACCTAAGTTTAAAATTATACATGAGCAATCTACAAAGGCAAGCAACAAAGGACATAGATACATGATTATCTATTCTTATGACCAAACGGCCGACATCCGGTTAAAACAATGCATATATTCACTAAGTTCTAATAAGTAGCTACTTATAAACTTTAAATGTGTACCTTATCACCCATTTTTAGTTTTAATTTTAAACAAAAATAAGCAATAGTTTTTAAAAGAAAATAATTATGGTCATAATTATTATGGCACAATTGATGAATGAGTCGATAATAAATTTTAATCTAATATCGATAACTCACATCTAACCCTGCGCGACATCCCTACCATCTTTCCATCACTTCACCCACATCACTCGCGCCATTTCGTTCGATTTTCGAATTCGAATTTGGAATTTTTGTACATTATTTTGATAGACGGAAGACGCGCGTCCGTTGTCATATCTCGCGGGCTCATAACTAGTTGCTTTGCTTGAACTGTAGTGATGTGAATCACTTGAGACTATTAATATGCGTGGCAAGTGACCGCGTGCAGCTATTATTTAATCTGTGACCACGTGTCAAGACCAAGGCGATGTGTGTTTGTGATACGCCCAACGCTAATGGAGTGTTATGTAAAAAAAGTCTAAGAACGTTACGATATTTGCATTTGTTACGTACTTTGCGCCTAGAGAATGTTTTGTCAAGGTCGCGATATGAAAAACCGGCATTGTTTACGCGATTAAAATACAGTCATGTAAACATTGTTGGCATTAAGTCAGGAAAAATAAATGTTTGTTCGGTAGGTATTCGATGTGCTACTTTTGCGTCTACGGCGTAGCAACTGCCCTTGCTACAGATTACCGAAAATCCGCGCAATTTTTAAAGCTTTTTTTGAGATTCTTGAAGGCCTAAATGTAGTAGTGGATATAACGATTGTGATACATTATGACTGTCATATGTATTTATTTTTGGGATTATAATAAGCAAGAGACAATAAATAGTTTTTAAACTTCTAGAGTAGAACTCAAAATAAATTAAAAAATCCGGACAAGTGCGAGTCAGGCTCGCACATCGAGGGTTCCGTACAAATATATACGTTGTTAAAATAATTAAAAACCTGTTTTAGCATGTGCTAATGAAGTTCTTTAACATGGTACCTTAGATGATAAGATATTTTACTCACTTTGAATTTTGAACCCATATTTTGTGAATTTTGTGGCCCTATTTTTTGTGATTTAAATAAAGTTGTACAGTTTTCAGATACATTCCTATATGTGTACTCTGAGTCAATGCTTCTCGCCAAATTTCATAGTTCTATGTCAACGGGAAGTACCCTGTAGGTTTTGATTTTTGTGAGTGCAAAATATGCGGTTTTTTACGACATAAACGGCTCTAACTTTTTTAAACGATAACTGAGAAGTTTTTCTTATACACAACTGCAAGAAATCATAGATATATACGTATACAGTTTAAATTTCAACTCGATATCTTTACGCGTTCCCGAGATAAAGAGTCTTGACATACACACAGACGGACAGACGGACAACAAAGTGATCCTATATGGGTTCCGTTTTTTCCATTTGAGGTACGTAACCCTAAAAACAATACTTTCTTTACGTACCTATTTATAAATATATTATAATGTAAGTGTAAAACGCGAAGTTTTCGTTTACCTTATGCCTTTGATATGGCATGGCGACTAAATAATCATGACCACAATTAGAAAATTACATAAATTTTAATATAGTGTCCTGTGAATATCCATCAGTAGATAATGCTGCAATGGTGATTAGGTATCACCAAGTTAAACTACACTGTAGACGCTACAAAGGAAAAATATATAGATAGACAAACTCTTTATTGATTCACATTCACACATAAAACAGAAAATAGAGAATAATAGATGCTAAAACATGTGAAGCAACCGGCGGCCTTATCACTGAGTGATTTCTTTCAGGCAATAGAAAATAGTAGTAGATAATTAAAAGAACAAAATAATACACAAACATTACATACTCGTAACTCCACGTTTGTTCACAACTCAGGCACGAGTAGAGCATGAGTATGTAATTAGTTAATTGACATTTAACTCGGATTAGTCTGTTGTTAGCGTGCTTAATGTCACGAATACACGGTTTTGAGCTACAGGACATTTTAATCTATAGGTACGTTTTCTACCTTATATGCTGTGATAATGGGAGCTATAGTTATGACTCGTAATTAATGTAAAGTAAAGTAAAGGAAAGTAAAGTAGTTTATTTATGTCATAAATTGGATTCAAGATGCATTCATCCATCTGCCAAAGGACGTCCACTGCTGGACATAGGTCTCCCCTATGGATCTCCAATAAGACCGGTTAGAAGCGGCTTGCATCCAGCGCGATCCTGCGGCCTTAATAAGGTCATCCGTGCACCTTGTGGGTGGACGTCCTACGCTGCGCTTGCCGGTAGGTGGTCTCCAGTCGAGAACTTTTCGACTCCACCGGTCATCAGTCCTCCGCGCTATGTGCCCTGCCCATTGCCATTTCAACTTGCTAATCCGTTGGGCTATGTCGGTAACTTTGGTTCTTCTGCGGATCTCCTCATTCCTGATTCGATCCCGCAGAGAGACTACGAGCATAGCCCTCTCCATAGCTCGTTGGGCTACTTGGAGCTTACTGATAAGGCCCATATTGAGAGACCACGTTTCTGTGCCATAAGTCATCACTGGCAATACACACTGGTCGAAAACTTTCGACTTGAGGCACTGAGCTACGATTCTGCGATCGCCACCACGTTTGCCCAGCGCGGCGATTATGGGAAAATACCCCCAATATATGGAAGAAACAAATTGACTAGGCCCCCAAGACGCATCGTGTTAACTAAAATTTAAATTAAATCTACTAAACATGAGAGTATGTTTTTAAAAATAAGTATATTATTATGTAGTATATCAGTCTCTGGCAGGCATATCACAAGCTTTGCTTAGTGTGGGATCAGAAGCCGTATGTAAGATGTCCCAAAATATTTATTATTATTATTAAAGCAGTTCCATTTATTTTGTCTAGAGTCAATGGACGCTTTGTGCGTAACAGCTCATTTTAACCGACTAAACGGAGGAGGTGCACAAGTCGACGCATACCTGTATAATATTTTTTTATGTTTGACCACGCATAACTTCTTGCGGAGTAGTCCGATTTTGATAATTCTTTTTTGTTTGGTAGATCATACTTCAAAGATGTTTTTATTTAAATTTTATTGAAATCGAAATCTCTGAGAAATGAAAATTACTACATCGATCAGTGCGAACTTTTTGAATTCTGTACAGAGTTGAAGTCGGTTAAATGTATTTTAAAAATAATTTTACTTAGGAAGAACTGATACTTTTCTTTCAGTATTCCGTTTCAGAATATAGAGCTTTTATTATACTTTAATGATCTATACTAGCTCATAATATTATGTACCTAACTCAGAGCGAATAAAAAATCAAGAGGGAACGTCGTTGAACAGTCAAGTGAAGCTGGTTTTTATACATGTGTGAGTGCGTCACTGTTGCGCCGCCATAGTTCGACTGACAAGCCAAGGCGTAGTTTCCTTGTACGTCGATTTGTGTGTGTAGTTGTCTTTACACGGCGAGGCGTAGTTTTGGTCGGCCTCACATGTTTGTTCACAACATTCTGTCTTGATTTTTTTATTTGCTCTGAGGTACTTACCTAATTAGAAAGTGTTTGGTTTTATTTCGTCTGCACACGAAAGCATATTATTATAATATAAGCAACGTTATTCTTCTGGAACTAGGTTAATGATTTTCATTTTACAAAATGTAGGTAATATTTTCGAAGGGAAACCAAATGTATATACCACACTGGAACTATTCATAAGTAGTCTTGATTCGTGATGTAGCTATTCGGAGCTTTACTAATTTAACTTCAACTTTGTTTGTTTGCTCTTGGGTACAGGTCATTAAATGTAATAGTTACTATTGTGCAAATTAAAATGAGCTCTAGATTCATGCTTCTCTTTCTCTCAAAGTAGGCCCAAGAGATTTATTGAGACATCACTTTCACGAAACTGTTCTTCAAAGGCTTTGTGCAAACAACGTGTAAAATATTTCAACTTAATAGCTTGTAGTTTCTCTTGAAGGTTATTTTGGCATTTACATCTCAACTAATATTTCTTCTAATTTGTTCTATAAATTAACCTTTTCATGCGTCTGGCAATTAAATGAGAGATGTTTTTTTCAATAGTGCATATTAAGTAGATCTCTGTGTGAATAATTAGTTGGGTAGATATATCTGAATAAAAAAATTAGATGTATATACAATATATACCACGAAAAATGTGACCGCGATTTTATTATTATAATCAATAATTTTAGGCCATGTTGTACATAGTTGTTCTCGCCGTTATGACCAACTTATACTGCGGGACTGCCGAAATAAAAAAAAAACTGCCATTTCATACAAAAAGTTTTAAATCTAATTTTTTCTTCGCGATTTCGGTTGGTACCATAGCAAAAGTTGGTCATAGTGACGAACACAACTACATCCTAGAGTATTTCTAATCAATTTGTATTCTCCCCGAGAACATTTTCAACGTTTACGACCAAAATCCTGAGTGAACTTTTTAAATATCTCTACAAATGCGGAAGTACTGGAAAACTGTAGTTGCGCATAAATAGTTTACTGCAAAACACGTATCCTCAAGCGTTCCGTTGCAGTTCAAGTTATTTTAGCTCATAAATATTTATTTTGGCATAACAAAACCCTGCCGGAGCCGATAAATAAACAATAGTTGGTTGTAACGCTTGTTGCTCACTCTATGATTCATGTGAGTCTGTGCCAAGCTTTATGGCCGCTCAGATGACAGTACAGTTAAGGGTAAAATGGTGAGTGACGAATAATGATTTTCATTATGTTTTAGCCATAATGTTACTTTTCTTTCTGCCATTGAACTAAATCCATGCCAAAAATCAAGTCTATGCGTTGTCCTTTTGCTAAGTGAAAGAGTAACAAACCAACAAAAACACTTTCGGATTTATAATATGACTAGCTTTTGCTCGCGACTTCGCCCGGATGAAATCGAAATATAATATGGGCGAAGGTTCTTTTGGGGCGGAGTTTACTCCATCTCATGTCTTTTATTTTTTCGGGATAAAAAGAAGCCTAATTATATCACTTTCCGTCTTTCAAACTATGTATATGCCAAAAATCAAGTCAATCCGTTGCTCCGTTGCTACGTGAAAGAGGAACAAACCAATATACCAACAAACTCACTTTTGGATTAATACCTAATATTATAGTAAGAAAGTAAGGACTAATATTAACTATAGAGGTTCCAGAAAACACTTGAGATTTTTAAAGAAGACGTCAAGACGAAATTAGTTGGAGCATTAGGTGGTTTGCTATACGGTTGTCAACGGCATTCGTCAAATATTTTAAATCAAATCAAATCAAATTGTTTAGTCTTATATTTACATTGTATTCAGTCTGCAAGCAGACGTGCAAATATTTATTTATTACATTATTTTTTTGTATAGGTGCATCAGTATAATCTATAAGTTATTAACATTATTATATTCCTTAATACTATAGAAGCAATTCGTTAGAAGCCAGTCGGTTTATTGGTGTTTGTTATCGTCATATAACTGCCATAAGACGTTATTTGCTGAATACTTTTCTAAAGAGTTCTAGACAAAAACTTTTAGAAGAAGCTTGAACCGGCCGCCGCTATACTAGTAATTTATTTACAAGTTCTAATATAATATACAGGGTTATTTCTAATCAATTAGCATCCTTTTAGGAGCTTATTCTGTACATCAAAACTAACAACATATGTTCTGCGATTTTCGTCAAAACTAAAAAAAATCAGCTGTTCCATACATTTTGTCGCGCGTGAACGATTTTTTTCTGTGGAAGAACGAATTTTTTTTAGTTTTGACTAAAGTCGCAGAACAAAAGTTGTTAGTTTTGATGTACAGAATAAGCCCCTAAAACGATGCTGATTGATTAGAAATAATGTATGTATAAAGTACATTTTGTCGACGGTCAATGATCTTATTTATGTAACAGCTGATTTTCTTTTCGCAATTCAAGGATTGGTTCCTTAGTACAGATTTGCCATACATTGAGTACAATAATATTCTCCAGTTTATAGTAATATTTCCGATGTCTAAGGTTACCCGGCCGGGCGTATAAAAGTAAAGCGATCATAAAGATCGGCATTAGCTCTACAATCGGCTAGCTCAAACACTACGCGGGGAGAAAGTACGTTGGACTGGATAGTAAGTCGATACCATGTACGTGGGTAGTTCTGCTTGGATCAACAAGATGGTTGGTGGACCATGTAGCCTTGTAACTGATCGTTTAATTAATAAGTATAGATTTTACTTTACTTTCGGTATAGGCTATTTTCGTTTGGAGAGTTTCATGTTAATAACTGCTTACTCATGGTACTTAGCCCATCGTTCTTACTTGTGTTGGGAGCATGTGCTGACAAACTTTTAGCTTTTATAAAATAACGAAGGTCTGGGGTTCATGGCCTCTTGCTCTGTCATGTCTGAATGAGACTGACATAATAACAAAGTTTTAGGCATAATATATTTGATATTTTTGGGAGCAGTCTGGCAAATTTCACAGAAGTGGCGCAGAAAATATGTGAAAACCCATAATTTCGAATAAGTAGTTTGTGCTGTGTATGTAATGATTATGTTATATTTCTATTAGGTTTGTGTCTTATATTTAACATGTTAAGGGCAGCATCAACTTGGTTGAACTGTAATGGTACTGTAACCTGTGATGAATAAATAAATAAATAAAATATTTAAATATTATGTGGCACTATTAAAAATTACTTCGTTAGATATTTCACTATGAAATCTGGAGTTAGAAAGCAGAGTGCATGTTTTTCTAGCGAATATACGAGTATATTATCGTCACGAGGCAAAAATGAATAATCAAGACATAACAAGACCTTTTGTGTTTACTCATTTAGGCGTTCATTTGAAGACAATATTGATCTAGAATACAATAAATCTAGAGTTGAAGGGCTGGCTCATTTTGCGAACATACGAACCCACTTAAATGTCTTAGATAAAAATATAGACGTCGTGTAAAGTAACCACCGTAGATACAGCTTATCATTTATGTGTACATTTTTAGAACACTTTCGTACTCCTTTGTTAAATGAAAAGCTAAATTATCCTCAGCTATTGTTACCTATTTAAATGAAGGTTGTATTTAATAAGACCCCAGAATGTGACCTCATTAGACATCAAAGTTCAAGATCTCCACATTTGGTGTACCAGGTGGTGGGACTTTTTGGTAACTCGATCAATTTACTCCCACGCTTGTTCTTTACATGGACAGTAGTAAAATCTACACTGTACCGGCTTTTAAAAGTTTATATCTGACCATAGGCCTACCCACAAACGTCCATATCCACCAAAGTGGCCCAGTACGAAATTTTGGATCACTAACGTGATATACTACGAGTAAGCGCCACACAAATCGCCAGATGAGAAGTTAGCCGCAGATGACACTTCGCCGCGATTCGCTAATTATTGCGCATGTGTGCACAATGCCGACGCCGCGTGACGTAGTGTTGAGCACGGGCGTAGGGAGTGCGCGGGAGGCATGAGGTTGGTGGGCGGGTGTGCCTCGACGTCTCGTCTCTCTGGCTCCCGCGCATACCTATTTTTCGGCTTTTGCGCAGCGTTCTGCTAATAACTTTCCATCCGCCGACTTGTGTGCCGCTTAGTATACGTCACACGTAGGGATCACATACGCCATCTTATTTCTTCCACACACGTATGCGTATTAAGCGCTACCGTGGATCGAGAGACTCGTAAAATTATGATTCCCAATCAGACGCCTTCAAATATCTTTATAACCATGACACCAGGGATATAAGTCGAATCAAAAACTTTTTGACTACTCTGACGTGAGCCACAAGCTGCGGATAACCCAATCCTCGTGCAGCTGTTAAGTGAACTTCAGTCAGGGTCGGGCTATCCGCAATATCTATATCTTGTAACTGACATCACGACCGCCAAGATGTTTGATTCAGCCTAAGTAAAAGCACTCGCTCTATATAATAACTTACATACGTATGCAGATGACGTTTTCCTTCACCGAAAAGCTAATGTACACCGTACATGAATTCCTAAGAACTCATTGGACACATCACTAGTTATATAAGTATCAAGTATTTTGGTTACTCGACCAATTTACGCCCACTCTAGTTCTCTACATGGAAGGTAGTAAAATCATCACACGGTAGTAGATTTATGGCTTACAGTTCAAATAGAGGCTACGTTTAGGAGTAGTCTGTAAAAAACAGGTTTATATCATCGTCTTAGGCCGCATGAAAGAAGAATCCCAACAAAATATGGAATACTAGTTTTTACCCGCGGCTTCGCCTGCATACGCAATATATCATTATAATTTATAGCCTATGCGTTATTCTGACATATAAGCTATATTATTGCAAAGTTTCATCTCAATCCGTTCAGTAGTTTTTGCGTGAAAGAGTAACAAACATCCATACATCAATCCATCCATCCTCACAAACTTTCACGTTTATAATATTAGTAGGATAGGATAATAAATTATTATAAAAATGTAACTTATTAAAAACAAGCTTTTGAGATCCTGGATATCACGTAGCAGCAGAGTGCTAGCCGAGACAAGTAAAACGAGCCCAAACACGCCTCCTTCCGACTCCATCTTCAGATCAACTCCATGGTACCATATTATTTCATTGTCACGCGAAATACATATTCGTGCAAAATTTCAGCTCAATCAGAAAAGCTTGTACAAAGTACAACAACTCGGGCAACAATTCTTGAGTAAAAAGTAGTGAGTCAAATGTTTACAAGTCAGTTTGTTTTCTGGATTTCTGAGCTATACAAACACAAGTCAGTTTGTTTTCTGGATTTCTGAGCTGTTCCCATAGTCAATGTCGTTCATTGTGATGAGAACCTACTTTAATTCTCAACACTTTGAAAAATCTCTTCGAATACATAGTAATGTACAAGTGAAAGTGAGAAAACCTTCATTAAAACCAAAAACAAATACTTTATTCAGAGGACAAATATTTAGCTAGCATTATAGCTTTATCTCGCACGAAATCTTTTCTCCCATGGCATTTATGTCATCTCCATGGCATTATAGTCTTACCACACAGCATTACATCTTTGGTCCCACGACAACACACGAAATGTCTTCATTACAAGCCTTACATAACAGATAACTGCATAATATCAAGAGAAATTAATACTTTAATTAACGAGAAAACTTAGAAACGCTAACGAGAAAATACCTAACTTACAACCTTGTCAAAATAAATAGAGCCGAACTCTATTAAAAGTTGTAAGAGAGTGTGGGAAAGATTATAGTGACAAGGTAGTAAAATTCGTGCCTGGGAGCGGTCACGGAGGTTTGCACACAATGCTTGGGAATCTTTATTGAAGAAAGAAATTCGAGCTGATTGTGATGGAGGAAGATCTGCAAGATTATGTAGTCTATGAAATCGTTTGTACAACTAAACTGAAGCGATTTAGGTACAATTTTGTTAGTATTAGTTGTTAATATTAGCTATGATATTAGTAACGAATGTTAATGGAGTCACTGAATAGGACGGTTTTCAGTTTTGGTATAAATAATAAATAAATAAATATTAGGGGACATCTTAACTTAAATCGTGCGAGGACTTTCAAAGGTGTATTGTACTCATTACTGTTAATGCCTTTTACAACAGGACCACTTGCGAAACGAAAGAAAAAAACCGGACAAGTGCGAGTCAGGCTCGCACATCGAGGGTTCCGTACAAATCCAGAAAATTTCAAGCGAAGTTTTAGAGTGTGCTAATGAAGTTCTTTTATATGATACCTGACATGATACGATTTATTCACTTTGAATTTTAAACCCATATTTTGTGAATTTTGAGTTCCTATTTTTTGTGATTTATATAAAAATGTACAGCTTTTAGATTTATTCCTATATGTGGACTCTGAGACAATGTTTTTTGCCAAATTTCATAGTTATATGTCAACGGGAAGTACCCTGTAGGTTTTGATTTTTGTGAGTGTTGAAATATGCGGTTTTTACGACATAAACGGCTCTAACTTCTTTATATGATAACTGAGAAGTTTTTCCTTTACACAACTGTAACAGATCATAGATATACGTATACAGTTTAAATTTCAGCTCGATATCTTGAAGCGTTCCCGAGATAAAGAGTCTTGACGTATACAAAGACGGACAGACGGACAACAAAGTGATCCTATAAGGGTTCCGTTTTTTTCGTTTGAGGTACGGAACCCTAAAAACCCCAAATTTGTCTTGAGGTTTTCCAGTTACGATTTTTCAAGTCGCCCAATAAAATAATATTTCCGGCAGAATCATTTTTATCCGTCACTACGTGTTTACAAGTTTGCTACATTGTAAGAAACCTATGAAGTGCACATTCCTAGGTCACTTGTAAGCCGGCATCTTCCGTATCCTGAACTTGATTCTGCGCAATTTGTGACTTGCCTTACCTAAATCCATAATCCATGGGGTCAATGTCACCACAAGTACCTACCTAGCTACCTACGAACATAGACATAATTATATTACTTAGAAAAGAGCTCAGCTAAGACTGAGCCTATGCATTACTTCCATCTGATTAATAAACTTTGGTGAGTCTATATACAGATGATGTTTTTAGGGTTCCGTACCTCAAACGGAAAAAACGGAACCCGTGTAGGATCACATTGTTCTACGTCTTTGTATATGTCAAGACTCTTTATCTCGGGAACGCGTAAAGATATCGAGTTAAAATATAAATTATATACGTATAACTATGGTCTCTTGTAGTTATAGCTTGCTTGCAAATACTTACCACGACAAACCAATTGGTTTATTGGTAGGTATAAGATAAGCTTGTATATTGTTTGCGATTGATAAATAAAATAAAATAAAGTTATGTAAAAAAAATCTTCTCAGTTATCGTTTAAAAAACTTAGAGCCGTGTATGTCGTAAAAAACCGCATATTTTGACACTCAAAACCTACAGGGTACTTCTTGTTGCCAAAGAACAATGAAATTTGGCGAAAAATCACTGTCTCAGTGTACAGTTTTATTTAAATCACAAAAAATAGGGCCTCAAAATTCACAAAATATGGGTTCGAAATTCAAAGTGAGTAAAACGTATCATGTAAGGTATCATATAAAAGAACTCCATTAGCACATGCTAAAACAGGTTTTTAATTATTTTAACAATGTGTAATTTTGTATGATATAGTATGGTATAAAGCACGATTACAGAGGCGCAAGCGTAAATTAAATAGCAGTGTAAAAAGCGTTCTCTCTATCGAATGCCTTAAGTAAAAAAGAAACAGAACTATGCTATTTAGCTAATTTAGTTGCGCTAGCGGCTCTGTAATCGGGCTTATAGTACCTATAGAGATTTTAAAAACTTACTTCTCAATTTTGTACGGAACCCTCGATGTGCGAGCCTGACTCGCACTAGTCCAACATTACAGAGTTGGTCCCATTTTAAAACTTATTCGTAATGATCAGTAGGTTTATACACCTTTTTAAATCTTTGTAATTTGCAAAGCAACCTTAGATTAATTATTGGTCTCGCAAGCGGAGCGAGACCTAAGAAAGCAACATTATTATAATTATAGTCTAAGCCTATCTATCTGACAAAGTATATGAAATGAATGACGTTCTTATTCTCAATTTGGAGTTGGTCCCATAGTACCTACCTAGAATAGCAACCACACCAAATTAGAACATATCTATCTGCTATAAAAATACCCAGAACAAACATGAGAAATATTGTAGGTATATATTTATATACCTATTAATTACATGGCATCAAGTCAACAAAATCAGCTTAAAATGTCTTACTCCTGTCCGTAGTGCGCTCTCACTCTTTCGAAATTATTTACCATTAGCCAATTTTCCTCCAGTTCGATATCGAACAATGCCACCCACTACAATAATTAGTGGAAAGTAGGCTGCCACGAGGCTGGCAACGCGTCATTGTGACGAAAATACCGTTTCTTTCTCGCCCGGCCCCGCCTGTCGTGCTCCATGCTCGTAAAATTGGCGATCTAGCACATCTCTATGGTTCATCTAGATCATTCTAGATTCAAGAAATTAGTCATGCTATGGCCTGCTCAGTTTTTTTAAATCAGGGTTCCGCAAATATTGTATATGTTCTATAAATCTACATATAAGGGTTCGTTCGTTCGTTTCAGCCATAGGACGTCCACTGCTGGACATAGGCTTCCCCTAAAGATCTCCAATAAGACCGGTTGGTAGCGGCTTGCATCCAGCGCGATCCTGCGGTCTTAATAAGGTCGTCCGTCCACCTTGTGGGTGGGCGTCCTACGCTGCGCTTGCCGGTAAGTGGTCTCCACTCGAGAACTTTTCGACCCCGTCGGTTATCAGTCCTCCGAGCTATGTGCCCTACCCATTGCCATTTCAACTTGCCATTCCGCTGGGCTATGTCGGTAACTTTGGTTCTTCTGCGGATCTCCTCATTCCTGATTCGATCCCGCAGAGAGACTCCGAGCATAGCCCTCTCCATAGCTCGTTGGGCTACTTGGAGCTTACTAATAAGTCCCATAGTAAGAGACCACGTTTCTGTGCCATAAGTCATCACTGGAAACACACACTGGTCGAAAACTTTCGACTTGAGGCACTGAGGTATGTCGGACGAGAAGACGTTACGCAATTTTCCGAACGCTGCCCAGCCGAGTTGGATTCGGCGATTGGCTTCTTTCTTGAAATCGGAGCTACCTAACTGGACTACTTGTCCTAGGTTGACGTACGAGTCAACGACTTCAAGAACCGTGTTCCCAACTACAGGGTATACGTACAGGGTTATTCCTAATCAATTGGCATCATTTTAAGGGCTTATTCTGTACCTCAAAACTAACAACAACTTTTGTTCTGCGACTTTTGTCAAAAGTAAAAAAAACAGATGTCGCGGGTGAATGATATTTTTCTACGGAACAACATTTTTTTTTTAGTTTTGACAAAAAACGCAGACAATAAGTTGTTAGTTTTGATGTACCTACAGAATAAGCCCCTAAAAAGATGCCAATTGATTAGGAATAACCCTGTATATAATAAGGATTTAGAAACACCTTGTATATCTTAGCTCAAAATAATAGTAAAATTGTAGATTATGTACTAAGAGAACCAGGTGGTGTCTTACGTCACGGGCTACAATTGGATCCAGAGCGCAGCAAGACTACCAAGAGACTCTATAGTGAATTCCCGAGCGCAGCGAGGGTGTTTTAAGTTTATTTCTGAGCGAAGCGAGGGGTTCAAGTCGCCCAAGACGAAGACAGACTTGGTTCTAGTGGTATACTCTACTTTTCATACATCCTGCTAGAAAATAAAACCCCAAGAATATGAGTAAGTAATACCTACGTCATAAACTCAACTAAGTGTAGGTACTCACTTGGCAACTCGGTATTGTTCACAGTAAAATAAAACAAATAAGAATGTGCCTACGAATTTTCATAGAAAATCACACAAACCCTTAGTACAACAGAACAGAATGTAGATAGATACTACGTGAAAAACATAAGACCATGGCCTGCTTGATTATCATGGCCTAATACAGGCACTGAAAATATGTTTTAGTTTTATTCGAATGTGGTTACTGGTTATTCTGGTTAATCTTCAATATAATTAATTAAAGATCATTCCACTTTTGTGGCGACCTATTTATAAAAACTAATTTTTGAATATAAGTTACGCGCAAGGACTTTGTATACTATCATTTATATATGATAAATCCATGTTTCCACGCCAGTGAACTTCACCTAGACGTGCCACCGTAGTAAAACCAAATGTAATCGCGTTCTAAGACGGTACAACGCCATCTATCGATTTTCATTGACAATTTGTATTCTATAAAATAAAATAAATTCTCCTTACAATGCCCGTTAACGTACAATGCAAAGAGGTTTAATTCGGTTATACAAAATTAAACCTCTTTACGATGTCCTTAAATGTTATAAGTTAAGAAATTTTCATACGAATTAGAGGTTCCTAATTTAAATCACTACTCCCTAGGGAGTTTCATACAATATTATTGAGCTGCCATAGCCCTCGAGATTGTGTTAAGATAAAAATGAATTATTCTACGTTGAGATTGTACGACATATAATGAGTCATTTTCGAACAGATAGGTGGTATGAAAAGTATAATAATGTCATTTTTGTCGCAAAGTTGCGTCAGCTTGTGAGAATACTAAATGTGCTAAATAATAATTAAATATGAATGGATATATAGATAATCCAGACCTATCCAGGAACATAATATCCTGAGCTTTTGTACTCCAATGACTCGCACTAGGCATACTAAATTGTTTGCTGTATCGCATTCTCGCACGAACTACCTATGCACAAAATTCAATTGTCAATCGCTTACATAGAACATATAACATAAGATTTAATAATTTAATTGACATTTTTCATAATCAAAAAGAAAGATTTAAAAAAGAGGTGTTTCAAATATTACATGACACAGTTAAAGCATAAATTTATAATATTATATTTGTATGTTTGAATAGATTTATTATAATATAATTATGTAAATGTAAATAACATACACACACACACATATACACAAATAAACAGCGCAACTGTATAATAAGTATAATGTTTATTATGTTGTGAAACTGCATAAAAATTTGTTTGGTAACATAGTATAAATCAGGTATTGGCCTTAAGTTTAGTTGTTAAGTTAATGTAATGTTTTTTAAGGGCTGTTGATTTTAATAAATAAATAAAATAAAATAAATAAAAATAATTATTGCTTTTAGTACAAAACGTGTACAAATGGGCTTAAACTACTTATTAGGAACAAACAGACTTTAACATTACGCAACTAGGTAAACAAAATAAAATGCAAAAGCCTTAGTGACGCAGCTGCTGTGATGTGACGGTTAGGAAGACAATTATTATTTCCAGTGTGACAGGCGGAGTTACGGTTAGTCGGTCGTTGTATTTTCTTGGGTGTGTATTATTATTTTTGCTGTAAGTCGTATTTAAAATGGTATTTTAACAAAATACATAGGTACCTATTATACATTATTCAAAAAGGGTGTTTAAAGCCGCAAGGGTTAAAGGGTTTACTAATTTTCCATAAAATATAATTATTTCCTAGTTATCGTTTTCAGTTGTTTTCTAAGGTAGAAATCCAAGCAAACAACCAAATTATATTACGTCTACGCCTACCTCAGTTTGGTTATAAAGTTTTTCAAAGAGTTTTTACTAGTGTCGTAAAATAACTAAGGCGCAGGCTCCACCAAAGTGGAGCGAGGAGGTTTTTAGCTGGGCATAGCGCTATAGCCCGTAATCCAAAATAAAAAAAAACATATTTGCTTATTAAAGAACAGAACACAGCTCGGTTCCGTTTACAACTATGTTTTGTCTCTCGCTAAGCAAATATAAGACATTTATGCAGTGAACACATGGACCACGCCACTCCACGCCGGTTTGGTGGAATACTGGCTTATAAACCCAGCTCTAAAAAAAAATAACGATGAGGCTAATAAACCTGCTTTCCCTAGTATATACGATATTAAGTAATTAAAAAATAAACGAACAGTTGATTGGAAGATTAAATATGTTTAAGTTCTTAATTAATAATAATTAAATCATTATATGTATCAAAGACAAGTGAAAAATAAAATTATTTTTATTTGGTTCTTTTATTCTTGCCTTTATTTTCTCGAAGCCATGTTTTTGTATTTGTTTTAATTAGCTAAATAAGTAATGATGATGAAGTTCCAAGCTTATCGCTAATGATCACAGAGTTCATGTGCTAATGATGAATGAAAATTATACTTTGACAGTTTCTAATCGTAAATAAACAACACCCAAAATACACAGGTACCTACGTTCCGCTATTGAGTATGTTTTGTTTCTCGCTAAGCAATAATCAAAGGTCCATGACGATAATGATGACGAAGACGCCAAAGAAAGAAAAGATATCATTCTATACATCTTTCTCAAAATTTCCTACAGTTATTCTTATTCTCGGTTTCACAATTACTGTAAATGTGTACTGAGAGAAACGTTGAAGAAGATAGTCTCGACTATTCTCAGACTCAGGTCTCTTAGGACCCTAGTACCTACTACTACTACCTAAGAATCAACGATCAACGTCATAATACTAATAGCCATTGGCCTAGTCATTCTAAAGACTGTTTTACTTAAATCTTAAAATTATAGAACAAAGCAACTACGCGGGTATTTCAACTAATGTTAGCTATGACTCAGAGACCTAAATTGTCTAAGCAAATTTTCCTCTCGGGTAAGTTTTAACTAATTGATTTCCTGGTCGAAACGCATCGTCGATACCAAATGAGTTTTTCCGGAAAAACGCAAAACTATTACCGAAATTACCAAGCCACCTTAAACTCTAGTACCTTGTCTTAAAGATGAAACGATAAGCCTTGCTTGATGGTATGAAATGCATGTAATTCCAGTATGTGTGCTTAACCTTGTTAACTTCTACCTCACATTCGTTTAAACCGGTCACGAATTCACGATCGCCAAGCCTACATACCGGGTAAGATTTTATCGCAATAAGACTTTTAAGCATGTCCGTTTGATGAAAATATACTGTGAACCAGTATCTCTGTATCTGAGCTTGTGTCGGAGTATCTCCATTCAATACCACGAGATCTCCGTTTCACTACAGAACAACACAAACACCGTCCCTATTATAGTCGACGTACCACCTGCTCCTACTAAGCGATTCGCTTCTTCCTTCGTAATGCGGGCGGACCGCCAGGGATTGGAATACCCTGTCCCCGTCATTCTTTCCTGACAATTACAATTTGGATTATCTTCTAGGTCTACATACTCCATCTTCGGCTACAAATTCGCTTTCCATCAGGCGAGTTAGTGGCCTAAAGTAGCCCTATTCTACATAAAAAAAGAGTATGACTAGAGGTAGACGTAAAGCTTATCTTCATTATTTTAGTGATATATCGTCGTACTCCTTGACGCGTCTGACTATGGCGACGCCTGGCTTCAGACGATTATTTATGAGTTCTAATATGACTTGCAATGTTATTGAAGGACCAGGGCACAATGCAACAGGCTAATGGCGTTATAGAAGACGGCATAGGTTTTATTGATGCTCAATTTCTAGGTGCTTTTTCTTCTGTTCCTTTCTTCTTTTTCCAAAGTTGGCGACAGCCTCGGACTATATAAATCCCCGATTAGACTGGTTAGAGGCAGCTTGCATCCAGCGATCTTAATCATGTCATCTGTTCACCTTGTGGCTAAAGTAGTTCGGATTGTGTATTGTCTAGAACCACTGTATAGGCCGAACCAAACTTCTTGGCGTCTGTAAACACGAGACGAGTCATTTCAATCCGTATGTCAGTTGCGTGAGTACTGGGGATGCGCGAAGTTTGTAGCTAACATCACAAACGCTAAAAAAATCGATTTGGCCTATATTACTATATTTACTGGTAGGTAGTACATTTGTTCAAAGATATCATCCAGAACAAAGTCAGAACGAGTCTATAGTAAAATAAGCTATGTACAACTAATGAAAAACTAAGAACTAATTTATAAGAACTATTTCTATCAGATCAAGTTTCTAACCGTCTACATTTTCTGAATTCGACACAGTCCAAGCTTCTAAACACTTATTTATAATGAACTGGAACTATTTAATATCTAATACCTCTACAATCTACATAGCACAGGAGCTAATCAACACGTTCATTGACTGCGTAACTGTAAATGGCAACGTTGTCTATATTGCGGTTGCGACCGGAGAAGGACGAACATGCACCGACTTCGTAAACAAGAAACCGATAAGCTTATCTCGACTATAAAAGTAGAAAAAATGGCTTGGAATTATAAATATTGCCCATATCAATCCAATGAAGGTATTTTAAGGTTAGTTATATTTTACGTCGATAATGCATTAAGAATGCGTATATACCAGACCCGAGCTTGTTCGGGAACTGGCTGTGATGTTTTTGTGCCCCTGAAGGAAATGTAATCTATTCCATTCAATATTTATAATAATATAATAAAGAGATATTTTTTGTACTCTCTGACTCAGAGCAAATAAAAAAATCAAGAGAGAGTGTTGTGAACAAACAAGTGAGGCCGACCAAAACTACGCATCGCCGTGTAAAGACAATCACACACACATCAATGTACAAGGAAACTACGCCTTGGCTTGTCAGTCGAACTATGGCGGCGCAGCAGTGACGCACTCACACATGTATAAAAAACCGGCTTCACTTGACTGTTCAACGACGTTCCCTCTTGATTTTTTTATTTGCTCTGAGCTCTCTGATTATAAGTTAACAAGTTATTATACACTTATTTCATATACAAAGAAATCAATATAATTTATCTGTTTGACACTATTTTTAAATTTGTAATGATGGGAGGCAGAAGATTTTTTTGGGTTTTATAAGCACTAGAGGGAAAAGTGTTAAGAGGGGAGTGACACTATTGGCAGAGTAGTGACAAATCAAAGCGAAGAGACATTATATTTAGCTAAGAAATGGGACTAAAATGACGTATTAGAACATTGGCTATTTTTGCACAAGGTTTAATCTGTCCTTGTCTCTCTTAATATACGTAACATGCAATTGCTGCTTAACGTCCTTGTCATTCAGAAGTCCCTTTGTTTGGTCTCTTTTATGTATGCTAAAAAAGTTTTACATATACATATGTACTCAATGAATACAATTATGACACTGACCCGAATAGAGGGCGTTGCATTTTTTTTCATTGTGATTAACATAGAGGTATTGTTATCTTTAAGGTGTTTTGCCATAGGACAATATGAAAATCATCCAAATCTGGGAGTCTGGGGACACGGCAGTGCCCCCGCCAAGTTGAGCCAAGCGAAGCAAAGCGCGCAAGGGTATTTACATTTTCTCGAAGCGGTTCGCCCTTTTGTTGAACCCTCATAACATGGGTTTGGAGTATACTAGATAAACGAAATTCTTTGAATATTATGTCCATAATAGACTTAGTAAACATGTAAAGTTTCAATTGCATAGCTCTTCAAGATAGCCAAGCCGCATATACATATTGACTAAGTTGTAAAGTTTGTGAAGTAAGGGCTTGTAGAGCTAAGTCCTGTAGAGTTAAAAGCTTGGCTCTACATGAGATCATGAGATTTTTTTGTGTCTTGGCCCCATTTTACATGAATATATTTTTTGTTGGATAAAATATTACTAGTCACTGAAAAAAAAATGACAGTGAGTGATGATAATTGTCTACGAAACAGGTGATAAATGGTCAGCTATACTAAGCGCCACACAAATCGGCGGATGTGAAGTTATTGATTTTTCACTGAAATTCTAGATTAGTCAGATATGGTGCCCAATACCTAAAACTATCCACAATGACGAGCACTGTAATTCCTTTAAGCTTAGTATCGCCGTTCAAAATAACCTTGTTTGTAGAGGCAGCATAATCCTTGGAATGCGCTGGGTTATTATAGGTTGTAAATCATTGACATTGTTATTTAACGCTCTCAGTGATTGCCGGATATATGGCAAACAAATAATCCACTATTATAATGTATTTAGGTGTATTATTTTAGCTGTGCGTAAAAGTGCTATTTGGAACCGAGTTGCCAACTGCAAATTCTTTGTATCAGCGCCGCACGTGCTGTCGGCAGTTTTAGTTGGCAGCTCGATTCCAAATGGCACCATCCCTGCTTTGTGCCCTAGAATATTATATCTTTGTTTACATTGGAAAAATATGTACTAAGCCTGGTCATCACAATCGGTACAATCTAACAAGCCAAAAAATATTAAGAGCAAGACAATAACAACAGACAACTAAAAAATAACAAAGGTCAGAACGACAATTAGATAGAAGGAAAAGATCAAACAGGCAAAAAAAAAATAGAGTCTGAGATAATTTTAAAATTACACGAAGAGCTCATACCCAAAACAGGACAACAGAAACCTGTGATATATATGATAAAACTACTGAAACAGGCAATTGGATGTTATATTGAACATAAAAAGCCACTGGATGACCCACAAACTACTGAAAGTCTACTCTAATAATAATAATAATAGTTCGATCAAATAATTGAATAGAGTTATGATAAGCTACACTTACAATTGTTAGCCACTTCAAAGGCTTTCATGTGGCTTAAAACTCTGACACCAGGGCTAGCCACACAAACTTATTTAATTGTTTAAGAAAAGACAAAAAAATAAATAAACGAAATAGAATCCAAATGTGATATTCAAATTCATATATGTACAAAATGATTGGGCACCAATGAATACGATATTACTCAAGTATCCTTAACTTTTCCCAACAATTTGATTTGACTTTTTGACTAAAGTGAATCACATGCTTTGTACGCGAGAATTCATTAGACATTATTGTCTTCGTGGCTTTTGTGTACCCAGTAGGCCTGCTATTGCCAAGGTCAGTAACGGGGCATTTGCTCCAACACCTTGAAACTTGGAACATGGCCTGTGCGTTTTATTGATTGCGCGTAGAAAATCTTAACGTTTCACGAGTAGAAATAATTGATGGTATGTTAATTGGAATTGTTGTGAAGGTGTTGAGAAATATGAATGTTCGAAGTCCTTTGTAGATACCTAGAGATTACTTATAGAAGACAAAGTTAAAGAAAACACATCTTAAAGTAGAGTAAAGATCTTACGGACATAAACATCATTATCAGAAGATATTAGTTAGATAGGCAAATGTCAAGAAAATTTAAAAGTTTAGCAGTCAAGGTTATAAGGCTAATAAACCCTAATAATCAAGGACGCATATAGAATGAAATGAAATAATGATTTTTGTAAGTCTTGAAAAACTGTACAATGATTCATATGACTTACAAAAATCATTATTCTTGTGTATGACGAGACAAATCGCGCACTAAAATCACAAGATAAATAAATACCTCGTAATCCTGTTTCGATCGAATTGCATCGATCGTGGTCACTGGTGAAATGGGTTCCGTAGTATATAAGAATAATTATTACATACATCATTCTAAAACAGCTTACAGCGGTGCCATCGTAATTATATTAGCTAAATAGCATTGCTATTTTTACGCTGGCGCCTCAGTAATCGGGCTTTTTTTTTTTAATTTAGTGATCTTTGATAAATGTTATCGTAGAGTCAACTAAAATAGTTTTAAGGTAAATATTTATTTTATTTATCGTAGATCGAATTTCTTAAGCCCAACCCAGAATTCGTGGATGAAGTGACATTGCAAGTGCGATGGGCGAAGGTAACAAGCTTTTGATCACGCAGGCCTTGTGCCACATCGGCGTTAAAAAGGATAATTATATACCTACTCTTCGGAGCTTAATGTACGAATTAAATGAGCTTTAACTTCTTATCATTTACAAGTCTATCATCAAGCATCTATCTTGATAATGTTTTTTTTTGTCGGTTTCGCTTGTAGGCTAAAGGTATCGCGGATCCACAAGTGGAGCCGAGCTGTGGATCCAAGTGGAGGGAGCCATTTCATGTAAAGAGGTTAAACAAGCAACTCTACCAAACAGACACATTTCTCGATGGGACAAAATATAATCTAAGATAGGGTTGCCAACCGTCCGGGTTTCCCCGGATTTTTCCTAGTTTAAAGGGCGTCCGAGGAGCGTCCGGGTGGGGTTTCATTTGTAGTCCAGGGTTTCACTCGTAGTCCGAGTTCCGATTCGCAAAATTCATTGTAACCCGCAACCCCCCGTGGTTTTTTCCACGGCTATAAAAATCAAATCTGTTAATGATATTGTTATGATGACATTCCGGACTCTAAAATTATTCACGCGACTTGTCCTGATTGCCGAATTTTAGAGATAGCAGCCCTACTGATATTTACAGCTACACCACCTTCAAACTCTGTTTTGCACAGAGCGTCAAAATGGTATTTCTGTCATTTAAATAAATAAATATTAGGGAACATCTTACGCACGATAACGACTAAGCAAATGTATGTATGTCGCATGATTGCATCGCTTCGCCGCACATAGCGTAGGTACTCGTATCACAGCGCCGCTCAAATGCGGTCCGAACTTTACCGTTGACACGATATAAAACGCGAAATATTCAGCTGTTAAGCAATAACTACCTAAACATACCTGATAATCTGAAACTGATATTCATTGCATCGAAATTGTGAAATAACATAATATATAAATAGACAGGTAGGCAGTGAGTCATTAAGACCCGAGTAATTATTCGGTGTCAGCAGTCCTTGCGAGGCCTTCACGACTCCGTGAGTGACTGCACCAAATGACTACCGGTTCCCACATTCTGCGCAACTCGCCTTATCTTTTGTATCATTAGGATGCCTTTACAATCTCGTACCGATCTTTTGCAAATCTGTTATCAGTCTTTTAGGTCTTATGTTTGGTGATTTGAGCGAATGGTATGTAGCTGCTTACTCGTTGTCTTGTATTACTATATATACCATAACTATCAGGCGTCAATATTAGTTAGATATTAGTTTCTGATTACTTATTGACTTCGCATCTAAGATATCTAGAATACGTGTTATGGTTATGCCAGAAATAATGCATATCTAAAGAAGTGCAACGTGTTACTTGTAGTTCTACAACATTTTTATTGTAGAGACAGTGTTGTAGAGCTAACATATTTAAGTTAGAGTTAGGTATTAAGTATCCACATAACTTTCATCCAATGACTTATGACACGAATGACACAGATGGAGAACCAAATAGAAAAGATAGCTCTAAACAACTTGATCTTTTTGATTAAAAAAATATGATTTTCGTAACAAAATAAAATACCAACACAATGTATTTAAATAATAAAGAACATAAATGCCTATGATCTAAGCAGGATCTTTTTTGAAGTACAAGATGTTTAATTCAAATTGAAAACAATTTTACAGTAATATTGATGAATAATTCCGTTAAATACCGTTAAACACAACTGTACCTTACTTACCTACATAATGTTGCCACGGAAGCCTATGACTAGCACAGATAGGCTTTATTACATTAGCTTTATGTTTCTATTCATAGGTATACGCGCACAGATGCTAAATGACGCTAATTTGCTCAGTTTTCTATTCCACGTCAGTGAGAAAATATTTCTCAATGGAACTCTACAAAAAGTTAATTGGTTTTTTCTCCGCGTGTGCGCTACCGCCATTAGGCTTTCCCTAGATTGCAGATAAATGCCAAGGTGACGATAAAGTGAATTGCTTATTTGCGCACATATTTTCTACATTCTGGCCCACCTGGAGCTTTGTAGTGTACTACATAAATGCCATATTTGCTTAGCTAACAAAAAAGTCTTAAGCTGTATTCTTCATCGCTTAATAGCGCACATATTTTAACATTCTGGTCCACCTGGAGCTTAATCTACTCAATAAAACTCATATTTGCTAAGTGAAAAAACACAGTCTTGAGCTACTGCTCTATCTGAGCCGTAACACGTCAATTAGGACGCTAATTAAGCCGTTTATAGATGTAACAACGTTTTAGCGCGATCAAACGTCACATCAACGTTAAGTTTTACGCAAGGGGCTAAATAGCGCGCTAATCTACAATTTAAGATGCAGGTAGAGCAGTAGCATTATGCGGAACTAAGCTGTGTTTTGTTTTTCGCTAAGGAAGTATGGTATTTTTGCTGTAGATCTAAGGACTGCACCGCTCGGGCCTGAGGGACTAGACAAAGTTGCATTCCATTAAAATTCCATTTGACTGCCTCGGTGGCACAATGGTTAGTGACCCTGACTTCTGGATCAAAGAAGCGTGGGTTCGATCCCCACCCAGGGCAAATATTTGTGTTGAACATAGGTGTTTGCTCTATGTCTGGGTGTTATTTCGGTACTATCTATATAAGTATGTATTTAAAATATATATATATATGTAGTATATCAGTCTCTGGCATCCATATCACAAGCTTTGCTTAGTTTGGGGTCAGAGACCGTGTGTAGGTAAGATGTCCCCTAATATTTATTTGTTATTATTTATTATTAACGAATCGGTTATCGAATCGCACAAAATGTATGGAATTGACATTTTTTATGTCGATTTACATTTTGTGCGATCGTTTAATGGAGTCTGCGACTGGGTTAGCAGCTAAAAGAGTGCTATTTACTTATCCTTATCGTAGGTGCAGTTTATTTCACGCTTATTTATTTTGTGTTTTACAATAAAATCAGTGCTGCAAGTCGGCGGGAAGTAGGCCAGGCGTACAAAAGGTCACGTCCATTGACGCCATCTTGATTTTTCAGAATAATAAAAAAGCAGCTTGTTATATTTGTGTTGATCTTGACAAATTCACTTTTACGTGCTTTAAAGTGTTTGAGAGATTATATCTGCAATTATAATTTTCGCAAAAGAGAATTGACCTCAAATTCTCTTTTGACATAAATATGAAGTTGGTCACATTGTGACCAAAGTCATCCACAATATGTCAATTTACGTGACCAAAATAGAAAACGATCACGCTGACGAGACCGATTCATCAAACAACGTCATATTTTTGGAAAGTTACAAAACACGACTTTACTACCTGATAATGAGGATTAGGTATAACATCACGAACGTATATAACGAGAACGTATGAATAAATCGAGTACGTCACATCAGTTTATTACAGTAAATTTAGGACTACTCCATAATATTCTCACTATAGCTTTCTGTATGGTACTCACAAGTGTAGTGTGTAGTGTTAGGACCAAAAGATATTTCGCTTGTCAATTTTGAATCTAATTATCTTGCCAAAATTCAACTGATAATTATTCATTTAATTCAATTTTAGTAAATAAATATCTTTGACGTTGACGTTAGTTGCATTTCCAATAAACCATATTCTGTACACAGTATTAATCATAGATTAGCAGATAGGTTACGATAGTGAGTTAAGTAGGTATTTTTGTGACCGATTATCCAAGATAAGCAAATGCATTATTTACCGGTCAACAAAACTGTGTTTGTCACAATTGATAAAGAGAATATCGAACGTTTCGCTAATAAAACAATTAAATAGCTTTACAAGTGAATTGGTGAATTCGTGTTTAGTGTGACCGGGTGTCCCAATTTCGACGGAATTATCACGAAAGCGCTTGGCACGCAAAGTGCTAAAACGCTAGTTAATTTTGGACACTCGATTTGATTGAATTGGTCAATTGGTTTATTAACCGTTGAAAATGTTTTGCTTACGAATAATAAGCTGTTATTTATAAACAGGTTTTTATTAAAGATAGACTATAATATCAGAGATGTCTTTTGAATTAAAATAGTTTATTTTTGTAGAGGTGTTGTTTTAAATTTTAACTCAAACTAATTAAGACAGCAGACTATTTTATTACTCTGAAACTTTTCAATATCTGTCTAAATTATGTGATAAAGCTACTTCTAATCTTGCTTAAAATTAAAAATAGATATGAATGCTCACAAAGATTCCCTTCAGCACGTTCACCTGCTCATAAAATTTCAAACGCAATAGCATTAAAATGTCAAAGCTGTTCCCATCAATGTACCAGCCACGACTTCGATATCTGGATCCACGGTTTATCTCAAATGTCACGAAGAGACAGCTCAAGGATCACATTAATCTTGGCATCAGTATCTACCTAGACGTCTGATATACTACTTATTATTTGCTGCAGAACAGTGCAGATATAATGTAATTTGTTGTTATTGTTTTTGCCCTTTTAGCAATATCTTTCTCTGATGAAACATCGCATTTAGGTACATCATTTCTAGCTTTACTGTTTTGTGATTATAATATTTATGATCGTTTTAGTTTATTGTCTTTTGAGAAAGTTCACCTTTTAATTATTTTTCTTAGTCGTTACCATTTTGTATTTTTTTAGATCTTATGTACCCGTGTCCATTTACAAAATCATGATATATGATGAAAATACAGGCTAAGTAACATACTGTACAGGTACACATGTGTAGTACAGGTATCCTGAAATGTCATCCTTAAAAACACATTCACTGCTACATTACGTTTACATTTTTCTTCAATTTCAACGATACCGCACGTCATGGTATTCAAACCGAACTATGTAAAATTAGCAAGTAAGATACCTTTTTAATAAAAATGCAAATATTGTATTAGCGTTGATAAATATTTAGACCGCTTGTCATTTCACACGAGATGTGTCCGCGACACGACCCTGATATTGAAGAAGCTAGACGAAAGCCAATTCACGCATAAATGTTATGAGAATTTGCTTGTATTGATGAATCAGATATTTACTCAACGGTGCAAAACAAACAGCTTGAATAGTAAATCACACGTGTAAAGGTGAAAATACAGCTGTTTTCCATTGGCGTAATCACAATGGTAGGTAGGAGAAAGTGTCGCAGAACACAGTAACAAAGAAACAAAATTGTATAGAGAGAAATCCGTTGATGTAGAAAAAGAGTTTTAAAGTAAATGTTGTATTGAAAATACTATATTAATTAATGTGAGCATTTTATTTTATTACAAGACAAAAAACAAAAATAATTCTTATATTACATAGCATCACGAATATTATTACAAACAATGGTATTTTGCAAAAACGTGAGTAGCATTTCCAACAAAGATTCTCGTTTGTTTTTTTCTCGTTCGCTATTATTGCCGAAAAACGATTATTATAACATTTACAATAGAGGTCCCAAAGCGGATCCCAGTGGGACCCCCATCCTGTTTGAATGTATGCTCGGTACAAAGGTGGTACAGGTACGTGCGATTCACCTACGGATAAGAAATGACCTTTAGCGTCTGGGACCGGTCTGACCACATGCTTCCCTGCACTCGGTACAGAGAGGAATGTATAACGTCACTCTGCCGAACGCCGGTCACTGATCGTAAGCACTTTTCCATAAAAAGTATCTTCGAGTTTCATGTTGTTCTGCCCGTGCTCGCTATAATTATATTGTTATTTAATTGTTATGAAAGTCCGTGTGTTGTTATTAATTATTATCGCTCTCGTGGAGAAGTTTGAGTTAATTACTACTTTAGCTTCTTTCATAATCATTACAGAAGGTATAACGGCTTTATATTATGGTAAAGTAAAATAAAAAAATGTTTGTGGCAACGGAAAATAAATTGCTAATTCGAATGACTTTTACGACAACATTGTGCCATTCTTTAAACTAGGATTTACTAATTTGATATTCCAAACCAGACTTTTTAGAGAACAGCTACAATAACGTAGTTCGTTAAAATATTTTATAACCGCTATCTAGATCAAGTAACCCAGTTTACAGCTAATTAAGTAATAGAACCAGCTCGTAAGTAAAGTCAAATACTAAAACGAATGGCCGTAATTCCTGTTTAAATATAAATTAAAAATATATCGTCTGATATAATTTGGCTTTGCTGATGTTTGATCAACTGCACAAACTCGATCTGACAATTTATGAGAAGCCGGTGATAAATATATATCGAGACCTATCGTACTGAATATGAACGGCTTGAATAGCTCGCTTGGAAAGTAGACTCTGGTGATGTCAGACTAATCTCATTGCTTATGGATTATTATTCGAATACGTAATAAGGTCGTTGAGCTCACGCGTCTATTGTACACAAAGATTTTCACAAAAGTTTCCAATATCCAGACTAGATTTTACGTCCAAACGGCTACTGTTATTCTTTAGAGTTACATCTCACAACATTCAAAAGAACATTAACCTCTGTTTGGTTTTTATTACTATGGCGCGTCTTTGAATTTTCTCTCGTGAAGACTGAAATTTAATAGGCACTAACGTTGTGTCATTTTCAATGACGTAACCCTGCATATAATATTACTAATTTCTTACTTTCACTGAAGTTTCACATGAAGAAGAAATTGAAGTAAAAATGTAACGTGTGCGTTATTAAAATGAGTGATTGTAGCTATTTCCTCCGAATAATGAATCGAGATAGCTGATTGCTTTTATTACGCCAGTGTGAAGATTTCCTTTTTTTTTATTGAGCATTAGACATTTGTGAGAAAAATCTCTATTATAGTGTTGCATATGATAAGATTTCGATCACATAAAAAGTAAAAATGATTTGACTTGAGCAAGGTGCAAAATATTATTTTTTTACAGAATCGTGTAGATGTTTTAGCTCAGTTGTAAAATTTTACGCGCTTCCCAGTTTGGATAAGCCGTTTTGGCCATCTAAATTTTTACTTTTCTCAGTGCAACTTTCGCTTCATTTACATTCCCAACATATTTGGTTATCTTATTCTCCATTTTTATGGACGGAGCTTCAACTTGCACATTTATTTTTAGAGCGTGATCTCAGGTTGCCGTATCAGGAGTTTTTATCTCCATACTAAGATCCAACCCATTGTTGTTGCTTAAAGATGTTATTTCATCAAAGTGATTATTAGTTTCGGTAACAATACTGACTTAATTATCTGATTCAAACTAGATGGGGCCAAACAATAAGTGATTAGTTAACGTAATTTGGTTATTGTTCTTAAGGAACATGGGATGTCTTCATTTTGTGTTTCTGCCTTCTGCAGATTAGCTAATTCAAAGAGCTTCTCAGTATATTGCAATTTTTGAGATAGTATAAAGATATGAGACAGACGTTGAGTCAGAACAGGCAGGTATGACGACACTAGTAAGTTAATAACCTACCGTTTACGATTGTATAGTGATTGAACTTTATATGTGAAGTGACTACCAATCTTACGATTCTTTTTGATGATTGCAAAAGGGGTTCATTTCGTTTTTGTAGGTATGATAATATGAGAAAGGAGCTCTTTGAGAAATGTTTTCCAACGAGCCAGTGCTAGAAACCAGTTTACGAAACTCGTGTGCATACGTCCATGAGATGTGGCAACTGCCCTCATGATGGCTCGTTGAATCGCAACACATCACACACAAACGAGGACACAACATGCTCAGACACACATTCCACAGAACTCCAACCCGAAGCCACAACAATGCTTGATGACATCGCATTCGTCGGATTCTTATTTCCTACAACCGCTTGACGACAGGTGACAAAAGAACACAAGCGGCACTCACCGTTGGTGCCAAAATAGTCATCCTTATCCAACAGGTCATGCTGGAAGCCATAAGCGGGCAGCCATGCATGGGATCCCGGCGGTTCGGGCCAATCCGATATGCGAACCTCCTCCATTTCGACATCAACACAACACTGCACTCCACAAGCGTTACACTAAGTTAAGAGCATGCACGGGCTACCTCTTCGTTCGTCCATTAGGTGGTCATTTAGGGCGATAACGGTCGGTTGTGCGGTTCTGCGGCCGGGTCGGCTGCGAGCTGCGATGTCTGCCTTTCACCGGCAAGTACGCGCGCGCGCGGCGGGGAGCGGCGTTGGACTGGCGACTGGCGGCGGCCGCCGAGGCGCGCGCGCTGCGATCTCTCCAATTTATCGCGGCAAAAAACCCAGACTCCGCCGGTGTCGGGGCTCGGCGAGCGCCATCGGCACTCCTCAGCTCAGCTGTCCTGCCCCATGAACGGAAATCGAATCCACTATCGCAAAAACAAGATTTACGAGTTCCGAGCCAGTTGTACACATTTGGAAACAATTTGCTTGGAGCTGTTCGCATTAAAAGAGACAGGGGTGAAATGAGCGGCGACAGATGCGATGCAGACGCGCGGTTACCTGCCGGCGCCGCCTTGTTTACGTCTGCAGTCACGCTTGCTTCGAATCGTGAGAAGTTGTTCTTTGTAAAGCATTAACGACTGCGTAAAATTACGGCTGATTATTAAGGTGACGCATTGATAAACTATAGTTTCAAAATCGAGTACCGCGCCCCTTCACTCGGACAAAATTTTACGCGGTCTCACTTGACAGGATCACGCCAGAGCGGCGGGCGGCAACGCTGGGCTAGCGTACGTGGCGCTGCTAACGGCGCGGCGGCGGCACGCGTCAACTCAATTTGCCTAGAGCATAGATAATCATGGAGTCGCCTTGTCCTTAATCAACAATTTAAAAAAAAGGCAAAAATTATTTTGATCTTTTTAATGTTTTTTTTTTTCATACAATACAGGGTTATTTCAACTGCTGTTTTTAAACTTTCGCGATTTGAACACATTATTATTATATACTACGGGACTTATCGCGCTCTGAAATTACGAGATAAATAAATAACTCATCATCCCGACGTTTCGTCCGAGTTGCATCAACCGTGGTCAAGGGTAGACACTCCGTAGAATAGTGAGTCTACCCGTGACCCGCAACAAAATGTATGGAACAGCTTTTTTTTTTTAATTTTGAGAAATGTTGCAGAACAAAAGTTGTTAGTTTTGAGAAATGTTGCAGAACAAAAGTTGTTAGTTTTGATGTACATATACAGAATAAACCTCTAAAAGGATGCTAATTGATTAGAAATAACCCTGTATACAAATTAATGTTGATTATGTACAGGTATCATAATCAATGAACTTATTTTTATCGTGCTTCACACACTTAGAAAAGGGTTTGGATGCCAGAAATAAAATATTTAGTTAATCGGTTTAAAATATAAATCATTTATTTACCGATATTTGGTAGGATAGGTGCGAGTGCGGTCTAGCACAGCTCTATAAGAACAGTGGTGAGGAATTCATAATAAGCATTAAAGTTGTAGAACAAAGGGGTATTTTACTATAATGTAAACGTCGTGAAGGAAAGAGAAACACTCACATACATTACATGTTAGAGTGAGATAGATTAGTTTTTGTATCATATTCCAACACGCCCCCTCAAAAATTAATCTATTTAAAAATCAATTCCTATTTTGATAACGAAATTTTATACAATTAAAATAACACAACACACCTTCCTACCTTGTCTGGGGATACATTCAAATTGGTTCAACATTTGTTGCGCAGGATTGGGGAAAACCCAGAAAAACCCAATCAAACCAATTATTCATCTTAAATATACTGTTTCAGTAACTCTACAATTTAAATATCAAAATGTTATTTATTTATGCATACAGTGAGTTACATAGGCTTCAGTAATTGAAACTACCTTTTCAATAAGGTATAGTATTGTACTCTGATTCATATTGTTCAAAGAATTCAAACAAATAGTGTGCTTTGATGATTGTTCTAATACACTACCACTATAAATATCATAACAACATTACTTCTCGTGACATAAATATTTGGCTCAGTTCTCAAATGTCCTTTTTAAATTAAATCTGTGGTCCCTTTCAACTCTTTCAAGTATCGTACGAGTAGGTCCCTTTTTAAAATGTATCAAATGATTGTTATTGTTATCAAATCTGCTGGATTTTTACAACATTATGTCGGTTGATTCTACAACGGGCTTTTGTATTATCGTTAGAACTTCTATACTATCTATTCTACTATCGTTATCGCTAGATCGTAACGATCTACCAGATAAGAGCTAATTGTCTCTCATCTATTTCCTGGTTCTATAGAGTTCACTCTATTGACCACTGGCTTTATAAACCTTTCGTTTACCACATCTCACACCTTGTATTAATTCGGTTCATACTAATTTAGTGAACTTACTTACAATATCTCTTGACTTCAATAAATTAATAAAAATAAATTCATTAAACTTAATAAATTAGTAATTTAAACAAAAAAAAATAGTCTTCAATAGAATAGAAGTCAAGATTAAAGTACATTATTTTATGATTACATTTTTTTTTTTGTGTATACCTGGTTACATATACCAATAAAGTCATTGTATCATTGCACCACTAATAAAATTAGCATCAACAATAACAACAACGAAATCGATACCAATAAACCATAGAATAACACCAATAAAGTCTATGTACCATTGCACCACTAATAAAATTAGCATCAACAGTAACGACAATATTGTTAACAATAAATCAAAGTAATCGGCCAAGATAACTTTCACTGATTTTTCATCAAACTTGGTTCCATCGTTAAAATTTTAATTTTGAACCGAATAATACTGCCGCCAGATGCGACTAAATTTATAATTTATTGGTGTGTTAGCGACGCACAAAATGCGTTATTCAGTGCTTTGTAGGGCTCAACATCTTAGGTTTCAGAAGCAGTTGTCACTGACTTCACCTAGATTATTTTCCGAGACCTTACTTCTGAACGTTTCATACAATACGTTCTTTATTCTCCGTACGTAATACGTACTATTTATCATACCATTTATTTGTCAATATGATGCACTGTTTAGTGGTAGCCAAATACCCGCTATAATATTGCAAACAGAACTCATTATCATTATCAATTATTCATTTGACAAACTCAACACCATTATTTACACCATTGACAATTTTTAACTTTAAATTATATTGAGCTTAGCAAAATAATTTCGGAAATATCGGAAGGACTATAGATCACATAACTGTATGCACGTCAAATAAAGGGTGTTTTATATTAAACCTCTTTGATCGGTTACATTATTAATTCACCATTAATACGTATATACTTTGCAAAGTTTATCATTCTGTCGAATTTATCGTATTCGCTCTCAATCAGTGAACATTACTTTGCTTTTTAACATATAATTTGCTTTCAAAAAAAGTCGGTAAAAGACAATACTATAACCGTGATAATTTAAAAAAAGTGTTTAAATTTACCGTTTCCTCTGAATCCCCAGATGTCGGCAACACGTTGTGTAACTCTGCGTATGTTGGTGATATTTCTGGGTGGCTACAAAATAAAATGATGTAATTATATAATTATTAAAAAGTTAAAGCTAACACAATTATTTAGGTGATAGAACATCACCTAATAAATATCATTATTTTAGATAGGTTTCTAAAATATCAAGAGACGACTCCATAGCTTTTTGTTCTGATATTTGTTTCCTACAGTATGGTTAGTTTGTACAGACAAATCTTAGTAGGTACACACTTGAAAATAAAGAATAGACGGAGTATTATTACTAGATACTTTAAATTGATTGCTGACATGATAGATAGGTACTTGGCATGGACTCACTCTCTATCTACTGGCCCTGTTGAGGATGTGGATTGACAATCGTCAGGTTGCAGTTTCCGTTTTTTTGACCTAAAAAAATTGTAAATATAGGTAAATGCAGAAAAATTGAAGTACCTAGGTAGTAAGAATGTGATAATCCATAATCTGTAGACGAATGTGTATTTGCCAAATATAGACTTTATTATTAGGGCATTAGAGTGCAACTATTTATTGCAAGTTTATTATATATGTAATTCGACTTACCCAAACATTCCGTCATTTTTTTTAGGTTTTCTTTTTCGTTTTTGTAAAAACAATTCTTTCCGCTTATTTTTCCTCCCCATTTTCTATGCACACTTGTTCACTACTATTTACACACTACCAAATAAAAATACTAAGTACCTAACTTACTACCTACTATAATAATGTTCTAAAGCTACAATATAATATAGTACACTAAAGTCTAACTTATAATTTTGAAAATAATTCTGAAGTAAATTACTCGGTTGTCGTCGCACAGAGTACCTAGAAGACAATAACCAAAAACAAACAGCACGCATCTCGCGCCGTCCGTACTTTGCGGCGTTGCCAGCCCGACGCTGAGCGAATCATGCGCTCGTCGGAGTCGCAACGTCGCACCGGTACGGCGGCGGCGGCCCAGATAGTGCCGGATCAAATATTCTGAGCAAACACTGTAGAGTAAAAGCTAAACTAGAGTAGGCGCGAAGAGATTTGATTGAGTTTTTAATTAATTACTCATAATATACAATTTAAAAAAAAAAAATTCTCGGTTTATAATAAAGAAAAGGGATCTGGCTATTTTATTCGTAAAAAATAATGGGGTGTTGTCGCTGATAATTCTGAGCATTCGAATTACTAAAATTTTTTTGGTGAGCAATTTGTTTTATTTTTTTTTTAATAAAGCCGGTTACTTTTCAAAATTTTGTCCGGTTCATTCAATTTATTAAGATTTTCCCTTATCTATGACATTTTTTAAATTTGAATCGATATCATTCATCCTCTCACATCGCGCATTCAAAAGTACTCGTTTTTGCCGTTTTCGTGTTTCTCGGCCCGGTGCCTCGTCTTAAATTAACTCACTCTGCCTGACCTCACGCCTCTAGGCACAATTAGAGGTATAATATAATAGTGTGTATCTTTTGCATCACGGTCCTATCCGTAAAAGGCGTTTATGTTTCAAGTTAATCGCCATACGGATCACGATTACCCTTCTTACGTGCGGTTACAACATTCCCAAAGCTGGAGAAAGTCGAACAAATCGTCGGCGCAAACAGTAACCCGGATTTCTAATTCGTCGAATTAATCTCTGATGGAGAATGAAATAAGATTATGGTAAGAACAATAAAACGGTATTGTTCTCGGAAATTGAGAGCGTCGGAGAAGCTCTTTTGTGATTGATCTATGGTCTACGGTTGCAAGGAATATTTCCGCTAAGCCTCAGTCTATTCAATAGTAGCTCTTGCTTCAAAAGCATCGTATGTTTACACATTTGTTTTGAAACGTAATTTGTCTACGTGCTACTTATTTTGCAATGTCTATCTCGAGACAAAGATCAAAATTAATGGCTGAGCCTGAGTTAAATAAAAGTTTAACTTGTTCGGCCATTGTGGATGGCTTTCTACTTTTGTTTTGGTTTTTTATTATTGTGAAATTTCCCTTTTTTTTATTTGTATGAACTTTCTAGTCGTAGAAATTATATTTATTCCGGTTCAACATCCCATCGTTATTAATTGAAATATTGACCAATATAGTATGATAATAAATTAAAGCCTCAGTTCGAGTCCAAATGAAATTTCATTCCCTTGTCGTGTAAGTCCGATATTATCAACACCAGTATAAATAATAGTTACTATGCGCCACATAAAGATTACTTCGAAAGATTTTCCTCGAAAACTTAATGTTAAAATAATCGGCGAGTTCGCGTGCTCGGGGTTCTTGTTCCGTTATAACATTTATAAATGCATATCCAAGTGTACGCCATAAACTTAATTATTACTTTCAAACTGTGACCTTTGAAACTAAAAGTTTGATAACACGCATGTAAATGTGCATGACCATAAAATGGAATGTGAAACAAAATACCACAATGTAATGTTTATACCTATAGTTGCAGTTTTATGCGAATCGAAATAATATAATTATTTTAAGTTTGTACCTACTTACTCGTTTCAGAATAGAAGACTTTATCTTGGCAAATTCTGTGCTCCTAAAATTCAGTTTTGAACTACTCGTAGTTCAGGGACCTTTTCCAGGACTAAATAAGAAAGATCGGGCTAAGGTTTCTGTGACGTTACCCTTAATCTGAAACCATAAGCAACTTGATCATCATCAATCAATTCTTACAGCCTTTTTATCCAATCTTATATTTTTTTATTATTATCAGCTATGAACGCCTACACTCTGTGAAATTATCTCTATTTTTCTTCTGATAAAACCATTGACACTCCTTAGTAATTACATAATTTGAAATCTTAGATAAGCATCACAAACACCTTGAACGTAATGAGATTCAAATCTTTAAATATTTATTGCTGAAAATTCTAAAAAAAAAACAATTGCTCCATAATCATCAGAAAATCGGGTACTAAGGTACGATACGCAGGGATACTTGGGATAGTTTCCCTAAAAAATTTCCTTTTGTTTGGTCAGTGTAACGACAATTAGGGAGGTCAATAGGTCCTTGCAAAGCGCGTAGTCTAATTGACCGACGCGAAGCGAATATCAGCCGATTACAATAATATATTTGGCAAAATTGTTTAGAATCTAAATCCTTACAAGGTTAGCGAGTATGAACCAAATCGGTCAAAAGAGGAAAAAGAGTCGAGGCTTATGAAGATCCAGTTAAAAAGATATGTTACGAGGTCTACTGAGGAGTTAGTCCAGGTATACACGTAAATTAAAACTACAGCTACTACAGGATCTATACATTTTTGTACAGCGACCTCGGCGGAAACGAGGAAGAACTAACCAAAATGTAGGGAGCTACACGCGAACGCGAAACTACGTAAAACCTGGACTAAGTGCTCTTTTCGGAAAACTTCTAGTAGAGTCGTTTAGTTTAATCTAATAGTAGTTTAAGCGTGGTGTTCACTTGATCGAGTCAATTTTATTTCCCAAACTCTGACAAACAGGGCTAGCCACGGCTTATACGAACTAGCTTATTTCTCGTGCCCTATATTAGTATGATTAACGTCATTTTTAGTTGTCTTAACCGAAGTCGTATATTGAGCCCAACAAAATAATTATTGAAATCAATTATAACTAGTAGGTCTTACTACAAATATATGTTAGAACAACAAAATTGTAACAAATATTTACAAGTTAAAATAGCGCCAACGGAGAAATTTTGTTGTTGCAACAAAAATTTTGTGATTTTTGTTAATTATACCAGAATTTCTCGATTTTGACGTGTAATGTTTTGTTAGAATTTTGTTGTTCCAACATATAATTATGGTAGGCCTTATGTGAAGTGTTAAATGATAGTTAATTTAACAAACAAAATTGGTTAGGTTAAACCGCTGCTTTAGTTACCTAACAGTATTTTGAGTTGTCCTGACCAAAATCATAAAATAAATCAAACAAATATTTTCAGTACACCCTACAATAGCACCTTTGTTATACCAACAAAAGCATTTACGTTATATCAACTAAACGAAAATTACCAAATAAAATTTTGTTATCACAACAAATGTGACTTTGTTGTTTTTACTTAAAAACATTCTTAAGATGACAAGAAAACTGTTCATTTAACCAATTTATTTGTGTAATTTACTATTTTTAATAGGGAGCCATGGTGGTCAAGATGTAGTGACACACGCCTTACAATCGTGAGGTCGTGGGTTCGAATCCCCGGTCCCGTACCAATGAGTTCTTTGGAATTTATGTACGGAATTTCACACCACTGGCTTTTCGGTGAAGGAAAACATCGTGAGGCAACCTGCGTATGTCCTTAGAAGAAATTCTATGGCCTATGTGAATCCACCAACCCGCACTGGGCCAGCGTAGTGGATATCGCCCAATCACCCTTCGTGGGTAGGCCTACGTCCTGCAGTGGACTATTAAAAAAGGCTGGTACAAGTACAGTACTATTTTTAAGTGATGTATTAACACAGAGACTTTTATTACAATAACAAAATTCTTGATTGGCGCTAAATTAACGTGTAGTTTTTGTTAGAATTTTGTTAAACCAACCATGCCCAAATTTTTTCCGTGTATCTAGGGAAACGGTAAATAAAGCAACCAAACGTTCACGAACGTGCACATAACATCCGATGTACATTATTGTACACAAACAAACGAGTAGTATGTGAATATGTCTCGGAAGTAATTCAGAAAAGAAACAAACCATTACTCGTATCGTAGCATTTCACATTCCCACACACATACTACGTAGAGACAGACTAGCACTTTGCAAGTCTTCATTTTAGTTCTTTGTCTTAATAAAATGTTCTACTGATTGATTAAATTTTCTACTTTGTTGCTATTAGTTAAGGGTTATTCTGTTAAAAAGACCTGATGAAATTAGAAGAAATAATAAGTATAATAATGTTTTTTATTTCTTGTAATTTAGATCGAAATGTCAAAGACATGTGAAATGTAAAGTTCTCGAATACCACTCTCCGGCAAACGCAGCGTAAAACGTCGAATGACAGGGTGAGCTGATGACATAATATGATTTAGAAAATCTAGTAGGTCATAGGAGGCCTGTATCCAGACTATCCAGCAGCTAACGTTGACGCGTTGACGCCGTTGACGCTAATGACGTGAGAAAATACTTTCCCAACATTAAAGCGACAAAGTGTCTAAACAATTATTGATACTGAATCTACTACATCACGGGGTTGGCTGAGAGCCAGTATTATACAAAGAGTTCTGCGGTATTCTGTTAACGGACGTAAGCTTTCATGTGTGAGCTTACTAAAATGCTCTAAATCTGAATACCTAGTTGGCGAACCGCAACATACGCAAGGTCGAACGCGGTCCATTAAAATTGTCTGTAGCTAGTAGATTAAATACCTAGGCACAGTACTAACGTAGTAGGTAAGTAGGTACGATAAATTGAGTGAGACATAAACCAGAAACCTTTTAGGCTATTTACGCACTCATACCTACGCATATCTGGATATTGTAGGAAAACAATAGCAATATTTTTGGGATAATTTAATGTACTAGGCATAGATAAATTACCCATTTTTTAAGCCAACAAAATATACGGAAGTTATCAAACTTATAGCTTTAAGGTAATTGAATACCTTTTGTCTGCCCGTGACCACGGTCGATACTACTCGGCCGAAATGTCGGGATGAGGAGGTATTTATTTATCTCGTAATTAAAATTACGAGATAAATAAATACTAACTAGGGACTAATCGCGCACTAAAGTGCGCGATTAGTCCCGTAGTATAGAATAATAATGTGTTCAAATCGCGAAAGTTAAAAAACAACATTGAATACCTGTAGTTTTCTTTTGAATCAGGTTTGTTTGTCTCATTCCTGCTTCAGAGAGTGTAGGCTACTTTTTATCGAGGAATAAATAACGAACCTGTGAGAAGGCGGGGGTAAAGCTAGTTGAAATTAATTCATTCCTATTTTTACTCTATAATCCAATATCTATATTTTTGTCAAATAAATGAATAATTAAATGTGCAATACCAACCTATCTAAAACTTCAGAACTCCTTTCCTCAATTTTCCACAATTGTTTTAGCGTTCCACTAAAGTTTTGCTGAGTAAAAGGCGGACGATTTTCTATCACTGAGTTATGATGTCGTTCTAGCCGCATTTATCAAAATTCCTTCCTATTTTTTAATTTCTTCCAATTATCATTTTAGTTTTAGCCCATAAATGCCTTCTGAGCGTAGGCTCGACTCTTCCTTTTGCAAATACGTAAATAAAATAGAATCATATGTAGCAAGAAAATTTACTTGTAAAATTGCAGACCTCTCATTTCCTCAATTTTCTGCAAGTGTTTAGTGTTCCACTAAAGTTCCGCTGAGTAAAAGGCGAATGATTTTCTATCACTGAGTTATGGTGCAGTTCTAGCCGCAACGATCGAAGTTTTTCCCATTTTTAATCATTTTCAGCCCGTAATCGACCACTGCTGAGCATAGGTTTCTCTTTGTTTCCTAATACATGAAAAAAATCAAGCTCATCAAAAAGTTTTACTCGTAAAGACTACATTTCCTCAATTTTCTGCGATAGCTTTAGCGTTCTGCTAAAGTTCAAACTCCGCTAAGTAAAAGGCGGATGATTTTCTATCACCGAGTTATGGCGCAGTCTAGCCGCAATGATCGAAGCCTCACCACAGCCGAGAAACAATAGGCACAACAGTAACGACTCGATCGTTCATTTTGTCAAACGAAATGTTCCTGTTTTCTAGAACTTTCTACAAGCTTCACTTTTTAGTTTTATTGAATCTTTGAATACAGGTAGGTATGTCCAGAGAGGGTGTACTAAGCTGCGATGGAGTGATTCAGATTATCATTGTGAACAACTTTTACTATGGGGCCAACACGCAGTCCGATAAATAAATATCAACTGTTTCATACGTAGGTATATTCGATTCCGAGTTGCAAATTTGTATGTAATGCTGTTTAATTTTTTTTTCTATTGTTAATTGACCTAGTAATAATTATTCACAATGATGGTCTGAATCACCCCCTTTCGGTTTAGTAGGTACACCTTTTCTGAATGATCTTGTATGTTCAAAGTGAAATAAGGATATAATAATATTTGCTATTTAAAGCACCGTCAATTCATGTACAGCAAATTGTAAAACAAGTAATAAAAGTGATACTCAAGTAAGTAGGTAGGTATCACAATGTGAATTGACGTAAACACGACTAGAGATAATAATTTTACTGTAAAGCCGGAAACATACTATCGGGCGCGGATGACGGACGCGACTGACAGCCGCGACTTAGCAATAATGTGCACAGTCTTAAAACATCCGGTGTGCCAGATCGCTCTCGGACGTCCGAACGCTCAAGGACGTCCGAAGGTGATGACCGCGACTTATGTCCGATAGTGTACACGGCTCAGTGTACTTTCATAGTCTAGATACCTATCAGTCGCGGCTGTCAGTCGCGTCCGTAAGCCGCGTCCGATAGTATGTTTCCAGCTTAAGGATTAGTCCATCCGTAATGAAAAAGTAATAATAGTATAATAGATTGACAAAAGAGATAGATATGATGGAGTTGTGTCGCATTGGTTGGCTTGATACCAAGTGATAGTGAAAAATTGCATCATTTGTTTTTATTAGTTTATATGTTTTACGTGCGTTTTGACTGCGTGGTTGAGACGTTGCTCAATAATGGCATAGTATAGCAATCCTTCGCTATGATCAAATCGAAAGTAAAATTATCTATGGCGTAATAGTTACACTATGAAAAAATATCTGTTCTGACACAAGTCCTATCACTTATTGGTAACAAGACGTCGATAAATATTATAATCTAAGTATACATTTTTTATTAAAAATGTGTTTGTTGTTGTTTTTGTTGTTGTTTTTGTTGTTGCTAGCCTGTCGTGTCCCACTGCTGGGCAAAGGCCTCCCCACGATCTTTCCAGATTTGACGGTTTTGTGCTATAGTGTACCAGTTCCTATCAAAGGTGTCGTAATAACTTAAAATTATGTACATATTTTTAAAATTTCATTTAAATTGATGTATAATAAATTAATTGTAAAACATATTTTCAAAACAAGCTGTTATTGAAATGCTCTAAAATATTTTCTTAAAAATATGTTAACTTTAAATAGGTAGTTCAAATTATCAAATATTAAATTGTTCAATAATTCGTACTTATTTAATAATCAGTACTTTTTTACATGTCATCGCCCATCGTTAACAGCCGTAGGTCTCCACCACTAGGCAGGCCTCCCTATGTATTTTCAAGCTGATGGAAATTGTAGCGCGTACCTAAATCGCCACTTTCGCTATTGTTTGTAAGGGCAGTTATGAAGTCAGTTACTTATACCACTTTTGTCAAAAATAAATGATTTGTTTATTTTGAAAGTGCACAAGAGCCAGAGTTAAGATATCAATGAAGACATTAAACAGACAAACGTTTCTTTCAGTCTAGGTAGTGGCGGTGGGAACGGAGCGCGGATTACTGCGGTCGAGCACGCGGAAAAGTCGGAAGGCGTATTCTGAGGAGAGGACGATTTTACTTATAAGCTCCGCTCCTGATGTTCCTTAGTACTTTGTAGGGATGACTCATAATATAGTCGATCAAGTGTTTACTTTATAACATTTAATTTTACAACCCTTGTGTAGATATGACAATAAGCCCTTGTCTGAATATAGCTTTTTTATATATAGGCTTGCGTTTAATTAGTTAATTTATTAAAAGTGGTCTAGGGTGTAGTGTAGCACGCTTGCTTAGAAGATACCTATTTATATTTCGAGTTTTGAAGACACCTAAGTTCATCATTATTATGTTGTAGCTCAGTGGATAGACAGACTCGAGCAAAGCGTTCCACATTCTAGCTGTTTGCCCTCACGTGCGTAATAAATTAAATATTAACCAATTTTTATAAACCATTTTCTAGTAAAACCATCAATATGGAAAAAAATGCCAGGTCGATGAGTAAAACCTAAGATATTTCAAAATTCTAACACCGTTTTTATTTTCGTTCTGATACTGATGCACGTTCCAGAATAGGTCCGTCAGCGTGCCATTGCGGAATGTTGTAAGGTTTCCGAGCTGCGGAAAAACGCGGGAAACCACTAACGGGAAAACTAGGAAATTAATCCACTTTCAATACCTATAAAATTCTATTTTTAGGGTTCCGTACCTCAAACGAAAAAAACGGAACCCTTATAGGATCACTTTGTTGTCCGTCTGTCCGTCTGCCCGTCTGTCCGTCTGTGTGTATGTCAAGACTCTTTATCTCGGGAACGCGTAAAGATATCGAGTTGAAATTTAAACTTTATACGTATATCTATGATTTCTTGCAGTTGTGTAAAAGAAAACTTCTCAGTTATCGTTTGAAAAAGTTAGAGCCGTTTATATCGTAAAAAATCGCATATTTCGTACTCACAAAAATCAAAACCTACAGGGTACTTCCCGTTGACATAGAACTATGAAATTTGGCGAGAAGCATTGTCTCAGAGTATACATATAGGAATAAATCTGAAAACTGTACATTTTTATTTAAATCACAAAAAAATAGGGCATCAAAATTCACAAAATATGGGATCAAAATTCAAAGTGAGTAAATCGTATCATGTAGGGTATCATATAAAAGATCTTCATTAGCACATGCTAAAACAGGTTTTTAATAATTTTGACAACGTGTTTGTACCGAACCCTCGATGTGCGAGCCTGACTCGCACTTGTCCGGTTTTTTCTTGGATGGCTTACTAAAAATATGTACCTAGAGCTAGACGAACCAAAGCTACCGACATAGCGCAACGGATTGGCAAGTTGAAATGGCAGTGGGCAGGGCACAACACGAAGGACTGATGACTGATGGGGTCAGAAAGTTCTCGAGTAGAGACCACGTACGGATGACCGGATCACGCTAGATGCAAGCCGCTACCTACTGGTCTTATAGAAGATACGTAGAGCCTCCTCTATGGATCTCCTATGAGTAATGTTCGATAAATTCAGTTATTCCGATAGATCTTATGAAGATATATCCCGCTAGTTCAACAAGCGACCACGAAAAGTCATGAAAAGAACTCTTTCCGACGCGTGAAAAAGTGACAGATATGTACTTTGCCATAACGTTGTCTCGATCTGACACGTGGAAAGAAATATTGCGTGGTGCGCATCCTAGCCCGGCAGTAGTGAACGTCTTATAGCTGACGGATGGATGGATTACACCTGGTTGAATTGATTACAGAAAAGTCGGCAAACAAATACTAAGTACAATACTTACGTCCTCATTCGATACATAACCCAAAAGGCGCAAAGAAGGAAAGAGTACCTACGCAAGGAAAAAAGAAAAGTTTTTGTAATAGAAAATATAAACAACAATTGCTCGTAAAAGTATAAGATAAGATAAAAAAACTAGGAAAAAAACTTTACCAAAAACAATACCGTGGATCAACGGTTCCGATACCATTCTTTCTCTAATTCCCACTTTTACCGAAGAGAAAGGACATGTCATATAAATCCCTTTCAAGCAGGCTCCTATCTCGCTATCGCTACGACAGCTGTCACGAGATAATTCGGAAACAATGCTACGACACTCGAATTGGCCAATTACGATCGGTTCAGATAAATATGCAATTGTAGAGCAATAGGTCGTTTTCTCTAACAAGGCTTGTAAAGTTGTAACATATACTAGTTATAAAATCATACAAAAAGGTTGTCTGAAAGAGATCAATCTTAGTGAAAATACTGCCTTGGCTATTTTTCTTCTTCTGTTAATTGCGTAGAGTCAATAAATGATATAGCGCAGATTACTGTAATCATGACGCAGTTAGGAAAGGATGGCTTAATTAAGTTCAACCATGGATGCAGCAACTCGTTACATAGACAATGACGTAGTAAAATGTTTTGGAACAGTGAATGCGAATCTGCAACCTAAGGATCTTCTAGGTTGCCGGATGGAGCGACGACTTGAGTACCTTTTAGTTCAAACAGCCCCCCTACCGCCTAAGCAATAGCAATCGTAATAGCAATCGTTTATGACTTCATTTTAGTCATTTGGCACCGCCTATGTGACGTTAGCCATCAATTGCTTTGCGCGGATTGCGAAAGCAATCGTTGAATGAACAACTTTGATGGCTTACGTCACATAAGCGGTGCCAAATGACTAAAATGAAGTCATAAACGATTGCTATTACGATTGCTATTGCTTTAGGCGGTAGGGGGGCTGGTCTTATTGATAACCTATAGAGACACTTAGTATGAACAGCAGTGATCGTCTTAAATTAATAATCAAGACCTTCTAATCTAACGTCACCTTACAATTGCATATTACCCATCGACGTGGCATTTTTGTTACATGCATCATCATCATCATCATTATCAGCCGTAGGACGCCCACTGCTGGACATAAGCCTCCCCCATGGATTTCCAATAAGGCCGGTTGAAAGCTTCCTGCATCCAGCGCGTTCCGGCGGTCTTAATAATATCGTCGGTCCACCTGGTCGGTGGACGTCCTACGCTGCACTTGCCGGTACGTTGTCTCTATTCAAGAACTTTACTGCCCCATCGGCCATGAGTTCTCCAAGCTATGTGCCCTGCCCATTGCCACTTCAACTTACTAATCCGCTGGGCTATGTCGGTAACTTTGGTTCGTCTGCGAATCTCCTCATTCCTGATTCGATCTCGCAGAGAGACTCCGAGCATAGCCCTATTCTTACATTACTACATAAATAACTTATTATGAATTATTATATTATTTCTTACATTACTACATAAATAACTTATTATGAATGATGACAGGGAATGACGCACCCTACCTGCATATTATCATTATCTCCAAGTACCCCATCTAGTGCAGCTAATAGATTATTCTGTCAAACTTTTCATTCAGATAAAGATATCGTCACAGTTTTCCACCGAAACAAAAATAGCGATCGGATTGTGCTACTAACGTAGGACCAGCACAATCGTATCTTATCGATATATATCGATAACTCGTGACACGAACTCGAATAATAAAATGTCGCTGCATTTGTGAGTAGCTATTTATATTGCAATATATTGCAACAACCCAAGATGGTCTATTATTCATTTCTGTCTGGTCTATTTTGATGGATCTGATTAAAACCGCTTGATCGGGTCCAATACAAGCCGCATTCTCCTACTTTTGTAGGTATATAGCGTTACAGGCTAAGTCGACCTATTCCCGTTAAGCGTGTGTAGTTTACTACGTTTCTGACTGATTTGACTATGACACCTTATCCTAAAACTCACAGTTTTCGAGATATTTGAATTCAAGTACTTTTTATTAAAGGTTAATTTTACGGACAATATTGGGTAGTGAGGTCATAAAACATTATTTTACATGTAAAAATCAAATAAAATAATAGTACGACTTACACCTTTCAAAATATCCGAGCTGATGGCCGAAAATTGGGAATTGTATAAATACCAATTTCAGATATCTGTTTTTTTTTTAAATTTAGGATAGTGTATTTCATAGTCAAATTAGTCAGAAACAAAGTAAACTACACACCCTTAGCGGGAATAGGTCGACTTACCCTGTAACCCTGAATAAGAATCGATTGGAGAGACATGTGTTCAACCAGTAGACGTCCTATGGTTGCAGGATATGATGTGTTATTGTAAAGAGTAGTACAATATTGTAAAAAATACAAAAAAATACTTTCAACATTCAAATTACATTATTGATCAGGAATTCAGGACACAGTCAAGGCAATGGATGGTGCTCCTAAGGAACCGCAAAAAACGGCATGAGCCATAGATAAAAGATTCGTCTTGTATAAAATAAAGGGAACTGACCAATAAAAAATAAATAGATGTAAATAATGTTATTTTTTCTAATCTTTAATTATTGTCACTCTTAGTCGTCACGTCAACAATTTTCTATATTTATGTATAGGTGTAACATATACCTAACTAATAAAGAATGATCTACCAAAAAAATCTTCATTATCAATTGGCAGAATAACCGCGTAAAATACAGTCGAATTATGGACCTCTTTTTTGAAGTCTATAGAAAAAAATAAAAAAGATTGAAAAGTGTAAATTTTAATATCTTCTATTATATAAAAGGCTTCCCTGAGTGACTGACTGACAGACAGCCTACAGCCCAAACCGCTTAAGATATGAGCTTGAAATTTGGAATATAGGTACATTGAACGACGTAATGGAGCACTAAGGACGAAAATTTTGAACTTTCGACTTCTAAGGGGGTAAAACGGGCCCTTTTCGTTAGTATGTAACTTTTTATTCCCTGTACCGATTGACTTGAAACTTTGTATACATGCTTTTCAAACAAAATAAAAGTTACGTTTTTTCCTGTTTTTCCGAATTTTCTTCATCTAAGGGGTCAAATAAGGTCCCAAAATTGGTGAAAAAAGCGTCAATTACATCGAACCAGCTGAACGGTTATGGTTGAAAATTGGTATGAAGGAAGCACACAGCATGTTTTAATACAGGAACTAATAAAATCCAGGAAAATCTATAAGGTTCCTTAGGGATACGCAAAATTAATAAGTTTAGGCTACAGGTTAAACCGCTGAAGATATGAGCTTGAAATTTGGAATATACGTACATCGTACGACATAATGAAGCACTAAGGATGAAAAACGTACCCAACTCTAACTTACGGGGTAAAACGGGCCCTTTTTGTTTGCATGTAACTTTTTATTCCCTGTACCGATTGACATGAAACTTTGTATAGATGCTTTTGAGACTAAATAAAAAATGTAGCTGTACATGTTTTTCTGAATTTTCCTTAAAAAAATCCTTAGGTGTCAGATACGTCTCAAAACTTCAATGCGCTTTTTTTAAATAATGTAGTATCTAGAATAGGATTATGATAATGATAGTTTATCTTTATAAAATGGGGCAAAATGGGTCCCCAAAAGATAACGATTTTTTTTATTTTGTGAGCCTATAGTCTTAAACTTAGCGCACATGGATCAATATAAGTATTTTACTATGGGATCAACCCTGAAAAGCGAAAATTACCTACATTTCCCATACATTTTGTCGCGGGTCGATGAACTTTTTGTGTTAAACAGCTGATTTTATTCACGACCTTTTGGGGTTGGTACCATTGTAAAAGTTAATCAAATTATGAGTATAATAGCATCCTAGAACATGCCTGACTAGAATTACGACTTGTGTGCCATTTTTCATTTGCCTGGAAAATTAAATTTCTAATGACTTAATGAAACATGTCGAACACCTGTACCGGCCTTAATTAATAGTGCACTACTGAAAATAGGTACTACGGATAGCACTACCGATAATAGAAACAGGTGGGTCTTAAGATGAACATGGACAAGACGAAAGTCATGTGTAATTCCCATGTTTTACCTACCCCGATTTCTGTTGGAAACTCGCTTCTTGAAGTCGTTGACTCGTACGTCTACCTAGGACAAGTAGTCCAGTTAGATAGGTCCGACTTCAACAAAGAGGCTAATCGCCGAATTTAACTCGGCTGGGCAGCGTTCTGAAAAGTGCGTAGTGTCTTCACGTCCGACATACCTCAGTGCCTCAAGTCGAAAGTTTTCGACCAGTGTGTGTTGCCAGTGATGACTCATGGCACAGAAACGTGGTCTCTCACTATGGACCTTATTAGTAAGCTCCAAGTAGCCCAACGAGCTATGGAGAGGGCTATGCTCGGAGTCTCTCTGCGAGATCGAATCATTAATGAGGAGATCCGTAGAAGAACCAAAGTTACCGACATAGCCCAACTGATTGGCAAGTTGAAATGGCAATGGGCAGGGCACATAGCGCGGAGGGCTGATGACCGTTGGGGTCGAAAAGTTTTCGAGTGGAGACCAGGTACCGGCAAGCGCAGCGTAGGACATCCACCCACAAGGTGCACCGATGACCTCATTAAGACCGCAGGATCGCACTGGATGCAAGCCGCTTCCAACCGGTCTTATTGGAGATCCATAGGGAAGGCCTATGTCCAGCAGTGGACGTCCTTCGGCTGATGGATGACTGAAAATAGGCCTATCCGCGAAGGGTAATTGGGCCATATCCATCACGCCGGCCGAGCACGGGTTGCTGAATTCACATGCGACATTGATTTTATCTACGTACGTGCCTCAATGTTTTCCAGCAATGATAAGTGAAGTTTCTTACATAAGTAGTTACTCATTCAATTATTATTATTGGCTCCCTCGGTGGCTCAGTGGTTTGTGACCCTGACTCTGGGTCAAAGAGGCGTGGGTTCGATTCCCAGGGCAAATATTTATGTGATGTGTATTAGATATTATTATAAGCAAATGCCAAGATAACGCGGTTTGAACCGCGGGCTGTTATTTTAATCAAGTAAGTACTAAAACAACGTGGGTCAATCTGTGGGTTATTATAATTGTAAGTAATACGACAATGCAGGCCAAACGGCAAGCTTTTATATTTTTAAGGAAGTATTAAGACATCGCAGTCCATGCTGCGTGCTATAAATAACCATCTTAAGCAAGTACTAACAGTACGCAGGCCAAACCGTGACATATTATCATTATAGGCAAATACTTTTACAATTTTGACCAAACCGTGGGCATTATCCTTGCAAGTAATTTTAAGCAAGTATTAAGACAACGCAGGCCAAATCGCGGACTATTAGATATTATTATAAGCATGTACAAAGACAACGTAGATCAAACCGCGGGCTATTTTCATTTTAAGTAAGTACCTATGTACTAAGACAACGCGGGTGAAACCGCGGGTTTTAAGCTAGTTCTTGTATATCAGGGACAATATTGTGCAAATATGATGGTAGAGTAAGTAGTTTTCAGAGGCTATTGAACAGTTAGTGAGCATAGAATTCAATAAAATAAAATACCGTTTCCAACATCTCGGTCTTCCACTTTTGCGCGAGGTCAGCCCCAATGGCCCGCAGCATGCAAGTAAAATTATATTTAGCTACGGAAAAATAATCTCTTACTATCACGCTGTACAAATGTTATATATGCTAGGACCTCAGACCAAATAAAAAAAATCAAGACAGAATGTTGTGAACAAACAAGTGAGGCCGACCAAAACTACGCCTCGCCGTGTACAGACAATTTACACGTACACGGAAACTACGCCTTGGCTTGACAGTCGAACTATGGCGGCGCAACAGCGACGCACTCACACATGTAAAAAACCGGCTCCACTTGACTTTTTTAATTGGTCTGAGGCTAGGACGAAAAAAAATTGGTTGACTGTAGTTTAAAGTTGGTTTACAGACGATCATTTTACGTGATAACGTCATAAGAAAACATATTGTTGAATCAACAACTGAAACAAGCCAGCCAATTTCTAAGGCCGATCGTGCCCCTCTATCGATTGTACCGCGCTCTCGCTTGCACGCTCGGCTCGTGTATGTAGTCAGCGTTATTCGATTTATAAGACGTCAAAATGTGACACCTGGCTTAGTTGATCACTTGAGCTATACAAATGACTTTCTTTAAGGAGTGCTATCAAAAGTTCTTGGCAGTATATTTCCCAGCATATCTATCGCATGGAAATGCAGTACCTAACATGGAAAGCTTAGCCTTACTAGGTTTTTCGCTTTCTACGTGCTCCTTTGCAGTTTAGGAATTACTTTCTTTGTTCCTTTACTGAGTACTGCCGAGACTTGGATGATAGACAAGTTCAATTTAGTACTTTTAGGTCCCGGTTTTCGAAACCGGTCTTTGTAACTGTTTAGCTATGTCAGAAGCCTTCAGGCAGCACCTGATACCATGCCGTAATAATTTAATATTTTGAGTAGTTATTTTTAGAAAGAGTCTGAAGATGCCTGATGCTTTAGTTGACAAAACTTCAACCAGCAGATAATAAAGCAGATCAGCAGATTAGAAACTGGAAGTACGAGTATAATTGCAATCGGCAGATTGTCAGTTCATCGCGGGTCATTTCACGAGGTCTATTTTTACCTAAGTCCAGCAGCGTACCTCTACCAACTTTACTGATATGTTCACAGAAAAATGAGGTATATCCGTGATATAGTGTCTCACTTCTCAAGGTCTATCTTTACTTTATCCAGCAGTAGAGCTCTTACCGCTGATAAGATCGTGATAAAGTGGAGTTGTTAAATATTAAGTAGTTCAAACCTTAGCGCTCTACAAACTAGTCTGCTCTTCAAGTCTGCATAGTAACTTGATGACAAAAGTTGATCCAGCAGATTAGAAACTTGCAAGCGAGCCCGTAGCCGACAGTTGCATCACGGCAGGAAGTATTGCAACTCGGTCAGCTGTTCGACAGCTCGTCACGGGTCACTCCACGAGGACAATGACGGGCGAAGTTGGCGCACGCAAGTGAGCGAACGTACGAGTTCGTTTCTACAAGAAATCGATAAGCTATTTCTGAAACCATGTCATCATCAAAGTTAAAATATGAGTATAGGTACTTTGAGTTGTAATAGCGCATGCAATTATTTAAGTCGGACATAAATAAATATTAGACATCTTAAATTGAATTTAGAACATCTTACACACGGTCTATGACCCCAAACTAAGCAATGCTTGTGATATGGCTGCCAGAGACTGATATACTACATATACATATTTTTAAATACCTAATTGCATAGATAGTACCTACCTAAATAACACCCAGACACATATGTTCATCACATAAATGCTTGCCTTTGGTGGGGACCGATTCCTTGCTTCTTTGATCCAGAAGTCTGTAAGTACGTATTTGTTATTCAAAAGTGCAAAGTTGATTTTTAACCGCGTGCTCAATTTTGATGACCCGCAAGCGAAAGATTCTAAAATTAAAATCCTGAGCGTTAGCGAGGGAATCAAAAGAACACACGGTAAAAAATCTTTGCACTCGAGTGCAACACGTAACTTTTTATCCCACCTCAGCGAGGAAATGACTAAAGTCGTCTACATACCGCACTGTTTCAAATACTTCTCGAGTGATTGCGCGCTTCCTCGTCGCTAGAATCACTCATTTTATGCTCTTTACTTGTTTACAAGTTTCTTATTTTTAAAACTTAACAATACGACATGCATGATAAGAAAATGGCGCGCGCAAAGCAAATTAAAAAAAGTACAGCAAGAAGGTTCCGTGTCTGAGTTTTGAACAAATTTAAAAAGGTTGTATGATACATTCGGGACCATAAAGGTAGAAGTAAATAGGTTTTCATCACACCTATAAGGAGGACAACTTGGTTCGCCTTTAAGTGCGCCCAAAGGAGGTGTTGTCTATAAGGAACTTTATAAGTACGACGGAATTATCTTTGCCGCACACTTTTTGAATTTGGAACAAATAAGTGCGACGGAATGACCTTTGCCGCGCACTTTTTGAATTTGGAAGTACATATTTGTAATGTTAGTGTTCAGCGCCAAGAAAATGAATGAAAAGAATGTAAATATAAGTTTTCATTGGTTTTTTTATTAGATACCATTTAATTTCAATTTGGTTGTTACTTTACATTTTATTAAATAATAATATTATAGTAAAATATGAGGCGCCTTTTGTTTTCTCACAGAGGTGATGAAAAGTAGAGGGTACCACTCGGGCGCAAATTATTTTTTTGGATCAGGCGACGTACTTTGAATCCCTCGCTACGTTCAGGATTCTACTAAAGAATCCCTTACTTCGCTCTGGATTAAACAAAGCCCTCGCCATAAAAATATTATTTTGCTCCCAATGATACAATCTACTAAGTATTAATAATGTTTTGTATTCACAAACTTATTACACACGATTTAATAAATTCAATTTACTTTACCTCTAGCGGATAAAAACGGCTTTTGCACTCAGATTTCGAAGAGCAAAAATACTCTTTCCAAGATGGGGGGATGAAAAGGATATTTTCATGAACTATGTTACCACGTTATACTTAAAAAGATCAAAGAATTGTGACAATATTTTACAACAAAACTCAAAAGTGATATTTGAGGAAAGAGTATGTTCGGATTTTTAGCATTTGTGATAGCCGATAATTTTATTTATATTACTAGAGAGTCTAGTAAAAATTTATTCACACTCACATCGGCTCTTTTACTATGAGTTAAATACATTGCCATAGTTGGCGCGTATGTGAGAGTACTTGTTGCCAGTGAAATGGTAGCGGCGCACGGCCACAATGGCCATTGTTGGCGGTTCTCAACACACAGGAAGGCACCTCTGCCCATTGTCTGGGCGCCTGGTAACGTGCAATAATATCACAAGCTTTTTGTTGTTTCCACTGTAGATTGGCCGATTATGAAATGCTCATTCATTATAATCAGTGACGAATTATGATGTTATATTGTTGGAGTTTCGTAATTGAGAACCGATTTGGGTGATAAGTGGTACTTACCAACTTTTGAGGTGGGAGAACTGGGAGATTATAAATCTTCTGCGTATAGATTTAGAAAAAGAGCTGATAAAGCAGAGCTGAAATATGAAAAATCATATTTTATACATAATATCCTACAGGCTGGAGGCTATAGTCTTCTATAAGAGTTATGTTTTGGCTGTAAGTATTGTAGAATGTAGGTAGATACAGTTTATTTCCCGAAAAGGTTTGATGCCTAAGTAGTAGGTAACGGAATTCAAATTCACCGAAGTAATATTATCTCTACCATAGTTGAACTAGTATAGATACTACTACTGTACTACTAGATCAATAACTGGTTCATCTATGTCTCTACGTATACAGATTTATCACTTTTTACTTACTTAATCCTTTTTTGTTTGTTTACACCCTCCTTGTAGTATAGGTACTTAACTTCCTTTGGGCAAAAAAGATATAATAATACTTGCCGGCTTAGCATGCGACCCGAAGCAATTATTTCGTCCGAAATACCAATTCGTGTGAAGTAAATTCGTGTCATAGAATCGTGATCTATGGTCTCGAAAAACTAATGTCGCCCTGTGATTAAATAATTTGGATATTTAATTTTGCAATGAAGCCACACTGATATAGTTCATTCAAAACACAGGGGTGCGTTTACGCACTCCAGTTTATGATAAAAAAAAACAGGCTAAGTCTATGTCACCCGTTTAGGGCATCCGTCAGGTGGAGTGCGTAAATGCACCCCAGTGATTTCAAAGGGATAATATTGTGGTCTGTGGTCTATCGAGATAATCTAAAAGAGATCCATTGATTTAATTTTAATACAACATGAGTTAAAAAGATATATGAAAAATATGAACTCTTGTCAGATTTTCCATTGAAGAACGTTACATTTTATTAAAAATTTGACAACAGAAATACAACATATAACAAAGAAGGGAAACCATTCCTCACAGAGATACCTCTGTGATTATCACAAAGGTACTTATACGATTATCAATGATCATCATAGTTTATATTATGACTGAAACCTTGAAATGATCTGCTACAAAACCACAAATTAATTTGTGTTTTATGCGTTGGAGTTCATACGTTGGTCTTTGAGTGTATTTTTGCATCTTGTAAAATATTGTATCGTACTACAACTGCAAGCGAAGCATAATTAGAATACAACATATTCCATAATAGTTAAATAGGACTCAAGTGTGTGTCTACTGTCAATAATAACTGTGCAAAACTGAAAAACCTTATTTTACGAAAGTGAACCTAAAAATGTCCAAAGAAATTGATGTGAATGATAAATAAACATGAAGAAGTATTTTTAGTTTTATTTATAAATTAACTTCTATATATCTATATAAATAAATATATAGTATAATAATATATAAACTTATTGAAGGATTGAATATTATGCATAGGTACAGGAATTAATAAATATTTATGGAGCCCTAAAAGTAATGTCGCTATTTTGGTAGCCATGTTTTAAAAAATAAATAAATGTCAAACTCTAAAATATCAGCCCGCTATTGGTTGTTCGAAGATTCCTGTCTGATACGTAGTACCTTTAGTAGTCTGTGAGAGTATCACTCAAGAGCTCGGTGCGCTGTTGTAAGTTTGATATTTACAGCGTTACCAATACCAATTTTCCTAATTACCGAAAATCCGAAGTAAAATTCTCTATACTGGGGAGAAAAAATATCCCGATTTCCAATCTAAACTGATACCTCGCCAAATTGCAATCTAGAAGGAGTTTCAGCTCGGAACCTGTTTTAAAAAAACTACCTCGCTAAGGGATGATTTATATTACGACGGGGCAGGCACGGGACGGGCCGGTGATAGGCCGGGCGGGGCCCGTACGAAGCCCGTATAACGCACATACGACGCTTGTTCCATACATTTTTGTTGTGGCACGTACGACGCCCGGACGGGGCCCGTCCGAGCTTTTACACAAAATGTATGGAACATGCGTCGTACGGGCCCCGGCCAGCCCGTCCCCGGCCCGTCCAGCACCCGCCCCGTCCTACTATAAACATCCCTAAATCGATACAATAAAATATCTATTCCCACAACAATCTCCATTGGAGATAATACCCCGTAATTTGACAAATCCTTCACAATTCAGCAACGCTGGTTGTTTATTTAGTTAGTTTTGCCTATCTCGTAGTATTTCGTCCTCAAAAAGTTTGACGAAAAGATATTCGCGGTGAAATGTCAAAATACGGCTAACTTCGCGTGCACATGTTAGAGTTTGTCGACGAAAGTGCCACAGGTACATAAATCATTCGCGAGAATTCTACACCACAGAGTAAAAACTGACGAAATAAGTGTGTTGTCATGTTAGGGGAGGTAGAAGTATCGGAATATTTCTATTTTACTCGAAATAAGATCGTTCTCGTGGGTCGCATCCTAGAGGGCCAGGTACGCTTTGGGACTCTATCTTCGAAAGACAGAAATTACGCGTGCCTTGGGAATGGATTTCGTGAATTGTGTTCATAGGGAGCCTTATATCCAACGGTTGAAGATCTATATATGGTTGATAATGGTTGACATGATGATGGCGAATTCTGTACCTACCCAAGTACATTGGGTAATAAAAAGAGTGATATATGTTAGTATTTTTGTGTGCTAGTGACACATTAAAAAAGTAATCTTGCAATTTTACAATGCATAATAAATAATGTTATGTTACCAGAATTCGGTCATGTTGCTTCTCGCAATCGATTGTGTCGCACTTTACCAAGAATCGTTAGTAAGTTATAATCGATTCAGTAACTCGATAGGACTGCGTCTCAAATCGATTCAAGATCAATGCACTTACCAAAGCAATCGCTTCTGTTTCTGATACGCTCACGTTCTTATAAGGAAAACACGGGGATCAGTGATCTACTTTTAATATTAGATAATGAGTCAGGACATCAAAATTTTATAGTAAGGATATAACACAAATAAGCAAGCTACCCAATGGCTAGCACCACCCATCATTAAATCTAGCGAATATTTTTAGCCATAGGCGATTTCAAATATTTTTTAAATAGGACATCTTTTTTCACCCCTTTTTCTATTTTTTTTTTGGCTATTGTTAAGCTACGGTTACGATTTATTACGTTTTTGTGCTAGACTAGACATACTGCCTAGCTCAGCTCCAATCAAGAGTAAAATGCACTGAAGAATATTAACCTACCAACGTACTCTTCTCCTGAAGTCATCATTATTTCATCATTTCAGCCATAGGACGTTCACTACTGGACATAGGCCTCCCCTAATGATTTCCAATAAGACCGGTTGATAGCGGCTTGCATCCAGCGCGATCCTGCGGTCGTAATAAGGTCATCCGTCCACCTTGTGGGTGGACGTCTTACGCTGCGTTTGCCGGTACGTGGTCTCCACTCGAGAACTTTTCGACCCCATCCGCGCTATGTGCCCTGCCCATTGCCACTTCAACTTGCCAATCCGCTGGGCTAAGTCGCTAAGTGGTTCTTCTACGGATCTCCTTATTCCTGATTCGATCTCGCAGAGAAACTCCGAGCATAGTCACTCCTGGGGTAGTCGAGTGAAAATATTTCAAAATAAAAAAACAGCACTGTCATAGTAACGACAAAATAAGGAATTCAGGGCAAGCAGGAAAAACTAGCAACACCATGTAAAAACCATCCAGTCAAAACATCCGACAGTTTTCGTAACGCCGTCATTAGGTCGAATACATTAAAGTCAGTATTACCAGGATATCGCTTTCTGGGAAAACTCGTTACTCTTAAGTACTACTTCTTGTACTGGTATTATGTTGTTCTTAGACTTAACTGTTGTTTTTTTTTTATTAGAGTCTTAGTATTAAAGTCCTAGTATCAAAGTCATAATACACGATAAAGAGTTCAACAATAAATGTTATTTGAATCTGTTCATAGTTGATTTTCCACCAAAATCTATTTATATTTTATTCTTGTTAATTTTGTTAGCTCTACTGTACAGAGTTTTTTAACAGGCCGTTTTGCTAAGCATAAGGTCTACCCACAAAAAGTGATTGGGTCATATTCACCACGCTGGCCCAGTACAGGTTGGTGGATGTACTCTACTATTTCTACATAACGTAACGTAATTAAAGCTCGTAGTAATGGCAGCTCTTGCAGTGTTTTATTATAATATTTCACCACAGCCGGTTGTAACGATGGCTATCTTATCGCTGTGCAAAGATGCATGGATAATGGCTTTTCTCTTGCGTCGATATATTGCAACATCGAGAAAACTGAACGATAACTACTAATCTGGCTTAGCTGCAGTTATTTTTGAAATATTTTCAATGAAAATATAGAGAGCAGGCGGGCAATTCTATTAACTGATCTCGTTACTGAGGTGACACGTTCTTGAATATCTCTCGTTTTTATGACAGCTTTGATATGTCAGAACTGTCAGAAAAACGAGGGAGGTTCAAGAATGTATCACTTCAGTAAAGAGATCGGTTAACAGATTTGTCACGCAGTACAAATAAGAAAAAAAAGTTGATTGAGATTATACTGAGAGAGGTACGATGGGATACTCTAGGTGCGAGACTCGTCTAAATTGAACTACGTAGTCCAAATTAACACGGATGGGAATCATTACAATGAATAATTATTATTTTTTTCCAAAAATGGCACAACTGACTACAATTGTGTACAAAATTAATAAGTAATAGTTCGCTCGAATCGATGTATACCTAACATCATTGATTATTGTTGATTTTCTATAAATATTAGTCGCTAACTCCATGTTGAAACTATATTTAATTTCACACTTGATCTTTTAAAACAAACTACGAATTGCACTCCGGAAGAGCCGGCAGAAGTGAAAACTTGCTCCTTCCGTCTTACGAATTCTCAATCAGGTTATGTCCTGACGCAAGTTAAACATTTTTTACCCATCCCAAAAAGTGCACAACAACAGTTAAGAAGTTTTCACTTCAAAAAATAAAATCCTGCGAACACGATATTTTTTTTCTGTTTACCATAAAAATACACAATTTGAAGTCCTTTAAAGAAAGGGCTTCATGCTGACGTATTCACATCATAAAGCTGAATGGTGATCCTCTACGATATTTTGGTAGATAATACTCTCATAGCCCATCATTTATTCTATTTCCATCTTCGATCTACAATGTAACATCACGGCATCAATATCTATCATCTATCATACTTGATCTTCCTATAGGCTGATATATTTCTATATGTGTTGGTTGCCACTATACCCTTTCTATAGTTGTAGTCTGTCAGTCCACATCTATACTTAGCGTTCCATATCTCAAGATTTGTTCTCAGATCTCAGGACTTTTAGGGTCTTCTCGGGATTTCTGATGGATTTCGAGAATCATAGAATTTTTTGGATTGGCGATCGATCTCATTTTAGACTACTTTCATCAGAATCCAGTGTGGAACCTATCTGTGCGTTGGCCACTTACACAGGCTCCACTGAGGGACTCCAGAGAAGTACCTACGCTATAAGTGGTCACCACTACCATTTATCTATCCACATATTCATAGGACGTTCAATTCTGGACATAGACCTCCACTATGAATGTCCAATAGGACCGGTTGAAAGTGATTTGCATCTAGCACTTCTTAGCGGTTTTAATTAGGTAATTTGTCCCATTTGTCGTCTTACTCTGCGCTTTCCTGTATGTAGCCTCCACTTGAAACTTTTAGACCCCATCTTTCAGACGGATGGAGCATGGAGGACTGATCTTCGTTATACATGTGCCTTACAGAACCTACTACAACAGAATGGTTGCGATTGGCCAGTTGAAATTACTTGCCAATCCGTACAGTTCTGTAGAACCCTGTAAAATCGACATATTTATATACCTATCCCAACACCAATAATATCGTATGTACGGATACATGGCTGTTACAGTTTAAATCAGTATAATCTTGGAGCATCGATCCGTCAATCACCGATTGGACATGCGCGTGCGCACGGAGTACTGATGCGTTGAGGTATGCGCTATTACTACGTCTTATAATGAGTTCATACGTCCATACTATAAACTTCATAGAATAACATACTTTATACCCCTTAGTAGGTTGTAATTTTGTACGCGCTATACTTATAGAATTAAAGTAAACAATATTATTGTATGGTAATGAAATTTTGTTTACTCAACGCCCACAAATGCTTGTTGAGACTCAAGTTGTTATTATCTTGGTGGTATAACTCAAGGTATAACAACAATTTCTAGATGTAGCAGCGAAAAAAAAATGTACATATTCCAAAAAAAAGTGTAATCTCAAAAAAGTATCGGTTTCCATGTTTTTCCTTCATTCTAGATATACTTGAGTTTGGCCACATCTTAAATCACTTCTATACTGTATATACCAGCCTTTTTAATAGTCCATTGCAGGACGTAGGCCTACTCACGAAGGGTGATTGGGCCATATCCACCACGCTGGCCCAGTGCGGGTTGGTAGATTCACATACGCCATCGAATTTCTTCTAAAGACATACGCAGGTTGCCTCACGATGTTTTCCTTCACCGAAAAGCCGTACATAAATTCCTGGTGTGAAATTCCGTACATAAATTCCAAAGAACTCATTGGTACGGGACCGGACCCACGACCTCACGATTGTAAGGCGGGTGTCACTACCTCTTGAACACCACGGCTATCTTAAATCACTTACTTGTATAGAAATATGTACCTATTTGTAAAAATCTAACTATACCATTTTAGGCTCTTTCTAGAGCGATTAAGTAAAGAGCTTTATCATGTCACCCAATTTTGAACTAGACCAAAGAAGCAGTTTCATCACACAGTGTTGCCACATGCTCCGAGATTCCAAGAAGCTTATATAAAACAGCTCCGGACTGATAAGGAACTGGCTAATTGGGTAAGTAGGCTTCCATGCAATATTGACGCAAGAGGAAACATACGTGTACTTAATCCGTAAGATAGTAAGTTCGTATAGGCCGGGTGGCTCGCCCTGGTGTTAGAGTTTTCCTCTGAAGTCAATGAAGATCTAAACATAAAAACATAATTAAAATGCTCAAACCTTCTGCTAGTTGACAGAGAGCTCAGCATGTTGGCCACATTGCTGGAATGCTTGTAGGTATGTTGGGATAAAAACAAGCTTATTAAGCTTGTTTTAATAAAATAAATACGGCACTATAAATTTTTATTCATGTATGTGCAACTATACGATAATTTATTTATATTAACAATAGGCCCGATTACAGAGGCGCTAGCATAAATTTAATAGCAACGTAAAAAGCGTCCTCTCTATCGAATGCCTAAAGTAAAAAAGAAACATAACTATGCTATTTAGCTATTATAATTACGATGGCGCCTCTGTAATCGGGCTTAATGTCACTTTGTTTGTCTTAATGATAGAGATAACTACCTACAGGTTATCTCGATAACAAATTGCACATGCAAAAGAAAAGCATAAATTACCTAGAATCAGAAAGTTAATAGTAATCATCCAACCAACCAGCACTATGATTAATTACTAACTGTCAGATATATTTTCTTGATTTTCCACGCCATAATGGGTTACATAAACGCAAATGACTAAACATTAAAAAAATTACATTAAGTATAAATAATAACGGACTGAAATAACTGATACACGCAATTTGTATTTAAAAAAATACACTTCCAATTCCTATATATTTGCTTGAAATGTCAACTTCTGAAAACCAATTAAGTAAAATGCTACCATGTAGTAGTAGTGTAGGTATATAGTAAAAACTGTGATATGAGTATGAAATAAGTATGTAAGCATCAAATTCGCCTACAGCCGGGAACAATGCCAGCTAAAGTGCTGAGGCCTTTCTTCATTGTATTCTGATCAGCGCTTATCGTTCCGCTCTCGATGCGTTTTGTAAAACATAGCGGCTAATTGACCTTGTTGTTCTAACACTGAATATATTGTTTCTATATTATACGCTATGTTTGTAAAGTCATTATTGATAGGAATGCCGGAATACTTATTTCCAGAAAACGACGAATAACGTATTCATTCACACCGCTTCACGTACTCAGGAGTGCAACTAAAAGCTATTTTTTTCTGATACACACTAAATATATTTAAGGAAAGGAAATAAAATCGGCCAAGTGCGAGTCGGACTCGCGCAACAATGATTCCGATAATAAAAAAAATCCGCTATAAGAACAAAATATCAAAAATTTATTTTAATTGAATCCAACTAAATTTTCTGCGTCTACTTGTTGCGATTATTAGTATCATAAAATGACGTTTGCTGTATAGGTGCAACCCTTAAAAATATTTTATTCTACTTTTAATATTTTGTTGTTATAGCGGTAACGAGAAATATGTACATCATCTGTGAAATATTCAACTGTCTATCCGTCACAGTTCATGAGATACAGCCTGGTGACGTACAGACTGACAGACGGACAACGGAGTCTTAGTACTTAATAGAGTCTCGTTTTAACTCTTTGGGTACAGAACCTAAAAAGGAAAATCCAACCTCTGATCTGTGTACCTAAGTAACTTTACTGCTAAAAGAAATTTTGTATTTCGTTAGAATTACACATAGCCATAATATATAACGCGGTTACATTAACTCGACGCATCGCATTAATTTTTAAGCAATTTTTACTCGATCTTAATAAACAGGTAGAAACTTATCTTTTATAGAAGATGGTTTGGAACCTTTCGTGCGGGAGTCCGACTCGCACTTGGCCGGTTTTTTTTTTGCACACCGTACTTGAGCGCCAAAATAACGTCACATGGTCAAGCGTCTAGTCAATGTGACCGCGTTGTAGAATAGCGATATGCATGCGTTTCTAATAATTTCTATCGGTTCAAAAAATCGAATTACTAGTGGTCAAACAACTATTGTATCATTCACAAAAATAAAAAAGCAGCTAGGTATAACTCCGGTATGAGCTCCTAACGTCGTGAAAGCCCGGGGCTCCCAGCTTAGATCATCTCTAGGTATAATTTACCGTTCGCCATGCTTCTGGTGAGTGGTTACGATATCGAAAGGCTATTGATGTTTGAATGGAAGCTTCAGACATTATGTAAGCAGTTATAGTTTGATTATGATTACAGCACCCGCGGTTTCAAAGTTTAGCTCGTGTAAGTTTTGGTGACTACATTTTTTGGCTGTAGGCTTTGTAAACAATTTATGTATTTCATCTAGGTAATTGTTATTAAATATTTGAGGTGATAATTTACACATACTTGTACAGAGTATATGTATATAGTGGCATAAACGTGGACCGTGGTAAGTAAGGGTAAATACCAGCGTTATGTTATGGCAGTGCTAGGACTGCTATAGCATGTTATGTATACAAGGTTACTTACCAAAGTATACCAAGCTACCAAGTATACAAGGTTATTTCTAATCAATTTGCATCCTTTTAGGGACTTATTCTGTACATCAAAACTAACAACTTTTGTTCTGCGTCTTTTGTCAAAACTCAAAAAAAATGTTGCTTTTACGAGCTTACTTTTATCGTGAAAAAACAGGACAAGTGCGTGAGTCAGGCTCGCATACCGAGGGTCCCGTACATTCCAGAAAAATTCACAAAATTGGGAAGTAAGTTCCATAGAAAAATATCGTTCACCCGCGATAAAATGTATGGAACAGCTGATTTTTTTTACCATTGACATAAATCGCTGAACAAAAGTTGTTAGTTTTGATGTACAGAATAAGCCCCTAAAAGGATGCTAATTGATTAGAAATAACCCTGTATAGCAGTGAGCTTTGAAGACTAATGTAGTTTTATTACAAAAAAAAATGTTCGTGAATTATGATATGTAATTATCTTTGATTATTTACTTGTCTTTACTTTACTTATGACAAGTAAATAATCTAAGGTAATTATGATGATAAACTAAGTGCTGATCCAGTAATAAGGGCTATCAAGCCAAATACAAGCACGAGCATGAGCTTATTTTAGGATTGGTAGCTAGTGTGCTCGAATACAAACTATTTTATGCCTATTTATACGCCAAACTTTAGCGAAATTAGGTATGTGCTGTTCTTACAATACTTACAGTGAAAGCGCACTTTACTCCAAATATATTTTAACAAATATATCACGACGGCGCCTCACGTGGTGCAAATAAACAAACAAACAGTCTGTCTGAGCTATTTACTGCCGCTAATAAGTGAAGCAAAGATCAAAACGAGTCAATTCTGTCCGCTCTCCTTGCCCCAGACGATTCACTTATGGTTTGTTAGTGGATTTATGTTAGGAGATCGTTTCCTGGGAGCAAAAATAGAATGCAGAAAAAGAAATAGCCAGTAGATAGAATTAATTATGTCATTATGATACTAATGATACGAGCAGATCAGCTAATATTTTATCTAAAGATATATTAGGTGTCAACTTTTGTCGGTAGTTGCTCTACATATATATTTGACTGCCTCGGTGGCTCAGTGGTTAGTGACCCTGACTTCTGGATCAAAGAGGCGTGGGTTCGATTTCCACCCAAGGCAGGCATTTATGTGATGAACATAGATGTTTGCTCTGTGTCTGGGTGTTAATTAGGTACTATCTATATAAGTATGTACAAAAAAATAGTATGTATTTAAAATATGTATATGTAGATCAGTCTCTGGCAGCCATATCACAACCTTTGCTTTAGTTTGGGGTAAGATGTCCTGTTATAATATTTATTATTTATTTATCTTAATACATTCTAAAAACTCTGACACCAGGGCTAGCCACCCGGCCTATATGAACATTCTTGCTTACTTTTTAATACAATACATACAATTAGCTAGCTTTTCCCGCGGCTATACCACTTTCCTAGATTTAAACTATTTTGGAAAATAAAGACAATCCTTTTTTCTGCCTGTACGTGAAAGTTAGTATACAGGCATAGGTACGTAAGTCTAGCGCTGAGGGTACTGTGGATGGGGTGGCTGCGCATGGTGACCGCCATACTAAACCCATGCGCAGCCATATCCTCCACACTTCGCTCAGCGCTAGACTTCGTCTCTGGGAGCCATACTACAATATTTTCTTAATTTGGGGTCAGAAAATATGAATAAAATGTCCCTAATCTAAATATTTTTATCTTTATTTCTATTGAAAAACATTTTCATATTTAAAATTTTAGTTTTAGTTTGTACAATACTAAGTTTTGTAAAAAGTCAATACTTATAATGGCAATTACTTAACTGAAAAGTATACTTATTATATATTATGTATTCACTAAATTTTTAATATGACTCATACCTATTACTATGCGCGCGGGTAAGGGCGCGTTGATGTATTTTACGAGAAGATTCATTGAAAACAGTTCAAGGCTAAAACTTTAGAGTGACATTAAAGAATAGCTAAAGTTTAAAACTGTTTTCTTGAGTTTTATTGGACCAATGCCCGTAATGAACAGCACAAGTTTGAGTTCAAAAGGAAAAGTGAAAACTGGAAAGTCATCAAAACTAACAAATACAACACTTCGACTGTACTACATCTGAAAGTTAACATCAACTTTTAACCTGCACTTATTCCACTTATCCACTTTCGAACCTTTTGCAACGAGTGAGTGTCAACTGTCAAGTCAACGCTAACATTTGACAAAAGCGTAGTTTTACCGCTCATTAAATTAACAGGTGTTAAACGTAGCGCGTGAGAAAGTGCGCACAATTATGACAGTTTCACTCGGCGTGTGAACTAACTGAACTCATGCACACATTGCACACGTTTAAAGTTTAGGATTAGTACATACAGCTTCATAATCAATAAGATTAGTTTTCTGTGCAACCAAGTAAAAAAACAAGCTACGTGTACGTTAGACGTTAAACGACATCGCAAATTAAAATGAACTTTTTTCAACGCAAATATGATCGTGTAAACCGTGGTGGCCTAGAGGTAGTGACACCCGCCTTGCAATCGTGAGGTCGTGGGTTCAAATCCCGGTCTCGTACCAATGAGTTCCTTGGAATTTATGTACGGAATTTAACACCACTGGCTTTTCGGTGAAGGAAAACATCGTGAGACAACCTGCATGCGTCCGCAGAAGAAGTTCGATGGCGTAATGTGAATCCACCAATCCGCACTAGGCCCTTCTTTCGCCCTGGGCAATCACCCTTCGTGGGTAGGCCTACGTCCTGCAGTGGACTCTTAAAAATGCTGGTACAGTACGGTACAGTATGTCCGCGCTTAACCACCAACTCGCCTGATGGTAAGCGACAGTGTGGTCAAAGATGAAGCACTTAGACTTTAGAAGATAGACCGTACTGATTCTGTCATTGATACCGGCAAACAGGGAAATATGAACCGCTTCGTACGTATTGAAAGAAAATCAAAAGTGTAGCGATGCGTTATTCGACTAATCCTGAATAAAATAGCAACAACCTATGTAAAAAAACATTCATTACTATTTTAAATTTTCAGATTTTGTCCAGCGGTGAACATCGTACGATTGAAAAGTCGTTTTTCCTCAAGATACCTATAATTTTTTCTTAAATCTTTTTTTTACTACTGTCTTCTCGTTTATTTGTGAAATGTTCATGTAAGATTTACTTAAAATTTCAATTCATTATTATCAATCGAAGCGATTGGTAGCCCTCTTTAATAGAGTAGGTGCCTCGTGCTTTCCTTTCGTTTAGCAAACACACGGTTACTGGCATCTATTGGCATGTCATTACATCGGTCCATTAAGTCTTCTTCTTCTTAATCGTGCACTCTTGTCAGAGTGGTCGTGGTTGCGTGGATGGTTCACGGAGGCTCCTCGCCGTTGTCATCTCTTCCCAGGGCTGCTGCACGTCTCGCGATGTTCCTCCATCTGTGCCGATCAGTCGCATCACGAGCACACTGCACCACGGTAGACTTTGTGGCTTTTTTAATTAGATCGGTCCAGCGAGTTGGTGACCGACCTGGACTTCGCTTGCCTTCCACTTGGCCCTGCACTACAAGTCTCTCCATCGAGTTCGCATTCCTGGAGATATGTCCAAAGAACATTAAGTCTAGTGAAAAGATATCGTTACGTGCCATGGCGTGGGCAGACAACGTTTATGCCGGAGCCACACATTGGACGGTGACTTGCGACCAAGCTTGGCTACGAATTGAATAGCCAATTAGAGTCAATTACATATTATTATCCGGCTTGATCGGTTTGCGTCTAATATCAGTCCAAGATCCACACATTGGAGTATTGGCTCCAAGACTACAGTTGTTAACCAACATAGACAATATGTAACCCTGGCTATAAAGCCGGGGTTACATATTGTAGCATTTAGTACTGTAGTATTTGGTAGCTATAAAGCTACTGAGACACTATTTTTAATAAGTACTACTGAAGTGATATCGCTCTTACACGATCCTAAATCAGATATCTTTAGTTTTCGTATCCCTTACTTGAAAAAAAAAACGACACAAAAGCTAAATTTGTATACCCAGGATGGCGAGCTTAGTCTCCTATTCCTATTGATTTTATTTAAACCTTGAATACTTCAGTATTCATACTGTATTTGTAACTTTTAGTTTGTTTACCGACTTAGGAACACCTACAAATAACGTAAAACGGGGGTCATAGAACAAAGAAAATGCTTGCGATATCAAATCAGTTTCTTGTTCACAAGGCATTTTTAGATTTTCAAATAGATAAGCCGTGTATTTTGGATGTGTTAATTGCGTTACCGTGCTTACTCCATAATTCCCCAGCAAACTTACCACTAGTACATCGTTATGATTTATATCTACGAGATGTTAGATATAAATTATAACGATGTAACGTACGGTGTAAGGTCTACAACTCTACGCAATCGACTCGCCTTATGCAGATTTCTGTGGGGTTAGTCCAGGTTTACACGTAAATTGATACAACAGCTGTTTCCGTATGGCTCTATACATTTTTGGACAGTGCCCCTGGCGGAAACGAGGATGAACTAACCAAAATGTATGAAGCCACAGGTGAACGCGATAGTTTAAGTAAACTACGCAAAACCTGGACTAAGGGCTCTAAAGTCGCTCGGTTCGGCCTGAAACAAACGCGACCTTACACTTATCTAAACTTCCACCCATAATCTACCTTTCAAATCATCAGCTATTAAATTTCTCACTTAAATTTTACATAGATGAGACTATCGTGCTCAATATCGATGTAATCTGCCTCCATTAATATCGAATTCGTGAAAGGGCTTCCCTTTCACCGAAAGTGTCAGACGCCATAGAAATATAGCATAATCCATTATTCATTTCGTTATGCAATTAGTTCCTATAGACATTTACAACAAATAATACCGTTCTCTATTAGATAATGATAAATACAATGAGACCAAGGTATCAGGAAAGCTATAAGGTAGAGACACTATCGCATTTTCCATCCGATTTAATGGATAATTTTTGCAAAGTTGTAGTATGTATTTTGGGCAACTTACACAACAAAATTATTTGATCGTGCTAGTGCGTACGAAGGCTCTATTTTATTGAAAGTTTATAACACGATGCGTTAATAAAAACGAAATTGCACAGCTGCTATTACGTGATCGAAAATTATGGATTGGATTAGTTATTACTCACCTATTATCTAGAAATATAGATCACTCATATTATTACGAAGTTACGGATGTGAAGCACCGTCAGTGCGGTCAATCTTTGGATGGGTGACCGTGAGTGCCATTCGTAAGTTGAGCGCCATGGCTCGGATAGCCCGTTAAATTGTAAGCCCGCGGGTTAAATAGTTTAAAAAAATCTGAAGCATATTTCTTTATAATTTTTTTAGAAATACTTAGCGTACTTTCCTTACTCTCTAGTTAACACAAGAAAGAGTAAAAGAAAGTTCGTAAAATTAATTAGAATTGGTAAGTTTTTGTGAGTTTTTCTGCAAAATTAAACTTGAAATGAAAGTGAAGCGATTTATCATAGAAAATAATTAGATACATAAACTCTACCCAGGTAGAGTATTATAACTCTGTATTATAACCACACAGATTGTATCACCTATTTCAATTTGAATAATCACGGAGAAAGTTTTACTGCCTTTTTAACAGTCCACTGCTGAACATAGGTCTAATCATGAAGGGCGTTTGGGCCCTTGCTAGCTAAGTGCAGGATCCCCAATCTATACAGTAGGTACATAATAGATCAAGTGTCAAGTCGAGAAGTGTCAAAATTCTGTAGTGCACTGTGTTGCTCTGCAGGAATTTTTATTACTATAAATGTCTTAAGTCCTTGTTCAACAGTGATATGTGCTAGTGTTACGAATTATTAAACGGCGAACGTTTTAAGGTATTAATTACGAACTATTGACCATTATTTGTAGAAATAACTTCATATTTTTCCTACTAAATATATTTGCATTTTTTATGACAAGAGGGTACTATGTACTCTGTTTTTAAGTAGACATAAGTAGTAGACATTGTGGTCTACATAATATTAATTTACAAATTAATGGATAGAAAACACAAAACCATGGTTGTGTTCCTTTATATATTAGTCGCCGCTAAAAAAACTCATCTCAAAAATAATAACTTAATAATACTTTCAAAGAATATTGATACTTGCCATACTACCGAATAATGCAAGTTCATCGTTGCTAGAAAGGCGTTAAAAGTTAAAACTCCATGAAAATAACTACCTACTCCGTATTCGTTCATTGAACCGTATTTTTACGGGCAATTGATCACTACACGGAGGGTGTGAACGGAGGTAGGTAGGTAGGTACTCTAACCATACTCGTACAGAATTACCTTTACTATTACATGAGAATTTGGTTTGATGCCTTGGTACAGAAAGCGAATCAATTGTCTTAGGAGCTATCTTTAGTTTTTAGTGTATACATATTCAGAACAAAATAAATAAATACAAATTGAAATAGGTACATTTCAGAACAAACGTACAAAAATGAAGGTTATGTTTATTTTTGTATTTTATTGTATTTATATTAAGTAAGTAAGTTCGTATAGGCCGGGTGGCTAGTCCTGGTGTCAGAGTTTTTCGGCCGCCTGAAGGCCTCTGACATGGCTAAACGACATCTATTTTTATTGACATTTTATTATATTATTTTATTATCTATAAATTTAAATTTTTGACCATTAATAACAATATCTTGTAGTATTTTTTTTTATTTTTTCAATTTATTGACATAATATATTTGAGTAGGTATGCTGTGTACTAATAAATGTAATTTGAATAAGCACTAATTTATTAAAAACATCATTCTATTTTTTAATAAGTTATTCTTGTTATGGGAGCACAGATCTCCGAAATACAAGCTATGCTTAGTTTGGAGATCTGAAAAGCCCATTGTCATCACATGTTATTTGTTTAATGAGTCAATCAATAAATTTTGAATAAGTATTGTTTTTTTGCAATATTAGTTGCATTAATTAGGTATTTTTAACTAAATAAACATACTTTGATTTAAGATTAAATAATACCTAGTTAGACAGTGTGATGGGGAATAATAGTACATTATGGTACAAGTGTGTAATGCTGGTGATTACCGCTGAGGCGCAATTGAGAGAGCCGAGGAGGGTAATCATCAATACACACGTGTAGCATACGACGTTTTTCAACACACTTGTGAATAAAATAATACTAAAAAAAATATTTTCAACAGTGAAAACGACTTATAAAAATGTTACGAAATGGCGGGGAAAATTATCAGTTTTTCTATGCGCGCGCAATGGCAATCGGCCATAGACTAAAAGAATGAGGTTTCATAGGTGTCTTAATTTATATGTAAGTACCTACTATTGAACACGATCTTTTTTGTATTGAATTTTTTTAAAGAACAAAGCAACTCAACTAATAAAATAAAAAAAAAAAATTCTATAACTCTCTTGTGAATAATAGCAATGAAAAAATCACAATTTGATTACAGGTGTCATTATGTGCCTGATTGCGGTGAAATTAGAGCCATTTTGTGAGCAAGTGTGTTGAAAAATAGTTTAATCAATAAATATTTGATTTTCCGATCTAGGTAAGTGTACATTTTAGTCGCAACCATTCCGTGCCTTATAAATGTTATGTTAATGTTTCAACTTACCGTGCGAATCCCAACAGAAAATAAAAAATAAAAACTAACCACCCTTGTTTAGAGTTACTTGGCAACACCCACCCCTCATATCATTTCCGTTCACACGGTGAGGGCGGCTGGTGCCTGGGTCACGAAGGTTCAATGTTACAGCTGACTGCCAGCCTTGCTCTACACCTGCTCTGCTTGCCCTTTCCATGAATTGCGTGCAAAATCTGTGTAGAGTAATACCGTGATTATTCTTTTGTATTTATGTTTGTTTCCACTTTCCTCATATACTTAGAACCTAAGTAAACATTTCTTAATACATATTATATTTACTTACACATAGGTATTATTATTATTTCACTTTATTTGATATACATCTCTCGGGCCAAGCCCGGTTATTTGATGGGCATCAGTGGAGCCGAAGCCAACACTGAGAGGCCCTTTTTAAACATCATTTAGCTATGTTGTAGGGGTGAAGGTACAAGGAGCCTATTGTGAGTAATGAATTGAAAAAATAATGGGTTATTGTGGTAAACTTCTGGGTGTTATACAAAACTGGATTATGGAATGAGGTACGGCACCCACCAAATAATGCCTCATTTTCAAATATTCAGGCGTGTGGTGACTTGCCATCTACTAAATGGGCCCCTCATAATAGCTACCGTATATTGGCGCCCGAGGGGCGACATTGGTGTGGACGGCTGTCGGGTGTCGAGAGGTGTGCTGCGCGTTCACTAAGAGCTACTAGCGGCGTTATGCCCTTTAACACTTCCACCCTGGAGCTTAGGCTCTTAGCTCTTGCGGTTTCCACTCCAAACCGGCCAGTTAAGGCAAGAGAGGAGTCAGGGGTCTCATTTAGCCCCAGGGAATCAGGGTTCGCGGTGTCGCCACTCACCGACGGCTCGCCACAAAGCCGCCCCTGCGATTTTATTATATTATTATTATTTTGAGCCTGTATTGTCCCACTGCTGGGCAAAGGCCTCCCTAGGTATAGACCGAATTAAACTTCTTGGCGTCTGTGAAGTTAGCTACAAGCTGCGCACATATTTGATTCAGCTTACATGTACAATACTGCAAAAATGACAGATTTCAAAGCAGACCTCGTTGACTGGATAGATCTCTTTTTTTCATATATATAGTACTTGCTCGAAGTATACATCTTATACATATACATTATAATCTTATACATACATACGAAGTATCTATGGATGGTAAAATAATTGCGGTGTGTCCCACGAAATTCTATTACGCATGGATAAAATTAAATTGGAAGCGCAGTCCCGGTAGACCCTTACAACGGTGGCGTGATGACATCCAAAAGTTTTGCGGCAACACCTGGATGAGACTGGCACAGGACAGGGATAGTTGGCGTAAGGGGGAGGAGGCTTATGGCCCTGCAGTGGGCCGAAATAAGCTGATGATGATGGATAAAATTAGCGCAGTATCCATAAGATGAGGGCTATGGTTGGCAATGGATCGACAAGGGTTCTTTAAGTGATTTTTCATCGGTGGGTGTGGAATGTGATGAAAGTTTTTAGGCAAAATGTTGATAAGGTGATCTCGTGCTACGTACCTACATCATAAGATTCAATTTCAGCTGCTGCTTTATTAACAGCTGTTCTCTAAATGCACCTGCTAAAAATACACTTTTAGCGTTTTATTTGCAAACAATGCAGTCTTTTTATAGACGCGCCAGGTGGAGTGGCTCAGTTACTTTCTTATTCTGTAAGTCTTCTTTTCATTGTTTTACGTATCATGCTGTACAGGGTTATCCAGACATGGTGTACTAAGCCGAAATGAGAGGCTATCGTTATGAACAACTTGTAACATGAGGCAAACAGACAACCCAGAATGTAACAAAAATGTTTTAACATTTTGCCGATTCAGAGCTGAAATATAGAACAACTGATATATTTTTCTTGAATTTTGGGTTGGGCTTTATAGTAAAAGTTGTTCATACTGATGGTCTTAATCACCTCCTTTTGGTTTAGTATTGGTAGGGTAGACGCACCGGTTGTGGCCGCCTTAGTTTTACCGCCTTTATTTGTGGCCACTTTGAATTTTAAGGATTAAAAAGACAATTCAATGTTAAATTAATATTTATAAAGACTTTTTGAAACATTTAGATTCACACAAATAATATTTATGGTATTACATTGTTTATAATTATCATTTATGGAATAATTTTGACACTTAATGGCCACAACCGGTACACTATACGTAGTATTATTATATCTTCTTTGATACAGGGTAAGCAGATAACCCTGTATAAGATCGATGCCAGATTAAAGGGGATCATTCTTTCTAAAACTTCCTATCATTATATCAAGACAAGTCATTAGGTATATTAAGTATATCAAAGCCCAAGGACTTTCAGAGGCTTATATTATGCTCATCTTTATGAACAACTTTTACTAGGGGATCAACTGTGATCTCGCGAAATAAATCAGCTGCAGCTGAAATGTTCATTGGCTCTGAACAAAATGTATATGTAGATGATTTCTTCTTCTATCTATCTATATATTCTGCCTGTTCCACCCACTGTTGAGTATAGGCCTCCTCTCTTTCTAACCATTTTGTTTCTGCGAACGAATATTTAGTTTACAACTTTTCTATACCAAATTATATGAACTGTCTATCCCCATATTGTAAGTCCATTCATAGGATTGACCTACATGTTTAGTCCCCGATATACATACCTATGTCTATTATTTGGACTAGGTAAGCCTTCTTGAGAGGATACCTATACAGAAGCTATAGTTCTCGAATTTAGACTCATATGATCACCAAACGCCCACAAAATCTAAACAATCTTCAGCGTTAACTCTTTTAAAGTGTCTCTAAATCGGCTCATCTCAAAATATCTGTTTATTTACTGAGCAGATTGCGTCACGACACGCTGGCTGCCGGCCGCCATACTCTAGACCGCTCGTAACACGTGAGTACGTTTACACATCAAAACAATTGTTATATTGGACTTTTCTTGGTTAAAAACTAACTAACAGTTTGACTAGACTGTTAGTTTTAATGATGATGTCACAGTAACGGTAACTTTATTAGGTAGGTACAGGCCGCTGGCACAACTACCCCGATTTGAATGGTATTTAAGATTGAAATGTAGATGATGATGGACATGAAGCGACATCAAGGAAACTGTTAGAGATTTTTGTTTCTTCTGAGGCTTTGCCATGCTGCAGATCATGCTGTAGGTAAGTACTGTTTGTTTTTCTTTTAAACAGCTACGCCAGAGTAGCGCACTCCTATTAATTAGGTTATTTCACTTAGGTTACAAAAGTAGGTACATATAAACCTACGCGAATTTATAAATATATTATGTGTCATGATAAATAAGACACTAATTTTAGAACCGTGGATTAGGATTAGAGGGCTCTTTCTCACTATGACCCTATGGTGGCGCTATAACTGTCTCGCTACCAACACGCTACTAATCAAATCTGTGATCTGTGAATCAAATGCATCATGTGGAGGCTACTTCATCTGGGTGTCCACTGATTGCACGACTAATATGTTTTTATAGGTGATGACGCCACTCTAGAGTTCTAGTGAGATTCCTAGGGTCCACCATTGCAATACAGATATCTGTGATTGCAGTAGTCAAAAATTGCAATGCACTGCGCCCTGCGCTATAAGACGTAAGACCACAGATTAGTCTCATGATACCACTGAGATAGAGCTTTTTATAACTGCTATTGTTACATTCTAAATATGAATCTCTACAAGGCCTAATATATGTGATAAAGATATTTATTAGTGGTATAATATTTTATTTTCATTCTCTATATATTTTCGTTGATTTCTTGAATAGGATTCACAGTAGCGACATCTATTGAAATTTTTGTAGCATTTCTATTACAACTACTCGCCAACAGATGGCAGTGCAAATACGATTTATACTACTCGACACTTGATGGCAGGAAACTTATTTTCACCATTTTCATTGTAGTGCATCAACCAAATTGCAAATAGTTCGACGGTATTTTATTATACAACTAGCGAGCCGCGCGATGTATTATTATAAACCTTCCTCTTAAATCACTTTATGTACTAAAAAAAGAACATATAAATCCGTAGCGTAGTTTTAATTAAAGATCTAAACATATAATATAGGGACAGACAGACAGCGGGAAGCGACTTTGTATACTATGTAATGATATGCTATTCTATGAAAGTATACTATAAAGCATATTATGCTACCTCGATCATGAATATCGGCTGTTCTTTTTTTTTATTATATCTCCCAGTTGAAGCGGCATTAGGCAGGTGAAAATAAATCAAGCCAGCTGCCGGTAGATAGAGGTCGGTTCTCACGTTACCTTTTAACAACTTCAATGCTCTAAAAATTATGTAAGAAAGATAATAATAACACAAAAATCAATGAAAAATGTTTATTTTCAATACATTAGACAGACTAAAACAACAATCGCGATACAACTCACTCTAACTGCAGTAACTATCGGGCAATATTTATAAAGCGTTCGGTTACATGAGTACTTACAAAATGGTTACATTCTACTATATTTCAGATAATACTAGATTTGCTGAAGCGTTTAGCAAAGTGGTATGAATGTACATCTGTGACTTATTAAACTCTACACTACGACATCAATACATCGATTCGTATGTTATTCAGTTCGTTTCACAATAAAACCGGATGTTATTCTAGTTATTCAACCGGACTGTAAACTCTCGGCAGTCGCTGATCGAAGAAAATAAAAGTTCAACTTTAAAACTGCGGTTTTAAAAACGACGACTTTATGACGTTCCATTTGACGCTTTCCTCATTTGCAGTTTACCTTTTCGTTTAGAATAGCCATGATTAGTACTATATCATTGCGTAAAATTGATAATTTTATTTACATTTGAAATAATTATCTTTTTCACACAACACTTTAGTACAGTGCGACACAAAAGAGATGAAATGAATTAATCGGGAACTAAATTATCACTTTTGCTGGAACCACAACCTGAGCTGTCAATCATTGTTAACATCCTAGCATTTTTCTCGTTTTGTGATATTTCGTGAATTGTGAACATGAAAACAGTCTCATTTAGCTAAAAATAATGCAAAATATGCTAACAAAGCGATAGTGGCGACCTCATTTATTTTCAAGTCTTTTATGTCACACTGTACTGGACACGGCTATTAAGGGTAAACCGATGCAAATGAGAAAAACGTCAAATGGAACGTCAAAAAGCCGTCGATTTTAAAACCGCGGTTTTAAAGTTAAAATTTATTTACGTCGATCAACGGCTTAAGACGCTCAAGATTACTTCACAATAATAGCTAATACGCAACAATTAACCGAACATAACTATATTTTTCGTACGTAATAATCCGTAAGCGAATCATAATGATAGCAAAATATGTGTTGATTGGTAAATTATAAATACGAAATTCAAATGAACCGATCATTAAAAATATTTCTATCCTTACGCAACGCTTATGGAATATATAAAATTTCGTGCTAGGTAAACTGCATCAGCCAGGCTAAGATGCGCACCACGTAATATTTCTTTCGACGTGTCAGAACCAAACAGAGTTATGGCAAAGCATATATGTCACTTTTTCACACGTCGAAAAGAGTTATTTTCGTGGTCGCATGCTGGACTAGCTGGCATACATTTTCATTGCATTTTCATAAAAAGTACGCTCTTTCTAAGCCTTGAGTATACAGACGGAGTAACAGCATTGTTTATGTAATATATGTACATGTATTTGTAAATATTGGGCGAAGCTATTAACCCTAATGTCAGAAATTTCTAGAACGCAGTTGACAAAATGGCTGAAATGAGATCAAAAGCGACATAACGGAGGTCCACCACGATCTTATAGCTTTTTCTTCGAATACCTCATACTCATAAAAGTTCTATTACTTAAATGTTAAAATAGGCAATGCCATTAAGATTGTCGTAGACTCCATGTATTAAGAATATCGTGATTGTAAGAAATAAATATCATTAGTATTGTAACATAGGTATCATTTTAAAATATCATAATTATTCATAACAATCTTAATTATTTTACAATTTTACATATTAGTTACCAAATATGTAATTTTTAGAGATCATGACAAACTTTGAAGGAAAAATCTCTATTTTTATGAACATAAAAGAAAATCGCTCCCATAACTTAACACAAAAGAATATATACTATTTGTTGTCAGAAATTAAAATAAAACTATAGTGTTAGTGTTTAAAAACAATAGTGAACATTATTTATTTAAAAAATTATAATATCATGTTAATTCAATATTTTCTTGGTAATCATAAGATTTATTCATAATCATAAACATGCAAATAAAATAAGTATTAAAAAAACTCGAATTCCGACCATTAGACCTAGAATAAAAAAGTCTTGTCTAGCAGACTCGTCTGTAAGGCAGAACTTTTTGATCTGGAAAAACGTTTAGGTACCATCAGCTATTATGCCGTAAGCGTAGATTTGCGACTTTTTTCAAGAGAACATGACTAAGTATCCCAACTCTATGTATTGGTATTAAAAAACAAATAAAATTTAACCAAATTTAGGTCCTTCTAATGTAAAGCCGAAATTCAGTTAGATATTGTGGAATGTTTAGGTTTGCACGTTTATTTAAGACATCATAGTTTTTAAAATCAGAATAACCAAAATAACTGGGTATTAGTAAATCACTTTCCGCGACTTGTATAATTCGGTCTGACCATACTGTATAAAGATTTTTTCTAGCGACAATTTATTTATTTTACAGAAAAAATGTCAGACTGACCACTGTATATTTCCTTTATATTTACTATTTCATTTATATTCAATAGTACGAGTATACTAAGCGCTAGCCAAATGGAAGGATGGGAAGTTAGCCGCAGATGACACTTCGCCGTGATTCGCTAATTATTGCGCATGTGTGCACAATGCCTATACAAATGGCGAAGTAGTGAGCTCGGGCGTAGGGAGCGCGCGGGAGGCATAAGGTTGGCGGGTGTGCCCCGGCGTTTCGTCTCTCTGGCTCCCGCGCGTACCCATATTTCGGCTTTTGCACAGAAGAAGAAGCTTTTAACTTACCATCCTTCAATTTGTGTGGCACTCAGTATATAAATTAAAATACAGACTGCATCACAAAAGTAGGCGGAAATGAAGTTAGCTACAAGCTGCACAATATCCAATCCTGACTGAAACTAAAGAAAGAAAGAAAGAAGGAAAGAAAGAAAGAAAGTTTATTTACTAGAAAACTTACAATGAAACACACATGTTACAAAGATGTTCAATACCATAGTTATGAGATTTAGCAGAGTGAATTCATGGTAATGCAAGTATACAGTGGTACAGTGAACCCCAAACTAAGCACGTGGCTTGTGTCTTGGGGCACAAGCCACGTGCTTAGTGCTTAACTCACACAAAGTCGCGCGTCCATTGTATATTGCGCAGCTTGTAGCTAACTTCGTTTCCGCCAACTTGTGTGATGCGGTCTAAAACGTGCATATTATAATGATGTATCTACTTATGTGTATATTTCGAATAAGGTGTCACAGCACAATATACAACCCGGTCAGAATATCTGTGCACCTCGCTGGAATGCGGTGCCTCTCCCGCTTCCCCTGTCACCTCTCCGCGCACTCCCCGGCGCGACAGTACGGTTAGCATCTTCGTTGCCGATACACGTCCCGATCATTTTGATATTTTCGCTTTGTTGTTGTTTTGTTTTTTAATATTTATTGTTAAATATAGACTATATGACGTCACGAGGTCAGGTGCACAGATATTGTGACCGGGTTGTACATACATAAGCTCTTGTGCATAAATATTATACAAATCTAGACTAATATGATATAGGCTTTATAATATCTGATATTTCTTTATTGCAAACGAGTCGCCGCGCCGTCTCTCAGATATAGTTATTTGAATTATCATTATTTATAACTACTCAATCTACTCGATCAATAAATAAACTTTCGACATAGAATTTAAACAAATGGTTACCGCCTAGAGCCAAAATTAAATAATTTACATCGAATTAAAATTATTAATTACATTCATAAGAAAATTGACGTTACAAGACCACAATGAAAGCAAAATAAACTTAATAATAAATCAGTCGTATATAGCTGTAAAAATATCACCTGTCGCCATTCGCGAATGTTTTCTGAGACTTTGAAAAAATGCTCGACGAATCTTTTGGGGTTTTTGCAGATGCAGTGTATTAACACTAGGTTCTTTGGATGACAGCGATTTCAAGCTTCAAGTCGTTCTAAGCTTATTGCTTAGTTGCCTAGAGTTGACTAATTGAATTTATGTAACAAAACATCATTTTATTCCACATATCACGGTGGAAGCCCCCAATGGAGCCTAATAACCAAAGTATAGACCGAATCAAACGTCTTAGAGGCTGTGAAGTCGGCTGCAATCTGCACAAAACCCAATCCTAACTGAGTAACAGTTTAAAGCCTAAATTGGCGACCTGTTCCAAGTTAGAGAGTAAGTAGAGCCTGATCAAAGTAAATCGCTTCATTTTCGAAGTAGTCTAAATGACGACCAGTCGCCAATAACATTTTTTTGTCGCCACTACACCCCTCTAAGTAGCCTAAATGGTGATAAATCGCCTACGTTGGCAACACTAAACGCAAGCGTTGCGTTTTTGTCGCGCTGTGCAATTTGTACGCAGTACATTTTACTAGGTGCGTGTAGGAATTCTAGCAGGGTTATAAGGTCGAATCTTACAATTAGGCAACCGTGATGTTAGCTACAAGCTTCGGATGGCCCAATCCACTAAAGCTCACTTAACAGATGCGCGAAGAGTGGGTTATCCGCTGCTTGTGGCTAATATCAGAGCCGTCAAGTTGTACGTTTCGGCCTATACACGTATTAAACTAGTCTTAATCTCAACGGCGACATCTGGCGAGATATTTTTGCACCAACTGAATTAATAACACCTAAAACAAAAAAGTAAATACATTTAGGTCCCAAACACACTCCGAATAATTCCATCGGAATACTAGTAGTTATATAGGTAATAAAATTCATTAAAAAAGAAAAGGCACTCACGCTATGGCATCAAACGCACTAGACGCAACATAATTCAAATTATTCATTTTCATAAGAATTAAAACATAAAATACACTTTTTAAACATTTTGTAGTAAAACACTAATAACCGACTTGTTAGAAATCGGTCAAATAATATGTACAACGTATTGCTTTCTTTCAAATGATATAGAGATTCTTGCACTTACTATTTCAGCATTTTCAGCCAAATGAGAGCGAAACATTTCACAGCAACGATCTATTATTTTTAAGGGTGAGTTTAAAATGGCGTTTAATTGTTCCCCTTAAAATATTTTCTTTAAAGCTTTAACTAGTATTGCGACAATATACACGACGACTGGGTAAAATAAATATTATTAAAATTAGTCGGTCAGTTAGATTACAAAAAACTATGGGACACGTAATTTTTTATTTTATCAAACCAAATATAGCAGACATAATAAAAGATATAGCGAGACAAAGTTCGGGCCCACGATGTCACTTACACGTGACGCCACGCGGAACTTTACTGGGCTATTATATCTTCATCATTTTTTGTATAATAGAGAAAAGAAAAGTATCTATTTTGATAATTTTAACTGACGGACTATCATATTTTTTTAGTCATATAGCCTATTTCGCCGATATTTTTAAGGTCAAAAAACCTGATGAATTGAAGATATGTAGTTGGTCGATAATCTTCAAAATCTCATCTATTTTTGACCTAAAATTAAATGACACCCAAAGAAAATGATATAATAATGAAATCAACCAGCCACAGTAGCAATGTTGCGAAAAAACCATTTGCCCTCATTTATTTACACAAAATATCTTCGTGCAATAGCTCAAAGAGACATAATAAAAGATATAGCGAGACAAAGTTCGGGCCACGACGTCACTTATACGTGACGTCACGCGGAACTTTAATGGGCTATTATATCTTCATCATTTTTGTTGAATAGACAAAAGAAAAGTATCTATTTTGATAATTTTAACTGACGGACTATCATATTTTTTAGTCGTATAGCCTATTACGCCGATATTTCAGGGTCAAAAAACCTGATGAATTGAAGATATGTAGTTGGTCGATAATCTTCAAAATCTCATCTATTTTTGACCTAAAATTAAATGACACCCAAAGAAAATGATATAATGATCATATCAACCAGCCACAGTAGCAATGGTGCGAAAAAAACATTTGCCCTCATTTATTTACACAAAATATCTTCGTGCAATAGCTCAAAGACTGGCATTTACGGGTAACCAAGATTAAAGCCACTAAAACCGCGTATATTTCGATTATATATAGGAAATATGGTCGTATTGGTAAAGTATTAACGTGCTCGATTATATACTATTTTATGACTAGTATTACGGTTGTGTGGCATCACACCACGAATCGCGAATGTATTTCAGACTAGACTTACATCATAGTTTATTCTATACTGCCCGAGTTTCGCACGCTGTAGAGAAAACACCTTTGAAATTAGATACTTCGAAATAGTGTTGCAAATATAATTTAATTGAATTTACCACAAACAACAAAGATTATAAAAGAAAGTGATACGAAATTAATAGAAATTAAATTTGGCAGTATAATTATAGCCTGTGTTATAATTGGAACCAAAGAAAAATAGAAAAAAAGATAAACAGACATTGAAAACTTACCGTCTTACCACAATGTTTAACAGTACAAATTACACGGCTAAACAGTGTTTAAAGCGTGTTTAAAACTTCTGTGGTAAGGCGGATCGTTTTTTACCTAGCGCGACCTGCACATTGAAATTACCCCGAAGAGTAGTACGAATACTAGCTGTTCCTTGAAAAAAGGTATCACGATTAATTAATAATAAATACACAAGTTTTGATAAGTCAAAGTATCGCCATTTACACAATACTGCGGACTGGAGCAGTACGGAATAAAATATAATGCTATACATAATACTGTAGTCTGAAGAGACATTTATGCTACATTTGATTAATTATATTATTTTAACCTGATCCCAAAACGTGGCACGCATTACGATTCGAGGCGAATTGCGTCTACATCCATACACAAATTCAACAGTGTTAATAATTATAATTACACATATCGTATCAGGACCCAAATCTCTGACTTTAGGAACATCCAACGTTCTGGTCACCTAAACCGTATGCTGTCTCATTTTAACATGCAATATATGTCGTTAGCGAAAAGTAGACAGCACTAAGATTAGTTCGTTGAATGTTTGCCAACAGAAAGGTAAATAAAATCCTCGATATTCTCAAAAGACCCAAAGGTAGTTCAAGAAAAATTGGACGTAGTTTAGCAAAAAGGACTCGAACCACACTTTGGTCAAAAATGAGTTAATGATACCAAATCGGCCTATAAAAGTAAGGTCCTTTCATTTAAAAGCAGAAAAAACTGACTTTAAAATAGCAGTCATACAAAGACAATACGTTTTTTCATCTCGCAGAATCAATCAAAGGAAATCTGAATCATTAAATGGCCATAACTCAAGAGTAACATTTTGTGGGTGGAGTCTTTTCTGTTAAACTACGTTCAATTGGAGTCCAGAACGATCGCGATCTCGTCCAAATTGGAGGGAACGGAGTGTCAACCCATCGATAGATTCTTGACCATGGTGACCTCGTGGCTCCGCCGGTTGAGTTCCTTCGCCTCTTTGGTTAGATTCGACTCTACGAGCATCGAGTGCCGCTTGGCGTTGAGATCTTTCTTCCTTCTGACGACATCTGGGCTGTAAGGGTCGGACACCCGGCGGTCTAAGCTCCCGTGGCCTTGCGATGTCGAACATGAGTTTTTGTGTGTCGGAGTAGTGGGGGGTTCTTGTGTCGGTAGGTACGTTTGGAATGACGGTCGGTTTTGGGCAGCCTCCATTATGGAACCTGTAGAATTAAAATTTGACCAAATCAAGGTGTTGTTTTGAGTTGAACGTATTCTAGCGGGATGCGAAGCGTTTTAGAGAGCCAGGAAGGTTAGAGTTATTGCTAAAGCAATCAGTAAACGCCCAAACAGATATAGTTAATTTTTTTTGGCTTAACGTCCATTTCTTAAAGGACGAAATTTTAATTTATAGATATCAAGTGGGAGTTAGTATAAAGTTAAATCCAATTTTGTGGAGTTGCCACCACGGTCCCACTGTCACTATCTTGGAAAAATGTTTTGGAAGTGAAGCATATGGTTTATCTGTCAATTTTCAACGAAAAATGTTTACATTTTTTTTTGTTTGTCAGATAAACCATATTCTTCACTAAACCCGTACCCTTTTTTCCAAGATGGATGCCGTAGAACCAAGCACGACAGCCTCACAAACATGGATTTAACTTAACACCAAGCCTACTTGATATCTAAAAAATAAAATTGCGTTCTCTGAGAAATGCAAACCCAAATAGGTATAACTTTTCTGGAAACTAATAGCTTTTTAATCGATCGTGAGTTACTCCGCCTTTGACCGTCCACCAATAGCCTAATATCTGAAATGGTGACGTCACAGATAGTAATTGGACGTTCACTGATCAAGCCCGCAGTCTCGCACCGGTTCGCACGGATATTTACATTTAGAAATATTCTATAACATAACACCATACTTTTTAGTATAAAGGCAGATAAAGATATAAATATGTTAAAAGGGTTAAAACATGCTTTTATAGAATTTTAATTTTTCAATAGAAATATATGAGCCATGTACATCTAAACCACCCATAATTTATACATCGATGACGTTTTACAACTTTGATATTTATTTAACTTCTGTGCTCTGAAGTACTCAATGAAGTACAGTAATAGCGAATAAATAGTGGACATCGCCCTTAAGAAAAACAACAGTGGGCTGGTTACGGCTTTAGCTTGCATAGTGTTATTTCTGTCCCATGACGAACTACAACTACCTAGTCAGGTCATAAGTATTGTCACACAGTAAAAACTTTTCTTTCGAATTGTTCATGAAAATAAAAATGTATGCATTTCGAATTTTACTCATTTTTAAATATGGAGTGGACCCTTAAAGAAGACCGTGTTGCAGTTATTGCGTTGCATCGTTGCGGTTACGCGCCAATTCAAATTTTTGACATAGTGAAAAATTTGAATATAACCAAAAGATTCGTTTATCGTACCATCAAACGATACAATGAAGACTCTAGTGTAGATGACAGGTCAAGAAGTGGTCGCCCTTGGTCTGTTAGGACTCCAGCAGTAATAAAAGCTGTGAAGGCGCGAATTCAAAGAAATCTCAAACGTAAGCAGAAACTGTTGGCCCTTCAGATGGGGTTAAGCAGAACCACGGTGAAAAGGGTGTTAAATGAAGACTTAGGGCTTCGGGCATATCGAAGAAAAACAGGACATCGTTTAAATGCTCGTCTAATGAACCTGATACTGAAGAGATGCCGCGCTTTGTTGAAGCGGCACGCAGGAAACAAATATCGGGAAATTCTTTTTTCGGATGAAAACAATTTTACCGTAGAAGAGAGCTACAACAAACAAAATGATAAGGTGTACGCACATAGTAGTGAAGAAGCGAGCTACCGTTTTCCGCGTGTCCAACAAGGTCATTTTCCATCCTCGCTCATGGTATGGATGTGTGTTTCTTATTGGGGCTTAACAGAGGTACATTTTTTGTGAGAAAGGTGTAAAAACGAATGCGGTTGTGTATCAAAATACAGTCCTGACGAACCTTGTGGAACCTGTTTCTCATACCTTGTTCAATAACAGGCACTGGGTATTCCAACAAGATTCGGCGCCAGCTCATAGAGCGAAGAGCACACAAGACTGGCTGGCGGCGCGTGAAATCGACTTCATCCGGCACGAAGACTGGCCCTCCTCCAGTCCCGATTTGAGTCCGTTAGATTACAATATATGGTAACAACTGGAAGAAAAGGCGTGCTCAAAGCCTATTCCCAATTTGGAGTCACTCAAGACATCCTTGATTAAGGCAGCCGCCGATATTGACATGGAACTCGTTCGTGCTGCGGTAGACGACTGGCCGCGCAGATTGAAGGCCTGTATTCAAAATCACGGAGGTCATTTTGAATAAACTTTATTGTCATAAGAATCTATGTTTTGTTAAGTTCATTCTGGTATATTAATGGTTACATAATGAATAAACTTGTTTCAATTATTTTATATTAAACATGTGACAGAATTTATGACCTGACTGTGTATTAGACAATCTAGTGACACATGTCACATGTGACGCTTGTCGCTGGTTTATCCAATGATGGTTCATGACACAAAGACAACGGTATTCAAAACCGATTAAGCCGATTATCTCTTTCCATGTCGGCTGTTCAAAATTAAAACCTAGCAAGTTTATTGCCCCTTCTATGATACGAGTAAATAGCGTATACGTACAACGGGTATACATAATACACATATGGGTACGTACACTGTTTACCATAGAAATGGAAATATACGAGCTAGGTTTTGTTTTTGGATAGAAGAAACGTCGATGCCAGTATTTACCCGCGCGTACTGTGCCCACAAAATTTAGATATGAACAGCACGGATTTCAAAAAATGCGGATCTAATCTTGCACAGAAACTGTGCGAATGTACTCGTATTTGAATTCAATCCTTATATTTTTTTTTTGAAATATGTGATGAACAACTACTTTTAACTAGCCGCTACAAAAAGCAATTTAACGCACAAATAAACAATACAATAAACAATAGTGTCACCTTATATCTCGCACTTCTCGTTAATGACCTACAATGAGTAAAAATTTCATTGAGATTTAGGAATTTTAATATAATTTCGACTATTTTTAGTGCGAGCAGATTTTTAATAACTACAGCTATAAATTGGTAGATAGTTTAAGGTTTTAACATTTAGTGTATAGGTTTTGTATTAAATAGAGGATTATTAGGTGTAAGGGCTATACTAGTTAGGCAATTAGACATACAACTTGGTTTTTTCTAAACGTACTTAGGTAAGGTCAGTTGCTTAGATACCAAAATTACTTTTTGCCGAAACTGGCATGCTAATGTTAAAATCATGCATTATTTTGTATTACCACCAATAGGAAGGAATACTAAGTGTCTTGAAAAATAAGATAGAAAACAAAAATAAAACAAAATCACAACAAAGCTTTCATTCACAAAAACGCCAACAAAATTAGAACCCTAAATGCGTTGATTACGGTATTAAATTGAGTGAAGCAATGAAAAGAGTGAACAAGTGAGTGAAATGAATGCTTACCGAGTGTCCGCACTAGCCACGGGGTATCGTTCTTTTGGTTGATCGCCGCTTGAACTTCATTGAGAGCGGCGTTCAACTGATGGCTTAGTTCCTGAAATTAATATGTAGTTTATGAAATCTTTCTGAATCGGACAAAACGCTCAGTGAACGATATTTCGTTCGTTTAGAACTGATTCAGCATTTGAAAATGTGTGTTGGTGTGTACACATGAGCTGTTGCATCTTATACTATGTGACGGACACTAAAAGATTTTCTTTCGATTTTAGCATTAGTCACAAATTTAAAGTAAGTATTTAGATCAATGTTTTCGTATTTAAAATATAGACTCCTGTCCAAAACATTTTGGATAGGAGTCTATATAGTCACTAGCCAAGATAGTGGAACACACATGTGTTCAACTATCTTGGCTAGTCATATAGTAGTCACAAGCTTGACTTGAGCTATTTATAGGCACCCAAATATATCAGTAAGGGTACTCAATACTAAATCATTTACTGCAACCTAAGTAATATTTACATATTTAATATGACGGAGTGAGACAGCATAGCTGGTTTTAGTGGAAAGCAATAGTGATGATTTTAAAGTGGGTATCACCCGAATGGGGTCGCACGTGGCAACACTGCATGCTTGTGTCGGAATGAAATGACTTTTGACAGATGATGGAGAAACGTCATGCCATTCCGAGCGCGAGGCGGATTGCACGCGTGCAAATCCATTGACTTTGAAATCGGTTTCCATCCTCGATAATTCTTGTTAAATTGATTACGAAGTGATCCTAGGTCAATAAAACCACCCGTTGCAGTAGTACAGAGTGTTTATTTTGGTGAGATGGACAACTGGAGACCGCCGGCGAGCTGTACCAATGAATGACCCACAAATAACGATGTCGGGTGATTGAGACGATCACTCTCAGACCCCGACACTATTGCGGTTCTTAAATTAATAGGTTTCTTTATGTGTTCCTATTGGAACAATTTATTATTATGTTTTCTAGATTATTGTTAGTAAAATCGTGTAATGTGTAATACTATTTCGACAATAGGATAACTTTGAGCTGTATTATGAAACAGGTTTTTTTCGATATCTTTTAGGTTGTTAGGCAATTTATTGATTATTTTTATAGCCATAGAATTTGGGCTAGAACTGTGCAATATGAACGGTTTCGGCTAATCGTCCATGGGAGCGTTTTTTGAAATTCGCACGGTTTAGTCGTATACGGCAACTCTCTCACTCGCAACTTCCATAGACTACATAGAGATTATCCATAATTTGTCAAAGTTCGGTATACGTTCCTAGGCGTTGGAAGTTCAAAAAACGGTCCTCAGTTGGCATAGTTAGTTCCCACCTGATTGCTGCACTGCGCCTGAACGAATGCCAGTTTAACTTGCGCCAGCTCGAGCTCGAGGTCTCGCACGCGCTGCCTGAGCCGCGCCTCCGCGTGGCTCGATCCTTCCTCTTTGTCTTCCTCCTTTTGTTCTGACTCTGTTTAACAAATATTTCGTTGTAAAATAACACAATATAATACTTCTTCTGTATATTATGGAGGCCTATGTCCAGCAGTGGACGTCCTATGGCTGAAATGATGATGAATACTTCTTCAAAATAAATATGTTTTTATAATAAATAAATATCATGGGACATCTTACACACAGTCTCTGACCCCAAACTAAGCAAAGCTTGTGATATGGCTGCCAGAGACTAATACATATTTTTAAATACAAACTTATATGAATAGTAATATCCAGACAGAGCAAACACATATTATTATGTTTTTCACAAAAATGTTTGCCATACGTGGGAATCGATCTCACGCATCCTTGGTACAGCAGCTAAGGTCACTAACCACTGGGCCACCGAAGCAGTCATATTTTATACCTTCTTTGTTATCTATGTGCGCGAGTTTGACTTTACAACTGACGCAGTCCTTCACGTAGTCCTGCTAGTCAAGCATGCGACCACGAAAAGCCACGAATATAACTCATTTCGACGTGTCAAAAAGTGAGTCATATACTATGCCATAACTCTGTCTCGTTCTGACACTACAACCGAAATAATTCGTGGCGCGCATACTAGCCCGGCAGCATATTGTGGACTTGCTTGTCGAGTCCCGCGCAGATCTGCCAGTAGCACGCCACCGCCGCGTGACACCCAGGCTCCTAAGCCTCAAACTTCAACTTACCGACTTGAGATGTTCAAGCATTGCACCACCGCGTCATCAAGCTACAAAGGCTTGAGAAGTATTTCTTCTTCTTAGTTTTGGCGTCGCATTATTGTGCATTTGCCAGTGTCAAGTAATAAGTTTTAATAATTTTTGATATTTTATCAAAATAGTCACTGTTGTAGTCACGTCATAGTCCAATAAAGTCGCGGTCAAGTCCAATCATAGTCCCAGTCATACCTCAGTAAAGCAGTGGAGACTTTACTAGAGGCGTCTATGGAGTTTTGGTAACAACACGGAACAACATGATACGTCACATTATATCACTTGCCTACACTCATGCGCGTAAATCAGCTCATAATGAACGAAATACCACCATTTTTCACTAATTATCACTGATAAAAACACAAGTTTAACAAAATAATACCATGAGGCGACATGATTTTTCCGCATTCCCGCCAAAACTCGAGAAGTATTTTGAAACAGTGCTGTATTGACAAAAGGCGCGAGAGCTCATCCGTTTGACAGTGACAGTGACGTTTTGTCCCGTCTGACGTACCGTCTTTATTATCCTTGTGCGCGAGTTTGACGCTGCAACTGACACAGTCTTTCACATAGTCCTGCATGTTGTGGACTTGCTTGTCGAGTCTCGCGCATATTTGCCGGTAGTCGCGCGCCACGGCCGCGTGGTGACCCGAGTCCTTCTTTGCCTCTTCGGCCACTGACCGAGCCTGGGGACAAAAACCATAATATTATACTCTGCAAGCTTTACCTGCAATTCCCACATGATCTTTGAATTCAACCTGGGAGGGAGGAGACTCTTCAAAATACCAAATTCAATACCAACGCACCGAGGTAGGAGGAAGAGCAATAACTGTAAAAAATGGGTCACGTAGAATAGGTAGAAGCCGTGGTGGCCTAGCGGTAATGACACCCGCCTTGCAATCGTGAGGTTGTGGGTTCAAATCCCGGACCCGTACCAATGAATTCCTTGGAATTTATGTGCGGAATTTCACACCACTGGCTTTTCGGTGAAAAAAAACATCGTGAGGCAACCTGCATATGTCCGTAGAAGAATTTCGATGGCGTATGTGAATCCACCAACCCGCACTGGGCCCGCGTGGTAGATATGGCCTCCGTGGCCCTCCGTGGGTAGGCCTACGTCCTGCAGTGGACTATTAAAAAGGCTGGTACAGTACAGAATAGGTAGCAATAGCAGTCGTATAGTTTTGACATAGCCCGAATAATAGAAGTCGGCGGATGTGAAGTTAGTTACAAGTTGCGCCAATATCCAATCCTGACTGAAGCTCACATAAAGCAGCACGTTAGTTGAGTTTCGCGCAACTTCTATCTAACTAGCTTTTGCCCGCGGCTTCACCCGCATGGTATGTTAACTTTTGTGCCATCCTATGGGAACATTTAATTTTTCCGGGTTAAAAAGTAGCCTGTCTTTCAAACTATGTCTATGCCATAAACCAAGTCAATCCGTTGCTCCGTTGCTGCGTGAAAGACGAAGAAACCAACAAACACACTTTCGGATTTACAATATTAAGTAAGGACTTCACATCCGCCGACTTGTATGATTCGGCCAGCGAACTACAGCCTTGGCCAAAAGTATTAGGCACCTTTAAAAAATCAAAATGCATGTTTACTACTTAGGTAACCAATAACCGAGTAGCTTATCTTAAATGACTTACCGGGTTCATAAATAACTTCTTAGAATATCAATCGGCTCTTTGTTAAGGTCATAAAACACCTGGTGACCGAAAACAAAGGATTCGGTTTTCTTTCGATCTTATCAGTCAATGTTTGGTCACTTGTGTTCTGGACTCTAACAAGTAAACAAGCTTTCATGTCTGTTGGTGCGATTGAATTGACACCTAATTTTGTTAAAAATGACAAAAAGGAGTGAAATTAGTTTAGAAGATAGAGTGAAAATACAGTGTGCCTAATACTTTTGGCCAAGGCTGTATTTAGGACGAAATAAATAATGGGATATTTCGCATCCAAAGCAACAGTTACTAAAGGATTCCTAAACCAATATTTCTTAAAATCCTTTAGATAAGTAGTAAAAGTCAAGGGAAAAGAGTGAAACTCCATGAATCAATAACATAGAGTATATAAAATAGTTATATGCCGAATCATACAAGCCCGCGGATGTGAAGTTAGCTACAAGCTTTGCCCTGATGCCGGGGCACTAGAATACGGCATCGGTATCCCCTGCCTGTAGTAAGAGCCTACTAAAAGGGGACCCCTGGGCTCGTGGGTGGTCAGAGTTGGGGCTCTGGCCATCCACTCAAGCGGGCCCGAGAAGGACGACAGCGTTGTGGCAACGCTGTCGTACAGGACCGTACAAGCCTGGCCTACCAGGCGAGTAGACACACGAAGTGCCGGAAGCACCGGTGCGTTCCTTTTGGAGATCCCGGGGCTCCCAAGAAGGCACATAGGCTGGCCACCGAGGGGGTTTTAGTGGGTACAATCCCACATAACCCGACTGCACCCCAAAGCGGTCGGGCATCTTTGGAAGATTTCCCCCTCGTAAAAAAAAAAAAAAAAAAAAACTACAAGCTGCGCGAAGCTCAATCAACGCGCAGCTTTATGTCAGTCAGGATTGGATATTGCGCAGCTTGTAGCTAACTTCACATCCGCCGACTTGTGTGATTCGGCCTAGAATAACTTACTTCTGCCAGCTGATTTTCGAGAGCATCCTTCTCTTGCTGCAATTGGGTATTTATAGCTTTTAACCTCTCCATTTCCACATTGATTTTCTCTTTCTCTGCCGATTCTGTAATAATAGAAAAATAAACTCTAAGTCGCGTATTTAACGTTTTAAACCTCTTCATTGTGATAGAAAAATAAACACTAAGAAATGCGAATGAACACTAAAACGGTCTTATTCTTTCGATGTTTTCTTTGAAATGAATAATTAGGCACTTGACAACCTAAACTTTAGAAGTTTCCTGTTCTATATCCGTATCATTTTATCGTAATTTAGTTCAGATAGGTGAACTTAATATTTATTTTAAGTGAATTTATTTGTGACATTTGCGTCAGCAAAATAAACCATAATTGACGCTAATTCTAAGTAAGATAAGTTTACTAATCCGAACTAAACGAGGAAAAAAATAAGACCTATAATCTATAAATCTATAGCATTTCTGGAATTTACTGCTTATAAATACAGAAGAGGAAATTCCAAAAATGCTACAGATAAGTTTACTAATCTGAACTAAATGGTAAAATATAATTAATTTAGAACAGGAAACACCTAAAGTTTAGTTTGTTAAGTGGCTGACTTTTTGGGAATTAAACTTCGAGCAATCTATAGTCACAATCGTGCAAAAAAGTGTCCGAGCCAAAACTCTGCCCTAGCTACGTAGTGGGCAGGCTTTTTAGTTTTTAAATAAATATATAAATATTTTGGACATCTTACACACGGCCTCTGACCCCAAACTAAGTAAAGCTTGTGATATGGCTGCCAGAGACTGATATACTACAAATACTTATTTTTAAATACATACTTATATAGATAGTAACTATACTCTATAAAATTTAACTTGATCTCTGCGACAGCTGTCAGAAAAATCACTCCTATGAAGTCCTGAATTTCTTAACAGTACAGACAGTACCTGTCAATGTCATACTTTGTGGGCATGCCGATTAGTGATGGGCGACGAATGATCGTGACCACAGAGTTTTAGATAGAGTTTTAATTAAGATATCGATAGTTTATACTGACGATATTTTAAATAAAACTTGATTTATCATTAATTTTACTGTATATTTTAATATCATAACATTTTTTTACATGTGTAATTAAATTAAATCCAATTATATGTTACATTAGCATCGATAATAGTGAACAACGTCGATAAATACTATCGTTACATTATTATGAGTATATAATTAATATCATAACATTATTTACATGTGTACATACTTGATCTTAAATAATAGTAAGTAAATGAAATTCAATTTCTCACCTTCAACTACTCATTTGTTTTCATTACAACATTGTTTGAAAATCGATTTTTTCCACCACTATCCCAACTCTAAAAATGTCAATCTTCTACTGTCGCAGAGATCAAGTTAAATTTTATAGAGTGTAAATAACAAACAACAGAGCAAACAAATTCATCACATAAATATTTGCCCTGGGTGGGGATCGAACCCACGCCTCTTTGATCCAGAAGTTAGGGTCACTAACCACTGAGCCACCGAGGCAGTCAAGTTAGTCGTAAGGCGAGTGTAAGTGCGAGACTATAACGCCGCGCGATACCAAAGTGCACGGTTACAAGCAATAATTAGGTGACACAACGTCGAGTTTCGAGAATACGGGTCATTGTCAATTATTTAATGTAAATATCTAATTCGGTATGTATGAGGCGCTCGGACATTTTTTTACTACTATCATTTAGGGACTGTAGATATGTGGCTCTGTAGTTTTCGCTCGAAGGAAATAAAACAAGATTGTTAAATTACAATGTGTCACGGCTCCATGCTTGGTAAAAAGTTAGTAAACAAATATGTCGGGCCCCCGCCGCCCGCACGTGTCTTAGTCCCCTGTGTCATCTCCCCCGGCGCCCCTGTACCGCGCAGGCGAGGACTAAGTTAAGCGGTAGGGTTATAAAGCGATATACGAAAAGACAAAAAAAAAATGCGTTTGGCGGCGCTTGAACCCCCTGCTTAGTCTCACCTATAAACTAAATATAGGTCGAATCAAACATCTTGGCGGCTGTGAAGTTAGCTATATGCTGCGCAAAACCCAATCCTCGCGCAACTGTATTTTTTTTGTTTATTAGTCACTAGTTTTTACCCGCAGCTTCGCCCGCATACGCAATATACCATTATAATTTATAGCCTATGTGTTATTCTGATATATAAGCTGTATTATTGCAAAGTTTCATCTCAATCCGTTCAGTAGTTTTTGCGTGAAAGAGTAACTAACATCCATACATACATCCATCCATCCATCCATCCTCACAAACTTTCGCGTTTATAATATTAGTAGGATTTACAATGTTAATTCTTCAATAATTAATTAGGTGCCGCAAACTTATGGTAAGTTTGTTTCGGCACTCTTATTCTCACACACGCTGACCAATATCTTAATTAATAATAAGTGCTAAGACTAATATCTAAGTAGTTAAGTGAGCTTCAGTCAGGGTTGGGTTATCTGCAGCTAGTAGCTAACGTCACAGCCGCCAAGAAGATTGATTCGACTTATAACAAAATAAAAATGGACTAACCTTTCATAAACTTTTCATACTCCGCCTGGTATTTGGGCAGCCGCTTGACCCGTATACTGCACGCGAGCTTCACTATCTGGCGGGAAGACTCCTCGGCTCGACACTTCTTTGGTAACGTTACCCTACGACACAAAAATAACATTTATGTGATGGGTTCACGGACTAAAACGCTCATCTCAGCTCCGCTTTATTGGAATCTAATATTTATTAAAATCTAATAAATGAGATTTTTAAACTATAAAATGGGCAAGCAATGCCTAATTGATTTTGCATTAATGTGTCCCTCTCTAATGCTGGAGGATAGAGACTATACTTACCTGAATAAATTCTGTTTGTTTACCTACAAAATATCTGTTTTTTTCTAGACTAAAGAGTAGAATTGGAGACAGACATTAACACAGATTTAATCAGGAATAAAATAATAATTAGTAAAATAAGATACAATTCCGATCACAACCAGAGTTTTAAAGAAGTTTCAAGAAAACGTTGAAGAGTTTCATAAGAGTTAACACACATTTGGGCGTTGCTACGTAATTGAGTCATTTTAACAGCTATCTTAACAAAACTATGATGAAATGCTCGTTGATAAGATACTAGTGACAAATGACGCTGATTTTTATCTCCATGTCCGGAGTAAATATTGACTAGTTTTCGCTTTTAGGTATCTACATCTATAAATATTTATTTACAACCTAGTAGACGTCACATAAGTTACAACAAACTATAATGGAATAAAGTGGAAAAGGCGATATGTTTAAAAGGAACATAATATGGTGCCGCCACAAGACAGCTAACTTCACATCGCCGACTTGTATACGATGTGAAGTTAGCTACAGCTGCGATGTTGGTGTCGCCTCGTGGAGAGTATAGCGGCACCAAGAAAGAAATGCTGTCGTATTGATGAAGAATCTTCTCAATACAACACACAATACTTTCCTTCTTGCTTTCTCTCTACAATAGTTGATTAAATATCATCAACCAAACTAATATGAATTCAATTCACTGAATCGATCTTAAATCTACTTCAATAGATAGTATACTAAGCGCCACACAAATAGGTGGATGGGATGTTAAGCGCAGAACGCTGCGCAAAAGCCGAAATATAGGTATCCGCGGGAGCCAGAGAAACGAGACGCCGGGGCACACATGCGCAATAATTAGCGAATCACGGCGAAGTGTCATCTGAGGCTAACTTCTCATCCGCCGATTTGTGTGGCGCTTAGTATAATTTGATGACAATATCATCTTTGGTGTGGGTGTTAGTTGTAGATAATATATATACTATGGCATTCTCATCGTGAAAAATCATGTTAGGATAATTGTGACTTATTCTCCTTGCGTCACGTTTCATGCTTTTTTGTTCTTTCTTAACGGCTTTTCCGAATGATGCCGAACGACGCCTTACAAGTCATCATCTCTGTCATTATTCCTCTAGCGTAGCCTAGCCCTAGTGCGAGTGTCTGTACAGACGGTAAAATAAGTACACATAAGTATTTTTTGTCGTTGCAGAATTTTAACGATGATAAATACCTGAAATATTTGAGTACTCCTTCGAAGTCGTGCATCAAGAGATCCTTGCGCGAACGCGACAGTAGCGCCATCGCGACTTGGAACAGCGTGTCGATGCCTTGCAGCAGGAACACGTCCAGTATGTGGTACACCTGCACAATGGAACAAACATTTTTATACATTGTTCTTGCAAATAATCCGACTAACTTAAATTAACAGACACAAAAAAAAACGATATTATAATTATTGGTAAGAAATATTTGTGATTTGCTGATTCACTTATTAATTTTAGATGCAATAGTACCATTTACGATTGCAATAAGTTCAACGTTTGTGTATGGGACCTTTCCATTAGTGTAACAATTCTGCAATGGGAGTATGTTTTGAAAGTAACTTTTCTTTCTCTAAAATCTCTAAATTATATCTAATTCTACTTCCATCCTTTACTTTTAGAGACAGATTTTCTTACAGTGGATAGTGCACACTAAAAAATGTATTCTTTGAGTTTCTGATAGTACAGGAAGGCAAAGCCGATTAAAACTGCCCATTTATAATTTAGTGAAATCAACTAGAATTAAAATCAACTGTATTATCGCATTATGAAAGAAATAAAATAATCCATGAGTATATTTACCAGTGGTAGCGGAAATCGTGCCGTGAAGACTGTGAGGAACCACTGAGAAGCAAACATGTGAGGCTCCACTCCCAGCTCTTGGAAATGCGCGCGTAGGTCGTTCAGTTGCTCCTAAAACATACAAATATAAAATAACTAACTACATTTTTGAACTCGTGAAAGAAAGCGGAACGCGCTGGATGCAAGCCCTTCAAACCGATCTTACTGGAAATCTACTTGGGTTCTATTTTCAGCAGTGAGTCATACGTTTGATAAATTATAATGATGACATTTACTAGGCTCAATTTAAATGAATCTCTAACATTATAACTATAGAAAACAAAACATCAGCAAATGAGTTACCTCCATAAGCATATCAAGTTGATGCAGCCATCATGTATAGAGCCTCAAGAAGTCGGTACCCGTACATGAGGCGCCCAGGAAACAGATCGATTGCTCCTCTGGCTTCTAAGAAAACAAGTAACTAACCTCCATAAGTCTATCGAGTTGATGCAGCCTCATGTACAGAGCCTCGAACCCGTCCTTGTACAGCTCTCGCAGCCGGTACCCGTACATGAGGCGCACTAGCAAACAGAACGCTTGCTCCTCTGGCATCTGGAAAGAATAAAAACACAGTAATTTGAGAACCTTTCATTGCATTAACAGACTAAATAATATAAACATCGGTAACCCATATGTTCATTCTAAATTATAGACCGGATACAATAAGGAAGTTTCCCGTTTTCTAGTTTTATTTTTATTAAATTACACTAAGTCTGCAATAAATTATGGTGTTTTTATTTTTAATTATCTTCAAAAATGACGGAGTTATGAATTTTTAAACATGACCGCACGAAATCAAAAAACCTCGCGACGGATTTACGCGTGTGACGTCATCCGGCTCCAGAGCCGCGCCGTGGGTTAGGCGGGAGTAAGGAAAAAAGGAAATAAAGTGCTTCATTCTATGCCGGGTATTTTTCTAAGCCACGAATACGTTCTAGAATATCATTGTACTTATCTTTATGTTATGATCAACATTTACTATGGTACTAACCCCCCAATATAACGAATAAAAAGTCAGCATTCCCATAATTTTGTCGTGAGTAAATGAACTTTATATCTAATGGAACAAGACTTGGTGTATGTGTCTAGTGTAATAATAATAATAATAATAATATTATTATTATATATATATCTATCGCAGGGGCGGCTTTGTGGCGAGCCGTCGGTGAGTGGCGACACCGCGAACCCTGATTCCCTGGGGCTAAATGAGACCCCTGACTCCTCTCTTGCCTTAACTGGCCGGTTTGGAGTGGAAACCGCAAGAGCTAAGAACCTAAGCTCCAGGGTGGAAGTGTTAAAGGGCATAACGCCGCGAGTAGCGTCTAGTGAAAGCGCAGCACACCTCTCGACACCCTAAGCCGTCCACACCAATGTTGCCCCTCCGGCGCCAAATTACGGTAGCCTCTATGGGGGGCCCATTTAGTGGATGGCAAGTCACCACCCGCCTAAATATTTTGAAATGAGGCATCACTTGGCGGGTGCCGCACCTCATTCCATAGACCAGCTTATAATCATGTAATAATTCATTAAAATAGCCTAAGAAGTACCTATTCCCCGTCTTTACAATAGTTTCCCTCTTCCTATCACCCAAAAACTGTATTTTTTTATTTTGATGATTGTAAAAGGGCCTCTTGGTGTTGGTTTCGGCCCCATCAATGCCCTTCAAAGATCCGGGGCAACCCGTGTGTTGTAAAACAAATAAAAGTATAATAATAATATATACTTTATTGTACACCAAACAAAAACAAATACAAACATTCTTAGGACTAAGTAAATTTACAGGGTACAAGGGCGACCTTATCGCTCATAGCGATTTCTTCCAGGTAACCCGTGGAGAGAAAAAATAAAACCTCAAGGATTGGCAGAATAGTCGGTGGTGCATTAATAATAATAAATATTATAAAACATAATACTTATAATAATAACACATATACTAAATACATACATAGACTTAATATATACATACACAAATACATAAGTACCTAAATAATTAACATAAAGATTAACATAAAGATAGATAGTGATTATAAATAAGATTTTTAAAAATAGGCAGTGACTTGGCCTGCCTGATGGCAACAGGCAGCTCATTCCAGAGACAGACAGCTTGTATAGTGAACGATTTAGTGTAGGACAGATTGACGTGGGAAGAGGTGTGGATTCTAAGCTTAAGAGCTCGTGAGGGTCGTAAGGAACCGGAATGACCAATTATGAATTCGAATCGTTCCTTAAGATATAGAGGAATGGTAGGATTGAAAAGAATTTTATAAAGGAAGGAGAGAATGTGGGTATTACGGCGAAGACGAATGGGTAACCATTTGAGCTTTTTTCGAAATTCAGAAATATGATCATATTTTCGTAAGCCAAATATGAATCGAATGCAGAAATTTTGAAGACGTTCAAGCTTGTCAAGTTGCTCTTCGGTTAAATCCAGATAGCAAGCGTCAGCATAGTCTAATATTGGGAATAGGAGAGATTTTACAAGCGCAGTTTTGGTAGCAATCGGAAGGAAGTTACGCAACCGTTTAAGTGATGCTGCAGAACCAAAAATTTTCCGGCTAACCTCAGATATTTGGGGATTCCAAGAAAACTGGCGGTCCATGATGATTCCTAGGTTTTTTACAGTTTCGCTAAATGGTATTGGGATTCCCTCGAAAACTACCTGCGGGAGACGGAACCAATCAATTTTAGAGATCATACGGGAGCTTCCGATAATTATTGTCTGAGTTTTGGTTGGATTAATTGTCAAGCCATATGATCTACTCCAGTCCCCTATACGTCTGAGATCAGCGTTTGTGGTCTCAATGGCCTCATGCAACTGCCCTATAGGAGCTTGGTTATATATCTGCAAATCGTCTGCATAGAGGTGATAGGAAGAAGATAAATGTTGAGAGATAGAATTTATAAAAATTGCAAAAAGAAGTGGAGATAGAACGCCGCCCTGGGGAACACCAGCAGTGATATCACACCAGGATGAGTACGACTCATCAATGCGAACCCGCTGCCGGCGTCCAAACAGGTAACTACGAAACCAATCAATTGCCGTTGGAGATACGTTAAGAGAGCGTAGAATTTCCAACAGAATATCAAAATCCATATTATTAAAAGCGTTGCTGAAATCAAGTAGTGATAGCACCGTTAGCTGACAATGACCAATGCCATCCCGTATGTCGTCAGTAATTTTAGTTAGGGCTGTCACAGTACTGTGTCCAGGACGGAATCCGGATTGAAACGGGTTGAGAAGATTGTTTTTGACTAAGAAGGATAAAAGTTGTTGGTGAACAAGCCGCTCCAACACTTTAGACAAGAAAGGAAGGATAGAAATTGGGCGGTAGTCTGAAAAAGAATTGGGATTAGGTTTTTTTGGAAGAGGTGTAATTTGAGCTTCTTTCCACATTGATGGAAAGGTACCCGAAGAAATGGAGAAATTGAGGAGGTATTGGATTACAGGAGTGATCTCATCAAGTATTGGCATGATCATTTTGCGACTTATACTATCACTACCGACAGCATTGGATGAAATGGACTGGATACTCTTCTTAACGTCACAAGCGGAAAATTGGTCGAAAGTAAATGCTTCATGGTCGGGAGGATTGACGGATGAAAGACGTTTCAAAGTGGCAGCTTTCGCTGGTCCATCAAAATTTGAAGACGAGGAAAAATGTTGATTTAGCAAATCAATGTTTAAGTTATTAGAAATACTATCTTGAGGAGTTTTGCCTACTCCCATTGACCTCAGAAACTTCCAGACTTTAGCTGGATCACCATTTTCTACTGAAGTATGAATATGTCGGCGTTGTGCGTCCCTACACGCTCTGTTGCAGACATTGCGATTGTTTGTGTACTTCTCCTTGGTTGCGTCAGATTGGCACTTTTTGAACTTGCTCTTAGCTGTTAATTTTTTGTGCATGAGAGCACGTATTTCATCATTCAACCATGGGTACTGCGGTTTTTACATCTGTAACTATTAACTAGTAGCTCTCTAAACAGTAGACCTCGCAAGTATACATTTTCTTGTAATAAGTTCTCAAAAATGCACAACTTTCACAGGTAAATATATTCTTAATCATAAAAATGATAAGGTTCTTTACTAAGATATTATTGTAAATTATGGCCAAATTTTACTATGGGACTAAGTAAGTTTGTATAGGCCGGGTGGCTAGCCCTGGTGTCAGAGTTTGGGACTGATCCCCTATTCAGGGTTAGCTAGCTAGAACTGATGAAGCATAATATATTTTGTTCTAATAAAATACTTTAAATAATATTATTATAATAATATTACGATAATTTTTTTCAAGGCTTTTATTTTTTAGTTCCAATAAGTTGTCAAGTGCGTGTCGATACATGCGTATGATAGGCTTCCGTAGACGTGACGATGATTATGATGATGATAAAAAACAATTTTTAAGATGGTTGATTACTAGGAAAACGTAATTTAGTATGAATTCTTGGTTGCCTGGAAGAATTCGCTTAAAGCGATAAGGCCACCAGTTAGAAACCTATTAATTGTATTGTTTTGTCCCTGTAATTTTTTTATGTTATGTGGTTGTCTAATAAAGTGTTATTGTTTGTTTGTATGAAATATACATGTGAGGTCGATGACCTCTAATATTTAAAAATTTCAATTTTTTTTCTTTATAGCTCAAAAGTTTATGATTCCACAGTGCTCAAAATAATTTTCAGGGAAAGTTTTTAATATGGTCTGTAAACGGCGTCCGTTCGTTACACGGACATAACGAAGTTTTACGGGTTCCTCGTTTTACTACGAAACCCTAAAAATGACTGAACAAAGTGACAGCTGTCATATTCTAGAATCCATACTAGGATGACATGTCAAGTCTCAAAGTGACAGCTGTCAAACTTAAATGCGGTTTATTTCTGTAACTAACGATTTTAGACCATTGCTGTCTTCACAAAAGTGATAGAACTCAACAAGATCTATATTTCGGATGAGAGCTCTTTAAAGTAATTTATCTCCATAACTGTCGTTTCTAGACCGTTACTTAAGGCACAAAATTGATAGAGCTCAACGAGATCTACATTTCGGATGACATCTGTCATGCCACTCTAGTATGAATTCTATAACAATACTAGTATTTCGGGCGGTGCGCGGGCCGCAAGCGGCCCGCGTGGTCATTCTTCCACCTTTATTTAAATCATTAATGTCATTGAAGTGGCCCGCGTGGTCATTATTCCTTCTTTATACGAATTGTTATTGTCATTGCAAATAGTTGAAAAAGTAACAATGTATGGCGGCCATCTTTAAAAAAAAACTTTTCCAAAATTTTTTTCGCCAATGAAATCAGGGACCCCAAAAACCCCCGGATGCAAAAAATCAGCCCCCTCGGACCATTTTAAAAAATGGCGGCCATCTTGAATCCGCCATCTTGAATTTTCATCGACCCCACCAGGTAGCTCTCTCGATTCCCTATGACATTTGGTCAAACACTTGTTATTCAAGTTTTACCGTTTCCGAGCTATTGACGTTTCAATTTTGTATGGCGGCCATGTTTTTTTGTTCGGCGGCCATCTTTTTTTTCAATTCTCCCAAAAGGTTCCAGGGATTTATCAATTTTTAGTTCAACTGCTATGCCGATATCGTTTATCGTTTTCGAGATACCAGGGCATCTCACCATCAGGGTACGACTTTTGTCCAATTTCGGATTTTTCCCAGAGGTTTTGAAACACCCCCTATATGACCCTATATTCACTTTTTCTCCCACACCCCCCAGTTGGCCCAAACATTTCTCTATGTCAGTCAGTTGTGCATTTTTGAAAACTGATTTCCAGAAAATGTTCACAAGTGATTATCCAAGAAAATCTCATAACAATAAATAAATAAATCATTTAATGACTAATAATCTTTTCGACAATATTCTTGCTTAATTATTAAGCATGAAGAACTGGCTGGCGCCCATACTAGTAATTAAACTGTATTACAGGCGCCAGAGCCCTCCGACGATATTTGACAACATAAAAAAAAAGTATACATTAGAATCAGAGAATTACAATTATTACATTTATTAATTATTATTTATATAATTATTTTGAAAAAAAATATAAAATAATATTATCAATTTTTGTTTAAAGAGATACAATAGGTATTACTCACGTGTAATAAGAGAGTGGCGGCTAGGAAGCTGAGGCCCTGGCAGTAGCCGACTTCGTGATCGTAGACCGCATAAGCTCGCGCCATACGAAGCAACGAGTCCTGCCCCAACCCGCCCGCTTCACGGAAGAAATCGTGCGCCGGGAACGTACGCGCTATGTCGCGTTGGATCACCGCTTCGAATGGACAATCCTGCAAAAGAAAGTCAAGTTATAATTCAAATTCAATTCAGAATTATTTATAAAATCAATCACACAATACAGTCACTCATTGGAATATGTGGACCCTATGCACTAAACTAGGCATACGCCAGTATTTAGGTAGCGAGTCACTTCACAGTTGCGCTTAATTTGTGAACAATTTAATTGCACCTGATAACGTTTAGTATTTCTTTAAATATAATTTAGTTGTATATTTGTTAGGTATTCTCTAGTATTATTATTTTTTTGTTTTTGTTGAGTGTTTGTTTCTATGCTATTTAAATATAATATATGCTATTTAAATTTTCTTGCAGTTATGGCCACGTTTTTTTGTCAAATGTTTATTTTTCTGTCCGTGCTTGGTTGCCTGGAAGAAATCGCTTAAAGCGATAAGGCCGCCAATTAGAGACCTATTGTTTGTTTTTGTCCTTATAATCTGTTTTTTTATGTAATGTGGTTGTCTAATAAAGTGTTGTTGTCATCATCATTTAATTAATAAAAAAATAGACAGTTAAATAATGCTAAAGAAATATTGAGAACTTTGTTAGACGTAGCAAATTATCAGTGCTAGCCGCCCACTTTCAGGCGCATAAGGAGCCGCAGTCATCAATCTATGTGAAATCTTATGTAATATCCGCATACTTGTACGCACCAAACCGATCCATATTTCGTGACAGATCACAACGTGCTAAACGGTATTATAGCATTCTAAGTATAATATAAGCGTTTGACGTTTCTGATGCAGCTCGGCTCCTTCGACGCGTACGGATACGTATGGACGCACCTCCCCGCGCAGCGCCTGCGAGGCGCCTTCACCGCGTGATATAAATACTAACCTTGCTGATGAGCGTACGGTAGGTGTCCATGAGCTTGTCGTTCTGGTCGACGCCTGCGAGGCGCAGCCACACCTCCCCGCGCAGCGCCTCTGGGACGCCAACTTTGACGAGGTGGTTCAACGCGCGTGGCCGGGGCCCCGTCCAACTGGAAATTAACAGACGTTCAAGTTCATTTATTTATCAATTAGATATCATAGCACCGATACTGACTGAGCAACGAATCGGTCTCTAACTCAATATAGTGTGAGCGGCGAAACATAGCCGTATTAGTCCAGCTATAACTGATCGCGTAAACCCACGCAGCGCGCTGGAGCTTAGCCGCCGACTGCGAGCATCGTTCGCTGCGGCTTAGCCGCTCACTGAATGAGTCGGCAAGCGAAACGCCGCAAATTGCGTACAATACGCGCTGTCCGGACACCCCATTTAAAATAACGAACTAACAAAGCGAACTAGAAGCAAACAGTTGCCCGCTTATTGGGAATGGGAGGACCGCTCACTACCTATAGGGACCGCGGTCATATGCACATTTATAAAATACCAATAAACACCAAAAAAAAACTACACATTATAATAAATTAATAATTCGGTACATTACATTGCAAATTCATTTCCGTCACATTACCACACATATTTTCTACTAGATATTTTTCTACATATTTTTACATACGGCTACATATTTTCGTCTAGCAGAGAACAACAGACTGATCTTCAAGTTTCCTGGGGCAGGCAAAAAAAATTCAAGGGATATGGCCCTATCGTTTTTAGCGAGTAGGTCTAGGTTCACTAGTGAAGTATTAAAAGGTCGACACAGTACCTGCGTAATACTTGTGCCCAGTTGACGAGCACGTCTTCCCCGCAGTCTTTCGACACCTCCCCAGTACCGCTCAGCAACGGTTCATCGCCATCTGAGGAAAAAAATGTTCATTATGTATTCATTGAGATTAACTCCCCCGGATGGAGTGGTAAAATTCATAAAGGATTTTCCCTGAGTAAAAAGGCATGGTGAGGCTTATCGCGGAAGTGTGCATAAGCGTCCCCGCAAGCGTAATAACCCAGGGTTTTTAGTGGGAACATCCCAAGCAGTCGGGATTCTCTCCATGCCTCCACCGGGGTAGAGTGGTATAAAGGATTTTCTGTATGAAATATATTTCGTAACTCGCCCATCGTCTCTATACTCGCTACTTGTACTGCAGCTGGGCTAGAGTCCACTGTAATGTAGTGTTAAGTAGTATGGCAGTACCGGAGTCGGGCTCGGAGGGCGAGGGCGGGGCGGGCGCGGCCGACAGCGGCGACGGCAGGAGGCTCGACAGCGACAGAGGCAAGTTTAGTCGCGACCGGTCCAACTCGGCCATCGTCTCTATACTCGCCACTTGTACTGCAGCTGGGCTAGAGTCCACTGTAATACTGTAGGTAGTGTGACAGTACCGGAGTCGGGCTCGGAGGGCGAGGGCGGGGCGGGCGCGGCCGACAGCGGCGACGGCAGGAGGCTCGACAGCGACAGAGGCAAGTTTAGTCGCGACCGGTCCAACTCGGCCATCGTCTCTATACTCGCCACTTGTACTGCAGCTGGGCTAGAGTCCACTGTAATACTGTAGGTAGTGTGACAGTACCGGAGTCGGGCTCGGAGGGCGAGGGCGGGGCGGGCGCGGCCGACAGCGGCGACGGCAGGAGGCTCGACAGCGACAGAGGCAAGTTTAGTCGCGACCGGTCCAACTCGGCCATCGTCTCTATACTCGCCACTTGTACTGCAGCTGGGCTAGAGTCCACTGTAATACTGTAGGTAGTGTGACAGTACCGGAGTCGGACTCGGAGGGCGAGGGCGGGGCGGGCGCGGCCGACAGCGGCGACGGCAGGAGGCTCGACAGCGACAGAGGCAAGTTTAGTCGCGACCGGTCCAACTCGGCCATCGTCTCTATACTCGCCACTTGTACTGCAGCTGGGCTAGAGTCCACTGTAATACTGTAGGTAGTGTGACAGTACCGGAGTCGGGCTCGGAGGGCGAGGGCGGGGCGGGCGCGGCCGACAGCGGCGACGGCAGGAGGCTCGACAGCGACAGAGGCAAGTTTAGTCGCGACCGGTCCAACTCGCCCATCGTCTCTATACTCGCCACTTGTACTGCAGCTGGGCTAGAGTCCACTGTAATACTGTAGGTAGTGTGACAGTACCGGAGTCGGGCTCGGAGGGCGAGGGCGGGGCGGGCGCGGCCGACAGCGGCGACGGCAGGAGGCTCGACAGCGACAGAGGCAAGTTTAGTCGCGACCGGTCCAACTCGCCCATCGTCTCTATGCTCGCCACTTCGTACTGCAGTTGCCCTAAGGCGTCCACGCACTGAAAATGGAAATAAAAAAATCAAAAGTGATAAACGGAGTGCGGTGAAGCTTAAGACCCAGACTGTACCAAAACTGAGCGGAGCTAAGCAGGACGTTGTAGTCTATACCCCGGTTATAGAAATGGCTTTGAAGATTTAGCTACTGCAGGAGTCTCTAACGCGCGTAGAAATGAAACACAAAATTAAATCCTCACGCGCGCTCCATCGTACCCGTCACATATTTTTTTCGACTTCACTATTACGAGTATATGTAGATTTTAGGTGCAGATCATTGGATCATCGCGCAGACTCAGAATTGGTTTATTCGCAACTTGTGCTTAACACATCACAGCCGCCAAGTTGTATAATTCTGCTTATAACAAGATGTTTTGTGTAGTAAATATAAATAAATAATCCGCAGGTACTAACCTCTTTTAGATTTATGTAGAATTGTTGCACTAGTGGCCTCTTTGAATAATACCAAAATCGTTCTGTTGGCGGGAATATTTTCACAGGAGTTTCTATGACTAGCCTGTAACAAAAGAAAACAATATAACTCAGCCATGACTTGCTACGTTATTGGTTTATTTTTACTCTTTCACACAGCAATACGGGAGGGATCGACTTGGTTTTTTACATGGATATATTTTAAAGATTGGAGTATATAGGCTTATTTTTATTCCGGAAGAATAAAAGGCTCATATTATGGAATATTCTTCTTCGGTGTGAGAACGATAGGTCCTGCATTGACGTCCCGCAGGGGGTGTTTTGTACTTTTCGCCAGGGATGTTTAGTTCATTTCGTAAGGAGTGTTTTGTACATTTTGCATGGGGTGAAGGATATATCAAGTTACCTGAGGGGGTCGGGAATGCCTCTAATGACCAAGTCCAGCGCAAGTGACATGTACGCTGGAGCGCCGTCTCCACTGGCAACGTTGAATGCTGCCAGTGCAGACTCTCCCGCGTTCCAAAGCGCGCAAACCGAGCACCCGGACCCGCCGGACGAACCGCTCACCTGGAGTTAATGAAACGAACATTAAAGACAGGACACATAACAAATATGATAAATAATGAACCTGTTTTATAGTACTTTCCACACTAGGTTTATCTCAATGAGTTATTTTTGGTAATCGTTGATCGTCGGTATCGCCGGTATAAAGCATCTGGAACGGTAACCCGAAGATACAGATTCAAGAGTCGCGGCAATTTTTTGAAATGTTTATCACAAAAATAACTCTTTGAAGTATGATAATTTTGAAAATCAATAACCCAGCTGCATAAGACAATTTGACAAGTCACATGCATACATATACATTTAAGATACGCGCGAAAAACATAACCTTCTTGGCAGTCAGGTAAAAATTTATAAAAATAGGAAATATAAAATAAAAGAGATAATGCATTAGGCCATTACCTGGTACAATATTCGATTATTTGCTTTATTTGTTTTTGAATAACAATTTTCATATTGTTTTCTTTAGTAAAAATCACAATTTAAAGAAATTTCATACTTTAGGATCGTATTATCTTTTGACATTGCTTGTAAAATATTGCGGCAGAATGGCGGCTTTGAACAAAAATCAAATTAAAAAATATGAAATTCCATCGTAATTAAGCATTAAATACCGTTTTTTTTCCTGTGAATTTCTTTAGAATATTTTAAAGCATTTTTTGGGGTACTGCACAAATTCTGAGCCCACTTTTTTCGGGTGTTAGGTTTCTTACATACAGACATGGCCAAAAGTATTAGGCACATTTAAAAAATCAAAATGCATGTTTACTACTTAACCAGTAACTGAGTTCTTATCTTAAATGACTTACCGGGGTCATAAATAACTTCTTAGAATATTAAGCGGCTCTTTGTTAAGGACATAAAACACCCGGTGACCGAAAACAAAGGATTCGGTTTTTATCGGTTCTTATCAGTCAATGTTTGGTCACTTGTGTTCTGGACTCAAGTAAACAAGCTTTCATTTCTGTTGATGTGATTAAATCGACACCTAATTGTGTTAAAAATTCCAAAAAGGAGTGAAATAAGTTTAGAAAATAGAGTAAAAATACTGGGTGCCTAATACTTTTGGCCAAGGCAAAAGGTCACACAGTCTGAAAAAAGAATGTTCCTTTGGCCTTACTCTTGCTGTTTTCCTAACACTTATCACACCATCCTTTTTCAGTTACTATGGTACAATGCTTATAAAGCCGCACAACTGTTTCGTGTAAGCGCTTACAGCTCATTTTTATATTTAGTTTTGTTTGCTTTTACGTATATGAATTTACTTATTAAATTACGTATGCATTTTATTTATTTAGAGATAAGATATTGTGTGGTAATGGATTAAAATAGTTGAGAATTTATTGTCATATCCTGTACTGAGCCGACCTTTCTTTAGTAGTCCATTTTTGAACGTAGGCCTATCCACGAAATGCGATTGGGCCATATCCACCACGGTGGCCCTGTGCAAGTTGGTGGATTCATATAACATGCCTCAAGCTGGCAAGGCGAGCATTAAGTCCAGGGAATTTTAAGAAGTCAATATTATGAACCACTAGTTTTTACCCGCGGCTTCGCCCGCATACGCAATATATCATTATAATTTATAGCCTATGTGTTATTCTGATATATAAGCTATATGATTGCAAAGTTTTATCTCAATCCGTTCAGTAGTTTTTGCGTGAAAGAGTAACAAACATCCATACATCCATCTATCCATCCATCCATCCTCACAAACTTTCGCGTTTATAATATTAGTAGGACTAGCTGTCCCGAACTCCGTTTCACGCGATATCTTTATAAATTATAGCCTATATGTTATTCTGATGTATAAGCATTATTATTGCAAAGTTTAATCTCAATCCGTTCAGTAGTTTTTGCGTGAAAGAGTAACAAACATCCATACATCCATCTATCCATCCATCCATCCTCACAAACTTTCGCGTTTATAATATTAGTAGGACTAGCTGTCCCGAACTCCGTTTCACGCGATATCTTTATAAATTATAGCCTATATGTTATTCTGATGTATAAGCATTATTATTGCAAAGTTTAATCTCAATCCGTTCAGTAGTTTTTGCGTGAAAGAGTAACAAACATCCATACATCCATCTATCCATCCATCCATCCTCACAAACTTTCGCGTTTATAATATTAGTAGGACTAGCTGTCCCGAACTCCGTTTCACGCGATATCTTTATAAATTATAGCCTATATGTTATTCTGATGTATAAGCATTATTATTGCAAAGTTTAATCTCAATCCGTTCAGTAGTTTTTGCGTGAAAGAGTAACAAACATCCATACATCCATCTATCCATCCATCCATCCTCACAAACTTTCGCGTTTATAATATTAGTAGGACTAGCTGTCCCGAACTCCGTTTCACGCGATATCTTTATAAATTATAGCCTATATGTTATTCTGATGTATAAGCATTATTATTGCAAAGTTTAATCTCAATCCGTTCAGTAGTTTTTGCGTGAAAGAGTAACAAACATCCATACATCCATCTATCCATCCATCCATCCTCACAAACTTTCGCGTTTATAATATTAGTAGGACTAGCTGTCCCGAACTCCGTTTCACGCGATATCTTTATAAATTATAGCCTATATGTTATTCTGATGTATAAGCATTATTATTGCAAAGTTTAATCTCAATCCGTTCAGTAGTTTTTGCGTGAAAGAGTAACAAACATCCATACATCCATCTATCCATCCATCCATCCTCACAAACTTTCGCGTTTATAATATTAGTAGGACTAGCTGTCCCGAACTCCGTTTCACGCGATATCTTTATAAATTATAGCCTATATGTTATTCTGATGTATAAGCATTATTATTGCAAAGTTTAATCTCAATCCGTTCAGTAGTTTTTGCGTGAAAGAGTAACAAACATCCATACATCCATCTATCCATCCATCCATCCTCACAAATTTTCGCGTTTATAATATTAGTAGGACTAGCTGTCCCGAACTCCGTTTCACGCGATATCTTTATAAATTATAGCCTATATGTTATTCTGATGTATAAGCATTATTATTGCAAAGTTTAATCTCAATCCGTTCAGTAGTTTTTGCGTGAAAGAGTAACAAACATCCATACATCCATCTATCCATCCATCCATCCTCACAAACTTTCGCGTTTATAATATTAGTAGGACTAGCTGTCCCGAACTCCGTTTCACGCGATATCTTTATAAATTATAGCCTATATGTTATTCTGATGTATAAGCATTATTATTGCAAAGTTTAATCTCAATCCGTTCAGTAGTTTTTGCGTGAAAGAGTAACAAACATCCATACATCCATCTATCCATCCATCCATCCTCACAAACTTTCGCGTTTATAATATTAGTAGGACTAGCTGTCCCGAACTCCGTTTCACGCGATATCTTTATAAATTATAGCCTATATGTTATTCTGATGTATAAGCATTATTATTGCAAAGTTTAATCTCAATCCGTTCAGTAGTTTTTGCGTGAAAGAGTAACAAACATCCATACATCCATCTATCCATCCATCCATCCTCACAAACTTTCGCGTTTATAATATTAGTAGGACTAGCTGTCCCGAACTCCGTTTCACGCGATATCTTTATAAATTATAGCCTATATGTTATTCTGATGTATAAGCATTATTATTGCAAAGTTTAATCTCAATCCGTTCAGTAGTTTTTCGTGAAAGTGTAACAAACATCCACACAAACTCACAAAATTTCGCGTTCATACATTAGTAGGATATTGACTGATAGGGGGCATGCAAAATCGCGAGAAAAAAAAATTAGTTATTCCATACAAAATATTAAGAAGGAAGAAGAACACTTTATACCATAAAATTAGAACTAATTAGTTCTAATTCTATGTCTTATACAATGCTTTTTAAAAATAATTACCTAAATACTTTTTCAAACAGACCCGTGAGGTTGAGATAGGGTGGATATATTTTTAAATAAAAGATTGAATAACACTCACCATTTCTAGCAGTCGCATATCGGAATGCTTGACACTTCTGCCGGGAGCGAGAAGGATGCCGAAACATCTCTCAATGTAAAGCCCGCCAGTGTAAGTTGTCTGAAAAATAGATAAAAATACTTGTTATAGAATGAACACACGAAAAACAAATTATTGAAGAGAAAGCTCCTTAAAACTGTCAAAAATTTGTTATAGGCCGAATCATAAGCTTCCGGCTCACAATGTTGAATTCGCAAAATGTTGAATTTGTACAACCACTGATTTGAAGTTAGCTACAAGGCGCGCGAAACCCAATCAACACGCAGCTTTATGTGAGCTTCAGTCAGGATTGGATATTGGCGCAACTTGTAGCTAACTTCACATCTGCCGACTTGTATGATCGGCCTACACAACAAATAATCGAATGAATAGCTAATCCAGCATGCGACCACGAAAAGAACTCTTTTCGACGTGTGAAAGTGACATATATACTTTGCCATAACGCTGTCTCGTTCTGACACGTCGAAAGAAATATTACGTGGTGCGCATCCTAGCCCGGCAGGCATTGAAGTTGAAAGGTTCATATTGGTGGAAGGAAACTAATTACCATTCTGTAAGTAGGTACGAGTCGAGTCAAACTTTATGGTGTCTGTGAACACGAGACGAGTCATTGCGCAGTCACAAATTCATTATGTCAGTTGCGTGAGGAGTGGGGATATGCGCAGCTTGTAGCTAACTCCACGTATACTGAGCGCCACACAAATCGGCAGATGAGATGTTAGCCGCAGATGACACTTCGCCGTGATTGGCTTATTATTATGTGTGCACAATTAAGACGCCGCATGTGGTAGTGCCTAGGGAGCGCGCGGGAGGCATGAGGTTGGCGGGCGGGTGTGCCCCGGCGTCTCATTTCTCTGGCTCCTGCGAATGCCTATATTTCGGCTTTTGCGCAGAGCTCTGCGCATAGCATCCGACGATTTGTGTGGCGCTCAGTATACGTAATTAAGTTCGATTGAGCCTATACTGAGTATTATGTGGTATTGGTATTAACCTGTGGGTCGTCCACTTCAGTTTGCACGTTATTTGTGACTTGTTGCACGTTGATGGTGACTTGTTTGTCGATGCCTCCTCGCAGTTTGAATCCGAGACGCTCTTTGGGCACGTGACTGAAAGTACCCTGAAATAAAAAAAATAATTACTCATATAACATCAGCGGTTCACTTTTACCAATGGAATATTTGAATATTAGTTATTTTATACATCATCATAATTTCAACCATAGGACGTCCACCACTGAATTAGGCCTTCCTTATAAGACCAGTTAGAAGCCGCTTGTATCCAGCGCGATTTTGCGGTCTTAATAAGGTAATTTATTCGCCATGCGGTTGGACTAGACCAAGGCCTACGCTGTGCTTGCCGGTACGTGGTCAAAACTTGAGAACTTTAGACCGTATCATTAATCAGAACTACATATGGTGTCCGTAGACGTCCTGTGCCTGATAAGACTACGGCTCATATTATGATGATCATAATGATTACCGTAGCGTCTGTCTCCGTTATATCCACGGTACGTTACAGAACGTGCATGAGTTGCATGGGCTGCTTCTCCGTTACATGTAACACTTCAGTTAGGTTACCTAAGATGACGATTACCTTAGCGTCTGTCTCCCTAATGTCCACGGTACATTCTAGATCGTGCATGAGTTGCATAGGAGATGCCACTGGGCCAAGGACTTCGGTGAGGGAGCCAGGCTTAGACAGCGCAGCGCTCAAATTACCTTAGCGTCGGTCTCCTTGATGTCCACGGTACACTCTAGAACGTGCATAAGTTGCATGGGCGGAGCCGCTGGGCCTAGTCCTTCAGTGAGGGAGCCCGTCATCGACGGCGCAGCGCTCAAATCTCCAACCAAAGACGACGCCATTGAACGGGGAATACGCTCGAAGGCTTTCGCAAAACAACCTGCAACAAAATCATTTACATTAAAAATAAATAATATTATCATTGAAGTGATTTGATTGATTTTAATAAACCTTTATTATCATAATAAAATTACAATGTTTTGTAAAGCTTAGCGTTAACTAACTAAGTTACAATTTACCACAATATTACAGTGTTTTGTAGGCTAATGTCACCTTTTAAAACTTGTATCTAAACAATAAGTTATGAATTTATCAAAGTTCTCATTAAGTCATAAGTAGTGTAGATAGGAAATAAATTATAATTTTTGGTACGTATTACTTTGAAATTTCGTACGTTTACAACATGAAAGAATCATTGAAGCGATACCGTCTAAACTCGATGAACGCCGGCTGCAAGCACGAAAAAGTGTCAATATTCCGCCTGAGCCGAGCGTGCAAGCGAGAGCGCGGTACAAGCGATAGAGACCTACGATCGGCCTAAGCGTTCAGCTTGCTTCAGTTGTTTCAACAATATTTTTTTATAACGTTATCACGTATAAAATTATCGTCTGTAAAACGACTTTACAGACAACCTAGTCTTTTTAGGGAAATAATATAATAGTAATATTTAATTTAAAGACAAGGGTGTCACTTTGGGACAGAAGAAGCTGCTGCCTAAGAGAAAAAACTGTATAGGCCAAACCAAACTTTATGGCGTCTGTGAGGTTAGCTACAACCTGTGCACAATGCAGATCCTTACTTCTCGCACAGCTGACATAACGAATTTTCTACTGCGCAACGACTTGTCTCGTGTTCACAGACGGCATAAAGAATGATTCGACCTATAGGTAGTCAAAGGCATTGAAATCAAAGTCCTAAGTGAAGTGACTTGGCTTGCCTGATAAAGCAAGTCCGGCACGTGACGCTTTATGTTCTTTGCAATGCATTTCAAACTATACACTGTATTCAAAATTCGTATTTTTCCCCATCGTCTTTATGTATGAACTTGACTTTTCCTTTGGGCCATCGGGTAGCAACACTTTTGTTGAGAGATATAGGTTATCGAGGCGATTGACATTCCACTGATAATCTCTATAGATTTCAAACTCAAGACGAGCGAAGGACATCAATGATTTCACTCTTATTGATACACTTTCCGTGGTTCATCGCAAGATAAAATAAAAAATCAAAGTGATACTTTTCAAAATATTGACGGACCTGAAGGAAATGCTGAAGACTGTATAGACCGAATCATACAAGTCAGCGCGTAGCTTTATGTGAGCTTCAGTCAGGATCGGATGTTGCGCAGCTTGTAGCTAACTTCACAATCGTCGACTTGTATAATTCGGCCTTTACCGTACACGTCATTCTTCCTAAGATAAGTTTAAACTGTCCTGAGATAACAGGACAACCAATACTTATTGCACTTATAACGCGTGGACAACCACCGTTCGTCATGAAAATACGAAGAGCACAGCGGTGAAGTGTACTACTAGAGAAAAGGTTATATCGAATCAAATAAAGCAAAATCATAACAAACTCTATGAAGGGGCGTTGGACACACAGACAGGGACACTTTACAACTTTCGTACGACCCAATAGGGTATTACAGTCATTTTTGAAAAGCATCTCAGTTAGATCCTGTTGGTCTAATAAACCACTAAAAAAATACAAAAAATATTTTTTTAATCGTTAAGTGTTTTAAAAATGCATTTTAATTTTACAATTTCAAATATTCGCGCGTAATTTACGTAAAACGATGGATGTCATTATTTTACTCTGTGGTCATGAATCACGTCACTATGCTATGTAAACAATGCACGTAAATATTTTTCACGATAGTGTCTTTGTTTGTAAGTTTGAGATTTATGTTGAAAATGAGTTATTATAAATGGTTAATAATAAGTTACCGTTCGTGTGCTGTTCCTGGAATACTAGTGTACAAACACCGGACAAACTATTCAATGTTTACATAGCCGGATGACGTCATAACGGAGCTGCGACTATTTTATACACAGATTAAAAAGACGGAAAATTTTGTATTGATTTTTTAAAATTATTTTGGTGTTTTATGATCTAAAAGGTACATTTTCCGATTGCTTTTTGCTTAGGCTATCTCAAAAATACATTTACAGATTTTTTCTCGTTCATAGTAAAATAGCCTATTTACGATAATTTCAAGAAAACGATAACATAAAAACGCCAACCATTTACGTTTTAGCACCATAAATGAACTACAATCGCCTCCTCGCTCCAATGTTTATGCACCGCGAATTAACGAGCTCCCATTATGTCAAAGCCGTGCCCTTACCAGTGCTGTAATTACGAAACAGAGTTGAACCGAGACCAGCGGGTCAAGGCAAGTGCTCACTGGGCTTGATTGACTCCCAATCCGGTTAATGAATTTCATAACGGCTTCACAACGTACTTTGTAGTCCTACGATAGAAAGTATAGCACGCTTGGTGTAAAGAAAACTTGCCCGAAAGTAAATTTTTGATGTCCTTTGAAATGGAATGAAAAACAGTGTTACACTGTACCTACAGTAGACTTCAGTAAAGTAGTAGTTCAAATCTAAGACTGTGCAGAAGCGATTGCACACATCTCGCACTTTGTACTATAGATGCGTAGACTGCACCATCTTAATTTTAGTCGGTTGACGCGTATTGTAAGTTCTTATAGTTATCCCGAGTTTGAATGTGTGTTACGCATCAATATGGAACAAAAAAGGCAAATCGAAGGTGTTACGCGATATCAGCACCATTTGTGGATCGATTCACGAGCTTTTTTTTTCAACTCTTAGAAGAATTTTGCGAAACTCGTATAAAGTATGAAATGACTTTGGTTCAGCATTTTTGCAGCAACTAGTTAGTAATCCTACTAATATTATAAACGCGAAAGTTTGTGAGGAAGGAAGGATGGATAGATGGATGGATGGATATATGGATGTTTGTTACTCTTTCACGCAAAAACTACTGAACGGATTGAGATGAAACTTTTCAATAATATAGCTTATATATCAGAATAACACATAGACTATAAATTATAATGATATATTGCGTATGCGGGCGAAGCCGCGGGTAAAAACTAGTAATTAATAATAAATAGTAGATTAATAATTTTTAAAGTAGCTTGTAAATAAAAATATCCCAAAAATCACTACTATTGTTCACCAAGGAGAACTTTGACTCTATTGTACGAAACAGGTGACCACTATTTTTGTCAAACAAAATGTATAAAATAAATCTTTGAAAAAAACATTTATTTCAGGCCATAAACCCATCCGATACAATATAGCTGTTAAAGAACCAATTAAAAGATAGTATAACATTTGCAGTTAGCACCAACGTCATCGTAAACACTTGGAGAAAACAAAAACATGTCTATGCTCTCATTAAACAACTGTAATTGGTAGCCCCATTATGATAAACTATTTAAGAGAAAACTAAAACACGAATGTGTACTTACTAGTTACTCAGTGAAAGTATTACTTAATTACGTTATAACATAAAAAGTGTTTATGTTAATGAATTCTCATTAAAGGTCCCGAGACACGAATGTATACTCACGAGCAAACGTAGGCTTTAATGGATAATTTCGTGGAATATTGTTATCGATTGTAGCAGCTACGTTTTACATACCTACATGGGTATTTTGGCCTGAAATAAAATATATTGAAATAGAATTATTTTTACACAATAAAGAGGCCGATGTCGGTTGCCGCTCATATCAATTATGAAGTTTGTGCTAGTAGTATGTAAGGCGTTGTTTTTAATGTCTTTTCTTTAATATTTAAAAGGATTTCCCAACTCTAATATGACTGAATGGGGGTGTAACCAATAAACTTAAATAAATTATTTATTCGACCAAAACAAAGTTTACATATATTATCTTAACTAAGCTAGAACAATCGACTGCAAAATTATAATAGGTTTCTGAACTTTGTGGGTTTATCCGTAAACTTATTCTTTGCCTGACAAATGACGAATGATATCAGTATCCCAAACTCTCTCGTAAAATATTCATCAAAATATCAGGTGTAGGATATCACAGGTTTTCAGACTGACTAGCTAGAAGCGCCTTACATTCAGAGCCATCTCTTGATATCCTAATGGAATGGATGGCCCATCTATTACTCGGTAGAATTCCTCTTCTCCTTTCTACAAAGACAGTCCACCTATTTTTTCTTTAGTCGAATGATTACAAAATGCACAGAATACCGCAATTATTTTCAATAGAAGTATCGGAAAATCTGGTAAAGCTAAGAAACATAATAACTGTATTCTAGGACGCCGGCTCAAAACCACAACACACTGAATAATTCAAAACAATGGATTGAAATAATATTACATAGCAACATCCTTATTTTTCGAAATAAATAATGAATAAACGAATATGTAAAAATAACCACACCTACATGTTAAGTCCAGCTGATTCAATGCTATATAATATTTTATGTATAGTACCTATAAGTATAAAACAGAGCATTGAATCACAAACAGTTATAGATAAGTATAAAAACATACGAATGTGACCGGATTAACAAAACACTGGTGGGCGGAAACCACGATATGAATAATTTAATGATACCCACCTCAAACTATGACAATAGAAATCCAACAAAATATCCACACAATAGGTTATTTTCACACGGTCGTTCACTCTAACTTCAACTACACTTTATTAGGCCACTCACAAGTAAAAATCCTTTTTTTTGCTTGTTTGTTTACGAGCAACTAAGCGAAGGATCGAGTCGATTTTTTGTTTAATTAAAAAAGTCGTAGAGTCTAATATTATGCGAGCAAAGACACAAGCAAACGCAAGTACAAAATAATAAAGTTAACGTTTACACTTCACATCACAATTCAGCGTCAATGCAGTTGTCCTTGAATCGCTTGAACAATCACAACACTATTTTTAAAGTCAACCTCGACAAGCAAAATGAAAAATGAAAATTAATTTAGCATTTTTCAAACAAAACAAACATAGTCCATCAAAACCAGTGAGTAAAAACACGAGCGACTGCGATAACGTTCGCTCCAGCCGAGCGCGGGCGTATTCTGAATTCTGATTTACATTCAACTTCATTCGACTCATTCGATCCCGATATGGAAGTTGTTAATGTCGCTTGTAGACTACAAATCGAGATAAAGGTTGAAAATAAGTGACTGTGGGATGAGCTGTGTGGTGATCAAATTAATCGATTAGGTTCAGTGATTGATGATGACAATTAGGTAGTCGATTAGTAATTGACACGCTACGCACATCTTGTATACGTAAAGAGCACTCAAAGCTGCAAACTACATAGAGGTTATTTTAAAAGTGATCATTTTTGCATTAAGATAATAAGTGATATGTACCAGATTCTTAGTCATAATCAAGAAATCAAAATCTGGACTCACGTCCAGTTAAATTATTGCTCAAGATCATTATTTGACCGACGAACCACCGGAGGAGGTATACAATTCGACGCGTAATTTTTTTTTTTTTTGTATAACCACGCATACCTTTTTTCATAGTGGTCCGATTTTAATAATTATTTTTTTATTGGAAAGAGTATACTTCGAAATTGGTCCCATTTAAATTTTATCGAAATCGGCTGAGCCATTTTTGATAAATCAACAATAATGCGGAAATTGTGACATCGATCCGTGCGAAATATTCGCGAATTCTGTACACGGGTGAAGTCGGTCATGCTAATTTTTGCAAAAAAATAATCTTGTTTGCCTTTGATTACGACAAAAATCTAGTAGATGCCTATCACTTATTATCTTATATCCTAAAAAAATGTGTTTATAAACCAGATTTTAGAAGGAACAAACTATGTTCATTCAAAAATCTGATTCACTGCATTGCAACAAAAAACTTATTCTTTAGAAGTCTACATAAAGTAAAGTAGTAAAAATAAGTTACTGAGCTGCCACCTCAATATCGAATAAAATTAACTTTTGACGGCTCTCCCACGTGTTACAAGAAATGACACTAAACGGAAAAGTAAATACACAGTAACAGGCTTTTTATTACGACTATAATAACACGTGCCATATCTATTTATTTCATGGAAAATATCAAACTTTATGGAAAGCAACGATTATGGTATGACATCATAAAACTCAACAGACCGAGCACGTTACGTATAGTCACTGAAAACACTTTTTTGTTTCCTGAAATTAATTTATTACTGAAAATACTTCGTTCGTTAACAATAGTTTAAAAACATTCGGTTTTTTTTTTTTGAGAATAGAATAACCACGTGCGAACAAACCACACACATCCTGTTATCAGGTATCAATATAGGAACAATAGAAAATGCACATGACGAAGAGTAGTGAATCATTCTCTGAAGTACTTCACTCTTTACTCTCTATGGGTTTGGGACAGATAACATACAGGTACACTTATATCTAGCGATATGATAAGCGAGAGTATTAAAAGGAAACAGACCCGTGTATTGTCATTCTAAATATTGTTACTTTTCAAAATCAAAACAAATTAAATTTACACTATATGCATGCATTTTAATAACAATAGCGTATTTTTGTATCGGAGTTTTAATAAATCACTGCTGAACATAAGCCTACTCACGAAGAGTGATCGGGCTATATACACCAAGCTGGACCAGTGCGCGTCGGTGAATTCATGACCAATTTGTTATACGGACGTATTCAATTTCAAGTTGCCTCAAGTATAAGGATGTTTTGTTAAATCCAGTGGTACGTGAATCCCGGCATAAATCCCGGCGGACCAGTCTTGAACTTACGTCTCACGCTCGTAAGGCGAGTATTCTACTATTACTTCGAGATCCCACCGCAAGAACATCCCGCTCATAGCGTACATGGTTCAAACCAATTTTTTACGTAATTATATGAATAGGAGAATATATTTGAATAGGGTTGCCTTGCGAAATGTGGACGCAACTATTTGATTTTTTTTAAATTGAAAATTAAAAAATAAATATGAAAACATATCCTTCATCTGTTTTTTTAAATAAATGTATTGTATAGGAGAATACATATAAACCAGGTTGCCTTGCGAAATGTTTGCAAGTATTTGAATTATAATTTTAATTATTATTTTATTTATTTACAATTTATAGGACCCTATTTAAATAAATTCTCCTATTCATATAATTACGTAAAAAATTGGTTTGAACCGTGTACGCTATGAGCGGGATGTTCTTGTCGCGGGATCTCGGGCTATATTCATCAAATATTTCCATGTCACTGTCAAGTTTAGATATTTATAATAGTAACAAAAAAAAATATTGTAGCGTGTCTCCTGTTCGAATAAAATAATCGCAATTAGTAACAAGGAAGACCACAATAAATTTAGCATGAACTAAGCACATATTAAACACTGATGGAGTTTAAACATGCAACAGATACTATTACAATCAACTTACTATCACTGAATGAAGGTTATTTTAAAATTACACGTAATTTTTATTTAAAAACAACGCGCAGATGTCTGTAAAATGTCAGCAATATGTATATCACTGATGTCTTTTTGTACGCACGTTACAACGCAAATTGTTGTGATTAGTGTTATTATAATAGAATTCTGGACTGCCGTATCTCCGCATTAAAGTTGCCGTATTTATTTTATTTATTTATTTGTTTACAGGCCAGCGGTGTATACTGATGTGCCTTTATCAAGCAGAGTCAAATGAAAATAGTATTTATCTGTTAAGAATTGTTTTTTCCTTCTTTATCCAAAGGTTTCATTCTTTTCCTAAAAGCGTTTATAGTCCTGATTGAGATTACATCCTCAGGCAACCTGATCCAATTGTAGACAACTATGTTGCAGAGGATGTGTTGTGCAACTGTGCAGTGTTGGGTTGTGGTGGGATTTGTGGAAAAATTGCCGTATATACGCTCGTACTGCTCGCCAAAATCGCAAATCTTAGGTTGTCCCCAAGGATTTTGTATACTATCGTTGTCCCCCAGAGTCCTCACCAAGTACGATCGCATCCTTTGCGGAGAATAGATTTTACTACCACTCTGGAATTGCCGTATATTAGAACTCTGCCGTATGCTGTATTTTCCAGATATACAAATCAGATTGCCGTATTATCCGGCACCTGTCGTGTCAACACTGTCATAACGCTGGTTGTGATTATTATAATAAATGATTGGTCAAACATGAACGCTTCGTTTGCGCCGCCAATTGAAAATAATCATGTGCCCTGATTTGCCACTATTGGGGCAGTGGACTTTGGTAATAATGGTAATAATCAGGTTGAAAGAGGTCAGGGATGAAGTAATATTACTTCTCATTTAGTAATATGGCGTTTCTTTAGACAACATGACTAGTTTACTATGGGATCAACCCTGAAATAGCAACAAAATTCGCTGTTACATCAAAAATATTTAAATAACTTCGACAAAATATATGGAACAGCTGATTTTATTTCGTGATTTCAAACCCATAAAAAGTGGGTCAATCATGTGTGTGTATAATTATATACATGTGTACAGTGTTGTCATAGATACAACACTGTACACTCTGGTTTACATGGCCCCATCGAACGAGAGCGTCTTGCCGCAACGGCATGTTTGAATATATAGATTAGCTTAGCACACATAGATAAGTTCATTTTTTTAACTAATTTCTAGTGCAGTTCCGCTGTAGTCCAAACAGAAATAACGTGTCTTCAAATCCCGAGTAAATAGGTATCCCTAGACCGCACATCTGCTTAACATCAGGCAGTGTGTAGTCAAACGCGAACTATTCGAAATAAAAAAAAATAAAAAAAATTAGAAGGATTAAAGATTTGGTTACATTAGAACCAAAACAGTAGCTTTTAAGTAAGCGTGCTAAACTTGAAGAAGAACCTGTGATTTTATTGCAGCTGAAATGCTAATCTTAATTAGCATTCTTATTCTTAAATAAGACCAATATTGACGAATTTATTTGAAAACCGTTCTTCCTGTTTTGTTGGATATCAATTCACGAACAACGAAAGAATTGTGTTTCCGAGATCGGGAATTACGCCGGAATGACGACTTAGCAAATACGTAGAGAAGCGATAAAACGCCTGACGTTAATCGCCTGGCATGAATAATGCCGTCATAGTCGTATTGGACTGTCGGGCGCCACGGACCGCTTAGTTGGAGATATTTCGGGATAATTTATATTAGACCGGACCGTATCCGGGACGTGCCTAGACGTGCCATATAGGTATATTTGCCGCCAGAAAGCTAATTAATTTTTAACAAGAAGATTTTTTAACTATCACATTTTGTGTGATTGAAAGTATGGGATTACTAGTTTTTTTATGCGGCTTCGCCCGCATACACAATATATCATTATAATTTATAGCCTATGTGTTATTCTGATATATAAGCTATATTATTGCAAAGTTTCATCTCAATCCGTTCAGTAGTTTTTGCGTGAAAGAGTAACAAACATCCATACATCCATCCTCACAAACTTTCACGTTTATAATATTAGTAGGATTGTGTCAGTTCCTACACGATTTTTACAATCTTGGGATATAGTGAAGATTGTACAAGAAATCGTTTTTGACTACATTATTTGCTAATTTTGGCCACGAATCTGCCGCCCCTTTAAAATGTGCCCCACCGATCAGCCTATTGGTAAATGCGCTACCTGCATGGACACTTCTGGTTACTCAGTCTACTGTGAGAGTATGTAAATAATCTTTCTGAAATACAGCGTGTTTTTGATCCATCTAGCCTAAGTACTATATACACTTACCTACTTGAGACTTAGAGATGCCAGACGGGCGGTGCAGCCGCGACACCGCGGCGACGAGATAAATCACTTTTAAGTTTGACAGCTGTCATCCGAAATGTAATCTTGCCGAGTTCTATCACTTTTGTGAAGACAACAGTAGTCTAGAATTGATAATGACTGAGATAAATCACTTTGAAGTTTGACAGCTGTCACTTAGACAGCTGTTACTGTGACATTCGTCGTGACAAATTACACGATCCGATTTCTAACGTGTACGAGGGATTTTTGTCATCTTCAGTTTAAGATTGAACTGTTGTCGTCAAAACCTTTTTTTCCCGCTAAATATTCATAGAATACTCGAATACTCTAGATATAATGTCTAAATCGCTACCGGCGAACTGGTCGCCGCGGTGTCGCCGCGACGATGCGGCTGCACCGGCAACGCCCGTGTGGCATGTCTGTTTAGTTGACAGCTTCAGCAATATGGCACCGAAACACGTGGTACCGGTAGACCGCCGACTCCTTGGTCTCTCCGTGCGACCAAGTAAAGGCGAAGCACGAAGCGACGGGCTCACGTTTTATTGACACTAGTTAGTCCATACACTTACTTGAAACTTGGTTGACAGCCTCAGCAATATGGCACCGAAACACGTGGCACCGGTAGACCGCCGACTCCTTGGTCTCTCCGTGCGACCAAGTGAAGGCGAAGCACGAGGCGACGGGCTCACGTTTTATTGACACTAGTTAGTCCATACACTTACTTGAAACTTGGTTGACAGCCTCAGCAATATGGCACCGAAACACGTGGCACCGGTAGACCGCCGACTCCTTGGTCTCTCCGTGCGACCAAGTGAAGGCGAAGCACGAGGCGACGGGCTCACGTTTTATTGACACTAGTTAGTCCATACACTTACTTGAAACTTGGTTGACAGCCTCAGCAATATGGCACCGAAACACGTGGCACCGGTAGACCGCCGACTCCTTGGTCTCTCCGTGCGACCAAGTGAAGGCGAAGCACGAGGCGACGGGCGAGCCGGCCGCGCCGCGAGCGTAGAACGATATCCTCTTTACGGCGTATCGGGTCATCACGCTGTTGGACTCCGCTTGATATAGCCTGGAGAAAGCAAGGTTACTAAGTTTCTTTTTACTACAACTTCTTATTACTACTAACTACATCATTAACAGCGGCTCTATATTTGAACTTGTGCGTATGCATAAATGATCACGAGATCGAGTGAGAGCGAGCTTTTAAGATCTGTGTTAGTGCGAACGAGATAGCAAAGTATGCGAGTAAACACGGACTGTGATATGTCCTAAGAATTTAAGTAACATTTCTTTTCACAGATCTTACCATGGTCTAAGTAAAAATAACAAAGAATTAAAGTTTTAAATTATTCCCTCTCGACTTTCCGACATCTAGCTTAATTCCTGGATGTCAGATTTGGGATCCGATATCATGTTTAGGAGGCCGAGATAATTTGTGTAAGAGTAACAGATATCTCATACTCACATAACGAGTCTTTGTGAACAGAGAAGGATGGACATCGAGAGGGCGATTCCGTCGCGACTCTCCGGCGTGGAGCTTAGTTCCTACATGATCCGCTTGATGTCGCTTTCCACTTTAGGATGCGATAGTATATTCAAAGAACCCAAATAATGCATTATAATATCGTATCGGTCCATATATTATGTTCTAATCTAGTTACTTACACGACGAGTCCTTGTGAACAGACAGGGATGGATATGGAGACGGCGATTCCGTCGCGACTCTCCGGCATGGAGCTTAGTTCCTTCATGATCCGCTGGATGTCGCTCTCAGACTTGGGGTCCGATATGTTTTGGGCGCCGAGGTAGCTGACGCCGCTGAATACTGTGCACTCTTGGTCTACATCTGAAACTGAAAGTGTTTATTATCATCAGATTTAAAGAAAATATAGATTGTAAAAATATATCAACGGTTAAAAGGTAAAGTGGTATTTTGGCCGAAAATTAGTAATAATACGAATATCCTATCTATAGTTATCCTACAGTGCCACAAACTTAGCTAACCCGGTGGCAACGTCGTTACCGTTGTTACCAATATTGCCACAATTCGGTGAAAATATCAGGGTATGAATGAATCACACTAATGCGATAGTTTGAAAGTGTGTATGTATATAATATTTGTCCATCTATTTCTGGCTATTGAAGTTTCTAAATGGCATCGTTAGTTCTTATTTCAGCCACCGGGTCAGATAAGTTCGTGGCACAGTATTTAATGTACAAGGACTTTTGTCAGGTATTTATGCCCACCCCAAATAGCTTTTTGGATGTTTTAGTCTGCGATTGCAAACTTTTAGACAGCTTTCCTGAACAATTTGATTTCGGTGCTCTCCCTAGAAACTTCTTTGGCCTACCCCAGAAAACTTAAAAATCAACACATTATTTTTTTCTGAGGTGGACAAAAGTAAGCAGCTATTCCTCCAAGAGAAAATTTCTAGCTACGACAATACTTCTACTTTAAGAGAAATCTGTTTTTCACAAATTTTGTCAAAATAAGTTTTTTTTGTATGATGTAAAATATTTGGCTTTAGTTGATTGTCATGCAGAAAAACTTGGCTTATCAAGCCATAGTAATAAACATATTAGTGTGAGCTGAATCCACCAATATCGTCACATGGATTTTTCAGAAAATAGGTATTTTAAACTGTCATCATCATTTCGTGTCAATGGCTAGACTAGTTTTTTTTTTTTTTTTTTAAATAAAAATTAAATTAAATTTTTGAAATTTTAAACTGTAATAAGAGTTATATTTGTTCACTTAAAGCGTAAGGAAACCTGTACATTTAATATCATAATCCTGCCAACAACCTATTTTCCTATTATAATTAAATACTACACATCTTGCGGTAATAATCACAAGATGTGGTTGAATCTTGCGGGCAAGGGAATAACATAACTAACATAACTAGCCTCAATAACAACGAGATAAAGATGAATGAAACGTTACGTCATTCATTGAATAAAAAGAAACTATGGTTACAATTTACAAGTAATATTTTGAAGTAGTATTTATTGAGGCATAAGCGAACGACATTTTAGTGTTGAGCAGTAATGATGAAACTCACCTAATATGAAATGAACTGAACTGAACCAGTGTCCTGAATCCGTACTGCCCCCCTAACGCCTAAGCAATAGCAATCGTAATAGCAATCGTTTATGACTTCATTTTAGTCATTAGGCACCGCCTATGTGACGTTAGCCATCAATTGCTTTGTGCGGATTGCGAAAGCAATCGTTGAATGAACAACTTTGATGGCTAACGTCACATAGGCGGTGCCAAATGTCTAGAATGAAGTCATAAACGATTGCTATTACGATTGCTATTGCTTAGGCGGTAGGGAGGCTGGTCTTTTAAGTTACTTTACGTACCAATTTAAAGAATATGTGCGAAATCGACGTATAATAGTCTATAACGTTTTTTGAGGATTTTACATACTCGTAAATTCTTTAACTCTGCATTTAACGTACTTTGGGAGGTACTTCCAAGCAACGATTGATGCCAAAAATGTTTTTGGTTATATACTTATGACACTGTGAAGCAGAAATCAAGTAAAGGTTCATCTCAAATTAGCGTCGATCAACAATAACATTTTTTCTCTAGACATACCTAATAGATTATCGTTATCTATCGTTATGTTGTGCCAGCTTTTTGGAGATGATTTGTAAGAATCGATGAAATTGCACCCTCTATTTTTAGGTCTATTCTATTTTCGTACACTCTACGTATAAACCAAATCACACAAGAAAGTCGGCGGATAATGGATATGAAGTTAGTTACTAACCCAATCAATGCGCAGCTTTGCGAGAGCTTCACATCCGCCGACTTGTGTGATTCGGCCTATAGTAGTCTGCATTATGACGAGTTGCATCCATATCTACACAGCGTCCTTTGACGCAATGACTTCTTTGATATGACGCACAATATGGACTGAGCAGGTTGCAGTTATCAGTTAGATGCGTCATGGGATAGCTTTATCTGAGAATAATGATACAACTTTGCTATGATGTGATCAAAATATGACTAAATACTGATACAACTTTGCTATTATGGGACCAAAATGTGATCTTGTCTTGTCTCTACCTATTTTTGTTAGTTTACTACAACTTAGTTTAACTGACGGTGGACAATCGGTTAATTCTGTGTTTTTTTTTACTTTTCAGTGTGAGTTGCAGACCGTACAAACAAAGTTAGGTAGGCTCATTAGGTTTACAACCATTGACTTGACTTCTGTGATTGCATGGTTAAAACCATTCCGGTCTGTGATTGGTCAAATCTAGGCCGTAGCCGTAAGCCGTCTCACGCCGGGAGTAAGCGTGTGTGTTATTTGTACCTGTACTAGCATTTTTTAATAGTCCAATGCAGAACTTAGGCCTACCCATGAAGGCTGATTGGGCAATATCTACCACGCTGGCTCAGACCGGTTGATGAATTCAAATATGCCTTCGAATTTCTTCCACGGATATATACACAGGTTTCCTAGCGATGTTTTCCTTCACCGAAAAGCCAGTGGTTTGCAAATCCGTAACATAAATTCCAAAGAACTCATTGGTACAGGACTGGTATTTGAACACACGACCTCACGATTGTAAGGCGGGTGTCACTACCACTAGACTACCACGGCTTGTACGTGTTAACTATGATAACTCTATCAAAGCAGCGTACCTTCGTCTTCGCTGTCGATAGGCTTCATGCAGTCGTGTTTCTCGGTGGGTGAGGGTGTAGACGCGTCCGCGGACCCTGGCCCGTCCATCATCTCGTAGAACTTGGACCCGCCGACCAGACGGCACGAGTCCTGAAACAACGTTCACACAACAATTAGAAGATATTTTGTAACGCCAAATTAGAATTGTGTGGAACTAAGACGTGTGTAAGACGTGACTTCGAAGTGTTCATCTTGTGATATAGTTTTACAACTCGTGCCAAATATAGGCTGAATCAAATTTCATGGCGGCTGTGAATAGAAGGTGCGCGAAACCCAATCCTCTCGCAGCTGTTAAGTGAGCTTCAGTCAGGATTGGGTTTTATACCACACCCACTCGGAAATTGTCTTATTACTCGTTCATAAACGGATTACAATGTTCGTAATTTCTCCCTTAATAATGTACGGCGGGAAAAGTTATAAGGAATTTTATTACTGCCCTCCGAAGCAGGGCAGAAATGTTCTATGGAAATTCATTACTGCCCGGCTAGCTTTCTTTTGTTTTTTAGCAGCGAACATAAAAAAAATATACAAACGTCCAACCTCAAAAAGGTTTTGTATGAAATAATTAGAAAGAGGCGGGAAACATACAAACCTCAAATCTCAAAAAGGTACTATAATCAAATAATTAGAGAAATGAGGCGGATTTTTTTATGTTTTCTATTTGATGATAAATGAGGATGGCAACCTTATTCTGCAATGCGAAATAAAAGCGCGGCAATTTATTTCGTTGTTATAAATTTTGTTTTTAACTAAATTGATAATTTAACAGTACCTAGCTTTTAATTTTCTAAATAATTTTCCAAAATGTCATCTGATAGTGAAAGTGACGATATTGTAATGATGACGACACCAGAAATGAAAAATACAGCCCATTCATGGGCATTGGTCTTGGTCATAAATAACTCACCTCCTAAACTTGAACTAAAGAAATATTTTATACTATATATAACGGGACTGAACTCACGTGTGGGGATAGTCGTAACGACTATAGATTCGGTCGCATTCGGCGACGTTCACACGTGAGTTCAGTCCCGTTATATACATATAGTATAAAATGTGTGAAAACCACGTTAATTTCCATAGTAAAATAAAGAAATATTGTATTTTGTTTTCCTCGTAGGTGTAGTATAAAGCACTATTGTATCACTCGGAAGAAAGTTATATTTCTGTTCTCGGGTTTCCTTTAAACTCTCGAACAGAAATAGATCGTTTTCTCCCCTCGGTATACAATGTACTATTACGCAGCTAGTATAGCTAACTTCACAGCCGCCAACAAGTGTGCTTCGCCCTATAACTAAAATTAATTAGTGCAGAATACGTATATATAGACTCTATAGTACAAGAAGACAAGCAGTCGTTTCTGCATAGAATAGTTTTTACCTTTCTCGAGACCTAAAAATCAACTTTCGCGCAGGTCTTAGTGAGTTGTACTACTTGTACTTGAGACGTAAAGTTGAGCCTTGAGTTTTCGAATCGATAGTTTCTTTCGAATTGAAATGGCTAAGCCATATATTTTGACTAAGGTTTTAGAGTTTGTAAAGTTAGGGCTTGTAGAGTTAGGGCGTGTAGAGTTAGGATGTGTAGAGTTAGGGCAAATAGAGTTAGAGAGCGGGTAGAGTTAGAAGCTAGGCTCTACATGAGATCTGATAATCAAGTTTTTGATAATGCGAGCTATAATCCCGTCTTGGAAACATTTTTCATGAAAATCCTGTATACTTGTATAGGCTTAACACCACTAACGAATATCAACAGCAACAGCTAAGATGAAGTTGTTGATTAACATAGGGCTGCTGTATGTGTACTCACTGTACAGAAAAAGTGTCTACACACAAAAGACGTTCGACTCGTGTTCGAAAACAATAAACACGAGACGCAATTTTACACGGCTTAATTTTGTTTCGAATGTTGACAACCTCTGTATTTGTCTCCTTTCCTCGTAAGCACTTTGTTTTTAAAGAAATTTTCCTACAATTATTGTCCCGTGTCTATTCATACCCGGAATTTCACATTCGCATGTTGTCTTCGTATGAAACCTATCGTTTAGTTAAGTTTATTGTTGTCTTTGATTTTACCGTTGTTGACATACGTTAGTTAAGCTAGGTAAACGTGCTACACCTTAACCACATACATATTTGCTTTTATGATCAGGCAGGATGTGCACAATCGCGAACATATTTAGAATTAAAAAAAATGTTCTGCTTACAGCCAGCCTTTGGTGTTCAATAAATAACTGCAAATAGTTACACTCCCCAGCTTTTCATTATCAAATTAATTAAAATTAATGATGATGAATTATTATGAAAATTAATCAAATGTGTAAGAAATACTGGAACTGTTTTCTGAAGTATCTAGTCCTGCGTCGTTTCGCCCCGCAAGCGGTTCGGCCCGCGGGCGAATCGCCCAAGACTCTTTTTGAAGATCTCCATTCGGCCCGCTCCAAACAATGCTCTACGCCATAGATGACAGCCGACCGCTTAACTGAGCCCTCGCCTGTGCGGTACAGGGGCGCGGGGGTAGACGACAAAGGGGACTGAGACACCGCACCTGTCTCAGTCCCGGATTATAAATAGTTTTTAACATAAGAACAATAGCCGAAACTAGTGAATAGCTTCTAAATTCGGTATTTAACTACAGTAACAATTTATAAATTATAAAATTAGTTTCTCAAATAAACACCCCGTTTTATGAATGTAAAAAGTCTCAACATTGTTCTACTGAATAATTTATTTTCAAACTAAATTCTACCGGTATTGTTAGCAGAACTAATTATGATCATTAAGCGTAACAAATAATCTTTATGCTAAGAAGTACTAACTGGGAAACATCGAGTTTCCGTGCAAAATAACATGTCAAGAACTCTCCTTTTACAAGATCATTCATAGCGTGTTTTTACCTTATGTATGATGTTTGAAATGAAAAAATTAAGTACATGTTATAAAATACTAAATATAATTTTATAAAATATAATTAATAATGGGAAATAACATAACTACATGGAAAACAATTAGGATTAACTACTCCATAATGTCGTGTCTCGTTCTCCCTGAGAATGGAATCAATAGGACCGAATGATAGTTTGGAGCGAATCTGAATCTAGTATTGTTCTTGCTAAATAATAACCTTGTATGCTCAATTCAAGGAAATACCTAAAGAACTTCAACTTTGAAATTATTAAGTGATCCAGGCGTAATTTTGGAAATTATTCACACGTTACGATTTTCAGGGGTTGTCGAAACGATTAAGTGGAACATAGAGGAAAAGTAAGAAATTACCGGTTAGGTACCGGGTGGTGACAAAACGGACACGATATACCTACCTATCTGACCATAATTGATTTTTATTGAAAATCTCAAGGAGAGACGTATGTCCAACTACAGTGGACGTCTACTGCTGAAGTGTTGATGATGCCGATTAAGTCAATAAATTATACCTATAATATAGCAGTAATTACTAGTGTTACCGGTAGGTACCTTACCAGTAGGTTATTAGACGATATTATCACAATATTTAGAATAAGGGATTGACTTGTGATAAGCATTATACTCTACAAAATTTAACTTGATCTCTGCGACAGCTATCAGAAAAATCACGCCTATGAAGTCCTGAATTACTTAATAGTACAGACAGTACCTGTCAATGTCATACTTTATGGGCATGCCGATTAGTGATGGGCGACGAATGATCGTGACCACAGAGTTTTAGATAGAGTCTTATTTAAAATATCGATAGTTTATACTAACAATATTTTAAATAAAACTTAATTTATCATTAATTTTATTGTATATTTTAATATCATAACATTTTTTACATGTGTAATTAAATTAAACCCAATTATATGTTACATTAGCATCGATAATAGTGAAAAACGTCGATAAATACTATCGTTACATTATTATGAGTATTTAATTAATATCATAACATTATTTACATGTGTACATACTTGATCTTAGATAATAGTAAGTAAATAAAATCCAATTTCTCACCTTCAACTACTCATTCGATTTCATTACAACATTGTTTGAAAATCTATTTTTTCCACCACTATCTCAACTCTAAAAATGTCAATCTTCTATGTCAATGTCACTGTCGCAGAGATCAAGTTAAATTTTATAGAGTATAAATAATAAACGACATTTTGTTAATCCAGCTGCTCTATGCATTTGGATAAAACTGACGCGGCTATACTGTACTGTACCAGCCTTTTTAATAGTCCACTACAGGACGTAGGCCTACTCACGAAGGGTGATTGGGCCACACATACGCCATCGAATTTCTTCCAAGGATGTATGCAGGTTTCCTCACGATGTTTTCTTTCACCGAAAAGCCAGTGGTTTGAAATTCCGTACACAAAATCCAAGGAACTCACTGGTATGGGACCGAGATTTGAACTCACACACACATTGAAACACTGTATCAAAGTAAATCGGCATTTACGTACAAATTCACAATATCAAAGGTCAATGCACGATGATACTGCTACTACACACGTATAGCTTGCGCTAAATGTATATGCAAGCAGTCAAGTGGTAGTCTCGTACCAATTATGCTGATATTTAGCATAAAGTTCATGTTTAAATGTCACTAAATAACAACTAGTATTATGTAAGAAATATTATGTGGAGAGCTCACTTTGGCTCGACTGTCTAAATAACTTATTTTACTTTTTTACTGAAGTAGGAGTTAGATTAAGTATGTTCTTGACTCCGTTTTGTGTACTTCTGAATTCTTAGATTCAAAGAAGCAGGTATAAAGAGCTTTTATTTAGTCTGAGCATTTTTAACCAAAACCTCATGGAAAGTAAATTGAAATATATTTTCTTTATAAAAAACTTCTGGTTAAGTTTTAACCAAAAAAATCATATTGAAGGTTCGCCATTGACTGATGACTGAAGAACCCACCACTCCACAAGAACTATTTATCAAAAAGCTATTTAAAATGAATACAATTCAGAGAATTTATTTCTGTACCAATGTAAATAACAATAATCTGACAATTCAAAGGACAGTTGAAAATCGCAATGAATTTTGCCAAGATTAAAAAAAAAAATTAAGAAACCGGACACACCAAACCTAATTATAAAATAATGTAGAGTAGCACGGCAACGAATTACAGAACACTTTTTTTACTATTATGAATAGTCCCAACAAAAATATCGCAATTCAGCTGGCAACGGGAGAAAGTAAGAACAAAATAATTAACTACTAGTTACTGTGACGATAATTAATTAGCTGACATTAGCATTGGAAAGTCAGACAATAAAATAGCAATCTTCTCTTACTGATGTAGAATAAAATATTGAGTGAAGTTTCATAACACGCGCAAACATGCGGTTAGGTAATTTTTGTGGGTAATTCTCAGACTACATTTTGCGGAAGATGTCTGTTATTGTTGTCTTTTTTATTTAAAATTATTGTTTAGAGTGCATAGAGACATGATAAGATATACTATAGACATAGAGTATAGGGTTTCATCCCAGATCTTGCAATATGGGGCGCATGTCATAAGCACCAGCAATTTGCACGAAATTCTCTGCTTATAATCAAAACTACATGTAACTCCCAATAATTACCTAATTTTTGTCTATGCCTACACCTACACGATAATTACTCACAAAGCACACCAAATCACTAATTCATATGGTTTCCCACAAGACTGCATTCTACAACAATGTTTCGTAAACATGCATTTTCCGGTATATAAGTATTTGCTAAATGTAAATGTCTCGCACATTTGCTATAAAGTAGGCACCTCTCTAGATCTCTATGGGTTCATTAAATAACGCAAGTTTAATGCTATTGTAGGTAACAGTGACCAATTTTCATTAGGTGAACCATTTTATTTTACATACCTATTCAATTTTTTTTAAAACGCATGTCAGTTTTTGTATTAGTAAGGACGAGATGCAACTGTAGTTAGGTCTTGCCTTCTTTTTCTTATTTTTTCTTCTTATCGTATACTATTCCACGCCTGGACAAAGGCCTCTCATACTTATTTTCATGCGTCTAGAACTCTAGACTGACAGGTAAAGCCCATAGAACGCAAGACAACTTTGAACTCAAACAATAATTGGTAAATAAATACCTTTTGCAATATCTGCGAATACTTTCCGAACGTCATTATCACTATCACCGATAAGGTAAGTAATCTACACCGGAAAAACTAGTTCGGAAACAATTAATTTTTCCAAACAATGTGATACGTCTGCCAAGTGGCAGTTTGAACATAATACTGGTATATTGTGTTCCATACTTCCATCCTATGAATCATGTCGACCGCAAGTTATCCTTTTCGTTATTTAAATATAAATACTTAGAGTAGACCGTATAATAGGTATTTGTGTATGAAAAGATTGAAAAGCTTGGGTGTCGCTAATGGCAGTAGGTATTATGTATAAGTATTTAGAGAAAGGTAGATTTTTGTTAAAGAGAAGGGTAATATACCTTTTGATCCACCAAACCGCACTGAGCCAGCGTGATGGATATGGCCCAATCACCCTTCGTGGTTAAGCCCCCAACCCGCACTGGGCCAGCGTGGTGAATATGGCCCGTGGTTAGGTCCACGTCTTGCAGTGGATTATTAGGGCTGATAGAGTACAGTAGAGATTTTTGTGAAACTAATGTAAATTTTAGACAGAGCCAGGAAACGACTAGTCTATTAATATTTGAAGTGCTATTGTTTTGTTATCCTGTTTATTGTTTTTTATTACAAGAACGCGGAAAAATTGATGATTCCTGCAATTAAATTTATGAGTAGACCGGATAGGTAACATATACCTACCGGTACATATCGGCTAAAATTATCGAAACTATTTACAATGTAATGTAAATATTTTAATTTTCACCAAATGCGACGTACACAAGTGGTATATTATTCAGAGAAAAAATCTAACCAAGATGATATAAACATCATTTGAAAGCTTGTTTTATGGGCTTTTCGAAAATATTTAATTTATATTTTTCATCCCTCCATTTTTTAAATGTGAAAAAGAATTTGTATGAAAAATGGCAAAACAGTTTACTATTTTTTCTGTTTGAGCAACAATAATGTGCTTCTTTTGATATTTTACTTGCATTATTACCAGATTCTTTCAAATGAATCACATAATCTGCTAAAATTAACACATACTGAATACACATATTGAAATAAAATTATTTTTATCACATTTTTTGACGATTTTCTTGAAATGTTGTTTAACTGGCCACACTACTTTCTTGTGAATGCACAAGAAAGTAGTGTGGCCAGTTAAACAACATTTCAAGAAAATCGTCAAAAAATGTGATAAAAATAATTTTATTTCACCTAATAGAAGATTGCTTCATCAGATTTGCCAGAGATAAATTACGTATTGTGTCAAATATTTATTAAATATTTATTTAACCTAAGAAATTCAAAATTAATTTAAAAAAATCGGAGGGTCCTCTTTTGTTTTTAACTGATGTAATAGACTCAATTAAACTTGTACTTTCTCGGGATTTCATTTAATTTCATTTATTTTGTCAACAATATCATTGAATGAATTCTAATGCGATAGTGTAAGTATACATTCGTCAAAAATTAAAAATAATTCGTGCTTCACGATATGATGCAAATGTATGGATACATTTTGTGGACGTGTCCTTTTTGAAGTTATCAACATGACATGTAAAAAAATATTTGCAGTCCACAGACCACAGAAATGTTTGCAACAAATATCTTTATTGACATATTTTTAGCGCGAAATCACAAATTAATGCCGATAACGATTGTAAACTAAATAATGCATGACTGATAAAACAACATTGCAAGCTAAAGTCTCGGACCAAATAAAAAAATAAAGACAGAATGTTGTGAACAAACAAGTGAGGCCGAACGAAACTATGCCTCGCCGTGTACAGACAATTACACACACATCAACGCACAAGGAAACTACGCCTTGGCTTGACAGTCGAACTATGGCAAAAATAAAGACAGAATGTTGTGAACAAACAAGTGAGGCCGAACGAAACTATGCCTCGCCGTGTACAGACAATTACACACACATCAACGCACAAGGAAACTACGCCTTGGCTTGACAGTCGAACTATGGCGGCGCAACAGCGACGCACTCACACATGTATAAAAAACCGGCTTCACTTGACTGTTCAACGACGTTCCCTCCTGATTTTTTATTTGCTCTGAGGCTAAAGTATATCTTAAGATAAAATGCATTTAATGTTGTAATCGCATACAAGTGCATAACTAACTAGAATTATGACGTAGATTACCTTGCCTCTGATGATTACAGCTGCCATATTGCAAACAACCACAAGTGTCACAAATATTCACTTTTACACATCATCGGGTCATCAACTAGATAATTACATTTTAAATAATTTTATCACAAATTCACTCGCGCGTTGGATTTTTAACTTTGATGTTATGACCATAGAGGTGGAATTATATGTGAATTGGTGATTGTAAACATATATGAGGCACGAGCGGTGACGAACACCTAATGAACGTACAATGGGTCGGACGTAGCCAAAACAAGTGGACGGAGTTAAGGCCTCGCGACTGTAGGTGTAGAGCTATCTCTTTCGCGCTTCGTTTAGATTTTTATACGTATTCTAATTTTATCGACTGCTTCGGTGGCCCAGTAGTTAGTGACCCTCTAGTGACTTCTGGGTCAAAGAGGCGTGGGTTCAATCCCCACCCAGGGCAAACATTAATGAATCAGAATCAGAATCAGAATCATTTATTGACGTATCGAGCTTAATACTATAAATAAAATACAATATCTGTATAATAATACATAGTACCGCCAACAATAGGTCTCGTCATTTAATGCAAGTACAAAATTATTTAATAATGCTGTAAAGGGGCAATAAAGTGTGTAAAAAATCTAAATAAAGTCAAATTCTAAGAAAATAATAAAAAATGTCAAAATATTGTAATATGTTAAATGTCATAAAAATCTAAAAATCTAAATCTAAAAAAATCATAAAAATCTTACTCGTCAAATGGTAATTAATCAGGTATTGAGGCCACTATAGTCATTAGATAGATATTCCTTTATGCTGTACAAAGTTCTCTCCAATAGAAGCGTTTTCAGTTTATTTAAAAACACTGCATCACTAATGGTGGTTTTAACACACTCCGGCAACTTGTTAAACAAGATACTACCCATGAGGATAGGCAATCGCTTGGCCAATGACAGTTTGGAATCCATATGTTGTAGAAGTGTCCTATTCTGGCCAGTTTTTCTATCCTTAACAACTTTAATAGATGAATGTGATGAACATAGGTGTTTACTCGGTCTCTGGATGTTATTTAGGTATTATCTATATAAGTATGTATTTTAAAATATGTATATGTAGTATATCAGTCTCTGGCAACCATATAGCTAGCTTTGCTTAGTTTGGGGCCGGAGACCGTATGTAAGATGTCCCCCAATATTTATTATTTATTTACAGAGAAGGCTGATATTGTTTATATTTTGTCTAAATGATCCGGGTAATCATATGAACCTCTAGAAGCAATGGGTCTGCTTTAAATCTTTCAATTAGATTAATTTAGTCAAGCAATGTATACACTTGGCAGTGTCATTTACAGTTTAATTTTTTATTTCGCCTTTTTATAATGTATTAATTGCTTTCAGTCGTATTAAGTATTAATTTTGTTGAAACTAGAGAAAGATATTGCATTTTTGTAGGACGGAGCCTTAACACAGTTTGTCATAGATGTTTGAAGTAGTTTACGACTAGTAACACTATCTTGACTTCCCTATCATTATTACCTAATAAATTCTACGCAGAGAAGCAAAGTTATCGTGTCTATTTTCCAATAAACTTCTATGATAACCTAGCCGTTATTTTTGATTGATTACTCTAACAAAGTAAATGATATACGTCCAAACTTCCCCAAGTCAGAGCTTAGTAGAGCATTGTACTCTGAAAGATCTCTGTAGTAATGTCCTATTTGCTTAGCGATAACAAAACACATGAGCACCAACCTAAGCGGACCAATGTTTTGTTCTATGCTGGGTAAATATGGCGTTTCTAAAGTACTAGAGCAGTGGTTCCCAAAGTTCTCTAGGCTACGACACATCTAATAGAAGGCTCTAGGCTACGACACATCTTACATACTCATGCGGGGCTCACCTCTAGGAGATTTAACTGTAACCAATATAAATAAAAGTCTATGAAACAAATTTTTCGTACAATTTTTATCACTTAATTAAATAACTAGATCAAAAAGGTATTTTAATAGCAAGGATGATATCGTTGCCTATGTTTCGGCTTCCGCCATTACAATTTTGACTTCATCTTCAATTTCAGTTATTTTTAAACGCAGTAAATTTGAGAACTAGGCAGGGCTGTTTGGGAAACTCTGTACTAGATAGCCACTTTGGTGGACGTCAACCCCTCCCTATGTACCGGCTTTTCAATACTCCACTGCTGAACGTATGCAGCCGAGGGCGATTGGGCCATATCCACCAAACTGGCCCAGTGCGAGTTAGTGGATCAAAATAAACAAACAAGACAAATTTATTACAAATAAATTAAAACAAATTTGCAGTGACAATTACGAGCATTTTTCCAAATTCGTACTATACTCGAGTCGCGGGTTCAAACTTTAGGCCCGTGGCAATGTTCTTTGGAATTTATGTACGGATTTATACACTACTAACTTCTTAGTGAAAGAAAAGATCGCGAGGCAACCAGCAACCATCCTAGACCGCATATCTGCTTAACATCAGGCAGTGTGTAGAAAACGCAAACCTATATTAAATTTAAAAAAAAATGTCTGTATAGGAAATTCCATGGTGTATCTGAATCCATCAACCCGCACACTGCGGGCACCCTCCGTAAGACCCATGTTCAGCAGTGGACTATTAAAAAAGCACGTAGAAAACGATACCACTTGGGTTGTTCCTTTTAATTTAGTCGACATTGAAGTATTAAGTGCTACTGCCCCTTGTTGGCTCCGTTACAGGCTTGGCTCAGCTCGACGTCTTCCAACGAAAAGGTCAGTAATATTATACATACCTACTGCAGAAAATATTTATGGTGAATCTTTACAGGCATGCAAGTATTATGGCACGTATACATATTATATTCTGAATGAAACTGTGAATCAGAAATGATTAAAGCACATGAGAATATATCCTCCTGTCTCAATTAAAACGTTTATATGGGCTAAAATGGATTGTCTGTTTATAAGGAAAATATAGAAAATTCTAATAAACAACACGCATTTGCATTTTTACCTATCTACATCATTTTTAACCGACTTCCAAAAGGGGGGAAGTTCTATGATCGTCTGTATCAATTTTTTTTTGTATGTTCATCGATAATTTCGCCGATTGTGAACCGAACCGAAAAAATCTTTTTTAGTTCGAAAGGGTATATTTTTTTGTATGTTCATCGATAATTTCGCCGATTGTGAACCGAACCGAAAAAATCTTTTTTAGTTCGAAAGGGTATACTCCCGAAGTGGTCTCATGTAAAATTTACAGAAATCGGCTGAGCCGTTTTTGAAAAATCAACAATAATGTAAACGATTCGAGCAAAATATTCGAATTGTACACGATGAAAGGCGGTTTAACCATTTTTTGAGAAAAATAATTATCGCGTTAAATCTATGTCCTTTCCTATTCGCTACCGCTGTGTGCAGCGTGTCCTGAATGAAGCTCACAATAGATGCGCGTGCATTGGGTTATCCGCAGCTTGTAGCTTTTTTTTTTACTAGGCTGAAATCTTCCAAAGATGCCCGACCGCTTTGGGGTGCAATCAGGTTATATGGGATTGTACCCACTAAAACCCCCTCGGTGGCCAGCTTATGTGCCTTCTTGGGAGCTCCGGGAACTCCAAAAGGAACGCACCGGTGCTCCCGGCACTTCGGTCCTGTACGACAGCGTTGCCACACACGCTGCCGTCCTTCTCGGGCCCGCTTGAGTGGATGGCCAGAGCCCCAACTCTGACCACCTACGAGCCCAGGGGTCCCCTTATAGTAGGCTCTTACTACAGGCAGGAGATACCGATGCTGTATTCTAGTGCCCCGGCATCAGGGCAAAGCTTGTACCTAACATCACAGCCGCCAACATATTTGATTCGGCATTATAAATTCCGCGCGGTATTTTGTAGGAAGTCCCGTGGCTAGAGCGAAATTTTATACATATATGTATGTAGTTATTCGCTTAGTCTAAGTAAGCAAGGGGGTGATTCTAACTACTATTACGAACAATTTTCACTATGGGGCCAAGTGCAAACCAGGAGAGCGAGAAAAAAATTCAGCTATTTCAAACATTTTGTCGATTCTGAGTTGCATTTTTGGATAAAACACCTGATTTTGACGTGATAACGTCTTATAAATCGATGAACGCCGGTTGCACGCGCAAAAAATGTGTCACGTACCGCCTGAGCCGAGCGTGCAAGCGAGAGCGCGGAAAAAGCGATAGAGAGGCACGATCAGCCGAAGCGGTTGGCTTTTTTCAGATGTTGATTCAACAATGTTTTCATATGACGTTATAACGTAAAATTATCGTCCGAAAACCATTGACAGTTTCCAAAAAAAAAACCTGTCTTTGCCGTAAACTGACTTTCAATACAACCAATTTTTTTCCTCGAATTCCGGACAACCCTGTAAGGCAGTAGTATAAGCATAGAATAAGAAAAGAACTAAAGTAATTCTTCTGAGAGTAGTAGTATTACCGCTTACCGACTTGGATTTGATCGGAAATAGCTCTCAGGGTTGAATAAGCCCATAATCCTGCGCGGAAATGTTGTTTCTTGGCGGTCGCTTTCATATTGCGAACTAAATCAAAAGCCACCCTTAAAAAAATAGAAATTTATTTATCCAGCCAAATGTACAGATAATAATTTAATCTGGTAACTGTATAACTAGCTTCATGTAAAATAGTACAAACGGCGCCAGTTTCATTACAACCATTAACATTTCATTACATTCCGCTGGTTACGTTCTCATCCCAACACGAACTTTAACCACTTGACTGCAGAATGCTAATTGGTATCGAAGTTTTCCAAAATTGTATTTAATTGTTTACGCAATAAGGTGCAAAACCGTGAGCCCGTTGTGAACATCGATTCGTAAGAAACTAAGGACTCAGATAAAATAGCGATTTTAAGTACACCCAGCGAAGTATACGGAAAGCTCGTAATAAGTATTGGAAAATGAAACGGCAAAAAAATAGGTAACCTAACCTAAAACCTAAATTAGAAACATTATTCCTTTTTATTTTTAGGGTCCCGTAGCAAAACAAGGAACTCTTATAAGACCGTTGCGTCCGTCCGTCCCGTCCCAAAATCATAAAACCATTTTGGAATGCAGGCTGAAAGTAATACGAGAAACGGTGCTAAATAACGAAGAATTCACTAACATCGGAAGAAAAAATTCATAAATAAAAACACAGCGAATCTAATCATTCTTAAGAAGTCGGTTGAAAATATTAACCATTATACCAACTACTCTTAGGATCATGAAGATTCACGTCTAATAAATACTTTAACAAATACTAGGCACTCTCCATCCTAAGGTTGCCTGGCAGAGATCGCTATCAGCGATAAGGCCGCCCATTGTTACACTGTTGGTCTTCTTACATGTTTCTTCTTTGTGTTTATTTGTTAGTGTGCAATAAAGAGTTTATCTATCTAGGCACTACAAAAGTATATACTCGTACTCTTACTTCGATAGTCACTCAAGTGTTTACTATAGGTGCCTACATAAGGGTGTTTCTGTACACGAGAGACATATTCTAGCTGTACCAGCCTTTTTAATAGTCTACTGCAGGACATAGGCCTACCCACGAAGGGTGATTGGGCCATATCCACCACGCTGGCCCAATGCGGGTTGGTGGATTTAAAATTCATACATATTCCAGCATATCAGTATAATCAGTAGGTATATGACATAATCTTTGCTTAGACATGTCCCCTATTTTTTTCTTTTAATCATCATTTATTTCGTCGATAATAAAATCAATGAACTTTTTATGTGGAACAGCTAATATTTTTTCACGATTTCGATGGTGACAATTTTCCATATCACAAGTTAAATCATATTGATGAGTACAAAGATATGCTATATCTATAATAAATAATTAAGTGAAAACAACCGACATGACACCAAAGGACACGTCCACTAAGTGTATGGAGGCTGAAATAATAATAATTAATAAATCTAACCATTTAATATTTTTTCTTGAAATATTGTTCTAACTGGTTTATTTTTTATAAACTCTGTAATTTTTGTTAAATATAGGATATTTGTGGAAGAATCAGGTAATGATGAAAGTAAAGAAAATAAAGAACTATAGATAGAAGCACATTATTATTGTTAAACCCGCAAAAATAGTTAGCTGTTACTGTATAAAAAATGGAGGGATGAAAAAATATAAAATAAATATTTTTGAATAGCCCAAGCTTTCAAATGATGTATATATATCTGTATATCATTATGGTTAGATTTTTCTCTGAATAATATACCACTTGTGGACGTCTCTTTTTCACCGAACTTTGTATGTACCAACTTTATCCTTACAAATATGGTGCAACTATAAACTATAACCAGCCCAACATTATTAGCACCATAATTGGCGTCACATACAAAAGTGGAACAGTTTATTTAATGACCAATAAAGTTATTTTATCGGCACGCGTAGCGAAATCCAATTAACTGTGTTACGGCCTAAGGGATTTGTTAAATTGTTCATGTGATAGTGATGTGAAAGCGGTTACAAATTGGAAATAACAATAGTGATTGCGGAAAAGCAAATTCTTTCTATCTATCTATCTATCAGCCGTAGGATGTCCACTGCTGGACATAGGCCTCCCCCATGAATTTCCAATAAGGCCGGTTGGAAGCGGCCTGCATCCAGCGCGTTCCTGCGATTTTTATTATATCGTCAGTCCACCTAGTCGGTGGACGTCCTACGCTGCGCTTGCTGGTCCGTGGTCTCCATTCGAGAACTTTCCGGCCCCATCGACTATCCGTTCTTCGAACAATGTGTCCTGCCCATTGCCACTTTAATTTGCTAACCGCTGGGCTATGTCGGTAACTTTGGTTCGTCTGCGGATCTCCTCATTTCTGATTTGATCCCGCAGAGAGACACCGAGCATAGCCCTCTCCAAAGCACGTTGGGCTATCTTGAGGTTATTCATGAGGCGCACATTAAAAGACCACGTTTCCGTTCCATATGTCATCACTGGCAACACACAACTATCGAAAACTCTCGTCGTCAAATTCTTTACGAATCCTTTACTTTCATTCGAAAACCTTACAAAGTTACAACCTCATAGTAAGTTCGTATAGCCCTTGAAAAACTGACAGTTATTGACCCGCTCAGGCCTCTTACATGGCTAAGCGATTAAAACAATCAAGACCTACAATTTAACGCGTCATCCGAGCCACGGTAGGGCTCAGTTGGAAATGCCACCCGCGGTCACCCATCCAAAGATTAACCGTGCGGATCGTTGCTTAACTTCGGTGATCGCTGACAAACACCTAGCCAAACGCGCTAAGAGCGCTACTTCCTAATTCCTATAGATAGTTTGGCTTGCTTGCCTGGTCATAGAGCTGTTGCATTGTATTATATTAATTGTCTAAAATCATTTGCTCTAACTGCTCATAACTATCTCTCACTGATCCATTTGGACTTGTTGTCTCAAAGTTAGCAAAAAATTGTAAACAAAAGTCAGATTTTTCTCAAAGAAATCACGATAGTGGCTCTCCTCCACCCTGCTATACCTACACAAACATTTGCAAAACTAAGCAACTCGGCAGGTAAACAAGGAGGATACGTTCTTGAAGGCTATTTTTAGAGAAGGCGACCCACGCTATGTCACAGAATAATACGGAACTTTGTATAACAAACAACATTTCTGTGTAAAGTTGATTTGACGCAGTGGACGCAGCACTATCGCCTTTTTTTCGAGAATAAAACTTACAGTTAGACGTTGAAAATGACCATAGTTCCTAACTCTTTTTGATTGATTGAGACTTCAACTAATATACCTATATAGGGATATCCAGAGCTGCTGTACTGAGCTGAAAGAAAGTGATTCAGGCCATCATTGTGAACAACTTTTACATGTACCAAAGTGATAACCACATAGTAAAAGTTTTTTCACCACCTTTTGGCTTAGTACATGCCAAGTAGTATTTACAATGTAATAGCGTACAAATTCAATCAATGGACATCACTATATAATTAATTATGGACTTGTTATACTTATATAATGAAGGTTACCTCATTGAAGCTAAAAACTATCTTAGGCCTGTATTTATAACATAACTTAGATGTTACATCAGCTTGGTTACATCTTTAGTAGCATTTTCCTTAGAAAATAAATGAATGGAATCAAATTTTTTGTTCGATTCAGAGTTGCAATTTTTTTTTTGGGTGGGAGAGCTTCAAAAAGTTTCCTTTTTTTGAAACTATCAATGGGGAGAGCTTATTTTTTTAATTCTGTATTAACCCCATAGTAAAAGTTGTGGCCCATAGTAAATTATGGCCTGTGTCTCCCCTATTCGTCTTAATACACGATTTCTGAATAACCCTGTATGCTAATTTTCTGTCATTTATTCGATAGAAAGTGTTTTTTATGTGCACGTTCGATAAGGGCGCTGTTCCATTTTACACGCATTCTTTTCTAATAATAGTTTCGATAAATAATTTACAAAAACTACTCTAAAATATTACAGTCAATAGTAAATACCTAGTTTGTAGCGCGCTCACTCTGTCGTTCAAAGCAGAGTGAAGAGTGTTATCGATATCAATTTTGGACATACTTAGCGCATTTCATTCAAATGCACCCAGAGAGATCTTTAGGTTTCATCCACGTGCGAAGGTCACAACTGAAATGACATACACTAGCTGTAAGCTGATGATGATGAGTGAACTGAATAAAGAATTCAGACCTTACAAAATAAATCTAAAAGCTAAATAGAATCTTACTGATGTAATATTATGAGTCAGTCAACATTAATTAAAATTCAGTCTGTGATTCTTTGTGAATGATATTCTGTACACTAGACGCTTATGCTTGACTCCCACAGATCGGATAATAGTGTTTGTGCAAATAAAAAGATAGAACATCACAAGGAGTTCTTCTGCAAAGTACAGAAGCTTACAGAAGTGTTGGTATACTAATTATTATGAACAACTTTTAATATGAAAGCAACAGCATTTCAACAGCATCTGAATGACATAGACATGTAGGAAAAAACGGGTTAGAAATGCATGTGAACCGAAAATTCGAGTAACTGTAACAGCCTTTTTAATAGTCCACTGCAGGACGTAGGCCTACCCTACCAAGGGTGTTTGAGCCATATCCACCACGCTGGCCCAGTGCGGGTTGGTGGATTCACATACGCCATCGAATTTCTTCTAAGGACGTACGCAGGTTGCCTCACGATGTTTTCCTTCACCGGAAAGCCAGTGGTGTGAAATTCCGTACATAAATTCCAAAGAACTCATTGGTACAGGACCAGGGATTTGAACCCACGACCTCACGATTGTAAGGCGGGTGTCACTACCTCTAGACCACCACGGCTACACTAAAAAAAAATCGAGTAATTCCACTCAATCCTGGATATTTTATTTAATTTCAATAAGGAATTTAAAGCACCCAAGTTCAATTTCGATCAAGATGTCCCGTGTACATTACTTTTTTTTGTTACTTTATTCGGGAATTGTGAACTGAATCGAAAAATTATTTTTAGTACTAAAGGAGTATACCCTTTACTTTACCCGAGGTGGTCACATTTAAATTTTACAGAAAACGTCTGAGCCGTTTTCGAAAAATCAACAATAATGTAAACAAATCGAGCGAAATATTCGAATTTTGTTTTTTGAAAGTTTTACCATGTTTTGCGAAAAATAATAATGTTTTTCTTTTTTCTCGTCAAAAATAACGAAGAAATGTCTATAAATTGTAGAGCGTATTTAGGCGTACATTTTTTTTTTTACTAAAATTATTATAATTTCTAGAGGGCCGCAAAGTTGACCGGACCGTCCAACGCTACAATGTGTCATAAGGCAACCGTTTTGTCTTCTAAGTTTGGATTCGTGTCAGGTCTAAAATACCTTTTTTAAGGTTCTGTAGTAAAACAAGGACCCCTCATAAGATCGTTGTGTCTGTCCGTCCCATGCTACCAACGCTACATAATTCCCACATTTAAGAACCAAATTGCAAGATGTTGATTCTACCTGGCGTTTTGGCCCTATTTCTTTGTGATTTAAAAATGTAGTTTTCAGATTTATTCCTATATGTGTACTCTGACACAATGCTTCTCGCCAAATTTCATAGTGCTACGGCAACGGGAAGTACCCTGTAGGTTTTGATTTTTGTGAGTGTCGAAATATGCGGTTTTTTACAACATACACGGCTATAACTTTTTTAAACGATAACTGAGAAGTTTTTCTTTTACACAACTGCATGAGACCATGGATATACGTATACAGTTTAAATTTCAACTCGATACCTTGACGCGTTCCCGAGATAAAGAGTCTTGATATTCACACAGACGGACAGACGGACAACAAAGTGATCCTATAAGGGTTCTGTTTATTACGTTTGAGGTACGGAACCCTAAAAATCAACTGCTCCATACAAAATTGCAACTCGGAATCGACAAAATGTATGAAACAGCTGTTTTATTTTTTCTCGTATTCCGGGTTAACCCTATAGTAAAAGCTGTACACACTAGTGTCAACTTATTGAGCCTCTACTAGAGGCTCTAAAAGGTTAGTAAGTTCGTATAGGCCGGGTGGTTAGCCTTGGTGTCAGAGTTTTTAAACCGCCTAAAGGCCTCTGACATGGCTAAATGATTAAAACCACCGGGGCCTACAATTTAACGTGTCATCCGAGCCACGGTAGCGCTCAATTGTAAATGCCACCCGCGGTCATCCATCCGAAGACTGACCGCGCTCGACACGAACACCTAGTCAAACTACGCTAGTAAGGCTCTAATAGAAGATCTATGTCACAGGTACTAAGCAGGTATGAATAGTGCGGAACAAATCATGGAGCGAACAATAAAACACATCCTCGGCCAGAGTTAAACCAATTTGGCGCGGGAATAGGTGTCCCAGTTTCTGAGTTTACGGTCAAATACACTCGAATGGCGGCACATAATGAGATCCGGCGTCGATGTGGGAACGTTACACAAGATCAAACAACTATCGCCATTTTACCCGTTTATACCTTGCACAATACAGGCAGTTATAGGCCGAATCAAACTTCGTGGCGTCTGTGAAGTTAGCTACAAGCTGCGCAAATGCCAAGCCACTGAAGCAGTAATGCCAGCGGCCTTGAGTCACGCTCTGTTATTGCTGGGCTGCTTCGGGTTGATGCTGGAGGGGGAAACGCACAAAACCCTCCATGCGGGACGTCATTGCAGGACTTATCGCGCCCACATCGAATAAGAATAAGCTGCGCAAATCCCCACTATTCACCGCCGCAGACATACGAATTAGCTACTGCGCAACGACTCGCCTCGCGTTTACAGACGCCTAAGTTTGACTCAGGTTTTGCAAAGCGCAGGAACTTACAGCGGTATATTAATTTATGGAGTGACTGAATTCATTAGCAACCGTCTAGGATGTGGTTGTACTAAAACAAACCGAAACAATACGTCTTTCAAGTGACCTAGCTAAACCCTAGAGTCAATACAAATAATATTCATACAAGAATTACATAACTACTGATTCTGCAATATTTATATCATGTAATGTAAATATTTACAAACATAATCTTGTTTCTGACCCACAAAGTACAATTTAACAAGAGATTACCACATATAGACTGTTCTCTACTAAAATATCAATGTAAACAACAGTTGCATAAGTCTCAAATGACCCAGGGACACCAGTTTCAACAACAATGTTTACTGGAAAATCAATTGGAATTTATAAACAACTTGTTTATATGCATACTTGACCAGTGTCCACTGCAGGGAATAAGTCTCTTCTCAATATGAGAAGGGTTAAGCCATACATAGTCCACCTCACTGGCTGAATATCCCATGACAAATTTTATATATCTTCAAGTACTTTAAAATCACCAATTATAAAGGCATATTGTAGGAATTTGTAGGCTGCATTATGACTAATTAAATGCCAGTGAAACTATATAAAGTGAGGCACCTGTACTGTAATAGTCCACTGTTGAACATAGGCCTACCCAAGAAGAATGACTGGGCCATGTCAACTACACTCTCCCAGTGCTTATTGTAGGATTCATTATTAAATACTATCTAATTGCTTCTATGAGTGCATGCAGGTTGCCTTGCAGTGTGAAATTTGACACATTCCAAAGATCTCATTAATACAGTAGCCTTTTTTTTAATGTTCCACTGCAGGATGTAAGCCTGCCAATGAAAGACGATTGGGACATATCTACTACGCTGGATCAGTGGGGTTGGTGGATTCACATACACCATCGAATTTCTTCTATGGACATATGCAGGTTACCTCACAATGTTTTCCTTCACTGAAAAGCCAGTGGTGTGAAGTTCCATACAAAAAATTCTGAATACTAGTACGAAACAGGGATTGGATCCTCAGCCTTAGGATTGTAAGGCACCTAAAGCTAATAAATTACCTGTTCTTTCACAGTGTTGTTGGGAACAGAGCTTCCATCAGCCATTCTCGGTCCCAGCTCGTCCTCCTCCTCAAATATGACGCTGTAGAGATCCAAGCCCTCAGGGACGTTGGCCTCGATGTTAGCCTCTGGCCTGATGGTCAGCTCTGTGCTGATTGTCTGACTGCGACTCGCTCGGATTGAGCCTTGGAGACTTTCCGATATTGCCTAAAACAAATCAATTGAGGTTGACCGCAAAATCTAAACAGAGGATCCTCAATAGGGAAACATGTATACAAAGAGAGTGTAATGTATTCACTGTGAATATGGAAGAAACCAGAAGGACTACTGTACTCAAAAAATTAAGCCATAATACAAAACAAATCTAAAATAGAGTAGTTTGTAAGTAGTAAGCTCTCTGTTTTGCTCTCTCTCTGACTTTCAAAGGGTGTTGATGTTAATTTAGAACACAGTAAACTTCATTCAATTGTATCTAGAGAATCCTTCTGTTTCTTCTCTTCTTTCTTTCTTTCTCATCATTCTTCTCTGTTATATTTTGGATCTCAGAAACCACTCTCATAATTCAGATCACATTTTATATGTTTGTAAGGTTTTATCTGACAGGTATAAACATTATTCCCAGGAAAATCAAATATTTTTCTTTTAGCAAGCGAGTGAACCTTGGTTGCCCACTCTGCCCCTTGTAGTTAAAAAAAACGCATCCAACATCCCACTTTGAAATTAAGATGCATATAATGGCAGATGCACTTCCTTCTTTTAAGAAGCAAAAGCCCATCAAACAATTTATTTATTTAAAAAAATACAACAATTAATTTATTTAAAAAACAAATTATCTAACAATAAACAATTTATTTATTTAAAAATAACAACACCTTTTTATGACAAATAAACACAAATTAACAATCAAGCATAGGATTAAAATGTACATTTTAATAACTTTAACACAGCTGTAAGCAGTAAACAAAATGTTTACATGTTTAAATGTTATTAATTAACAGAATTAATAATTTTAAATAACCACATCCTTATGTTGTGAAACAGTTGCTGCCATGAGAATAACTGTGCTACTATAACTCCATTTGAAATCAAAGGAAAGGGCTATGCCCTTGTACAGGTCAGGGACACTTAAAATCAATTATGTATGTAGTATGTTTACCTTTGATAATGTTAGTTGATAAGAACTCAAACTACTTATCTATCAAAATAAACACTATGGATACAAGACCTTTATTATGCATAAATGAATAGGATAATTATGCAAATATTATACCAAGTAGGTACCTACAGACCCTAAAACAATTTGATAAACAAAGAGACCTTCAAGAAATCTACTCAGAATAGAAAGTGCAGGTGCACTTGTGCAAACTAAGCGTACAGCAGTGCTAAAACACGTGTAAGTAAACATAAACTAATTGAAAAATTGCAGTAACTCACGTCGCTCAAAATGTCTTCCAAATCGCAAGATACATTGGTGCTGAGAACGGGGGTCGGACTCACGGAGCGGGATCGATCCAAGTAATTATCGACGTCTACCGGGGCCAGTACCTCCTTTGTCTGATATTCAATGAACTCCATCACGGCGCGCTGTTGAGAAACATCGGAAAAAATCATAGGTACTCACAAACACTGGCCGCCTTTTACGAAACATTTACTTATGCGATAGTCGGATTGAAACCTACCCATCGAAAATTAGGTTCTCTTTCGAGAACAAAACATAGCGTAAATCAATAAATGAAAGATCCAATCAACGAAAATAATGTAAAATAAATGAAAATTCTGCAAAGATACAGCACGGCAGCGGCTAGGCACTTAAATCAGTGTTACCAGTGTGGCGTGCCAAATGTGTGCCGAAGAGTGTTTATTATGAAAATGTTACGGCCACTTCTATAATCTAAGGTTACGGCTATAGATGGGTGTTATCCATAGGTATAACTAAACAGGACGTTAAATAATTATAATTACAAAAAAAAGAGAAAGCGAGATGTGCAAGTATAAGGAGTGAACAGGACGAAAGTAATACCTCTTGTCTTTATTTGCGCATACGTTTTTTTTTTGGTGCGAAAAATTTGCCTGACTATTACATCTAGGCAGTGAGTAATAGATCGCGGCAAAAACTACTGTTGAATTTTTGATGAGATGCTTAAGTAAATCAACATAAATGTGAACTATTGGCTATTTTCTATCATTTCTATTGGTATTATGCAGGTTTTTACTAATATCTAGAGTCTAAATATGATAAAATCATAACAACGTGTATATAGGTATCTAAGTTTTCTATAGAACACCTTTTTTGTCCCACCCTATACGCTAGTAACTTCTCCACCGATTCTCCCTCCACGGTGTTATCCTTGTAAAATTAGCTTAGCATGATACGCGAGACATTGACATTGACATACGCTTAATGACTCACGCACATCAAGCACCATATTTTTATAGTCAAAATGTTCGGTACACAATAAGGAACTTTCCTTTATCATAAAAACTAATAATAATTATATATATATTTAAAGACTTTAGAAATATATTAGGTACAGTGAAAAAAATACTCAAATATCTTAATAAATGACGGAGTTATGGATGTCTAGACATGACCGCACGAAATTAAAATAGACTCGCGACGGATTTATGCGACGTCACCCGATCCAGGAGCCGCGCCGTGGGTTAGGCGAGAGTAAAGAAAAAAGGAAATAAAGTGCTTCATTCTATACCGGATATTTTTCTAAACCACTAATATGTTCTAGGATATCATTGTACTCATCTTTATGTTATGATCAACATTTACTATAGGACTAACCCCCCAATATTACGAATGAAAAGTCAGCATTCCCATAAATGTCGTGAGTAAATGAACTTTATATCTAAAAAAATGGAACAAGACTTGGTTTATGTATCTAGTGGACTGCGGTTTTTACATCTGTAACTATTAACTAGTAGCTCTCCAAACAACAGACCTCGCAAGTATACATTTTCTAGTAATAAGTTCTCAAAAATGCACAACTTTCACAGGTAAATATATTCTTAATCACAAAAATTAATCACAAGATATCATTGTATATTATGACCAACTTTTACTACATTAAAAAACAAATTACAGGGACAAAACCATACAATTTATAGGTTTCTAACTGGTGGCCTTATCGCTTTAAGCGATTTCTTCCAGGCAACCATGAATTCATACTGAATTACGTTTTCCTAGTAATCAACCATCTTAACAATTGGTTTTTATAATTATCATAATCATCGTCACCATCTACGGAAGCCTGGTCTCGACACGTACTTGTCAACTTATTGGAACTAAAAATAAAAACCCTGGAAAAAAAATATCTCAAGTATTTTATTAGAACAAAATATACTGGGTGACTGGAAAACATTGAGCAACCTTTTTTCTGTACATCAAAACTAACAACTTTTGTTCTGTGAAATTTGACAAAACACAAAAAAAAATCAGCTGTTCCGCGGTGGTCGCGGGTGAACCATAATTATTTTTCTATGGAACACCATTTTTTTTTAGTTTTGACAAAAGTCGTAGAACAAAAGTTGTTAGTTTCGATGTACATAATTAGCCCCTACAAGGTTGTTCAATGTTTACCAGCCACCCTGTATTAGGCTTAGTACACCAGTTTTAGATAACCCTGTATAGGGGATCAGTCCCAAACTCTGACACCAGGGCTAGCCACCCGGCCTATACAAACTTACTTAGTCCCATAGTAACATTTGGCCATAATATACAATAATATCTTAGAAAAGAACCTTACCATTTTTTTTCAAGGGTCTGTGGATGATCCAATTGCTTTCTATGTAGTAGAAGTGTAGTATTGTCATTATTTAAAAAAAAAATATGATTAAGAATATAATATATACCTGTGAAGTTGTGCATTTGTGAAAACTTATTACCTACTAGAAAATGTATACTTGCGAGGTCTACTGTTTGGAAAGCTACTATTTAATAGTTACATGTAAAAACCGCACTACACTAGATGCATATACCAAGTCTTGTTCCATTTTTTTTTAGATAGGTATAAAGTTCATTTACTCACTGAAAAACAAAAATAAAAAAGTTAGTTAGAGTTTTATAAAAAGGATGGCAGCCCTGCCTGTTTGATTGATTGTTTGGTTATTTTTTTAATAATTTGTTGGCCACTGGACACTTTGTTTAACAGTACAAATGGGGCTAAAACCCTAAAAATATGTCACTGCAATACTAGTAACGGGCACGAAATTTTTGCCCGTAGTCCTACCAGAGTGCTTGGTTAGACCACAAGAAAAAAATCTTGCCCGTGGTCCTACTAGTAGTACATCTGGTAGGACCACGGGCAACAAACGATAAAAATTATTAAAACTTAATACTTGACTCTGGCAAATGCATAATAATGCGCCGCTAAAACATAAAAAAAAGAAGACAGTTTAAGCCATTTGACATTTGATTTGACTATTTGATTGACCAACTTCCTTAAAAAGTGTATGATGGTGCCACTGTCGTACTTTTAGCAACATTTTGTTAATTTTTAATTAGTTCCGATTGGTTCCGATATTTAGCCATTTCATAGAGAAGTTGACATAGCGTCCGTTTGATTATTTATTGTTTGAATTCAAAAAATATCGCTTTAATTTAGTATAGTAGTCTATATCTGTGATCGCTATTAAAAACAGTGTATTTTCTGTAACTTGTCGTAAAAATGGAAAATTCAATAGATGAAACAGAAACACAGCAATCGTTGTGCTCTCCACCGAAGCGCAGAAGATCCACCTTCTTTGATAGAAGAGATTCCATAGGTGTGTTTTGCTCATGAGAACTTAAATCCTGTTGCCAGGCATAATCAAGCAATATTCTGTGGACACGTTCCTATAATTCAAAGACTGATCTGGTAATCTTAGCTTCAGCTTCAGGTAAAAAGAAATAGTTGTTACTTTATAAGCTTTTTATTTGGTTGCTTGCAGTACCCCAACCACCAGATAATGTTGACATTGAATTCAGCCCAAAGAACATGGAGACCGAGGAAAGGCTCAAGGATATGTCCAGGTAATAATTTATTCAGGAACATTGTAAATACTCTAAATGGTATGCTATCACTATTGTGATGTTACCAATGTGATGAATTGTGTAAAATGAATATTGCATGGTTTTTAGGTAGTAGACATCCGTTAGAGTGTTAGACAATAAGTGCGTGTTTGAAGCCAGGATATGTCATTAGTCATACATACTTTTTTAGGGTTCCGTACCCCAAAAGAAAAAAATAGAACCCTCACAGGATCACTTTGTTGTCTGTTTGGGGTATCAAATGAAAGAACATTAGCACAAGCTGAAAACCATTTTTTTTTAAATTATTTTTATGATGCGTAATTTTTGATGTTGGATGAGAAAAGTGAGAAAAATATGCCTTTTAAAGATGATCAAATACAGCTCTGAGGTTGTAAAAACTTAGTTACATTTTGTGCAGTTTTCAGGATTTGTTTGGAACCCTTGGTGTGCCAGTGTGACTTGCACTTGTCTGGCTTTTATTTCTATTTATACCTATAATCATTAAATTTAATGTATTTGCAGATACTATGAAAAACTCTTTACAGAAAAAGAGCAATGGAAAAAGGAAACTAAGGAGAGGCGGAATAAATACCATGATTTGAAGCTGTAAGTTTCCAATGAAAAAAAATTCCTAATTTAAAAAACATTACAGTAGTTTAGTAACACTGGTTTTATAATTTGGCAAACAGGCTTCAGTATGAATTTTCATAGTAAATGAAAACTCAACGCTATCATGTGGCTCCATAATTTTTTGTAGTTTTTCCTCGTTTCCATGTGGGTCACTGTACAAATATGTATGGAGCCATACAGTATCTGCTATAGTTTCCGATTTGTCTGCATATGGCAAGCGACCAGATAACTATCTGACCCAGTGAAAAATCCCCGAAAATCCCGGGACTGTACTTGGCTAATCCCGGGATTTTCGGGATTGCTACAAAAAGGTTAAGTTTGCATTCCATCGTCAATTACACCTTGAGAATAACCTTGCCTAGATTATATTAAGAGGAGTCTGAAGACGACCACTGTTTCCGCGTTTTCTGAAGAACATTGAGAGAGTTTTTGTTCCGGGAAAAACCGCTTTTTCACCGCTTAAAATGTGATAAAATGCTATGTTATTGGTGAAGGATTATTGAATATAAGTACGTACGACGTACGAGACGTCTTATTTTTTTTCAGAAAAGTTTATAGTTTTAAGTATACTTCAGCCAAAATTTTTAAGTAAAAATATGACTATGGTCATTTTTAAAACTGCAAAAGCTAAGACGATTGAAGTGCTGATTGCAGTGAAGCAAAAAAACACTCTAACCGGATAATATTTAGGGGTAGATAGCAGTTCATTGTTTTTGTATGGCCTAGTTCACGGTTCCCACAAGCCTCAATAAAATTAATCACACATTGTCAATAACAAACCTTAGATATGCCGAAAAATACGTACTACACAGGAGTTCGTAGATGATACTTAGAATCAGCATAATAAGTAACTACTGTCTATATGTGTATTCCTCCAACCAGTGTAGAACCTGAGCAAGCGTTTTTAGCTGCTGCTTATGTTGGCAATAAACTACGAAGCAGGCTTGGAATCGGAAGTTCAATGTTGGATGTTCTGATATTACTGCTATTGTATTTTCGAAATTCTAAATTTATTTTTTGTGTTGTCTTCTAGATCTCTTGCAAAATTACATTCTTTTGTACTGTCTATTTTAATTTGTGTCATTTTGTAACGGTTAAACAAGATTATTTTTTGCAAAAATTAGCATGACTGACTTCACCCGTGTACAGAATTTGCGAATATTTCGTATGGATCGATGTAGCATTTTTCACATTAAGGTTGATTTATCAAAAATGGCTCAGCCGATTTCGATAAAATTTAAATGGGACCAATTTTAAAGTATACTCTTTCCAATAAAAAAAAAATATTGAAATCGGACTTCTACGAAAAAAGTTATGCGTGGTAATACATAAAAAAAAATATATACGCGTCGAATTGTATACCTCCTCCGGTGGTTCGTCGGTCAAAAAGCGTTTTTAAGAAATAATGAAGAAAGTTGTAATCCCGGGATAGCCCCGGGATCCCGGGATTACGTATCGAAAATGGATTGAAATGCTCGGGATTGTATTCTCTAATTGTGACTCTTGGAAAATGTTGACATACTATGTAATTAAAGTACCTTCATTCATGAAGCCATGTCTTACTTTCAGACAATACCAAATGGCTGCGAGTGCACCGAGCAGTTCAAGATTATCCTATGCAGTGCTCACAAATGAAGACATAGAATTTCTCAAAGTAAAACCCAACATACCCAAACTGATTGAAAGCCAACAAAAGCTGCACAAGATCACCAAAGTCAGTGTGGAGTTTGTTCGGAGAGTTCATGAACTCGAAGATGTGATGCTAGAGTTGTGTGAGAAAAGGGTTGACAAAATAACGAGACATATTCTGGAACATAGTACAGTTGGTTCGCCAGAGGCAGTCGAATTGCCAAAATGACTAAAAATGCAACACTGTCGTCATAAGTCCAAGAGTGGCGGCTGTATTATGTACGCGTTTTGACGTTCGACTTCGTTTTTCCACCCGCTCTCTCTCGTGGCGCGAGTAACTGGCGCGAGTAGGAGAAAAAGTGGAGCCGAACATCAGATCGCGTACACAATACCGCCCCAGTATCTAAACTTCGAGGAAATGTAGTACATGAAATACGTAATTTTCAAGCAATCAGATGCGCGAAAAAGTAGAATCAAATTTTTTTAGAAACCTCTCTTATGCTTATGATGGCAGAATAAGGTTATCAAAAATCCGTTAGATATTTGTATCTCCTACTTGAATCCAAGTAGAAGCAGTAGTGTAAATATATACAGTGTTATTCAAAGGTCGTACTAAGCTAAAGGGGTAATTCAGACCATCCTAATGAACAACTTTTACTATGGAGCCGAACCGAAATTCGAGAATAAAATAACCAGCTGTCCCATACAAAATTGGAACTATGAAACAGTTGATCCTTTTTTCTCGAATTCTCTAAAGCACCCCCTTTCAGCTTAGTACAGGCCGAATCAAATTTCTTGACGGCTGTGAAGTTGAAGCGAGTGGTTGCGCAGTAGCAATATATTTATGTTAGCGGCGCAAGAGAGGGAATGTGCGCAGCTTGTAGCTAGTGTCACAGCCTCCATGAAGTTTAATTCGGCCTATACACTAGGGTGGGCCGAATTTTTTTTTTTTACAAATTTGTTTAGTACTAGTAGTAAAAAGTTGTGTTTGCATTCAAAGATTCAATATTTACTAGTTTTTTGCTATAGAAAGCAGATCTTTAGGTTCCGCAAGTACTTTAAAGTTTGAAAATATTAGTAATATTTTGCTAGTTTTCATCCATTGATATACTGAATTTTATAATATTTTTCTGATGTTTTCTTACAACATTGTTGACGAAACCGTGTGTAGCTTTACATTACATGACCTTGAAAGAGAGAGAGCGCATCAGTGTGAAAACAAATTTTGTATGGAGAAGCCGCGCAAGTTTAATAAACGTTTGTTGTGTCGCAAATATGAGTAAAATTAAAACTAGACTTAAATACGTGCCCTATAATCGGTACTTTTACCGTACATTAAGAGAACGTATTGCCAACATACGAAGATGTCCTAAAATGTTGTGAGTGGGAACGATTGGAATGGAGGTCGATTAATGGCGCCAAAGATCCTTCACCACATGATATTGTAGAGAAGGTAACTGAATAAATTATTAAAATATGGAAAAAAGCTTCTTTACCAACAGTTTCAAAAATCGGGATAACTACAATGATTAAAGCGTATCATATTATGTACAAAATCTTGTTAAATCAGTTAAAAATAGACAAAATACTGCATCGTTTCAGGAAAAGACATTACTGTTTAAAGAAGTAAGTTCCCGCTTTTTCGACGTCTATCTAGTCAGCTAAAATCCGTTATTGACCCGGTAATACAACGAAATGCATATTTTGCGCGTCCTGAAAACATATTGCTAACAATGATAACCGATCCATGGCCATCGACAAAAAATTGGAAGAGTTAACCAGAGAGCAGCCACGATTGTTCAAACTTCCAAAATTAAACTTTGAACCTACTCGTATGTCTTACATTGACATGATTGCATGGCAAGACATACCTGCGGCGGGTAAGTGAGGGGTCACTTACCTGCCTGTATTAGAAGACGTGACGAAAGAAGAGCTCGAAGTGTGCTTGTTGTCGGTCATCAGCACAATGCTCATAAAATTTGACCCGTTCCACTGCCACACTCAAGCAGTAGAACGTTGTGTGAAGGTTGTTACTGAAGCTGCTGCAAAAGTATGTGGTAAAAATAACAGAGAAGGATTTATTGCTTCAACCATGTGTTCGAGGGAAACTATGCCTAAGATGGAAACAAAACAGGATTATGTACCTGAATGATAATGTTTATAGATGATTATGTTTCAGGTGTTCTATGTCAATTTTGGAAATATTTTTATAAGTATGTGTCTGCCAATATTTTATTGTAATAATAATTATAATAACTATTTTAGTTTTCTTTATAATCCCACCACCAAGCTTACAGATTTCGCACTAACTTTTAAAATTTCAATCGGCTTGCGGAACCTGAAAAAGGTATTTTTTTAAATTGTTTTTTGTATGTCTATTACATTGAAGGCTATACACAACTTTTCCGCAATAGAACATTTTGATATACGAGTTTTTTTTTTTCACCATACTAACGCGGCCCACCCTACTATACACCTTGTTTAAATTTAATAGCCCTCTAGTTTGTGCCTATTATTTAATCAATTTAATTTATTATATTGAAAATGAAATGAAATAGAAACTTTACATCCGAAGCTAAGCTGACCCGGCGAACTTCGTTTCATGCAATATATCTTTATGAATTATATCCTACTAGTTTTTACCCGCGGCTTCGCCCGTATACGCAATATATCATTATAATTTATAGCCTATGTGTTATTCTGATATATAAGCTATATTATTGCAAAGTTTCATCTCAATCCGTTCAGTAGTTTTTGCGTGAAACAGTAACAAACATCCATACATCCATCCATCCATCCATCCATCCATCCATCCATCCATCCTCACAAACTTTCACATTTATAATATTAGTAGGAAGTTATGTACAAGCATTAGTACTGACAAGTTTTATTTCAATCCATTCAGTTGTTTTTGGGTGAAAGAGGTACAAACATCCATATATACAAACTTTCCCGTTTATAATATTAGTATACTAAACGCTAGACAAGAGAAGTTAGCAGCAGATGACACTTCACCGTGATTCGCTAATTATTGCACATGACTGTGTGCACAATTCCGACGCCGCGAGTCGTAGTGGTGAGCACGGGCGTAGGGAGCTCGCGGGAGGCATGAGGTTGGCGGGCGGGTGGCCCCAGAGTCTCATCTCTCTGGCTCCCGCGCATACCTATATTTCGGCTTTTGCGCAACGTTCTGCGCATAACTTCCCATCCGCCGACTTGTGTGGCGCTTGATATAGGATATATTTGCTAGAAAAGTGCACTAAAAATAAAGACTAGTAAATGGATTCAAGATTTAACTATAATTATTATTAGTAAAATATACCCACAGTATGCTGTAACTAAAAGCAATCTTTTTTTCTACTGTGCTGTACTTTTTGACGAATATGTGCCATATTATTATAGCACACGCGTGTTAGTGTTACAACTATAACCGTCACCGACGTATACATTTTTCAAATGGTAATCGCCGTCTACTAGTATAGATCGAGTCATACAACTTGATGTCTGTGATGTTAACTTCAAGTTGCGGATGACCCAATCCTGAGTGAAGTACAACTGCGCGAGGATTGGGTTATCCGCAGCTTGCAGCTAACCCACAGCCGCCAACTAGATTGATTCTGCCTTTAACAGCGTTTGTAGTATATGCCGAATCGAACTTAATGATGTCTGAAAACGAGGCTAGTCGTTGCGCAGTAGTAAAAGCCAATGCCGGTTTTTGTATGGAAGGTGGCGCCTATTTTTTTTTCGTGCGGCCATCAACCAAACCTTGTTTTTATGGTTCAGTATAGTGTAACAAATGATAATTATGAAATGCTGCAGCTGTAGTTTCAGTCCAGAAAAAGTTACAAGACTTAGAAGTTTGTTTTGATTTATTTGTTTTTAAGGTTATTTTATCACCTAGGCGCAAATTACGAGTTAAGTTGACATAAATAAAAACTGTTGAATGCTTTTTGAATTGTCAGGAGTGATAATGCACCTGGAATTATCTCGCCTTCTGCAAACCTCATCTCCAAATTATCCGTTTTTGTCTGTAATGCGGTAATTGAATATTTACTTGAAAGATGGTTTGGAAGAAATCGCTTCGACAATGTCTTTGTCTATGTCTGTGTCTTTGTGTGCAATGAAGTGTTCATTAATTCCTCTATTTACCGTGTATAATGCATACCGCGTATATTTTTTTTTATTTCGAATAGATTCGCGTTTGACTACACACTGCCTGATGTTAAGCAGATGTGCGGTCTAGGGTGTAGCACGCTTACCTAGAAGATACCTATTTACTCGGGATTTGAAGACACTCACGTTGTACTTTAACGGGAAGACAGACCCAGGCAAAGCGTTCCACATTCCGGCTGTTCGTATGAGGAATGAGGATTCGAAACGCCTTGGTTCTAACGCGCGAAATGTCCACCATAAAAGGGTGGCGCTTTGGTCGCGTCCGTCTAGCCGTACGATAGAAGAAAGGGGCAGGGGGGACCAGATTGTGCAACTCCTGGGCGCACTCTCCGAAGTGTATCCGGTAAAAGGCCGACAAACACGCTACCTTGCGACGATGCTCAAGACTTTGCAGCTGCGTCTTAGTCAAGGTTTCGTTGTCAATCAGCCTCCTGGCTCGCCTCTCAATCGACTCCAGAGCCTCCAGATGATATTTGGCAGAGCCATCCCAAAGGTGAGAGCAGTATTCCATGCAAGACTTGACTTGTGCTTTATAAAGTTCTTCTTATAAAGCTTTTTAAAGTTTCAAGTTCGCGCCGCGCGCTTGTGTCGGTAACACGTCGCTCGCCTACCGCTTATCCTACCATCCAAACTATCGTCTATTACGCGGCCCGTCAACATAAACATAAATATTATTAAAATGTTCTTATGCCCAGTGTGTAACAAAGACTTCTCCGATGGAGTGAAATGCTCGAAATGCATTTTAACCTATTGTTTTACGTGTGCAAACATAACGGAATCAAACTTTCGGAAGCTCGGCGCAGCTAGACAAGCTGCCGTTCTGTGCGGCAACTGCAAGGGCGGACAGATGCATGCGCCCTCCACAGTGAGGCCCTGCGCGCCCGCGGCCTCGGCCTCGGCTGCTACCCTGGACACTGTCCTGCAGGAATTGCGCAGCGGCATTCGCGGAATTAACGTGAGGTTGGAACAATTACCCTCAATTGTGCAGGAAATCTCTAGCCTGAAAGAAAATTTGCGAAACATTGACGAGTCCCTGTCATCCATGAAAGAAGAAGTGCATAAAAACTCTACAAAAATATTAGAGGTGGAGAAAAGACTTCAAGTTTTGGAGGAAAAACCTGTACTTCCTGCAGACTACCCTCTCTTGCAAGCTGAAATAACAAAGCTACGTTGCGAACTCGCCTCTAAAGACCAGATGATGAGGCTGAACAACATCGAGATAAAGGGAATCCCGCAGATAAAGAACGAAAATCTCATTGAGGTGGTACGCAAGATTGGAGAAGTCATCGGTCAGCCCATTGTAAAGAGCGAAATCGATTTCGTTACGAGAATTCGATCGTCGGCGGTGCCTAAACCAATCGTAGTGGGACTCATCGGCAGATACCTAAAAGAAAACATGGTGGCCTCGGCAAGAGCTCGCAAGCCGGGTCTGGCCGCTGAGGATCTTGGTTTCTCAGGATGCTCGAACAAAGTTTACATCAATGACCACCTCACTAAAGAAAACAAACAGCTTCTCACCAAAACGAAAAAAATAGCTCTGGAAAACAATCACAGACACGTATGGGTCCAAAACTGTAAAATTCTATCGAGGAAAAACGACAGCTCACCAATAATTGCAATTACCCGTGAAGAAGATCTTTTGAAAATCAAGTGACTCATAATTTTTATCACGTATTGTACGCTATACCAATGTAGGTCTATTCTATTAATAATAATATCATCTCAAAATTATCTATTTTCTATTTTTCCTATTATACTAAACATACTCATTCTGATTAGGAGATTGTTGTTTTCCATTCACTATAATGGCATTTTAATTATTTCACACATACAAATGATATTTCTATTAAAGAATATTTTACTAAGAAACAAGTCTGAATCACTGGTATTTGCATTCAGTGTTTGCGTAATCGGTCACACACATTTGTATCTATCTAAACTAACTACTAGGGTAAGTCATAATATTTACTCAGAAATAGCATGTAATAATCGTCTACTACTGCGGGTACTTCCATATTTAGTTTCACCGTCACATGAATTAAAACAATTCATTTTATTACTCATTCATATTTGCCCAACTACCTATTACACGATCCAGCACACAACCAGCGCGCCTAGTCTAATAAATGCTCTGTTACTCGTACGTTGTGTATATCTATATCTTATTGAGCAAATGTTTAGAGTAGTTACACTTGTCTTCACTGTGCTGTCTTCGATTCGCAAGCGCCTAACGAAACTTAATAAGTTGATGGTATTTGTTGGCATTTATGTCGCGATCCGGTCAAACTTTTTTGGCCGGGCCGTGATACATGATTGTTGATATTTACTACCAGAACGTTGGGGGTTTGCGGACGAAGACGGCACAGTTTAAGAGAAGTGTTCAATTATACAATTATGACGTAATAGTTTTGACTGAGACATGGTTGCTGGATGGCATAAAAAATGAGGAATTGTTCAGTGATAGGTACACAGTGTGGCGCCGCGATAGAGATTATGCGAGGGTTGCACAATCCCGCGGCGGTGGAGTTCTCGTCGGGGTGCGCCGTGACCTTGCGGCGCGCGCGCGCCCGGCCTGGCATTCCACAGCCGAGGACATCTGGGTGTCTATCAGGTTTGATGCGAATGGCGGTATCCCTCCTGTCACCGTTCACATAGGCTGTATTTACTTATGTCAACAGAATAATGGACTGTCTTTTTCTTCACAATTGTCCAATTTTGCAGATAAAGTTCAGGAAGTATGTACTGATAACCCGTCCGATCGAATAATTATAGCCGGGGATTTTAATTCAAGCGATATATCGTGGTCCCCGTCTGGGTTGAACTCGTATCTTACTCCGTCTTTCTCTGGCTCCAATCCTAATCACAGCGTGGTAAGAGACCTAATGAATGTGTGTGACTTAAATCAGTTTAATAGTATTAAAAATCATCTCGGCGGACTACTCGACTTAGTTCTCTCTAATGGAGATATCCTACTCTCTCATTGCACCGAGCCTTTGGTAGATGAGGACTCTTACCACCCGGCTCTAATCTTTCAACCGAACTTCATCGTTTTACCTCCGCTTAAACCTAGTTCTAGGCTGAAATTTCAATACTCAAAAGGGGATTACTCGGCCATATGTGAGGAACTCGACGGCTGCGATTGGAAGTCTTTATTGTCATGTGGGTCAGTAGACGAAGCGGTCGATGCGTTCAATGAGATTCTTCTTAGTTTGCGAGATAAGTTTATACCTTCTAAACGAGTGCGTTCAAGCCATTTTCCCGTCTGGTATTCTCCCGCGTTGATAAAAGTACTTAGAGAAAAAAACAAATTACATAGAAAGTTCAGAACATATAATAACAAAATTGATAATGTTGCTTTTAGCGTTCTACGCAAGAGAGCTAAACAAATGGAGATCGAATGTTACAACAATTACATAATGATTACTGAAAACTCCATTAAAAAGAACCCCAAAGCTTTCTGGTCTTACGTACAAGCAAATAAGCAACATAACTCATACCCTTCATCCATGAACTATAATGATAGTGAGCTTACTTCGGGTGAGGAAATATGTAATGCCTTTGCAGAGTTTTTTAACTCCACCTTCTTGCCTTCATCTGCCTCATCAAATTCAATCACAACTGATGCTCCTTTTCTGTCGTACTCATGTACAGAGATTCGTACAGTAGAATTTAACGAAAATGAAATTTGTAAAATACTAAAATCTCTTGATTGTAATAAGTCTGCGGGGCCGGATGACCTGCACCCAGTTTTGATATCGAAGTGTGCTGCTAGCCTGTCCTATCCTACCTGTCTATTATTCAGGCGCTCTATTGCTGAAGGCGTCATGCCAAAAATTTGGAAATCCGCTATAGTTACTCCCATCCATAAAAAAGGTCCTAAGCGCGACGTTGCAAATTACAGGCCTATTTCTAAACTCTGTGTGTTAGCAAAAGTCATCGAAAAGATTATTCATAACCAGATATATGCTGCTCTCAAACACACATTCTTGCCGCAGCAACATGGGTTCCTTCGGGGTAGGTCAACTGTAAGCAATCTCCTTTCGTTCACGGATGATCTCTTCGGTGGGATGGAGTCTGGTGGCCAATTTGATGCTATATACACAGATTATAGTAAAGCATTCGACAGAATTGATCACGTGATCTTAATGGACAAAATACTAAAGGCAGGGATTCGCGGCGATCTCCATCGGTGGTTCGTTTCGTACGTGGGGAGCCGCTGTCAAACTGTGGTTCTAAATGGGTTTTCTTCACAATCGCCCTTCTCCATTATACCATCGGGTGTCCCGCAGGGTTCCATTTTAGGACCATTGCTATTTGTACTATTTATCAATGATATAAATCAGTGTTTCCAAAATTCCAAGTTCTTATTATTTGCTGACGATATGAAAATATATAAGAAAATTAACTCACCGCTAGACTGCGAACTTCTTCAGCAGGACCTTTACCGATTGCACAAATATTGCCTACTCAACAGACTTGATTTAAACATTAGTAAATGCTACTGTATCACATTTACCAGATCTCGACATGCTCTGCATTATAATTACAAACTAAACCAGCAGTCGCTGCAACGTACTGATCATGTCAGAGATCTCGGCGTTATACTGGACTCAAAACTCCTGTTTGACAAACATGTTGAGAGCATAACTGCGAAAGCTATGAAGACCTTAGGATTCATATTTCGCATAACCAAAAACTTCAAAACTCTAAAATCGCTTAAGATTCTTTACTGTTCGTTGGTACGAAGCCAATTAGAATATGCCTCACAGATTTGGAATCCGCGTTATGAGCTCTATATCGATAGTATAGAGAAATTACAGAAGAAGTTTCTGCGTTTCATTAATTTCAGGCACAGAGTAAAAATTAAAGACTATTATGAAAGTTGTAAGCACCATCATTTACTTCCTCTGTCATGTAGGCGTGAGGTGGCTGATTTAACTTACCTCCATAACATAGTACTGAATAAGATTGATTGTAGCGATCTTCTGTCTAAAATAAAACTTCAGATACCTACTCGCATTTCAAGACGAAACCATCTCATGCTCCATGCTGATTCGTGTGTGACCAATTACAAACAAAATTCCTACTTCATCAGAGTATGTAACACTTTCAATTATAGTTATTCTAAAGATGTAGACTTATTTACTGCAAGACAAAATGCATTCAAAAACTTAATATACTCAACTTTTTTCTCTGATGACTAACTTCAATCTCTAAATTCTTAACATTTATTTTTGTTTCTTCCCTTTCATCTATCTACATTGGTATAGCTCCCACAAAATTAATTTCTTATATTTATTATTGTTACAAATCTATTTTTTATTTTATTATGTACTATTAGTGTAAACATCAATAGGCTTATTTATGTCATACTAGCGAACTAACTTTTTTTAAACAAAGCTGTTTGTTTACCAAAAATAAATAAATAAATAAATAAATAAAATAAAATAAAGACTAAGCAGTTGCTCAGGTGTGAAATACCGTCTCACCTTAGAGAGAACACCAAGTTTTTCGGAGGCTAATTGGGCTTTGGACTCTATGTAAGAGCCAAAGTTAAGAGAAGATGAGAGTGAAACGCCTAATAGTTCCAAGCTGTCAGTTAACGGAACGGAGACACCACAGACAGCCCTGAGTCTTTGTGGCATTAAACTTGACCAGGTTAGCATCACCCCAGTCGAATACCGCCTGTAGACTCAAGTTGAGCCGTTCAACCATAGCCTCTCTGTGTAACTCGATCTGTGGCCCGCTGGTTTATGCATCGGACGTGTAGCTCTCCACGACTGTACTGTCATCTGCGTACCCAAAGATCCCGGGCTTAAGCAGATCGTTGATATGCAGTAGGAAGAGTGTCGCAGAGAGCACAGACCCCTGAGGAATACCGGCATTGATAGCCATTTGGTCTGACGAGCAGCCATCAACGACAACTCGTATCGACCGATTCCTCAAGAAATCTGATATCCATGTGCAGAAATCAGCAGGCAGGCCGTAAGATGGAAGCTTGCCAATAAGGCTCTCGTGCCAGACCCTATCAAAAGCTTTGGAAATGTCCAAGGAGACAGCCAGCGCCTCTCCGTGCTTCTCCATGACCTCACTCCAGATGTGTGTGGCGTACGCCAGAAGATTCCCAGTAGACCGGTTTTGGCGAAAGCCGTACTGGCGGTCACTGAGTAAGTCATTCGCTTCCAGGTAGGCCAGGAGCCTGTTGTTTAGAACACGTTCTCTCTTACAGAGTATAGACGTGATCGAAATTGGCCTGTAGTTGGCAGGGTCGGCACGGCTGCCCTTCTTGGGTACAGGTTGCACGTTAGCAAGCTTCTAAGATTTGGGCACTTGACCTGTCTTCAGAGATGGGCGAAAGAGGCGAGTCAGCACAGGCGACAACTCAGGCGCACAAGTCCTCAATACAATGGCCGGATTACCATCAGGGCCACTGGCTTTGTTCACATCTAGACTGCGGAGAACTTTGAGGACCTCTTTTTGCCGGATGTGTATTTCACTCATTACAGTGTCACAGTTTGTCAACGACGACAGTCGAGCACGCAGTTGGGCGGCGTCAAGCTCACGCCAGGGCGAAGCGACGCCTACCCGTGGTTGTCCGGTAGTGTGCCACGATGGTGGCTGACATCGATGTTGAAGCGGCTGGCACCGGGGGAGAAACTCGACCCCAGCCGCCGAGGCGGGCTCGCGTAGTGGCGAGGCCCGATGCGGCCTCGCGTCGCATGAGCGACAGCAGCGGAATGATGGCTGGGTGTCGCGACACTAGGCATCGCGAGTTGGGGTCCGTGAATGGCGCAAAAGCGCGGGGTATGTCCAGTGAAGCGCGCCCCGACCGAATACCGAGGCGTGAGTGAGAATTAGTTAATCCTTATTCTTTTGATTGCCGGGGGGTGGGGCGCGGGGGGAAGGGGGCGGTTTGTAAGTGAGAAATTGAAACAAACCAAGCTCCTGTGCGCGTTAGAGTAGGACAGGAGACAGCCAACTACATACACATCCTCGGCGGTGGTGGCGGCGGTGCGTGCGGCGATTCTAAATCGCCGGCGGATTGACCACTGTCAAATCACGAGTGCTTGGCGCACCATAATATAGTAGGTACCGATATAACCATTATTTATATGTTTTAAATGATCTATTATGCGGTATCTTTACAAAAAACCTGATGAATATCTACAAACTTTAACTCTCATAACTTTTCTCGGACTGAGGGTAGAATTTTTTTGATTATTAAACGTTGTTTATAACATTTTATTGTACAAAAAAAAAACAAGGTTTGGTTAATGGCCGCGCGAATTTTAAAAGGCGCCAATTTCAGGCATTGGCTTTTATCATGTTAGCGGCGATGCGGGGTGAGGATTTGCGCAGCTTGTAGGTAACTTTACAAACGTCAATAGGTTTGGTTCGGCTTATAACAGCGTTTGTGGTAGTGGCGACACTCTTTTACGATCAGTGCATTATAATAGCACTAGTTTTTACCCGCGGCTTCGCCCGCATGATATTTTGATTTTTGACACAATACCATTATAATTTATAGCCTATGTGTTATTCTGATATATAAGCTATATTATTGCAAAGTTTCATCTCAATCCGTTCAGTAGTTTTTGCGTGAAAGAGTAACAAACATCCATCCATCCATCCTCACAAACTTTCGCGTTTATAATATTAGTCGGATTATCATTATTTCGCCTATAACTCTTATATTTACTTCCCGTACGGAAAATGAATTTTTGCAACAATGCAACAATAGGCATGTTTGCTGGGTATAAAAATCATTATTTTAATTAGTCTGTTAGTTAGATTATTAAAAAATATTGAACACGTATATTTTTTTTCTTTTGACAATCAAACAATAAACAAAGATAAACCTTGTCAAAGATTGGGTGCGGGGGCTCGTGACGTCACTACTGCGTTACATTTGTAGTACAATAGTGACGTCACGTGAAACATTAATGGGCTATTTATCTTCATATTTTTTTGTTAAATAGAAAAGAAAAGATACGTGATTAATATTTTTAGGGTTCCGTACATCAAAAGGAAAAGACGGAACCCTTATAGGATCACTTTGTTGTCCGTCTGTGTGTATGTCAAGACTTTTTATCTCGGGAACGCGTAAATATATACAGTGGAAATTTAAACTGTATACGTATATCTATGGTATCTTGCAGTTGTGTAAAAGAAAAACTTCTCAGTTGTCGTTTAAAAAGTTAGAGCCATTTATGTCGTAAATAACCGCATATTTCGACACTCACACAAATCAAAACTTCTACTTCCCGTTGACATAGAACTATGAAATTTAGCGAGAAGCATTGTCTCAGAGTACACATATAGGAATAAATCTGAAAACTGTACATTATTATATAAATCACAAAAAAAATAGGACCTCAAAATTTACAAAATATGGGTTCAAAATTCAAAGTGAGTAAATCGTATCATGTAAGGTATCATATAAAAGAACTTCAGTAGCACATGCTAAAACAGGTTTTTAACTATTTTAACACTGTGTAATTTTCGATCTATGACGAGAAAAGTGAAAAAAAAAACTTTTTTGTCGATGGTTATAGTATAGAGATTTTAACAACTTCCCAATTTTGTGAAATTTTCTGGATTTGTACGGAACCCTTGATGTGTGAGCCTGCCTCGCACTTGTCCGGTTTTTTTGATAATGATTTTGACGGACTACCTAATTTTATTTTTTTAGTCCACAAGCCTATTCCGTTTTTCATCATTTTGAATGTTCATAAAATAACTTTCATATACCTAGATTGAATCAAATGTCTTGACGGCTGTGATGTTAGCTACAACTGCGGGTAACCCAATCCTGAGTGAAGATCACTTGACATTTACATGACGATTGGGTTATCTGCAGCCTTTAGCTAACATCATAGACATTTACCTTGATGTAAATAGTACCTATAGAGTAGATTCTCTAAATATGGACTAGTCCTACAATATGGACTACAGGCATAGTTCGGTAGATGTCACCACTATTAGTGTGAAGTTGACTGCATACGTTGCTACTGCCCCGCACCAACCTGTTAGTCGAACTCGGAGACGATTTGAGCAATTGCGTGTCGGTGGTCGCCATTTTGAGATTTCTCCAATATTTGATGTATATTTTTGGTAAGTTTTCTAAGATCCTCTTAGTTTTTCTTGTAAAGGTAGAGAGTCAGTTGTTTTTTTTGTCGAAATTGTAATTTTTTCATTAGATCTTGTAGAAACAAATTGTAAACGTAAATTGTCGTGGTATTTAAAAAATATTTTTTTTCGTATTTAAGTCACCGTTTTGCAATATGGACCTAGCGTGAGGTTCTGAATATGGACTGGTAGTCCATAATTAGAGTATTAGCGTATGGGTTTAATTTTTGTTGCAGGTTATAGCATCCTTATGGATTTTGACTTCATCGCCTTATAAAACTGATTTAGAGACATCAATTCAAAGAAAGAAAGAAATAGAGTCATTAAACAAAAGGAAGAATTTTAACAAAGAATTAGACAAGCAAAACATAAAAGAAAGAAAGCAGAAACCTAGAAGTAAGAGAAAACTGAAAAGTAAAGAAAAACAGAAGAAAACAGAACGAAAGAAAAGAAAAACGACAACTAAAGTACATCGATCAGATTCCAACTCTGAAGATGAGGGTGATGAGTTTTCAGTTAACCATGAAACTGATGAGAGTCCAGATCGTAGCTAAAGTGAAAATGCTAAATGATGAATGATAAAATGCTTTTTATTGTGAGGAGTTATTTTCAGAAGACACTCGTGGAGAACAATGGATCCAATGCCTTTCTTGCAAGAGATGGGGCCATGAAGAATGTGCTGGGGTTGATGATGTCGCATTTGTGTTTGAATTTTGTCTATCTGATTAATTTAACCTCTTTTTTATTTTCTTATTTGATAAGTATTTTGTTTATGAGACTGTAATCAAGAAGTTCCTAATAATTGAGATAATTCGTTGTTAAAAATAATTATAAAAGTCCATATTAAAACCCTAGTAGTCCATATTAAACTACCTCTTGTTATAAAGCTAACTTTGTAATATTATACAAAAAATTAAACTTTGTTATATTTTTTTTGAGTTTTTCAATAGATATCTTCAGATTGCTGTAACTTGATAGTTTATCTATTTCTAAAATTAATAAAGACTGATTTGACTTACAACTTAATTGTCTTATTCAATGAAAACGATAGGTGGTCCATATTTAGAGAATCTACTCTAGTATTAGCTAAGCTTATGTATACCGACTTTGTATAGATATACTGACCTTTATGACAATCGTTTGTATTTTGGGTTTGTGTAAATTAATTATACTTAGTTTAGGTGTAAATACAGAGTATATAAATCATACTGAGTTGTTTTTATGGCACACGTTCTATGGCATGGCTAGCGATTTTCCCTTTAAGACATCCCCCCCTCCTTTTTTTTTTACCAGGGGAAATCTTTTAAAGACACCACCACACCTCGGGGCACGCGGGTGGTTATGTGGGAGTCCCCGCCCATTGCTGGGCGGTATACCCACCAAAACCCCTGGGTGGTCCACCACTGCGCTTGGTGTCGGGGCTAAAGGCACGCTTCCGCACTCCTCCGCGGCACCCGACAGCGCTGACCCAACTCGGATCCCACCTCGGAGCTTGCGCTCCCTCCAGAATGACGAAGTGCCGAACACCAGACACATCGTCATTGACCACCTGGGACCAACCAGCACTGGGCGTCGGACAGCACCCGTGTTCGACAGCCCTGGTCCCGATGCAACGGGTCGGTTGAAGTGGCCCCGCGCCTGCCACTAAGGCTGCAGAGGATAGGGAGAGCGGCCGACGACATACCGACACTCCTCTTCCCCTGCAGCCTCGCCGCCGCCGCCAACACGTTGGCGGCACCCGTTAGGGCCGCTGGCAGGATGGATAGGCAGCGGCTTCCTCACCGCCCGTCCATCCCGTCGCCGCCTCCGCCTCGATGGGCCCGGCCGCGGCATCGCGACACCGCAGTCCACCTCAGTCGGCGAACCGACCTACTGGCCAGCCTCCGCACGCAATCCAGCCTCCATGCAAAACCCGTACTAAAGGCTCACGCCGAAACATATATAGGTCGGCGAGTGTGAAGTTAGCTATAAGCTCGCAATATTCAATCAACACGCAGCTTATGTGAGCTTCACATGCTAACTTCACAATCTTGACATCCGCTGACTTGTACCTATGATTTGGCCAGTAACAAGTCTCACTAAAGTCACCCGAGATCTGTATATTTTCCATAATTATATTTATAGTGATTTTTAGCGTTCCGTACCCAAAAGGTAAAAACGGGACCCTATTACAAATACTCCGCTGTCCGTCCGTCTGTCTGTCACCGGGCTGTATCTCATGAACGGTGATAGCTAGAACGTTGCACTTATTACGTTTCTGTTGCCGCTAGCTATAACAACAAATACTAAACACAGAAAAATATAAATGGGTTCCCATACAACAAACCTGAATTTTTAGCCGTTTTTCGCTCGATATATACCCATAGGGTACGGAACTCTATGTGCGCGCGACCAACTTGCAATTTGCCGATTAATTCAAATTAACGGTGGAGCGGCGCCCGGTTTTCATTCCTAAGTAATTCAAGGACCACAACCTTTTGTCAGGTGGAATTTACAAAATCAGAAAAACAAAACGCGATACTGTAAACAATTTATTCAATTACATATTCCATTGCATTAATAATTTTATTATTCTCGATTTATTACATAAAACCATTATTACAGGACATAATCAATATGGGGCCAATTTTGCATCGTAAAAAATACTCCCGGTAAAATGTGTGGAATAGTTGATTTTTTCACAATTTTGGAGTTGGCCCCACAGTAAAACTTATTTATATAATGATGAGTATATGTATACAAGTCTGAAAGTTCTTGAACTTACATTTGCAAATCAATAACGAAATCGCTTACAAAATACGACTCGATAAGAAATAATTTTTAACAAAATGCATTCATTCCCTGCAGTAGTGTAATTTAAATGCAGAATAATTATTATTTTATCAATCAATATTATTTTACAAATCAATATTTAAATATCAATATCGCATTAACTTCTTAAGTTAAGCACAACAAATATTCTAAATTAGTACGACTTGCGTAGCTGTAGTGTTAAAACTTAAAATTATAGATTCCTTTTACATTATTTACAATACTGTTCATTAACATTGAACTTAATTCGCAATTTTAAAATTCAATTCATTGGGATATAATTAGCTATACAAGACTAAGCCGTCTTTTGAGAATTATTATTCTTATTTCATATTAATCATAGGCCAACTACACACAGTGTAGGTGACTTTGGCTCTCAGAAGGTTAACGTATTTTTTAAACAAGTTTTGTTGTAAATGGAGATGTCTTTTAACATCAAATAATATCTAATAGGATACCGCGAGGCGATATATACCCAAATATATATATCTAGCTACGCCTCTGGTTCCAAAGAAACACTAGTTCTTTCCTTTTAAGAAATAATCCTGATTAGCTACAAGCTGCGCAATATCAAATCCTGACTGAAGCTCACACAAAGCCGCACGTTGATTGGATATTGTGCAGCTTGTAGCTAACTTCATTTTCGCCAACTTGCGTAAGGCGCCAACTTGTGTCTTTCCTGAGAGTGGAGTATAGGCCGAATCACACTTTTTAGCGGCAGTGAAGTTAGCTACAAGCTGTTCGAAACCCAATTCCCGCGCAGCTGTTAAGTGAGCTTCAGTCAGAATGAGGCGTTTTCAAAAAAAAAATAGAAACTATTTTTTTTTACAAAACTTACTAGATGACTGGCGTAATAGTCATATAAATTAATCTGTCATTATCAACTGGAATAGGGTGTGAGAGAGAAACCTATATTAAGTCTCCAAAAGTTTACTGAGGTATGACTTGGACTACGTTTGGACTTGACCGCGACTTTATTGGACTATGACGTGACTATTTTGATAAAATATTACTAAAAATTATTCAATCTTAATACTAGAATATTGGCAAATGCACAACAATGCGACGCCAAAACATAAAAAAGAAGAATAAGATATCTTGACAATGACAGTACGATTTCCATAGTCAAAGGATCGACGATTTCAAACTGTTGTCGCCATTTGTTTGAAAATCGATTGTTTGACAACAACATTGTTTGAAAATCGATTTTTTCCACCACTATCCCAACTCTAAATATGTCAATATGTAACTGTCGCAGAGATCAAGTTAAATTTTATAGAGTATAGGTACTATTTACATCAAGGTAAATGTCTATGATGTTAGCTAAAGGCTGCAGATAACCCAATCGTCATGTAAATGTTAAGTGAGCTTCACTCAGGATTGGGTTACCCGCAGTTGTAGCTAACATCACAGCCGTCAAGACATTTGATTCAATCTAGGTATATGAAAGTTATTTTATGAACATTCAAAATGATGAAAAACGGAATAGGCTTGTGGACTAAAAAAATATAATTAGGTAGTCCGTCAAAATCATTATCAAAAAAACCGGACAAGTGCGAGTCAGGCTCGCACATCAAGAGTTCCGTACAAATCCAGAAAATTTCACAAAATTGGGAAGTTGTTAAAATCTCTATACTATAACCATCGACAAAAAAGTTTTTTTTTTCACTTTTCTCGTCATAGATCGAAAATTACACAGTATTAAAATAGTTAAAAACCTGTTTTTGCATGTGCTAATGAAGTTCTTTTATATGATACCTTACATGACACGATTTACTCACTTTGAATTTTGAACCCATATTTTGTGAATTTTGATGTCATATTTTTTGTGATTTAAATAATAATGTACAGTTTTCAGATTTATTTTCCCATATGTGAACTCTGAGACAAAGCTTCTCGCCAAATTTCATAATTCTATGTAAACGGGAAGTACCCTGTAGGTTTTGATTTTTGTGTCGAATTATGGGGTTTTCTACGGATACTTTTTACACAATTTTTTTTTTTAGAAAACGCCTCATTGGGTTTTCCTCAGCTTGTAGCTAACATTACAGCCGGCAAGAAGTTATATTCGGTCTATACTTTCCTATTTTTTCTTTAAATCAATAACGAGGCGTAAAATAACAATACACTTTCGTATAGGCCGCCTTACGCAAGTTGGCGGAAATGAAGTTAGCTACGAGTACAAGCTGCACAATATCCAATCAACTTTGCTTTGGCTTAAGGTTAAGGAAAATAATCTAGGCTTTGCGTGAGCTTCAGTCAGGATTGCATATTGCGCAGCTTGTAGCTAACTTCATATCCGCCAACTTGAGTGACGCGGCCTATACTATCTATACAGGACTAGATAAAAAGGATAGTAATTCATTACATTTTATACAAAACAGTACATGTATTGATTTGATTGGAGCCAATAGATCGATTACGATTAAAATTTATTGTGTAAGGTGGTCGGTCAAACGTTGTTATTATTTCTATTAATATTAGTCGGAGGAGATCTGTCCAACCAACCTACCGCACATTTTCGGGACGTCTGGCCCCTATTTGGTTAGCTCAAATCAATATCAGAACATGTATGAGAATTTATACAAATATCATTTTACACAGCTTTTTATTGGGCATATGGCAACTGAAACTGGACATGCCTTTTAAACGATGCACCATTTTGAAAAGCTGTACAACTTAACCATTATAATTACATGTACGATATTTCACAGGGTATGGTACAACCTGCCCCCTACCGCCTAAAGCAATAGCAATCGTAATAGCAATCGTTTATGACTTCATTTTAGTCATTTGGCACCGCCTATGTGACGTTAGCCATCAAAGTTGTTCATCCAACGATTGCTTTCGCAATCCGCGCAAAGCAATTGATGGCTAACGTCACATAGGCGGTGCCAAATGACTAAAATGAAGTCATAAACGATTGCTATTGCTTAGGCGGTCGGGGGGCTGGATCGGACTTAATAGCAGCATATAAGCCGAATTAAACTTTTTGACAGCAGTGATGTAAGCTACTACTACAAGCTGCGGTTAGATCACCCAATCTTCGCGCAGCAGTTAAGGGTGGTCGTCTCGTTCAGAACACGAAATTCAAATATTTTTGGGATTTTTGGCATTTACAGATAAACTACTCATTTTAAGTTTACGAAAACTCATTTAGCGGCCATGAATAGGTTGCGTTGACGATTTACTTACACTTATAAACCAAATTAGTGGTCAGGTTACGCACGAAAGTGCATCAACTGATTTTCACCTCAGTTTTTAGTTAGTGGGACTCTTGTGCATAAACTGACCACTATTTTGGTTTTTACGTGTATATACTCCGTTAACACTACCTATTAATAGCCGCTAAATGAGTTTTTGTAAAGTTACAATCAGCGGTTTGTCTGTAAATGCCAAAACCCAAAAATATTTTAATTAACCCTAGATAGATAGATAAACTTTTTATTGCACACCAAGAAATAAACACAAAGAAGAAACAAATAAACATAACAGTGTTTGTTAGAAGGAAGCCGCAAATTGTAGCGACGTCACTTGCCGGCCTTGACGGAAGACCAGCGCCGGTTGTATAATATAACCGGCATCATGCTGAGATGGGACGGGCTGGTGACGAAAATAAAACACTAGGTAGTTTAGTTTTTAGTGTAGTTACAATCTTTGTTGCTGTATTTTCTGTGTTTTGTTTTCGTCAATAAAATATTGTCTGTGTTGTGTAACAATGGGCGGCCTTATCGCTGATAGCGATCTCTGCCAGGCAACCTTAGGATGGAGAGGACAGAAAGCATATAAATAATGGACGGGGAGCGCATTAAATAGAATATAAATTAGATTATACATCACCTTAAGTAAGCTTTAAGATTGGGCTATCTGCAGCTCGTAGCTGACATCACAGCCGCCAAGTTATATGATTCGGCCTATACGAAGCAGTATTCTTAATTTAAATGTTTAACGTTAAAACTTCTCCTAGTTTGTACTTTCTTTTCTTTGGCAGTCTTGTACTCGCGCCGGCACGGGCTATTCCTTAAATCTAGGATGGTGTTGATCTTATCTACGATTTCTCTGGCGATGTCGTTTTCGCACTCGAAATCGTGAATTTTGTAGTTTGCGTTTGGATGGGAGAGCGGAGTGGCGCCTGTAAAATAAAATAAGACCAGTTAGGTTACTGAGTTACGAGTACCTTTTTGCATAGTTTACTTAAACTTTCGCGTTCGCGTGTGGCTCCATACATTTTGGTTAGTTCGTCTTCGTTTCCGCCAGGGGCGCTGTACAAAAATGTATAGAGCCAAACAGAAACAGCTGTATACAGATGTACTAACTCCTCTGTACCGGCCATTGAATTCTGACGGACCGACCCGCATATGTGTGCAGCAGCACTTTGGTATAGGCCACGACACAAGTTGGCGGATGTGAAATTAACTACAAGCTGCGCAATAGCCAATCAACGTGTGGCTTTATGTGAGCTTTCAGTAAGGATTGGATATTACACAGCTTGTAGCTATCTTCGCATCCGCCAACTTGTGTGGCGCGGCCTGATAACGTAACTTTGCTATACCTAATATATATTACCAGAACTATTACACAGCCGTGTGCCCCGGAGAGTATCGGTCTATACTGTGCAAGAAGTATTTTGATCAAGACTGGAACATACTGGAACAAATGTTAGGTACACTCACCAGAGCTGTTCCTGTCACCATACACGGCCGTGTGCCTTGGAGAGTATCGAGTCTATACTGTGCATGATATATTTAGATTGATACTGGAACATATTGGAACAAACGGTACATTCACCAGACCACACTCGACAAACACAGCCGTGTGTCCCGGAAAATATCGAGTATATACTGTACATGAAGTATATTGGAACTTATTGTAATATTAGGTACACCCACCAGAGCTGTTCCTGTCGCCATACACAGCCGTGTGCCCCGGAGAGTAGACCAGCCTGAACACTGTCCGTGTCCCTCGCGTCTCCAGTACTTGGCACCACGCTATCGAGTCTATGCTGTGCATGAAGTATTTCGATCGAGACTGGAACAAATACAATTTATAATTAAGTAAGGTAAAGAATGTTTTAAATTATAGTTTACATAGTCAAATAACTTCCTAACACACACCACAGCTAACTTCACAGATGTCAAGATGCTTGATTCAAGCTGTAACTATTATATAATCTGTATTGGTTTTACTGAGAATCACTGTGACAATCATTTTGCTGTGTTGTTAGATTCAGTTACTTTAACCATTTTAGCCACATAGATCTGCCCTATCACATGGAGGCTACATTTGGTCAGAATTTAGTACAAGCAACACTTACCCAAAATGCATGTTTATTTGGGACTAGAGGCTCGATTTCTATCCTATCCAGGGACACCACAAGCTGCACAGCTGTGTTTGTCCGCACTTTCCTCATGAGATGCACTCTGTATGTTTTACATTGAGGTGCCTCAGTTGCCACTAATATCTTGCCAGCATCTTGTACGATCCCTTTCCTTTTATCTAAAACAGAAAATTTTAAAATATTTACTTAATATTAAGAGATAATAAATAACTAAGTGACGTACCAGTTTTTTCACATTGACTAGGGAAAAGTGTTTAATTCATTAAAATCTTTAGTAGCAAGAATAGCCGTGGTGGCCTAGTGGTAATGACACTCGATTTGCAATCGTAAGGTAGTGGGTTCAAATCCCGGACCCGTGCCAATGAATTCCTAGGAATGTATGTATGGAATTTCACACCACTGGCTTTTTGGTGAAGGAAAACATTGTGAGGCAACCTGCATAAGCCCGTAGAAGAAATTCCGTGGTGTATGTGAATCAACCAACCCGCACTGCGCCAGCGTGGTGGATATGGCCCAATCACCCTTCGTGGGACTATTAAAAAGGCTGGTTAATTTTGCTACTAAACTGTACTGTTTAGTGTACTGTACTGTTAGTACAGTTTAGTAACACGGAGTGACGTCACGGACGTTGTCGCGGTAGTTGCGTGCAAGTGTTTTTTAATTATTAAAAATACAAATATCGTTAGAACAGCCTAAAAAGTTATCTACTTGCGTTGTAAATTGTGTAAGGCAGCTGTGAAAGTGTTAGTGTGCTGTGGCCCCATTGGACTGTCAAGTAATCAACTATAAAACATATCAGCTGAGTAATTTAGATGATCAGTTTTTGCACTATAAAAGAGGGTTGAGTAGTTTATGCCAGAAGTACCTTCGTTGTAATTTTTAAAATAATAAGTGCAACACATTGTCTGTCATCTAGCGGCCACACCTGGAACTAATTTGAAAATTGCGTCTGGGTTCTATTCTTTGCGAACATTTTGTTAATGAAACGATCGATAATGACCAAGAAATGCAACGCATGCGGTCGCTTCATAAACGTAACAGAGGGCGTTAAATGTTCCAGCTGTGTGAACTTTTACCATAAAGCGTGTGTGAATGTTCCAAACAACGCACCCATCTCGCCTAAATGGATATGCCCAGAGTGTAAGGTACAGACTCCACGCAAGGATAATACTGAAAAACCAGTGCAAGGCGAGCAAGCGGAATGTGCCCTACCTCAACAGAGTCTAGCTTGCGATGTTTCTTCTGAGTTGGTAAAAGAAATAAAACTCATGCGTCAGGATATGCAGGAAAACCGTGTCGAGTTAAGCGCAATGCGTGAAGAACTCAGTGCTGTCCGTAATGCAGTGGAGGGTTTCGGCGGACGACTAGAGAGCGTTGAGACGCGCCTGGATAGGCTGGAGAGTAAATATTCCGAACTCGAAGCTAAATCGGATGTAGGCAATCTACTCTCTATCATCGAGCAGCTACAGTTACAATTAAATGATCGTGATCAGGATTCTTTCAGAAACGATGTGGAGATAAGTGGCATCCCGGAAGAACACGGAGAAAACGTTCTGCAACTAGTAAACGTCATTGCTGAGAAGCTGGGTGTATCTTGTCAAGAGCGCGATGTCGTCTCGGTGGAGAGGGCGAGCGGACGCCGCGCGCCCCCTGGTGGTGAGTCGGCGGCTCCTCCGCGGCCGCGACCGCTTATTGTCTGTTTAGCTCGGCGGCAGCTGCGTGACGCATTTATGCAGGCGGCGCGTGTGCGGCGTGGCGCTGACACGCAGGGCATGGGTCTCAGCGCTCCTCCGACAAGGTTCTATGTAAACGAGCGACTTACAAAGTCCAACAAAATGCTTTTTTACAAAACGCGTGAAAAATCCCAGGCTCAAGGATGGAAGTTCGCGTGGACGAGGGACGGTCGAATTTTCATACGCCGCGAAACAGGAAAGGCCTCATTCCGAGTACGTTCGGAACAGGACCTCGCGAAGTTTTTTGGTTGCGATTTAGCGGCCACAAAGGAAACTCCTCGTTAAAGAAACAAATAAAATATTTAATTGCTAAGACTAAAGTATTAAATAATTTGAAGCATTTTATAACTTATGACAATAACTCAATAGGAATCTATGTTAATCGTTTGTGTGTTTTTGCGAAAAAGAAATATTTATCTGTAAGTTTTAATCATAATTTGTTTAACAGTTTATATAAATGTATCTATGAGCCCATTATATGTCCTGATTATAAACGTTAATATGTTTTTGTGATAATGGCTTCCAGGAATTTCAAAGTTGGATTATACAATGCAGGCTCCCTTGGCACAAACCATGACAACATTATAGCGTCAGTAGCTCGGAGTGATGTAGACATTTTGGCGCTGAATGAAACGTGGCTCTGCGCCGGAGAAGAGGGGCGCTCTCCTGTGATCCCGGGGTACCAGTTGAAGCACATGCCTCGTCCTAGGGGCGCCCGGATGCGCGGTGGAGGGGTTGGGTTCTATATTAAACGAGGAATCTCAGCGCGCATCTGGCACCACCCAGTAGATCCACTGCATGTAGCAGTTGAACAAATGTGGCTTACCTTGACCATAAATAAAAAAAGGCTTTTGATTGGTACCGCTTATAGGCCTCATTGGATCGACGTAGATTTATTTATAGATGCGATAACGGATACAATCAGTGCAAGCCCACAATATGACCATATGATTTTATCGGGAGATTTCAATATCAACTACTTACATTTTAGTCACAGTTCAACAATTAAATTAAACTCTTTTTTATCGTGCTTTAATTTGCAACAATTGGTTACGGAGCCTACACATTTTACTAATACTAGTCAAACATTAATCGATGTGGTATGTACAGATTTGCGCGCCAATAGAGTAACTCTAGGTCTCGTAGGAACCCTTATTGGCCATTGTCTAGTTGTGTGCGAATTTAATATTAAACGAATTAAAAGAGTTCCTCGCTTTGTAACATATAGACCTAAGAAAAATATTTGTATCGATAGTTTCAACGCTGACTTGCAAGCTATAGATTGGGAACATATATCTCGGCTGACTGACGTTAACGAAATGATAACAGCATTCAGTTACAATGTTTTGACTGTCTTTGATCGCCATGCTCCTTACAAAACAGTTGTTATAAAAGACCATTCCTACCCCTGGATTACGGATACAATCAAAGAAATGATGAGATTGCGTGACAAAGCTGCAGCTGAGTATCACAGTACTAAGTCCGATGCCAAGAAAACATATTACAAAAGCTTAAAATCTATAGTTAGTACAGCACTTTTCCATGAGAAATCTGCATATTTCAATCAAAATATAAACAGTAATGTCAGTAATCCTAAACAGCTTTGGAGGAATCTTAAAAACAATATATTGCCTGTTAATGACATTGAATTGCCATCAGTATTTAAAGATCCCAACATTATAAACAATCACTTTTTAAGCATACCTGGCAACCCAGATACTAGAATTTCAAATTTAACTTATTTTGAGCATCACAGGTTCAGTAATGCAACATTCCATATCGAACAGATTAATCTTGACCAGCTGATCAAAATTCTTAAAAGTCTAAAGTCTAATGCTGAGGGATGTGACGCTATTACTCTAGACATGTTAATTATGACATTTCCATACACTGTAGATTGCTTGCTTGCAATAGTAAACACTTCTATTGTCACACAAACGTTTCCTGACGCGTGGAAGCATGCAATAGTGCGGCCGTTACCTAAAGTATCTAATCCGGTTGACTTGAAGGATCTTAGGCCAATAAGTATTCTCCCTTGTCTTTCTAAAATCTTGGAAAAAGCCGTATGTTTCCAGCTCAGCAAATTCCTCGAAAATAATGATATCTTACCTGATGTACAGTCGGGGTTTAGGAAGGGTCGAAGTACCACAACAGCTCTGCTCGATGTAACTGATAATATAATTAATGCACAGGATAAAGGTATGTGCACTATCGTTGTATTATTAGACTTTTCCCGTGCATTTGACTCTTTAAATTTAAATCTTCTACTTTCTAAATTTAGTTATTATGGTTTTGATAAGGAAGCAGTATTATGGTTCGAAAGTTTTCTATTTGATCGTACACAGTCTGTGAAGATTACTTGTAGCGATGATGGTTCGTCATTGGTATCGTCCAAGCTGCCCGTAAACAGAGGAGTCCCTCAAGGCTCTATAGCTGGCCCTGTTGTTTTCACTATGTATTCGGCTGACGTCGTGGAGCACATTAGACACTGTAAAGTGCATATGTACGCGGACGACACTCAGGTCTATATTTCGTGCGAACCACAGAATATTGACGACGCCATTAGAAAATTAAATGAAGATCTTGCTAGGATAGGGGCTTGGTCAATAGATAATTGCTTGTTACTTAACCCATCGAAGTCAAAATATTTGATTTTTGGCACTAAACACATATTAGAAAGTATTACACCGTCAGTCAATGTAGAGATTATGGGTGAGCCGGTTGAGCGGGTATTTGAAGCGAGAAATCTGGGTTTGTATACAGACGTTGAACTACGGTACGAGAAGCATATAGGAAATTGTATCAAAAACTGCTTTTACAGGTTGAAATTACTGTACAAAATTAAGCCATTTTTAAAAGAAGAACTACGTATTCATTTAGCAGAATCATTAATTCTCTCAAAATTAAATTATATGGATGCTGTTTTTGGACCTAGGTTATTAGCTAAAACTAAAAGACTTGTACAACGCGTTCAAAATGCTTGTGCTCGTTTTTGTTTTGCAATCCCACCGAGGTCACATGTCACCCCGTTCCTTAACAAGCACTCACTTTTAAAAATGACGCATCGACGTAAGCTACATTTAGCATGCCTTATGTTTGGCGTCATGAAATTCAAAACTCCGAGTTATTTGTACGAGAAGTTGTCATGGAAATCGAATCGCAACCTAGTCCGCCAATGTACGACGCAGCTGGCGACGCAGCGGCACAGATCTGCCGCCTTTAGAGGCAGTTTTCGCTACGCTGCGTCGAAGTGTTGGAATAATATTCCACCACCAATAAGGAGCCTGCAGAGTATACATAGTTTCAGATTCAAATTGAAGAAATTTATCATCGAACATCAAAAGGGCGAAGAATTCATGAGGAATGATACTAGTGCTATATGAGGTATTGTCATAAAGTTGCAACGTTACTATGTACTGTAAAAGATCAAATTGTTGTACGACTACAACAACTATTGTTTTTGTTTTCTTCTATGTAATTATTATGATTGTGTTCAATTTTTTTGTTAATTTATTTCTTTCACTTCTTAAGTATATAACCATTATCATTTTGTTTTTGTGTGTCTATTGTATTTTGCCTGTGTATTTTGATAAGGTTTATGCTTCATGTTATTTGTACGCATACTGTGCGACAAACGCGTTCGTGACGTCACCTGTCGGTCCCATCGGAAGACCAGCGTCGGCTGTCACGGTCGGCATTATGCTGAGGTGGGACCGATTTGTAGCAGAGACGAAACATTATGCATAACATAATTTTCATGTGAACGTTACTTGTTTATGTATTTATTTTATTTTTATGCGGTTGTTTTGTATGTGTATGTGTTTGGTTTCTGTAGCAAATAAAATTATGTCTATTGTCTATTGTCTATAACAAAATAAATGTTCTTTAATTCTATTTCTAGGAGGTATAAATCTAGACAGATATATTCTAGATTATCATTGTATTCATCATCTCTACAGATTTTGTTAAAAGTTTGACTTTTTCTACACAACAGCTTACTATTTTTTGCGATTTTGGGGTTTTCTCCATAGTAAATGTAAGTTGTAATGGTAAGTACCTACAATGATATTGTACCTCTGTCATCTAGATTTAGATATAACTCACATCTTTGTTAGGAACCAGGACTGGGATACTTTAGCTCAAGACAGAAATAAATGGAAAGAAAGGAAGGAGGCTTTTGCTTAACATTAAAATATTTTAGACCCATAGTAATAAATAAATTATCACCAACCTTCATTATGAGCCTTTACAGCATTGGCGACAGTTTCCGATGTGTCACTCCCTCCAGTGTAATGCCTTCCACTGCCTTTGGACTGGCTCTGACCCAAAATGTCGCCTTTGAAAAATGCAAACCGCGTGTCTTCCGGCACTGGACAAGTGGAAGGGGGAGAGAGAGAACTGAGCTCTATAAGACCGAGACATGTGAACCCGAACTTGGAACAAGGTTCGTTGGAGTCTAGGCAAGGGAAGGCCCAGTCTACCTCACCATCATCTTCGGCTATGCAAAGCCCATATTCATTGACAGAGCCAAGACTTATGTCGGGATGTTCAATGCTGAAAAGAGATCACAGTAATGTACTCATTTCAATCAGAACAGTGTCAATGCATCAAAAGTGTGATGGAGAAAAAGTCCAATACATTGTAAGAAGCACTTAGTAGGGTCAATTCTAAAGGAATTTTGTAATATTATGTCAAGACCTTTAATAAAACACACACACTTAAAAAGTTGAATTCTTTCAGTAAGTTGTTGTGACATGAACTTGATTTACCTGTATTTATAGCATGTGAAACCAATCAAGTCTTTTATTTTGGCATTAGCAATGACACATACAACTATTGGGTAATTTTGATGTCTTTCCGGTAGCATCGTCATGAAGATCTTGAATGATTTAGTCGGCAGGCCAAGCTGTGCTGTTCCATCAAACTTTGCATACTCCAGGTATTGGCGATGGGGCAGATTAGGACAATTTTTCAACTGTTCAGCAAGCAAAGACTTCTGTTTATCTGGTTTGTGAACCTCTTCTTTAGTGAATATTTCAGCACCTTGTTCTGGACTGATTACAGACATATCTTCCCATTTTATTACTTTTATTTTAGCTGCCTTTTTTAAAGCTTGTTCTTTTTTGTCTAGCCATTGGGCAGTATTAGACCTTTGCCTGTAAATCAATAAAGTATTATACCTACTTTATTTTAGCATTTAATGGATAGATTTTTCACTTTTGAGAGATGGTATTATGTTAATTTAGTTTAGGTACCTACTATAGATGCGTACAGTTTATAGGAAATTCTAAAGATACTAAAGATTTACCTGTGACCTCCGAATTCTTCATATCGTACATAGCTTCCTATGGGATCATCATCTTCACTATCTCCCAAAGCTGGGTATGGATCAAACTGAGTCACGATTTCTTTATCAAACTCGTCTTCAGAGATATCACTCACATTCTCTTTATCTTTGCTGGTCCCTGGCCGACTTCGCCTACTCTCTCTTATACGTTTCTTGTCTTCCAAAGCCTTGTTTTGAAATATTTTTGAGAAGTCTTCCCCTGCCATAACAATCTCGCACAAACCGGTGTCGTCGGTAGCAATGAAGGCATCACGAATATTTTTGAGTAACCAGATTTTGTTGTCGTATGTAGCCATGGTTCTTACACAGACTAATTAAATCTACAGTTAAATTACAACACCATTTTTATCAAAACAAATTCGTAAATATCTCGGGAGCCAATAATGTACGACCCAGTAATTCACGACATGATAATGTACAGCCTGATATTGTACGGCATGATAATGTGTGTCCCTGGACCTTGGTTATTTTATAGCAGGGTATGAGTTCTCTAAGGTAATTCGACTCTGTTGGTTAGGTTAGGTTTGAACAGTGACAACAATGCGTGAGCCGAGCGAGTGAAGCGAGCGTGACGCGGCAGCGGTCGGTGAAGCGCCAGAAACAACCTGTCCTTATTACGAGTTAAAGATACTTTAAAGTAGTTTAAGGGTATGCACGGGAGCCAGACAACGAGACGTCAGGGCACAACTGTAACGTCATCCGGCTCAAGAGCCGCGCCATGGGTTAGGCGGGAGTATTTAAAAAAGGAAATAAAGTGCTTCATTCTATACCGGGTATTTTTCTAAGCCACGAATACGTTCTAGAATATCATTGTACTTATCTTTATGTTATGATCAACATTTACTATGGGACTAACCCCCCAATATAACGAATAAAAAGTCAGCATCCCCATAATTTTGTCGTGAGTAAATGAACTTCATATCTAAATGGAACATGACTTGGTGTATGTGTGTGTGTCTCTAGTGTACTGCGGTTTTTACACCTATAACTATTAACTAATAGCTCTCCAAACAGTAGACCTCGCAAGTATACATTTTATTGTAATAAGTTCTCAAAAATACACAACTTTCACAGGTATTCAACAATATATTCTTAATCATAAAAATGGTATCTTTACTAAGATATTATTATATATTATGGTCAAATTTTACCATGGTACTAATTATGTAAGTTTGTATAGGCCGGGTGACTAGCCCTGGTGTCAGAATTTGAGACTGATCCCCTATACAGGGTTAGCTAGCTAGAACTGGTGAAGCGTAATATATTTTGTTCTAATAAAATACTTTAAATATTTTTTTTCAAGGCTTTTATTTTCTAGTTCTAATAAGTTGTCAAGTGCGTTTCGAGACATGCGTATGATAGGCTTCCGTAGACGTGACGATGATTATGATGATGATTCATTTTATTACTAGGAATATGTAATTTAGTATTATTATATCTTGGTTGCCTGGAAGAAATCGCTTAAAGCGATAAGGCCACCTCTTAGAAACCTAAAAATTGTATTGTTTTGTCCCTGTCATTTTTTTTTATGTAACGTGGTTGTCTAATAAAGTGTTATTATTTGTTTGTTGATATGAAATATACTTGTGAGGTCGATGACCTCTAACGTTTAAATATTTCAATTTTCTTTTATAGCTCAAAACTTTATGATTTCACAGTGCTCAAAATAATTTTCAGGGAAAGTTTTTAATATGGTCTGTAAATGGCGTCCGTTCGTTACACGGACATAACGAAGTTTTAAGGGTTCCTCGTTTTACTACGAAACCCTAAAAATGACTGAACAAATTGACAGGTGTCATATTCTAGAATCCATACTAGGATGACATGTCAGGTCTCAAAGTGACAGCCGTCAAACTTAAATGCGGTTTATTTCTATAACTAACGTTTTTAGACCATTGCTGTCTTCAAGAAAGTGATAGAACCCAACAAGATCTATATTTCGGATGACAGCTCTTCCAAGTAATTTATCTCCGTAACTGTCGTTTCTAGACCATTACTCTAGGCACAAAATTGATAGAGCTCAATGAAATCTACATTTCTCTAGTATGAATTCTATAATAATATGCCATATAATGGCAGTTGTCACTTTGACATCTGTCATTTTCGGTACTAAAAAATAAGATTACCTACAAGTACTTTATAAGAACAAATATTAGGCTGAGAAGTTTTGGATAACCCTGTAGAGGGGATTAGTCCCATAGTAAAAGTTGGTCGTAAACAATGATATTTTAGGACAAAATTTTGTAATTATGAATATATTTGTCTGAGCAAGTATTTAAAAAAATTCCACCAAAATGTATACTTGTGAGGTCTACTATTTGGAAAACTACTAGTCAATATACATATACAGATGTAATAACCGCAGTACAGGTACACACGCCAAGTCTTGTTCCATTTAGAAATAAAATTCATTTACTCACAACAAAATTTATGGGAATGCTGACTTTTTATTCGTAATATTGGGGGATTAGTCCCATAGTAAATGTTGATTATTACATAAAGATGAGTACAATGATGTTGTAGAACGTATTCGTGGCTCAGAAAAATACGCGGTATATAGCACTTTATTTCCTTTTTTCCTTACTCACGCTTTACCCACGCCGCTGCTCCTGGGTCGGATGACGTCACATGCATAAATCCGTCGCGGGTCTTTTTGATTTCGTGCGGTCATGTTTAGACATCCATAACTCCCGTCATTTATTAAGATATTCGAGTAATTTTTTCACTGTATCTAATATATTTCTAACGTCTTTAAATGTAAATAATTATTTTTAGTTTTAATGATAAAGGAAACTTCCTTATTGTATGTCTTTTTATTTGAGAAAATGAAGTCAACTTTACTCACTTAACCAAGTGCAAAGTTTTCCAATTGGTACCTTAGTACCTAGGTATTTTGTATCAATAGGAAAAAACTAAAGATAGGCCCCCTTATTCATAATAGTCTGCTAACTTAAAGCATTGCTAATTCTCACTGTTTTCTTCTATTGACCTAAGTCAGAATAAAAATAACACTCTGTAGCAGCTGTTCTAAGTCATTCATTCATCTCGTGTCAATGGCTAGACAATTTTTTTTTGTTTTAAGTTAGCGGACCATTATGAATAAGGGGTTGATCTTAAAAGTAGGTAATTTGGCCATGGGGGTCTGAGGTAACTAACAGTTCGTTTTGGAAAAGGTCTTGTCCAAAATAGTTTGGGGATCCCTGATCTAGAGTCTTTCACGTTCACGTTGTTATGATAAAATCATAACAACGTGAATAAATATTGATATAGCTATCTAAGTATGAATAGCACATCTTTTTTCTCCCACCCTATACGCTAGTAACTTCTCCACCCATACTCCCTCCATGTATTTAAGAAACCTGACATTGAAAAAACCTATGTTTTTTTACATTTCTGACTTAGTTTGCAGTCTGGTGCGATTAAAAATTAAACACTGATTCCTATCAGTCTAGTCACTTTGGTAGTCATAGTATTCACAATCCTTTCATTTTCTACGAAATAAGATAGACTTGATTAGAATTTGATGATGATCTATCAATGCAAACGAATAGTTATTATATAATTATGGTCTAGATAATATATTATGCTACTCTGAATATTCTGATACGGTCAAATATTAACAAAACAAGTAGTATTTAAAGATTTTACTATATCACTTAAAATAACTTAAATATACAGAGCATGAAAACTATATTATTAGCCTACTACTATTTATAGATACTAGTAAAATATTCATCTTCCAAGTCGTAAAGATCTGCCGCAATGTCATCCCGTAAAGACATTAGCTTTTGGTCACACTCCTGCTGTTTTGTTCGGAATAGCTTAGAGTTCTGTGCTATAGCCTCATTGACTGATGGGAAGTCGTTCAATATCAAGTACTGCTTGATGTCTGACACTAACTTCATCAATGACTCTCCAGCTCTCACTGAAAATTAAGAAATAAAATAATAATGAGCAAAATACTAATAATGATAAGATTTAGTAGTAATTTGGTTCACTTTTAAAAATAACTATGCCAATTTGAATATGTAATTTGTTGGCTATTTGCTTTGATGTGCAAGCCTTTCTCACACTCAGGCTGTGGAGAAGATATTTAAATATCTACAAAAATTGATATAAAAAGTCTTCCCGACATCTTTATTAAATATTAATTATAATTTAAACATCTGTCTTTATGATGATTTTTAGTTTGGGGTCAGAGGCCGTGTGTAAGATGTCCCCTGATATTTAATAATTAATGATGTTCGAACTATACTACATTTTGTGATTTTCATCAATACACAGACAGAGACATCAGAGTGATTTCAGAGAAGTTTTTATGTTTAAAACAAGCTTGTTACAGTCAAGAAAGGTTGCGATTTTCAAAGATTTGTTGTTCAGCCCGGATGAAATCAAGACAGGCAACTTGGACAACCAAAAATAATTTTCTTGTAGTGGACTTCTGGTTTATGGATGATACCTGACTTACCAATATTAGCAGCCCTGACTTGCATTTCAAATGTATCTTGTTCTATTTGTGTCATCCTATTTAGCTGTGTTTCATTCTCCAGTTTTGAAAGTCTGATTATTTCTGCAATTTAAAAAAGTGTTATAAAACAATCATGACAAAATAATATCAACTACTTCATAACCAGGTAGGTTATAAATGTAATAAATTGGACTTGTAGGCAAGCTCAAATAGGTATAGAGCTGAAGAGGAAATCACTTATTAAGAGTTTAAGGTCAAAGCTGACCAATCTTTTAATGGCCCAAGAATTAACCCCAAAAGCTCGCCCCAAAGCCTCTTCGCCATCATGGAATGAATCGTGAATTGGGGGATGTACAACTTGTATTGTTATCGATTGTTAATTGAAATGAGTACCTTCAAAATTCTCCAGCATACTCTTAACATCTTCTTTTAGCCTGGTTGTGTACGATTTAAGCAAAGCTTCTTTGTTTTGGGGCAGGTTTCTTTGCATGTTGAAAACTTGATGTTGACTTTGATTACCAACAAATCTTGAAAATTATTGGTAGGTGAATGCAAAACTATGCTGTTCTACCCAATTTATTTACTCCTACTATTAATTTGTGATATTTTTTTTATCAATATCAAAGAAAATGTAAATAGTATGTAATCTATCTTCTATATTAATAATTTCGTCAAGGGGTACGGTAGACTCGATCGAAACTTTATCTGAATGATAAAACATAAAAATATAATGATTTCGAGTCGACAACATATATCCGGAAAATTCGGATTATCGAGTATTTTAATAAATTATAACGGTGTTGACAAATAAAAACACGGTCTCCATAATGACACCAGATGACATATCTTGAGCAGTGTTGCCAATAGCACAAATAAAGACTATGCTAAAATGGTGTTAAAATTGTGGCAAAATAAATATACTAAAAATTGTGATAACATTTTTCAATATCAAATGAAACGGAACAAAAATAGTAAAATTATTGTTAATTAACAAAATATGTGTTTTAATCGACTATGAACTAATTATATGCTATCGAATAAAATGTAAGTATCTTGATCTTCATCGACAATTAAAGTGCTTGAAGACGAGCTAGCGTCACTGCTCATACTGTATACCTAGATCTCCTTGGTACCTACAGAGCGCAGTGCATTATCTGGAACTGCGTAAAGCTGGAAACATACTATCGGACGCGGCTCACGGACGCGACTGACAGCCGCGACTGATAAGTAAATAGACTATGAAAGTACACTGAGCCGTGTACACTATCGGACATAAGTCGCAGACGTCACCTTCGGACGACCTTGAGCGTTCGGATGTCCTAGAGTGATCTGGCGAGCCGGATGTTTTAAGACTGTGCACATTGCTAAGTCTCGGCTGTCAGTCGCGTCCGTCAGCCGCGTCCGATAGTATGTTTCCGGCTTAAGAGTAGCAGTTTTTCTTTGCCCTTTTTAAATCGAATCTTATAAGTATAAAATAACATTTTAAATTTTTTACCGACAAATAATTGCCTAGCTTAGTTTTTAATACATTCATTTGACTAAAAGAAACCAGTTCAATTTCGGCATTTGAATGTGATAGCGTTAAAAACGATATTGCTGAAATAAATTTTCATGGTAATAAACTTTTATTGTATAATTATTTTACATGCCAAAAATATGGTGTATGCTAAATTGCAAATAAATATGCTGAGCAAGATCAAAATGTGCTAAATTGGCATCACTGATCTTGATACTCAAATGACATGATAATTGACTACTGTCAATTATCTTCTTTTATGTTTTGGCGTCGCATTGTTGTGCATTTGCCAGTGTCAAGTATTAAGTTAGGTATAACAATTTTTGATAATATTTTATCAACATAGTCACTGTCGTAGTCACGTTAAAGTCCATAAAAGTCACGGTCAAGTCCAACCATAGTTCAAGTCATACCTCAGTAAAGCAGCGGAGACTTTACTAGAGACGCTATGGAGTTTTGGTAACAACACATGATACGTCACATTATATCATTTGCCTACACTTATGCACGTAAAAAAGCTCATAACCAACGAAATATCAAAGTATTTCACTAATCATTACTAATAAAAACACAAGATTAACAAAATAGTAGTACAATGAGGCGACATGATTTTTCCGCGTTCCCGCCAAAAATTAGTTTTGAGCAATTTTAATTTTGAGCAATTACTTTGGGATGTTGTTTACACCCATCATGCCGTAAGTACCTATTTCTTAAAATGAATGTCTTTCATCGGTCTTTCATCATTGTTTTGCTTTATGATACCTACATCATTTTGTTATTAGCTTAAACTCCTTGCTTTGCTTCGCTCGGAGCGAAGACCCATCCTTCATCTATGCTCCTTGCATTTGGTAATCATTGTCATAATTGTGAAAATTTGATGCAGCTAAGGGCTTTTCGTAAAGGTGGTGATCGAGTAACAGTAAAATTATGATGTGTGTGTATGTGTATTATGAGTCACATTTCACCCGAGCGAAGCCGGGTTCTCATCTAGTATCTAATAACACCTTTTTGAATAACACAAATCGCAATTAATCACAGAGCTAATATGTACAACCTTTTTTTTTTTTCTTCTTTCCCCATTTGGGGCATTTGACTTCGCGCGATCGGCGCATTTGCCATATTCCAGTTCAAATCATAGACATAATAGTGGTTCAAATGTATGACGGAATTATTTTTTATTTACAAGGTAGGGAAACGAAACACGGAAAATTTACAAGCAAAATTATAAAACACATCAGTAGAGTGGGTTATGAAAATGATATGAAAACTTACAACTAATAGGTACATACAGTATATACAAAAATTACAGCTTTAGATTATTAGAAATAATAAAATAGCTCAAAGACTGATAGATACAAGAAGAATTAGTACATAGAAGAGAATGTACAACCTTCCTCAATGATTACAACTTACAGCCAATTTATGTCTGACACTTGACAGTGACATGACATTTGACTGACTGACTTGACACCTTAGATTATAGAGGGAATTGCTTGACACCTTGACACTTGTTTGCTTGACAGTGATAGCCCAACTGATCTAGACACGCGGTAGCATGTCCAGCCAAGACAAAGAAAAAGGAACTGGCAAGCGACGCGAGGTGTTTAATATTACACGAACCATTTCGAGCCGCTTTTCTCCCCATTATACCTCGAAAACGATTTAACCTTAAATATATGAAGTTTAGCCTATTTATTAAAGTTGTTTAAATTTGGTATTCTAGGCTGGCTGCCTAGAATACCAAATTTCGTTAATTTTGCTTCAACAGTTACAAATAGTTCTTGTTGTAACGAAACGTCCAAGTCACGTTTATTGACGAAGGTGTATAGTTTGTGAAGTAAAGACTTGTAGAGTTAAGACGTGTAGAGTTAGAAGCTTGGCTATACATAAGATCTGACAACTTTTTGAAAGTGCGAAATGTGGTCTTGGCTATATTTCACATGAAAATGTTTTTGTTGGCTGAGTGTTACTATAAGAGTAATGCATAGTGAATACTCATAGTTATTATTAAATATTCACACAGGTGAATACTTAACTGAGTTTTGGCGGGAACAAGGAAAAGTCATGTTGCCTCATTGTATTATTTTGTTAAACGTGATTTTATCAGTGATAATTAGTGAAAAATTATGGTATTTCGTTGATTATGAGCTGATTTACGTGCATGAGTGTAGGCAAGTGATATAATTATTAATGTGACGTGTCATGTTGTTCCGTGTTGTTACCAAAACTCCATAGACGTCTCTAGATTAGTAAAGTCTCCACTGCTTTACTGAGGTGTGACTTAGACTATGTTTGGACTTGACCGTGACTTTATTGGACTATGATAAAATATCAAAAATTATTAAAACTTACCTATTACTTGACATTGGCAAATGCACAACAATGCGACGCCAAACAAAAGAAGAAGAAGAATACTTGATTATAGTAATTCCCTTCTATAATATATGGGAGTAAAGTAATGTACCTATGTTGCTAAGTCACAGAGAAATACCAGAGGGTGTGGTCGATCGAGAAAAGAAAGAAGGAGATTTTTTCTTATAAGAAGTGTTAAGAAAAAAGAAAAGAGATACCAAGAGAGCAGATACAGCACGACTTATTATTCGGGAACTAAAAAGTCACTCTTGCTCACAGACTTATATGCTTCCCTTTAAAAGTCTGTGCTCTTGCTGAAACCAAAACCTAAATTAACAGTCATTGTTATTTTCTTGTTTTGTTTTATTTTCTGAATTGTAAACAGAAACACAGTGTCATCATGAAAAAATGATGCAAAATATGTTAACAAAGCGATGGTGGCGCCCACATTAATTTTCAACTCCTAATACTTCTATTTTATGTGGCATTGTACATTATAATAGCAAACTCCACAATAGAAGCACACAAACTAAAGAGATATACTTAGAGCCACACAAATCGACGGATGAGAAGTTAGCCGCAGATGATACTTCGCCGTGATTCGCTAATTATTGCGCGTGTGTGCACAATGCCTATACTAATGACGAAGTAGGGAGCTCAGGCGTAGGGAGCGCGCGGGAGTCATGAGGTTAGAGGGCGGATGTGCCCCGGCGTCTCATCTCTCTGGCTCCCGCGAATACCTATATTTCGGCTTTAGCGCAGAACGCTGCGCATAATTTCCCATCCGCCGATTTGTGTGGTGCTTGGTATACTAATACCTTGGTATACCGATCTCAGCAGAATACCAGCGCTGATTGTTCTCAATCAGCAATTCACGCTATGTTGGGACAGATTTTCGTGGCATACCGTGCTCACTTGCTGCTTAACCGCTGTTACTCTTGTTTGTTGTTTATATTTGTTTTGTATGTCACGAAATAAACGGTACCTATTTCTTTCTAATAACCACATGTCTGTTATGAGAGAATAAAATAAACTATATGCAGCAGCACCGGCCACCGCCTGTGAGCACCGATTATAAATAAGTAGGGTTGAATAGCAGTTACATACATTCTTACATTATTGCCAACACAAAGATCCCAATAAACATCAATACGGAGTATAGAAGTTCTTGGAAGATTTAGCTAGGTACAGCGGCCTGCAGTAGTAGCAATCTACGGTACGTCCATAGAATACACTAGTATCTATAGTAGTCTATGGATGCACCTGCCTGTGTCAATTTGTACCCTATGGACGTACCGTAGATCGCTACTACATCAATGTCGCGGAATGTGGGCTGTGGCATAAACTTGGAAGATTTAGCTGCTTCTTCAAGGGCATAAACAACGAAAGCTTTTCACATTATTATCTATCACTTATTATTATCTAAATCACATTATTACCTATTTATTTACTGCAACATTTTGATCCTTTTTGAAAGTTTTGGCGGGAATGCGGAAAAAAGTTTTTATTTTTGTAGGTGTAGTATAATAGGTAGGTACCATAGAATTAGAACTAAAGTAATAATTCTATGGTAGGTACCTAGTTAACTATGTGTCGGTCACGTGTCGGTGATAGGTGACTTCGAAAATGGTTGTTCTAAGGTTCCGACAAATAAAACAATCCATTTAGGTATTTTAAATAGGTAATTTTATTTCAGTGTGTTAAGTCCAATGTTAATAAAGGATAGTCTCTCACATTCTCACAAAACAAGTTTGCGAAGTACCACAGTCCACAGCGAAGTAAGTATTCAGTATATGAATTTACTTTTGCTTGTTTTGTGCAGCAAACCGCGCATATTCCTTGAGTCGCAAAGCATTGATGTTGATGAAGCCTGTGCTGTCTTCGGGCGAGAATCCGCCGGCGATGTCCATGGACACCAAGTCTTGGTTGTAGAGGCTCGTGGAGCTCTTTCTTGCTAACACTACGACTGAAATATTAAAGAAAACAAATATTATTAACTTTGCTATTAGTCTTGTATTTCGTTCTACTGCTGAGCATGAATCTATCATTACGATGACAGATCGGCCATGCGATTGTGACGATGCGTCTACAGGACTCCTCTCGTGGTACTGACTCCGAGTCTTTCATAGTGAAACGGTGAGTCCATTTCACGAAAAAAAGTCCCACAGCAAGAAGTGAAATGCAAAAGAGTCAAATAAGCGATAGGTCAAACGCAAACTTATTTGAAAAAATAATCATTTTCATCAAAATAATCGCAACACCGACTTCCACCGTGTACAGAATAGATTTCACGAATCGATGAGGCATCCATGAATATTTTTGCTGAATTCTCAAAAACGGCTCAGCTGATATCGATTAAATTTAAATGGGATCACCGACCACCTCGGGAGTAGGTATACCCTTATGAACTAAAAAGTTTTTTTAAAACGTTTCACGATTGGCGAACATATACACAAAAATATATACGAACATAAATAGTACCTCCTCCTTTTTCGAAGTCGGTAAAAAAGTGAAACTAATTTTGATAGATCAGCCATGCCATGTGGTGACGCGTCTGCGGGATTTCTTTTAATGAAACGCACTCAAGCCGTAGATAGCCCTTAGTTCACCTCGCTATAGCTAAACGGTGCCTACCCTAGACTTTGCCAACTCAGAAAACTTGAATATCAATATGGGCAAAAGTAGGCAGTTCCATCTCCAGCTTACCATTTCCTTTGTAAACTTGGACGGTAACGGAGCCCGTAACTGATTCTTGAGACGATTCCAAACATTTCCTGGCAAAACTAGCTTCGGGTGAGAACCAAAAGCCGTTGTATACGAAGTCAGCCATTCTGTCTTGCAGGTATTTCTTTAATCTGTAACAAAATATGGCACATAGGTATAGATATAGATTTACAAAGTGCAGTAGGTAACTTTCAGAGGAGAGAGAGAGATGTTAGCGTAAAACAAGCCAGTATCATAAAGTAAATAAGCAAGTCGTAGTGGTCCAGTGATGGATCAAATAAAGAGCATACCTTAGCACTTCTCTGTCAAGAGCAAACGCCTCCAAGTCTATGTGGGACACATGCAGGATAGTCCCTGCCGGAGTTTCGTACAGACCGCGCGCCTGGAAACAAATACCTCATATCAGACGAGTTGGTGGCCTAATGCTGTCCTATGTGTGTAAAAAAGACCATGATATCAGCCAGTAAGACTTGTAAAGTTCTCATGTGGAGAACACGTTAAGGTGCGGTCGTGTATAAAATGTCTAACCAGAATCTAGGTTTTAGTACCATAAACATTTTTTCCAAAGTAAAAAATATATGATAGGTATTCTAAAGCATGTCTTCTGTTGGTAAACCATATCTGATACGTACAAGGAATAATTTCGCTCGATCAAAAAAAATCCAACGTCACCTCTATTTTGAACGAAGATCTTATTTCTTGACGACTTGAGCTAAAGAATTGGCAAATCACATAAAATATTTAAAAAATTGGCTTGATATTTTTATATGAATTTTTACTGTTAATTTCACCATACGAAGACTCCCCTCGACCCTCGCCGCCGTCTTACTTTATTCGCGAGCGCGTGTACGCACGATACGCTCTTAAGTACCGGCAAGTGGAGCGGAGTCCCACCAACATAATCTGTGGTATTCCACAGCCTCAGAAGAAACTAGAATCGCTAACGAATCGTATGTTGCAGGTTGCAGATGAAGATGTGTTATATATGATTCTTTTATGATTCGTGATGATTTTAGTATCTCATCATGAGTCATCAGAGAATCAAAGAATAGCAGTAGTTACCTTCAGTCCAAGGAAGCGGTTCTCGACGATGTCGATTCGTCCGACGCCATGTTGTGAGCCCAGCTTGTTGAGGGTCTCCACCAGCGCGAGCGGGTCAGTTATCAGCAGAGACTTCTCGTGCCCACTCGGGATGCGGACCGATTTTGGTATGCCTGCAGAATAAGCCTAATGTAATTAGATTGTAAAGTTGAAGAAACTCGAAGAGGGCAGGCATTGGCGTAGCTAGATATTTTTTCATGCATTTGGCGAATTAACCTTAAAAGCCTAATGACCTTGTAGCGACTAAATTCGCTACATGGTGGGCCGCCATATATGCGCGCCGCCCGCCAGCCAATCACAAGCCGCATCGCCGCGCACCAGCCAATCAGAAGCCGAATTCTGCACCGCTTAAACGAAATTTACAGTGACTGCCGGACTATAATAGACATGATGACTAAAAAAATATAATTAGTCCGTCAGATAGATCATTAAAAATATTAGACACTTATCTTTTCTTTTGTCAATTAAATAAAAATTGATGAAGATGTAGCCCGTTAAGTTCCGCGTGACGTCACGAGTGTCATACAAATGTATAGACTTTCGTGAGAGACGTGATGTCAAGGCCCCCACTCCCAACACGTTGACACGTTGTTGAGGCGTATCTTTACCATAATAAGGAAGTTTCCCGTTTTCTAGTTTTATTTTTATTAAATTACACCAAGTCTGAAATAAATTATGGTGTTTTTATTTTTCAATTATCTTCAAAAATGACGGAGTTATGAATTTTTAAACATGTCCGGCACGAAATCAAAAAACCTCTCGACGGATTTACGCGTGTGACGTCATCCGGCTTCAGAGCCGCGCCGTGGGTTAGGCGGGAGTAAGGAAAAAAGGAAATAAAGTGCTTCATTCTAAATCGGGTATTTTTCTCAGCCACGAATACGTTCTAGGATATCATTGTACTTATTTTTATGTTATGATCAACATTTACTATGGGACTATACCCCCAATATTACAAATAAAAAGTCAGCATTCCCATAAATCTTGTCGTGAGAGTTGATATTTTTAGTTTTTATGATTAGGGAAACTTCCTTATTGTTGTTTGTTGTTGTTGTATTATTGTTGTTGTATTGACAAAAGAAAATATACGGTTCAATATTTCTTGATAATCTAACTCACGGATTAATTATAATTTTTTTTTCTGTCATCATGCTCATTATCAAGACCAAATGTTACACTGTCGGATAGGTCTCCCCGGGCACATCACCTTGACCGGAGAAGTAGAGGCCGGGTGGCTAGTCCTGGTGTCAGTTTTTAGGCCGCCTGAATACCTCTGACATGGCTAAACGGTTAAAACAACCGGGACTTACAATTTAACGTGTCATCCGAGCCACGGTAGCGCTCAGTTGGAAAATGCCACCCGCGGTCACCCATCCAAATACTGACCGTGCGGAACCTTGCTTAATTTTGGTGATCGCTAAACAAACACCTAGTCAAACTACGATACGAGCTCTATCTCGTCACCTCATGGTGCAAGGATTTTAATTTTGGGCTTTTCAAGTTCAGACAGTCACACAGTGAGTTCGATCTTCACACGTGGACTTCGCAATGAAAAATAAAATAATTCAACACAAACCCTTTTCAAAGTTGATATCGATGAGACTGGGGTAGTCTTCAGTGTTGGCGAGATCACGGGTCATCTTGTAGATGCCAGCTGGAGGCATCACGGCTGGGTCTTCCAGCACTCCGGATTCGTAACTGTTGACAATTGTATATATATATATATATATTTTTTTATTTCAAATAGGTTTGCTTTTGACTACACACTGCCTGATGTTAAGTAGATATGCGGTCTAGAATATAGCACGATATAGATATGTATCTACTATATTACTGTTTTGATTATGTTAATATCAAAATCAATCCATCCATAATCATCCATCAGCCGTAGGAGATCCACTGCTGTACATAGGCTTCTAATAATTTACAAAAAGACCAGTTGTAAGCGGCCTGCATCCAGCGCGTTCCTGTGGTCTCATTTGTCTCATCAGTCCACCTAGTCCTTGTTAACGACCCTATAGGCCCATCGTTCTTCAAAATATGTGCTCGCCCATTGTCATTATAACTTGATTATCCGCTGGGCTGTCGGTAATTTAGATTCTTCTGCAGACCTCCTCATTCATGATTAGATCTCGCAGGGAGACTCTGAACATAGCCCTCTCCAAAGCACGTTGCGCTATCTTGAGCTTATTGATAACGCCCACATTTAAATATCAAGTTTTAATTTCAGTATAAGTACATAGTTTAAATTCCAATGTGCATTCATTGGAATCTCGGATATATTTTATCTTATCTCTAGGGTTTGTTCAGGATTTCCAGTCTGGTTGCTTCGTTATTATTCATGATATGTTAACACAGATGTATAAAAAAGGGCAATGTGACTTTGAGTAACAAAAACTAATGTATTTTAATTTTTTTTATAGCCTTCCTAAAATATTTCAACAGATACCTAGTAGTTTATAGGGTTCCGTGCCCAAAGGGTAAAAACGGGACCCTATTACTAAGACTCCGATGTCCGTCTGTCTGTCTGTCACCAGGCTGTATCTCATTAACCGTGATAGTTAGAGAGTTGAAATTTTCACAGATGATTTATTTCTGTTGCCGCTATAACTAAAAAAAAAACTATAAAAAATACTAAAAACAGAATAAAATTAATACTGATGGGAGGCTCCTAAACAACAAACTTGCCAAAGAAATACGGTTAAAAGGGGCTCCAACACGTTATGGAACCCTTTGCGCGCGAATCCGACTCAGACTTGGCCAATTTTTTACTATGCTGCGCGATATCTTTGCCAATTCTAAATTGATTCTTTTTTTCTTAGGAAGCTTGCAAAAATTGTTTCGGTTAGTACCTAGTATACCTATACGAATACGAATCAAACGTCTAGGCGTCTGTGATGTTAGCTACAAGCTGCGAATAAAGCTGGAATCATACTATTGGACGCGGCTGACGGACGCGACTGACAGCCGCGACTTAGCAATGTGCACAGTCTTAAAACATCCGTCTTACGGACGCGACTGACAGCCGCGACTGATAGGTATCTAGACTATGAAAGTACACTAAGCCGTGCACACTATCGGACATAAGTCGCGGACGTCACCTTCGGACGACCTTGCGCGTTCGGACGTCCGAGAGCGATCTGGCACACCGGATGTTTTAAGACTGTGCACATTGCTAAGTCGCGGCTGTCATCCGCGTCCGATAGTATGTTTCCGGCTTAGCCCAACCCTAGTGCAGCTGAGTAAGCCTCTGTCAGGATCAGCTTGTAATATCACAGCCGCCAAAAAGTCTGATTCGGGCTATACCTACATTTAATTTTGTGCGGCAGTATGACAATTTAATTCACCGAGATTTGAAGTCTTAAATATTGAAACACTTACCTAATGTGCATTATATTTTCATCAGTAGACCACGGCTCTTTTTGAGTCGCAGAAACGGGAATATTTTCTTTTTTGGCGAATTCAATCAGGTCGCCTCTACCTTGGAATCTTTGGAAGAATTCTGGCAGGCGCCACGGAGCGATTATCTGAAAAAGGCATTTTTAACTGTAATATATTTTATGTACAGTGTGTTTGGGTTCGAACTAGTGATATTCTAGGATGTCAGTGTACTCATTATTGTAAGCAACTTTCATTAAGGGACCAACTTCAAAATCGCAAAAAAAACATACAAGAAGTTCATCGACTCTCGACAAAATGTATGGAATAGCTGTTTTTTTTGCGATGTCGAGGTTGGTCCCTTAATATCGCTAGTACTGTACTGTACCAGCCTTTTTAATAGTCCACTGCAGGACGTAGGCCTACCCACGAAGGGTGATTGGGCCATTTCCACCACGCTGGCCCAGTGCGGGTTGGTGGATTCACATACTCCATCGAATTTCTTCTACGGACGTATGCAGGTTGCCTCACGATGTTTTCCTTCACCGAAAAGCTAATGGTGTGAAATTCCGTACATAAGTTCCAAAGAAACTCATTGGTACGGGATCGGGATTTGAACCCACGACCTCACGTTTGCAGGTCGGGTGTTACTACCACTAGACCACATCTTACATCGCTAGTACACCTTGTATATTTAAAAACGGTTCAACTGACTTCATGCGAGCCCTCTCGTAAAACCATATTGCTTGTGCGTATTGGCAAACGATGTCACGGGTCAGAGAACGTGTCCACCTATAGTTAGGTAGGTATTTATTTATTTAGAAAATTGATCGTGCCACGGGAGAGAGAAATTTCCTTTGGCACAACTAGTTGAGCCAAACAGTAGAGCCACGGAGGATAGACGTAAGTTTTAGATCATTCTTACCTTTCCTTCAGGCCATAAAGAATAGACGCCGAGTTCGAATCTGACTTGATCATTTCCTTTGCCGGTGGCACCGTGAGAAATGTATCTAGAACGTAAATAAAAACCAAATGTATCTTTTTTAATATTTTCCATACGTTAAAAACATATTCAGCAGGATTTGAGCATACATTCTTTCTTCTTTCATATTTTTCTCTTTTCGACTGTCTCAAGTTTTTGCTTGGCAGTTGATTTTTTTTACCGCGAAATTGAATAAATGTTGAGCTTACCTACATAAAGCCTGGTAGGTATGTAGAGCAATACCTACCTTTAAGATTGCTATAATATGATACTCTGTTACGTAAAATTCGGTTAATAGATGCTTATGTAGGTTCCATTTTGTGAAGAGTGCTGGTATTTGCGTAGCTATAGATTTTCTCAAATCATAAAGGCAGCCTACGCTGCGCTCGCTCCCACTCCCACTCGGTCGCGTGACCATTCAGGTACGTATAAGTTTAGTCATTCTAATGTTTCTACTATAGAATCCCTGATCCTTAGGTAAGGTACGAGTAGTTAGATCCCTGATTTTGTGAATGTTAGTCAACCAAACAACAGTGTAACGATTCATACTTAGCCCCCAATTTCTTAGCAGCATTGACGAGTCCGACGGTGATGCACGGGCGCGCCAGAGAGGTGCCGAGGAGGTATCGGTTTTCGTACACAATGCCCATCTGGATCGCTGGCAGCATGTAGTTGGTCACGAATTCCTTGCGCAAATCTTCCACAATCACCTACAACAAAATGGAAAGTTCAAAATTTTTAAAATCGAACTTCTGCATTTTTTTTTTCAATTTTAGCAGAGAATTGTAACGTTACGTTAGCTTTTAAGTAAATAAAACTGTTGGAATGCTAGAAGTACGCCACCAGTGCCACCACGGCGAATGTGACGTTAGCTACAAGCTGCGCGAAACCCAATCAACGCGTAGCTTTATATGAGCTTCAGTCAGGATTTGGATATTGCGCAGCTTGTAGCTAATTTCACATTCGCCGACTGGTATGATTCGGCCTGTACATACACAGTCAAGTCATAAATTCTGTCACATGTTTAATATAAAATAATTGAAACAAGTTTATTCATTATGTAACCATTTATGTACCAAAATGAACTTAACAAAACATAGATTCTTATGACAATAAAGTTTATTCAAAATGACCTCCGTGATTTTGAATACAGGCCTTCAATCTGCGCGGCCAGTCGTCCATCGCAGCACGAACGAGGTCCATGTCAATATCGGCGGCTGCCTTAATCAAGGATGTCTTGAGTGACTCCAAATTGGGATGAGGCTTTGAGCACGCCTTTTCCTCCAAGTGTTGCCATATCTTGAAATCTAACGGACTCACATCTGGACTGGAGGAGGGCCAGTCTTCGTGCCGGATGAAGTCGATTTCACGCGCCGCCAGCCAGTCTTGTGTGCTCTTCGCTCTATGAGCTGGCGCCGAATCTTGTTGGAATACCCAGTGCCTGTTATTGAACATGGTATGAGAAACAGGTTCCACAAGGTTCGTCAGGACTGTATTTTGATACACAACTGCATTCATTTTTACACCTTTCTCACAAAAATGTACCTCTGTTAAGCCCCAATAAGAAACTCCCAACCATACCATGAGCGAGGATGGAAAATGACCTCGTTGGACACGTGGAATACGGTTGCTCGCTTCTTCACTACTGTGTGCGTACACCTTATCATTTTGTTTGTTGTAGCTCTCTTCTACGGTAAAAAATTTTTCATCCGAAAAAAGAATTTCCCGATAGTTTTTCCCGCGTACCGCTTCAACAGGGCCAACAGTTTCTGCTTACGTTTGGGATTTCTTTGAATTCGCGCCTTCACAGCTTTTATCACTGCTGGAGTCCTAACAGACCGAGGGCGACCACTTCTTGACCTGTCATCTACACTAGAGTCTTCATTGTATCGTTTGATGGTACGATAAACGAATCTTTTGGTTATATTCAAATTTTTCAGTATGTCAAAAATTTGAATTGGCGCGTAACCGCAACGATGCAACGCAATAACTGCAACACGGTCTTCTTTAAGCGTCCACTCCATATTTAAAAATGAGTAAAATTCTAAAAAGCATACATTTTTATTTTCATGAACAATTCGAAATTCGAATTCAATAAACTTTTTTATGGCCAGCATTTTAAAAGAAAAGTTTTTACTGTGTGACAATACTTATGACCTGACTAGGTAAATAGCATCTATACTCTATACAATTTAACTTGATCTCTGCGACAGTGACATTGACATAGAAGATTGACATTTTTAGGGTTGAGATAATGGTGGAAAAAATCGATTTTCAAACAATGTTGTAATGAAATCGAATGAGTAGTTGAAGGTGAGAAATTGGATTTTATTTACTTACTATTATTTAAGATCAAGTATCATCACTAATCGTCATACCCATAAAGTATGCCATTGACAGGTACTGTCTGTACTATTAAGACATTCAGGACTTCATAGGCGTGATTTTTCTGACAGCTGTCGCAGAGATCAAGTTAAATTTTATAGAGTACAATAATAATAATTATGTTTAAGTCATAACACCCCTCTTTTTGGATCGTGGGTTAAAAACACACACGCGGTGATTAAAGCCCCGTATTCACTAGGAGACATTTGTCCCGCGACTTTTTCGCTCGACAGAATTTCTACGTGTCGGGCGACGTCGCGGGACATGTCGCCCGATATAGCAGGCGACATCTACGTGTCGCGTGTCGACGCGTGTCCCGCGACAGCATTTGAGTAGTGAGGACTCGTGTCGCTCTGAGTTCCGCGACTATAGCAAGAACGCCGACATCTCGACACAAAATGTCGGGACGGTCTCACGTTATGTTTCGCGACTTATCGCGCTACATGTCGAGCGACTTTTTCTCTAGTGAAAACATGGCTTTTATCCACAAGTTATCATTCATGAATTCATCATATGAAATGTACCTAATCTGCTAGAATTTAGCAAAGTGTATTAGGTACCTAGCTACATGTGTAGTTGCTGCATGTATGCAATAATTATTCTATCTACAGGGTGACTGGTAAACATTTAGCAAACATTTAGGGGCTTATTCTGTACATCAAAACTAACAACTTTTGATCTGCGACTTTTGTCAAATCTCAAAAAAAAATTGGTGTTCCATAGAAAAATATCGTTCACCAGTGACCAAATGTATGGAACAACTGTTTTTTTTTTTCGTGTTGACAAAAGTCGCAGAACAAAAGTTGTTAGTTTTGATGTACAGAATAAGCCCCTAAAAGGTTGCTAAATGTTTACCAGTCGCCCAGTATATCCTTAATTTCAGTGCTTACTAACTTGTGAAAATAAGATAGTTTACATTTGGTTTATATTACATATTTAAAGTAATAGGTAAGTACCTAAAATGGTCAACTTTTGGCCTTTGAGTTTTTGATAACAATAGCTCGAGAAAACATCACCTTATCGCATTGATTTATTTCTAGACTGACTAGCCAAAAATAACTTTAATATCTTTGACTGGGCACGTCAAATATAAACATTAACATTATTATCTTTCGGGATTTTTTCCACGATTATTATTTATCAATAACAACAAGTCACGGAAAAAACCCGTTAGTAAAAGTTACAATATATGTAATGTAGATAGTATTAGACGAGTAACAGTGTGACAGTTGAGGGTGTTACTCGTTGGGAACAAATGATCGAAATATTAAACTTAAACTTACTTATTAGGTACTAAAATTAAGAATACTTACAACAATTTGTACTTATAGGTTTTTTTTTTCATTTCGAATAGGTTCGCGTTTTCACACTGCCTGATGTTGAGCAGATGTGCGGTCTAGGGTGTAGCACGCTTACCTAGAAGATACCTATTATCTCGGGATTTGAAGACACCCACGTTGTACTTTAACGGGAAGACAGACCCAGGCAAAGTGGAAATGGCCCAATCTCCCTTCGTGAGTACCTGAGAGTATACTTACGTGAGTATACGTCCTGCAGTGAACTATTAAAAAGGCTGCTACAGTACAGTACTTATAGGTAATAACATATAGTACCGCAAAATAAATCTCGCCATTTCACAATAATAAAAACTAAAAAAATGATTAATAAAACCTAATGATGAATAATAATAAAACCGCAAATTAAATTACATAGTTCCACGATAATTACGAAAAACTAAAAAAATATGTTACAATGATAAAAAATAAAAATCAATCAATAAATACTTCTAAGATAAAATCCATGAAAAAATGTGTGTGCGAACTTCATAAGGTTGATCGTAGACGAGCGTGTCGTCACCACAAACGCCAATATTTGAAGAAAACGCAGCTAGGCAGTACTGCGTGCTTTCGTTAACAAATGCACAATAACTATTTCTCGCCAAAAATAGCACAACCGACTTTAATCATTATAATCTACGTAAGAATTGCGAAAAGTTCGCCATTTTTGGATAACTGTTGATTTTCAATAACTATAAAATTAATATGGGGCCAACTTCGAGGTAAGTAGGTCTACCCTTTCCAATAAACACTGAATTCCAATAAACTCTGTAAAAAGTTATTGTACAGAAAAAAAATATACGCGTCGATTTGAAAACCTCCTCCGTTGTTCGTTGTTAAACAGCATCGTTATGCATATCGACATGTCTCACGCTTGGATTTTTATCAACCTGCTTGAACGTCATCTAAATCACTGAAGTCAGCGGCCCAGAGCCACCTTCTGTTATTTTATGGAGATGGGTCTAGTAGACGCTAGACGGGAAATACACAAGATACCCCACACACAAAATAAGAATGAAATACATTGGTAGCTGCGTGGACCGCGACATGTCCGCAAACGACACAGTAAAACAAAGTATTTGCTCATGTCAATCAATCAAAAATACGGTAAATATAAGACGCCACTTACATCTTTGGCTCCAACCCTTTTAGCTTTTTGCTTGGACTTTTCAAAGTCTTCGTTCTGACCGACGTCCGCCATGTAGCAAACGACATCGTAGTTCTTTTGTATAAGCCTGAAAAAAGATGCCGAGGTAATCAAAAAGCTCTAAGCTACGGTATTTGTATCGATAATAAAATTATCTAAACAATATTTTTTCTTGTTATGTCCTATCTATCAATAATTATGATTTTGTTCTCGTTTTTTGGACCCTTCTATTCTTATGTGCATGATTTATGTTACATTGTAACAATATGATTTAGGTACGTATGTCAATAAATTGGCTGGGTACTTATTTAGTGATTTAGGCTTGCTTTCAATGTTTTAAATGACTTGTATCATTTATAAATCGTTAGTCTTTGACTATTTAGTGAATAGTCAAAATAGTTAGTCTAGTTTTCCTCGCATCACGTCTACGTAAGTCTACTACGTAAGTACCTACAGCAAGTAGGTACTCGTATAGTTTTAACGTTGTCGTCAACTTTTTCATTTTGTAAAGAATTTAATTTTCTAACTAAAACTCATTTGTGTAATATGATTTTCATCAAAATATTTATTTATGACATTCAGAGTTTAAGAACAATCTAAAAAACAATATATAGGTAGGTACCTAATTACCTATCTATTAAGTAATTTTATATCGTACGTAGGTACCTATAGCAGAAATAGAAAAAGTCAAGAAAATTAGAGGGCTTTTCACAGGATTTTGTAGTCATAAAATAGTTACAGAATTTTTTTGTTACTTTCTTAACCCGACTGACAATGACTGTTTTTGGGAGTGTTCGGAGTTCTTATTGTTTTCGGCGCAAATCAGCACGATACAATTGAGCATTTTCTATCATGTAATATTTTATTTACCATTTCAAGATACAGCTGGTATCCAGACCACCGGAGTATGCGAGAATAACCAAGTCTTTGGCCATTTTAACCACTTATATTATTATTTTTTTGTTAATTTAATTTTCGTGAATTTCGTGTAACCGGATTCAGTGGTCGCAACTAACTGAAGGGTGCGCGTAATGACTTTAGCGGCAAAACTAGACTATTATGGCAAAGATAATTAATACTGTAGATTTAACATTAAGTACTCACCCAATCGCGGTATTCACGGTAGCATAGGACAATGTTGTTGTAATAGCAAATAAATGTAAAGACTAACTTTTGCTACATGCAACTGTCAAAAAAGCGTGTATTTTAATAAACTTTCATTTCCAAATCAGAGGCCATCGGGCGGCCTACAAACTGACACCAGGGATAGCCACCCGGCCTATACGAACTTACTTACTTTATTTCCAAATCAAAAAAAAATAACAAGAAATAACGTTTATTTCGCCATATATGAATACTTATAAATTGGATACCAAGCCAAGACCTAATAAAACATTGAAACTACAGAATAAATATTGAAAACTAGTTTTTATCCGCGGTTTCGCCCGCATACGCAATATATCATTATGATTTATAGCCTATGTGTTATTCTGATAAATAAGCTATATATTGCAAAGTTTCATCTCAATTCGTTCAGTAGTTTTTGCGTGAAAGAGTAACAAACATCCATACATCCATCCATCCTCACAAACTTTCGCGTTTATAATATAAGTAGGATCAGCAGTGGGCGATAATGGGCTCATAATTTTTTTCTCGCGGATAAGTCTGCGCTTGACCAAAATTAGAAATATATGTAAATAAATCATTGATCATTTTGTAAATAATAAAAAAAAAATCAGACAAGTGCGAGTCAGGCTCGCACACCGAGGATTCCGTACAAATCCAGAAAATTTCACAAAATTGGGAAGTAAGTTGAAAATCTATATAGTTATAACCATCGACAAAAAAGGTTTTTTTTCACTTTTTCGTCATACATCGAAAATTACACATTGTTAAAATAATTACAAACCTGTTGTTGTGCTAATGAAGTTCTTTTATATGATACCATACATGATACGATTTACTCACTTTGAATTTTGAACCCATATTTTGTGAATTTTGAGGCCCTATTTTTTGTGATTTAAATAAAAATGTAGTTTTCAGAATTATTCCTATATGTGTAGTCTGAGACAAAGCTTCTCGCCAAATTTCATAGTTCTAAGTCAACGGGAAGTACCCTGTAGGTTTTAATTGTTGTGTCGAAATATGGGGTTTTTACGACATAAACGGCTCTAACTTTTTAAAGGATAACTGAGAAGTTTTTCTTTTACACAACTGCAAGAGACCATAGATATACGTATACAGTTTAAATTTCAACTCGATATATTTACGCGATCCCGAGATAAAGAATCTTGACATACACACAGACGGACAACAAAGTGATCCTATAAGGGTTCCGTTTTTTCCGTTTGAGGTACGGAACCCTAAAAACAACAAATATTATATTCTCAACGTTGAATCTATAGTTTTACGAATCGTAGACTTGCCAGATAACTCTGGGGTCGTCCAAACAAAAGATAATTATGATGTAAAGGGTTATACTCACTTCTATCTTGTTTATAAGTAAACAATTTTCTCATTTCTTCTAGCAACAGCAATACACATTTAAACTCGATAAGTAATTCTAATGATAATGATATTAAATAAGAAAACTACATTTTTTGTGGAGTTGGGTGAGGGAGAGACGGAGCGAATAGGAAGACCGAAATACGCGATACCATCAAACGACCCAATTGTAGTCACCGCCAAGTGCACGAAGATAATGCTAGACGATAGAATCCTCGAGATGGCTAGAACCATCGAACGGAGCTCGGACGTCGAGACAAGCTGGCAAAACTGGGCTGTACCAAAGATACAATGGGTCAACGGGGTACCAGGATGTGGCAAAACAACATGGGTGATTAGACACTTTGATGTGGACAGGGACGCTATCATCACAACAACAACAGAAGCAGCAAAAGACCTGAGAGAGAAGCTATCGCACCGAATAGGAGATCTAGTAAAATCAAGAGTGCGAACCATGGCTTCATCCCTCGTAAATGGTTTTGGAAAAGAGAGCTTCAGCCGCATTCTGGTGGATGAAGCTCTAATGAACCCTTTCGGAGCTATAATAATGGCTGCACGACTGTCTGGTGCTAGCGAACTTGTCCTCATTGGGGACGTCAATCAGCTGCCTTATATCGACAGAGAAAATCTCTTCGAGATGAGGTACCATCTCCCTACCCTGGTTGCAAACATCACCCAGGAGTTGCTCTGCACACATAGAAACCCAATGGATGTCGCGTATGCGTTGAGGGAAATATACTCAGGTATATATTCCTCAGTTCCCCGTATTAGGTCTCTTGAGCAGAAAAGGTTCAAGGGGGCTCAAATATCCAAAACCCTCCCCAACACCCTTTTCTTAGTGCATACGCAGGAAGAAAAGGAGACCCTAATAAGCCAGGGTTATGGAGGTGGCTCAGGATCGCGCACCCTTACCATCCACGAAGCTCAGGGACTGACGTACGAGTCGGTAATCGCCATTAAAACTAAGCCTAGAATAAAGCTACACGAAAGCGTCTCACACGCTGTCGTTGCATTGTCTCGGCACACTGGAACTTTCATCTACTACGCTGACGACATCGAAGGTGATGCCATCAGTCGATTCGTGTGGCGTGCATCGTCTGTGTCTTTGAGGGCTATCAAGGACTATAACCTGCAGATGGCCATAAGAGACCGGAACGCGGCGGTGATGGAGGCTCTGGGCCGGGTGGAGGCAAAAGAGTTGTAATAGAAGGACATGGGAGCGATCACAAGCATAGTAGATACCACCGAGTAACACACGGAAACGTAGCCTTGGACTCTGCTGGTGATCGCTTTCACAAAATAAATCAGAATAAGTGTGCATTAAATAGAAACTAGCATTGCGTGCATGCCTTGAGCATTCATGCTCGCCATCGAAGGCTCCTTCTTGCGGCGGCGTCGTGTGTCGGGTCGTTCTCTTCCCTTAAATATGGTCGAGGAGAGTGATGGCTGATACATGCGTCATACCTACTCGTGATCGGGTGCTGCATGCGGGTCGCCGGTTTGCTCGTGGCATTCACGCAGTGCAATGAAACCACTAACTTAGACTAAGATTTAAACTAACCTCTCTCTATTGTACAGTCGCATTCTTTCAATTGTAACTTACTTAACAAAAGGCACAGACCCTGGAGTCTGTGGGCCATTAATTTAAATAAAAAAAAAAAATAAAAAAAAAAAATAAGAAAAATGTGTGATAGATGTGTTTTTTTCTTGTGTGGTACATAAAATAATATGAATTTTATTACTGAGGCGATGTGGTTGTTACCTCAGCGTTCATTGATATTTACTCAAGCTTTAATTTGACGATTGACTAAACAGAGAAAATCCTAATTTTGGATACATATGTGGCTCAGTGTGTTACAGACTGTGGAACACAAATTCTCTCTCTCTCACTCTCTCTCTCTCTCTATCGGTGCAGACGGTCAAAAAACATTTACAACTCAATTTGCCCACTGTTGGAGTTTCTGCAAACACGTCAACAAATGTGGCGAACAATTTTTTCGGTGGAACCACGTCTTTACATTTAATTTTCTTGGCGATATCCACTAATGGTCGTGTTCGCACTGCGGTCTAACCGAATATAAGACTATTGTCCTATTAGACCGAATCAAAATTAATGGCCTCTGAACACGAGGAAAGTCATTGCGCAGTAGCAAATTAGTTAAGTCAGGTGCGCGAGAAGTGGTGACGTGCGCAGCTTGTAGCTAATTTCGCAGACGCCATTAAGTTTGATACGGCCTATAACTATCAATAATAATAGAAGTTAGAATTTTCACTTTGCCTATTAGGCATAGATATGTAAAAACTGGGTAAAAAAAATATTAATATAATTAGTCCGTTAGTTAGGTTATCAAAATATATTGTACACGTATTTTTTCTTTTGTCAATCAAACAACAAATGACAGAAAAACCTTGTCAAAGTTTGGGAGTGAGGGCTCGTGACGTCATAAGTGTGACTGAGTCTGTACATTTGTATAGCACTCGTGACGTCTCGCAGAACTTTAACAGACTATATCTTCCTCCATTTTTGTTTAATTGACAAAAAACTAATACTTGTTAAATATTTTTTGAGTCTTTCTGACGGGCAAATATTTTTTCAGTCATCATGATTAGTGCTAAAAATATAGGTTTAAAATTTCCCTATATCTAATGATAACTGTTTTTATCCAAGCGCTCCGAAAATACGTCAAACTCTGTCAAAACTGAATCTCATCCATTGATTTCTACATGGATGACTTCGACACGCTTTACTAAACACATTATTAAAATATTTTAAGTTTTGTTGTTTTTGCGTTGGTACGCTTTATCTTATTGATCAAGCGTCAGAAATTAACTTTTGATATGGCTTCAATATATTTTCCCAATATAACTAAAGATAAATGATATTAAAAGCTTAATCGCCCTGAGTGACGCGTCATATGATTTACTGTGCAAATATTTTATCACATGACTGCAAGTGTCTAGGTACTTGTACTAAACAAGATGGACCATACACGTTATTTGAATAAGAACTAAGATAATATTATTATAAGATAGATACTGCAGTTTGTTACAAAACGTTTACAAAGTGGTTAAAAGTTAAGTTATATAAAATTGGGCTTCGTTTTAGTTGCTAGCGGGCGTTTGAGCGGAAGAAGTGATATAAAACTTCTCGTATTCCAATGTTTTAGAGAAAAAATAGTTTGTTTGCATCGAATAGGATCCGAAACTACAGAACCGATTTGAAAAATTATTATACTGTTGGAAAGCTAAAATATAGACTATTATATCGTCAAAAAATTAGGGATCCTTACTATTTGTCTTCTTTAGCCAATCGTACCCGGGCGAAGCCGGGACGGGCAGCTAGTAGTTAATAAGTATCCGTTATCGATGACAGTTCGCTACACAGGCTCTTGCTTTGTAGCAGGGGTTTTCAGAGGTCTATAACAGGATAATTGGTACCTGACGCACGACCTCCCAAGAGCGATCTTTAGTACATCGAGATGACCTACTCTTACTACAGCACCAAACCTGAAATCATGAAAAAAAGATGTTCCATAAAAAGTTCATCAAAATCTATGAAACATCTGACTTTCTTCGTGGTTTCAAGGTTGGTGTAATAGTAAAAGTTGAACATAGAGATGAGTCTAGAGTCCTTGTACTACTAGGACTACAAAGTCTGTACTTAGCAAAACAACACCTTGCATAATAACGCTTTCGCTAATACAACTCTCTCGCTCCGTTCACCGCTCACATTAAAATGTGGCTTTATATTTTTGTTATACTTTTGCTGCTAGACTATTTTACTTAGTATAAGCTGGTTTAATAAAACAATACAGTTATCGAGACGATTAAATAATTTAATGACATTTTAACAATTGAATACTGATCAAAATTATTTAAGTTGGTACTTGCTACATAATTGCACAATATTTAAATATTATTCGGTAATATTATTACATAGTTATCGAACACCGATGTTTAAGCTATAGTAACTATAGTTGTCTTTAACGGGGCATTTTGTTCGGTTTTTTTTTGTAAAGATCAAAATTGTAGATTATTTATAATGTCCTACAAAATCTTTGTCAAGCCCCTTCTCACTATATCTAGTATGAATTATGTCTAAGTAATTTTAATACAACACTATGCTAGAGTGAATGAGTACGTCAAACGCCTTGTGAGTAGTATTGAGTAGCCGCAAGATGTCGGCAAACTTTTCTATGTGGGAGATGTACCTACCTACACTAATCGGAATCAAATTTCTTGGCAGCTATGAAGTTAGCTATAAGGTTCGCTAAACCCAATCCTCTCGCTGCTTTTTAATTAGCTTCAGTCAGGTTTGGGTATTGCGCAGCTTGTAGCTAACACAACCGCCTAGAAGTTTGATACGTATAGACGTATCTTTGCAAAAAAATGTCTATTCTCAAAACTTGTAACGCTATTCCATATATGGCAATTTCTGAAGTGTCCGACACACTGAAAGATGTTCAAGACATTAACTTGTAACGCAGGCTTTAAAAGTATATAAATAAATGAAGAATTCGAGAAATACTGTAAAGACCTGCGTCGATTCGAAACTATCGCCCCAAGCCCGCTTTAAGTATGAAGTAGTCCTTTCGTCAGGGTCGCCTTTCGTCCCCTTGTGTGACAAAATAGAAAATATCTGGAAGAACCCTTGACCAATAGAGATGCTTTCAAAATAGGTAGATTAAGTTAGTGACATAATCAGGCACCGTCAATCATTTCCCATTGTTGCTCTTATAAAAATTCTAATAACCGATTGTATTTTCTGTTCAAACTTGAACTTTAACACTCAGGAATACAGTTGTTTTTTGTAGCTAACTTCCAAGTTTGTTTTGTAATCCTCACACAAAGACAAGTTTGCCGTCTCGTCTGATGAAATAACGCGGTGACACGTGGAACTACACACAGATAACAAGATTGGAATGTAAATGAAACTGATTAGACAACACTCAGAACGTTTCAATAGGGAAGTTTAAATATTCAAATCTAAAACTATGTTGGAATACCTGGCAAAATATAGCTTGCTTTAGTGAAAGGTTTTACAAGAACATGGTGATGACTTAATCCGTAAGTAGCATATAGGGCCAGCAATATATTGGTAAAATCAGAAGCCATTGTATAGGCTGCAGAGATTGTTTGGATTGTATCGATTTCTCAAATCAAGTCCTTTCCATCTCGTACGATTAGTTTACAAAAAACAGAAGCATGTAACGTATCGTATTCGTTGCTATTGCCGCCTTGCAATCGTGCGGCCGTGGGTTCAAATCCCGGTCCCGTACCAATGAGTTCTTTGGAATTTTTGTACGGAATTTAACACTGGCTTTTCGGTGAAGGAAAACATCGTGAGGCAACCTGCATGCGTCCGTAGAAGAAATTCGATGGCGTATGTGAATTCACCGACCCGGACTGGGCCAGCGTGGTGGATATGGCCCAATCACCCTTCATGGGTAGGCCTACGTCCTGCAATGGACTATTAAAAAGGCTGGTACAGTACAGTATTTTACAGAGCGTTTTTCACATGGAAATCAACCAAATAAGTCTGTCGTCTACTGCAGGTACAGTTAAATAGTCAATCTTTCTTCTATAAAACAGTGCAAGGTCCACTAGGTTTTTATAGTTACAGATTTTGCTCTCAATATATTTTCCGGTCACTTTACATACAATAGCGAGCTATATCTGCCAGATATCACACATTAGTACACTAGCGAATCGCGTAATTTTAAATCCAATAAATTGGTTGAGCGGAACCGTGTGTTGTACTTTCAACGTTCCGTTAGGGCACATTTATGCGATATGCATTTCATTATAGCTACGTAGTAACAACAACGCTAAAGATCTAGCATTTGGCATTAAAAATCAAAATTAAGTTATTAGCCACCGCAAGACAACGAACTTAGGGCTGTTACACATTCATTCATCTCCGTCATTGTTTCCTGACAGTACAATTGGATATCTTCAAGTCAAGAGTCAATAGATATCTTCAAGGTCTACATGCTCCTTGTTCGGCTACATCTTCGCTTTTCATCAGGCGTGTTGGTGGCCAAATGAAAAGAATAGGGTTACTTACTATTCTCCATAAAAAAAAAAAACATTCGATACGGCACGATTGGCTGTCAAACGGTAAAAAAGAATGTGTGAATCATTCGTTTCGGCAAATTCATAACGTGCCGAACGACTTTCGCTAGGACGGGCGGCCTCACCACACGATTTAAGCCAATCAAGTGTAGTAGCTGTTTCGGGTCGGATTTGTCGTTCGACAAATCCCGAATCGAACATGTGTAGTCATAGTCATATATCTTTATTGCGTATATGAGTAATACATGACGGTAAGTTAATAACAATCAACCGCCATATTCTACCTGTTTGGCAGCAGTTTGTAGCAAGCCTTACATACATTTATGTCAGGCTCTACTATAAAAACAGGTGCGCAAGTGAAGGAAAGATCAGAGTACCGAGTGGCATTTTTGCAAATCAAATCGAATTACTTTTAGGTCGCGTCGAGCACACACTCGAGCTCATTGACAAACACGCTTGAGTTAACCAATCACAGACATTGCCACGCTCGTTTTCAATCGGTTTGGCGCTCGTTAAATTACCGTTAAAAATACTCACACTTAGCTATTCAGTTTTCTGTACGTGACACAAGATGGCGCTGTGCCATTTCCAAATCACATCAAACGTTAACGCGATAGAGCTCGAGCGAAATTCTTGTTTGGTTGGTTTGGTCGTATACGGAGTATATCGTAACTTGTATGGAGCACTCGCAACTTCCATAGACAACATAGAGATTCTCCATACAATCTGTTAAAGTTACGTATACGTTCCTAGGCGTTCGAAACTCAAAAAACGCACCCCAGGTCCCAGGTCTACATTTTTGCACGCGTTGTGTATGTTCGTAGGGGTTAACCGGCTAGCCCTAGTGTCAGTTCTAAGCCGCCTGAAGACCACAATGTAATGTCTCATCAAAGACACAGTAGCGATGAGTTGACCATCTGCCAAACAGACATTTATTTAACTAAAATGGGGAGAAATATTTCGTTGTCTGCGGTGGCCGTAATAGCATTACTTATTTTGTTATACAGATAAGGCCCAATATTTCCAAGTTATAATGAAGTTAGAATCCTAGCTAAATTATAGATTCCCGAGTTTCTGTATTGCCTGAATATGCTAGCTATATATAAAGTTTTTGTTTAGAAATGATTTGAAAAACTATTTACTTTTTCGAAATTATACTTTAAAATACTTACGCTTGTCAAAAACGTAGAAAGCTAGCCTATTACCTATTTTAATTGTTGTATGAAAAGATGGCCTTAAATAGTGTTCGAAGCGCCTTAAACAGTTAACGATACTCTTTCGACATTTTGTGATCAGTCCAAAAACACACACGATAAAATGAAAACACACAATCTTACCATAAATAAAATAAAACGAACAATACGAATTAAATTCTTAAAACTAAACAATGTTAGGCAAAACCTCATAATTATTAAAATTTGAGAAATAAACATTCAACGATATAAACATCTTGTAAAAATGAACGATTGTTACTTTTTAAATTCAAAGTGTTTTTTTTGTTACACTTTAGGACTTTATCACACTGAAACCTCTCATAGGTTAGTAAGGATACTAATTGTACATTTATAAGTTCGACAAACTGAATCGGAAATCAATACGCATCACTCAAAATGTTGCTTCTTATAATTATTTCGGTCATTTTCACTCCCACGATATTTGCAATGAGAGAGACAGTGACAGATATATTATACAACAGATAACCGATTCATCGTTTCTATTTTCAAATAATCAACATTATAAGCTGAATCAAACTTCTTGGCGGCTGTGAAGTTAGCTACAAGCTGCGCGAACCTAACCTAACCAAACTCGCGAGCTTCAGTCAGGATTCGGTTTTGCGTAGTTTGTAGCTAAAATAACAGTCGCCAATATGTTTAATTCACCCTAAATCAAACTTTTATACAGGCCGCGTCACACAAGTTGGCGGATGCGAAGTTAGCTACAAGCTGAGCAATATCCAATCCTGACTTAAGCTCACATAAAGCCGCACGTTGATTGGCTATTGCGCAGTTTGTAGCTACTCACTTCACATCTGCCAACTTGTGTGGCGCGGCCTATAACAGTTGTATTCGAAACATCTATCTGGGGTGCTAATAACCCCTTTTTAAGTCACTCGCGTAGCAGAAAGACTAAGTAATAGTCTAATACAAAATTGGGTGGCTAAAAATTTATTTAACTTCTTATGCATCTCATTTTGTTTCAATGAAATGAAATGAGAGGCAACACATTTACTTTATCATGTAGGCTTAACCAATCGATTTCTAAAAATAAATTAAAAAGATTTAATCTGGAACAACAATAAAGCCACTTTAACAGCTTCGCTAAATTATTTTTGATATCATTATAACAACTTTTCATTACTTCACATGCCGATTTTTGGTTATAAATCTCTGAAAAATTATTCGGATGATTTTTAACTTTAACTGCATAGAAATAAGGCTAGATTTTGTCTAGCAATATTCTCGCCGTGACTATTTTTAAATTCCTCGGCGAATTTTAGCCGTGACTATTTAGAAATACCTCAGCGAATTCTAGGACAGTACTTTGTAAGTAATACTTCGTAAGGTTGTAAACTAAACGCACAAAATAAAGTCGTATTTTGACTGTCGGCTTTTGGCAATAACAGCCCTTGTGTATGCTTAACACATCGCCTTATTTTTAAATACTATTTTCCGAGTACTTGAAACATATTTGTTTTTCTTCTTTGTTCACGAATTTAACTTTCCAAAGTGTATGAGCGTGCTTTGTAATGACAATGCTGTTACTTTTAGTTTGTTGTCAAAAGACAAAAATGACAAGATTTTAATAGCGAACTTGACAAAACTCAAGTCAAAGTAAGTCCGTTATTAAATTACAAACAGCAAGTAACTATCACAGAATACGGCTAAAACTCACGTTATAATTATACGGTCGATCCGCAAGGAATCCAACCAGTTTCAGAGTATTTAGAACTCCATCCTCAGGGAATACGCGCACCCCCGTCGACCGGCGCGCGCGCACTTTTAATGAAGTGATACAAACAGCAAGATTTATACCAGAAAATTACAAAACAATATCAGTTACTGACTTTCATCCCTTGGATATATGAGGTGACTGAATTCATTAGCTCTAGGATGTGCTAATTAGTATGACCAACTTTCACTATGAGACCAAATTTGAAATAGCAAAAAGAATAAGCTAATTCATACAAAAAGTTCGGTAAACCTCGATTTTGTCGAGGTGTGCGGAACAGCTGCTTTTTTTCGCCATTTCGGAGTTGATAATGAAAGTAGGCCATAATGGCGAGAGCAATTACTTCCTTGAGTATTGTAAATGAATACTTATAATAATGATGTGAAGTTACAAACGTTGATTGGCTATTACGCAGTTTGTGACTAACTTCATATCCGCAAACTTGTGTGGCGCGGCCTATATAAGGTTCCGGCGTCCTAAAACAATATTAAACACAAGTACAAGAACTACCAGAGAAGCATGAAAACGAGGCAATTTGTTATAACTTGTCAAAGGAAAATGGATCACACACAAGTTCAAATACCAGGGGAGTATGAAAACGAGGCGATGTGTTGCGACTTGTCAAAGGAAAATAAGCCGTATTTAGGCGGTGAGAGAGCTGAGATCCGAGAGGAAGTTGTCCGGCGTGAGTATGTGCGAGGATCCGATGATGACCTCCCAGTTCTTCAGGGCCGCTGTCACTTCGTACGCCGCGCGGATCTCGGAGAAACATACACCTAGGAAATAAATATACATATAATTTTATTATTACTATCTAAACCGAAAGGGGGTGATTAAAAGTCTAGTTACCCATCGTAAATATCAAATCGTGGGAGCTTCAGCGCGAAGAGCTAGGAATGAATATAAAAAATGACTGCTATTTGACTGCCTCGGTGACTCAGTGGTTGGTTAGTGAACCTGACTTCTGGATCAAAGAGGTGTGGGTTCGATCCCAGGGCAAGCATTTATGTGGTGAACATAGGTGTTTGCTCTGTGTCTGGGTGTATTTAGATACTATCTATATAAGTACGTATTTAAAATATGTTTATGTAGTACATCAGTCTCTGGCAGCCATATCACAAGCTTTGCTTAGTTTGGGGTCAGAGACCGTGTGAAAGATGTTCTCCAATATTTATTTTATTTTTTATTTCTATGGCTATTATCGGAAAGAAGGGGTTATAGGTCACGTGTGGCTACCCCAATATCCGGCTGCGAGCGAGGCGATTTCAAAAGCACCCCAAAATTCTCAATCAGGCCAAAATGCCGAGCGGAGTACTCATCTATAGTAACTCCCTGATATAGACGTTACAACCATCGGCCGTGAGTTCCGACACAGGCCACCAATTTTTTTTTACGGTTTCTCCACTGCATCGACACCATTAAGTACCTAACCAAAAGGAGTCGACACTGCAAAGCGTATCCCTCTGTCAAAAGTACGCGACCAGCGGTCATGCTCTTTATATGAATATATCGGTCTGGTTGCGCTTGTGTTGCGTTAATTTTTAGCTAGTGTTAGTTAATTACATTTGTGTGCGTGTAAACTTCCTTAAATTTTGGTTTGTGTGCATTTCTTCACCCCCCACTGACTTGGCAGACTTCGGTGCTCAGGCGTGTCGACTCCTTTTGTTTAGGTACTTAATGATCGACAGCTATCGGATTTACCGATTCCACTACCGGAAAACAGATTACTGACGTACCGACTTTCGTTCGAATTTTCATAGATAGAATTGATGTAGAATGTTTTTGTGAGATAATGGAAGAAAACATAGAAGAATTTAGCGTAGTTATTTGTTTGTTAGATTTTTATAAGGATAGGTGATGGAAAACCGTCCAACTATAAAAATTTACTCCACATTCCAGGAAAACCGTGTGCTAGTATTCACCATTTTTATAGCAAAAAAACATCAAAACTTTTAAATGATGAGATTAGACCCTAGCGTTTTTGAGCGCGAGCGGTGTTAGCTAGGTCAAGATTACATGACTTACTACGGTGGTTTTTTGCCCCACAGGTGATAATGCTAGTTAATACAAGGCCATCAAATACTGTGGTGATAATCTATGTACGATCAGTTCTTTTAATCAGGATATTAAAATAAACATACCTCCAACGATGAATACCATCAGACGCGGGACGTTCTTGATAGTTTGCTGTCCCTTGTCTTTGTGCCAATGACCGTAGCGTACACTGCAAAAAAATGTAATACAATTAATATCATCATTATCATTCTTCAACTCATATCCCACTGTGTCAGTATGACAAGTGTAAAAATAATAGTACATTGTACACCGAGGGGAGAAAACTATCTATTTCGAGAGTATGTTTAAAGGTAACTCGAGAACAGAAATAGAACTTTCTCCCGAGTGATACATAGTGCGTTATACTACACCTACGAGATAAATAAAATACAATATTTCTTTAATTAAAGTTTAGGAAGTAAGTTATTTATGACTTCTTGGGCTGTATTTTTTATTTCTGGTGGCGTCATCATTACAAAATCGTTACTTAAACTATCAGATGATTTTGGATAATTATTTAGAAAATTAAAAGCTACGTACTGTTAAATTATCAATTTAGTTAAAAACAAAATTTAACGCAACGAAATAAATTGCCGCGCTTTTTTTCGCATTGCAGAATAAGGTTGTCATACTCATTTCATTAAAAATAGAAAACGAAAAAAAATCCGCCTATTTTCTCTAATTATTTGATATAAAACCTTTTTGATATTTGAGGTTTGTATGTTTCCCGCCTTTTTTTCTAATTATTTCATACAAAACCTTTTTGAGGTTTTACGTTTGTATTTTTTTTAATGTTCGCTGCTAAAAAACAAAAGAAAGCTAGCCGGGCAATAATGGATTTTCATACAACATTCCTGCCCTGCTTCGGAGGGCAGTAATAAAATTCCATAAAACTTTTCCCACCGCACATTTTTAGGGGAGAAATTATGAACTTTGTAACCCTTTTATGAACGAGTAATAAGACACATTCCGAGTGGGTGTGGTATAAAACTATAATGACACTTATTACACAATTGTGCTGAATATGTAACATAAACAACAACATTATTTTGATTTGAAAATCAAACCATAAAAGATTTCCAAACCAGACGAAAGGGAAGATTGATATCATGTCATATAGGGAGTTGCAATCATTGGCAGAAAACCTGGATTTTTAGCCAGAAAGAGCAAGAGTTTAATTTATGAGAGTATAAGATTGATGTGTGCGAGTGTATTTTACTACACTACTACTACAGCTCTAAATATAATTTTAAAGTGTTGCTGCTCTCCTTGTCTAATAGGTCACAATCAATGAGACAGCTATATTTTTAGTTAGTTGTAATTTGCCAAGTTAAGCTTTAAAAATTGAGTACAATAATATAATATTAAATTAACAATAATTTATTTTACCTGGTGGGCGCCTGGTAGCCAGAAGTCTGCGCGCGTCCGGCGAGGAACGGGAAATGCCTCTGGTCTAGTTTGTCTTCGATCGCGTCTTCCATCATATCCTGATAATAAGACGTCGTATAAGTAAATAAAAATAAATCCTTCCATGCGGATTTTACACTGAAGGATTTATTTTTCTATGAAAACGTGATATACCAAAATATTTCCATATATATCCTAGTATTCGTGAGTCGAAAGTGTTCGACCAGTGTGTTACCAGTGATGACTTATGGCACTGAAACGTGGTCTCTCACTATGGGCCTTATGAATAAACTGCAAGCAGCCCAACGAGCTATGGAGAGGGCTATGCTCGGAAACTCTCTGGGACATCGAATCAAAAATGAGGAGATCCGTAGAAGAACCAAAGTTACCGACATAGCCCAACGGATTGGCAAGTAATGGCAGTGGGCAGGGCACATAGCGCGAAGGACTGATGACCGATGGGGTCGAAAAGGTATCGAGTGGAGACCACGTACCGGCAAGGCCAGCGTAGGACGACCACCCACTAGGTGGACAGGTGACTTCATTAAAACCGCAGGATCGCGCTGGATGCAAGCCGCTTCTAACCGTTTTTAGTCCTATTGGAGATACATAGGAGAGACCTATATCTAGCAGTGGACGTTCTATGGCTGATGGATATGGATATCCTAGTTATAAAATGCTGCTTAAACTTAATTATGCATTCTTACATAGGTCGAATCATGCAACTTGGCGCCTGTGATGTAAGCTATAAGCTGCGAATGAATTAACACTACTCTACCACCTTATGAAAACAGAATTTCCCTTTCTTTAAAATCGTATAATAATTTTATAATACTTTAAAGCATTTAACCTTGAGTACGGGCGTCCACCGCGACATTTGGTAAGTTTGCTCCGTGATCCTCTCCTTCCTGGGCACTTGGTATTGCTTCTTCCTGTTACCCTGTATAAGGCAGAATAAAATTAAATAAATACATTTTATCGAATCAGATATGAGATACGGAGATATTACCATGCGTAGCTTGGGTAGCCCAGCGGATAAGCAGTGGGTAGGATAGGGCACATTTCACATAAAACTGATGGGGCAATTAATTTTCGAACAGAGACCGCACACCGAGGTTGGCGAGGTTGAACTTATATCGACGATGACGGTTGAGACCGAGGTTGGCGAGGTTGAACTTACATCGACGATGACGTTAAGACCGAGGTTGGCTAGGTTGAACTTACATCGACGATGACGTTGAGTCCGAGGTTGGCAAGGTTGAACTTATATCGACGATGACGTCGAGACCGAGGTTGGCGAGGTTGAGCTTACATCGATGATGACGTTGCAACCAAGGTTGGCGAGGTTGAGCAGAGTTTGCTTGTCCTGTGGCTCTAGATGAGGGTGTCTCATCAATTTTTGTGTTTATAGAAATGAACTTACATCGACGATGACGTTAAGCCCGAGGTTGGCTAAGTTGAGCAGAGTCTGCTTGTCCTGAGGTTCGAGTTGGGCGTGCGTCACCAGTTTGTTCAGATTCTCTTCGGAAATGCCGTTCTTCGACATAATGTAAAGAGCGATTATGCGCATCTTGTTGAAGTTTCCGACCGACTGAAATAAGAAAATATAAAAGTTGATAGCATTGAATTGACTACAAAAATGCACTATTCAACTATAATAACTATTTAATAGGATTAACCATATCAGGACCCAATGTTCGGATATAATTCTGATTATTCCGCAAACATACCTAATTCACACACAATGCAATACTGATGCATTTGTGTTAAAACTTTACCCATGACGAAAATAGATACATACATCTACATACAACATAGATACATATATCTATGTTCGTTTCTGGCTTATTCTAAGCGCTAATGAAGATATTCTAAAAATTATTCAATAAGTTTTTGTTTGCAAAATTTATTATTATAGACAAATATTAATATTGAACTTGCCTGATCAAGTAGAACTGGGACGATGCTCCTCATGTGGTCCTTGATCTTTTCGCCTTCAGCGTCGGTGCCCATGGCAAGGTCCTGAAAATAATGTAAACATTTTAATTCTGTTTCTTTGCGAGCACTTTAGAACGAGTGTTAAAATCTAGATAAGATATACGACCGTATTTTTAACCGACTTCCAAAAAAGGAGGAGGTTCTATGTTCGTCTGTATGTATTGTTCGTGTATGTTCAACGATATTTTCGCCAATTGTAAACCGAATCAAAAAAAAAAATTAGTTCGAAAGGATATAATTTTACTCCCGAGGTGGTCCCATTTAAATGTTATCGTAAGCTGAGAGTATCGTATTGGATTTTAGAAAAATCAACAATAATGTAAAAATGGTATACATCGATGCGAGCGAACTATTTGAATTTTATACGCGATGGAAGTCAGTTTTGCTATTTTTTATTTTAAAAATAATTATAGTACAAAATCCGTATTACATTGTATTGGACCTCAAATAAGTTAGAGTTATTATTGTACAAAACTGTTACAGGGTTATCCAGAACTAGTATGCTAAGACGAATGGAGGCGATTCAGACCATCCTTATGAAGAAGTTTCTAGGATTCCTGCTGCCCCCCGACCGCCTAAGCAATAGCAATCGTAATAGCAATCGCTTATGACTTTTAAGTCATTTGGCACCGCCTATGTGACGTTAGCCATCTAAGTTGTTCATTCAACGATTGCTTTCGCAATCCGCGCAAAGCAATTGAGGGCTAACGTCACATAGGCGGTGCCAAATTACTAAAATGAAGTCATAAACGATTGCTATTACGATTGCTATTGCTTAGGCGGTCGGGGGGCTGGAGGGCCCGCAAATTTGCTAGTGTTTTTAAATTTTATCTTGTTTAGTCTCTAAATTCTATCATTGCGAGTATGAAAAAAGTCGATCAAAAGCGAGTCGAGATATTTTGGAAATATTACCTGCTCAACCTTGCAGAGCTTGTCCACGTATCCTTGGTAGGATTTCATGCAATCTTCAGCGAGTCTCAGGTGGGTCGCGTATTTGGACAGCTCCTTCTGATATTGGGGCATTTTCTTGATCATCTGGGACAGGTCTCGCATGGACTGCTTATCGCCTGCAAATTGAAAATGGACATTTTGATAATAGAAAATAGATGAATTGAACTTTGAAAATTGATGAAGTCACTTTACAAATGTGTGAATGCACACAGCCTAAGAACACTAGGGCTAGATGTTGACAATATGTATTTGAAGTGATATTTGATTTTGCTGTAATCGGTTTTCGTGGCAATCTGTTGGTGCTTACTATCTTTTTTTATTATTTCTTAACCCCAATCAATCTAGGTCCGTCTTCCTTCCGACATTGTGGAGTCAGCGTCGAGGTTTTCCTCCTTGCTGAGGCTGGGCGCTGCAGGACACTGTTCCCAGGGAGATTGGAAGGCGCGAGTTCTTGGACCACCCGTGAGGATGGATAGCGTCTCGAGCACCTCCGGCTGCCATTTCTTGGCCAAGATGGTCATATAACTTGGCAGCTGTGATGTTTGCCACAAGCTGCGGATAGCCCTTAGCAGCTGCGCGAAGATTAGGTTATCCGTAGCTTGTAGCTAACATCGGAGCCGTCAAATTGTATGATTATGAGAAATAAGTGTAGTTACCTCCGCCCATACGCTTGGACTCGGTGAATTTCTTGAGGTTCTTAGTGACGGATGTGGAGACGATGGCGATGTGCTGATGGCGGAGCTCCACCCACAGCTCGTCGTTCTCGTCCAAAAGAACCTCCTTCATGTTCTGCCCTTGGCCAGCCTCGTATCTGTAGTCACAAACAACTCAGTGTTATATGTATAAGGGTTTGATTCATTTGAATATTTTATTTGAATTTGGCCCTTAAGAAGTGGATAAAATAGTATAAACACATGAAATATAAAACATATACTATTATTATAACACTTTATTTCATTAAAAAATAAGACCGTCTTCATTAGATACGCGTGTGTGCGCGTGTAAGTATGCAAATACGTGTTTGTGCGTATGCACAGATGGTTAGGTGTGCAAATGTGTGTTAATGTTAACTAGAGTTGCCGCGAATACTCGCTATTATTCGGTATTCGGCATTACTCGTAATTTTTTTGATATTCGTCGAATACCGAATAATAGCTAGTATTATTCGGCATTCGGCGAATAGTCGTCGAAAATAAACTTTTAACGAACAAAAGAACTAATGAGTTAAAAATAATCATTTTTTAAATTATTTTCCTTAATAAAACAATACACAATATCAATTTTTATCTGTAATATGTGCCTGTGCCTATCATATTCATGAAATTAAATTAGTAAGGATTTTTAATTAATATTTAAAATCTAACAGAGGCAGATTGTGGTGCAAAAAAACATTTTTTTCTGCACGTTCTGGAGCAAGTCGGTTTCGTTTTTCCTCGTAAATTAAACCTGCCTCGGAAAATAGTCTTTCTGAGTAAACAGAGCTTGCTGGTGTGATTAAGTATCGTTTAGCAAGCTTACTTAAAATAAGAAATCTATTCTTATTGGTACTCAAAAAGCCCACCATTCATATGGGTTTATTTTTCTGTCAGCCTTTGCTAATGCGATGTAGTTGGCGATTTCTTCAGCAGTGGCATTCTTGGGTTGCTCTTCAGTAGGTTGCTCTATAGATGATTCTTCAAAACATGCCCAAAATAGTTTATGATTTTCCGAATCATGCTCACTTTCATTGTCTAAACGAGACCTTTTGGATGCCGTTTCTGGATCTGAATCATCATTTTCGTCACCTAAAGAAAGCCTAAGACCTTCTCTGAGCGCAGCTCTACGGATCCGTTCAACTTGGGTAGCGTCAAAGTAAAAGTTCTTGTAGCGGGGGTCTAAAAATGTCGACAAGTAATATGTCTTCGTAAAGCATAGATCATCCAAGTTAAAACGGGCTTCCATATTTTCTATCAACGCCTTTCTAAAATCATCAACGTGTGCAGTATGTTGAATCAGCGCATCTTTCATTAGGTATCTGATTAATGAAACAGTGCTATAACATGAAACAGATTTCATTAACTTTATTGTTTTCTTTTCTCACAACCTTAGAAGAAATTATTTTTATTTATTTATTTATTTATTTGTTTATAGGCGAGCAGTGTATACTGATATGCCTATATCAAGCAGAGTCGAATTAAATTAGTATTTATCTGACAAAGAAATGTTTTCCTTCTTTATCCAAAGGTCCAGTCTATTCTTAAATGTGTTTATAGTTCTTGCTGAGATGACATCCTCAGGCAACCTATTCCAATTGTAGACAACTCTATTGCATAGTATGTGGTGTCCAGTGTTGGCTTGTGATGGTGTAGGCTGCAAGAGAAACTTATGGCGTCTGCTATCGCGCATATTTTCCTTCAAGGTATACATGTCGTGAATATCCGGAAGATTGTAGAAGCCATTGAGAATCTTGAAGGTCTCAATAAGGTCTCCACGCAATCGTCGTTCTTCCAGGGTCGTGAGACGAAGAGCTTTTAACCTATCTTCATAGGTTTTGCGGCGCAGAGCATATGGAATCCTGGTGGCTTTTCTTTGTGCACTTTCAAGCAAATCAATATCCTTCTTAAAGTAAGGACTCCACACCTGGAACCCATACTCTAGCAGAGGCCTTATATAGGTTTTGTAAATCTTAATAAAAACATCCATTGTTACTGTCTGAAAGGACTTGCGTATGATATAAATAAATGAGTTAGCCCGTTTGACTATCATAGATATATGCTCTTCCCATTTTAAATCTTCAGTAATGATGACTCCCAAATCCCTCTGTTGGCCTACCGATGCTAAAGCAACTCCATCAAGTGTGTATGTCGCTCTAGGGTTGGTTCTACCAAGATGTAACACACTACATTTGGTAGTATTCAACTTTATAATCCAGTCCCTGGTCCAGTTCTGAATGCGGTCTAGATCTTTTTGAAGTTCTCCAGACTTCATCAATGGATTAGCAAAAAACTTCCCATCATCTGCGAAAAAAGCTGACTGACATTCTATGAGCTCTATCAGATCCGTTATGAAAATTCCAAACAGCTGAGGAGCGGACACAGAACCCTGGGGGACACCGCTAGAAACCATTTTCCGTTCCGAAAGGGAGTTCCCCACTCGAACCTGAAATGTTCTACCCAATAAGAAGCTCCGGTACCACTGAAGCAACTTACCACGCAATCCATGATGTTCAAGCTTAAACAACAAGCGCTGGTGAGGTACCTTGTCAAATGCACGTTCAAAATCGAGGTATGCTACATCAACTGGTTCTTTTTTGTCAACTTGTACACTCCAGGCATGAACACATGTCAATAAGTTAGTGACAGTTGACCTTTTTTCAACAAAACCATGTTGCTTTGTTGAAATTACACAATCTCTATTTAAAAATTGTGCTACTCTCTCACTTATAATCCTTTCCATAATCTTCACCACAATGCTAGTAAGGCTAATGGGTCGAAAGTTTTCCGGATTAGTTTTGTCACCTTTCTTAAAAATTGGAGTCACTATCGCATGCTTCCAGTCTTGAGGCAAGTATCCAGCTTCAAAGGAAGTGGTCATTAATTCTGCTAAGACTGGAGCAATAGTATTAACACAATTTTTAAGTATGCAGACTGGAAGTTGATCTGGCCCGGGGGAGGACTGGATATTCAAGTTCGCAATTACTTTCTTTACATCATTTTCAGTGAAAGAGATGTCACACAAACTTTTCTCTACATGGGGAGGTACAATAGTCATAGTGTTTTGATTAAGAGCTGGTTCTACCGAACATGCTTTTTCAAACTCAACTGCAAAAACCTCAGCAATATCACATGGTTTAGTTATTAAGTCTCCATTGTGGTTTCTAATTGCTGGTGGAATACTGACAGTAGAGGTAGTACAGCGTCGCAGGTATGAATAAAAAGCCTTATCACCATAGTCAAGGATTCTGGCCTCATAAGCACTCCTCTGCTTTCTGGACAAGGCGACACACTTATTATTCACCTCACGAAACCTCTTATATTCATCTTCATCCTTATATATATATATTCATCTATCCATTAGACACTGGATAGTAAATTCTAAGACACAATGGTCACTTTTTCCTATGGGTGGTTTATGGACAACTTCCGTAATTAGTGTTTCATCATTGACCATTATAAGATCCAATAGAGAAGGTAACTGGTTTGATTGGTAACGTGTAGGCGTGTTTACAAGCTGATGCAAGTTGCTGTTTAGATACATATTTATGAACATATTTTCTGGTTTAGCATTCACATCTCCGGACTGCTGCTGCTCAGAAGTAATTGGCCACTTTAAATTAGTGTAGTTGAAGTCTCCGGCTATAACTATAGTGTTATTTTCAGATGCTATGAAGAGATTTTCTATCAGTTTAGTGTCGCGTGATCTCCATGCTGTCTCGTCCTTATCGTCAGGCCGATATACCCCCACCACCAAGAAATGATGCATACCGAACTGAATGTCAAGATAGAGTGCTTCCACATCCTCACACATATATCTCTGATTACGTTTAGCTATGATCGGCACACCATCCAATTGGTCCCTGACATAAATTGCAACTCCTCCAGCTCTAGTTTTCCCCTCAGATTTTTTGTTTTTGTGGCTCCGGTCTAATCTAAACAGCGAATAGCCAGGAATATTGTAAGCACTATTACGGTCACTACTGTTCAGCCAAGTTTCTGTGATTACTACTATCGAGGGATTCTGAGCATTGACACATTGCAGGAAAAGATCAAATTTAGATCGTATAGAGAAAAGATTTGTGTACATGAAAGTAAGGTCACTGTAGGGGTCTCTGCGAGAATCTAGTTTTTTGGTACAATCTTAGGGATTCCTTTTATGTACCTTATGGTGAGATTGGTTTCACCCTTTTCGATTCGACTTTTGAGAGTATCCCGTAATTTATTGAGCTCTTCTCTCTGTTTGGGAGTTTTATCATCATAAATTCTTACCTCCTTGTTTGCCTTACTCTTATTCTTGAGAATCCGGACAGCATCCTCGCGAGTTCTTAAAACAATCTTCAGCGGCCGTTGCTTTCCCGGTTCTCGGCGGCCGAGACGCTGCACCGACACAACTTTAGACGAGTAGTCCTCGCCACCATTGACGTCCATGAGGACTTTATTCACGACTTTATCATCGTAACTTTTCCGGTCTGTGCTAGTTTCGGAACCGCTTTCTTTGATGCCCACCAGGATCACATTGTTGGCTCTGCGCTCGCGGTCAACAAGCTCTTCTACAATTGCGCTTGTGCTGAGAGGCGACGGCTCGGGTGCTCTTGCTGATGCCGACGACTGCGCGTCGTCCCGACCCGCATTATTCGTTCGAGACAAGAGCTCCTTTACTTCGTCCAATTCTTTTCTTAGCCCGTCGTAAGACTTAATGAGCTTGGGCACTTGAAACAAGGCCTCTCTGCACGGGTCACACAAATATAGAAGCGTGCGTTTGCCCTTTAAACCCATGACGCGCGCCTCGCTACTGGTTAAATTACTACATTGAATGATTTTATTGAATTAGAAATATATTTAATGTGTTTAATGTTTTTTTTTATGTCGAGTTATTCGACTATTCGCCAAAGTGAATGGCGATTAATCGGTATTCGACTATTCGCTATAAACACTATTCGCGGCAACTCAAATGTTAACCCACTTGTAGACGTCATTCTCGTTGGGTAAGAAGGTCGCAGGCCATGGTCTGCAGCGTGAGCTCGAGTAACAAGGGAGATACGCAGTATAACGCCGGCTACTGTGTGTGGCTGTGTGCAACTGTGTGTGTTAATGTTAACTCACTTGTACACGTCGTTCTCAATGGGCAGCAGATCGTAGGCCATGGCAGGCAGCGTGAGCACGAATAACAAGGGAGACACGCAGTCTAACGTTATATCGCTGTGTGTGGCTGTGTGCAACTATGTATTTTATAGTTCAATATATTCAATATATATTTATTGCCACAAAAATTTAACACATTACAAATATATATCTATATAGTATTAATTAACATAATTCATCTGTATTAGTAACATTTTTTCATGATAAAACTTACTATGTAACTCACTTGTAGACGTCGTTCTCGATGGGCAGAAGATCGTAGGTCATGGCCTGCAGCGTGAGCTCGTATAACAAGGGAGACATGCAGTCTAACGCTATATTGCTGCGTGTGTGAGTATGTGCGACTATGTGTGTTAATGTTAACTCACTTGTACACGTCGTTCTCAATGGGCAGCAGATCGTAGGCCATGGCCTGCAGCGTGAGCTCGTATAACAAGGGAGACATGCAGTCTAACGCTATATTGCTGCGTGTGTGAGTATGTGCGACTATGTGTGTTAATGTTAACTCACTTGTACACGTCGTTCTCAATGGGCAGCAGATCGTAGGCCATGGCCTGCAGCGTGAGCTCGTATAACAAGGGAGACATGCAGTCTAACGCTATATTGCTGCGTGTGTGAGTATGTGCGACTATGTGTGTTAATGTTAACTCACTTGTACACGTCGTTCTCAATGGGCAGCAGATCGTAGGCCATGGCCTGCAGCGTGAGCTCGTATAACAAGGGAGACATGCAGTCTAACGCTATATTGCTGCGTGTGTGAGTATGTGCGACTATGTGTGTTAATGTTAACTCCCTTGTACACGTCGTTCTCAATGGGCAGCAGATCGTAGGCCATGGCCTGCAGCGTGAGCTCGTATAACAAGGGAGACATGCAGTCTAACGCTATATTGCTGCGTGTGTGAGTATGTGCGACTATGTGTGTTAATGTTAACTCACTTGTACACGTCGTTCTCAATGGGCAGCAGATCGTAGGCCATGGCCTGCAGCGTGAGCTCGTATAACAAGGGAGACATGCAGTCTAACGCTATATTGCTGCGTGTGTGAGTATGTGCGACTATGTGTGTTAATGTTAACTCACTTGTACACGTCGTTCTCAATGGGCAGCAGATCGTAGGCCATGGCCTGCAGCGTGAGCTCGTATAACAAGGGAGACATGCAGTCTAACGCTATATTGCTGCGTGTGTGAGTATGTGCGACTATGTGTGTTAATGTTAACTCACTTGTACACGTCGTTCTCAATGGGCAGCAGATCGTAGGCCATGGCCTGCAGCGTGAGCTCGTATAACAAGGGAGACATGCAGTCTAACGCTATATTGCTGCGTGTGTGAGTATGTGCGACTATGTGTGTTAATGTTAACTCCCTTGTACACGTCGTTCTCAATGGGCAGCAGATCGTAGGCCATGGCCTGCAGCGTGAGCTCGTATAACAAGGGAGACATGCAGTCTAACGCTATATTGCTGCGTGTGTGAGTATGTGCGACTATGTGTGTTAATGTTAACTCACTTGTACACGTCGTTCTCAATGGGCAGCAGATCGTAGGCCATGGCCTGCAGCGTGAGCTCGTATAACAAGGGAGACATGCAGTCTAACGCTATATTGCTGCGTGTGTGAGTATGTGCGACTATGTGTGTTAATGTTAACTCACTTGTACACGTCGTTCTCAATGGGCAGCAGATCGTAGGCCATGGCCTGCAGCGTGAGCTCGTGTAACAAGGGAGACACGCAGTCGAAGCCTCGGTCGAGAACAATGAGCTGTGAGCGCGCCTTCTCCGGCCCTTCGCCCATTGTTGGCTCGTCCGCCTACAACGTACAAAATAACCTTGAAACTATACAGCTAATTGGACCTTTTATTTATTGAGGCCGTGATTCTGCAAACACGACATAAGGGTATAGGTAGGATGGAAAGAGGATGCTTTAATGTGAATATGATTAAAGGGCAATGTAAACTGTTAACACTGTAACGGTATGCGTAGAGTAGTACTTTTACTGGCTTTGTAGTAAGTAGCAAAATCATTTATGTCTGTGTAAAATTCACTATTTTATGCAATTACCTTATAAGCATCGAGCTTCTGCTGGATGAGCTGCGCAAGCTCGACGTTGCGTTCCCAGTCACTGAAATAGAACAAAAAATAATTAAACAGTATTTCTCATAATACTATTCGACAGTGGGCCGATTGACAGATTTTTACATAAACTTTTATGTCAAGATATTTTTTTTTCTAAATTGTAATACCCCTCTTTACGCGATGGATACGTTGCGGAAAAAATTAACTGAAATTCGCGTATATCGAGGTTTATGATTAAACATAGTCAAACTTTAATACAAAAAAATACATACATAAATTATGTATGTATCTCCAAAAATGTTAAAAAAAAAATTAGACTGCCACCCGAACTAAACATGACGGAACAAACGAAATGAACGAGGGAATCCCCATAGAACAAAGTCGAAGGATGAGGAATTACCAATTCTTCAAACAGAATGTTCAGAGGAAGTGGGGATTCTCGCGACAATAGAGAAGTTGATGACTACATTATGTTTATACGCACTCTTTCGCGTAATGCGTGAAATTGCGCAAAACGGGGTCGCGTAAAGCGGGGTATTACTGTACTGGATTTCATCTACATGACAGCCAGGTATTGATTGCCCGAATGCTCTAGGCCTCAGCCTGGGTATTTTTTGTGCTGCTCTGTTAATATCTCTACAAACAACGACATAAGTTAGCCTCGGTCGAGCATTCCAGTAATGAGATAGAAAAGAATTATTTAATACTATTAAAAATTATTTATTGAAGTTCGTATGTATAATTATTGAATTTTAATTTAAAATTTAATTGTAGGGCTATTGAAAATTACAAAGTGTTACCTGCGATAGCGCACAGATGGATACTCTCCCAGCGTGGCGCAGAGCGTCGCGATCTGCTCGGCGATACGCTCCATGTTCGCGTTGCGAGTCTGAGCCAGCGCTGGATTGTACATGCATTGGAATGTTTCGGGAGAATCGAGAGAGAACACCTGAAATATTAACGTAAAATGTTAATTAAGACTGTCGCAAACAAAAATGTCATCAAACGATGATGTTAGGGCAAATCATGAAAATCTTTCATTGTTCTAAGGAGCAAATATCTCCGTCCAACATAGCATCGTGTGAGAAGTGGCCAAAAGAGTGTTTACTTGGAAATATTAAAAAGCTGTCGTGTTGATTGCGTCCTTACTTATTTGTACTACTACTAAGCTAAGGTCAGAAAATTATTCGATTTCGTCATAATATATTTTGCATCAGAAAATATAGCTATCGATAGAACTAATTAGAGGAGTGTTGTCTTACGAATTACATCTTTTTCATCTCATTGATCTAAAACTACTGTCTACATTATATTATAAGTAAAAAGAGATAGATATATACCTAAGTAAATATTACTAACTTACAAAATATTCTAATCTGTCGATCCATTTTGGGATCTCTACAAATCACTGGCCGTTACAAATATTCAACAATTTTTAATTTATTTACAATATAAATGGGAAACGGAGTAACGTTTGCATCGTTGACTATTCAGCCGCATTAGTTATACGTAAGAGTGAGGCAATGAGTCATGATAGATACGCTGCGCTTTTTCAAGCCGTAATTTTTTCAACTTGGCAACTGAATGGAAGTCCTTTATAACGAGAGTGTTCGTGGCGACGAAACAAGAGGTACTCGAAATCTCGATACTTGGATACTTGAAATGTTTCAACGTTGCCTGAAATACGAAACTGGGTCGATGGAATCATGACCTTATTGGAGCGTATTGCCGGTTTATTGATTGCGTTCCGTGTCATATCTAATTAGCAACGACGGAGGCACTAAACTTTGATTAATGAAGCGTAACGTTCGATTATACCGAGCTATGAAAAAAAAGATGGCGACTGCAGCTTTTTTATCTATGCGATTTAATAAAATATTTTTTGCTGTCCACACTTTCTCCATAATATGTTCCAATTACTCCCATATTCCTTTGGTAAATTCATAATTGGTTTATTAATAATGACTGCTGACTGACTGGGAGCGCTTATTAACCAAAAGAAGTGGAGAAATGACATTTCCTTAATGCACAAGTGCATGATGCATTGAGATGCTTTTTTGGTTAATTATGTGATGGCGGCCATATTGAGTCTCTTCAACCGTTGTAGATATTTCGTGTTTTTATATTTACTATGTCTATGGGTAACACCGAGCCAACATAGTTTGGAATTACGGTTTTATTGGCATTTGATGGAAACAAAGCGAGTTGCTTGCGTCAACTGTATTATCAGTCAAATCAATCGTTTGGTCAGCGTAGCATTGGTGTAACTTAATCTTAGATTCACGGTTACGTGTCTGATCGACGCAGGTGCGGTTCATTGGGCATTGTGATTTCAAATAATTTCGTCACTCACAGGAATGTCTGCTGTAACTTAAACTGCAGTGACTTCTACAGAATCAACAATCTTTTAAAAATATTTACCTTGTCAAATAAGTTCTGTGCATTTTTAAATTTAGATTATGAACTACGGGGTCAGTGGCTTACTTTGATCGGGCGTTTTAGACTAATGGCTACTAAGTAATAACTAATTACAAGGACAACACTAAAGTCGGCACTTTTGGACGTAAATATGCATGGACTCGCATTCCTATGACCCATAAATCTTCAAGCATTTTGTTATAGACGTATGGCCATATAGATAGGAAGGATATAAACAAACTAAAAGTAATGGTCGAATTAAACTTTATGGCGGCTGTGAAGTAATAGCTATGCAAAAAAAAATGTGAGCTTTAGTCACGATTAGGTTTTGAGCAGCTTGTAGATAACTTCACATCCGTCGACTTGCATGATTCGGTCTTTACCACGTGTTAGAGATATTTACCTGGCTTTCATACGGCAAGAAAGCAATGTTGATCTCCTTCAGTGTTTTGATTTTCCTCGCCGCAGACGATTTGCAGAGTTCATTGAACAGTTCCTCGGGGCACACTAGTTAACGGCGGCGTGCAAACAATTATCGGATTCACAAGTCAGTGAATGTGCATTAGTATTAGTAGGTCGTGGCACGGAATTCGGTCATAGGTACAATAATTTGTTGAGGAATTATGGTATTTCTTGTTTGAGTCATAGGACTCATTGTAGTTCATTCATGGATGTTTGGAGCGTAAGCCACACAGGAGACACAGATAGGTACATGTGAATGTGTTGCCTCATTGCAGTACCACAACGAATATAGACATTGTAAGTAATTATCGTATATAGTTGTGTGCGTTTGCTAAGGTTTTTTTTTTGCATTGGTTCGAGAAACTAATAATTAAGACCTTTAAATGTTAGAAGCAATATATTAAACCGGCAAATAACAGGAATCAAAGTTGATAAATTCTGTACTGTACTGTACTGTACTGTACAGTACAGTACAGTACAGTTATTCTGATATCTGTATAAGCTATATTATTGCAAAGTTTCATCTCAATCCGTTCAGTAGTATTTGCGTGAAAGAGTAACAAACATCCATACATCCATCCATTCTCACAAACTTTCGCGTTTATAATATTAGTAGGATTGAGAAACGAGTAAACGAGCACTATAGTCTGACCGTATATCTGAGTTCTCGCCTGCGCGGTACAGAGGCGCGGGGGTGGACAATAAAGGGGACTGAGACAGGCGGAGACAGGGGCGACAGGCCCCCGCCGCTCCCACCTGTCTCAGTCCCCCTTAATCGTCTACCCCTATACTAGAGGACTAAGTTAAGCGGTCAGACTATAACCACCATTACTAGTTCTATATTCCTATTCTATCCAAAGGTTGCCTGGCAGAGATCCCTGTTAGCGATAAGGCCGCGTGTTGTAGCATGCTACAGTTTTCTTTGTTTTAACAATAAAGAATTCTGAAACTGTAGATTGAGAGATGACAAGGCATTCATATAAATGTCCCATCACAATTTTGTTCAAATTACTTAGTGTCTTCTGTGTGGTCTATGCCTAAAAGCACTACATTTTCGTTTTATGGGTAGTGAAAGGGTAGAAAAATCTAAGATATTCTAATACATTAATTATTAATATAAAGCTAGGGCTCTATTTATTTATATCTGATCGAAGTTCGTGCGTAAACAGACGTTGGTTAGACGAAACAATGCCAGTAAAATTTAACAATATAACAAACCTGCTGTTCGTATGGAATGAAAGCAATGTTGATTTCCTTTAATGTTTTGATGTATTTAGCTACAGAACTACGAGACAACTCATCAAACAGTGCATCGGGACAAGCTGGAAAATAAAATTAAAAGATGCAACCAAATTGTAATAAAGCAAAATTATGGAATAGAAAAAACAATGAAAAACTTTATTCCTGAATGCTCATGATGCAATGAACAAATATTTACAGTAAACAAAACTAAAACTGCATTTTTAACAACATATGATTAAAAAATAAGTGGCATGGACACAACATAAGATTTTTTTACGAATAGCATCATGGATTTCATATTTGTTAGCAAATATTAAAAATAATAATATATTAAAAACATCTGAGAAGTCATCAATATCATCAGTTGGGTCAGTGCATATGGCCCCATCATTTTTCATGGATAGGCCTATGTTCAACATTGTTTGCCACTGTTTGGATATGAGCCTCTTCTTATAGGTTTCTATTAAGTTAGTTGAAAGAAACTTGGATCAAGCATCAATCACAATGACAGAACAGTACTTCAATCATCAATAAGAATGTTTAGTGTTTACATTAGATTTAATAAAACTCAACAATAATGTGGGAGGCAATATACATCGATCGTCATCATAACTTAAGAGCAAGGCTTTTGTTGGTAGAGCAACTTCCATGTATCATGGTCTTCTGCTAGTGTTTTCACCTCCCTGTACAACATCTATCTTTTCTTTAATTTGGCTCTCTGTGGTCTTCCCTTTCCTCTCTCCTTCTACAAACATTATACAGCCTTCCGAAAAAAGATGACCAATTAAATTAAGTTCATATAACATTATGACGGGTGGCCAGCCCTGGTGTCTAGAATTTTTAAGCCATTTTAGACCTAAGATATGGCTAATTAATAAAAATTGTAATTAAAACATACCTTCTGTGAAGAAGACATGGGCCGCCTTGTACATGATGCGGTTGCCGACAGAGAAGTCGTTGATGAGCGCGTGTACGGACCTTTCGCATGGAGTGATCAGATAGATGCCGTCCATGGTGCACAGAGGCTCGCGCTTTTTGTGGATGTCTTCTACCACTGTGAAGTTAATTAGTTTTTGTTAGTCCAGACCTCTCCCCTACCAACTGGTCAGATGTATGTTGCACCCAGTGTGTTCCTGCAGTCTTGATTATTTCATGATTCTTAGAATGGAACCATAAAATTTTTGAAGGAAAACCTTTTACTGCACTTATTCTTATTAAATGTGGGGGCAAGTCCTGCACTGACGTCCATCATGGGGTATTTTGTGCATTTTACTGCACTGTGTATGATGCATGCCGTGGTGGTCTAGAGGTAGTGACACCCGCCTTACAATCGTGAGGTCGTGGGTTCGAATCCCCGGTCCCGTACCAATGAGTTCTTTGGAATTTATGTACGGAATTTCACACCACTGGCTTTTCGGTGAAGGAAAAACATCGTGAGGCAACCTGCATACGTCCGTAGAAGAAATTCAATGGTGTATGTGAATCCACCAACCCGCACTGGGCCAGCGTGGTGGATATGGCCCAAACACCCTTTGTGGGTAGGCCTATGTCCTGCAGTGGACTATTAAAAAGGCTGGTACAGTACAGTACAGTGTAGGATGCAAACAGATTATCAATCCATCTTGTCGGTTAAATATATTTAAAAAAAAATAGGGTGAGTGCCTCCACGTGGCAGAAGTGAAACTTCGTCGCAACAGTGCTTTCATACCCCCTCCATGGTAGCGTTAAACGTTTAACGCAACCTTGTTGGAAGTTGCTTTAGAAGGTTCACTTCAACAAATCTTGGAATGTGGGAGATTAAAATTCTTATTGGAACTCACTTATTTTTCTTTGAGTACTAAAATAACTATTGAAAGGAGTAATGTAGCCAGATTTTACAATCAGATAATTATGTTTAAAATAGCTTTACAATGGTACTGAAGCATTAATACTGTAAATTCCTGTTTACTGAAATAAATAACATGTATTGATCATTGTTAATAATAAATAACTATGATGTAACATACGTGTGATGCCCTCGGCAGAGATATCGTGCATCTTGCAGCATGCCGACACCATGCGCATCGCAAGCTGGTCTACAACAAGGATGCGCCATTCTATGCGCTGAGACTCCTTGCCTTTGGGTCCGCGGTAGCGGATCACCTCGTTCATAATCTCTGGAAGAATATAATTTATTACATATTTATACAGCTGGTGACATAGCAGTAGTATATTATAACAAGAGTTGTAGTGCTTGTAGGGTAGTTTGCATTAAGCAACATTCCACACGGTTAATATTTGGATGGGTGACTGGGGGAGGCAATTTTTTAAAAACTAGTGCTTAAAAAAGTATAACAATTACTTAATTATTATTACATATCATTGATATTCAACCATGCACAGTATAAATCTTGCCTATTGTCACAGTCTAGGTAATTTTTATTAGAAAATCTACCGACCAGTGCAGCCCGCATGCGGTGTACAAGCTCTGTCTGTGGACACAGAGTGGACGTGAGGAAGACTCAAACAGGTGGGGGGTAACGAGTGGCCATTCTATACTTAGTATTATATATTCTGTGGTGTTACCATGACTCGGATGACAAGTTAAATTGTAGGTCCCGGTTGTTTTTACCGTTTAACCATGTAAGAAGCCTTCAGGTGGCCTAAAAACTCTCGACACCAGGGCTAGCCACCCGGCCTATACAAACTTACAGTTACATACAAAATGAATTTAAAACTGGGTTCGAAGCAGTTTATGCATGCACACAACATATTTGAAATTTAGCAAAATTCAGCCTGTTGAGCTGTTTTGACGACTGCATCTTGTGTATATTCTAGATCTAGATCAATGGGAACAACATATTTTATAACTTCTTTAGAGCTGGTAATGATAATGATTATTTTACAAATAAATGAAATGAGATTTAGTGGACTAGTTGTGTCTTGCAGTTAAGATCTATTATGAAAGGTATCCTATGCCCTATCATTTTTTCAGAGCTGTTTAAGATTCTTAGTAATATTAAATATTATAATAAATGAATATAGGTAATTGGAATCTGATTAGAGATTTCCATAGACGGGCAAACAAACAGACACAAATAGCAATGAAAGGACCTATTTGTAGATCAATAGACTTAAGTTGCAGAATCTCATACATACATGAAACAATCTGATCTGCTTACATCACTAAAATATTTTACTATTGTTACCCTCTCAAATGAAGTATGGCATCAGTTTTTAACTTTTTCCAGGTAGGTATTATTTTTGTTCCTGTGATGATCTAATACTGAATTATATTCTATGAGAGTATTAGTAACTAGCCTATTTTAGATAGGTATTTACTTACTTACTACCTATATGTTGTGCATTGCTCATTATACTTATGGTATAGAACAAAGTTAGGGCACAAAAGCCGGTCATTATTCCGTATCGCGGAGGAGGCTATAGAGATATAGCGGCTGCAGAATGACGTAGGAAACTACCCCACCCACCCCCAAACCTCAACCCCAGTGACATAAGAAAATCAATAACTTTGTGTTGGCTTCGAAGCCTGAATTTCTTAGTTATTTAACTACGCAAATAAAACCACCAATGTAACAAAATAACTCAAATGAATTGAATCATAACATGAAAGGGCACTCCTATATTGCAAAACATTTTATTTTTCGACTAATTTATTATATGGCTATTCGTTCGTTTTGTGTGTATATTTACAGGCACAAAAAGGTTTTCTTCTTGTAGAAATCAGAACACATATTGTAATAAAAGCTACAAATATTGGGAATTACAGCTTCATTTATTACAAATACGAAAACATTAGTCATCCAAGAGATAATTTTTGTGATCGAGCGATACGGTCTCGAATATTCTTCCGAGGCTTATATTGTTTTTTAATACATTGGTAGTATAAATTAGCACAAAATAAAAGCACATTACACAAAAATATAGCAAGAAAAACGTATAAAATTGCATTTTTTTTACTCACTTTGTCCGACTTGTGCTTTGAGAGCCATCTTGAACCGTAGACTAAAGATTAAATGTCAAAACTTGACATATTTCACAGTATCGTTTCATTTTACGCAAGTCCGACTGATCAGTATTGTCTATGGTTTTTCAAATACAAGTAAATAATAACAAAAATCATATTGTAAATAAATTATTCACGTTCGTAAGAAAACAAGATATTTTGTTTTATTTATTTTGCGATGCTGTTAGACCAAACTAAAATAGTACCATTGGATCTTTTTTATTGATAACAGTAGTGATAACAGGGCGGGTCGATAAGGATAGAACGAGATGAGTATATCCTGCTTCCTGCTTCCACGATCGTCAAAGACTAGCCAGTTAGAAAAGGCATTCAGTTTGTTTATTGCGAGTGACGAATGTAGGTGTGTAATGTTCGGCAGCAGTGTATTACTCACGCGTGTGTAAATATACCGACTGGATACATAGCAATAGTTTACTATTTATTATGAGAAACTTGATGTAGTAGGTAAGTAACATGTAGTAGGTAATACAGTTATACAATATATGATAAACAAAAAAAAATAATAAGTGATATTTAGTAAAATATTAAGCATGTATTTAATAAAATCTATCTATCTAAAAATATTCTATCTTTTATAAAATATATTTTTATAAGTACCTATATATTTTTTTATGTATTATTTATTTCGAGATTTAGTGAACATTTATATAAATGAGGTAGTGAAAAAAATATTTGCGAAATTACTATGCATTTAATGTGCATACCTATAATTAATATTTTATTTCAGTCTATTTGGTTAATACATGGTTGGTTGATGAAATAGGTATACATTATTTATAATGATAAAATAACCAATAACCTTACCTAATCATTTTTTAAATTCAGGTATGCATTGATTGAATCTGTTTGATTAACAAAGCGTTTGTCTTTTTATCGGCAGTTGGTGAAAGTGTGGTTCGGTGACTGAAGAGAGTTCGCCCAGCTGAGCAGCCGATCAGCTACAGTGTTGCAAATCAACAGTGAGATGTTAATGACTGTGTTAAAGTGAAGTGTTGTTGTGTGCAAAATGAGGAGAGATGACAAGATGATAGTCATCCAATATCCCTGCAGAGCTGAAGGCTGGCTAGACCGATGTGGTAAGTAGATCATATTCCGATATCCCGCTTCTGTTTACGCATACCTGCGTGCAAATGGGCTGTTATTTTTAACATTACATTACATGATTGGTGGGTTATTTGGGGCGGTTTACGTAAGTCAATCAGTGACATGTATGCAAGTGGGAATTAAAGGTCACATTGTTTGGCAATCAATTAAATGGTTATTTTAGTAGAATACAGAAATAATGATCTTTTGAAGTTAGGTAGGAGTTTTGAAAAAAAATGTTACATAAATAACACATTAAGATTGGACACCTCAAAGTCTTCGTGACGCTTAATATCAGAGGAGCTCCATGCTCGTGCCGAGTTGTCGACACTGTTTTATAAAACCGGACAAGTGCGAGTCAGGCTCGCGCACCAAGGGTTCCGTACAAATCTAGAAAATTTCACATATATCTGTATATGTACTAGGTATAATCATGGACAAAAAAGTTTTTTTTTTCACTTTTCTCAAATCGAAAATTACACTTTGTTAAAATTATTAAAAACCTGTTTTAGCATGTGCTCACGAAGCTCTTTATATGATACATTACATGATACGATTTACTCACTTTGAATTTCAAACCCATATTTAGTGAATCTAGGCCCTTTTTTGTGATTTAAATAAAAATTTACAGTTTCCAGATTTATTCCTATATGTGTACTCTGAGACAATGGTTCTCGCCAAATTTCATAGTTCTATGTCAACGGGAAGTACCCTGTAGGTTCTGATTTTTGTGAGTGTCAAAATATGCGGTTTTTACGATATAAACGCTTCTATCTTTTAAATACGATAACTGAGAAGTTTTACTTTTACACAACTGCAAGAGATCATAGACATACGAATATAGTTTAAAGGAGATGTTCACAAAATGTATGGAGGCTGGTATAACAATAATCAAAAAATCTAACCACAACACTCGTTATATTTCGAGAATGTTCATATTTTTCTGAGTCTATTACAACAATTAAAAACAAAAAAGAGCCGATTCTTCCGATTCTTATAAAATTAATTTTGAATTTATTAGGATAAATAAATATATTTGGCTCAATATGTAGTTTATCTCTATCAACCCTGATTAAGTAAATTGTTAAACCTCCAAATTGTTAAATGAAATATTTTTTACCAATTAGACACACTTTTTAAGTGTTTTTTTTTGTCACATTGTACCTACTAACTGGTCACACTGGTAGGTTATAATTTTAGCAAATTAAGACATGAATGTGGAAGAATCAGCTACGAATGCAAGTAAAATAACGATAGAAGCACTTTATCATTGCTAAACTAGAACAAATAATAAGCTGTATTGTTATTTCTCATACAGCTTATTTTTCGCATTTAAAAAAATTGGAGGTGTGGAAAAATCTAAATTAAATATTTTTGGGAAGCCCATAAAACAAGCTTTCAAATGATGTATCTTGGTTCGATTTTTCTCTGAATAATGTACCACTTGTGGACGTCACATTTCAACTCGATATCTAAACGCGTTCCCGAGAAAAAGAGTCTTGATATACGGCAGACGGACAAAAAAGTGATCCTATAAGGGTTCCGCTTTTTTTCTTTTTGAGGTACGGAACCCTAAAAAGAAGACGAAAGAACGAAAATGAGTCGCTAACGTTGTGGTCAGAGATATCTTTGCCTGTTAACAGTTCAGCGACTCTCAAAACTCCTTCGTCATTTATTTCCTATCACTTATTCAAGCTTGAGCAAAAGATCGAACACAGAGATAAAGGTACCCATGGTGGGCTGCGTAATTTGAATGACGAATCAAATCATTTATCTTATGAGTTCGTAGCTGTTCCATGAAACAATCTTCTAAATTGATTTTGATTTGTGACTAAATTGTGTCCGCATTGTAGTGATTATAATTAATAACTGTTGTATTTCACAAGAGTGGGCACTGGACGCTCCACAAATGTCACTGGACTGACCAATTAGGAAAGTTATGGTCTTGTCGAAAGCAATCGTTTAGTTTAACTCCTCTTCAGATGATTCGTTTATTGCTTAATCAATAATAAAAGTTCTGACTGATCATTAATTCTATTTTCGTCTAAAGAGACTATTCAAAATATATTTGCCTCTGATTGAGTTGTAAAAAAAATTGAACAAGCAATAACAATATAAAAATAACAAGATGAGGATATATTTACAGACCTATGCATAATTAAAAGTAATAATAATTATACAATATATCTCCCTATGTGGGTAAGTCATGGTCAGCTGTGGATTATAATAGGGCCGGTCTATTAGAATCTACTAAGAGAGACAGGTACTTATTTATGAAGGAGGTGTACAATGACAAATTTGACTGCCAATGGACAAATTGTCTTTCCACCATTATATCCCCTCGAAGAGGGAATCCTACTAATATTATAAACGCGAAAGTTTGTGAGGATGGATGGATGGGTGGATGTTTGTTACTCTTTCACGCAAAAACTACTAAACGGATTGAGATGAAACTTTGCAATAATATAGCTTGTATATCAGAATAACACATAGGCTATAAATTATAATGATACTAGTTTTTACCCGCGGCTTCGCCCGCATACGCAATATATCATTATAATTTATAGCCTATGTGTTATTCTGGTATATAAGCTATATTATTGCAAAGTTTCATCTCAACCTGTTGAGTAGTTTTTGCGTGAAAGAGTAACAAACATCCATACATCCATCCATCCATCCATCCATCCAACCTCACAAACTTTCGCGTTTATAATATTAGTAGGATATTGCGTATGCGCGCGAAGCTGCGGGTAAAAACTAGTAAACTATGAATTAAAAATGACAACAGCAGGCCAATCGCGCTAATTTTAAACAGTTGCGTTCCGTCTGCAATTCAGTCAAAGTACCTAGTTAAGTTTCAATTCAGCTTTAAAGAATACGCTATTGCACTAAACTTCATACACCAATCGTTCGTATGACAGCGGTTACGTTCCAACTAGGGCGTGCAAACCCGGTTTTCCGGTTTTGGTGAAAACCGGAAAACCGGACAATATTAATCGATTTCTTAAAACCGGTGTTAAGAGACAAAACCGGATTTATCTCCGGTTTTCCCGTTATTGAATGTAATTTTGATTTAAATCAAAGGACATGTTCTTTTTTGTATGAGGCTTTGGCTCAATGACTGACAGTAAACCATAATAGGGAGAAAAAACAACTTAATTCGATACGGCACAGTTTTTCTTAATCAAACAGTTAATTAAAAAGCACAAATTTTTTTCTGCTTTGCATTATTTCCATATTGACCGCCATTAGACACACGCAATATGTTATGGATTCATGGATGTAAGAAAGTAGTCAATCGGCTACAATATTATGTTAAAGAAATAAATACTGTGAGCTGGCTCTCTAACATCTACAAAGCAGTACTTATTACTACTAAAAAATAATAATAAGTAATACGTTGTTGCTTCTATTAATTTTATTTCATGTTTAAATATATTCTGTTCTATTTGTATGTAATATGTAATATTTTAATTCGTAGTTTTTAGGATAAAAAATGTAACGCCTAGTTGAAATGCTGTAAGCTACATTTTCTGTAAATAAACAAATTGAAAAAAATTGAAATTGAAATTATTATTCGAAGACTTTACAGCCAATCTATACCCGTACCATCGCAGCGTCCGTGGGGAATTTTCAAGAGGTCGCATCGGGTTTCGCAACAGGAATACTATACTATACATCCATGTGTACTTGTTATTGTTAATGTCAAAATTATGTCACAAAGAAGTCAACAGTATTACCAGTTTCTTTTTTCTTAGTTCCCCAAAAATCGAAGCGAAATTCTTCAATTAGAAATAATATTATGCGTGTCGTAGAATGTTTTGATAAATTGTATTTACGCAATCATTAAGATTGAAAAATGTCGTAGTCGACTTATTACGCGAAATTCGTTAGATTTTTTACATTCATAACATAGCACGGAGATCCTTTATTCATCTTTTATTGATAAAATAATCGGGAAATATAATTTAATTAAAAAAATTCCACGCATTTTTCTCAAGTAATCTCCAATCGAGTAAGGGTTCCCCGCAATTCGGGTAATTTCCCACATAGCGGCAACATGAAGTCAACTTTTTTATTCTTTAGGTAGATAAGATGGCGGACAATTCAAAATATGGGTTGCTAGACCTGTAATAATAATAAATGTTGTGCTTTTTTTCAAAGGCGTTAAGATTTTCAAATTATTTTTTGGCGATTCGTCATATTTTTGTCTATAGTATAAAAGTGTGTCAGACTTGAGCCAGGTTTAAGAACATCACCTTTACTTAACTTTTTCGAACTCACTCAAGAAATACTTAATTTTAAGTCATCAAATATATCCGAATGCAACCTATAACCACTTAAACCCCTCCCTCCGTGACCCCCGCACCCGTGACGAGACTCCTGGGCCCCGCCCGCGGCCCGCATGCGTCTCCTGTTAGCAGGTGTCTTGCACTATTTTCACGATTGAGAAGACTACTCCACACAAGATGACGATGATACTTTTCCTAAACCCGGTGGTGACATTTCTGATACTGTTACAAACTTATTACTGCAACTAAAATATAAGCCCAAAGACTCTGAAGCCGAGCGGTGCGTGCCATCGTCATCGTCATCATCTGACGCTGAAGTTGTAGTTGATTCCTTATCAAGCTGCTCTTGAACTTTTCAAGAGCAGCTTGATAAGGAATTGGATAAATGCACGAAAACCCCCAAGAATCGGTAGAGGTAGAGCAAGCCATGTATGAAAACGGAGAGCAACGCGGTGTGTATCTCACAGAAGCTTACAACTATTTGATGTGTGTTGTGATGTGAAGTGTTGAGAGTGAGAGGATCTTTTCGAGTGCTGGGTACTTCTGTAATAAAATAAGAAGTACGCTGTCTGATAAAACGTTGGATGCACTTTTATTCTTAAGACACATTATCAAGAACAGCGGTTTTTTGGAAAAAAAAATGATTATTGTTTATTTGAATAAGTATACGGTACACAGTTGATTTGATCTCGTTTTATAGCCAAATAAAGAACCTAAGATTCAAGAAATTGAGACGTTATCTAAGATGATGAATGTGTTTTGTATGTTTAAAATATATTATTCTTGATAACAGAATTGTTACTAAAGGTGTCACAAACTTACTTGTTGTTGATTTGATCTTAGTTAGTTAATCTTTATATTATTTTAAGCTCATGTTAACCACGTAGCCGTGGTGGTCTAGTGGTAGTGACACCCGCCTTACAATCGTGAGGTCGTGGGTTCAAATCCCGGTCCCGTACCAATGAGTTCTTTGGAATTTATGTACGGAATTTAACACCGCTGGCTTTTCGGTGAAGGAAAACATCGTGAGGCAACCTGCATATGTCAGTAGAAGAAATTCGATGGCGTATGTGAATCCACCAACCCGCACTGGGCCAGCGTGGTGGATATGGCCCAAACACCCTTCGTGGGTAGGCCTACGTCCTGCAGTGGACTATTAAAAAGGCTGATACAGTACAGTACATGTTAACCAAACTTTCTTAATGTGGTCTACTTGGTAGGCAGGCATTTTAAATGGTTTACTAAAAACAGGTATATCGTACAACTTGTTTTATTTGTAAATTTAGTGGGTATCTAAGAATATTTTTTTCTTGTTAAAATTTTATCTTAATAGTTACTAATATAAAAATGTTGTCAAAACCGGAGCTAACACCGGTTTCCGGTTTTGGGCTCTCAAACACGGAATTTAAAACCGGTTTTGAAAACCTTCCGGTTTTGCACGCCCTAGTTCCAACTCTGATTGGATTGCGTTTCAACTTTTGTCAAAATCACTAGCGCGATACGAAAATAGACAAAAAGTTGAAGTTCGGTTAAAGTTCAATTGTGATTGAGCTGTAATTTTTTAGTGCGATTGGCCTGCTGACATTAGAAGTGGATAAAATGGTTTTCGCCCTTTGGCGGGCTACCGACCCGTGCTGACATAGCGAAACGGTTAAATCAACCGAGACCTATAATTTAACTTGTCATCCGAGCCACGGTAGATAAGATAATCAATAGACAAAGATGAAAAAATATTTAGCAAATGAAAATGAAATTGCATTTGAACGCACAGATGTAAAAGTGAAACCAATAAACACCCGTCAACAGCCAACCCACATTGATTTATGTGGGTTGGCTGTTGACGGGTTAAGTATGTGTAAGTAATTAATACAAAGACGGACCTTTATCGCCAAGAGAGTAGCAGGTCGTTCGCGTATGCCCTACTTGCAGTGAAAACTATACGCTGTGGTTTTCTATCGAGTTTCGGTCCATTAAGCTGAGGCTAATAGTCGATAGGCTTTCTATTCGCTATTAAGGGACCAGTTCACTCTTGGAAAGGGTTATTAACTTGAATACGTCACGCAAAGGTAGTTTATTACGAATTTATAACGTACCTAGTCTCGAAAATATTAACTCTACATCCGACCTCTATAGTAATATTGTACATATCTAGGTACTCGTATGCTAAATACGCGACCGAATTTTTTTGGTTCTTCAGTAGGTATGGTTTCAGTAGCGAAAATATCTGGGATAGAATCCAGTTATTGTTACAAAATAAGTACATCGAGCCAATTTATATACATACATGCACCTATTACATGAACTGATTCATATTTACCAACATAATTTGATTATGTATGGAGCAGCCAAGTGTATCTGTAACGTTCAATATATCCAAATTAATATTCATACTTGACTGCGAAACTATATCTATGTACCTATCTACAAAGTAATGCTGCTGAGTACAGCTTGTCATTTATGACATAAAAAATGCAACAATTAATTGTGACCAGTTTTATTACGACTTTAAATATTATTACGTAAAACATGATATGATTCCAATGATATATAATAATCCACCGACCCGCACTAGGCCAGCGTGGTGGGTATGGTTATAAAAAGGCAGATTCATGTAGTTGTAGGTACAAATACGAGTATGTATTCATGTTATTACGTAGGTACTACACCTTACCAATAACATCTATGCACTATTTTAGTGGTGAATATTAAAAATTGTGTAATATGAAGTTATGAATTTCAAGATATTTTCATAAACATAATTATTATTATTATATTAATTACGTTACATGTAACAGAATACATAGGCACTTTTTAAATTGATTATGAACCTTCTGTTCATTACCCTAGTTTATCTGTGCTCATCAGACTTATAAAGCCGGAAACATACTATCGGACGCGGCTGATGGACGCGACTGACAGCCGCGACTTAGCAATGTGCACAGTCTTAAGACATCCGGTGTGCCAGATCACTCTCGGACGTCCGAACGCTCAAGGACGTCCGAAGGTGACGTCCGCGACTTATGTGCGATAGTGTGCACGCATGCACGGCTCAGTGTACTTTCATAGTCTAGGTCGCGGCTGTCAGTCGCGTCCGTAAGCCGCGTTCGATAGTATGTGTCGAGCTTTAAACAATTATGTACCTAAGTGGCGCGAAAAAGTTTGAATGCAAAGGGATAATAAGGTCTAAAGCTCGAAACATACTATCGGACGCGGCTTACGGACGCGACTGACAGTCGCGACCTAGACTATGAAAGTACACTGAGCCGTGCACACTATCGGACTTAAGTCGCGGACGTCACCTTCGGACGACCTTGAGCGTTCGGACGTCCGAGAGCGATCTGGCACACCGGATGTTGTATGTTTCCGGCTTAAAAGTAGAGTAAAAGAAAGCTTTTCGTGTAAGTAGGTGTAATAAAATATCTTTATACTCCATAGGAATCATTAGATATTTAATATTTTTTTGCTTTTTTTAGCAATTATAGTTAGCATATTTTTGAATTGAATTTACCTATTTTCCCTTTTTAGTAATTTACCTTTATTACTTCTATGCGAGTGAAACTAAAAAGATTTTGTGAGTATTTGACACATCAGCCATTATTATAACGTCCACTGCTGTACCTACATAAGGCCTACAGACTGCAAACTATACACAGATCTATGGAAAACCGCGTCAGCTATGCGAGCTAACTCAAACTAATTTAGCTCTTGGTCTGCAACTCCCATAAGTATAGAGACAGGATAGGAAGCAGCTGTCACGCGATGCTATATGGTAATGCAGCGGAGAAAAGCTCCGTTATTTCAATAAAGTAGGTATACCTGTGGAAGGACGCGCACGTGCCGCGCCTGCGAATGGCAGCTAGAAAGTAAACTCTCGCGTTACTGCCTCGCCTCGATACCGACATCCGGACATTGACGCATTTTACAATAAGTCTTGTACCTACAGGTAGATAAAAAAATACAGGGGTGCGTTTTTTGAACTTCGCACGGTTTGGTCGTATACGCAACTTATATGGAGAGTTCGCAACTTATCCAAAACAAAATTCTCCATACAATTTGTCAAAGTTACGTATGCGAACCACACAGTGCGAAGTTCAAAAAAGGTCCACCTGTATGACTTGGACTACTTTATGTAGAAGAGTATTGTTATATCTTCTTTGGTAGAAGTAACTAGGTAATTTATAGCTTACTAGTTTTTACCCGCGGCTTCGCGCATGATATTTTGATTTTTGACGCAATAACATTATAATTTAGAGCCTATGTGTTATTCAGATATATATTAGCTATTTTATTGCAAAGTTTCATCTCAATGCGTTCAGTAGTTTTAAGTGAAAGAGTAACAAACATCCATCCATCCATCCTCACAAACTTTCGCGTTTATAATATTAGTAGGATTATAATTATCAACTAGTAGCGCTCATAGCGTAGTTTGACTAGGTGTTCGTTAGGGATCATCGAAGTTAAGCAACGTTTAGCACGGTCAGTGTTCAGATGGGTGGCCGCTGGTAGCATTTAAAACTGAGCGCTACCGTGGCGCGGATTGCACGTTAAAATGTAGAGCCCAGTTGTTTTAATCGTTTAGCCATGTCAGAGGCCTTCAGGCGGTTTAAAAACTCTGACACTAGGGCTAGCCACCCGGCCTATACGAACTTAAGTACTTACTTATCAACTGCAGAAGTAACTAAATGGTATAGTAGTTAATAATTTCGATTTTATATTTTTAGCTGATGTTTTTTTATAAGTATGTTACTTACATTAATTGTAAACATGTCTAAGAACTGATACATCGATGTACTACTTTCGCAATTACATTTTAAATATTATTTTATAAAGTATAGTAGTGGCACAAACTGGCTGAAATGTAAATCTGCCATGGTAATTTGAAAATCCTTGCTCCATTTCAAAGGCTCATTTACAACTGTACAGTATGTACAATATAAAAAAAAATCGGTCATTGAAAACCTCCTGTTTGGGAAGCAGTTAAAAATTCCACGAAAATCTGATGAAATTTACGCGATAAATCGAGGAAAAAAGTGTTACAACATTAAAATTTATGTTGTTAAGCTAAGTCAGTTTTCCGGGATCAAATCACATCGCTACGTTGGATCTTACGAGTATAACGAAATCACAATACAAATAGGTACCGGTACCTACTGCCTACGTATGTGAATTATCGGGATCCGGAAAATCAATGGCGCTACTACGTCGTAGATGTGTCTACGTTAGTGTCGTCGGTAGGTTCCCGCGGCTTCGCCCGCATACGCAATATTTAATTTCATTATAATATATAGCCTATGTGTTATTCTGATATATAAGCTATATTATTGCAAAGTTTCATCTCAATCTGTTCAGTACTTTTTGCGTGAAAGAGTAACAAACATCCATACATCCATCCATCCATCCATCCTCACAAACTTTCGCGTTTATAATATTAGTAGGAAGTAGGAAGTAGGATAGGATATAAGTAGTTAAGCAATTCATAGATTATTATTATATTACTTACCCATATTTTCGCAGAGATCTATACTATACTCTTACTTGCTAAGTAATTTAGTACATAGATTAGATTTTTATTTAGTGGTACAGGTAGAATCCACTGATCTCTATATAATAGGTAAATACTTAACTGTGTACTCGTAGATTGTAGAGCCATGTGAATTTACCATTTATGAAATTCTCTTTGCGATACATCAAACGTCTAAGGCACATGCCACACGGGCGTTGACGCCGCGTAATTGCACCGCGGCGTCACCGCCGCTGCACCGCCGCGGTGCAGCGGCGGTGCTGAGCGTCGTCGCGGCGACACCGCGGCGCCCAGTGTTGCCTTAGACACTGATGACATCTAGGCAGTTAGCGGAAAAAAGGTTTTAGGGATAACCGGCTGAAGATAAGTAAAATCTCTCATACAGTCTGATTTTGTGTGAGCCAACCGCAGAAAGAAAGTGTTTTTGTTCTTCGTTTGATATATTAGAGAAATAATAAATCTGAAATAGATGCATTGATTTGTGCAAAGTGACATGAAAAATATCTCATAAGCCCATCGAGTATGGACTTGTGTGATTTGTCACGACGAGTGGCACAGTAACAGCTGTCCAAGTGACAGCTGTCAAACTTTAAAGTGATTTATCTCGGTCATTATCGATTCTAGACTACTGCTGTCTTCACAAAAGTAATAGAACTCGACAAGATCTACATTTCGGATGACAGCTGTCAAACTTAAAAGTGATTTATCTCGGTTGTTATCGATTCTAGACTATTGCTCTCTTCACAAAAGTAATAGAGCTCGACGAAATCTACATTTCGGATGACAGCTGTCAAACTTAAAAGTGATTTATCTCGGTAATTATCGATTATAGACTACTGCTGTCTTCACAAAAGTGATAGAGGTCAACGAGATCTATATTTCGGATGACAGCTGTCAAACTTCAACATGATTTATCTCGGTTATTATCGATTCTAGACTACTGCTGTCTTCACAAAAGTGATAGAGGTCAACGAAATCTACATTTCGGATGACAGCTGTCAAACTTCAACATGATTTATCTCGGTTATTATCGATTCTAGACTACTGCTGTCTTCACAAAAGTGATAGAAGTCAACGAAATCTACATTTCGGATGACAGCTGTCAAACTTCAAAGTGATCCGAAATGTAGATCTCGTCGAGCTTTATTACTTTTGTGAAGAGAGCAGTAGTCTAGAATCAATAATTACCGAGATAAATCACTTTTAAGTTTGACAGCTGTCATCTGAAATGTAGATCTCGTTAAGCTCTATCACTTTTGTGAATACAGCCGTAGTCTATAATCGATAATTACCGAGATAAATCACTTTTAAGTTTGACAGCTGTCATCCGAAATGTAGATTTCGTCGAGCTCTATTACTTTTGTGAAGAGAGCAATAGTCTAGAATCGATAACAACCGAGATAAATCACTTTTAAGTTTGACAGCTGTCATCCGAAATATAGATTTCGTCGAGCTCTATTACTTTTGTGAAGAGAGCAGTAGTCTAGAATTTATAATAACCGAGATAAATCACTTTTACGTTTGACAGCTGTTATCTGAAATGTAGATCTCGTTAAGCTCTATCACTTTTGTGAATACAGCCGTAGTCTATAATCGATAATTACCGAGATAAATCACTTTTACGTTTGACAGCTGTCATCCGAAATGTAGATCTTGTCGAGTTCTATCACTTTTATGAAAACAACAGTAGTCTAGAATTGATAATGACCGAGATAAATCACTTTGAAGTTTGACAGCTGTCACTTGGAAAGCTGTTACTGTGACATTCGTCGTGACAAATTACACGATCTGATTTCTAACGTGTACGAGGGATTTTTCTCATCTTCAGTTTAAGATTGAACGGTTGTCGTCAAAACCTTTTTTCCCGCTAAAAATTCATAGAATACTCGAATACTCTAGATTTAATGTCTAAATCGCTACCGGCAACACTGGTCACCGCGGTGACGCCGCGACGACGCTCAGCACCGTCGCTGCACCGCGGCGGTGCAGCGGCGGTGACGCCGCGGTGCAATTACGCGGCGTCAACGCCCGTGTGGCATGTCTGTAAGTATGTAAGCCAATTTTTGACGTCTATTAGCATTAATATGGCTCTAATGGGAGTAGATATTATTTTCTACCGACTTCCAAAAGGGAGGAGGTACTATGTTATTCTATAAGTATTTTTTTTGTGTATGTTTATCGATACTTTCGCCAATTGTGAATCGATTTAAAAAATATTTTTTAGTTTGAAAGAGTATAGGTGGTTGGTGGTGGTGGTAGTCTTATTTAAATTTTATCGAAATTGGCTGAGCCGTTTTAGATAAATCAACAAAAATTTACATGGATGTCACATTGATTCGTGAAAATTACTCGAATTCTGTACACGATGGATCAGTGTTGCGATTTTTTGCGAAAAATAATGATTGATAATAAAAGCCACAATATGAACAATATTTGTTTGTTGAGTTATCCAAAATATACACTGAAGCTCTCGTCACACAGTGCGGGAAAGCGATTGCGATCCGGGACGGGATTTTTTTGTAATATTCGAATTTGTATGCAACCTGACAAAGCGGGGGCACGCGCTTTGCACTGGACCGGTATCAGATCGCTTTCTCGCGGCTCTCGCCTCTGTGTGACCCGAGCTTTAAGGAGGTAAAATGAATCAACTGTGATTCAGTAAATGCCCCAATCACGCAAAACGACTTCCAAAGTCATTACAATTCACCATTGTCAGCAGCACTCGTAATAATTCATTTGCTCCAAATGAGGCTGGGGTGGGCGCTACAATCTAATGAAGGCGTCAGGCACAGGGGTACTTTGGACAGTCGCACACGTCATGGGGCAATTATGTCCCCCAAGGCGGCGCTTCTATACGGCCCCCACGGACATTTTCTGCAATAAATCAGGTTAACTACTCGAAAAAATTGCTATCACTCAATGGAAGCAAGTGGTTTTGGTGAATTGTTGTGATTTATTGCAACAAAAATTGATCCCGACTGATACATATGGTAAGTAGTGTTGTTATGAATATTTTTTATACTTATTAGAGAAGACTTTAGAGATTAGAACCGGTTGGCCAATTCACTAAGATCAGACGAATTTGAGTTATCCGTTTTTCCACCGTGGAAATTGTCAAAACTTCACACGTTTTTACGGTATCATTTGCAAAGTAACGTACCTAACATTTTTTAAAGCTTTGCGAACAAAAAATACGTAGACGTAGGTACATATTAAGAGGATTCTGAATCGACCCGTGTTTTCCCGTTTTCTATAGAACATCGAGAAAATTCGCGGTACATATTTATTTATTTTTATTTATTTATTTGTTTATAGGCGAGCAGTGTATACTGATGTGCCTATATCAAGCAGTGTCGAAAAAATTAGTATTTATCTGTCAAGGAAATTTTTTCCTTCTTTATCCAAAGGTCTAGTCTATTTTTAAATGTGTTTATAGTTCTAGCTGAGATGACATCCTCAGGCAACCTATTCCAATTGTAGACAACTCTATTGCAGAGGATGTGGTGTGCAGTGTTGGTTTGTGATGGTGTAGGCTGTAAGAGGACTGTATGGCGTCTGCTATCGCGCATATTTTCCTTCAAGGTGTACATGTCGTGGATATCCGGAAGATTATAGAAGCCATTGAGAATTTTGAAGGTCTCAATCAAGTCTCCACGCAATCGTCGTTCTTCAAGGGTTGTGAGACGAAGAGCTTTTAGCCTATCTTCATAGGTCTTGCGGCGCAGAGCATATGGAATCCTGGTAGCTTTTCTTTGTGCACTTTCAAGCAAATCAATATCTTTCTTAAAGTAAGGACTCCATACCTGGAACCCATACTCTAGCAGAGGCCTCATATAGGTTTTGTAAATCTTAATAAAAACATCCAATGTTACTGTCTGAAAGGACTTGCGTATGATATAAATAAATGAGTTAGCCCGTTTGACTATCATAGATATATGCTCTTCCCATTTCAAATCTGCAGTAATGATGACTCCCAAATCCTTCTGTTGGTCTACAGATGCCAAGGCAACTTCATCAAGTGTGTATGTCTCTCTAGGGTTGGTTCTACCAAGATGTGATAAAATTTATCTCCGGGAGAAAACTCTACAATTTAACAAGATGTTATGTTGTTTGGTGTCAATCGCTCGAGTTAGAATTAATACTGATTGCACGCACGCTCGCACTCGTGCGTCTTATTTTTTTCAGTAAAGTTTTTAGTTTAATTTACCTTTCATCCAAAGTTTTGCGTAAAAATATAACTTTTTAGAGGCTTATAACTTTAAGGTCCTTTAAAAGACTAAAAACTAAGACGTATAATCCTAACGATTGAAATGAAAATTTCATGAAAAAACATCACTCGAATCGGATGATATTTAGCAGTACACTACACATACATAACTGCTATAATTATGTAGGTACTGCTAACATTTTATGTGAATCAGTTCATTCACTTCACATTCTTCAAAGTTTAAAGTTCTTTCGCCCAAGTCTATATTTCTATGTGCCACGTAGAGTTCAAGTTAGTTATTTGAAAACATTTCCTAAATTGGATTTTATTGAGAAGTATTTTGGCATTGAAAACTATCATGAAAATAACGAAAAGCTAAGCTCTGTTCATGCACGTCCTGAAAGCTCTTATTGTCTGTTGCGACAAACAGAAAAAATGCCAAGTCGATGGTTGCGACGCTTCTTTTCTTAGGTGGTTATAAGAGGACAAAATACTTAAAACTAAAACTAAAAGGATTTAGTATGTCGAGTAAAAAAAACATTGACATTGTAAAAAGGTGTAAGCCAATTCTTAGCATGCTTTAGTTGAAGTGCTCTACATAGTTGACTATCTAACAATAGCGCATTGCAAGTTCAGGCACAGGTGTCAGAGGACAAGTGTCAAGTCATACTCAATACGTACGTCTATACATTTCTTATGTATGTATTTACTTTTGGAGCCAACATCTTTTCTGGGAGTTTGAGTGGTGGAGTCACTGCCGCATTTCTGATATAGTTTTATAGATTTTATTAGTTATATTTGACCATTCTGTTCAGTTAAGTAAATTTTATTCTATTTGACTAAATAGGATTGTTCATCTGTGTACACACCCATGCTTGCAACACTGCGACTATACTACAGAGCCTATTATCTATTCTATGGTAAAGTTCAAGTTATCTTTGAAAGTGGGCAAACTAATGAACTAAACATCGAAACCACATTTCTTTAGAAAATGTGATTGCAGCTCCCCGCTACTCAACTTATAAAATTGCCTGGACTGGGCTGTACTTAGTGTTGCGTAAACGGCGATTCCTAATAAATAGGCGCCAAACTGTGTAAACATGTGCATTTATCGCCTTTCTAATTCCTCATCAAAAATCAATAGCAAATTCTTAGGCCCAAACACCAACCCGTGCTTGCGTAACGTCACAGAAGAAATAATAGTAACTACTAACTTCTAGGTATAAAATAGAATATATAAATATTTTAGTGGAACTCATGAATTTTATTGACAATTTTGTGTCTACTATTGCGATCGTATCTTTTGTACTCGAGGCGAAAGCATAAAGGACGCAGAGATGCAATACCCAAGTAATTTGCCCTGTAAAAATGTTTTGTTTCTTGTCGGCTTTCCTACAAAACTATTTGCAATTAGTAAGTTTGCACAAAGAATTGGTTGTAGGTTTCGTCTGCAAAATTACCTTCATCTCTCTATAAGCCCGTTTAGCATTGTAGGGTCTTCGTTTAACATCCTTTCTAAACAAGGAAAGAGATAAACGTGTTCAGAAAAAAGCTTTTTTTTATTTTGAATAGGTTCGCGATTGACTATACGCTGCCTGATGTTGAGCAGATGTGCGGTCTAGGGTGCTACTTTAAGTCATTTGTTAAATGACAAAACCGCTGTTCCAATCGGTCCAGCAATGGACACTATAGCTGATGGATACTTGTTACAGCTGTCAGACACTTGTTACAGATTAACATAAAACCGTGGATAGCTAGTGCAGAACACGTTTCTCTCAGCCAGATTACTTGGTGCCTCGCCGCCAAAATTATCTTACAGTGCATGAACAGCAAAACCGAAATACCTGCCGCCTAACTATAGTGATTTGTTAATCTGGCGAATCAGTCGTGCAGTGCAAAAATCGCATCGCGGCGCTGGACGTGCGCCAATGTCGCGGCAGTGAAACGGTGGAAAGCATCTGTTCTTTGTTGTTTCTTTTCCAATTGGATAATGAGGCTACTGAGCTGCTTGCCTCATTGTAAGATCGATGGGCAAAAAAACGATGTTGTACAGAAGTTGATCGTTAAAATGTTGGAAAACTTAAGTGCTATGCGCCGTATCGCGTCCGGCTTGTTGATTTGAAGATGTTCGATGTTTACACTGTTTTTTAGTATAGGCAAATTATACATGAAAAATATCGCTGTAGGTCGCGATCATATTTTGAGAATCAATTCATTAAATAAAAAAAAATGTTTTACGTTGATAATAAGCCCGATTACAGAGGCGCCAGCGTAAATTAAATAGCAGCGTAAAAGCGTTCTCTCTATCGAATGCCTAAACTCTAAAGTGAAAAAGAAACAGAAAACACATCGTTTATGAGAAATTAGCCCTGGTAGCTACTACTAATCTGATGTCCCACACGAAAATCTCAAATCACAATCACGGATCAGTAAATATGAACGTCGTACCAGGCAGATACAGAATTTCTGAATTTCAACAGCACCCCTATCAAATGGCAAATAGGCAAATAATTTTTCCACCAATGTATACCGTCGAAGAGGAAAACTTACCTCTGTGTTAAATCAGCAATTAATGTTAGAACGTGTTCATCTTCGATGCATTGTCTAATTAGAAGGCGTATTCTATTAAGATCCGTCATTCAATTAGTGGAATAGAGAGGTCAGGGAAGCATTCCTCCCACGGTCGCAGTTATCTTCGAAACTGGACCGGGGTCGCCGGCCTGTGCGGTTCCACCGCACCGTTACGCGATTGTGTGATATTCGTCATTTTGCGATTTGCATGCTTCGTAGAGGTAATCTGTACACTTGTTACAGATGTTAAGAAACGAACGTTTTTGAAATCTGCATTCCTATATCTATTGTTTCGTTGGGTCTATTGAATATCACAGTTATTGTTTCTGTGGTTGCTCGTTCGTATTGATCGTCTACTTATGGATTTTTTTGATTAAAATGATTGATTGTCTAATGTTACTAACTGTTACATTTTCGAAGGTGATCCTCAATATATCCTCGATATTTTCCTAGCCTAGAGTGATATTCATCTTTTTGCGGTATGGATGTTTCGTAGAGATTACCTACCTTTACACTTGTTACAGATGTTGAGAAACGAACATTTTTGGAATCTGCATTCCTGTACATATATACACTGTTTTGTCATTGGTCATAGGATCCGGAATCACAGATTTTATTTCTGTAGTTGCTTGTTTGTATTGATTGTCTAATGTTACTTTTGCGAAGTTGGTCCCCGATATTACTACATTTCCTAGAGTGATATTCGTCATTTTGCGGTTTGGAAGTTTCGTAGAGGTAATCTCTACAGTTGTTACCGATATTGAGAAACGGTCGTTTTTGAAATCTGCATTCCTATATCTATTGTTTTATTAGGGACATTGGATCCGGTATCACAGTTTTTGTTTCTGTGGTTATTCATTTGCATTGGTTGTCAAATGTTACTCGAACATGTTTGAAGGTGATCCTCAATATATCCTCGATATTTCTAAATTCTATAGAGTGATATTCGTCATTTTGCGGTTTGGAAGTTTCGTAGAGGTAATCTCTACACGTTTTATTAGGGACATTGGATCCGGTATCACAGTTTTTGTGATACCGGATTTTCTGAGGTTGTTTATTTGCATTGGTTGTCAAATGTTACTCGAATATGTTTGAAGGTGATCCTCAATATATCCTCGATATTTCTAAATTCGATATATTCGTCATTTTGCGGTTTAGAAGTTTCGTAGAGGTAATATGTACTCTTGTTACAAGGACGATGTTGAGAAACGAGCAGTTTTTTAAATCTACACTGCTGAATCTATTGTTTCGCTCGATCATTTTTACTGGCTTGTTTCTGACTGATTATTTTTGATATTGCTTCCTCGATATTTCTAAATTCCCTATATAGTAGCGACATTCATTTTTTGCGGTTTGGATGTTGTGTATAAAGATTACTTCTAGCTTGAGTAGTTAGTTTATGCTTCTAGGTACACTATAGTTACAGATATTAAGGAACAAACGTTTTTGAAATTTGCATTCCCGTATCTATTGTCTCTCTACATAGAGATAGTATACACATTGGACTGGATTGGATTGGTCTAGGCACATTGGAGCCGGAATCACAAATCGCATACCTAATCGCAAATGTCATACCTAAACCTACTTCTTTAGAGAATTGATTGTCTGGATTTAACCTTATTATGATAACTAGCTGCAAAGTCATCATCGACTTGAACATTTTTTTGACGGAATGATCTGTTTTTTTTTAAGTATATCAAAATACCATTCCAGTAACCATGGGACCGTAAAGTTCTCGAATGAAGACCACGGACCAGCAATCGAAGCGAAGGACGTCCACCGACTTGGTGGACTGACGATATATTAAAGAATGCAGGAATGCGCTGGATGCAGGCCGCTTCCAACCGGCCATATTGGTAATCAATGGGGAGGGCCTATGTCCAGCTGATGGATGGATGCCATTAACTAAGAGTTCATTGCACTCAGTGATTGTACATAATTATAATTTTTTTTCTTCCGTACTCACTTTAACTAGACAGATGTAATTATTGTAAATATTAGATAACTTATTATATTTAGGGTTCCGTACCTCAAACGAAAAAACGGAACCCTTATAGGATCACTTTGTTGTCCGTCTGTCCGTCTGTGTGTATGTCAAGACTCTTTATCTTGCGAACGCATAAAGATATCGAGTTGAAATTTGAACTGTATACGTATATCTATGGTATCTTGCAGTTGGGTAAAAGAAAAACTTCTCAGTTGTCGTTTAAAAACGTTAGCCGTTTATGTCGTAAAAAACTGCATATTTCGACACTCACAAAAATCAAAAACTACAGGGTACTTCCCGTTGACATAGAACTATGAAATTTGGCGAGAAGAATTGTCGAAACAGAGTACACATATAGGAATAAATCTGAAAACTGTACATTTTTATTTAAATCACAAAAAATAGGGCCTCAAAATTCACAAAATTTGGGTTCAAAATTCAAAGTGAGTAAATCGTATCATGTAAGGTACCATATAAAAGAACTTCATTAGCACATGCTAAAATAGGCTTTTAATTATTTTAACGTGTTTGTACGGAACCCTCGATGTGCAAGTCTGACTCGCACTTGTCCGGTTTTTTTTTCCGTACTCACTTTAACTAGACAGATGTGATTATTGTAAATATTAGGTATACGATTTTCTTCACCAACTAGCTTATTATTTTTCTCTATGAGGATACACCGTCCTGATGATACCATGATGACATATCCAGCTTAACAACCGAGAGTTTCAATTATTCGTACAGGCGGACCAGCTTTTTAATAGCCACATGTGGGTACGAGTAATTGCATTGCAATCTCGTATGTCGTAAGATACGGCTTACACTTGTTTATTTTTAACTTTCACTACAGCTATATCAATCACGGCAGTGAGCTTATTTTTCTCTGATAGTATCGCCTTTTCCGGGCAGTTATGTAATGGCAATTTTTTCATCGCGGATGATTAGTTTCAAATGATTTCTTGTGGAAATTCTTATGCTAATTTTATATATAGGTAGTTATAGTTTCATAGTTCAATTATTCGACAAACGGGTGTCTGAGCCTTTCTTTTGATTAGACAACAAAAATATACACAATTGTAAAAACTTAACAAGAAACCCAATTACTTACATAAATATTAATTACCAATTAAATTATTAATTTAAATTAAATTATTTTTATTGATTGTCAAATGAAGCTAAATCTGAAACTCTAAAGATTTGAAATTACCTAATTCCCATTAAACAATTGAAGCAATTAAATTATTAATGAAATCAAGAATAGATTTACGATTAAGAATAGTCTGTGATCTTTTATATTCCTCTAAGCTCACTGCTTCCATTCATAGTAATAAAATGATATAATTGTATGTTTGCCATGCTCTACCATTCCTTTACATTTTCTAATAGGTACTCGGAATGTATATTATTTATTCGAAAAATTATGTTCATTGATTTCGAAAACAAAAATTATTATAAAAATATAACTTCTTTAAAATACAAGTTTATGAGATCCTGGATATCATGTAGCAGCAGAGTGCTCTCCAAAAAAAGTAAAACGACCCCAAACACGACAGGTCTATCTTGATTAGTACAGGAGTTCTTATGGCCACCTTCCGACTCCATCATCAGATCTGCTCCATGGTACCATATTATTACATTGTCACGCGATATACTTACCTACATATGCGTGCAAAATTTCAGCTCAATCTGAAACCGGGCACTTGGTCAAATTGAACTTGCAAGATTCCACTCGAACTTACATACATAAATACATAGCATAGGTTCATCCATTGCAAGTAAAGTTAAATAAAAGCTTGTGAAAAAATAATTAGCTCATTCTGTGAAGATTTATTCGAGACGTTTGTCGAATCGATTGACACAAGAACGTGATCGATTTCCGAACAACGAAATTCGAAGTGCACGAATTGATTAAAATCGCATTTAAGATTTGATAATACTTGCAACCGAATTTGATAATACCACAATTTGATTAGCTCTGCGAGTAATTGCATTATTGAATAACATCTACAGTTACAGCTGTTATTCGAATGATTGAGGACGCCACCACCGCATTCTTGAAATTAAATTTTTAGAACATTTTAGTTCGTTTATTTCCCCGCCTGTGTACAGAAAACGGTCGCACTGTTATTCTATTTTGGCTAGATAAAAGCTTTTAGGAACGGCGTAAAATGTACCTGTTTGATGCAGTCCGTTGAACCTTGTAAAGAAGTTTTATTATTGTATCTAGAACAGGCTTGCGGCGTTAATTTATAGGTAAGTTATAATAGCGGACTCTTATGCAATATACTTGGTCAGGAACCACACCTTTGTCAGGTTTGCCACCTTTGTTAAAGTATGTTGCCATCAGTAGGGTGCAAAACTTACGACTTTTTTATACTGAATAAATAGTTATAATATAACTAACTAACTAACCACTGGGCAAAGCTTATCTAGATAGATCATCACAGTCTAGATCTATCACCTTAGAACCATCGACACGAAGAAGAAGAAGAAGAATAGTTATAATTTCTAGGCTTATTGCTATTAAACATTTTATATTGTAGCCATCAAAAAAAATCCAAGTCGATGATTCTAGCACCCCTACCAATGTTTAACCGACTTCTAAAAAAGGAGGTTCTATGTTCGTCTGTATGTTTTTTTTGAGTAAGTATGTTTATTGATATTTTCACCAATTGTGAACCGATTATGATGATTCTTTTTTTGTTTGGTGGATCATATTTCAAAGGTCCCATTTAAATTTTATCGAAATCGGCTTAGTGATTTTTGGTGAATCAACAATAATGTGAAAATTACTACTTCGATCCGTGAAAACTATTCGAATTCTGTACATTGTTGTTGAAGTCGGTTATGCCAGTTTTGGCGAAAAAATATTACTGACGAACAATTTGTATAAAAATGAAAGAGGTGCAGGGTGACGTATAATGTTCTTAGCTTTGCATTAAGGGTTAGTTCAGACTGTAATAATAGACCCAACGCGAAGCGACTCCACTGGACAGTAGTGGACAGACTAGGTACATAGTGTGACGTCCTAGACAACTTGCTCGTATTGTCATTAAGTAATTTTAAAAAGTTACTGCTATAATTAAGTTGCTTATCAGAAACAATTTGCCTTTAGAAACGTGGTTTTACATAACGCAGCTATGACCCCGGTTTCGTAACTATTTAAATAAGATTGACTTGACCGTAATGAAGTTACTTTATGCATATTATTATGCCGGTGTAGGCGTAGCCTAACGCGATTTAGCTATTGATTAATAAATATGAGAATAGATAGTGCTATAAGCTACAAATATCCTTTATAATTTATAATTAAATGCGAAAGATAAGGTTTGTGTTTTGGTTAGTTTGTTACTCTCTCATTCAGCAACGGGCACACATATCCACTTGATTTTTTGTATGGATTTGGATATAGTTTAAATATCGGAGATCGTCATAATTTTCTTCTATCAGAAAAAGTCAGGGATGCTGTGCGAAGCCGTACGTAACGTTATAAACAAAGTAGAATGTATGTGGTCCTTCGAGCTATAGGACATAAAATAGTCTCAGGACTGCCTTGAGATTTTATCCGATCTGTAGGAGTACAACATCATGGATGCTTGTCATAAGGTTTTCAACTTTACGGTGATAGTTAGCGAGCTATGAACCTAGGTAGCCACGTTACGCCTTTGCTTTGTAGGTGGTCCTAGTAATGGTTTTCTCACGGTATTAGTGCTATATTACCTATCCCTAATGGAAGGTTCGGCTGCTCGTTTACGAGATTTCAAGCCACGCCTCAGGCGAGAATTTTGTTCTTAACACAGAGTTGAGTTGATTTGATGTTAAAAAGTGTTTTTCATCATCATCATGACTTCAGACATAGGATTGTCCACTGTTGGACATATATCTCCTCTATAGCCTACAGCTTTAGCAATAGCATTAGCTACAGCAATAGGATCGTAAGCGGCTTGCATTTGATATCCGACATATTGTACCAAATAACTAGGCGATATAAGGTATTGGTAATATTGGTATATAGGTTATTTAGGCCATTATTATGAAAACCTTTTTTTCTCGTATTCCGGTTAGGCCCCCCCCCCCCCCCCCCCCAAGTTAGTAAAAGTTATTCATATCTAATGATCATCGTAATCTCCCCTTTTCGGCTTAGTACAGGGCAAGCAGATAACCCTGTAGATTACTTAAAAAGACTTACTAAATGTGTCAAAATGATCAACCACCTACAAAGAACAAGCGATCTGTTATTGACCTGAAGACACAAGTTTGAAGACATCGTGGAGCGGCGGAGCGCGACCACAGCGGCTGAAGATCTCAAGTTACTATGAGAACGCATCATTATGAAAATAATATGTCCACAGATCTCGTGAGACAGGGCATGTCAACTCAATGCAGGTAGGTTGCGGCTAAACTTCCATGAAGCTCTCTGCTTAACGTGGATCGTCTCGGTCAGAGCGCGAAAATAATATATTTTTGGGTATTTTGACATTTAAGCTGAAAACATAGTATCGGACGCGGCTTACGGACGCGACTGACAGCCATCTGGATAATGTATGTACACTGAGCCGTGCACACTATCAGACATAAGTCGCGGACGTCACCTTGGGCTGACCTTGAGCGTTCGGACGTCCGATAGCGATCTGGCGCGCCGGATGTTTTAAGACGTGCACACTGCTTAGTCGCGTGACGCGTCTGTCAGCCGCGTCCGATAGTATGTTTCCAGCTTTACAAAAAACTAATGATTTTAAGTTTATGAAACTCATTTAGCGATCGTAAATAGGAAGCATAACTCTAATACTAAATATATAACTAAACTAATAAGCAAAAATATTTGAATTTCGCGCGCGACTCAGTGAATCCACCCTACTCAAACGTTCCCGGGAACACCGGCGGCATCCCTTGATGCTATTTTTTAGCAAATAATTTATTTCGGACACTCGAGAGGTTTAAAATCAGAATTACGCGTAACTCCAATAATTACGCAATTGTTACTCACAGTGCATAAGAAATCACTAAATGTGAAATCTTCATATGTGCTCACACAACACTGCAATTTGCAATGTAGGTATATTTCCTAAAAAAACAATTAGCGGTGTAGGTTTTGCAATGTTATTGTAATTTTTGGCCACTTAATGATTTTGTGCAGAATTTTAATGTTAAAATAATATTTTAGAGGGTTTTTCAAGCTTTGACATTTACACAAACAATATTTATAGTTTAACATTGTTTATAATCTATTTTTGCAATGATTTTAACACCAAATGACCAAGACCGAGGCAGTGGCCACAACCAGCAGATGCATCTGTATGAGCAGTTGCTACATATGTGACACTCTCTAGATATCTAATAATACGCCATTCTAAACATACTATCATTTGATCACCAGCGGTGGGAATATTCAGCTTCACTGTTATGTATTAAAGTACAAATAATACTGAGAATTCTGAAAGCGAGACGCAAATTTTGAATACGACAGACAATGACTAAAGCAGTTTGCAAGTAATCTTGGAAATATTTGGAGAGAAAGAATAAACAGCGTGAGCACATTGCACTTAAAATATACACTCATATACGAATAATGGTCCAGTAAAAGAAAAAAATACCTGCTAGCTTTTTGCGCTCAGCTTTGCCCCTTTGCCCGCGTAATATATATTAGCCGACTTTAAACTATAAACTACTAGTTTTTACCCGCGGCTTCGCCCGCATGATATTTTGATTTTTGACACAATATCATTATAATTTATAGCCTATGTGTTATTTTGATATATCGCGTTTATTATATTAGAAGGATAATATTTAAAAAAAAATGAGTATTATTATAGGTAACGATGTAATTTTGGAGGCTGAGAGAGTCTTTATCGACCAAATAAATCCAATAGTCCAATGAACGCAAAAGGATAAAAATAGTAGGTTTACAATTGGATAGAAATCGTTTGAAGTTAACAGAACACCGCACCGATTCAATCCTCGAAGTAAATCAAATAAATAAGTATATATACACTCACATGAGCTCATTCTTTGATAAATATGATGTGTAAAGTAGGGTTGGATTTCGTATTAGTTGTACCATTCCATTCCATTCATTTATACAGTTTTTGGTATGATGCATACACTTAGCGGCGACACTTCCATACATTACAATTTCATCCGACTATAAATCAAATAATGTTACACTTGTACTACCTACTTGTAGATGTACTTTGTGTACCATTTTTTCATAACGCGCAGTATCGTAATTTCGGTATAGACATCTAAAGTATACAGGGTTATTTCTAATAAAATAGCATCCTTTTAGGAGCTTATTCTGTACATCAAAACTAACAACTTTTGTTCAACGACTTTTGTCAAATCTCAAAAAAGTTGTTGTTGTAAAATATCGTTCACCCTGGACAAAATGTATGGAACAGCTGTTTTTTTTTTAGTTTTGACAAAAGTCGCAGAACAAAAGTTGTAGTTTTGATGTGCAAAATAAGCCCCTAAAAGGATGCTAATTGATTAGAAATAACCCTGTATAGGTACTAACTAGGTACATAAAAAACACCTTTTGCTTTAGGGGACTACCGATCCATTGATGGTGGTCATCGTTGGTCGTAAATGTACTTATGTTTTTTTTTATCACAGTAATGTTTTTGAACTTTTACTTAAATAATAATTTATCTGAGAGCCTGATTCCAACTCTGTTAAACAAAGCTAACACAAGTTAAAACTATTACATCATCTGTGTCACAATGATTTCTTTATGATCCCGCAAAAGTTATTAGCGAGTAGAAAAGCGCTCTTTTATGCGACAGCACGCTTTTTGTGAAGCTTTCTCTCCGTTCATGTGCCATTATAGGGTGCTACAATCTGGCTTACACCCTTGCATGGATGGCAGACTCCCTCCGACCAGGGATTGAATGCGGTTACGGTACGCTAAAATATTAGGGTACCGGAATAAAATAACGGTATTTAACCACTGACCTTTACTAGAGGCTATTGTCAAATTCTTAATTTGAACTATATACCTATAAGTATGCGCTTACTTAGACTGCCTCGGTGGCTCAGTGGTTAGTGACCCTAACTTCTGGATCAAAGAGGCGTGGGTTCGATCCCCACCCAGGTCAAATATTTATGTGATGAACATAAGTGTTTGCGCTGTGTCTGGGTGATATTTTGTTACTATCTATATAAGTATGTATTTAAAAATAAGTATATGTAGTATATCAGTCTCTGGCAGCCATATCAGAAGCTTATTGCTTGGTTTGGGGTCAGAGGCCGTGTGTAAGATGTCCCAAAAATATTTATTATTTAAAACTTAAACTCTACCGATCTGAGTGAGCGCTTGGGTATTTAATTCAAACTCTACTGATATTAGAGTACGCGCTTACTTACTTATATCCGTAAAGCGATTTCGGTTAAGAATTAGTCCATTGGCCCTAATAAATGCTCGTAGGTTCAATAATAGTAATTAGTTGACGCAGCATGCATTTGCACCAATAATTATCTTAAATGTATTATCATAACGCTACCGATATTGACAGGTTTCGTCATAATTTTTTTTTAATTAGGTATGACGTCATCATACGCAAACTATTAACCATTATAGTCTTTTCGGATATTCATACCCTGGCTCCGACCCTCGGTGCATTGTGCAGGGAGGGCGGAAGCTCTCCCGTTGCCATGGCAACGCCTCTCCGCCAATACTATTGACAGACTCTCACCATCCTCCCTATTGCGCTGTACATCACACACGACCCTCTTTCGACCTTATATCTCTATAGGTAGGTATAGTATGGCGCCAGTACAATATCATTTACCTGTCTGGGTGTTATGTACCTACTCCTAGTCATAGTGTTTGTTAAATACTTTACCATTTTTTGGGAGAGATTCAGACGAATGATGAAACATATCTAAATGTGGCAATGTGTGCAAATCCCAGGGCATATCAACACTGGCAAAACTGCTGACCGATGAGTTTAAAAAGTTTTAGGAAACAGACCACGTACTGCCAAGAGTACCCACGAGCTAGATAGATGGCTTTGACTTAGATTACCGCAGGATCGCGTTGGATACAAGCCGATTGCAACCGATCATATCGAAGATTTAAAGGGGGCATCCAGGGGGAGGGGGGGTCTCCAGCATAGGACGTACTATGGTTAAAAGGGACAAGAAGAAATGTGACTATATACTTTGCTCCTGTGTCTAAAACGTAGTTGAAGCTAAACTATGAACACAGATCGAGATCAGATGCAATTTATTGATCGTAAATACTTGACCTATGATAATATAATATACCTACGTTGGTCCTTCTGGTGATGTCAGTACAATATTCTAGCAAATAACAATAAGATATTTATGCCTTTTGATAGGGATATCTTACCTCATAATGCATCAAAATAGAATTCAGTAAAGTTAGCTGCGTCGCATTTACGTCAATTCTGTACCTACTAATACTGCCGCGGGCTCACATATTTTTTTTTATAACGGACAAAAGTGCCTTTATTAACTACAATATGATACAATACTACTTTATATGCTAAAACTACCTACATAACATTTAAGCCAGTTGGCAGCGTGCCCAGCATGCTGGCAGCATTGCCACGCTGAATGGCAATGCTTATACGTTGAGCCAAATAAACACCAGCATTTTGGTCATGCGTCGCGTCCACCAGACGCTCAGAAAGACTTTTAAAGATGAGCTCCCGGCCCCCACGGACCCAAAGTCTCAACTCCAAATGGCTCAAATATGTAACCAGTAACCACTACCGAGGTTAGCATATTTGCGCCGCTTGTGCTGCTCAGCCGAATTGGCCGCCGCTCCAGCCCTACTCTGAGTCTCAGAAAGATGTGAGTGTGCCAAAGTATCGACGCAAGTTGCGTCCCATACTAAGGGCCGTCCACACTCCCATGGGACCAGCGTCATGCCGTCGGGCCTTTTTTTTTGCTCACAAAATATCTTAGATACTTACTTCGCGGCCACTATCATATGTCTACAACTAGCCTGATGAATAACGATTTTGTAGCCGAAAATAGAGTAAGTAGTCCTGGAAGGTACCTTTTCACTCTTGCTTCAAAAATAAGTATATCCAATTATAAACAATGACGGAGGTAGGGCATTTCAGTCCCTGGTGGTTTGCATTATGAAGGCAGCGAATCGCTAAGTTCAAGTAGGTATGTCGACTTGCAAGGATGGTATTTATGGAATTTCCGGCTTGTCCTTCTGTGAAAGGGAGAAGAAGGAATTGTGTTAAGGAGTTCGAGACTAAGATAATATCGTAATGACTATATATAATGAGAGATGTGGGCCGCGGGCCTAAGTTATATTTTTCAATTATTAAAGAAGATCTTGGTATCTTCTAGCTAACACAAGATTTACAGTACTTAAACTAACTTCTAAGAATTACATTTTGTACAAATATAAGAACATAATTACACATTACGTATGCGCAAACATTTGGCAACTACACTGTTTGCTCAAGTTGTTTGCCGGTCACTGCACTTCGGAGATAATCTTATCATCTCTACAGCATGGATACCTGCACAGATTTATTTCCTCATTCAGAATTATCCAACGGACTATAACCAGTCTCCACTAAAGCGGAGATGGACAGTGTTGTAGATAAATTTTATTTGTAGGTGAGGTTTTCTTAGAATAGCGGTGAAAAAAGTCACAAGACGATGCGTCGTCTTTGGAAAAAAAATGCGCGCTGTCCTAGGCATCGTAAAGACTAGATGAGAGAGGACTTATTATAACGTCAGTCATTTTGCGGCCGCTATATGACGGTAACGCTATTCTAAGAAACCAGAAAGCCCATTGCATAAGCGAAGAACAAAATACCACTCGCATTCAGCTCAGGATTGTGATTTGTTTCTCGCTCAACAAATATAGCATGTATGGCGTGAATTCAAGGACTACAACATTCCTGCCGTTTTGGTGGAGTCAGGGCATTACATCCTCATTTAAAATTATTCAAGGGACTACAACTAGTATAATAATCTCTTTGACTACAATGGGTGGGCTATAGTTATCTAAAGCCGGTCGCTTGCACCGAATGATATATTTTTGAAAACCAAATGCCCCTACAAACATACATGTTCATTGCTGATACGCCGTGGTGGCTTAGTAGGGAAACGCTACCCTTACAAGCGCGGATTCAAGTCCGGTCCCGTAACAATGAGTTTTTATAATTTATTAACGGGTTTTCAAACCACGAGCTTTTTCGGTGAAAGAAAAACATTGTGAGGAAACCTGCACGTCTTCAGAAGAAACTACGAGTAGATAGCGTATGTGAATTTACCAACCCGCACGGGGACAGTTTGGTGGACATGGCCCAATCACCCTCCGTGGGTAGGTATAAATGTTCATTGTTCTGCAGTGGACTATTAAAAGGCCGGTGCAGTGTAATGGGTGGACTTATCTAAAGCCGGTCGCGTGCACCGAATCATATATTTTTCCAAGACCGAATGCCCCCACAATTAAACGTGTTCATAGCTGATAAGAAGTCGTTGCCTTTGTATCTCGGGGGAGCTTATTGCACAATCAATGCGTTGAAATATAGAGAGGGGATTTAGTTTCTGATGTTGTCAAAATTTTGCCTACGTTTGGAAGTAAGGTAATCGTAACTTTTGTAGCATCTACTAATTCTAATAGTTTGAATTTTGTTTGTTTTAGGTAATCAAAAACATATATTATTGTGAAAACATATTTTAAAATACAATTATGGAATATGTTTTTTTTAAATATATATTATGGGGTGCAAGGGGCCACAAACAACATCTTTCGTGACCTAAGTCATCCTCACCTGCTCGTGATACGCCCTGCTAAACAACAAACAAGGCTCTGACGACCCGCCCACTCGCACTGGACCAGCGCGGCGGGTTATGGTCCAAAACTCCCCAATTATAACAAAGGAATGGAAGGAATTGGGGGAGACCTTTGTTCAGCAGTGGGACAGTACAGGTTAAATAAAAAAATATTTATTTTAAAAGATTCTTTGAACCTGAAAGTAATTAAAAAATCAACACGTTTCAAGTTCACTTCAAAGGAGCTAAACTAGGTATTAAATTTGTTTGTAGGTAAGTATATCAGATGATTACCTATTTAATTACTATAAATGAAAAAAAAAGGGACTAAAAAAATATATGCAAGAAGATCTACTTTTGATGGTAACGACTGTGTAAGTGTATATCTAAACGTGTCATAAAATCTAAACGTGTCATAAAATCTAAACTTATGCGTTGAGAAAAAAATAGTCCATTTCGACGTCTCTATACTTAATCAAGTAGTCATTAAAATATGCACAGAAAACGTCAATTTAACTTTGATTGATATTTTTATAGGAGAAGGTTAACCTTTATGATAAACTTACTTTCTCTTAAAGCTTCGACTTTCCAAATGCATGGAAAATAAACAAAAGCTGTGGTGCAGCGGAGAAAACGTGCATTTTCTCTTTTTGGGAAGAAACCCATAAATCATGAATTTTAGCTGTAGCAGGTTATATTTATATACTAAAAGTAGGTAACTGATCAAAAGAAAGGAGCGGACGAGTTTTATTGCCTATCTTTGTAGTTTATGATAGAACCACATGCTCCGGCTTACGAAAAGTAAAATTTTATCTTTGAATTATTAAATCTTGTGTGCCATTGCATTAGGTTTAGGACATTAGTATGCAATATGAAACCCTTCTGATAATCACAATAGTAGCAAAATAGAATAGGTAAGGTTTTTTTTGAATTGTAGATTTCAGGCTTGCAGGTTGACTGCCTCGGTGGCTCAGTGGTTAGTGACCCTAACTTCTGGATCAAAGAGGCGTGGGTTCGATCCCCACCCAGGGCAAATATTTATGTGATGAACATAAATGTTTTCTCTGTGTCTGGGTGTTATTTAGTTACTATCTATATAAGTATGTATTTAAAAATAAGTATATATAGCATATCAGTCTCTGGCAGCCATATCACAAGCTTTGCTTAGTTTGGGGTCAGAGGCCATGTGTAAGATGTCCCAAAATATTTATTATTATTATTATTGTCGCCCGATAGTAAACGATGTTGTTGTCGAAGATGAAGCACGCAGACTTAGAAGATATTTATAGGCCGCGTCGCATAAGTTGGTAGAAATGAAGTTAGTTACAAGCTGCTCAATATCCAAACAACACGCGACTTTGTGTCAGTTTCAGTTAGGATTGGATTTTGCGCAGCTTGTAGCTAACTTCATTTCCGCCAACTTGTGTGAAGCTACCTATACCTATTCACTCTGACTTTGAAAAGCTTCGGATTATATGCGATATAAATGGGGACCTTAATGTTACAGTTGTTTAGGCACTTACGTTGCTACAGGACTAGACTTTTAGACTAGGTATGTAACCTATATTTCGTTATCTATACTATCTACATATCTGTAGGTAAGTTGTCTCTGTTCCGAATTTTATCTAAGTCACTGGCTGTCACGGAACAGATTTTTATCACTTGGACTGTGAAAGTTATAGATCAACATACCATCCATCACTTTCAATTTATTCAGTTCAAAAAGTTTTCAAGCATTTTATATGCATCTTATAGCATTATAGTAATATGCTGATGTTTTCACGCGTTAAAACTTTGTAACATAAACTTTTATAACTTACGTACATAGCGGCGTAATTCGCGCCCTAATTCACGAGTAGAGCAGAAGCGTAATAAGTGGGTACTCTGGCACTAAAATAATATCAACAAAATATGCTAAAGTCTAGACTGTAATGCTAATGACCGACACAAAATTAAAACGACATTGAGAATTATTACCTTCATTACCTAATTACCACCAAAATATTGTCGTAGGAAACTTACGTGAATAAAGTGGTAGTGCGGCCCGGTGGCCTTGACATGGATACTGGAGCTCAAAGCCGACTGGTCTGCTGAGGCTGAGGCTGCGTCAGCGATGGCTTCCCGATACGGAGCGAGGCATTTATCGGCAAACATAACTTGACCTTCACGAGATCTGTTGATATCATCAATTGATTGAATATGTACATAGTCTGAGACTGAAGTATGTGTGCCAATCGTTTTCATCTAAAAACCTCTAATTATCGACCGAGCGTAAGTGAGGTCAAAGTGTCTACTGGGACGAGCCGGCACTTGTGTTGTCAAATGTACATATGTTTGTATGTATATTTGTTCGACGATAACTCAAGTACCGCTTTACCGATCTCAATGAAATTTAGCACGAAGGTAGTTTTTATTTATAGAATTTTTAAGTTTTAATATGAGCATCTTCTGTCGAGTGGTTGCGAAGATACGAGAGCCGTGGTTAAAAGAGGCAAAACGGCGCCACTTTCTGCGGGAGTTGCGGATGATATTTTAAACATTTCACCGAATGTTATCCATGTCTTTTAACATTTGAATAAAATAAATCGCTAACTTTTGTACAAATATTGTTAAAAAAAGTTTTAATCTTAGGTAGGTTATTATGATATAAAATAGGAATAACGCGAGGTCCAAGTCCGGGGCGGACTACTAGTTTATACAACGCCGTCTAATAATTGAAATTGTACGACCTTTTGAACAGTTTGTCTAAATCTTAGCTGGCGCCAAAAGATTATTATAATTTTAAAACTGACTCTTACGAGATTTTTCTGTAGTTTTTGTATCTGTGGGATTCCAGATATAGAAAGGTTCTTTTTGCAGAAACATATTCCTGTAAACTTTCTCGAAACTGATGTAATGATACTGATGATGCATTGCCAATAGTGTTATCCGATTTGAAACAACGCCCTTTACAGATACGAGTAATCTCGATGTCGTCATTACTAACTTGCATCTGTTCTTATCAATCCTGAATGATAAAATTGGACCTATATAAATCAAGTAGATATAAATATATCAAGATGTTACATCAATGAATCACCATAATCTTTTTATGAGCTAGTTTTTATTTCAGATTAAGTTAGTAGTATTTGTTATCATTGACCATATGACGTCACATGACATCACGTGAGCTGTCACGTTGGTAAAAATTAATGTGTTATTTACCTAATTTTTATGGTTTTTAATTTCACCGCACTAAGTAAAAAATAGTAAGTATTGTAGAGTCACACATTTATTAGATAAAATACCGGTTTTAACTCACGTATGACTTCTACTTCTACTCACACATTTATATTTAGTTTTTTTTATTATTTGTATAGTTCATTGAATCAGTCGTTACTTTGCGGAAATTCATCTTCAAATCTTTGTTTTGAATAAATATTTAGTGTATTTCCGCTATCTTGTTGTAGGCAAATACATAAGTTTAAAGGCATTAAAAAAATTACACGATTATTAATATTACAATAATTATACATTTTAAAACTTAATTTTACAAAATAGATAAAATAATTATTATCAACAAATAAATATTATAAAAAAATAATTTGACAAAATATTGAAAACTCTTCACTAATAAATAACACCCTTATTCTCACTGCACTACACTCTGTTCGACACGTGTTTCGCCTCTCGACGAGGCATCTTCAGGACGTGTTGACTTCGAGGTCGCTCGCAAAAGCTTGCGAGAGAGTTTTTTTTTAAATGCCCTTAAACCTATTTGCCTACAAGATAGCGGAAATACACTAAATATTTATTCAAAACAAAGATTTTATTATTTGTATTTTTTTCTGGGTAAGAATACTTGTCTTGCTCACGAATTCTGTTTTCTGTAGTATGTGTAGTTGTCAATAGGACGATAGTGAATGATATTGATTGGATTCCGCGAACACGCCACTCCACTCGCTTTTATTTGTCAACGATAGAGCCTCGGCTTACTTAAAGTCCTACCACGCTTTCTTTGACTACTGTGATTGGCAATCAATAAAAATGTATATGCGTATCTATTTGTTTACCTACATAACAATATTTAAGTTTGGCACTGGTTGGAACCAAAAGGCAACCTTGATGCCTGAAAGCGTTTCCATGGCTAGATGGTAACACAACCGGAGCTTACAATTAGACGTGTCATTCATGTAACTTTCAGTTGTAGGTAAATGCCACCCGCTGTCCATAATCATCACTCAAAGAGAAATACCTTGAATTGAAGGGGATAATCACGGAATAATAGTTCTCTGTCTATACCTATACCTACGCGCATACAATAATGTACCTACATAAATCTTAGTGTATACATACAACTAGAGATTTTAAAACAAGATTATTTTTTATTGCAAAAAATAGCAATGACCAACTTCATTAGTAGCATTTTTCACATTATTATTGATTTATCAAAAATGACTCAGCAGATTACGATAAAATTTAAATAGGATCAATTTCGAAGTATACTCTTTCCAATAAAAAAATAATTATTGAAATCGGATCACTATAAAAAAAGTTATGCATGGTTATACACGTCGAATTGAGTACCTCCTCCGGTTCGTCGGTCAATAAATATATCAATCTGAAAGCGGAAACACAATTTCTCCCTGAGGATTTGTGGGAATTCTCATCTCTTTTAACTTCTCTCCCGATGATGCGCTTTTAGTGTTAAAACGAAGGTGTGTATATTAAAAAACTCGTAAAATCCCGACTCTACTTAATTATTCTTGCGGTTCAACAACAAAATTAGACTTCCGCTTGTATTGCATCAAATGTTTACATACTTACAAAGTAAATTCAATGGAACTTGGGCAGTTAAGCTTGTTCCTTTGTGACTATTCTCCTGCATGATGTCATCTTAATATTAATCATTCGGTGCATTATTGTACCTGCATTATTAAGAGCAACAAAATGTTCTCTCTTGTTTAATTTTATTCTCTTGTGATATAAAATTTTAAGGCGGCTGTTTTTTTTTATTATTATGTACATTACGGATTTATTTATTTAACTTTTTATTTTTAGTGCTTTTTCTTTGACAAAGTTGTTTGACTTTTAGAGTATCTAATCTAGAGTATTAAGGAACGTGTTTTCTATCGATGTATCTAATTAACACATTATTAAAATTTATTACTAGCTGTTAGCCGCGGCTTCAACAGCGCGGATTTTTTTAATTTTCTTGGCATTTTAATTTTTGCGGTATCCCATGGGAACAATATATTTTTTTTGGGATAAAAAGTAGCCTATGTCACTTTCCGTCTTTTAAACTATGTCCATGCCACAAATCAAGTCAATCCGTTGCTCCTTTACTGCGTGAAAGAGGAACAAACCAACAAACACAATTTCAGATTTATAATATTAGTAAAGATTATAGGTATTATTATTTTATTTCTATATTTTAATATTAACACCTATTTACATTGAATACTTATGTGAAATCGTTCGGTAAAGTTCGTTTAAAAGTAATTAAATTGATCCTTCGTTGCAATTTTTATCTTTTATTTTATTCCCATGCTTTATGTGTTTACAGTGCACACTAAAAAGCAAATTGATTAAAATTTAATCTTCAATATTATTTGATACGTGTATAAAATATTCAATAGGTTTTTGAATATTACAGACATTTAATTAAGGGTCTTAGCGGTGCGTGCCCAAGAATGCTTATTGTGTTAAATTAAGCTTTAAGTTATAAAATGATGTTACCTACCGCCAGCCCACCCATTCACCTTCAAAGCTTCGATCACTAAATAACTTAATAACCGCTTTGTTAAGTTTTGTTGTTTTACCTGTCTACGCTGAACACGTTTGGATATAAACATCAAGTAATATGATTTTGTGGTCTAGAACTTCATAATAAGTATGCAAAATGTATAAGATAGTTATACAGGGTTATTCCTAGTAAAAGTTGTTAGTTTTGATGCTCAGAATAAGCCCCTAAAAGGATGCTAATTGATTATATATAAATAACCCTGTATATAGTCGTACGTTAGCTTATATTACTATGTCTATATTTTAGGATTTGTAGATATTTATAAATCCTATAGTTTTAAAGCAAGCATTATTATCTACAACAATACAGAAGATGTTGTGAAATTCTACTGGAGAAAACTGCGTTACTAATAAGCACGAAACTTGCCTTCAATTTTTCTCTATGACTACTCATTATAATAATATATGTATGTATTATGTATAATTATTATACACATATTTATTTATAGTCTTAAATTAAAGTTTTTTTTACAATATTTATATAATAAAAAACAAAATACTATAAAAAAACCTAAACCTAGAGTGCTTCCGGCAGCGGGGCGAGGCCCAAGCTACCGGTGGTTGGGTCTACAGAGAGAGGAACCTCCAGACAATGCGCGCTGTGTCCAGGACGACCGCCTTCTGTATCTGACCCTTGACCCAACCGTCTAGCGAGAGCCTCTGTAGGTAATCTATCTATCAATAGCCTCTCTATCCTTATGTATAATTATTATTATCTCTACCACTATAAACGTTGTCAAAACTGCAGTAACATATATTCTACCTAGGACAGTGTATTAAAAGCTTTTTCAATCTTTCAACATCTATAAATATTAAATATTTATCTCATAATGATTTCAATAGAATAAATTGCAGGTAAAGTATGAAGGCTTGGTCGCGAATGTCGACAGCACGGGGTCAATGAAGGCTGTTTCACACCGATTTGAATAAGGGTACCCACTGACGGTGTGTCCAAATGGACGGCGGCGTCCATTCAATGTACCTAACCAAAGCAACTTTCGCTAGAACTGACAACTTTATTTGTCTTAGCGAACAAATCAAAAGTTTTGACGACAAAAATAGTTCAACAACTTATCTCATGAAAATGAAACATCAATGGATATAAGTGTATTTATAAGTTATTTTATACGTGTATTTGCGGTTATCTCTATAGAAATGATGATTGTGTAAAATATTTAGCGAAATTTTCCATTCATTAGCCATAGAGCTGTACAATGCTGGACTTAGGCCTCCTCTATGGATCTTCAATAATATCGATGGGTGGACCACTTGTACGTGGTCGTACTTGACCAAGGAGCATATTAACCAGTGGAGAGAGTGCGCGGAGCGGCCTCGCTCACAATCGATAGGCGCTTTAGGTAACAACCGACTAGTGATGCTCGATCCAGGTGCTTTGTATCCAGGTATCGATCCGCTTGTTTCGATACGATATTTTGGATCGATCCGGTATCATATTTAAAGTTTATTGTTTTAGGTACATAAATAATACTTATTTACGTCGGCCAAACTGTTAGTGGCAAAGTACACAGAAATAATATTTTCTAAAGCCGCTCTTTGTTGAGACGATACGATTGTGTGGTTTCGATACGATATATTTTCATCCAGTATCGTGTCAATAGTTTAAAAGATGTGTTGTTGCGATACGGTATTTTATGCAAAGTAGAACCAAGTCAAAAATATCGATATCGATATTTTGCTTGTAACATTTTGGCACCACTACAAGAAATGTTGTTATTGCGTCATTTTGGCGTCAGCCAATTACAGCCAGAGGAGCTTACCTCTCCCCCCGCATAAAATCGGTGACCTATTGTTTCAACAAAAACGGGGCCCACGCGCTCTCCAGTCTCCTCCATGTACTTGACGGTACGTCGAGAGACCACGTCCCTGTTTCATTGGTTTACGACAGAAACGTGGACTTGACAAAACAGCTTTACTAATAACCGTACTGTAACAGCCTTGTAATAGTCCACTGCAGGGCGTAGGCCACGAAAACATTTTTACGTCACTAAATTGGCTATGAATGACGACATCCATTCGTACGACGTCCATTCGGATGTATCGTCAGTGGGGACTTTAAGGCACCGTTTTGTATTCAAGTGGAATTGCGTGACGCTCGCTAAGGATGCACGCCTAATATTGTTATTCATCCGTTATTTGATAGAGAACAGTTTTGTATCATGGAGTCGGGAATTGAATGGCTTTGATATTCCTTCGAGCATCAGATAAGATTTAGGGCTGACTCTGTGAAAATATATAGGATAATAAATGTGTATATAGTAAAATTTCAATTCGAAGGACATCATTTAGGACTCTAGATTATCTAGAATTCTAGAAGAACTCTATATTCTAGGTTACCATCGTAAAATTTTGTCATTTAAACGAACTTCTACTGTGGGACCAAATCTGAAATAGCGAAGAGATCTTTTCATTCATATAATCTTTCACACAATTCATTCACAATTGAATGAATCCTTCCCTCTTGTGGCGCTTACCATAGTACATGGATTTTTTATACACATACTCAATGTGTAGTTTCGTTCGTTCGTCGTTTCAGCCATAGGACGTCCACTGCTGGACTTAGGCCTCCCCTAAACATCTCCAATAACAGCGGTTCGTAGCGGCTTGCATCCAGCGCGATCCTGCGGTCTCAATGAGGTAATCCGTCCACCTTGTGGGTGGACGTCCTACGCTGCGCTTGTCATCAGTCCTCCGAGCTATGTGCCGTGCCCATTGCCATTTTTAACTTGCCAATACGCTGGGCTATGTCGCGTGTTTGTCGGCCTTTTACCGGATACACTTCGGAGAGTGTGCCCAGGAGTTGCACAATCTGGTCCCCCCTGCTCCTTTCTTCTATCGTACGGCTAGACAGACGCGACCAAAGCGCCACCCTTTTATGGTGGACATTCCGCGCGTTAGAACCAAGCGTTTCGAATCCTCATTCCTCATACGAACAGCCGGAATGTGGAACGCTTTGCGTGGGTGTCTTCAAACCCCGAGTAAATAGGTATCTTCTAGCTAAGCGTCCTACACCCTAGACCGCACATCTGCTTAACATCAGGCAGTGTGTAGCCAAACGCGAACCTATTCGAAATAAAAAAAATTAAAAAAACTTTGGTTCTTCTACGGATCTCCTCATTCCTGATTCGATTTCGTGATGTGTAGTTTATTATATCACAAAATCTTACGAAAACACGTTTTATCGCTTAACTTTCCTAAAAAACTTTAGTCCAACACATTTCTAATTCTATGCAAAAATTATATAAACTAAAAAACCCGCCTGGTAGTCAGTGTTACAAAAAATAACAATGGCTTCTTATTAGGCAAGCCTCGGAATTCTTTGAGGCAGTTTACTAAGAAAATTTTGATGACTCAAATGTATACCTACTTGAGCAAAAGCGCCAAGTACTGGAATTTATCTCATTGTTTCCTCAAATATGCAATATGAAATAAACTCTCTAAGCTTTTTCAACAGGTTCTTATTGTTTTTGCACGATGGTATCTTATACATAATCATTAACTACCTTTCAAAAATAATACTTTTTACTTTGAGATCCGAAATACAAAACACACAGCTCTAACGTATTTAGATGTTAATTTTCTTTACTTAATCTGTATCTCTATGTTTATACGATTTTTTTTAAATCATGTGTTTCACTTGTTTTGTTTTTTGTTTCTCGATTTTGCACTATAATGTTTGTCGTTTATTAGTCCAGCGAATTAACGAACAAACTCTTAAAAGGTTTTCCTTTAGTTCCAGTAAATACCAGTGTAAATAAAAATATAGATGACATAATACAAACAGAAAATTGATATTGAGGATTAGTTATTTTTAATATATTGTGGCATTCTAATGTAAATTTATAATCATAGCCTTCGGCCGAATATCGGGCCGGTCACGACTTTGCATGCTAACGGTATCATGCCGCCATAGTCGCCATAGTTGAGTGTTGCCTATGGTAGAGCCTTACTCCGGATGAGGAAGGAAGGACGTTGCCAGGGGACCAGGGGAATAGGGCAGTCGCCAAGATGTTGTGACATAAAAAAATTAGAATGAGTTCCATAAAACGTCTTGAAAAGTAAATCATTACTCGTATAAACCAAAAGTTTAGTTAATTTTTGATCGACGAAACGGAGGAGGTATGTACTCAATTAGTCGCGTATATTTGTTTTTTTTTTGTTTATGTGTAACCACGCATAACTTTTCACGTAGTGGTCCGATTTAAATAACAATTTTTTATTGGAAAGAGTATACTTCGAAGTTGGTTCCATTTAATTTTATTGAAATCGGCTGAGCCATTTTTGATAAATCGTTAAATTTGGTCGCGGATGAATGATATTTTTCTATGGAACACCAATTTTTTTTGAGTTTTGACAAAAGTCGCAGAACAAAAGTTGTTAGTTTTGATGTACAGAACAAGCCCCTAAAAGGATGCTAATTGAAATAACCCTGTATATTTTGAAATTCACATTCCGCATTCAAATACATAGATTTTTGAGATCATATGATGTTTTTTAAAGGGAACTCTGGCAGACACATGCAAATCAGTCACCTGAAGTCACCTCCATAAGTCGCATTATTGCAAACCACAGTTCTAAGGTGGAGCCTCTACAGGGTTATTCGCATAGAGTACACTTAAAGCCGAAAGGTGGTGACTGGTGATGGTCTTATAAGACCATCTTTATAAACAACTTTTGGCCAAACCAGAATTCGAGAAAGATAAAATCATCTGTTTCATAGATATTGTCGATTCTAAGTAACGATGGGTGACTGGTGATGGTCTTTCTTTTAACGTGGAGCCAAACCAGAATTCGGGTAAGATAAAATCATCATGTTTGTATGGGACAGCTGATTTTTTCTCGAATCCCGGATTGCCACTATTAAAAATTAAACGTTTATTGAATAATAAAAATATAGTAAATCAATTTTATACATATGATACAGTTATTAGGGGTGTTAAAGTTTTTGAACTTTCGCGATTTGAACACATTATTATTATATACTACGGGACTAATCGCGCACTAAAATTACGAGATAAATAAACGACGTTTCGTCCACCAGTGACCACGGTCGATGCAACTCGGCCGAAACGTCGGGATGAGGAGGTATTTATTTATGTCGTAATCTTAGTGCGCGATTAGTCCTGTAGTATATTATATTACTTAATAATAATGTGTTAAAGTTGTTTATAATGATATTCTTATTCATTTCCTTTCGGCTTAGTAGGTATACCTTATGCGAATAACCTTGTGTACTACCTTTACTCACCTCTACGTTACCCAAAACAAAATGTCAGGTCAGTAAGCACGCTGCCATGACATCACCGTAACGGTCGGGCATGCATAATGGCACACATCAACGTGATTTAGGCTGCTACTTGTAGTATACGAGACTGCTCTATCGAAGCAGGACATCTTGAATAGCTTGTTTTAAACTATTATTACATTAGGCATAAGCCATCATCATCATCTTAATTTCGGCCACAAGGCGTTTGTTCTTCTTCCTAGCCATAGAACGTCCAATGTTGGTAATGGGGGCCTCCCCTGTGGACTTCCAATAAAACCGCATGGAAGCGGATTGCATCTAGTACAATCCTATGGTAATAGTATTTAATGAAGTGTAGCATTAAACTTTACGCATACTTTATGTATTACTAGTTTTAACCCGCAGCTTCGCCCGCATACGCAATTTATCATTATAATTTATAGCCTATGTGTTATTCTGATATATAAGCTATATTATTGCAAAGTTTCATCTCAATCCGTTCAGTAGTTTTAGCGTGAAAGAGTAACAAACATCCATACATCCATCCATCCATCCATCCATCCATCCTCACAAACTTTCGCGTCTATAATATTAGTAGGATCCATGTATGTACATATTTAAAATATGTATAACTAGTTTTTACCCGCGGCTTCGCCCGCATACGCAATATATCATTATAATTTATAGCCTATGTGTTATTCTGATATATAAGCTATATTATTGCAAAGTTTCATCTCAATCCGTTCAGTAGTTTTTGCGTGAAAGAGTAACAAACATCCATACATCCATCCATCCATCCATCCTGTAGTATCCTCAGTAGGATGTATATGTAGTAGGTCAGTCTCTGACAGTCATACCACAAGCTTTGCTTAGTTTGTGGTTAGACCGTGTGTAAGATGTCCTCTAATATTTATTTATTTACTTATACCTGCGTCGTATAACTAAATAACGATAACTAAATGAGTGATTGGTTAGTTACCAATTAACCTATCGCCTTACATTTAGCTATGATTACTCAACGCATCTAGTATTTTGAAAATTTATCGGATCTAAAATTATAAGATTTTTGGGTGTTTTTATTCATTTATATATTATGTATAGTAGCTATATAAGAAGAAAGTTCAAAGTTCCATCAAAGTCCAAAAAACCGCGGGGATGACGACTTGTGGATGATAATGAGTTGATAAGAAGGATATTTTGCTGACACAATCTCTAAGTATTCTGACACCAGGGCTAGCCACCAAGCCTATACGAACTTACTTACTTCTAAGTAAAAAGAAAAGTCCTTGCAACGTAGTGTTTACTCCTACAATACCAAAGGAAGTGAACACACGCAGTCTGCGAAAAGTCAAACATCTGAGGAAACCGCCGCCCACCTTGATTTTTCTTTTATTTGTTTACCGTGAATTGGCCCGCTTTTCCTAGAAACCGGTCGCCTGTTCGCTCATGCTAATAGTGAATAACTAGTCAAGAGTGTGGCGAGGCATGCGTATGATAGGGTTCCGTAGATAGTAATATATTTAGTTGAGAATCAATGCTCATGGTGTTCAGTTTGTACGGGACAGCTGTTTTTTGCCCGATTCCCGATTATATGTATACTAACGTAAATCCGTGTACTGTGCAATATCAATAAGAATATGATAGTTTCTTTTACTACATTAGGAATAGATAATGTTAAGTCGGGCTAGTGACGTTGGCACGGCATGGACATTTATTTTTGTTTTATACTGCATACTGATGAGGCACGGTAGTGCCCCGACAAGACAAACCAAGTGCAAGAGCACATAATTTTGACTAAGATGTCATTTGTGACCTAAGGGCTCATAGAGTTAGCGCGTATGCAGTTGAAGCTTGGCTCTACATAATAAGTGATAACTTTTTGACTGTACGAGTCACATGGTCCCGCCTTGGCCACATTTTACATAAAATATATTTGGTGGGATTTCATTTATACGGAACAGATGGACAAAACAAAACCATTATTATTATATACTACGGGACTAATCGCGCACTAAAATTACGAGATAAATAAATACCTCCTCATCCCGACGTTTCGGCCGAGTTGCATCGACCGTGGTCACGGGTAGACGGGGAAGTATATAATAATAATGTGTTCAAATCGCGAAAGTTTAAAAACAAAACCAGTCTTAAGTATTAGCTACCTTCTCCCGTAGAAAAATCGAATGGTTATGCGATCCTACTGTCTTGTACAAAAATTCATTTGAACCGTGAAACTTAATAGAAAATATCTTGTAATAATATAAATATTTTTGACCAGTATTTTACCACAGTAGGTCTAAGTATAATATACCTACCTCCAATACCTGACTTGGGGTTCCTTGTTTTAGTACCGATCCCTAATATTACCACGCGATTAGAAATAAGAATGAATTCTCTCGTCATTGAGATTCCTCACGCACGTTTCGGGCCGCGCTCGGCTTAGTCATTTCACTACAAGGCACAGATTGTGTCATGAAGTGTCCGAGCTGGTGGCGTAAGTTAATTTATACGATGATGAGCTCTTGACACACATTGTGTTCTGTTATTAATCTGCTTTAAACTTTTTGAGTACAGTGGCAACATTTTATCTAAGTATTTTTTTTTTTAAATCGTATAGGTTCGCGTTTGACTACACACTGCCTGATGTTAAGCAGATGTGCCGTCTAGGGTGTAGCACGCTTACCTAGAAGATACCTATTTACTCGGGATTTGAAGACACCCACGTTGTACTTTAACGGGAAGACAGACCCAGGCAAAGCGTTCCACATTCCGGCTGTTCGTATGAAGAATGAGGATTCGAAACGCTTGGTTCTAACGCGCGGAATGTCCACCATAAAAGGGTGGCGCTTTGGTCGCGTCCGTCTAGCCGTACGATAAAAGAAAGGGGCAGGGGGGACCAGATTGTGCAACTCCTGGGCGCACTCTCCGAAGTGTATCCGGTAAAAGGCCGACAAACACGCTACCTTGCGACGATGCTCAAAACTTTGCAGCTGCAACTTAATCAAGGTGTCGTTGTCAATCAGCCTCCTGGCTCGCCTTTCAAACGACTCCAGAGCCTCCAGTTGATATTTAGCAGAGTCATCCCAAAGGTGAGAGCAGTATTCCATGCAAGACCTGACTTGTGCTTTATAAAGACTAAGCAGTTGCTGAGGTGTGAAATACCGTCTCACCTTAGAGAGAACATCAAGTTTTTTTGGAGGCTAATTGGGCTTTAGACTCTATGTAAGAGTCAAAGTTAAGAGAAGATGAGAGTGAAACGCCTAATAGTTCCAAGCTGTTAGTTACCGGAACGGAGACACCAAGTATATAGAGTATGTGCAAATAGAGATATGTCTTTGCGTTACGGAGAACTAACAATAAGATTTTAATCAGCAGCCAAGTTACCGACCATACTTGGTAGACGCGAACGCGAGTACCTACTGATGAAAACCGAATCGGTGTCTACCAAGTATAACACGCTTTTAGTTGTAGGTACCTTACTAGCAATGACAGAGCAGTGTTGTCAACGTAACGCATCGTCTGTGTCATCGGAGACCATCAAGGAGTACAACCTGCAGATGGCCGTCAGAGATCGGAACGAGGCGGTGATGGAGGCTTTGGGCCGGGAGAAGGCAACTAAATTGGCATAGGACATGATAAATGTGTATTTGAAATTTATAAGAAATAAATAAGCATTGTGTGCATGCCCCAAGCATTCATGCTCACCATCGAAGGCTCTTTCTTGCGGCGGCATCATGTGTCGGGTCGTTCTCCTCCTTCAAATATGGCCGAGGAGAGCGATGGCTGGCACATGTGTCACACTCGTGATCGGGTGCTGCTTGCGGGTCGCCGGTCTGGTCGTGGTATTCACGCAGTGCATTGACTAACTTAGGCTAAAAGGTGACGTCCACAAGTGGTATATTATTCAGAGAAAAATCGAATCAAGATGGTATACACATCATTTGAAAGCTTGTTTTATGGGCTTTCCAAAAATATTTTATTTAGATTTTTTCGAAATTTTTTGAAATTTTTTCGAAAAATCGAATCAAAATGGTATACACATCATTTGAAAGCTTGTTTTACGGGCTTTCCAAAAATATTTTATTTAGATTTTTTCACCCGTCCAATTTTTTTAAAATGCAACCAATAAATTGTATGAAAAATAACAATACAGCTTATTATTTTTTCTAGTAAGCAATAATAAAGTGCTCCTATCGTTATTTTACTAGCATTCGTAGCTGATTCTTCCACATTCGTATAACCTACCAGTGTGACCAGTTAGTAGGTACAATGTGACAAAAAACACTTAAAAAGTGTGTCTAATAGGTAAAAATGTTTTATTTAACTATTTGGAGGTTACTTAATCAGGGTTGATAGAGATAAACTACCTATTGAGCCAAATATATTTATTTATCCTAATAAATTAAAAAATAATTTATAAAAAATCGGAGGGCTTCATTTTGTTTTTAACAGTTGTAATAGACTCAGAAAAATGTGAACTTTCTCGAAATGTAACGAGTGTTGTGGTTAGAATTTTTGATTATTATTATATCAGCCTCCATACATTTTGTGGACATGTCCTTTCTAGTACTTACCTACTCTTTGTACAGTATAATAAAATAATTGTAAATTTTAGTTAACAAAGAGCACAGACCCTGGAGTATGTGGTTGGTAGATTTTAATTTAAAAAAAAAACGTAACATAAACGGGCTCCGTGTGCTATTTTGATAAACTAAGCTGTCACCTACGACGCTTCTATTTTTACACAAACTCTACCAAAGGTACCTAGTAGATAATAGGCCGGATCATAGAAGTCGGCGGATGTGAACAAGCAGCGCAATATCCAATCCTGACTGAACCTCACACAAAGCTGCACGTTGATTGGGTTTCGCGCAGCTTCCAGCTAACTTCACATCCGCCGAATTGTATGATTTGGCTTAAAGTAGGAATTCACCCCCTATCTTCTCGAGTTAGTGGAAAGTTGGAAACGTTAGGTATATAAGTTTAGCTATTCAGAAAGGGTGTAGGTACAAGATGATGATAATGATGATTATTAAGATTATCGTAATGAACCACTTTTACTATGGCGCCTACCCGGGAGTCGAGAGGTAATAGTCAGCTGTCCCGTATAAAATTGTAATTTCCCGTAAGAAAGTGCGGGACAGTGGTTTTTTTTTTCCGAATTACGGGTTAGCCCTATAATAAAAGTTCATCATAATGATGGTCTCAGTCACCTCTATATTTCAAAGTGATGAGCGTAGTGTTATTATTATTATTTATTTATTACTAGCTTTCGTGGTGGTCTAGTGGTAATGACACCCGTGTTACAATCGTGAGGCCGTGAGTTCAAATCCTGGCCCCGTACCAATGAATTCCTTGGAATTTATGTACGGACTTTCACACCACGGGCTTTTCGGTGAAGGAAAACATCGTGAAGGAACCTGCATACGTCCGTAGAAGAAATTCGATGGCGTATGTGAATCCACCAAACCGCACTTGGCCAGCGTGGTGGATATGGCCTAATCACCCTTCGTGGATAGGCCTACGTCCTGCAGTGGACTATTAAAAAAAAGGCTAGTACAGTACTAGCTTTTGCCTGCGGCTCCGCCCGCGTGGTATTTTGACTTTTGTGCTATCCCACAGGAACCTTTTATTTTTTCCGGATAAAAGTAGCATATGTCACTTTCCGGTTTTTGAGTTATATCCATGCCAAAAATCAAGTCGATCCGTTGGTCCGTTGGTGCGTGAAAGAGGAACAAACCAACAAACTTTTCGGATTTATAATATTAGTCAGGATTTATTATTATTTATTATTATTATTTATTTACTTACAGTAAAATATAGTTTTAAAGATTACATAAAATCCAATACGCTACATTTTATACTTTACCTAAAATACTATATACATTACAGGCACTTAAAAAATATACTAAAATGTTGGGCTGTGTTGGGTTTTGAACTGTTATACGGGTCCAAAATTCTGGGTGTCGTTGACCTGTTATCGGTGAGCTTTCCGCCGAACGACTTTCCCTTCTAATTTAATCTTTAAAATTTATAAATAAATAGAATAATAGAAGAAAACCTTACAATTTGCTATTTTACTACTGCCTAGGTATATGTATGTAGTGTAGGTCCTAGGAACGTCTCTTGCTACCTACTAACATCTAAAAATAGGCCTAACATCATTGTAGATTACCTACTTTTGTAAGCCGACCATGCTCATTGCTTAAATTGCTAGTGGGCCATGCCTATTACATTGTCCATGCTCAAAGGGTTTGACCTGGTTAAGTGTAACTCAATACGAGTAACTGCCCGCCTACGTTAATTGTAAGTGCATTATTATTTGTAGGAATACCTAAGTTAAATATAAGTAAGTACCTAGGAGCACACTTACTAGTATGAGCACCCGCATTGTAGATATTGTGTGCCTAAAATTCAATTCATAATCTTCTCTTTTCAGCAATGTGGGGTCTTGCACTCTTGCTACAATAATATATTTTTTACTTCAAAACTAATGTCTCTAAGCTCTACGGATAAGAAAATATCTAAGTACCTAGGAGCACACTTACTAGTATGAGCACCCGCATTGTAGATATTGTGTGCCTAAAATTCAATTCATAATTTTCTCTTTTCAGCAATGTGGGTCTTGCACTCTTGCTACAATAGTATATTTTTTACTTCTAAACTAAAGTCTCTAAGCTCTACGGATAAGAAAATAATTTATGCAAAAAATCACTTATTTGCGAAGTAGCGACACCTGTGATCGAGTAGCTAAACTACGTTCTCTGTCTAGTGAGCTTGTCGTCAGATTAAATCTTGGTAAAATCACTAGATGGCGCCGTTACAATCTTTTATCTAACCAACGCTAGATGGCGTAAGATGAACCAAAAAAGGTAAAGAAAAAAGGTTTGTTAGGCCTAATGCTTAAAAATTGCTGATTTCTTTCGGAATAAAATTACTGCGCCGATAAAATTTACTCGTGATACTATAAGTAAGCAGGTACAGTAAAATTTTGATTTTGTAACGTAAAAAATTGTAAATTTTACGGTACTTAAAAAAATGTATTCTTACGGTAAGAAATTAAATTTAAAAATGTTTTTTTTTACGAAGTTTAAGTAATATGCATAATTATTATTATTTGACGGCGGTCGTTAATATTTTTGTGAAATCAACTACCTAATTATTTTCATTAACTACCGCGCTTGCTCTGTACAAAAAAAAGATAATAATTTCCTTACCTACGATGGAGTCTATATAATTTTAATGATGGAGCCTAAATAATTTAGCCTGGATAATTAAAAAAAAATTAGGCATGTGGCTAAAACAATCGTGACTAATCTTGGTAAATTAAATAAGATCTCTGAATAAGTTCGGTCGACGACCCAAGATGTGATTTGTAAAGCGTTTGATTGGGCGCATGTGGGTGTCATTGTTGAAGATAATGCCTGCGTAGAGTTTGCCGTCGAAGATACTTTGACGATTTAATTAGGTAGGATGCTAAAGAACAATCTAGAAAATTGGGATGAATAGTGAATACCTGGCTAGGCTACTCGTACGATAAAATTTCATATTAACGTACCTAGTACCTAATTAATTTTTTAAAATTCTTAGACCAGAAATCATCTAATTCAAATTTTCCGACAAGTATACAGGTCTACAGGGTAATCTGTTTGACCTGTATTAAGACGAAAGGGGAATATTAAGACCATTATTATTAACAAAACTTCTTACTAGAAAATCGAGAAAACGAAATCAGCTGTTTCATACAAAATTGCAACACGGAATCGAAAAAAGTGAAACAGATTTTTTTTTCGAATTCTGGGTTGGCCCCATAAAGTTGTCCATAATGATGGTCTGAACTGAATTACCACCTTTCGGTTTAGTACGTCAGATCTGGGTAACTCTGTTTTTAATGGTAAACAAACTTGTCTTCGTTGTTTTCTTATCTAAATCTCAAAATTTATCAACACACTAATAGTATCTGATCACAAAAAGAACAGTAGGTAATGAATCTATTTCCTACATAAAAATATCGGTAGGTATCGATATAAGGTATAAGGGTGCTAACCGATGAGACGCCCATTTGCTGGTTTGGACCCGAATGGAGTAAGACGATGTGTCTGGTGTTCTGATAAATCTTCGATCACTTATACCCTAGATTCCGCGTAACCGCGCAAAAAGCACCCAAAGTAAACAGTGCTTATATTCCTAGTAAGCACTGTTTTGCCGCCAGTGTCGCGCCGACCGTCAAGTGGAACGATGCCGAAGTGTTCTGTGAAAAGTTGCAAAAATAACACGCTTACAAAGAGAAAACAAAATGGGATTTCGTATTTTCGGTAAGTTATAGTGTTTTTAATTATACTGACAGTGATTAACATTCGAAATAATCCAGTTATCGTCTCCAAATTAGTATTTCAAAAAATTAAATCCTATTATTTTTGCTTCCCAGCTGTCTCTTTCACTCGGACGATAGAGTTTACACGCAAGACAAGAACAAAATAGGCCTGATTCAGAACCCTCTATTCCCACTAGTTCAGTTGTCCAGTTCAGTTAACTGGACTAGTGAGATTTTTTTTCTCGTTTGTTCAGTCAACTGGACTAGTGAGATTTCTTTTCTCGTTTGTTCAGTTCAGAAATAGAAAAAAAATAATTAGGTAGGTACACAGATATCTGTAAAATAGTGGGTACCTAGGTTACCTACATTTACTCAAACAAACATTTTAATTTTTTTTTATTTACTGTACACTGGTACACGTTCTTATGTATGTAAACTCTTTACTTCTCACCAATAGAGTGCTGGCCACTTAAAATCGACGTGTAAAGCTCCGTGTATTCGGGAGGCGCCACAGAACTAATAATTATGCAGAAGCTTGGCATCGTGCGATCAACGGCATGTTTAAAACAAGACCAGCAACAATTGTTCAATTTTTTAATAATATATAAATTAATAAAAATAAATGTAACAAGGTGCAAAAGCTAGTCTTATTTTCAATTGAACAAACGAGAAAAAAAGTCTCACTAGTTCAGTCAACTGAACTGGACAACTGAACTAGTGGGAATAGACGTTCAGAACAAGTCTAATGGAGTCGATGTCATCTTTTATTTTTCTTAGACTTTAAAATGGTATTGGTTTATTTTTTTTTACAGATTTCCTCAAAATAAGATACAAAGAGAAAAGTGGCGGATAGTGATAAAAGAAGAAAGAAGTGACGACTATTTTAAACCTAATGACACCAGTGTGGTTTGTTCAGACCATTTTGCTGAATCTGACATGTATTATACACAAAAAGGATTTCGGAGAATAAATAAAAATGGCTTGTTAATTCATAGTTATAACTAAATTTGATAGGTCTCGCGGAAATCTGTTTCAGTTCATTAATATTGTATAATTATTATTGGCCATTAGGATTAAGAGTATTACCTGATATATAATTTTTGATAATAGGTAGTTTCTTTGATTCTGTTTCCGGTGTGCGTGTGTTGATTTCTAATGATGATTCAGATGTACCTACGATAATGTAAATAATTCTCTTACATTCTTGTGTTGTAGATAATAGTAATAAAAAAGTAATCATTTACAATACTTACTATTTTTTGCCTTTTGCCATCTGATTTCTACATTTTATTAGCCCTTATCGCAGACATACCTAATTAGTTAAAATTATAAATTTCATCAAAAAATTTTAAGGCGTTGTCGCCGTGTGAAAAGAGAACAAACATATTCACTTGCACTCAACTTTCTGATTTAAGAAGGGAGAGATGTACCTAGAGGGTACCTACTCTGCTTCTACTCCTTAGAGGAACAAAGCCTACTACAAAAAATGTCCACCTGGGCGAATCCAGGGCGAGTAAGTTAGTTTAATTAATATAAAGTTAAATAACAGTTACGAATTTCATCAAGAAAAATTTAATCATTTTTAGTACGAGAGAACAAGTAAGCGACTCCATTGGATTCCATGTTCTATCATAGTTTTTACAGTCAGGATAATAAAAACGCCCTAAAGTCGTAGGTGACTTAAGTAATTTTGAGCGTTATTGCTATGAAGATAAAGTTTAATTTCACTAGACGCCACCACGGACGGCAATAGTTTTATGAGTTTTCGTCAATGCCGCGGAGCCAAAACGCCAAAGGTCGTTAGGCAATTTTTGAAAACTAAACCTTAGGTTACTGCAATAAGGTTGATTGTTATTAAATATTTAAATAGCTTTGTGATATTTTTTTGTAACATGTGGCATCTGAATTGGCAGGTAGGTTTAGTAAACTTAAGCCGTTTTTGTGCATTGTGTCATTATGGAAAGTTGCATCTAGGGTATAAGTGATCGAAGTGATAAATAGTCATAGTGGCGGAGTGGAGCGCAAGCTCAAAGGTGGACCCAGACTGGGGCTGGCACTGTCGGGTGCACGGTTCCGCGAGGCTCCCTCCACTTGGATCCACAGCTAGGCTCCACTTGTGGATCCGCGGATACCTTTTTCTCCTCTTAAATCCACCGTGGATTGATGGATACTTTTTTCACCGGCGACATGACTTTCTTAAGTGCTCAACTGCACAGGTTGAGGATTTTTGCACAAGTGCTTCTCAAAGAATAGGAATAAAACTGTCCACGGATCCACCTGGCAGATATTGCAGCAGAAAAAAAATCCGTGAATCCACCTGTGGATTTAGACGGAAAAAGAAGTATCCATGAATCCACTTGTAGATTTTATTGGTAGGTGGATTTAAGAGGAGAAAAAGGTATCCGCGGATCCACAAGTGGAACCTAGCTGTGGATCCAAGTGGAGGGAGCCTTCCGCGACACTAAGCGCTTTGGTGGCGTACTCTAGGGGCTCTATATTTGACTTTCGAACGGCTAGGACGTATACAGAATGTGTCTGGAGTATCCGCAAAGTTTCGTATACATATGTCCTAGCGATTTTCCATACAAACTATCAAAATTCCGTATACGTTCCTAGTTGTTCAGAAGTCAAAAATAGATCCACAGGCATTTTGTGGGTACCTATACCGACCAATCGGCTGCATTCCCACATTACCACTCTAGCCTGCCTTGCGGAGCGGTGGGGCGGTGGTATCCATAAAGGATTTTTCCTTCCAAAAAAATAATCTCAGTCTAATGTTGACCTAACTACGGACGACTGCAGAGTAGAGTTACGCGTTTGTTTACAAGTCGGCAAACAGCTCATTTCCCGTGAGAAAACTACTGAATGGAGTAATTCCATCTTTGTATTATATTTCCTGATAACATCATCTATTACATAAATATTAATCGTTTTATACAAAAAAGATTGTGATTATTTTCCTCCAACGAACTTGTTACCGATGTAGATTAGGAAGTTGAATTATCAGTAGGCAGAGCATATAATTCGGAGGACGAATGGCCGATGAAGCCGTAACATTTTCGAATGAAGGCATGTAGCAACAAACGCAGCGTAGGACATTCACCGCAGGAGTACGCTGTAGGTAGCGTCGTATCAAGCCACCACCGGGACTTACAATTTAATGTTTCATCCAAGATACGGTGGGGCTCAGTTGTAAATGCCACCCGGTCACCCATCCAAAGACTGACCGTGCCGAACATTGCTTAACTTCTGTGATCGTTGATAAACAAACTTAACGACAAACTTAACTTCGGTGATCGTTGACAAACACCTACCTAGTCAAACTACGCTATGAGCGCTACGTTTCGCACTGCTGGGCGAATGCTTTTTAAAAATATGAAAAACCTACCTTCGAAAGTGTACTCGATTTGTTTTCAGTTTATTTTTATCGCGACTCGAGCTGGCTGGTTGGAAGTGTTGGAACCAAGTGAAATGGTGACTACGAAATGTAAAATAGGAGAACCGGTCGCCACTCAGCGATGTGATAAGGAGTAACACTTGTATGCGAAAGAACTGTGAACTGTCCCTAGCAATAAATATTGGTTTGACTGGGTGTTCGTTAGCGATCATCGAAGTTAAGCAACGTTCAGCATGGTCATGGCTAAACAACCGGGACCTACAATTAAACGTGTAGCCACGATAGCACTCATTTGGAAAATGCTACTCGCGGACACCCATCCAAATACTTACCGCGGGGAACGTTGCTTAATTTCGGTGGGCACCCGGCTTATAGGTACGAACTTACTTATTTAGCATGGTCATTATTCGGATAGGTGACGGAGGGTGGCATTTAGTCCTGAATGCTACGATGGCTCGTATGACACGTCAAATTGTAGGTCTCGGTCCCGGTAAGCAATATAAGATGCCTTCAAACTCTGAACACAGGGCAAGCGCGGTTTTGTTGTTGGTCTCATTGTAAAAGTGGAACATAATGATGAATATATATACATTTCTGCAAGTCTTTACACTTTGCAAATCTTATATATCTGATTTATAGTGTTTTTCGATAATTAATATTGACCGACGAAACGGAGCAGGTTTACAAGTCGACGCGTATTTTATTTATGTTTATCCATGCATAACTTTTTATAGAGTGGTTCGTTTTTAAACTTTCGCGATTTGAACACATTATTATTTTATACTACGGGACTAATCGCGCACTAAAATTACGAGATAAATAAATACCTCCTCATCCCGACGTTTCGGCCGAGTTGCATCGACCGTGGTCACGGGTAGACAGTCAATCTGGATGAGGAGGTATTTATTTATCTCGTAATTTTAGTGCGCGATTAGTCCCGTAGTATAAAATAATAATAGAGTGGTTCGATTTTGTTGATTCTTTTTTTGTGTGGTAAATCATACTTCAAAGGTATTAAATTTAAATTTTATCAAAATCGGCTAAGCCATTTTTGATAATTCTACAGTAATGTGAACATTTTTGGGAAAAATAATTACACTAAAGCCTGTCGTATACCGACTCTACATCGATACCAGTAAGTACTATTGATATTTGATGTATACTTTTATCCTGGAGATAATCTACGAGTAACAATAACTTGACACCCTCACTCACTACAAATACAATGGAACCCCTCAGATAAAAGTAATAAATCCTAATGGATTTGTGCCCCTGACTTGTATAGTCGATTGTGTATCTAGGCGTGTAAACTGGTTATAAAGCTCGGTGACGACAGACGGGTATTTGACACACAATTTGAATATAGATAAGTACTTTTTAGTTACTGACGTGAAGCGGGATTGGTGATCCCTCGACTGCCAATAACGGTCCCAAAGACCAGCTGCGAACTGATGAATCCATACTGCCTGTTTCATAAACTGTGGCTGTATTCAACAGAATAGGTAATAGTTGGTACGGGTGTTGTTGTCACAGAATAAGTAAGTTGTTGTACGGGCAGCGAGCGGCAAGCTTGCCGGTTGTCAGTCGGTTCGAGCGCGATAGAGCACGCGCACCTACCGCGAGCAAACGAAACGATTCATCGAAAAATTCGAATAAAACCGTCGTCTCGGACATTCGTGAAGTATCAGTGAAGTGACAAGTTCAGTGCTGAATCCTGAAACGCTTGGATTATCAAAACTGTGTTTTGTGTACTACGGTCAGTGTTTCGGTGCCTGTTTAGAGTATGTCGATGGGCTTATTGAAAGCTCGCATGCAAAGGGAATATCTGTTGTGGCGAATTTACTGTTTATTGATAAAACAATTTAGTGCCCTAGTCACTTTGATTATAAAGCACAGAATGAGTAACATAATCGTGATGTTGACGAACATGAAAATACATATGTTAATAACGAGCGTTGAATGTTGTTGACATGTGTTGCATGAACTTGATTTTAGGAAAACGTTTAAAAACTAAGCTTTAAAAGTGTGTACAACTGTATATACGAGTAGGTATTTATTAGAAATTTATTTCTACACTATAAAGTACTTTATTAAAGTACTTTAACTTATAGAGTACTTTATGTACGAGTACAATGGTCGAATGAGCTGTGGTGGCCTAGAGGTAGTGACACCCGCCTTACAATCGTGAGGTCGTGGGTTCAAATCCCGGTCCCGTACCAATCAGTTCTTTGGAATTTATGTACGGAATTTAACACCACTGGCTCTTCGGTGAAGGAAATCATCGTGAGGCAACCTGCACGCGTCCGTAGAAGAAATTCGATAGCGTATGTGAATCCACCAACCCGCACATGGGCCAGCGTGGTGGATATGGCCCAATCACCCTTCGTGGGTAGGCCTACGTCCTGCAGTGGACTATTAAAAAGGCTGGTACAGTACAGTACAATGTTCGAATTTAAATGTTAGATTGGCTTTAATTTTATTATGTTAATCAAAATCTAAATCATAAGTTGCAAACATTTTTTTCGGAAAGAATCTTTCAATTTACTCTATAGCCGTAATTTTAACCTAAAATTACTACTAAAACAATAAAAATAACTAAAATAAAAAAAAACTAAATAAATTAGGTTGATTTTATGTTATCACAATAATATCTGAGTTAGGAGTTCCACTACTAGACATTGGATGGTCTTCTTTATAGAATGCCAAAATACCGTTTGTCTATAAAAAGTATTCAGCCTATTCCTGTGGTTTTCATCAGGTCGCTTAAATAAGATAAAACCGTACGCCTCAAAACATGTTAAGCGGTACACCACACCGCAAGTCGACTATAACATCGTTTTAAAACTCTATAAAATATCGATCACCGTTGCTAGGAGCTCTAGTAACAATAAACCTGGTTTGATATCCCCGATAGCTCAGTGTTCTACACTAATCGATCGGCAATGATCGGTCTACGTCGATCGATGGCTGAATGGTACAGTTGAGGTAGGTGACAGGTATTAACAGATTGTCAGACGAATTAGGTACCTAGATGAAATAGAATAGGCTAGTTGACAATATTTTTTTGATATCCTCTTGTAACAGCGATAAACAGAGACTATTATCGGAAACAATAATAAAATCAAATTAAAAATAAAGAAGTTACAAGCATATTTATTTTCTTGTTAGACAGAGAGCGCACTATGGCAGGCTATGACGTCACTGAGTGTCATACATTCGTCATACAATGTTATGCTGTGTGGGAAAAGGACAAGCCATCCCCTTCGTATCCCTACCAAAATCTTTACAAGCTTAGAACTTGATAAGCCAATTTCATTTATTCTTGATAAGCCAATTTCATTTATTTTTTTCAGTCAAGATCCACATTTAATTGTATTATTTACTAATACTTTTAACTAATTTAACATCAGTCAAATACCTAATTGAACAGTTGCATCGATCGATTGGTATTAACGTGTCACATCGATTATATTATTATTGTTCGTCGTAGTGAATTTCATTAGTTTATTTATTAAACTATCAAATTTTGACACAATACGATTGACGATCAATCTATCATTTTTATCAAAAAATTGTAATATTGTTGCGGTAGATTGACATTGATTGACGTCCATGATTGTTTGACTGTTCGATAATCGAATTTTATCTTTTAGTCAACTCTACCAAAATCAGAGACACCATCGATCGATCGGTGTGCTGCCACCCTAACAAAGAAAGTTACATGCTGAATTAAACTGAATGGCGTCTGTGAAATTAGTTACAAGCTGCGCATATCCCCACTCCTAGTGCAACTGACATATTGAATTTTCGCGATAAGACTCCTCGTGTTTACAGATGCCATAAAGTTTGAGTTTAATTCGGCCATTACCAAGCTGTGAGCCAATCGACATCACTGATCAATCCTCGATCGGTGTGCTACCACCCTAACAGACGACATAGTTACCAGCCTGGCATACGCACAACGACATAATTTTATCGACGTTTTAAAACAAGACAATTTTATGGAGAAATATAATATATAAGTATCTTTCACTTTTTCACACGTCAACAAAAATGATGTCGTAGGGCGTATGCTAGCCCGGCTGGTAACAATTAAGGTAGTAGCACACACAGCCACAGCGTATGCTAGGCCAACTAGTCTCAGGGGAGCTTTTCCTCAACATTGAGGTTAACTTTCGCGCAAAGTCAACATTTGTTCGTCATAAGGTACGAGTGTCGTTGCAATGCAAATGCGGCATATAACTCTCTTTAACAGCTGGTTTATAGCGTTTGTGCTAGGTAATTACTAAGTTATGCAGGACCTATAGCTTGTTTAATATCATAATACGTGACATAAGATCATAGAGATAAGTAAGTTCGTATAGGCCGGGTGGCCTCTGACATAGCTAAGCGGTTTAAAACAGCCGGGGCCTGCAAATTAACGTGTCATCCGAGCCATGAAAGCGCTTAGTTGTAAATGCCACCCGCGGTCACCCATCCGAAAACCGACCGTGCTGTACATTGCTTAACTTCAATGTTCCTTAACAAACACCTAGCCAAACTAATACTATAGAAATAAGTAGGTATGAGACTTTTTTTTCAATAAGGAGCTAAGTAAAAAAATATAAAGCTTGGGAGAAAAGTTAGAAATAAGTTTATTGTAGAGTTGCGTTGTAACAGTCGGTATACCTGACGCGGTTTAGTGAGAAGCAGGTTGGCTAAGATTTTATTAAGTTATAAATTATTCTTAAGGGTTACGTTTGACTACATCTTGCATTTACCGCCTAAGATAAATAAACACCTGTATACTCAGGAAATAAGTTTCAAATATTTTATTATGCCACTTAGGGATAAGTTTGTACGTTTCTACAGTTCGAACTACGATGACTCGTTTCACCCTTTTAATTAGTGCAGCCCTTACAAGTGCGAGGGTGTAATGTTAGAACTAACACTTACAGCATTTTCATTCTAACACTTAGAAAATTACTAATTTGCCTTTTTCCGTCCTGTGTTTTCTTTAAATAATTGCGTTTGACTAGTAACTATGCAATCTAACAGAGATATTTTTTTTTTTAAAGTTGAAAATTTATTTTGATCTAAACATTGACCGTCTTACCACAAAAGTTTTACGCACGATTTAGACAATGTTTAACAGTACAAATTGCATGATTAAACAGTGTTTTAAGCGTGTTTAAATCTTTTGTGGTAAGGTGGTGAGTTTTCTTGCACCTAACATAGGTAATTAAATTAAATAAAAAAATAAATATGGGGGGACATCTTACACACGGTCTCTGACCCCAAACTAAGCAAAACTTGTGATTTGGCTGCCAGAGACTGATATACTACATATACATATTTTAAATACATACCTATATAGATAATACCTAAATAACACCCAGACACAGAGCCATAACCTATGTTCATCACATAAATGATTGGGTGATTTTATAGAACTCTACATGGGTAATTAAATTACCCATGTAGAGTTCTATAATGAACTAATAGTAAGCTTTGTACTAGTAGTTACGAATCCAAATAGTAGTTTACACTAATCATTATTACCATCACCATTTCAGCTGTAAGTTGCTACTGTAGGACGTAAGCTTCCTCCCATTGAATATATCCCATAAACCAATAAGACCGGTTTGATCAGCTTGCGTCCAGCGTATTTCCACCATTCTATCCATCTTATTGATCGACATCTCAGCTCCAATTAATGGCTAAAATAAAATTCATCCATCCATCCATAAATCAGCCATAGGCGTCCACTGCTGGACCTTCCTTATGGACCTCCAATAAGATCGTTTGGTAGCGGCTTGCATCTCTTGTGGGTGGACGTTCTACGTTGCAAGTGGTCTCCACTCGGTCGGTCATCTGTCTTCCGCGCTATGTGCCCTGCCTACTGCTATTTCAACCTCCCAATCCGCTATGCTAAATAGTTTAAGTTATTTTCATAAAGGAGTAAATAGGTACATAAAAAAATCTAACGCATTTCACAGTGGAGCGTTTCTTTTTCTAGAAAATTTCTCATATAACTCTCGTAACATTCGTCATGTTGGTAACAGAAATTACACGCCTTGGTTTTAGAGGCGTGCGCTCGCGCATTTAATGTTACAAGCAAGTGTATTGTAGTAAAATTAAATGTACGTGAATTGTAAATGTGCGTGGTCAAGCTTGGAAAACCGGGCTAAAAATAAACCGCTTCCAGAGAGTGCTTCGACTGGCGCCGTACGAGTGCCCACCAACTTATAAACTGCTTCCAGCATGAAAGTGCTTACACTGGCAACGTATGGGTACAAGCTTTATAGTAATTTTAACTGACTTCAAACAAAAAGGTGGTTAACAATTCGGCTGTATGTTTTTTTTGTATGTATGTTACGCGATTATTCCGCCAATAATGGGACGATTTTAATGATTCTTGTTTTGTTCGGTAGATCATTCATAGGTAGGTACTTCAGACGTGTTCTCATTTTTTTTAATCGTCTTAGCCGTTTTGGAACAATCAACAATAATGTGAAAATGGCTATATCGATGACACAATTCGAATTCTATTGAAGTCGGTTACGTATACCACTTTTGGCGAAAATTAAATATCTATTAAATTTTTCAGACTGTTTGATTGTAGGCTACACGGACATTGTGGGTGCTGTAATATTATAACATATGTAATATGTAGCTCAAAATGTTTCTTAATCGTTAGTTCGGCATAATCATGTAGTAAACTAAAAATATCGCATTTTTCAATCGGAAAGAAATGTTACTTTTTCATATAATAACTAAAAACTGATTTTGTTTGGTACCAATTTATTAAACTTCTTTAAGAACCAATTACCTATTTCTACTTGTTATTAAGAAATTAAGAGTCCTTAAGAGTAAGAGATTTCGTTTTGGTGGAGACCGCAGGATCGCGATGGGGGTAAGTCGTTCCCAATCGGTTTTATTTGAGATCTATAAGGGAGAGCTCACCAGGAGTTGACGTTGTATGGATAAAACTACGACGGCAATAGTAAAGAAAATACAATGTGGTTGTCTACCGGTGTCGGAGCCTTAAGCGGTGATATATATGGCAAATTTTGAATAACTTTCACTGTGGGATCAACTCTAAAAACGCAAAAAAAACAGCTATTCCATACTTTTTGTCGAAAGTCTTATAAAAAAGGCGTATGGAACAGCAGCTTTTTTTACGTTTTCAGAGTTGGTCTTATAGTAAAAGTTGTTCAAAATTTACCATAGATGTCACTGCTTAAGGCTCCGACACCGGTAGACATACACATTGTGTAATAATACTGTGCTTTTTAATTATCAGTTTTCTCAATATCTGATACCTACCTACAAAGCCAAGAACGCTTCATGCTTGATGCTCTACCGTGTCGCTTTTATCAGATCTTTTCCACCTTTTGCTTCCTAACCGATACTTGTACTCATGTTTATGTATAGCAATTAACATAGACCTCAAATCTTAAGCAAGATCTCATAGTCTAATAAGATCTACTTGTATCTTGATAAGTTCGGTACTGTTAGCTGTAATACATTTGATGGCTGTCAAGTTCAATACCTATGTGGTTCCTATAATTCATAAGGTAGAGAAATTTAGCGGATTTATTTTGTAACAAAAATAACCTTCATAAAACGTGTTATTTTACCGCACCTCTGCTTAACATCAGGCAGTGTGTAGTTAAACGCGAAACTATTCGAAAAAAAAAAACGTTTTACTCATATTTGTTTACATAGAAAACTAATGAGTGTGAGATGAGTGTATCATTAAGAGATGAGTGTAGTTTTGTACATTATAGTTGTAGCCTATCGTGGCAGGAGCAGGCTACACAATCTATGCTTGAGTTATTACCACATGTAAGCACATATGTGTTGCAATTCATATAAACGATTTTTTGAGTATTCAGTGATTTTTGATGACCCCCTCTAGAGCAATTAATAGTGCCACTGTCTTGGATATCTGGGTTCGTTTTCTGGTCAAGCAGATATTTATTTATCTGACTAATTAGAATAGATCTAGGTCTGGGTGTTAGTAAGTCTTATTCTTATCTTTGTGCGTGTTCCGTGGCATAGGGAATCCTAGTGATGCCATGAATGTGCTGCTTTATTTGTCAGAATAAAACTTTTGACCAGTTTATTGCAAATTGCTACAACGAGAAATATTCTACAGAAATATTTAAATTACATTCCAACACACGCTAAATTCTCTGTCGTATTAGCGATATCTCTCAGAGATTTCGTGCATTGACCGGTGCTCACGCAGTTTTTGTTGCTGCGATGCCGCAGTAAAAATTGTAGCACGTGCCGAGCCACAATCCTAAATGTTACCCATTGTTCTGGAGTTATTTTTTCGAGTATCTGGTTATAGGTTTACGTGACGGCGATGTTTTTGTAGGATTATTACTCGAGATAGAGCAGGCTGTAGTCAATTTTGTATTTACATCTAAACAAGGTATTTTTAGAGAATATAATATTATGAGAACGCACCTTTTTCTCGTCGGGCACAGGTATTCTAGATATCATTATATTATTTTTATTTTAATAATATATCCTTCGCTTAGAGATATTTTAATGTTTTTATAGGCGGTCATCAAACTTTTTGAACAGTTTGATTGATTGTGATAAAAAATTAAACAAGTATATTAATTACAAAACCAAAATCTAGACGACTAATCTTGAACAAATGTAATTATAATATTATAGTAATTCATTTCGTTATCTAAAGGAAGATTAAACCAGCTAAGGTGAGTTTTGCGTTTAATAGACACGCCTTTATTAGCCAGGTAAAATTGTAGCGAGATTTTACTTTTTTATTAATCTACCATAAAAACGTCGAAACGTCTAGAAAAAAATCCTGGAGTCATAATTTTATGTCAAAATTACGATCCATCTTGAAATAATATATTTATTTTAGATTATGGATATCTATTTAAAAAAAAATCCTTAAGATGTAATAACGATATAATACACTGACCATATTTTCGTATATGGTTATTGGTTGTATATAGACTATATTGTAGGTCGGAAAATCACTAAAATTCGATATTTTCAACTGTTGAAAAGTCATCAAAGGTCAGGTGTATCAGTTGATCTCGTTGCGTCCATCTGTGATTCTCATCGCTGGTTCATCATACATACCTACAATCACTACTATAATAAAAGTATGCGTTTAATGTTTTGAATGTACCTATTCAACGTTTTTTGTGCCACATATCTACCTCTGCAGATCGAATCAGCAGGAAGTCAACCGACCTGCCAGTAGGTACTTGACCCGCGACTGCCTACAGAAGACGTGAAAAGCCGCAGAACTTCTTAAAAAGCTTTATTATATGATCGTGCAGCACTAAAGTGGTCACGAAGCTCCATCTACTATTATCAAGCCGCTATAACAATTTTAATGTACCTACACAATAATTGCATTTTCTAACCACGACCAACTGCCAATGACCTCTCATTTCATTCACTTACACGTACCCAAAGCGATTTAGAGCTATGCCTTCTCTTCACCTAGCGCACTTATATGTAGCAACTACTCATGCACACCAAAATGCGCGTTTAGTTATAAAAAAGTTTTTCATAAAAGTTTCAACGAAGAATATTTTTATTACAATGTTACTCAGAGCAAATAAAAAAATCAAGAGAGAACGTCGTTGAACAATCAAGCGAGGTCAGTTTTTTATACATGTGTGAGCGCGTTGCTGTTGCGCCGCCATAGTTCGACTGACAAGCCAAGGCGTAGTTTCCTTGTACGTTGATGTGTGTGTAATTGTCTGTACACGGCAAGGCGTTGTTTTGGTCGGCCTCACTTGTTTGTTCACAATATTCTATGATCTGGGCAATGTTATGCTTTTTGCATAAATCAAATCAATCATATGTAAAGTGTCGTAACTTAAGATCTGATATTAAAAGATTTAAGAAATTAACATCGCAGAATGCGTTGTTATGTGATTAAGTAGGTAAGCAAGCAATAAGCTCAGAGCAAATAAAAAAATCCAGAGGGAACGTCGTTGAACAGTCAAGTGAAGCCGGTTTTTTATACATGTGTGAGTGCGTCGCTGTTACGCCGCCATAGTTTGACTGACAAGCCAAGGCGTAGTTTCATAGTTACCTGGATGTATGTGTAATTGTCTGTACACGGCGAGGCGTAGTTTTGGTTGGCTTCACTTGTTTGTTCATAACATTCTCTCTTGATTTTTTTATTTGCTCTGAGGCAATAAGTGCATTATTTGTGCACTGTACAGTAATTCATTGAGACGTAGAAAATTGACATTCTAGTAATTTTGATTTCAAGCAGAGAGTGTCTTGCAAAATTAGGGCTCCACTAGGTCTTAGCAGCATGTCTCATATTGCGAGATCTACGCATATAACTCATGTTTACTAAATAGCAATATGCCTGAATGTACAGTTTTGTTCTCACGATGCTCTGTTACAATTGGGTCAGCATTTATAACATCTAAGAGTTTGGTACGTTTGTAACTGAGGCGTAATGTGTTCTTGAGTGAAAAAAGTCCATTTAACTCGTGTGACAATCGATTAATGGTACTTTGATAGTTGTTTAATCGAATTACACTCATACGGGTTTGCTTTTGAATGAGATGAGACGACAATTGAATACGGTACTTTCCTAAATTGAGGCACGCTAACGTAATCTTCTTGATAGAGTCCAAAAAGTTTCAAAAATGTAATAAAATATTTAGAAACACTAAACAGATGCTTATCGGATTAAAATATTGTGGAACAGCAGTAAAATATGCTTGAGAAAAATTGTTAACAATGAGACATGACGTAAGTTATTATATTAGCAACTTTTGAAAGTAAAAACTTATCTCAAATCTTAATAAGTATTAAGCAAACACAAATCAAGTTTGTCCAACAAAATCTGCGCGTAACGGGGGTCCGGTTGACTGTACCGTTGGGCCAGTTACCTCGCCAATGTTGACTTCACTGCCTCCTGATATAGAAGACTTTATTATTGAAAGCTACCAGACTACTCCTAATGAATCGAACTTGCTACGGAGTTAATATATTGCTGCCCAGCTACTACGTTACGTACTTCAAGAGAGCAATTTAGAGCTAGTACTTTGCGCCTCGATCATATACCTGAGATGAAAAAAAAATTACATAGTAACAGTAATTCGTGTGAGTTATCATTTTGAGCGAATGCATCTCCTCATTTAATTTAGCTAGTAGTCCGCCCCGGACTTGGACCTCCCGCTATTCCTATTTTATATCATAAATATCTACGGGGATTTAAAAAAAATGTAACAATATTTGTATGAAAGTTAGCGATTTATTATGAACAAATGTTGAAAGGCATAGATAACTTTCGGTGAAATGTTTAAAATAGTCATCCGCAACTCCCGCAGAAAGTGGCGCCGGTTTGCCTCTTTTTACCACGGCCCTCGTATCTTCGCAACCACTGAACAGAAGATGCTCTTATTCGAACTTAAAAATTATATAAATATAAACTACGTTCATACTAAATTTCATGGACATCGGTTGAGCGGCACTTGAGTTATCGTCGAACAAATATACATACAAACGTACACCCACCCAAGTGCCGGCTCGCCCCAGTAGACTCTGAGACCTCACTTACGCTCGGTCAATTAAAATAGAAAGAGAGTCCTTGCTTTACTTAGTTTATACACGGCGTTGTACTACATCACGATTTTAAGTTTTTAGTATGATGGAAAATGAAAAAAAAAACATCGTCAACATTGTGAATTTGTTAAGTTAGGTGTTTGAAAATAAAACTTGTCAGTTAAAATTAAAAAAGTGTTCATGCTATAAATTAAGTTAGATATGTGTGACAGTATTTTAGTTGATCGTGCGTGGTTATCAAGATTATGATGACGTAAAGGCGTCTTTGTTAAAATCTTATCTTTCTCAAGTTATGAAATATCGGCTACTGGTACAGCTTTAATTTCCTTATTTATAACTATTATTTCGAACAATCTAATATTATGACTCTTATCAGCTAATAAAACACCGGCCAGTATAATAAACATTACATAAATAATACGTTTAATCGTCATATAAAGTTATGTTACTGCATTCTGTGTGTTTTGACCTACATTGCATTTCTACCAACTATGGCAATTCTACTATCTAGCCAGTTTAACTGGTATTAGCTTTGTATGCGACTTCATCAAACATTGATTAAAATATTACTCGACGCAATCACTACTCTAGAATTTATTTTTGGTTCAAATTAATCACTTTATTGCTTTTATAGTTCATCAAAAGCAGTGTAATTTTAATAATCAACTAGACACCGCAAATACACCGACCGTAGTATCAGACGTTAATTAAATCGCCAGCGGGTAGAGCAACATCATAAATATCTACAAGGAATGTTAAAGTGATGAAGAGATTATTTCCAAAGCGATCAGTTAAGTGATGGTTGTGGTGAGCGATGCCGGACTGGCGATACAACGTGTTGTCGACGAGCGAGGCGTATATCAACACGGAAACAGTGGCGGGAGACCCGTTGGCTGCCAGCTACCCGCGCCGGGCTGACCGCACCCGCCCACTACACACCTGCCCATACACTACAATATTCCACGGAACCCGCTCGCAGCACCCCTACCGACTCCCCTTACAAAACGATCCCGGAGATCCATACGCAGACGTGTACTCCGTCGACCGATCATCCAATCTCACAGACACGTCTAGCTTCGCGCGCTACGAAGACTGCCGCCCGCAAATAGACGATATCCTCACTGAAACCAATGACTACTCCAACGATCTACAGGTCCAAAAAGTGCCATACACAACCAACGCATTCTTTATCTCAACAAAAACAGAACATAAAGAAGTAACGCAGATCAATAACGTATTCCTAGTTGAAGGATCGGACTCGGACGCATTGTCGTCATGCACGTGTGACAGCTTTGAGCGATGCGAATTTGATTGCCGAGATTTTGAGCCGTTTTCCGATACGTGCTGCTGCGATCCGTTGAGCGATGGAGTCTGCAGTCGGAGTCCGAAAGAGGTGGAGTCGCCGGAGAATTTTTGTGAGCGGATTGTTGAAGAGGATGGTGTGTCTACTCGAAGTGATATGGACGGGTTGGATTTGACGCTGTTTGAGCCGGCGCAAGCTGACAACAACGATTGCAATGAAGTGTCGGGAAAGACTGCATCGTGCGCTGCGGAGACGCTATGCGGAGTGCTGCACGCGGTACCAGATAATAATGGTAAGCAACACTTAGTCTAATTTGCAAGCGCAGGCTTGGACTTGTAACTCGTTTGAGACGCTCAATTACAGCGATTAGGAGCAGAGGTGTTCAGGCGGGGCTCTACCGCTCCATCACTCGTATCCGATACGAGCAACGGTTGCAGCAAATTACTTTCGCATCAATCTCTGCGGCCATTGTCATACCAGCAATAACAACAAAGTCACCTATCTGCTAGCGGGTAATAAACTAAGAACACTTCGCTATAAACTAACGCTATCCACTAGCAATCTTACTCAGGAAGTGTTTGTCTTCAGTTGTCTTTGGTATAAAGTGGAAATGGAATGTTATTTGTTTGGTTAGAGCAACACTGACTTTGCAATCTTGCATCTAGGATTTTATCTGTATCAGAGAAAAAACTTAGAATCTTGTTGATAAACTTACTGTGTTTCTCTTTTGCAAAAGACATCAACGCGTACATTTTTCAAGCGGTGATTTGATAGGTATATTAACAGCAAACTAGAACGGCAAATTTAAAGCTATAATCATTGCCGTTCTCTTAAATGAGTTAAAACAGGTACTTAAGTACACGACCTATGCAGGTATTTAAATTTTACGGTTAACTAATAGCTACCGGAGCGATATTGCCAAAGCGTAGGCAATAAAAATTCAATCAGAAGTTACATGTATAGTTTATTACCAAGCACGGAAGTAGTTTGTCTGTGAAGCTTTTAAAGAGTATGGCCTACTGCAAAAGGGGCCGTCCATGAATTATGGCCGGGCATTGGGTGATTCATCGACTCTCCCATCTCCCACTGGTGGGATATCGTGAGATAAAATTAAGTAAGTTTGTATAGGCCAGATGGCCAGCCCTGATTTCAGATTTTTTAAGTCGCTTGAAAGCCTTTGACATAGCTGAACTGTTAAAACAACCAGGCCCTACAATTAAACGAGTCCGAGCCACGGAGGTTGGATGATTGGCATCCCTCCTCGAAATATGTATGTTTAGTGTAGCTAATCTACGATTGATTATTATTGTATTGTGATACAATTTCTGTTCTCATTTTTAACATTTATTCTCATTTAGCTGCCTAGCAGTTTTATAAATACTTGGTGGAAAAAATAAATCACGTAATATTTGCAAAACCTTCTCTCACATGTCAAATCAGGTGTTTGTCTTGATCCCCTCTCCCCCCTAAGAACTTCATGTAGTTAATGGACGGTCCCAAACCAAGTACAAGCCACAATAAAAGTAGTTGTAGTGCTGGCTAACAAATTTCGTACCGTTAGTCACAGGTTTCTAATGACCGGTAGAGATAGAGGGCGATTGTTAACTCACATGCAAATCACGGCAATAAGCCTATAAACAACACTGTGCGACGACTGGCATTAAGGTGATAGATTCTCTGTATGAACAATACTTATTCTTAGGTTGTAATCTTTCATATTCCAGTCTAAACACAATCGAAAGTATATATATGAATGATTTACTTGTATTGGCCTTTTAACATTGAACATTTAGTTACACTGGCCAAGATATGCGGATAACTAAAGAATGAAAATAATAATTTTATCAAGTATAACAATCATAAAGTTTAGTCTTTCTCTTTGAAAATATAGTCGTTTCCGCGTTGAATAGCATATACCACTGTTGAACATAGGCCTATCCTTAAAGAGTGATTGACCATTTCGACTTTACTGGCCCATATTATATGGGCTGATGGATTTACCTATGTGATGAATGAATTGTGAAAATAAGAACTTTCTTACTTTTGCACTGGTTTCAAAACGTAACACGTTTAAAGACACTTTTAAAGATTTATAAACTAATAAAAATAAATTAGATACCTACATCCTACTAATATTATAAACGCAAAAGTTTGTGAGGATGGATGGATGGATGTTTGTTACTCTTTCACGCAAAAACTACTGAACGGATTGAGATGAAACTTGGCAATAATATAGCTTATATATCAGTATAACACATAGGCTATAAATTATAATGATATTAATAAAACAATCAAAATATCATGCCGGCGAAGCCGCGGGTAAAAACTAGTAATACATGTATCTAAAGATAATGAAAAAAACTTAAATAACACTTTCCACTGAAACTAAAATTAAATAAGTAACCTACTTAAACAAAATAGAATACTAACACTTAAACTAAAAGAATCACAAAATGAAACCTATTTTTTCACCGATAAAATGTTTAGTGATTTTTTTGTATAAAAAATGTTAGCACCTTAAGGCATGAGGCAAGGCAAGAAACATTAAATTGACAACTTGTTTAGTGTGAGAACTGAAAATAGTAGGTACCTTGTTGCGTTTGTGTCGAATGATCTACATTTTTACATTATTAGCATCGAGTTAATTAAGATTCCAGATTATTCGCTAACGAGGCATGCAATGAGTGCATTAACAAGATGCTTGCTTAAATAGTCTTGTCTAGGTACTCATTTTTATTTGTTTTTAGGTTTCGTCACCAGTTTTTAAGCAATAAGAAGTGTAGAGTAACGGATTTAGAGATGTTTTTACATGCATGCTTTTTTACAAGCTTTTATTTAGTTTCCTGTCCCGTTATCTGTCTGTCGGTCTGTAATCAAATCTTGCAAGTTAAATTTGATCCACTTCCCGGTTTTCGATTGAGCTGAAATTTTGCACACATATGTAAATTGCGTGACAATGCAATATTATGATGACATTCTGCTGATCTGATGATGTAGCTGGAAGGTCGCCAAAGGAACTTTGCAATGAAACGACACAATCTCATCGAGTTTGGGCTCATTTAAATCGTCTTGTCAAGTAGTTTGTCTTTCAATGGTAACCAGGGTCTGATGATGAAATGAAATGAAATGAAATGAAATGAAATGAAATGAAATGAAATGAAATGAAATGAAATGAAATGAAATGAAATGAAATGAAATGAAATGAAATGAAATGAAATATTTATTCCACTAAAATAGAGTACAGATAAATGGTGTTTCAGATTGATTAGTTCCTTCTATTTGCCATTTACTAGCATGTGGAAAAAAGCACTTAAGTAAATAATAAATAATAAAGTTATTACAGATTATTCCTAAAATTAATTACAAATCATGTCAAAGTACGGTCAAATTAAATAAATAACAAAATGAAATAAAATTAAAATAATAAGTCAAAAAATCATGTCAAAGTACGGTCAAATTAAATAAATAACAAAATGAAATAAAATAATAAGTCAAATTAAATAATAAACATGTTGAAATCAAACAAATTAATAAGTGTTATCGTTTACGCATAATTAAAAATTCGTTTAGGCTATAGTAACATTTTTCTATTAGCCATGTCTTAAGTTTACGCCGAAACATTCCATAAGGGAGTTCTTTCAATGATACAGGTAATTGGTTATATACGGTGACACACATGGCATAACAGTTCTTTTGAAATAATGTCAATCTAGGCCGTTGTTCAAAAATTAACCTTTTCCCATATTTTACCTTTCTTGGGTATTTGTCATTGGCTGTTTTAAAGTACTTGGGATGATTTCGGACAAATACTGCAATTTCAAAAATGTACATACTCGCCAACGTCAGAATTCCTAATTCCTTAAATATGGGCCTACATGATTCGTATGGCCGTATCCCTACCATAGCGCGAACGCACTTTTTCTGAGAAAGGAAAGCTTTCTGGATATCCGTAGAGTTACCCCAAAGTAGCAGCCCGTACCGTAGTACGGAGCTCACATAGCCATGGTACGCCAGCAGGACGGTCTGACGCGATGATGTTTTTCTTAATTTATTCAAGACAAATACAAACCTGTTTACTTTAGTACACACATTTTTTACATGTTCCTTCCAGTCTACGTATTGATCTAATGTTATTCCTAAAAATTTAACATTTTTAGTTTCTTGCAGTTCTGTATCTTTATATCTTATTTGTCTCGGAACGGATTTTGATCCGCGTGTTATGAATTGCATATAGTTTGTCTTGCCCAAATTGACTTTAAGATTATTTTTATCTAACCATTCAATTATTGATTCAATTGTATTATTAATTTCAATGTCAAATCCAATATTATTTTTATTACTAGTCACGAGGATACAGACGTCGTCAGCAAATAGTGTGCATGTATGATTTGTGATGTCAGGTAAGTCATTTATAAGTGACACAAACTGTAATGGCCCTAATACACTACCCTGTGGAATACCACACTTGTTAATTTGATATGTTGATTGTTTATGACATATTTGATTATCTTCTGTTAACCCTGTAATTTCCACGCACTGTTCTCGGTTTGTTACAAACGATTTTATCCATTGCCAAGCAGGACCTCGTATACCATAATTTTCAATTTTTTCAAGGAGTAATGGGTGTGGAACGTAATCAAAAGCTTTCGACATATCAAAAAATATAGCCACAGCATCCTTATTAGCATTCAAATTTGAGACAATATTGTGTACTAATTGGTAAGCCGCTAGAGTCGTAGACTTACCCTTTTGAAACCCGTTCTGTTCGTCTTTAATAATATCAAACTTGTTCCAAAACTTAATTAATCTGCTAAGCATTGCCTTTTCAAAAATCTTTGACATAACTGGAATCAATGTAATAGGTCTATAGTTGCTCATATCAGTTCTATCTCCTTTTTTATAAAGTGGTTTTACAATGGATTTTTTTAAAATATTTGGGAATGTTCCAGTTTCAAAAGAGAGATTTATTAGATAAGTTAATACAGGGACAATAATATGTTTGCTTTTTTTTAAAATATCAGTTCTTATGTCATCATACCCAATGGAGCTGGAAGATGGCGCTAGGAAATCTGTAACCAAACGACGCAAACCCATCGAGTTTCGGCTCGTTTGATTCGTCTTGGCGAGTACTTGTTCAGTAAAAGCTTGTTTTAGTAAAAGGTTTTTTTTTAAATTATTCTTGCTATAACATAATTGTCTTTTCCCGTCTAAACATACGGCCCGTTAATATGATCGGACTTACGAGTACATTCTAAGAACTAATCTATTAAATTGTAGTCCCCTACTAAATGCATAAACACCTGTAATTAACATTTTATTTTTAATTAATTTTACTTGTTCTTAATGCGCGGTACACAAATGACTTCGACTGTATGCACAATCCATTGAAAATAATTACACGCGTGTTATTGAAGAACGTCTCTCGGCACTCGAAGCCGTGTTGTCTAATATGCTGCTTAATTAACGCACGTAAATCAAAGTGTACCGTCTCGCTAAAGTCATTAAAGTTTAGACTCCACCAAAGCAAAGAGGAGCAGAAATATGAGAATCTGGAGCTCAATTTTTGAAGCGATAAAAAGGAATTGCACACTTACACTTTTCGCACTAACACAGATCTTCAATACTCGCACCTGCTCTTACTTGGACTCGTGAAATACGCATCGCATATCTTCTTATATAGAGTTAGTTGGCAAAGTAATGTAGCCCACAGAACCCCACAGAAATGTCATATGTGTTAGAGAAAAAAGAAACAAAAGCTCCGCCCTGCTTACATTTGTTTTGTTTCTCGATAAGGAATATAGCATTTATGCAGTGGACTAACGGACTATAATGTCTAATCTACCCATCCCCGATTCGCTTTTGTAGAGTATAGGTATAAATATCCGGCAATACCTGCGCAGAGATTACGACTGCGGAACCGTAACCTCTCACACTGGAGGCATCTCTCGTAAAACAGATATCGAGTCGTAACAGTTATTAGGTAAATTAAAATGAGAGTTCTGTAGCGTTGTTGTATAAAACAAACAGTATAGATGAAACTAATGTTACGTGTTTTGGTTCAATACAGCATTCTAATATATATTTGAGTAAAATTGAGAGTAATAGTACGAGAAATATTTTCGCAACATAGTTTTTGTAATTTACATTGACCAAAGGTCAACAAATGAATATGGACTTTATTAAGATTTTTTTTTGTGATTAAAGTGACAAATAGTCATCATTTTGAGTTCTTATGGGTGTTAAGTCTGCTGATCGATCCCGGTCCACACTTACCTCGCCGAATGAGTCGACTAATTATTCAATTTTATTAATTTTGTTTTGTCATTTGATCTCCCTTAAGCTGCTGATCGACGTACAAAATACTTCGACTTTAAAACCGCGGTTTTATTTTTTTTTCTGTGATTATACTGTGACGATATAACGGTAATAACCACAGATAAAACTTTGAAACCGCGGTTTTCAGGGGCTGATATACTATCTAGTCCACTTTTAAGCGACTCTGTATTCGAATCATACTACTTAACGGCTATGATGTTAGCTACAAGCTGCAAATAGGCCAATCCTGACTGAAACTCACTCAGCTGCGCTAGGGTTGGGTTATCTGCAGCTTTGTAGCCAACATCAGAGACGCCTAGTTGTATGATTCAGTATATACGTTATGTTTTTGTATTAATATCCTTGTCAACAATAAAGAGTCTCTATAGTTTAATATTCTCAGCTTCTTTGCAGTTCCTGCAGTAGTTCAGGTAACTCCAGTGCATAATGCGTATTCTTATTGTACAGCGTAGTGGCATCTAACCTATCTAATTATTTGTTATTATTTTCGTGTGAATGAGACTCATCGCATAATGACGGTCGTTATGAAACAAACCTTGTTATTAAAACTACGTGAGTGTATTCTAATGACATTCTCTTAGATTTATCTAAAGGAGATCTTGAAAAGTGGGACCAGACTGTGTAAAGTAGCTCAAAAATCCAGGAAAATAAAAACCGGACAAGTGCGAGTCAGGCTCGCACATCGAGGGTTCCGTACAAACGCGTTGTTAAAATAATTAAAAACCCGTTTTAGCATGTGCTAATGCAGTTTTTTATATGATACATGATACGATTTACTCACTTTGAATTTTGAACGCATATATTGTGAATTTTGAGGTCCTATTTCTTGTGATTTAAATAAAAATGTACAGTTTTCAGATTTATTCCTATATGTGTACACTGAGACAATGCCAAATTTCATAGTTCTGTGTCAACGGGAAGTACACTGTAAGTTTTTGTTTATTGTGGGTGCGGAATATGCGGTTTTTTTTGACATAAACAGCTCTAACTTTTTTATACGGCAATTGAGAAATTTTTCTTTTACACAACAGCTGTAAGATACCATAGATATACGTATACAGTTTAAATTTCAACTCGATATCTTTACGCGTTCCCGAGATAAAGAGTCTTGACATACACACAGACGAACAGACGGACAACAAAGTCCTATAAGGGTTCCGTTTTTCCGTTTGAGGTACGGAACCCTAAAAAAACAAAATAAATAAATGAGCAAAGTAAAACAACCGCATTGAATGCTTAATTTGAATCGAATATCATATTCTCTAATTTGATTTTTGTTCAAGGCCGCTATCACGCCGCCATACTTTACAAGCAATGTCAAAATATACGATCTGAATATATGAAATTCTTTTAAATGAAGACTGTTTTGAAAGAAAATAATAGAAAAATCATGTTCCAAAATAAATTAAGCAAACAATTGAATACTGTACAAGGTAATGGTCAAAGCTCGATATATTTTCGCATTATCTCTTTTAAACTTAATTCGAAGCTTCTTAGCTGTCGACCTCGTGGAATTTGGGCGATAGTCCATTAGTAATGATAGAGTAAAAGATGTTGATACGTTTTATACGTGATTTGTACGTAAGCGGCGCCAAATACCTACTCACAAAGAGGTATTATAATTACATTTTAAAAACTGATATTGAATTTTACGCCCATTACGACTTTAGGAATCCGAATTTGTAATAGTTAAAATCGTGATTGTGCTAGGATATCGAGTGACTCATTATTTTCTTACTCAGTATTAAAGATAATAATAAAAAGCTAGTGATATCGTTCGAAAAACTTCCAAACTTATTATTTTTACAACAGGTTCCAAGCCTTGTTTCAAGGCCAGATAAATATCTTTTACTTACAATCCGGCTGATTGTTGTCAATGTAAAAGATTTTTTTTTCGTGACGGAGTTGAATATTAACAGCCATTTCATACTTCCTGTAAAGTTTTAAATTGTTTTTTAAATTATTCTCTTGAGCAATTTGTTTTTTCTTTTATTAGTTATCTTTACAATGTTATAGATTATGATTAACTTATGTCTTAATTCATTAGATATTTAGTAAATAAATCATAGACCTTCGCAAGTCTGCTAGTTTTTAAAGTTTATATAATCTTAATATATATAAATCTCGTGTCACAATGTTTGTCCTCAATGGACTCCTAAACCACTTAACCGATTATAATAAAATTCGCACACCATGTGCAGTTCGATTCAACTTGAGAGATAGGATAGTTTAAATCTGAAATTATAGTCGCAATTTTAATTTATTTAGCCACAGCAACGCGGGGCCGGGTCAGCTCATTTTCTTATAATTTGATTAAACTTAAATTTAAAAATGTATAAACTGTCATACTTATGGCATGACAGTTTTGTTTACCTAGGACCTTTTTATAATTAGGTGTAGCAAACTAAAATTTAAAGATGAGGCGTACCTGAGCTGGGTTCTATAAAATTCACTTTCGAACGGCTTTACGAATATTTATACGAAACTAAGGATTCTCCATACAATCAAGGTCAAAGTTCCGTAAACGTTCCTAGCCGTTCTAAGTTCAAATATAAATCCACTGATCTATTAACAGAAACGGACGTACTAACACTGGTGTCTCAGTGACTACTCTACTCTTATAGATTCACAAAGTGGCAATGAAAGTATGAAACGGCTGCTGACTCAGTCCAGTCATGTCCAGGATACATTGCTTCCAGTCTAGACGTATCCGGCTGCAATCAGTGCTAGAGAATATCTTTATGAGCCGTGAATAGAAATGAACTTTATCCGTCCTCTAAAAAACGAAGATATAACACAAAATGACTTACCTACAATAAAAAATAAAGTGTGAGGTATTTACACATAGATACCAGAGGGATAATGTGGTCGATAGAGAAAAGAAATAAAGAGATGCAATGATTTAATATGGCATGAGTTAGAAAGAGACATGAAAAATATCTCGATTGAGTGGATAGTTGCTGTGTTTTTCTCTCAGTAGTGTCAAATTCCAATACGTATTTAACAGTTTTGACAGCGCTGAGCCAGATTTCCCATACATTTTTGTGGATGAAAATTGCCTCAAGCGACAACAGTGCTACCTCTCTAGTTTTAATAGCTCTGTGGTTATTTAGATATAGGATAAGCAGATGGACCTTTTAAAAATAGGATAGTCAACTGTCCTGACTCACCACGTTTAAAGGTTTATTATTTGATAGAAGACAACTGACAGAATCCTTGGAGGACAGTCCGTCAATCAGCAATTCGGCAAACGTTTCAGTTGCAACACCAAAAACTTGATGGTGCGTTGGGTAGGTACTCTATAAAATGAGGAGGATTTCAATCGCATTCTTCTTGAATCTGAGCTAAATTATAGCTAAGGAATTATTTCGGTAGACGAGTATGATATGCTTTATCTCTATCCGAGATTTCTACACATGTGGATTCATGAATTTCTGTTATTTTGTTACATGTTACCTTAGACTTGCGTTTACCCATTTTTTTTCCTGCGTACTGGAAGTTTATTATTTAAAAACAAAACTTGTTGAAGCAAACCTTTGCAGATTCATGTGGCATTGTACAAACCGCAAACAATGGACAATGAGCCCAGCCTTTCAAGTTCAGAATGTTGGAAACGCAGTTTAATTTTATAAAATTAAACTGGGTTTCCAGCACATTATTCATTTCAATGTGAATGATTTTTCTGCTCTTTTACAATTACTGGTAGTTAATTGAGGTGCAATTAGAGGCTTTTGACGCCTTGATAGCCTGCATACACATTTAATAAGAAATCTCTATTCGACGTAATTTGAAATCTATCTTTTATACATTTTACACACTTAGCTTTAATTTCCCTCTCATTACCTGGATATTTTTAAATAATAATCCCTGAAAATATTTTGGGGGTTTAGTTACTAGAAATTTGGTACTACTATTGAGGTAGTCCAATGATATTATGATGTAGATCTACTCGTAAAAATACTGACCATAAAAAAGGGTTGAATGTTGATTTTTGGTAATTTCACTTATTGAAGATTAACTGTTGTTTGGAAAAACATAATTCCTCCTTAGTTGTTTTTAGAGTGTAGGAATAGATCGATAAACTTATTAGTTACTATCTGGTCTCTGGTTACTTTATTTAAATGTACAAGTATGTATAGAATATAACATTCGCAACCCTTTAGGTCAGATCAGTGAAACTCCAGTGTTTCTTCGTCTTTAACTTTTTTTTAACAAATCAGCTCAATAGGGCTGTCTTAGCCGTGTATCACCTGTAATGAGAATTACTGTGTATTTCCTGCAATAGATCAAGTTACATCTGCGCCGACAGAGCCAAGAATGTCGTCACTCCCGTTCTACACTTCAATCAGTGTCGACATCGGATCAGTTCCTTCCATTCCACTGGTTTTAGTCTTATTTTTTGCTCTACAGTTCTTTGAGGACTCATAAAAAAGTTTATCAAGTCAATGCGCATCGATTAACAGTTCTTCAAAACGGAACCAATTGGTACGATGGTAATATTGATTACCGACAATTCAAAGCTGAGCTCCAAATATTATAGGCGCTCTTACAAATTAGAGTTTGATTTATAATGAAATTTAACGAAATTCATCTTATCACTACTAAGCGGTCCAGAGTAAAGTACAAATCTATCCACCTTACGTATCTACCAAAATCGTTGGTGGGTACCTATTCAACCCAAACCACCGCTTGTTTTTTTTCATTATTGTTTTTCCTTTGCGCAGATGCGTACGAAAATGTAACTTGGGTATTAAATCTCTAGATTTTGATGAATTAAATGCATAATATCTGAGGCAGTCATCATTTAGATAAATAACACATACTCGTACTTACACACACTACACAAATAAATAGTGGTGAAACAAAGATTGCAGAAAAGTTTGAAGTTAACCAGTTCACTACTACATATTTAGAATGATCGATTGCGACCTTATACGATTTTATTCACCCAAAAAAACACACGAATTCTTCACATAATGTGGAGCAACCAGTTTATAGAAAATTATTTAAAATTACCTGCTAGAGTATAGATAATACAGATAAGTGGTTATAGCTAAGATCCAAACATGATTGCCCTTTACGCGAAATGAGGACGTTTACGTTCAATAACTGGTTAAATAGAAGTAGTAAATCCTGTGCAGGCTGCTAGGCTGTAAAACTTCACCTATGCTTGCAGAGTATGCTGTAGGCTTCTATGCATAAAGTAACCAAAGGTCTTTAGGGATATCGTGAAAGAGATGCATCGATTTAATACTATAAAAAGCTCTTAAGATCATTCTTTCGTAGAACTATGGCAGGTGCCCCGGTTGTGGCCACTGACCCGGTTGTGGCCATTGTGTCAAAATTATTACATAAATGGTAATCATAATTGATGTAACAACATAAATATTGTTTGTGTTAATCTCAATTTTTTTTAATTATCTAAATAGTCGTTAAAATTTAAAGTGGCCACAAATGATACCTACTAAGATGGCCACAACCTACTAATCTAGCCTACTAATTATTAACATAATGTAGAGTTATTTAATCGTACATTTTATTGTATAATTAACAACGGGCTTTTGCTCGCGGCTTCAGCCGCGTCACGGTAATGATACGAGTATCTAACGCGTGGCATTTTAATTTTTGTACTATCCCATCGGAGCATTTTATTTTTATGGGATAAAAAGTAGCCTATGCGTGTCGCACTCCGTCCTTCAAACTACAAGTACCTACATATGTTCATGCTAAAAATCAATCCGTTGCTCCGTTTCTGCGTAAAAGAGGAACAAACTAATAAACCAACAAACACACTTTTGAATGTATAGTATTTTGTTTGTGATTTGCTTCTTTCCAAATCTTTAAGATGTAAACAAACAAATGGCTCGTTCGGTAGTTAAAAGGTATTAAGTACCTATTTGATCAGGTACTTAATTAAGGTAACAAAAATAATCAGGCTACTTTCATATTCGTAACATTCACGTCATTTATAAGTGCTTGTATCATGGAAGCCATGGTCAATAGCACGGATGATCTCGTTACAGATCGGAGAGAGGCATCCTTGGTAATTACTAGTTGTGATGCAACGGACGGACGGTCGGTTTATACTTTCTAATTAGCATGCCCTTCCTGTAGACTGCTTCTCGCAGGAAGACGCTTGCACTTGGTTATTGAATTATGCAGCAAAATAGGTTTGTGGAATTCAAAATGTTAGATGAAGCTCTGTTGGGTGCGTCCTAATATTTCAATCAATATCCAGTTATCCAATATCCAGTGCCCGGAATTATTTGATTGTACAATAATTAAAATACGTGCATATCCCAAACTTTGCTTGATTAGGATTATTCAGAAATAAATTAAATTACCATCTTTAACTTTAACCTTACCCTTACAACGGTGGCGTGATGACATCCAAAAGTTTTGCGGCTAGGGATTGCAATCCGGTATCATTTTCAATCCGGCCGGATTTTACCGGATTGACGCCAATCCGATCGGATCCGTCCGGATCCGGCCGGATTGGCTTGGCGCTTTTGAATGTTACTTAGGGCCTAGTATTTAGTGATTTTTAGTTTTAAATAAAATACGTATTTATGGAAAATAAAATTATATTTATTAATTACACTTTTAATATTATTTCTGTGCCTGAAAAAACGATCTACGAAAACATATAGTGTTGATAATCAACACTATATGTTTTCTTAGTTAGTTAGTTAGGAGACAGTACAATCATTGTACTGTCTCCTAATCTGCTTCTGATGGCACTACAAATATAACCTGCAGTAGAAAAGGCCTCTCTCTGCCTCAACACTGGTTGGCCTAATCGCCATTAAGTAACTGTAGATCAGCGATAAGTGTTTGCCTTATACTCCTTCTACTTCATAAGCAGTAATTTCCTTTTTAGGTATTTTCTTATAATCTGTTTATTTTTTAGCTTTAACTTTCCTCCTATACCCTTTTTTTCTTGCAGGATTTGATTTTCCAGTTCCTCTTTTAATGTAATGTTTTTTTTTCTATTGGCAATAATGACATGGATTCAGAATCAGAATCTATATTTTCGTCTGCTGTTTCTGTCACATTTTCATCACTTAAGAATCGGCTTATTATTTTTTCCATTTCCTGTCGCATGATATTTTTTTGGTCATAAAAAATGTATCGTCAGCTTGCCTCAAATATTCCTCATATTTTTTTGGATTATGTAAGTTATGCCAGTCACTATTGTGCGACGTTCTTTTTCGTCAGATAGATACTTAACACAGTATCTTGTTGACCCAACTTAAATAAATTTAAGAACAGTGTCAGCAGTAAGAAGGGTCGAGTCTCTTCTGCATAATATCTCGACAGCAAGTTTGAATGGTTGCAAACTGGTGATCAAATCTTTCATTATTGACTACTCGTGAACAGAATAATCTAATCAATCACTCACACACTTTTCGATTAGTTTCGTTCGATACTTTCGATGTCAAAGGTCAAGTGGCGACTGACAAACAAGTGCAGGCAGAGCCGGTGTCGGCGGCGGCAGTGCCGCGGCACGTCTACCGATCTGGCAACGTCGCGCGCGCGCGCTTCGTTGCATACAGTACAGTTTTTCGCGTATTTTTTGCTTTACCGGATCCGCCACCGGATCCGGCGCCGACTCACCGGATCCGGTAGGTCCAAAAACACGCCGGATCCGCCGGATTACCGGATCCGCCGGACCGGATTGCAATCCCTATTTGCGGCAATACCTGGATGAGACTGGCACAGGACAGGGATAGTTGGCGTGAGGGGGAGGAGGCTTATGCCCTGCAGTGGGCCGAAATAAGCTGATGATGATGATGATGACCATCTTTAAAAACCATTAAGTGACTCATATCTGCGTGAGTATTCGTGCGTTTTTGTAAACGAATGAGTGATTCAAATTTTTTCTGTCTCTTCAAAAATGTCTGATAAATGTTTTTGACTGTAGTAACTGCAGTTAACAGTAAGTTTGCTTCTCTCTCTTGTTATTTTAAGATAAAGGACATGTCCACAAAACGTATGGAGGCTGGTATAATAATAATCAAAAATTCTAACCGTGCTGTGGTTACATTTCGAGAAAGTTCATATTTTTCTGAATCTATTACATCAGTTAAAACCAAAAAGGAGTCCTCCGATTTTTTAAAAATTAATTTTGAATCTATTTGAATAATTAAATATATTTGGCTCAATAGGTAGTTTATCTCTAGCAATTCTGATTAATTAACCTCCAAATTGTTAAATAGAAGCATTTTTACCAATTAGACACATTTTTTAAGTGTTTTTTGTCACACTGTTAGGTTATAATTTTTAATTTTAGCAAATTAAGAGATGAATGTGGAAGAAAATGTGAAGTAAAATAACGATAGAAGCACTTTATTATTGCTAAACTAGAAAAATACAAAGCTGTATTATTATTTTTCATAAAATTAATTTTTCACATTTAAAAAAAAATGGAGGGATAAAAAAATCCAAATTAAATATTTTTGACATAAATATGAATGAAGCTTTCAAATGATGTATATAATATCATCTTGGTTCGATTTTCCTCTGAATAATATACCACTTGTGCACGTCACCTTTGCTTTTGATTGTCTTGTTAGGCACTTCTTAATCAAAATCAAGATTGTTGAAAATAACGATCTGATTTGATTAACCATTTCGCTATTGAATGGCTTTTGAAGCATTGAACTACTGCATTTAGAAAGTCTATCTATTTTTGGAATCTCTGATTTTATCGTCAGTCTCTGTTAATGATTTTCTTTGTCGTGTTTTTAGCCGATACCAATCTTGTTCTAGTATACGTTGCGTCTAGACATAAAATATAAATATCTTTAATGTTGAAAGCCGCTAAACTGCATTAAATATTCAGCTTTGGAAATAAATAAAAAACGAAACATAAAAATGAAATATTTATATTCTTTTAAGTCTCAAAATTAGTCTCGATGTATGCCTCATTAGTATTGTATGTTTTTTTAGGGTTCCGTACCCAAACGGTAAAAACGGGACCATATTACTAAGACTCCGCCGTCCGTCTGTCTGTCCGTCTGTCTGTCACCAGGCAGTATCTCATGGACGGCAATAACTACAACGTTAAAATTTTCACAGATGTATATCTGTTGCCGCCGTAACAACAAATAAGTACTAAAAACAGAAAAAAAATATTTTTTAATTAAAGTACGGTATAGCAACACCGTAATCAAAATCATCCGTTGAGACTAATCAAGAGTAAGAAAAGCCATTCAAGTATTTCTCATAAACTCTATATCTGTAAGCAATAAGCAAGGCACCGTACAATTATGGGGAATGACGTGAGATGTTTTATTAATGTCGAATGATAAACAACTTAGTGAACTTTGTAATTACAAAACTTTTATTGCAATTGGAAATAGGAAACTTAATGAATTGCGCTGTGATGAAGCCGTTAACTTTTCTCAATAATAAATTAATAAATATTTTTGGGACATCTTGCACACGGCCTCTGACCCCAAACTAAGCAAAGCTTGTGATATGGCTGCCAGAGACTGATATACTACATATACTTATTTTTAAATAAATACTTATATAGATAGTAACTAAATAACACCCAGACACAGAGCAAACACTTATGTTCATCACATAAATATTTGCCCTGGGTGGGAATGGAACCCACGCCTCCTTGATCCAGAAGCTAGGGTCACTAACCACTGAGCCACCGAGGCAGTCAAATAACCAGTCGTTAATGCATATTAGGTATAAATAAAACTTGTCGCATCCCACGCTATCATCATCGTGGTCAACTCGTCTGGAATATTCCATTTTTCCGGGACACAGAGCGGGCTATGTATTTTTACTTAACAGACACTACCTATGTAGTCCTTCCGTGGGACTGGGATTCATAACTCGGCTCAACGTATGGATTCATGAATTTTTTTCTTGAGGCTTGTACTTGAAATCACATAGTTCGTAATATTCGAACCTTGGTTTTTCTTTAATTTGGGTGTTTACGTACAACCCAATATTCAGTTTTCAAAGAAATCAACATCTGTTCTTAAAAAAAGATAATATGTCTAAGGCTATTTTAATTGCCCAAAAATAAATTAGCCGTGTAACTCACGTTTTTGTTTTATCTTCAGCAGCGGGCGGGATGATGAAAGTTTTGTGGCAAATATAAATTAGAGGTGACTGACCAACCGACCCATTTCCCAAACTACAAATTTCCACACGCCCGATCTAACTAGATCGTAAAGCCAAACCTTAGAGGGCGTTCATAAATTACGTGAGGCATTTTTCATGATTTTTTACCATCACTATATACACTATCATGAAATTTGTTGCGACCCTCTACTTCCAATCTCACGTGAGATTTTTCGAAAATCCCGCGCGCGCGACGTCGATCGCCATCGCGATGTTTTTTCGATTCGATAAGTTTTTCTCAGAGCATATGGCAAAAGCCATATCTTATTTTTTGACCGACGAAACACCGGAGGAGGTACTCAATTACCTATATATATAGGTATATATTTTGTATAACCACGCATAACTTTTTTCATAGTGGTCCGATTTCAATAATTATTTTTTTATTGGAAAGAATATACTTCGAAATTAGTCCCATTTAAACTTTATCGAAATCGGCTGAGCCATTTTTGATAAATCAACAATAATGTGAAAAACACGGGTGAAGTCGGTCATGCTATTTTTTTTCAAAAAATTATCTTGTTTACCTAGTGCTTGCCGTATTAACAGCGTGAGCCAAGACGCAACGAATTTTAATTTAATTTAACTCTATTTTATGGTGTTTTATACAGGAAAAAGTATGTGATATTTTCCAAAACTTCAGATTCAGCTGGGCTAAAACTCTCACATAATATATGGACGCCCCCTAACACAATTCTCATTGCGAGTCAGAACCACCAAATAGATCATTATGTCATAATTAGATAATTCAGGTACCGTAAAGTTATTCCGCAGACTTATTGTCTGTCCGATGTGTCTCACGCAGATTGCTCTATTACGTTAAATTGGAACTGTGGTAATAGGTAACGGTTGTAGTTTTTGTGGGCCGACATGCTGACATCTATTTGGGATGTAGCAGCTCCAGCAGCATTGACCAAATAAGAAATGAATACTTGTGGTCAAAGCTTGTCAATACAATCTCTAAATCAATATCGTTTGTGTCTTCAAATCTAGAGTAAATAAATAATCACGTCCACAGGATCTACTTAGTCTATGGAGATCACATGACAAATCTTAAGTAATTATTCTACTGATAATTTCTAAGTAAATGTGCTATATAATGTGCATCAGGCTGAATGTGGTCAAACGATAACCCATTTAGAAACACAAAATCCGACAGAATAAGCAGCACTTCCTACTTATATTACCGCCGGTTGAACAAACTGATTACATCAAAAACAATTTGATTTATCTTTTAAACGTTGTAAATTTAAATGTTATACTACCATTATGTGGCAGCTAAAATTGACTACTTACACTTAGCTCGTTGAAGTAAACTTCCAAGGAATTCTTTAGATTGAGATCCATCTAGATGCTATTCAAAGAAGGATTATGAAATCATGCCAAAAATGTTAACACCCTTGAACGCACTCAGTCATCAATCAATTGTTTCAAGATATACCTAGTTGCAATGTTTGCCAAACATTGGCCGCCCGCATCCTCGCTCCACATTTCTCCCTACAATTTGCAATCGTTTTGCTCGTAAATATGGAGCAGAGTGGCAGCAGTCCAATGAATGGCCGTTTTGTTCTGTGTGACCTGCGAATCATGAAATGACTCAGCTCCATAGGGTTACCAGATGAGAAATCATAAGTCCAGAGAAAAGGTCTGAATTCCAAAGAAATTAATTAAAACCAAGACCAGCAAGCGCAGCGTAGGACGTCCACCGCCAAAGCGGATTGATGACACAATTAAAATCGCAGGAACGCGCTGGATGCAGCCCGCTTCCAACCGGCCTTATTGGAAATCCATAGAGGTGGTCTATATCCAGCAGTGAGCATCTACGGCTGATGGATGTATGGATGGTAGAATCAGAAATTTTCAAATATCGTACTTTGTCCCCAATAGAGTTTGGGTGACGTTTCCTGCGAAGAATCGCCTATTCTAGAAGTTCTGAGGTATCAGGATTCCGCTCGAAAAAATTACAGAGATCTAGGAACAAATATTGAGCCCTTATAACCCTTAATCTAAAGATCTCAGGATAAATCCTGAGCCCTAAATGGTAACCCTAACTACGGGGCGCAACATTGGATATTGCAGTTCACTTCGATATTGATTGCGTTCAAGGTGAAGCCATACCTGTACGTGTACACTACGACATATATCATAATGCGTGTGGTAAATGGGGCTAACACCTGTTCTTTTAGTTTACTCGAATGAGCTGAACACGATATTAAATAGGTTAGCATAATCGAAAAAAAAATCGCAATGACTTCTCTGAAACGCTTCAAGTTTCAATTTGTTTTCTTCTCTTTACAGAATTTAGAAATCTATTGCTCCGAGTATTCGGGCTTTCTTTTGAAGTCACAATTTCGATAATTTGTTTGTTTTAAAAAAAAATCCATGGTGCTCTAGTGGTAGTGACATCCGCCTTACAATCGTGAGGTCGTGGATTCAAATCCCAGTCCCGTACCAATGAGTTCTTTGGAATTGATGTACGGAATTTCACACCAATGGCTTTTCGGTGAAGGAAAACAACCTGCATACGGCCGTAGAATAAATTTGATGGTGTATGTGAATCCACCAACCCACACTGGGCCAGCGTGGTGGATATGGCCCAATCACCCTTCGTGGGTAGTCCTGCCTCCCGATCGCCTAAGCAATAGCAATCGTAATAGCAATCGTTTATGACTTCATTTTAGTCATTTGGCACCGCCTATGTGACGTTAGCCATCAATTGCTTTGCGCGGATTGCGAAAGCGATCGTTGAATGAACAACTTTGATGGCTAACGTCACATGGGCGGTGCCAAATAACTAAAATGAAGTCATAAACGATTGCTATTACGATTGCTATTGCTTAGGCGGTCGGGGGGCTGCAGTGGACTATTAAAAAGGCTGGTACAGTACAGTTTGTTTTTAGAGCATGGCTTGAGATAGAAAACCGCAGAGCGGCACTAGATAAACAGTTTCTAAGGGATAGACCACGATTGTATAAATCCAAGGGCACAGCTAGTTTGTAACAAGATATGACGCATATATTTGATTTATCTAAGTAGCAATATTGACACAATATCCAACCGACGGCTTATTGATAAGCTTGCCTTACCTTACAAGCCCGAACATATGGATAAAGTTATGTGCCTACGAGATTACGGTCACATTTATTTTGAATTTTATTGACGAAGGAAGCTTATGGGACACGAGGGGCGATTGTGAATAAAAATGAATGGTAATATAGAAAGAGACAATAAACGTCAACTCGTTTCTTGCCACCATGAAGGCATGCAGTATTGCATATCGATCGTACCGGTTTCATCGGGCTTTCTTAAATTCCAGTTGTAGGTACGTATACTATGATATCGAGTACATTGAGGCCCGGACTCCATCATAGAAAAGCAGAGGCGAGAAAAGTTTAGCTGGGCTAAGTAACTAAGTATTATGTAATATGTGGCTGAGCTGAGCGTCTTTCTTTGCGTACCATCTCAAGCGTTTTTCACTCAGACTTAAGTTAGGGATTTGATCGAATAACGTAATGATCTTGTTTGGAGTAACGAGTGATGTTGAAAATCCTAGCGCTAGTTCTAGTAACGGTTTGTAACGACTGACGTAGAAACGTTGAAACATAATGGCGTATATTTCCAGCGTAAAGATGCAATAAGAAAGCATTAAGTAATTAAAATAATTTGACCCAAATTCAACGCACGCACCGAATTTTGTAAATGGGATGGTATTAATAAAAGTTTATGTGGCTTATTCTGTACATCAAAACTAACAACTTTTGATCTGCGACTTTGTGCTCCATACATTTTGTTGAGGGTGAACGATATTTTTAAATGGAACATCATTTTTTTTTGAGATTAAGTAAAAGTGGTTAGTTTTGATGTACAGAATAAGTCCCTAAAAGGATGCTAATTGATTACCTACCTATGACCCTGTATAAGTCTGTTATAGTATTCTGCCGTGGTAGAGTATTAAGAAATGCGCTCAATTTTGCAATCATCGCTCTTTAAGCTGGATAAGTGACTTATTTAATGATTTATAGAGAGCTTGAAATATGAATGAATAAGATTTTAAATTTTTAGGCTGCTAGTAAATATGCGCCAAAGGGATGAAACGGAAAAAATTGAATGTAACTTTCCTAATTCATTTGATCCGAAACTTGGCATACTTTTAAGTCTGGTAATTGCATCCTAAGTAACATACTAAGCCCATCAATATAAAGTTACAACATGGTTGCATGCCTCTTGTTTTACACGCATTAGCACGATTGCAAAACTTAAAGTACCCATGATTGAAATGAATTTGAACAATTTTTCGATTGATTGCATTCGTGTAACCTTCGGCATTCATATGCACAGGCAAAAAATATTTCATTATCATGCATTTGAATCTAAACATCGATGAATGATTTTGAAAACATCGTACATACGTCTAAAAGCTTGTTTATTTATGCCGATGCATTAATAGCTTCACTAACATATTAGCGCAGTTTCATCACGAATATTTTTCTAAAATCAGAATGAAATAAGATTGCAAATGTTTCATCAATTTCACAAGTTTTAGATTAAATTTGAATTATTAATTTATGACTGTTATTTAATCGATTTGCTCACAAACTGAATTTAAAGAATTGAATTAAGTAATGTATCGTATAATTTGATAGTTTAGTATCGTGGGAAAAGTTTCTACTGAAACTATTTTTGTAGATACGAGTATAAATGTTATAAGTACACTTGTAAAAGCCGCGTGGCTAGTCCTGGCGTAAAAGTTTTTAAGCTGCCTGAATAGCTCGATAGACTCTTCATTGTACCTATATTGTACTAGCCGCGTTTAAGTAGTCCACTGCTGAACATATGCTTACCCACGAAGGGTGATTGAGCCATATTCCACCACGCTAGCCCAGTGCGGCTTTAAATTCCAAAGAACTCATTGGTTCGGGACCGGGACACCAATCCACGAACTCATGATGGTAACCGGATGTTACTATACCACTAGACCATCACGGATTTTATTGTATGATCCTACGAGTAGTACATCTGTTAGGACCACGGGCAAGAAACGGTTCATACTGATAAAATACAAGAACATAATATAGAGCAGCTTAACTCACAGTGGCAGTGTATAATAACAGGCGACCTTGTCCTTAAAACGTTCTCTTCCAGGCAACTTTGCGATGGAAACGATTTAAGAGGAAGGTTTGGGAATGGTATTGAATGAATCGGTATATATTTTGTAGATACTAATATGTTATTGCAGGTTGAATTTAGAAGACAGATATCTTTATAAATATTGTTTATTGAGAAATAAATCTTTCCCTTAAAACACATCGCATAGATCATCCACATGTTGATTTATGTTCTTGCTGCATAAATAAAGTTGGTGTTAGAGTTGACGACGAGCTGGTATTTAACTGCAATCATGGAGTAATAAAATATAGAGACGTCTATCTATAGACGTTCGGCGTAATACGGAACTTAGAACAATTGTTCTAAAACTTCTTGTCAGACGTGTATGTTTGTTTGTTAAATAAGATGACAAATATAACTTGAATATTTAAATTGAAGTATCAATATTGTCAATTTATTTTTGTCTTAATTATCAAATTCATCTGGAAGTTGTAAAAATTATTAAATACGACACCGCTCAAATAAACAACTTTATAAATTGAACTTATGGCATATTTGTCCTTTTTGCCTTTTGTTAATGTCTAATGCGTAAGGAAATAAATCTATTGGCACGATTATGTGAATGTAATTGTAGATTATTATGTACTCGTACTTTGATAAACAAATGAATATTACACACGGTCTCTGTCCCCAAACTAAGCAAAGCTTGACTGCCAGAGACTGATATGCATATTTTTAAATACATACTTATATAGATAGTACCTAAATAACACCCAGACACAGAGCAAACACCTATGTTTATCACATAAATGTTTGCCCTGGGTGGGGATCGAACCCACGCCTCTTTGATCCAGAAGTTAGGGTCACTAACCACTAAGCCACAGAGGCAGCCATTTGATATAAGTGGATAACAATGTTTAGAGTGAAGCTAATGACGTGTCTCTCTGTTATAATAATATATCCATGGTTGTAATCCCAGGGGTATCGACAACGTCTATCCAATATTGAGATAAGACATGCGATGAGTTATTGCGGTGAAACTCTCATTAAGGCTTCACTATTTTACATTGCTTTCACTGTAATAGTAATAGGTATTTTTTGTAGTCGAACAGATATTTCTGTAATCGAAATGATCAAGGTTGGAATTATGTGACAATGAATCTAAATATTTATAGTAAGACTGGATGACCCATTATTATGTGAAAATATTCATCCTTATTATTTCTTGTATCAAGGATTTGTAAAAGGTTTTCCACGAAGACAAGATAGGCAACTCATTATATTAGGCCTATATCTTACGTTTATGTATGATCTTTAATAGCCTTTAGTAACAACTACCATGACAGTGATAGAAGTTATAGCTTTTATATTACTATCTAAATGAGTAATAGAAATTGAATAAAAATAAGCAACACCTGTGTATTAGTACCTACCTATAACAAAAGCTATAATTAATCAATTCAATCGTTGATTAATTATAGATTTTATCAGTATTGTTATCATTTAATTACACACAAAACATCAATAAACAACCATTAAAATCTACATACAAATTTCGTAGTTTCATCACATACAAAACATCAATAAATAACCGCTAAAATCGCTCCAATTTGGCCCAAACTATACCGTTTGAGAACGGTACAAACTGAACAATTCATTAGAGAAACTGATGCAGGAAACGATCATCAACTGCCGCTTCATTCCCTGGCCAACCGGGACCGCAAATTGGTTGAATTCTTTTCTACGAGTAAATGTCACTGGACTGCGAACAGGTGGCCGGCACGCGACTTCGCCGCACCTGAGTATTGAATTAGCAAGAATACTGGTCCAAGTGGCCTGGAACTGGTCTGAGACTGGTCTGCCTGGCCATGCGCGTGTCAGAAACCTACCCATTGGCCAAACCCCAATGCCCAGCTGGTCCGGTTTGTCTGATGTCATTGTCAAAGCAAAATGGTTGGTGATAGTTTCACTTTCAAGGTTTCTGCTGCGTTTATCGTATTTGTTTATCGTTCCAATCACGCTTAACTTCAATGTCAACAGCTTTAAAACCCTTAAAAATTATATTACTGTTGTAAAAACTTTAATATAATTGTGAGAAAGAAGTTTAAAGAACCACGCTCTCATACGTATTCCCCATTTACGAATATATTTATTCAGAAACGTTCTATGGCAACAAAGTCTTTTATATAATAGTAGAAACACGTAAACGTATATACGAATAGAGAATACAAAATAGAATCTCATTCACTTGTAGCATTCATAAATGCCGAGTAAATGCTACAGTTGACATACCTATGTTAATCATGCTAAGTTTTGAGCAAAGTTGAAGCTTATTTTTACCTTGGGTTCGTTAGTTCTTAATAAGTAAAACAAAATAAACAAGACTCCAGAGATGTAAAACACCCCAGAGGGAAACAAGGACCAACTATCTCAACTATATTGTGATATAACACAATTTTATAGAGCCACAGGAAAGCGATAATAGTTTTCTTTTACTATAATACTAAGGCATCTGGATACAGATATCTACTTTATTGATGTTATAATAGGGCTTTACGTGTATTTTGCTACCTTACTGGTCCCCAATATCTTTCGGTTCAGTGGTTTCATTCCCAACTCGTCTAGACACAAATCCCTTTAACCTTCTGAAATTAACAAACCAAATCAAGACTCAAAAACCTGGCCCCAATTCATTGACCATAATAACAGCAATATATTATCGCGAACAATTGAAGTCCAGTTTCACATCTGCTACCCCTTCAAATGCAGTCAGAGCTAAGTCGTCCATTGTATTGCAAGACCGTGCGTGACTTCAGGGGGCTTTGAATGACTTAATTCTCACTAAGTCGCTTGGCATCATTCTCGCGTGTGCTCTGCAACGATTTGAATGGCTTATTCTTTGTACTCATATTATAATTGAATTCTTTGATGAATGAAATCGATCGTAAGGAAGTTTCTTACAGATACGTGGGTAAGAATTGCTAATGTGATTTATTGTGATTACGATTCACTCGCACTTTGTGTTTAATGTTTATTCACGGGTGTTGAAAACTATTGTGAAATTGATAGTTGAAAAGGTCAAGGGGTTTTCTTGAGCTTGTTATTTGAATATTAAAAAGAGGTTTTTTTCTAACTATATTTATAGTTAAATGTCGTTAAAATATTCATAATTCATTAATGTTGTTTGTGTTAATAAAATATAAAAAAATATTTTTTCCGAATGTCAAAAAGTAAAGCAGAACTGCACAAGTGTTCGCAGAAGTTTGTCAGTCAACTAAGCCTATAAGTAAAATTGATTACAGAACTTTAGCCCATACGAGATCAATTTAGCAGATAATGGCATCATGTTTAATACTATAATATAACGTATATCATTCATAAACTGAAGGAAGTGACTTGTAGTTCGTGGAAACTAAGACGAGCGGCGCGTGCGCATATTACATTTCCGGTAGAGGCGCATCAATAGAGAAAGTCGAGTCAAAGACAGCGAACCCATCACCCACTCTTGTCTTATACGTTTATGTATCTCCAAGAATATGGCAAACAGATTATCCAACAGGAATAGTTCTGGTAGTCATTTAAGTTTCTGTTTTAATTAACAGAGGTCAGAAAAGAAATCCAACTGGGTCCGATCATACATGAAATTACTGTTTGGTTGTCAATTCGAAATTCTTGAAATAAAATAAATTCGTTTTTTTAACGCGAATTAGTCCGCTTGTGACCACCAACTCGGCTGATAGTAAGCGACGTTGTGGACGAAGATGAAGCACACAGACCTTAGAAGATACCTATTCACTCTGATCTTGACAAGCTTTAGATTATATCTCTTAGGAAACAGGAAAGCAGGAAGACTGTTCCATTCTCTGGCGGTGCGAATCAGAAATTTTGAGTCAAACCGCTTCGTACGTATTGAAGGAAAATCGACAGTGTAATGATAGTAATGAGGCGTCTTTCTACTTGTCCCGTAGTAATTGGGGGATGGTAGGAAAAGGTCGTGCAGCCCAGATGCACACTCTCCGAAATTAATCCTATAGAAAATCGACAGACTCGCAACTCTACGGCGCGCGGCGGCGGTTCTATTTCCAGTACTCGAAAGCTGTACCTGCTATAACTATGCTCTCCTACCTTTATGCATGCGTACACAGATCGATTAAAAGATCGATTTCCCCAGAATGTAAGAATGTCGGACTCATCATAAAAATACAGTCTATTGTTCTACTTAATTTTTGCTAGTCTTCAACAAAAACCAATCAAATAATTAATTTCTATGTAATTTGATATTTGACGAGTATTAAATGCTATCGCAGTATTTTAAAATAGCTTCACATTTGTTATAGTATTTGCTAGTAAAAAGTGTGTTTTGCGGCCGTATGTCGTCAATGTGATTGCTTTTCAAGTGTAGTCCTCAGCGTATCGTTAAGTAAACTATTTAGTATAATAGACCCTCTATTTAGAGGGCCTATAAATGTTTTACAGCAGTCTGGCAATAGTGATAAAAAAAATATTTCCCTTACTCTAACTTTTGGCGAACTTTTTTTTATTTTTTATATTCCGTATAGGTTTGCGTTTGACTACATACTGCCTGATGTTGAGGGATTTGAAGACACCCACGTTGTACTTAAGCGGGAAGATAGACTCAGGCAAAGCTTTCCACATTGACTATATCCTGTTCGTATGAGGAATGAGGATTCGAAACGCTTAGTTCTAACGCGTGGAATGTCCACCATAAAAGGGTGGCGCTTTGGTCGCGTCCGTATAGCCGTACGATAGAAGAAAGGGGCAGGTGGGACCAGATTATGCAACTCTTGAGCGCACTCTACGAAGTGTATCCTGGACATTTATTCAAACAATTTTCATGTAAGTGTCATTATTGTTAGCTATTACTACATAAAAAGCAGTTGGATCCCACATAGACTACTTAAGATCGAAAATCTAGAGATGATCAAAATTCTCAAGCCTGCCGGTGCCGGTTGGTAGCATGCTTAGATTGCCTTTCATCCCTGGTAGTATTACCACGCTAACTGGTAATGCTTATACTTTGAGCCAAGCAAATACCTACTATCTATAATTATAGATACAACAGTTAATGTGTCATTGAATAATACTAACGGAACGGAAGAACTTTTTTGGTGACAGGAAGAGATTAGAGCAAATACATAATCACAGTTAAAAGGTTATGTTCGTAATAGATAATTGCCTGGCATATTAGGAACATGTATGCAGTTTGCAGACTCATTTACTCATTAACGTTTTTATTAAAAAAGTGTTAAGAAACTGTGATGTAAGTGTTAGTTATATATGCCAACTTTTACTTCTCTGATGTTTAGGTATATGTACACTATGTAATTATAAGTGATATTTGTCGTGTGTATATGTAAAAAGTTACTTCTAATGTTCGGAATAGTACAATACTTATTGCCATATTTAGTTCGATTATTTTGCCAACTTGGACGTAAAAAGGTAATTTTGCCAACATAGACGTGTAAAATTGTTTTGATTTTAAAACGCAAAATTTTAAGAGCAAAATCAGTTAAATTACTTTGTATTTTTATCTATTCTCAATGATATCAGATAATAAAAACCACAATAAAAAATATTGATAAAACATTGAACGTTACGATTTTGCTTATCACTTACAGTAGAAATTCGCAGTGTTTCATCCTTCATTTTCGGTCTTGTGTAGGGTACTATCTAACTATTTTTCTCGCCTACAATACAGGTGCCATTTACATAGGTACTTCTTCAAATTAAAAGTATTGTGGGCTGCAGCCCTCTACATTGTGCGAATGGCGGTTGCAGAAGTCTTTACATAATGAATGAATGTATCAATTTATTTATTTGCAAGAATGTAGTACATACAAGGTGTTACAATAATTGACAAATTTCCTTACATCCTGTCATTTCTGACGAGCAAATGTTTTTATATTAAATTAATATGCTAACAAATTTTCTTAAAGGACCACAGGCTTTACTATGGCCACAAGCCACAAAAATATGAATAAAAAATAAATGTCGTTATATATTAAAATTATTGAAGTCAAAATTATACAATGCAATGTCAAGTAATGTCAAAGTCATAATAACTATGTGCCTCAACAAGTGCATTATGTATCTTCACAAGCTTCAAAAATAATTCTCACATATCATTTAAAGGTTTTCTCATAGTGTTTTCTTTCATCGTTTATAAACTACCAGTAATCAACATGATAGTAACAAAATGTACGTGATGTGATGCAACAAATACGTTCTCAGCACAATAAAATGTACTTTGGCTAACATTGTTAGCACGTATCTAGTTCAATTAACCAGTGACAAATTACAATCAGCCTGTAAGGTTTCCGCCACAACACCATTATAGTATAGGACATAGTGACATAGGTAGATACTAGTACAATGGATGTTATCTAACATCTGTTACATGGAGCCAGCGATTATGGGAACTACCGTTTGTTTACAAGCTGTTGTACCAGCCTGCGTTATTTGAAACTAACCAATTTTGATCTAAATCTTCATTGTTTGCTAATTTTCTATCTTAATATCAATATTCTTTGGTCTATCTCTCTTCAATGCTGTTTTGGGATTTCCTATGAATATTGTTGTCAATGTAAAGGTTTATTTTTGCCGGAGTTCCTATTATTACTGGCGCTAACTATAAGTAAGTAAGTAAAGTTGTAGCGCTCGTAGCGTAGTTTGACTAGGTGTTTGTCAGCGATCACCGAAATTAAGCAACGTTCTGCACGGTCAGTATTTGGATGGGTGACCGCGGGTGGAATTTTCCAACTGAGCGCTACCGTGGCTCGGATGACACGTTAAATTGTAGGTCCCGGTTGTATCAACCGTTTAGCCATGCCAGAGGCCTTCAGGCGGCCTAAAAACTCTGACACCAAGGCTAGCCACCCGGCCTATACGAACTTACTTTTTAACATGTTTTAGGTGTAACTAACATTCCTCTAGTACTAGGTGACATAAAAAATGTGCAAAGACATAATTGTTTACTAACTTTTTAAAATAAACAGTCTTGAAAGCTTCCTTGTAGTGTTTCCGAAGACGATGTCGAAGATCGAGCGAAGTGGAGGAGGAAAGTGAGGAAGGCTGACCCCATCACCATGTGGGATATATAGCTAGGAAGAGAGAGACTCTTGAGAGCTTCCTTAGTCCATTTGTGTGATCCAAAAGCAAATTCATAAGGAAAATTTCGCAATGAGACTTCTGGATAGCTGAAGCAAAGGTGCATTCTCTCAGCCATCACTAATATATAGTAGGTTGTTTGACAAAAGAGTGGGTATAAAATATTGCAAAATACTGCTACAGTTTCTAATAGCGCTGCAGGGCTATATACTGTGTATAATAGGCGCATTGCGTCATATCGGTAAAGGTTAAACACAAAAGGGCAGTAGGTACAGGTGTCTGCTCCACAATTACTATGGAATGTGCGTTAGTTTTTCACTTAGAGTTCCCACTGACGATATGTCTGAATAGACGGCATCCGAATGGATGTTACCAGTGTTGGCAATTTAGCGAAGTTTCTTGTAACGAAGTTCTTTCTAGCTTTATATTTTGCACAAGATATGTCTAATCAAAATTAAGGTATACTTATTGCAATTATAGATAAATCAATAAATGTTTCAGGTCTACAAATATTTCGGTTTCAATCGCTAAACTGTTGTCGTAGCCAAAATTTTTATTTGGACTGTTAAGTAAAAATAAAATAATTCTACACAACTTTTTACTTTGTTCCGCTACATAGCCAAAATTGATGACATCCATTCGGTAGGTCGTCCGTATCGTCAGTTAGGCCCTCTAATTCGAGTTTCCCCTGATCTCAGAGTTTCGTCCGATAGAACGACTAGTTTTTATGCCCGCCTAGTATCCTGCCCGTTGCGCAGTTATATTCTGTTGCAAAAACTGTGCGGCCGCTTGGATATGGAAATTAGCTGTCCTAGAATTCACATACTTAGTTGACTGTACCTCTACTTTCCCGGTCTTTAGTCCTAACTGAGATCGAGGAGGTAATCAAGGTTTTGTTGTAGATACTACTTAAGTTACTAGTAGGTACTAGCAACAACGTTTTGGTATTAAAAGTTAAGAGATCGTTGTGAACAAATCATACTTTATTAAATTCCCTTTTATACTCTTTTGAAATTCTAAGTTGACGAAAACGAAGCAATGTAATTTCTTCCAATTCAGTTGTTCTAATAGTTAGTTTTATTTTAGTAGTTGTCGCACTAGTTTTGAACTACTTTGCACAATGTTCTTATTGTCATCGAAATGGTCACTAAAAAGAACATCTATCTACTGTCTAGGCTCTAGCATATAGAATTTCAACGAATCATTGTTATCAAATCATTTAGGAATTTTAGAAGCCACATTTCGCAACAGACATTCTCAAAAGCATTAAGCCCTTATTCAACGGCATTGTCTATTGAATTCTTTCCTGTCTCTACCATGTTTCCGCCTGTGACTAAGCCAGATCAGCCTGACTGAGTGGTGTCGAGTTAATTGTGCCAGTTGACAAATCGTGCCACTTTCTCTCGCGGCTGAGGGCTCTGGATCTCGGTTCTCGCTTCTCGCCTACTCATATCAGGGCAATCTGCTCGTGTATTAATAAATTGGGCTCCTACGCAATAATGATGGAGCTGTGGGAAAATATTCCTATTAGGTAGAGTCAATAGTTATACAATCTGAGAATATAACTTCCTTTTATGCATATCGTTAGTGTGAATTTGAATGGGGTTATGTTATAATGTATTTTTTTGGACAAAAATGTTCGAACCTCGATTATCGAAAGGGTAAATTTTAAAGGCGACATCATAAATTAGCAACGTAAAATATTGCTCTCTCTATCAAATGCATATATGTAGCGAAAAATAAACAGGAATATTTTAAATTACTATTAAAATTATGATGGCGCCTATGTAATTTTATCTACATATCCAATAAGACAACACCGTGAACTTTACTACCTAAAATGCGTGTAATATGTACTTCTAAACTTGTCAGCAACACAAAAAAGCACATTTGGGTAAATTAATTACTTTGATATCTACAACAGTTTTTTGACTATGATGGCGATAACGGTAATTTTGCTTATTGTAATGTCTTCTAAGTGAAGAGAAGAATATAGTGATTTTATTGGTTTGGAAAGATACACTCCAATATAACTTCAGCAGTTCCATAAAAAGAATAGGAGCAAAGAGAAAAGATTGAACTATATGGTTATAGAAAAATAAGTTCTACTAGTCTTGTACTGTTTAGTATCTCAATTAAAGTCTTTATTCAAATGGTATTGAGCCACACCTACTTACCAAGTAATAGTATTTAAGTAAACGTCTATAAAATTATGCAGATCGTCGCATTTTCTGAATGACCCGAGTAGTGTGCTTATTAAATAAGCATTTCGAAGAACGAATACGTTGGGTTCATTTATATTCTCGTCACGAGTGTCGCCAGGGCGCACTCGTTTCAAACCAGCCAACCAATATGAGAGGAAGAAAGACGGAGTGTTGAATCTCGTATCTCTTTCGAATCTTTTCCCATGATGATACCTTATTATCTCTATAAAAAAGATACCTGTGTTGAATAGGTTATTTTCGAAGGATGTTACTCTACCGCGCAGCGTTTTTTTATGACGAGCAAACAGACTGACGAGTGTCCTAATCCCCCCACCACGAGAGGTCACCGTCACTTATGAACAACTGTAGCAACGCTACCAGTGCTTTGCCTAGACTTCGCGGTGAATATCCTGTACATATTTTCCTTTTTTTATGCAGGATAGTCATTATTGTAAAAATCGTGGGTCCTACATGGACATGATTGGCACATGGCCGAGATGTGTGGCGTACAAGAAGAGAAGCGTATGCTCAGCAGTGGGCGATTACAGGCTGACAATGATGATGATGATGATATGCGGAATAGGCTTGCATTTGACCAGGTTTTGCCTGATCTGGCCTGGCATCTGACCTGTGCCTTTGGCAAAAGCTTAACGGCTTTAACCCATTTTTCGGATATTATTTCTTTCATCTTATCTGAAGTTATGTTCATCTGCCTACATTATCATCTGTCAAAACGTTCACATTTTTACAACAGACTAACCAAACCCTCTGTGACATGTACCAAAGTGAACAAAGCGATATTTTAAACACACTTTGCCTCGAAGCTGCGATAGTGGCGTCACTGACCAGCTGTAGGCATAATTTGGTCGATCTATAACATTAACCGCCCATTACATTGCAGCTTCGAAGATTGCCGCCTACGCAGCAATCTTGACAGGAAGCTCATTGTCCTAAATAAGTGAGCATTCTGGCTTGATATTCACAACTCATAATACTTTAAGAAGATCGTCTTTATGGTGCCTACCTACCTCTGTATTAGAGCGAACTGTATATATACAGGGTTGTCTGCTTAGCCTATTCTTGGCTCAGCCGATTTCGATAAAATTTAAATGGGACCAATTTCGAAGTATACTCTTTCCAATAAAAAAATAATTATTGAAATCGGACCACTATGAAAAAAGTTATGCGTTTAAAAAAATATATATGCGTCGAATTGTATACCTCCTCCGGTGGTTCGTCGGTCAAAAATTTGTATTATTTTATTTTTCTATCTTTCATTTTTTTACGTTTACTCCGTCCTTGTCGTCTATACGTTTCCTTGCATCCAAGTGAGGTTGTCTGGAAGAAATCGCTTTTAGCAATAAGGCCGCTTTTTGTGTCTTTTCTGTCTTTCTTTCTTTTGTTATGTTTTCTTATAAAGTGTTGTTGTATTGTATTGTAGCTACAAGGTTTTATTTTTTTCTTCTCTTTCTTGGGTCTTATAGGTCAGGAACTCGAAATATGCCTGCATCGGAATATTAAATTGACATACAGCTTTATTCAACGAGCATATTGATAACAGTCACAGCACAATGACGCAAACTATGTAATCCGAGTATGATGAATGAAAACGCAATGCGAGTACCGAGAAAATTACCTCGTAGTTCGATTCCCACGGTCCGGCCCATGTTGACTAGGCTCGTGTATTTTAATACTGTTTATGAAGCAATGAAAGCCAATCAGGCGTGTAATTATTGCGAATTTACAAGAATATTCATCAAAGCAAACTATGATTATTTTTTTACTAATTAAATTTGTACAATTGGCCATTTGTAAAACTGGTCCTTTCAAATATGCCATTTTGAGTGTTGGTGCTATTGGGCTTAGACCATCTCATCTACAAACACCGACTTGGCATTTTTTTTTGTTTTTTCGTATCATAGGCCTCTCTTCTACTATGCACATATTTTGTCCGTTTGCCAATCTTTTGCAGCTACTATTGTAATTGGACGCGCGATTTTTCAAAAACGTCTCAGCCGATTACGATAAAATTTAAATGAGGCCACCAAATTCGGTTCAGAATTGGCGAAGTACCTAATCATGTTTTAAAGTCGGAAAACTTCAAAAGCGTAATGAATATAACTCGTGCAATAAATGAAGTTATTCAACTAATAGGCAGTCTTCCACCAAGCATATTATTAATTCGTCTAATATTAGTTCAAGCAGATTTATGCATAGGTTGGGTATACTAATTATAGCGTGGGCATGGCGTAGCGTAGCCTGAGTGCATCTGCATAGGGCCGCAGTAGGGCGATGCCCTCAGCCGGGCCGACAAGTGACCTTTACGATTATGCGAACCAGGGAACCCCTCCTTGTTTTTTTATGCCAAGTAATATGGATTCCACACTCAAGGTATTGTTGCTATCAAGAGTAGTTAGGTTGACGTCTGCAGGTCTGCTTGTTTTATTCAACTTCTATAGATAAGCAGACAACCAATTAATTGCCTGTCATCATTATTAACTTTTAGTATTATGCAAACCAGGAAACTACTCCTCGTTTTTTTATTCCAAATAAAATGGATCCTATACTTAAGGGCTTGTTGACCAAGAGTAGAGAGGTAGAGACTCAGACTATGATAGAACTACGTTGTCACTTAGGAAAACGTCAACTTGTCATCTTGTCATCGAAAAACTTGTCATCTATCTGTCTGCTTGTTTTAAGCCAATTTAATATAACTTCGAATCTCAGAGCAAATAAAAAAATCAAGAGGGAACGTCGTTGAACAGTCAAGTGAAGCAGGTTTTTTATACATGTGTGGGTGCGTCGCTGTTGCGCCGCCATAGTTCGACTGTCAAGCCAAGGCGTAGTTTCCTTGTACGTTGATGTGTGTGTAAATTGTCTGTACTCGGCGAGGCGTAGTTTTGGTCGGCCTCATTTGTTTGTTCACAACATTCTGTCTTGATTTTTTTATTTGGTTTGAGCTTCGAATAAGTTATTTTTAATCAACTGCCATTGACGTCATAATTATCAGCCATAAGACCGTAGGTCGTGCCCTGCTGAACATAGGTCTCCGGTATAGATTTTCAAAACACCGGTTGGAAATGGCTTACATTTAGTATGTTCTTGCAGCGTTAATTATCTACATAATTGTTCGACTAGGTGGATAGATTAACGTACCATATTATACAAGGTTTTGTTTTCTAAAGATAGGGACTTTAATAGGTGCTATATGCTCATATTATGAATAACTTTTACTGTGAGATCAACAGCAAAGTCGCAAAACTTCAAAACTAACGTACCACACTATAAGTACGAAATTACAAAGCCACATTATCGTCATTGTATAATTATGCTGTATGCAACCTAAAAATGCTTACATAACAATGAGATTCAAGAAATCAATATAAACTAAACATAATTGGATCTATTACAATGCGCATATTAAAGACACCTTCGAACACCAGTTGCAAATCCATTCCGCAAGAGTGCACAATCAACTTCTTGAATAAATAATGAACGTGTCAATTAAATCTGGCATTTGAGATATTAATGATGTTTAGAAATAACCTTTTCAATAAAAAAATAGGGGGAAACATTTCTATTATTAACTATATGTTTTAGACTGGTCAGCATCTAGTGGTAGGCAAAATAAATATTGGTGAGTCACAGTTTTGGGTTGGTCAGTTATTAATTTAATCTGTAGGCAGTAATAAAACTAATTACTTTGTAGAATAGGATTACTTGACCGCGATAATCAACGTTAACTGAATCGAGTCGACATGTTCAGATAATTTTTAAACGCATTTTTCACATCTATTACATTTACCCTAATATGTGAAACTCTGTCCTTTTTTTTCTGTGTAAAACAAGTGTACAATGCAAAAATAAATCAAAGATTCATTTATTTTTGATTCACTTTAGTGCTTACTTTCCGCGCAGATTTTTTTGCTGATCAAAAGGATTTTGGGGTAATCTAGAAACTAGTTCAACAGCTGAATATTTAAATCACCATCAGACAACGATATTTTAAAATAATAAATAAAAATATAGTCAACAAAATAAGTCACAGGGGTTACGACATATTCTTATTTTGGGATCGTGACTCATTAAGAACGGGTCTTTATACTTTGCTGCTTATAAATTGTACCCCAGAAATAACAAGAGAAATAATTGTTAAACCACGTCCAAGGGTAACGAGAATGGGAATTAACAAGATCACGTCAATGGATAATAATCGGCTCGTTAAGATTAACATTTAGCCTGCAGTCAAAACCGTGAGAACCTGTGCGGTGTGGTGGTCTCTGAAATTTGGGTATTTTCTTAGCATTTATGACCATTTCTAGTTTGAAGTTGTAGATTTGCAGATGCTGAGTATGTTGTTTAGGCAATAATAACATTGCTGTCTCTTAACATCTCTCTCTTCTTCATTTGTCCATTTCCACCTGAGATGAAGCTTGCTCTTCTAATAAGTCTACGCTAAGATATTCTGGTCTGGATGATGCGTGTTTTTAGAGTTCGGGACAAACTCGTCCGTAAGGTGGGCTGGGGAGCGTCGCCTTTCTCGTTTTCTGTCAACTAATTCTAAATATCTTCGAATCGTGTGTCACTTGTAACTTACGAGTACGTTTGTTAGTACATCGCGACGGGCTGATAATAGAGCAAAAATATGGACAGTGAAACTCTATGATTCGGATAACACTTCGAGTTTGAACTAACATGTGTGGGCATGACGAGATCTTACGAAATTTGCTCATATTTTTTCTTAGTTTATTGCGGGAATTGCTCATCGTAGATAGCTGCAGCTAAGTAAAACCAAAGATTATTAAAACTTTTTAGTCTATGGTAAAACTAAAAGCGGCTGGATAGCTCGAATCAGAATTCAAATAAAATTCTAGCGAAAGTGTTTTTGGTGAGTCCAGCAGTGAACACATAAATAGGTTAATTATGCATCCTCATTATACACGTGGATTTTTAAATAAGCAGAGTTCTAAGATGTGGTCGTATATTTGTGTCCTGCCTGTTATTCCACGTCGGTTGTTTATTTCAACGTTATTAGCTTGTGCCGAGGCGCCTAGACGGCACAGAACAAATAATAGTTAACATAATGAGGCCCACACACGCTAGATGCTTTCTGAAGTTATTTTAAAACTCCAGCTTAAAAGCATAGGTAAATTAAAATAAGAAAATAACTATGTTTTGTTTACGATAAAATTATTGGTATTTGTCTTGTATGTGTTCCTTTTATCTGTTACTGAATTATCACTATTTGTTCCTTAGGTATTGCCTTCATAATTTACTTCTTCTTAGTGACGAGTATTTTTAATACGCTTCTAGTAGGTCGACCTGTATTTAACTATGTAATGGAATCTAAGATAACTAATTTAACCATCTTCCAAACATCGTAGCGTTATTAAAAATGGCAGATGTATGTAGTTCTGATGACATTACAATAATATGGTACTGTCGAACTGATCTGATGATGGAGCCGGATGATATGAACTGGAACTTCATGATGGAAAATCGTATAATAGGTGTTTTGAGAAGTCTTGTCATCAACTTTGACCACGATTAGGTTTCCAGATTTGATGATGAAGCCGGAAGATAGGCACTAAAGCGTGTCATTCTAGTGTTTTTTAAACTAATCATTTTATTAGCTAATAATCCTACAAGGAGGGCTATATTTTAGGATTGGATGCTAAGTATGAACTTATTTAAAAAACTGTGCATAATGAAATAATGTAGTTGTTCTTCTTTGGGAATCACCAAATTGATTATCTACATGTCACTGTCATACCTCATATTATCTAACAGTCTTACTTTTAACTGCATCAGCCATATGATGTCCTCTGTTGATCATCATTTAGTACCTCCCCTATTTTCTGCGAGCCGCGTCTTTCTCTGTTTTAGGTTTTTGATTATTTTATACAATTTCCTGTTGTTCATTCTATATAGATCTTACAAGTACCTACGTACTTGTAAGAGCTTTTGTGTGCTCATTAAAACTTAATCTCTTCGTGTGAACATCCATTTATAAATTGAATAAGTCAGTTACCTCACTCTTAGTGTTACCGAGTTGAATGTAACACCGAATGCTTTAAAAGGGCAATGGCACGTATTCATCACAGCGATTTGTATTACTAATTTCTGTCTGAGTCCTGTATTGCCTTTGTATGACTTGGTGAGTTGGCGCTGAACGCATAGTTAGTCATATCCCGACGTCTACCGATGCTGGTAGTTTCTAGCTACGAATAAATGATTTAATAGTAAGTTTCAAGCAGTAGTACTTGAAGATAAACATTTGCTGTTCAAATAATAGTTTTTTGACGAGAATGGTACAACTGACTTCTTACAAGCCTTCTCGAACCAAATTGATTTAGCGAAAGTTATAGCGATCTTTGTTATTCGATGGTGGTAGTTTTTGCATTTTCCATCCATTTTTAAACATTTTGTCTATATTAGAATTAAAACTAGGCACAGACTCCTTTTTTCATTCAATACATTAGTAATCATTATTATCGGGTAAAATTGGAACACAATAATGCTAAAACAACACATCACGAAATATTAGACTGCTTACATTCCGTTGTTGTTCTAAAATGCTGCCATTTCTTCCTATAGGTACCTACTAAGGTTGACTGGAAGATATTCCGTTAGCGTACGTAAGGTTTTCTTTCAAGTTTTACTTCAATCACTTCAATTTATTCGGTGTTCGAATTCGTAAGTAAGTTCCTATGGACCAAGTAGCTTAGCCCCAGTGTCGGTTCTGACATGGCTAAGTGGTTAAAAAAACCGTGAATTGACTTCAATGCACTTACAAATTTAGAGCATAAGCATATCTATTGCACGAAATCAATAAATACTTGCTTTTTTTTACCTTTGAAAGTGTATTATTTTCGATGTCAAATATTTTATGCATGAAGTCTCCAACTTCGACTGGACAGTAAAGGCAACTTGAAAGTCGGGTCTTTCTTGTTCATTGGACGAGTACTTGCAACTGCAAGTACTCAGCAGTGGTTTGGCATGAAGGTGGTTGAGGTATCGCCTCAGGCTCACTAACAAGATGCCAAGCGGTTAGCGCGCTGATTGCTTATCTGCATAATCATCTAAGATTGTATCAAAGTGTTGAGTAATTGTACTACACTTTACACGATGGCTTTACAAAGTGTGGAGGAGGATCTGAAATTAGTAATGTCAATGAGAAACTGGAATTAAAAGCTTCTCACTAAAATCATAGATTTGTCACGTTTCATGCTAAAAAAATTCGATGCGTTGTCGTTCGTATTGGCATTCAAAAATATAAAATGTAATGATTAAATATATGAAAACTAGAATACGAAAGAGGTTCGAGAAGTTCTGCAGTAGCCTGAACAAGTAATGAGCTTTTAGATGTCAACTAAAAGTTTACAAAATTTGAAACCACACAAGACTTTAGATACCCATTAATGTCTTAGATACTGACATACTCACATTAACTCGGAATTACTTCAATGTGAAAGGCATTCATTATTTTGATTCTCAATTAAAGTTACGAGTAAAAATATCACAACGATACTTAAATCTTAATTTATTTACTGTACCCAGTTTGATAGCTCTATTATTTTCTTTGTAATCCACTCAAGTAAATAGAAATGTCGTTACATCATTAGACATCTTTGACTGGCATTACTAAACCTATTATGTCAGTCAAAACTTACACGCACGTGAGCAAATCGACTCGAACATGCAATGATTTTCACTTGAGATTACAGATCTCACGAGATGGGACATATCGTATCAATTGAGCACGAAACTCTTTGCTCTTGTTTGGCTCAGTGATTAGTGACCCTAACTTCTGGATCAAAGAGGCGTGGGTTCGATCCCCACCAGGGCAAATATTTATGTGATGAACATAAATGTTTGCTCTGTGTCTGGGTGTTATTTAGTTACTATCTATATAATGTATGTATTATTTTAGTTTATTTTTAATTATGTAGATAGCTGTAAATAGTACGTTCTCCAATGTTATTTAAGTTTGTTGCAATAAAGTCATTCTTATGTATGTATTTAAAAATAAGTATATGTAGTATATCAGTATCTGGCAGCCATATCACAAGCTTTGCTTAGTTTAGGGTCAGAGGCCGTGTGTAAGATATCCTAAAAAAGTGTAGAAAAAAATAAAATAATTTAAAAATAAGTATGTATATGTAGTATATCAGTCTCTGGCAGCCATATCACAAGCTTTGCTTAGTTTGGGGTCAGAGGCCGCGTGTAAGATGTCCCAAAAAAGTATAGAAAAAAATAAAATAATTTAAAAAATAAGTATGTATATGTAGTAGTATATCAGTATCTGGCAGCCATATCACAAGCTTTGCTTAGTTTGGGGTCAGAGGCCGCGTGTAAGATGTCCCAAAAAAGTATAGAAAAAAATTAAATAATTTAAAAATAAGTATGTATATGTAGTATATCAGTCTCTGGGAGCCATATCACAAGCTTTGCTTAGTTTGGGGTCAGATGGCCGTGTGTAAGATGTCCCAAAAAAGTATAGAAAAAATAGAACTATTCCTAACGCTAATAAAATTACACATTAAGTTACGAAGCACAACACATCACATAATCTTACATTCTGAAATGCATGTTTGTAGAAGTCGTGTCAAACTTTATGGCGGATGTAAAGTAGGCTACAAGTTGCTCAGAGCCAATCCTTTCCCTTGTTCCCACACTCCCGTTGATCCCGTTTATGTTTAAATGAGTAGCCTATTTTCTAACTATTGTTAGCTTAAATTTTAAAGGGCGTCCCTAGCCTATAAGACGGTGATTTTTTCTAAGTTAAATGTTATTTAAGCCACGTAACGCTAAATATAAATTGTATTATTTACTTTTGTTTAATGAAGAATATTTGAAATCAAAATCAAATCAGTCACTCCCGTTGATCCATAAATTTGCTACTGCGCACAGACTTGCCTTGTGTTCCCAGCCGCCTTTAAGTTTGAGTCGTATTATACCGTGTATTTTGTGGTGTATGCGTATTTGTTACACGTAAGTGTCTTGCACCGAGAAAGACAAGGCCTCTCTTTAGATCTTTATGATGTGAACAAAATTTTCACAACGCTAGAGCGTCGTAAACTCAGGATTCTGCCGGAGGCTTTGGTATAGTCACGGATTGATGTAAGGCTTTCTTAACGCTATAAGTAAGTAAGTAAGTTCGTAAAGGCTGGGTGGCTAGCCCTGGTGTCAAAGCTTTGATTTGATAAGAAGATAACAGTAGAGCCAATCTTGTCTTCTGAATTATTACTGAACAAATTCGTTGTCTTCTTTTACATTATTTCTACATTCCACATTATTTTTCAACACCTTTGATATACCTATCAGTTTCGTGTAGTTAAAACATTTCAATTTTACTCTATCAGTAATTATATTCTTTTCATAAGTCAGGTTTGGAAAAAGCTCGCCGCGTGTAAACATAGCCTGTCATGATAGTTAATCGATTCGGGCATAAAATAAAGAGTTTTAATTTTCTTTTTATGTAATCAAGGAGATAAATGTGTAATAAATATGTTTGTAACAAATATGTAATTATTTCAGTTTCAAAAGTTTTGAAACTTTGTCTTAATCAGGTTTAATGAGGTATCAAATTATAAGACATTTCCTAGCCAACACCTTCTTTGGCCCGCAATAAACAAGGTAGGTAAGACCCAATTCCGTATTACAAAGTTTCATTTGTGTGGTTAAACTATTCAACATTCTTGTATGGCGCAGGCAATGGGTTTTGCCTTAACATTAATCGTCTTTGCCAGTCGTGGCTCGAACGCCGGCGGCTATCGAGGGCGCTATCTCGGAGTCGGTCACGCACGCTCTTGCTCTATGGAGAACTATGGCCAAGCCGGCGCCAGGGTGAAAGTTACAGGGCCTGCTTGACCCACACAACTAAGAAAACTTGTCAGTTTTTCTACGCCACTTGGGTTACGCACCCTCTTGCTCTATGGAAAACAAGGGAGGGGCAGGCTCCAGGGCGATGTTACAGGGCTTGTTTGCGCCAAACACAAAGTTAAGCTTTTGTAAAAAAAAGTACTCACTCTTAATACAAGTTTTGTACCAGTATGACACTGAAGAACTGTTAATATGCTGGCACTTGGCAGCATAGCGACGCGGATGGTTACAGGGCCCGTGTGCCCCGAAATGTGTAATATCGTTTTCCTAACTTAATCGCTTCAAAATGCAGACCCTAAAAACTTCATATTGGATTTCAGTTTACAAGAACTAAATAGGATTTGAATAGTTTTCTGAAGCTGATCGTTGGTTTCGCGAACAATGCTTAAATAGTGTCGACAAAATAATTTTCAATAGTAGCAGCCCTTCCTATAAATCCTTGTTCAAGTCCTGGCAAATTTTGTGCCTGCAAGGTGAAATGCAACAAAAACGTAGAAATAACTGATTAGGTTCTAACTAAGCCTTTTATAGCATTACAAAAGGCATAATGATTTTAAAGAGATAATAATGAAATTCTTTGCAAAAAGATATAATGGTCCTCAATGTACGTAAAATAATGGTTATAAAGCTTCAGGAGGCTAGGAAAGATTTAGCGATAATGCTATCTAATAGAATTACGTTTAAGTTTTAATATTAAGACCGAATCAAAATCAGCAACTGTAATAGCGCGTGTTGAATAAAAAATTTAATTGCAATAAAAAGTGAGTTAAAACTCGAACGACAATATTATGTGTGGTTAAGCTGCATGAAATATACTGCTTACCAATAATGCATTTAGAGTTTAGAAATCTAGAGCTTCATTGCGAGATATTTTTAGGGCTCTGGTTTATTAAAGAGCATTTTATTTTACATACTAGCTGACCCGGCGAACTCCATTTTACGCAATATATTATACTAGCTTTTACCCGCGGCTTCGCCCGCATGATATTTTGATTTTTGTGCTTTCCCATGGGAAACCTTTATTTATCCGGGGTAAAAAGTAGACTGTATTATGTCACTTTCCGTCTTTCAAACCCGAGGCCCTACCTTACCACCCTTGATAAAGGAGGTGGAAAATTAAAAAAATAAAACAAAAAACGATTTGACGATTGTTCGATTTGACAACTGTTGTTATTTTTTTGACATTTCTCGAAGCGCACTCTAGAATAGCTTCTCAGACAGCAAATTTTTTCCTACTTACTTAACACTTATCGTTATGTTATGAAAAATTTACGCAATATCATTATAATTTATAGCCTATGTGTTATTCTGATATATAAGATATATTATTGCAAAGTTTCATCTCAATCCGTTCAGTAGTTTTTGCGTGAAAGAGTAACAAACATCCATCCTTACAAACTTTCGCGTTTATAATATTAAGTAAAGATAACATCCGTTTTTCTTTCTGTTTTGTAGTTGAAAAACCTAGGTTGAAGTTCCAAGGCCCGTTGGTTTCAATGCGTTGGTTCCACAAAAATATGATTATTTTAAATGGTAAAGTACATATCAGTAAGCAGGGTGTATAATTGTATATCTGACTCCATCTCGTTATTTCAAGTGCTCTACGTACGGCAACAGCGTTGTGTAACCCGAGTGATAACTGGGGAAATTAACACTAATTAAAATGGACAGTACACTGCAGATGCAGTCTGAACGACTTGTTTTGTTCCTTTGTTCCTAATGTTTTACACAAGCAAATTAGCAATGCTTAAAAAAATAACAGAAATTTAATGAATTCGTTATGTCTTATTCCATAGTCTCGGCAAATACTTTATTTATTTGAGAACTATTTTTCCTAAGTGAAAATGAAAATAAATCTGAAAAATAATGATGAATCTGAATCGAAAATAATGTGAAATGTAACCGTTCCTTTTCATCAAGAAGGATGTTTTTAAAATGCCTAAAAAAGTATTTCGAAATTGTGAAAAGCGGAAAACAAATACGCTTCAGATTATTTCATCTTAGTGGATCAGGTTTTAGATAATTTTTACTTATATTTTAAGTAAGCTGTTCCACAGCAACTGCATTGAGTATGGAATAACCAGTTAGGTACTTACTTTTATAAGAAACTTGTACGTATAACTTTCTTTTGCAGTTTGAATATATGATTTGACCTCTGTAACTTTATCTAAAAGTCAGGGTAAATTATTAAAAATAACATTTAGGAGTTATTGAATGTTGCGTACATATACTGTACTGTACCAGCCTTTTTTAACAGTCCACTGCAGGACGTAGGCCTTCCCACGAAGGGTGATTGGGCCATATCCACCACGCTGGCCCAGTGCGGATTGGTGAATTCACATACGCCATCGAATTTTTTCTACGGATGTATGCAGGTTGCCTCACGATGTTTTCCTTCACCGAAAAGCCAGTGGTGTGAAATTCCGTACATAAATTCCAAAGAACTCATTGGTACGGGACCGGGGATTTGAACCCGCCACCTCACGATTGTAAGGCGGGTGTCACTACCTCTTGACCACCACGGCTTATGCGTACATATAATTTATATTAAATGTGTATATTTATAAATAATTAGGTATACGAGTATACGTATCTAAACTTTTTACTAATTATAAATCACAATGACTTCACCGCTACGCCTACCACCTACAAAAAGACGAGTCAAACTAATTGCTATGTACGCAAAATGTACCTGCGAGCACACATTTTGTTTTAATCTCTCCCACGTTTCATAGAAAAAACACCACGTTCGTTAAAACTCTTTTGATCAATCGAGATAATATCTAAAGGCAGGTTTATAACGACGACGGCACAGGCAAAGTACACGATCGAAATTGACACTGCAACATATTTTCTTATTTACGTGGGCACTACGTAGACGCACGTAAGTTTAGCGCTGAGGGTAGTGTAGAGGGGATGGCTGCGCATGGTGACCGTCATACTGAACCCATGCGCAGCCACCCTCTCCACACTTCGTTCAGCGCTAAACTATTTAACGCGACCTGTACCATTGATTCCGTATGCTACTTAGGTACAGGCGAATAAATCTAGGAAAGGAAACCAATTTTCAGGTAAAGTGTATTGCGTTTTTATTTGTATTGAATATTAATATCAGTCAGTGGAACATAATGCATATTAAGAAGATCATAGATTAATATCTACATTCAAAATCAAATATTTTCGACTTCATGAATGTAAATACATATATCTACGCCCAAAACTTTTATGCCACGAACATCACGGATTCTACACGCAATATAACATTTTTTTGTACTAACTTTGTCCTGTGCTTGTTTGTATTCGTAGATTGATCTAATTTCTAAGCCTCCCATATAGATTACCAATTAAACTGGTAGGGAGCTTAGATTTAAACGCATCATAATGCAAAAAGAATCCGTGGGTGCGGATAAACGTGGTTCCTATGAAGTGAAATATCGCCGTTTCAATGGAGGCTGCTCGGGACATTAGTAGGTGTAGCGATAGATTATCACGAAGATGCGCGTGTTGCGCCGTGGGTGGCTCGCTCTACGCTTTGATACCTTGTACTCCTATTTCGTTTAGATGTAATATGCTGCAGATGCTGTTAGGAAATTCCGTAAATATTTTTCGAGATATTTTTTGTAGTAAATCTTTAATGCATATTGTTTATGCTTGAATCCTAATGTAGAGTAAGTGTTGGCGAACCTTCTCAGTGGATTTTTGTTCATGAGAAAGTGTAAAGTGCGGTTTTAATTCTAAATTAAACGGGCTAATTAATTCCCGAGTATATGGAAAAATAGCATCTCTAGAGTTGTTGCTCCAAATATTGTAAAGTATCTTATTACGTATCTTTGAAAATCTATTTAAAATTTTAGTTTTGTTTAAGAAAAATCACACTATGCGTCTGGTGAAATTAGTAAGTGTTACAAAACTTCTAAGTACCTCTTAGGTTCTTCTTAGGATACCTAAAAGCAATAAAAAAATAAAACAATTTTGAGAAGTAAGGCTTGTTTTTGTATTGAAATGAAATGATTTCCGACTACTTGACCGCTTAATTTGACCGATGATGTAGGAACGCGTCGTGTCCGCTACTGCTGCGTTAAGAGCGAGCTTTTACTTGCTACACATACCTACTATTGACAATTCCGGTGCGTGGTTAGGTACAGTTAGCCAAATTAATAAAGTGCTGTACAGTTACAACAGGAAACATTGCTTATTTCATTCGTACCGTCCAGCGAGAGAGTGAACACTGAACAAAGCGAATGGAATGTAGCGCGCGCATGTTGGATAATATTGGGATAGAACACGTTTCAATAAATCGTGTCTCTATTTTCTATTGCAGTAAAGCACTGAGGACGAGACGAAGCCGGTTTGAGTGTGGTATTTCTGGTTACAATAATTTATTGTTTCATATTATGCTTTTTCTGTTGCAAAAATGGACACGAAAAAAGTTTGAACAATGGCATCAATTTTGTTGGACTTACTTTTCTAAAAGTAAAAATATACCTTCTTAATTATTTATATACATCGGTTTTCGTTTTAGGAATTAATTAGAGACCAAATGTCACCAAATTGTCGTTTAATTAAGGAAAGATCTTATAGTAATGGTTTTAAATTTAAATAAATTAAATAAATCCAATAGCTGAGTAGCAGTTTTGTATAAAAGCTGTTCTATAATTTTCCAATATGACCGGTAATAAGTATTATCACTCCATCAGCACTTCATAGAAATTACTTAGCCGTAAGAAGTTTATTTAAATTCGAAGTTTTTGGGGTCTAATAGGTATAAGCATTATATTTCTTTTGACGAGAACTGGTTGTTAATTAATTATTTTTAGTCTCTAAACTCTCGACTTGCTTATGAAATCCTGACGATATTTTTAATTCAAGTATACTCGTAAGTGTCATTTCATGTAATAGGTTTGATTCTGTAATTGAATGACAAGTTATTGCATTTAATTTTTCTAATCACAAGAAAAAGTCAGCGTAAGTAATTGCTGTGACCATATTCGCAGAGCTTTGAATGTTTGAGCAAATAACCCACCATATTTGGAAGGTTATTTCGAAGTTTGGCTGTGCTTTACCGTTAACCGTTGGTTAAACTTTAGTCAAAACATGCCCCTTTTAAGGTTATCCAATGACTGTTTCAAATAATATAAAACTTTAAAATCACTGACACGAAAACGTGTATTGTTTGATTTTTCGTTTATAAGTAAAAACTCTATATATAAAGCGACATTAAAGCACCATTTAAATTCGAAATCTTTTTTGATAAATCAACAATAAAGTAGCTACGTGGATGTCACATTGTTTCGTGCAAACTGTTCGAATTTTGTAAGTACCTACACGGTGGAAGTCGGTATTGTGATTTATTAAGAAAAAAAAAATTTTTTTGTATGTTACCTAATTTTTCCGTGTATTGTGGACTGATTTGCAAGTTTTTAGCTTTTATAATTATTTTAGTCATCGTTGTTAGATTTCATTCCAATACATGAATACACCATTCCAATCAAATGAGCCTGTTATTCTCGTCTCCACAAATATGACGTCCAAGTGACTCACTGTTTAATAGATTAAATGGAACGCATTAATCCAAGTGAAGGAGCGTCGGGCTTTTATTAGCTGGAGGAGCTTCAATTGTGGCCGTTGGACTTTATAGGGCCATGGACTTAGTTGTTACGAGACTAATAATAGAAAATGGGCTATTGAGCACCCAGATGCGAATAAGTTGGGGTTTGTATCTACATCTGTACAAAAGATGTCTATTGTCTGTTGCGCGAACGGTTCTCTAACGGCTACCGTATGAGTAGGTTCAATAGTTACTGGTGTTAAATACTGTATTAAAGACTACTTATTAAATGAATCAATGAGCTGAAATTAATCTGATTTTAAAAATCAACAGACTAAAAATAAATACAAGGACTAAAATAAAGCAGAAGTCGTAATAGGGTTTATGCAATTTGACAAAATTGAGACAACGTACTTCGTTTGGTCATCGTTCCTTCTTATAATCATCGATATTTAGTAGGTATAAGAGTGTTAATTTTTTCTTGTTTTAGAATTTAATGCCTGTGTACATTGTACAATATAATGCCTAATTTGAATTAAATAAAACAGGGTTGACTTTATATATGAGTTTCTACTTATGAGTATACCTACTTAGGTAGGCCTACATGACACAGTTCCAACACATACAATGTGTTTGTCTACCGGTGTCGGAGCCTTAAGCGGTGACATATAAGGCAAATTTTGAATAACTTTTACTGTAGGGTCAACTCTGAAAACGCAAAAAAAACAGCTTTTTCATACTTTTTGTCGAAAGTCTATAAATAATCGTATGGAACAGCAGTTTTTTTTTACGTTTTCAGAGTAGGTCCCATAGTAAAAGTTGTTCAAAATTTGCTATAGATATCACCGCTTAAGAGTGCGCCTAATGCCATGAAAAAAACAGATTTCACCCGCGCTTCTTTCATCGCCCGCTATCATCTATGCTGCTTTGTTTAGAGTCGAAAATCGCATGACACAGTTCACGATGATTTTGGCTTCGAGCGCCAGCTTACATTTTTTAGGTGACATTTTATTTATTTATTCAAAATTTAACCATATATTAAAAAAACTAATCGATTACTCTACTAGAACTTTAGTCTGGCTACATAATTTGTCAAAAATAATGTGATGTTGTCGCTGATAATTTAGAGCATTTGAAAAAAAAAAGTTTTTTTTATGATGTGAAGTTTTAATTTTTTTCTAAGGATTACTTTGCTACTATAGGTTCATTCCTTTCCTATAGTTTTTTTTTAATATGGATATTTCTGTTCTTTATCTTTACACCTCGTCTTTAAAAAGTCAATTTTGGCATTAAGCGCCCCCTTAAGGCTCCGACACCGGTAGACAAACACATAGTATTATTATGTGTAATAAATGCTCATATGTAAATATGTCAAGTATAACCAGACAGGATCGAGTGATATAGTCAAAGCAACCAAGACAAATGGATGGTAATATTTCGCTAAGCTTGACCACTTGCGATTACTGATAAGACTTAATGACAGTGTAGACGCGATCAAGGATGTGAGCTTTTTATTTGCATTTAATTAAATACATCCTCCTTGAAATAATGTTGACATTTTCTTTAAGCCCACTACCTCGCTTGTATAGTTTATTAGTTTATTTTCAACTGGAATCGGCTTTGAAACTTGGAGTTTTGCCAGATCCTGTTTTCTAACTACGCTTGTTCATGTATTTTCGCATTATATCGAAATGTCTTTCTACTTGTAAACTTACTTTAACGATATTCAACTGTAAAATATGTGTTGTTCAAAGGTTTTTTAGCAGTTTTTACTGTATAAACTATTACAAACCTTTTATGAAGCAAATTTTTTCAACGGCAATTTGATAACATAAGTCAGTTTGGTAATCGTGAAGACGTGTTAAGGCATTGGGGAAAAGAAAAAAGGTATAAAGATATACAGAGAGAAAAGAAGACACATAATCGTGTAATAATACATGACAGTGATCAAGAGGCAAGGAAACAGGGAGACCACTAATTTAAGAAGTCTCACTTCTATCTATCGCTTGCAACACGTGCATTTACCTATGTAGTTCAAGTACTTAGTTGCCTTTCGTATATTACATTATTCAGTTATTCTGTTTTGACGACCGTTATGAAACGTCAATATTACTTTATGTAGCTACACTCCTCTACATCACTGCTAAAGGTTTCGGTTATGATGCCCATTTATTTAATAAATTGCGTAATTTTGAAGTTCAATTATTTAACACTCGTAACCACGCTCGAGTAATAGCACCTTTCACTGCATTTCGCATTTCTAAGACAAAAGAAAATTATTACTTACTACGTATGTCTCATACATAGTGTGTGTGTAATTTTTTTACTTTTTATTTCTTACATAATGTACTATCGGTGTACTTATTATGAGTTACTTTTAGGATTTATGAGATATTTGTGTCATTTCGATAGTAATTTATCACATTTTAACGGTTATTGAGGAAATAAGTGCTTAATAATTACTTACGTTTACTGGTAGAAAAACTCGTGGGAAAATTGGTAGTAAATTAAACAGTAAATTTATAGATATAATAAAATATAGAGACTTGCATTGGACCTAATTTTATGTTTTGTTGTGTCATGTATTTTTTAACCCGCCTGAAAGACTTTAACATGACCATACGGTTTAACATCAAATAGATCCACAATTCTAATTGTCATCCGTGCTATAGCAGCACTAGGTTGTAAATGGCACATCCGAATACTGACCGTGCCGAACCTTGCTTAACATCGGTGATCGCTGACAACACCTACTTAGTTAAACTACGCTATAAGCGCTACATGAGACATTCTAAAGATTTTTTCTGATTGTTGCAGACGTGGCAAGCTGCGCAGTTGCGGGCGCGGCCACGGGCGTGCCGCTGTGCTGGCAGCCATTCTACTGCGTGCTGCAGCAAGACCGCAGGATCCTCACGGCGTACACTAGCGAAGAACTCGCTGTAAGTATCACTTTAATTATAAAAATTCAAATACAAATCAGGTAGTTGGGTTTTTGTCAAAGCCGCAAATTTTTGACGCTTTCGACAAGCAACGTTCTCAGCAGCCGCCGCTGGGGAGTGTATGGAGCGACTCATGTGACAGGCGGCAACAGTGCTGACGCACGTGGAATCCCACACCAGGCACTTGCCGTTCTTCCACGGCACCAGAGTCAGCCCATCCGGCCTCTTACCATCAGAAATAAAATTGCCAAAAATTAGAAATAATATTTCCGCCACCTCGATTTTTTTGCTACGCCATTTTATACTTAGTTTCGCAACGCGTTGTTTCATTTAGTCATTAAGTACCTAACCAAAAGGAGTCGACACGCATAAGCACCGAAGTCTGCCAAGTCAGTGGGGGGTGAAGAAACACAAACCAAAATATAAGCAAGTTTACACGCACACAAATGTAATTAACTAACACTAGCTGAAAATTAACGCAACACGAGCGCAACCAGACCGATATATTTATATAAAGAGCATGACCGCCGGTCACGTACTTTTGACAGAGGGGTACGCTTTGCAGTGTCGACTGTCGACTCCTTTTGGTTAGGTACTTAATGCATTTATAGATAGGTCGCTGCGTTCGTAACGTGGATGAGACGACGGAACGCGGTTAGGATCAATGTGCAACATTCGCGTCCTATCCGTGCGTCTGTAACATAACATGTTCATCCGCTTATATTTTCAGTAAAATTATATTTCCGAAATTCATGTCCCATACGGACAAAAAAACGATGCAGCGGCTAGCTGTTGTCAAACTCGTACCCGTATCAAGCTAGATAAAAACTTCACTTGGGCGCAGACAAGCTAATGTATTCAGTGTTCTAAAGTGTGTTTCTTTACGATGCTTTAAATTATGTAAAGCTATGTATACTTCTTTACAAAATCAACTATTCTGGATTTCGATCAACATTGTATTGTAGTTAAATCGGTTAACTCGCCCCAGTAGGTAATGATGCCTGAAGGTTTTTACCGCCCGAAAACCGGATGTTGTTACGAATTAGATTGCAATAGACCGAGTTTTTTGTCGATCTACATACATTTTTTTGGTTTGTTGGCATGCGATAAATCATTCGGGACCTATGAAATGGACATTCCAATTACGGCTAATAACTCTGTGGTGTAAAATGCGTAAATGTTCCATGTATAGTACCTGAAGTGTTCTAAAGATGGAAATCCATTGTTGAAGTTGTGTACCAACCAACCGTCACCACCTATCAAGTCGCACCACTATGTTCGATCGTTTGTTTAAGTTATAAGACGTCCACTGTTGGACATAAGCATCCTTTTTAGATCTCCAATAAGCCCGGTTGGAAGCTCAGTGCAATCCTGCGGTTTTAATTAGTTCGATATTCCACCTTGTGGATAGACGTCCTACGTTGCCCTTGCCGACACGTGGTCACGTGGTCTCTGCTCGACATTAACCCTATCGGTCGTCAGACCTTCGTGCTGATCGATTTCATAGAGATTCTCCAACCATACTTAGCCCTCTCCATAGATCGTTGGGTTACTTGGAGCTTAATGCTAATAAACCTAGTCTATTTAAGGCCTACATCTCGTGCTTATAGTCCACTAACTTGTAATATTCAATTTTAGAATATTATAGTAATTGGCCGTTATCACTAACTAGAACCTTGTTTAATGTTTCGAATGGTTATTAAAATCTTGTTACTTTTACTACTAACAACAGACTGGTGCCTATCAGACTGCTAGTACTATACATTGTTTAGTACATGATACAAGTACTGAATATAAGTACAAAATTGCTACAGTGTTAGCAATGTTTAAATATTTTAAAAGAAATATCATGGAGAAGTCTCAGTGGATTTTGAATTGAATCCTATAGTATTTGAACAAAGCCTACATACATCATCATAATAATAAGTAAGTATGTTTAGAAGACCCCCCAAATCTATCTAAACATAAAAGTGCTCATTCATTCATTCATAATTGGAATGAAGTTTTAGTGGATCGTATGGGAAAGCAGCAGATTTCTAGAGACTGATTGAGGTGTTCAACTTCAACGTATAAATTATTTATTCGTCAGTAACTACTTAATTTTTTACTCACCTTATGACTTTCTAACCGATGGTGAGGCTCTCGTTTTTCGGATTCCAAATTCTCAGCATTACTCCACAAATTGGGAAATTACCTACCTGCTGGTTTCTGTTCCGCTTTCCTAAACTTGTTTCAATATCTTGTTTTCTACTGTTTTTGCTGATTCGAGCTGTAAATTATCTTTAGGTTAGTTTTTCTTGATTTATTGCCATCGATTTCTAGCATAATTGCTGTAAGTTTTATGCTAAATGTTCTCATTGTAAAATGATTCTTGTTATGATTGTACAAAGAGTTCAGACTTGTTCACTCTCTTTGCGTTGTAAAATTTTCAAAGATGCTCTGTTTTGGCTGGAGCGAAGCGCTTGACTTAGACCAAATCAGATCCTGACTAACGTCGACGGTTCAAAATTGCTAATTCTCTATACCAGATCTTTGTGGTGTCTACTGTAATTCTGGTAACTGTCTCCAACCAGTCAACTGTACATAGCATCGGCACATTGACGGGACGTCTCTAGAAACGTTGGGTATCGGCCCCGATTTGACTTCAACCAAATCGGAAAGTCTATGAAGGCTTATAGGCATGAATCTGTCAGTGACTCGTAAGCCAAGTGTTCTTGTTTTGAATACTGCATAATAATGTTTGCACAGATAACCCGGTCGAACTACATTTACACCGGGGTGAGTCAGCGATTCTATACAATACATTCAATTACTCACTGCGCCAAACGTAGTTGGCTTAACTCTTGAATGGCGTGTTGAAAATGACTTCGCAAGCGCAGACCGGCTGAAAGTTTGTTCAACAGAACATTTCAAATATTGTGTATTTTATTTATTTTCTCATTGTATCTTTATGCAAATTCTGAATTTTTTTGACAAAGTTGTCTCATATTATATTTTTTTTAAATGGAATGGTCCTGTTTTTTCTTTGCACTTCTCCGTGACATGGTGATAACATTTTGCCGTGCCAATTTTGTTGGTGGCAAGTTTTCCTCGCCACGGAACATAGGTATATTTTAATAGAATAATAATGATTCCAAGAGTTTGATTTCGTATTGATCGATAACGTTAACCTAAAATGTTTTAAAGTAAAATCTTTTCTATTGGCTACTTGCCTATATGTCGTAAAAAATCCTATTTTTTGCAGCAAAACGTAAATTATTTATTTTTATGCAAGCTTGATAATTAATTCGTTTTTGGCGGTCTACCTGATGGACACGGATGTACTCAATACTGGCGTTGAAAAGGTTAAGAAAGGAATCAAGCCAGAAAGGATCGTAATATCATCACTGAGTTTTAAATTGAAGGGCACAGTGCTGAGTTGCGCAGGATTTCAGACGGATGCTATCCTGAGATGGAAATTTGTTTCGAGTCCCACCAGACATGCCTTCTTCATAATATTACATAGAATAAAAAGTTAACTTAGTAAGAAGATGGGTAGAATAAGAATAAATAACCGCGGTGGTTGCGCTCGCGCATCGTTCATACAAATGCGGCGCGTGGGCGCGCGTCGTCGGTACTCGGCATAAATCAAAATTAAGCATTCCACTCACTACACAAGTTTTTGCTTTGGAAATAAGAACGACAGGTTTATTTAAACACGTTTATTTGAGTCTGCCATCTTCTGATGTCTTGAAGATGGGGTTAAAATCGCATACAAAGTGATCTTTGCAAAATGCTAGGAAATGCTTTAGAGTTATTTCACTTATTATTCATGTTCACCTCATCGACCCCGTATAAAATTTATGGAACAGCTGATTTTTTTAGCGATTTTGAGGTTGATTTTATCATACCTCTTCTTATATCTTGATTGCCAGGAAAAAATCGCTTTAAGCGATAAGGCCGGTAATTAGAAACCTATTTGTATTGTTTTGTCCCTGTAATGTGTTTTTTTTTGTAATGTGGTTGTCTAATAATTAAAATGTTTTTGTTATTGTACCTGTAAATAAGTTGTTCATAATGATGAGTTCAGATCACTGAGAGTCCCTACAACTTTGCGAAAAAAAAGTTTGTATGTATGTAGCTTGATTTTTTTTTCAAAACATTCGCCTTACAAGATGATCGAAACAACAAACGTTCTTCTGGTGTTACATATCAAACCACTCTCTATTGTTTATTTTATGTTGAAAGATTCTTTACTTTGCTTCCCATTAAACGCGATTTTATTATCAACAAACATGTCGTAAAATGTTCATTCCTTCATCAGATTCCATGGGCCGTTGAGTTATTTAAAATATCAATTAACGTTGAGTATTCAGATTCACTTAACTGTCAAAGGTCTAATGTTTGTCATTAGAAAACTCATTTAATTGCTCGTGGAGTTTCTGGATAGATTTATAACAACGTATACTGTTATTATTTATTATTATAGGTATCTTCTTCAGGGTGTTTCTCTAGACGACGGATGTAATCTAGGATATTATTGTATCCATCATTATGATCAACTTTTACTATGGGATCAAAACCTAAATGGAACAGCTGATTAATATATTTGTGTTTTTGGGGTTGTTCTCACAGTAAAAGTTGGTCATAAATATGAGTACAATGGTCTTAGAATAAATAAATATTAAGACATCTTAGTCACGACTTCGACCAAAAAACTTAGTTAAGCATGTGATTTGGCTTCCAGAGACTGATACTCTACATAGGTATTTTGAGATATTTTTTACTATATATAATATACTTACGTGGATAATAACTTCCACTACATAGAAATGCTTACCCTGGGTGGAAATCGAATCCACGCCTCTTTGGCCCAGGAGTCATGGACACTAACTACAGGGTCACTGAGGCAGTCCGTCGAGACATGCGCCGTTTAAAGAAACACCAACCACAAAAGATTTAAACACGCTAAACACTATTTAACCGTGCAATTTGTTCTGTTTAACAATGTATAAAGCGTGCTTAGATGTGGTAAGACGGTTAGTATTCGCCAAATGAAACCTAAACGATACCGCGAAAGACAGTGATGTACCTCTTACGTGATCTCTTCGCTATTACAAGCAGGACGTCTTCAAACAATGAGAGCGGATACTCAAGCCACCGGGTTCCGCTTCTCATGAGACGATCAAGATGAACGTCCTACTGTCATGTACATCTATGATGAATTGCTGTTTGGTTAATTGAACAGTGCGGCCGGCACGCCTACTGTTTCGAACTCTTTCAGCGTGTATCTGTGCATAAGAAAGTATTGGTATAGCTATTTACTACCGACATTCAGTACCGTACTGAGTTCGTAAGTAGGTACATTGAATTTTTACTACCTACTCTTTAATTTTCTAAGATAATCGACATTATTCCCAACGAACCGAACATCGCGAAATTAAAAAAATACTTGGCAAGTTACGATACGTCATATAGATTCAGGGGCCAGGAGAGCCCGTCAGTTTTGCTATTTTATCATGTAGAATAAGTTTTCATTGATATTATGATAAATTAAAACTACGAATCCGGAAATTTTCTTAGAAATATTGTTAACCAGTAATTCCGTTTATTGATGATGATTTTGTATTGTTCCACGCTGCCGCAGTCCTTCCCTGGATTCTATGTGGAGAAGGTAAGATGTTTGTGTGACTGTTGTGTGAAATTTCATGTGTCGTTATTAAAACAGTCATTTGTATCGTTTTGTAACCGCCATTCTATGTTTTACCCAAGTCTTTATTTTATGTATCATCATCCTTTCAAAGCCGCCATGTCCTATTCTCAGTTAAAAAGGCTTGTGTTACTTTGTGTTTCATTTTTTCAAATGTCATTTTGGATTTATCAGTTTGGAGATAGTTTTATTTTGCTTCCATTTACTCGATTTGAGTTTATAAGATGTTTGTTTATCGTGAGGTCTAACGCTAATAAGCATGAACCCCATTTTTTAGGACTTACCTACATCTATGTTTATTTTAAATATTTTTTCAACAATATGAGCTTAAGTATATTATATTTTCATTAAAATGACATCAATTGATCGTATGTGAAGTGCTGTTCATAGCAGACCAACTTAATTGGATATAATACACGAGTAGGCACGATGATATTCTCAAATATATATGTAGATCCACTATTTAACCAGTCACTAAATATAATGTCTTTTAGATTTCTTTTAGATCTTTTAGACTTTTGAATTTGCAATTTCGTCCACTAAACTTAAATTTCAAAATAATATTTTTTTTAACGCAATAAAGAGAATTGTTAATTAATTTTGGTACTGTCAAATTGTTTTAGTTTATTGGGTTAGTATCAGAATTGAGGGCAATGTCAAATTCGTCCATAAATATCTTTATTGGTCTGTCGCGGCATTAATGAAGAAGAAACATTTTACTCTAATGATATAATGAACGACCAACCAGTACACACGTAGGGCTTACTCTACGGACAACCCAAAAGACCAGAAAATAATATTTTTTTCGCAAGAAAATGGCTCCACCGACTTCTATCGTGTACATAATTCGAATTATTTAGCACTAAACGGCAAAAACGGCTTAGCCAATTTTGATAAAATTTAAATTGGACCACTCCAGTAGGTATAAAACAACAAAGATTTTTTTGAATCGGTTCAATATTGGTGATAATTTCGACGATGTAATGTAACAGTAGCAACTTGGAGTCCGGAAGCGACTAAACTCTACACATCATCGATCTGATACAATGCTGAGTAGGCCGGCTGCACCCCGGGTATCTTGACTTGTGTAGATTTTTCTCTCGTAAAAATGAGCTCTAAATTATTGTCTCTCCAATGCAGGCCGCAATTTGGTATGCATTGATCAATCTCCACTGGAGAAACAATTCCTGCTACTTTTTGATCAACCACAACGGATTTTCTCAGAATCCTGAAATTTATCGACAGATCCTGAAGGAATGGTAACCCTATAAGCAACTAACTTCACTTTCCTCCAGAGATGTACCGAGTTTATGCGCCTGCGCTCCTTTGTCCGGGTTCGTGGAATAATTCGTTGGTGTCGATGTAAACGGCACATGGTGATGTCATGGCCATATGCGACGGACCGTGGCTTGTCTCACCAAATGTTTGATGGCAAGTGTAATACCATGTGAGGTGTATTTTTGGATTTAGTCATTGATTTTGATGAATATTTGGTTGTGGAATTTGAATTGATATAAAACTACCTCGGTTGATTTCGGCTCAACGCACTGTGGTTGCAAAATTGTGAGTAGTTGTAAATACCTTTTACCAGATAATAATAATTTGAGATAAATTTTTAGTAGAGTTTGGATCAATAAATTACATAGAAACAAACCCATTGAAAATACAAGATTAATAATATAAAAGTGTGTAAAGAATCGTGTGGTCACGGGAATCGATAATGTGATTAAATCGCGAAAGTTCAGTAACTAGGCTTACTAGAAATTCGCAACTAGTTTGCAAACTTTTAGAGAAATCGCCTCAAAACTCAAAGATCTTTAAATATGAAGGTTTTTTTGCTATTAATTCACGGTAATATAATATCTTGTAAACCAATGGTACATACTCGTATATGGGTAATAACTGGTATAGGCTGAATCATAAAAGTCGGCGGATGTGATATCAGCCACAAACTGCGCGCAGCGTAGCTTTATGTGAGCTTCACTCAGGATTGGATATCGCTTGTAGCTAATGCAGCGCAGCTTGTAGCTTGTAGTTACTTAACATCGGCCGACTTGTATAGTTCGGTCTATATAAGACATTTACCTCCAAAAACCTTGCGTACCGACCAATGTCAAACAACACATAATTATTTCGCAATATCGAATGGAATAAAAACAATAAAGTACCGACCTATCGGGCAAGTAGGTTATCGAGGCACAATCAAGAGGCGTAAATCTCTTTGGGCACACTTCACACCTAATCGGACAACGTGACTGCGAAGCGGAACTAACGCTGACGAGCGTGCCCAAGTCGCTGTCAAATTGAATTTAATCTGAGTTCACTGGCGTACGGATCGCGCAAGATTGTATTCGAATGTAGGGCTATAAAGGTTTTGTTGTTTCTCTACAATTAGGAAATAACTAAAAATGTAGAGAGCTTAGCAAAACATAAAATATGTACATTAACAAAATGTTTTTTTAAACGTAACTAAGGTATTAGGTATTTGTGTAAAAAACAGAGTTTATTACAAAATTTTAACTGTGTTCAAATTGTCCAATTTACTAAGAATACAAAGGCGTGTCGCGGTAGTCGCTCAGGTATTACTGAAATTGAGCCAGCTGATTGTTCCACCTGACCACTAGCTCGTTATCATTTATGACGCCATGAGATACGATCTCGCCAAATAATAAATAAAATACGGTACTCTTAATGTAATAAACTGGTCCGATAATGTTTTGCAGCTTCAAGACCATCGAGTTGGCATTTTTGCTTGATGTTCAAGACTGTCAGTGAGCGCTAGATTTTTTTTGGATGATACGAATTCACAAAATATTGGGTACACATGGGTAGAATTGCGCAGGGTAGGAAGTGCTCCCAAAGGGTGGACAGATTACCTCATTAAGACCTCATGATAGCGTTGAATGCAAGCCGATTCCATCTGCAGGCCGACGAGCTGCGTTCCGACTGTATTTCAGTTAAAGTTCGGTTGCAATTGTAGTTAAGTTTCGATTAAACTTTAAAGAATTCGGTATTGCGCTAAACTCATACACCAACCGTTCGTTTGACAGCGGTTACGTTCCAACTCTGATTGAGTTGCGATTCAACTTTTGTCAAAATCATTAGCGCGTTACGAAAATAGACAAAAAGTTGAAGTTCGGTTAAGGTTCAATTGTGGTTCTGCTGTATTTTTTTTAGTGCGATTGGCCTACTGGTTTTATTGATCGGTATATACAGGGTTACTGGTAAAATCAATTACCATGCCTTTAGGGGCTTATTCTTTCCATCAAAACTAACAACAGTTGTTCAATGACTTATCAAATTAAAAGAAATGCTGTTCCATAAAAAATATCGTTTACTTTCGACAAAATGTTTGGAACAGCTGTTTTTTTTAGTTATGACAAAAGTCGCAGAACCAAAGTTGTTAGTTTGATGTACAGAATAAGCATTCATACAAGGATGGGATGCTAATTGAGTATCAGTAACCCTGTAGAGATCTATGTCCAACATTGGAGGTCCTATCTTTCCATCATATGACCCATTATGTTTATGATAATGACGTCAAATTCAGAAGATTTAGGCTCAAAGGATTTTAGTGGCTTTAGTAGAAATCAGAGTAACATCAATGTTTAAATATTGACGATTTATTGAGACATATTTACATGTAAAATAAACAAATCTAATAATAGAGTAATAACAATAAAATTATGACTAGTAAGTATCTGACTTTTTGAATCCCGCTTTAAAAATTCTGAAAAGCTAGCAGAAAAGTTACACCGATAGTTTTTTGAAGTGAAATTTTACCGTTCTTTTTTTTTGAAAACACTGGTTGACGTTATTTAAAAATGCTTACAACAACAAAGGGCGGACAGTCCAGACGTCGTAACTTGCCATCCGTCGTGTCCCCGCATATCGGGTAACAAGCGCTCTCATTTAAAGGTACCTCGGCTCGAGCTATTTATATACGAGTGCGATCCGACCTGGGGGCCTACCATTATCACATTAGTATACTTGGTTCAATTTTATTTTATTTGTCTGAGTGACGAGACGAAATGCTCGCTTGATGTTAAGCATCACTCATTGCTCATGAAAGATCAGAGCCTACTCGGAATTTTTAATAATAGCAGCTCAAAACCCAGTGAAGAGTGTGCGGCATAACACTGAACTCGTTACTCCATGATATAAATGTGAAGATCTGCCCTGAAGCATTGGTAACATAGCTCTTCAATCCGGAGCACCAGTGGTGTAACTACAGGGTCTACAGGGTGGCAGTGCTGGCAAAATGCGACGGGCCCCCGACCCGAGAGGGGCCTGGCTCAAGCTAGCTAGAAGTAACATAACATTTTGAAAAAAAAATTGGTTTTCTTGAAAATAGGAAAAAAATATGCTCGCTTTTAAAACAAAGTCGATTTCATTCCTTACTTTTTGCCAACTTTTACTACATTAATGAATAAAACGTGTACAATTTTCGCGTTCGCTGGGTTCGCGCTTCGTACAGTAGATAATAATACTTATGCTTCCTTTAGTAGTATCTCATATCAGCTTAAATTTTTTTTCTTTACTGAAAAAGTACAACGGAATTTAACACCACTGGCTTTTCGGTGAAGGAAAACATCGTGAGGTACCTTGCTTACGTCCAAGCATCCTTTATGTGTAGGCCTACGTCCTGTAGTGACTACGTCCTATTAAGAGGCTGATACAGTATTATAGTACAGAAAAAATAACCAAAAAGTTGGGTGTTTTCGTTTCCTTATTTGTTATGTCAAATTAAAACCTGTCGTTTATTATAAAATCACAAAAAGGCACTCGCTGCGCTCGCGCTTAGTAACAATATAATTGATTCCATTGGCACAGTTTTCATATGGCTAAATATTGAAATTCATTCCAAAAATAAAGTTCAAGTCTTTGTGTCCTCTGCTTGCTGCTTTAGAAAATAAAATTGATTAGAAATTTACCTAAATACACACAATATCATTAATGGTGTCGCCACGGGCCTCAGATGGTATAGCTACGCCACTGCGAGCACAGTTGCACATTACAATTTAGCGTTAATATGACTAGAGAAAGTATAACATACGACGTTTTCAACTCAATCGCTCCGTTTTTTCTGCACGGTGGCGGATTTACTAGCAGGCTGGAGGCTAGAGCGGTAGATTTTAAGAGGCGGCAAATTTCGGACTATTTTTTTTACTGACAAATATATAATATTAATTTGTATACCTATATATTATAAAGCTACAGAAAAAAACATATTATCTTTCGTTTTACTACTTAGAATCGAAGGCTGAAATATTTATTACTACTAAAATCTGCCGCTCATTTTTGGGCAAAAATTTAACAGCCTACTGGCGGCAAGTTTCTACAACAGAATCCTTGCAGTTCTAGCTGATTCTTAGTGCATATCAAACGCACGCTTTTTTTTCTAAAACAAATAGTGATGGATGATGGTAGGCCCCGTCAGCCTGAATACAGCTTTCGTAATGATGAGGAAACAAATGGATTTGTGATGCAACGGGAACGGTCTTCGGATGAGGAATTGAGTTCGAGCTTTGACAAATTCAAAGGGTTTTCTAAACAAAGAGATTCTTAGTGAGATGATAAAGATAATTTATGTACAGACATGAGTTGTAATTTTATTTGTTACAGCTAGGTACTCGTATGTACTTTGCTTCTCAATTTTTATGTATGTCCCTCAGAAGTTGTTCATTATGATATCCTTAGTCAGATGAATTATTATTTGGTTTGTCAACTGGTAGTTCTGAGGTACGAGTAAGAAATATTTTTTGACCGACGAACCACCGGAGGAGGTATACAATTCGACGCGTACTTTTAACCACGCATAACTTTTTTCATAGTGATAATTCTTTTACTGGAATGAGTATACTTTGAAATTGGTCCGATTTAAATTTTATTGAAATCGGCTAAGTCGTTTTTGATAATTCAACAATACTGTGAAAAATGCTACATTGATCCGTGCGAAATTTTCGCGAATTCTGTACACGGGTGAAGTCGGTCATGCTAATTTTTGCAAAAAATTATCTTGTTAACGTTTATTTTCTTATTGTTTAAATCGTTCAAAAACATTTGAATCTTTATAAAAAGCTTCACGTATTTTTTGTTTTACAATAAAAACGGACGCACATTTGGAAATTGAAATAACTTTGGGTAGAGCACATAAACCAACTGGCCATATTAGAGATCTATAGTGTTGGAGGTCTATATCTAACATTGGACGTTATATGGCTGAAACGATAATGATGATGATTGTATCCCCAAACATAGAATTCGATCTAAGCACCTAAATTAGTACACGTATGGAAATAAAGTCTATGCAAATTACATAGAGGTGACAGAGTTATAAATATATGTAACGGTACTAGAGATGCAGACATGTAAGTTCGATTGCGCACGTGTGCAATAAATTATATCTCATTTATTCATAATAGGGAATGGACTCGTCGTTTCTCCACGTAGGTATAGAATTTGAGTTACTGGTATGAGTTATCCCTTTAAATAGTTATTTTAAAAATATTTTATGCACTAAGACTTCTCGCTCCTGCATCTGTACTGTACTATACCAGCCTTTTTAATAGTCCACTGCAGGACGTAGGCCTACCCACGAAGAGTGTTTGGGCCATATCCACCACGCTGGCCCAGTGCGGGTTGGTGGATTCACATACGCCTTCGAATTTCTTCTAAGGATGTATGCAGGTTGCCTCACGATGTTTTCCTTCACCGAAAAGCCAGTGGTGTGAAATTCCGTACATAAATTCCAAAGAACTCATTGGTACGGGACTGAGGATTCGAACCCACGACCTCACGATTGTATGGCGGGTGTCACTACCTCTTGACCACCACGGCTTTTGCATCAATAAAGATAAAAAAAAACAAGAAAATGTTAATTTAGAAAAATTGTGTATATTATGTAGCTTTTGTTTGACATAAAATTACTCATGTTTTGTAGAAGATTTCGTTGTTAAATCTCTTAGTTAGATGAATCCATCCATAAAGTGGATTGACCTTTAACAAAAGTTACGGAACAGTAGGCTTATTTTTTGTCATTTTGGATTAAATTCCACAGTAACAATGGTTAATAATGAGTACAACGACCTAATTTATTTATAAGACAAGGCAATCCCTGCAAGCATATACAATTCAGTCATTTTTGTCTATAAATAATATATAACCTTGCGCACTCTACGATGCATATATTATAGAAGTTTCTATACAATGACGCCAATAAAGCCATTTATTTGACACTAGTTTTTACCCGCGGCTTCGCCCGCATACGCAATATATTATTATAATTTATAGCCTATGTGTTATTCTGATACAATATGATACAATACTACTTTATATTCTAAAACTACCTACACTATTACTACATAGAAAGCAATTTGATCATCCACAGACCCTTGAAAGTCTAAAGCTATATTATTGTAAAGTTTCATCTCAATCTATTCAGTAGTTTTTGCGTAATAGAGTAACAAACATCCATCCATCCATCCATCCTCACAAACTTTGGCATTTATAATATTAGTAGGATTAAGAATATAGAAATAGTACAGCTATTAATGGAGACTGTACAGCAAAAAGATGACTATGGTACTCAAATAGCCGCTCCCCTCTTTACGTCCAAACCCATCTCCGGGCGTATTACGCATTTAAACGCTAATAAATTAATATTATACGCATTTAAGAAGCAAACAAAAAGAAGCAGCTACTGCATACTCAGGTGAGTCACACATCAAATAGGTTCTAAACAATCTGACAAAAAAAGTTATTTGCAGAAGCCAGTTTGTTCCGCTTTCTAGGCATATAGCATTTTGTAATACTACGCAATGTTATTATTAAATGCGTGTAACTGTCCAGTAATAAGTACCTTAGACACTTATTCCCATAAGACCATAAGTGAAAGGTGCATTTTCGGCTCTAAAGTGGTAAATGCTCCGAGTAAACCTTGGACAGAACGATAATGTAAATTAATTATTTAAGTTAGTAATAATTAATTATTTAAGTTAGTATATTAAGAACTACGAGTAAGTGTCTGTTGTCAGAGTTTTTTAAGCCGCCTGAGTGCGCTTGTTCACGGATTTTTTTTTCACCGGACAACGGACCGTCTTTTTCCCCGGATTTGCGGTGGCTTATAATGAAAGCGTGTTGACGTGCCGGGCGTCCATTAGGCGTAAATCTCGCCGGATGGATGTCCGGTACGTAAATTGCCGTGAACAAGCGCTCAGAGGGCTAAGTGCGAGATTTTCGCTCGAGCTCGAACGCGTTAACGTTTGATGTGATTTCTATGGAAATAGCACAGCGCCATCTTGTGTCACGTACAGAAAACTGAATAGCTAAGTGTGAGTATTTTTTACGGTAATGTAACGAGCGCCAAACCGATCGAACACGAGCGCGGCAACGTCTGTGATTAGCTAATTCTAGCGTTTGTGTCAATGTGCTCGCGTGTGTGCACGGCGCGCTCGGTCAACGCGACGTAAAAGTAATTCGATTTGATTTGTAAATCTCCCACTTGACACTCTGAAGGCTTCAGACATTGCTAAACGGTTAGAACTACCGAGATCCGTAATTTAACTGGTCATCCGAGTCACGGCAGTTGAAAATGCCATTCGCGGTAACCCATCCGAAAACTGTCCGTGCCAAATGTTGCTTCGTTGCTTAACTTCGGTGATCGCTAAAGAGACGTAATCCTATATACTACACTATGAGCGCGTTTTATAATAATTGACTTGTTGGTAAGTGTGTTATTACTGGTTGATATTTAACAGAGTTTGCTGTCAGTAGGAAATTACGGCAAATATTTAAATGTTAAATTGCGTGGCTTTTAGTTATTTGAGTGTTAATTAAATCACTAAATAACACTGGGTGACATTTTATTTTAATTTTATTCTGGAAAAATCTGTGCGAAATATTTTATTCAATGTTATGTTTGAACGCGAAATAAGCGAAAGGAAACGTTAATGAAATGAAAATGTCAATGAATGTGGGGGTCGAGTTTTTTATTTATATACTAGCTGCCCGTCCCAGCTTCGCCTGCGTACGATTGGCTAAAGAAGTGAAATAGCAAGGATCCCTATTTTTTTTTTGAAAACATAATATATGCCTATGTTCACCGGGGATACCGGGCGTACCTTTCCAACAGTGAAAGAATTTTTAAAATCGGTTCAGTAGTTTCGGATCCTATTTGAGGCAAACAAACAAACAATCAAATCTTTCCTCTTTATAATATTGTTATAGAGGTTTAGATAACAAAACAAATAATTCAGCATTGATCAAGTTTTAAACAAATCAATCTTTTTTAGGATTTAACAGCACTGATATAACAAATACAAATAACAAAGGCCCATGTAATCGTTTGCAATTCAACATGAAACACGATATTATCTAATTTAAATAGGTAGGTACATACGTGCAAATCACTGGAATCAATAGCAGTATGGTTATTGAAATAATTTAGCTCTTATGATTGGTTTAATAGATAAAATTAAAATCCATTTTAACTAAGCAGAAAAAACTTTCACAGTTAATACCAATGAGTATTATAATATACGGGGAAGTTAATACAGTAAAAGTAGAGCTTAGAAACTATATGAGTTTTATATTAAAGACAGTGCTAAAATGCCTAAAAGAGTAGGTACTTTAATAAACGTTGGTAACTCCTCCGGTGTTGCAGGTGACCATAAACGGACATATTACCATCAGGAGGTTCGTCAGTATGATTCTCATTTTTTATTAAAATCAAAAGTACTCAATAGCGCCTTATATATGACAACTAGCTTAAAACCCGCGGCTTTGCCCGCTATTTCTTAGTACATAGGTACTTAATAGTCCGCGGTTTCACCAACGTTGTTCTTGTACTTGCTTACAATAATATCTAATAGTACGCGGTTTGGCCCGCGTTGTCTTAATAATTGCTTAAAATTATAACAGCCTCCCATTTAGCCTGCGTTGTCGTATTACTTGCAAAAATAATACTCCCCTTTTGTTTGGCTAGAATTGTCACAGTAATTGCCTAAAATGATATTAGGTCAAGGTTTGGCCTGCGTATTCTTAGTACTAGCTTAAGATGGTAATTATAGCACGCAGTTTGGCCCGCGTTGTCTTAATACTTGCTTAAAATTATAAAATCTTGCCATTTGGCCTGCATTGTCTTATAAATTGCAATGATAATAGCACATGGTCTTGCCCGTGTGACAATTCTCTCGTTGCGCTTTTGGGTACTTTTGATTATAATAAAGCACATAATTGTATAAAATTATGCACTGAAACGAGCTTGCACACATGAGCATTAAACAAAGTTTCACGTGTGTAAATATTTGTTAATTATTTTTTTCAAATTAAACAAAATTCCACGTGTTCGTCTGTAAGCCAGCGTAAAATTAACTCGGTACACACGTACAATATGGTGGCTGCGTAAGTAGACATATCAAAAGGGCCGCTCTGCTGGGCGTTTCTAATTTCATGCTTTCTCCGACCTATTTATAGGTGTCCATTACAGTGCAGGCCACACTCCCGGAGTAATTTTGTATGAACTATACTATACATAACTATATCAAAGTTGTTCATTTAACGATTGCTTTCGCAATCCGCCAAAAGCAATTGATGGCTAACGTCACATAGGCGGTGCCAAATGACTAAAATGAAGTCATAAACGATTGCTATTACGATTGCTATTGCTTAGGCGGTAGGAGGGCTGCTGGTGTACTAATTGTGGTGGTCACCCTCTGTAGGCCTACGTCCTGCAGTAGAGACTATACAGTGTAGTAAGCCGAAAGAAGATGATTTACCATAACTATGAACAACTTTTACTATGGGGCCAAACCAAAATTTAAGAAATAAATTCAGTTGTCTTATAGATCATTTTGTCGAATCCGAGTTCTTGAATTTTGGGTTGACCTTATAGTTAAAGTTGTTCATAACGATGGTCGGAATCATCCTCTTGTGGCTTTGTACAGAGTAAACAAATAACCCTGTATACTTAGAACGCTGTATCTAGACTCTAGAGGTTTTAGTTAACCCATAAGGGTTGCTAAAACGGTTTTTACAATGTTATTAAATTGAAACTGTGACAAACTCAGTATTGTAGTATTGTTAATTTGAATTGATACTTAATAAGTCTAGATTCTACACCTAATAAATTTTTCACTTCAGGAAGTTTTTTCTCTATATACTTAATAATTTTTCAAACCGTTTTTTTTTGTATAGATAATTAAAGACTCTACCTACACCACTGTATACGGTTTTTACTAATCTTACATCGAAAAGCTCATATCTAAAATGTGTAGTATGTGGATTTTCTAGCAAGAAACAAATAAATCAAATACTTCATAAGTACCTAATTATCACAAGCATAATAATGATTGATGTTGTTAAAAATATGCAATGATTCTATATCTATGTTTTCCTTCGTGAATATAAGATTCTAGTTATCAAGAAGGTAATATCAGTGTAGTCACTCTTCATCATTCAAAGCTTAACTAACCTTGTCCAGCTTTGTGTTCCTTATAAAGCTGCATGCAGACTTAACAAGGAAGCTTCAATATAATCAGGCCACATCCAAGCCAGTACTACCGTCGACGTATTCTGTGCCCCGGCTACAGTGGCGTAGTGAGGATATCAGCTGTCCGGGGCGGGAGAAATTTTATTGCCGCCCTCTTATTTATGTCCATCCTTCCATCAGCCGTAATACGCCTACCTACTGCTGAACATAAGCTTTACCTATGGGTTTTCAATAACCCGGTTGGAATTAAGCGACTCGCATTCAACGACGATGTTACATAAATATCTTCGTCTTATTTAGGTAGGAATTTCAATTTAAAAGACTATACTTAACGTCGTTGATGTAACAATATCTTAAATGTTAGGTTTTTTATTTTTTCGTTTTTGTTTACTTGGCTGAAGGGCCAACAGCTTCTGCTTACGTTTGGGATTTATTTGAATTCGCGCCTTCACAGCTTTTATCACTGCTGGAGTCCTAACAGACCGAGGGCGACCACTTCTTGACCTGTCATCTATACTAGAGTCTTCATTCTATCGATTGATGGTACGATAAACGAATCTTTTGGTTAATGTCAAAAATTTGGATTGGCGCGTAACCGCAACGATGCAACGCAATAACTGCAACATGGTCTTCTCTAAGCGTCCACTCCATATTTAAAAATGAGTAAAATTCTAAAAAGCATCCATTTTTATTTTCACGAACAATTCGAAATTCGAATTCAATAAACTTTTTTATGGCCAGCATTCTAAAAGAAAAGTTTTTACTGTGTGACAATACTTATGACCTGACTAGGTATTTATTGTGAAATTTTGCCACCCCCGAACGCGCCGCCCCTGTCTGCCGCCCCCACTGTACTACGTCTCTGCCCGTCTGTGATGTTAAGGGTACTTCTTCGAAATTTCATTCTTTGACTGATTCATCTGGCCAAAATTTTATTTCACTTTCAGCTCTGTTGCACATATTCTTATGTTAAAAAGGTAACTAAAGAACATATATTTCAATGAGGGACTTGTTTTTATTAAGTAGTTTTTAAGATATCTACGTTCAAATATTTTGTGCCCAGATGAATCAGAATTGATTACAGATGAATCAGAACATAACTGAAAATGAAAAACTATGTAATTTGGCTGTGTGATAGAGAAATCTAATCGTATTTTACATACGTACATACAATTTTAACACTATAGCACGAAAAAAAGTTGACGAATGAACAATATTTCTTGTATTACATTTTAGAAATCTAAAAATTGTAATACTTAATTATAATTCTTATATTACCTGGGTAAACGAAAACATTTTAAATTACATAAATTAACTATTACTAATATGTGTTACTGATAAATAGGTACATGAAAGTTAATAATTAATAAAAATGAAACAATGTTTGAAAATATTATCAAAGATTTTCTTATACAAAAAGCATACTATAGTGTAAAAGATTTTATGTGTGACAAAAATTCATTGCGTAACCTGACATGTGACAGTATTTGTAAATGAAAATGTATTCATTCTGTTAGTTTTATTGTTTTATGTTAATTTATATTTATTGTTTACTTTTGACATTCATAAGTGTGCATTATTGTACCTACGTGAGAATAAATGAACTGAACTGAACTAATAGTAAGTATAGTAATTGGTACATTATATTATTCTCTCTGTTTATTTTTTTCCATGTACAATTCACGAATCCTGTTTATTATATAATGAAAAAAATAAGATTAAAGTAAGAAACATGATGACATCAACTTCAATTAAATGGAATTTTTGACAGTAATCTTCCTTGGTAACTATCACAGAAACATAATTTTTCTTAGTATCGTTAACTATAAATAATGAAGTCACATTTAAGTACTACAAGAAATAAATCTTTAGCTTTTTGCAAGGGCCCGAGCTACTTTCAATGTCATCTTTAAAACCTTTTTCTTGTTGACGAGATCTTGATTTTTTAATGGAAGATTGAGTAATCATACCAGCAGTGTGAGACTCTTTTTTATAAGTTTATTTTACTGAAGCTTTTTAAACACAAAAATGCCCTCATCGTTTGAATCTGAACAATCATCCACGTTTTTCTGAAGAAGGGTCGATAAGACATCTTTGGTGAATTTTGGAGTAATATTTTTTTTCATCGATTGACGAAGTTTCTATCCAAAAACTGTCGTCATCGAGGTCTTGTTGGGCTATATAAGCTATATTCAAAGCTTTTCCAGTATGAATTTTATGATTTATATGGCGTTTTGACCATATGAATCAGGCCAGATGAATCAGGATTTTGCCGTAATACATGCATAACTCATCATACATACTGAATTCAGTATTGTCATTTTTCTACTTGAATCTATAACCCAAAATCATTACACGAAATACAGATTGAAGTTGTAAAACCATAAAATAAATTTTATAAAACAGGCATTGTAATCATAATGCCACCTGAACTAAGCACAGATGAATCAGACATTTATCTTTGTAACTCCGGGATCCAAGCGAACCAGCAGTATATCCACCTTCTGGCTCGTCTGTTGCACGACTGGCTTCCCCCTGCGCGAGAAGTCAGGCTCTCATCATCATCACCCGACCAAGCACGGTCAAGCGCAGCATACGCCACATTAATCAGTATTATATGCCGGACACTTCTTATTTGCCTATTTATAAACATACTAAGGTAGTTATAACTAATACACATTTTTTTTGTAAAAGTGCAATTCATTTCCTTTTGATATAATTATAATTTATAATGATTTACCAAAGGGAAAATGCGATATCGACCATTTTCTTTCGAAAAATGGCAAGCGGACGCGGTATATGAATCAGGAGAACAAACTTCAAATATTTTTAATTTATACTTGGACTGCAATGATTTGAAAAATATCACTTGTCCCAGGTAGAGTGAAAGGTAAACTGTATAGAAAAAAAACTACACACTGTTTTGTTTGTTGGTTTCAGAAAAACACCCATAGACGTCCAAAATTTTGTCTTCGAAGAAGTACCCATAATGAAGATTGTTTTATTATGCCGTCCGTTTGATGCACGCCTTGCAGCTTTGAACTGTTCTATAAATACTGTTTGTCTTTATCTACCTAATTTTTTATTCTGTGAAATGAGTCAAGTGTTAGCGAGAATGAGGTAACGCTAGTGATGTAAGTTGGAATAAATTTGGCAGAGGACAAAAAGCAATGTTATACCGATTTTCGATAATTTAGTTTTTTGATTGCAGTTTAGGTAGTGTTTGTTTTGAATCAGATTTGAATGTAGTTTTACTGGTTATGTTCCAAAAGAAAATGATTAAGCAGATAGACGAATTTGTGAACAGTTCATGACCGAAGATGAATGAAAATAAGGGAATTACGTCTAGGCTTTGGCCCCATTTTGCGAAGCGACGCTGACAAACAGTGACTTTTAGAGAGAACTGAAACAATCAAAATATACTTATTAATAGAATAAATAAATAAATATTTTGGGACATCTTACACACGGCCTCTGACCCCAAACTAAGCAAAGCTTATGATATGGCTGCCAGAGACTGATATACTACATATACTTATTTTTAAATATATACTTATATAGATAGTAACTAAATAACACCCAGACACAGAGCAAACACTTATGTTCATCACATAAATATTTGCCCGGGGTGGAGATCGAACCCACGCCTCTTAGACCCAGAAGTTAGGGCCACTAACCACTGAGCCACCGTGGCAGTCAAAATGAGTTTGGAAAGGACACAAGTAATTACGTCAATTTTCTTATTACGAGTATATGATTACCTGATAAAGTATAAGACTACCTAAGAAATCTATTCTTTTTTAGCAAATACACTAATGTGTACTTGTACTATAATAAAGACTCAGTATTTTTTATTTAGAATTTGAAAATCAATGGAGATATTGGACTCGACTTCGATTTTGCAGTATTTGATATTTTTATTAATTATGTAGATCTGAATTTAGACACAGTATCTGTAGTAGACGACGATAACGAGAAACGAACGATACTTTTGTTTACAAGATCGCAACGCAAAACAAAGGTAGATTTCAGTAAGCCTAAACATAGGGCCCAGTATTTTGCAGTCAGTATTGTAAGTAGCTACGTACTATGGTATATACGTATCTATTTAAGAGGAGACTGCAACTTGAAGAGAAGGGCTGAAGTTTCGAAATAGGCTATTGATATGTGGTGGCCACTTGCCGATACAAATCTTAGATATCCCGGCGCGATTCAGGTCACATTGAGAGAGAAGGCAAGGACATCTACATCGGCTAAGTTGACTTCCACTCTTAATTGACTTATACAGGGTTATTCATCAGTCGCTTCCAACCGAGCTTAATGGAAATCCACAGGGGAGTCCTATGACGCGACTTGCGTCGATACCTTGGCGCCGTCACATCTTTCTGAGACTCAGAGTAGGCGGGAGCGGCGGAGAATTCGGCGGAGCAGCACAAACAGCGCAAATATGCTAACATCGGCAGTGGTTACCTATTTGAGCTGATTGGAGATTGGGTCCGTGGGGTCCGGGAGCTCATTTTGTTTTCATAAGTCTTACTGAGCGTTTGGTGGACGCGACGCGTGACCAAAATGCTGGTATTTATTTGGCTCCACATTGCCATTCAGCGTGGCAATGCTGCCAGCATGCTGGACACGCTGCCAACTGGCAGTAGGCATTTGGATTATCTTTACACCTTCAAGGGTCTGTAGATGATCCTATTGCTTGTAATGTCGTAGTAGTTTATGTAGTTTTAGATTAGGTAGGTCTTGTATTTAGTGGTAGTTAATAAAGGCACTTGCCCTATAAAAAAGTCCTATGTCGAACAGTGGACGTCCTACAGAATGATATTGATGATTCGCATACGTCAAAAAGGACTGATTCAGACAATTGTTATGTTTTTTTCTGTAGAGCTAAGTGACATACGAGTACATCTTATCAATTTTAAGTGTCGATTTTATAAGCAGCTAACAATTCTTTTTCGAATCTTGGGTTGGCCTCGTGGTAAAAGCTGTGATAAAATAATGGCAAAGCTTAAATCTTAAAGTTTCAAAGTTCTCGAGTCTTTTGTTTATTTGTCATGCAGAATATTGTCTTAAGTACTTACAATGTATTTAAGTACTTAGAATATATTTTAATACAACACAATAACATATGTTAAATGTACAATGATGTATTAAAATATATTCGTAGTATACCCTATATGAATAACCCTGTATATAAGTGCCTAGCATATACACTGTTGTAGGTATCGAATAACAACAGCAATATCACCTGTTTTTACATCGTCACGCTTCAGCGCTTCATCATAGTTTTCATAATAGTACTTTCAATGTGAAGGTATACTAGTTATGTTTACTGAACGGTTGAATCGTTCAGTAGAGTTTAATGAGAGCTGTTTGTTGTAGTGTTTAGATCATAGAACAGCAAACCTAAGTCCAAACAGTATTTGAAAATGATCGTTGGCCGTAGATAAAAAAAAAAACAAGAGAAAGGACAGCAATACTGGTAGAGACATACTCACTTCCTTTTTGTTCAAATATGGATATAAAAATTATCAAATAAAAATTACCAACCAATTTTTATAATTTTGTCCAAATGTCACATTCTTGTATCTCGAGATGTTCCAAACTTTCAATCGTAGATATTCTAGTAGAGCACACACTTTCCCACACATGCAGCATTATTTCACATTAACCTATACTTAATATATTATGTTGTACCTCCTATGAATGCCAGGCGTCCACATACCCGGGATTCTTTCCCTCCGATCATTATGTCACGAGCATTGCGAGGTAATCTCGTAAATAACAGGGCCAAAGTAAAGGCTAGGCTCCACCAAAGCACAATGGTGCGGAGCGGGAGTTTCCACAGCGTTGTAGAGCCCATAGCAGCAATCCTTATGACCCTCATCATCGTTATTGTTTCAGCCATAAGACGTCCAGTGGTTGACATGGGCCTCCCTTATAGTATAGATCTTCATTCTTCAATAAGATCAAATAGTCGCGGCTTACATCCAGCATAATCCTGCATTCTTAAGCTCCTCCTTGCTTAGCGAAGAACAAAACAAAAACTTCGCTAGCTCGTTGATTGTGTTTGACTTATTGGTGAATTATTAAGTAAAAATGGCTTTTATGCAATGGACGTACGAGCTACGACACTCTGCATATCTATGCTCCGCATTGGTGGACTTGGGGCCTAATGTTATGGTAATACCGCCTATAAGGCTTGTAACTTTATGATTATTGGCCCCTGACATGCTTTGGTCGTGTTGGCGATGAAATCTCCTCTTACAATAGCGTGTCAGGTGTCTGTCTGTCTATAAACACTAGGTATACTGGTCTATGCTAGATTACGTGACAATATTTTTATACCCGCAGTTTTGGCAATACAATGACAATTTGTTAATCCTAATTTACTGTAATCAGTTTACACATAAGCTATTAATTACTCTGACTGTATTTATATAAGTTAAGTGACCCTGTCTATTACAAAAATAGATCAAATAAATATAAAAACATGTAGGCTAAGCTAGCAATGCAGTTTCCTTACTTACCTATACATACTTATAAACATTTGTATCTGGGCGTCTTTGTAAGTTAGACTTACAGCGCACCTAACTTGACTTTTTTTACGAAATATGTTCGTGGTTGGCCTCCTTCTGACTGCTATTAAGCATTTGGAAGTGCCTACTTGCCACTATTATTTACCTGAAACCCATTCATTTTCTCTACTTTTGCAGGCGCTCACGTTGTAGGTTGATAGATAGATAAACTCATTGTTTAAAACCACTGTTGACTTGAATTATACCTAATTTACATACATTACCTTAAGCACAATTTCGTTTTAAAATGGCGGCTTTATCGCCAGTACTGATCTAAACGAGGTTTCGTACCTGTGGCATGTTAGCGTTTTTTAGGGTTTCGTACCATAAGGGTAAAAACGGGACCCCATTACTAAGACTCCGCTGTCCGTCTGTCCGTCTATCTGTTTGTCACCAGGCTCATAAGCCGTGGTAGCTAGGACGCTGAAATTTTCACAGATGACTTATTTCTGTTGCCGCTTTAACATCAAATACTAAAAATAGAAAAAAATATTTAAGAGGGGCTGGGGCAACCAACCTGAATTTTTAGTCGTTTTTTGCTCGATATTAATAACGGTGGCATGTAGATGTTTGAAATATTCACAGTATTAGCTAAATAGCCACTTCAAAATAAATAATTAAATTATAATAACATAAACATTTAAGGCACCCATACATGAAACGTGTTTTTTTTTTGCTCGATTATAATAAAGACAACAGAAAAATGCTTGAAATATTCACAGAATATTAACTTGTAAATTTCCTTCAAAACTAAATAATTAAAATAAAATATATTAAGGGTATCCCATCCGTTCCGTACCGTATGGCCTTCGTGCGCAAGTCCGACTCGTACTTGGCCGATTATAGTGTCATAATTAGGCTACTTTTTATCCAGGAAAAAAAAATATTCAATATGATGGATCTTTAGATCTATGATGGATCTTTAGATCTTCTACATTTAGCCAGATGTGATGATGGCAGGTGGAGCAGGTCTCTGACTGAATGGTGGCCCCGTGACGGGAAGCGCAGTCCCGGTAGACCCTTACAACGGTGGCGTGATGACGTCCAAAAGTTTTGCGGCAACACCTGGATGAGACTGGCACAGGACAGGGATAGTTGGCGTGAGGGGGAGGAGGCTTAAGCCCTGCAGTGGGCCGAAATAAGCTGATGATGATGATGATGATGAATATGATGGATCTTGGAGAATCCGCGGAATTCCATCATGCCTCATGTTAAGTAGAGAAACGATCTAGTCCTGAATGTATCACGTTATCCTAAAAACGACTACGAAACTCTGCGAGACCTGCCTACATTTTTCGGGAAAACAGAGTACTACATTTTCGATGTTAAGTCCTCATTGCGGCATTTATCTGTCGGTGTTTTAGTATTGTAGGATGATGATATGTGATATCCGATTGTAGGTAATTATTGTACCTAAGTATACACGTGATTTGCAGCTTTTTCCATTCTAGTTCTGAGACTAGAACTACTAAAACCTGCTAACAAAAGTAATATTTATTAAGAAGACAATTAAAATTAAATAGCATTAAAAGTTTTGCCAAGGTCACAGAAATAAAAAAAACAATAACTTTTATACGAGCTTAAGCCCTCGTCCAAGTCGTTAAAGCTTATTGAATAACATTGCGGAGAATGCAGATCTTAACCTCTCTCTACGTGATCTTGGACATTGAAAGTTACTACTCACAACACAATGCTACAAGTATGTACTTATATACAGGTTGTACTACTAGGGATTGTCGTTGTCGTTTCAGGCAGGTATAGGACGTGCACTCCACTGTTGGACATATGCCTCCCCATAGATCTCTAATGAGACCGGTTGAAGCGCCCTGTATCCAGCGCTGTACTATACCAGCCTTTTTAATAGTCCACTGCAGGACACAGGCCGACCCACTAAAGTAGATTGGGCCATATCCACCGCGCTGGCCCCGTGCGGGTTGGTGAATTCACATACGCCATCGAATTTATCCAATGAATGATGTTTTCCTTCACCGAAAAACAAGTGGTGTGAAAATACGTACATAAATTCGACAGAACTCATTGCTACGGTACCGGGATTTGAACTCACGACCTCACGATGGTAAGGCGGGTGTTGCTACTTAAAGAACACCACAGATTCCAGCTACTTCGGTATCCAGCGCGATCCTGGTCAATTAAGACATGGATCCAGGTCTTAATGAGGTCATCTGTCCACCGTTTCTAGAGATACACACTGATATACTCCAGTGCATGGTGTTGCTTTCAAACTGAATTTGGGTATTTACTACTTGCTCTTTGCATAGTAACACTTTGCATGTCCGACGTCTAGACGAAAGAATAATATTTTTACGGTCATTGTACTCGTCATTATGACCAACTTTTACTACGAGACCTACCCTTGTGAGAAATCGCAAAATAGCAACTATACAAAAACTTCATGTAATGAACGAAATGTATGCAACAGCCGAGATATTTTTTCGTCAGTCAAAAAGTCAGCTGCTTCATACATTTTGTTCAAAAGCTATGAACTTTATGTTTTAACAGATTTTTTCGCGATACCATGCCCATAGTAAAAGTTGACCATAATAAGTACAATAATATACTAGAATATACCTGTGTGACGTTTAAAGCACCCTGTATAGTTCACTCGTAGATACTCCGGTTACTCGCGCGGTTCCCACGAAAACCGGCCCATCATCGACTTGTAACGTATAATTTTTTTGTGTTAGCAAAGTATAGCTATCATAGCTTTTATAGGATAAATTCGGTTAATAAAGGCCGTTGATCCATTTATTGATAAGTAAGATTATACTATTTTGGCAACTTTATCTTTAAAGTTTCGGTATCTATTTATTACTTTTATATCTGCTTCAGAATCATGTGTTTTGCAAGAGTGGCAGTTTTAATTTTTCTATTTTTTGGGGGTTTTTTATGTGTCACATAGTTTTCTAAGGTGCCATTGATGAGCCGATATTGATAATATTTCTGACTCAAATGGCATGGATGTGGAATTGTGGATGTGTGTGGTTTAATTTAAACGGTAACAAAAAGTTTGTACTCCCAAAGTCTACCGCTCCCAGAATTACTGTTACAAGATATGTACTATTCTAATACATACTAGTCTACATTAATTATTTCATCTCAGAGGTCTTCCCGCTGGATGCAGACCGCTTCTATTAGAAACTTAGAGTAGGCTTATGTCCTGCAGTGGACATCCTACGCTACGACTGATGGAGGGATGGCTTGATCGAGAGGCTTTCAGGCGGTTCGAAAGCTCTGACACCCAGCCTATACAAAACTAATTATTTATACAATATTTAATTCTGGCTCTGGAGGCTCTGGAGTCGATTGAGAGGCGAGTCAGGAGGCTGATTGATAACGAAACCTTGACTAAGTCGCAGCTGCAAAGTCTTGAGCATCGACGAAAGGTAGCGTGTTTGTCGGCCTTTTATAAGATACACTTCGGAGAGTGCGCTCAAGAGTTGCACAATCTGGTCCCACCTGCCCCTTTCTTCTATCGTACGGCTAGGCAGACGCGACCAAAGCGCCACCCGTTTATGGTGGACATTCCACGCGTTAGAACTAAGAGTTTCAAATCCTCATTCCTCATACAAACAGCCAGAATATGGAACGATTTGCCTGGGTCTGTCCTCCCGCTTAAGTACAACGTGGGTGTCTTCAAATCCCGAGTAAATAGGTATCTTCTAGGTAAGCGTGCTACACCCTAGACCGCATATCACATATACCTGCTATGATGTGTCGCTACATGCTCAACATCAGGCAGTATGTAGTCAAACGCAAATCTACACGGAATAAAAAAAAACATTTTGAATGATGAATTTAACAAATTCTTTCTCTTGTACCAGGGTAGCAACAACGACGGGGAGTACGCGACACGCAGCCTGCCGCGCGTGCGGCTCGACAGTGCTGCGGCGACCAACGGCGTGCGCCTGCGCTGCTGGGCCGCGCCGCCCTCCATTACCGAGGAGGAGCGCGAGGATGACGAGGAAGACGCGGTGTCGCTGCGAGCTGTGCCGCTGCAAGGTACGTGCCTACTTAGCTTAGTGCAATAAGGCCGGCAGTCCATTTCTTGAAAGAGTAAGCCTTTTTCTTCTTTTAAATTTTGGAGTCGCATGGGTTATGCATTTGCCAGCGTCAAGTAGAAGTTTTTAAGTTTTTTTTTAATTTTACCAAATTAGTCACATTCGTAGTCACGTCATAGTCCAACAAAGTCGAGGTCAAGTCCATGCATAGCCCGAGTTATACCTCAGTAAAGCAGTGGACTACTTTAGGTACCAGAAGCGTCTTGGGAGTTTTGGTAACAAAACGGAACAACAAGATACACCGCTTACACACGCAATTGCCTACCCCCGTGCACTGAAATACCACAATTTTTCACTACATAATTATCACCGATTAAAAACACAAGTAATAAAATAATATTATGCGGCGACATAATTATTCCGTGTTCCCGCCAAAACTCTAAGTAAGAGTAGTAAGCTTTCTGTAGTAGGTTGATTGACTCGGTGGTGTTGGTGGTCCAGTAGTTAGTGACCCTGGCTCCTGTGACAAAGAGGCGTGGGTTCGATTCCCACCCAGGGCAAGCATTATTGTGATGGCATGGTATTATCTGTAGTTATATATTTTGTGTAGGTATATATTTTGAATATATGTATTTAAAAATTGTGTAGTATATCAGTCCGGCAGCTATAATAATATCACAAGCTCCGAAACAAGCTCTTCTTAGTTTTGGTAGATACCTAGGTACATTTTTATTATTTCTTCTTTGGTTTGGAGTCACAGACATCGTGTAAGATGTCCCTTAATTTTTATTTGTATATTTATTTATTTTATTCCTTGAATCAAAATCCTTGTCCATATCATAGATATCGTCCACTATTAAGCTTGCCTATAATTATTGTATGTATGTATTATTATTGCGTTTGCAAGGTTCTGAAATGGATTGTTGTTACAAGTTCAGTGTTTATTTTAAAAATTCGTCTAGCGCCATCTATGATAGAGTAGTGGGTGAACAACATATGTACTTAGTTACTAGTAACGACATCTATTGACAACAACTTAAAATGTAAAATGTGAATTTTGTACCGCCATCTATTGGCGAGTAGACGCACTAAGTAATTTTCTACGTTACTTATAACTTTTTCTCTACTCAACGCTAGATGGCAGTCCTATGGTGGACAGTTTCTCTACTAAAATACAGATGGCGCTAAAAGGCTTCCGATGACTGTAAAGCGCTTCATTCGCTGTCATTTTGAAATTATGTATTGAAATTGTTTTATTAATTTTATTACTTGATATTACTGTGTCGTACCTGTTATATTTTGATGATTTTTGAACCAAACAGCAATACCTATGGGCCATGGGTAGATAGGTATCTACCCATGGCGCAGAATAAATTAATAATTATAATCATCAGTGAGTCACTCTCAAGAAATATAAAACTCGTCGTGGGGATACCCGGCCAAGTCATTGGAGTGACGTGTTGTCAAATTGCCAGTAGGTAGACTTACTTTACGTATTTTTATTAAACGTCTGCCACTGGAACCGAACATTATTTGACTTGAATGACAGCGCCACCACCGCATTTCTCAGCAAATCCTTCAGGTTTTTTTAGTTTCATGATTTAGCCACTTTTACCGACTCTCATCCCAAGCATATTATGAAACAATAGAGAAGACTTCCAAAGGGAGAGCACGGAGCGTGACGGCAGGCTCCGGTGTAATCGATTAGGGCTCCAGGGTCACGCCCTGCATACTTGTCACTTTTTACGCGCCCTAATGTTAGGCACCCTTTGCAGCATCAAATCTCTCAAATCCTTTTAATCTTGCGCTTCGGTAATCACGGTGTAAATTGGGGACAAAAAGCTTGGTTTTTACTGTTTCGAAAAACTCTAGGGATGGAACCTTTATGCCATCGTGAACTACCTATCTATGTAATTTCGAGCGAGATGTGTGTCGGGTGTACAGTCAAGCAAGCTAATTCTCTAGATTAAAGATATTTGTAAGTAGAATTTTATTTAATTGAGAATGAATTAGACTTAGGTTACATTTAGATTATGAAAGCTACTAAATGTTTTCTTTTTGTAGAAAATTTAAGGAACTTTTATTTGTAGTTTTCAAATTGATAAAGCAAATATTTTTCTGTTCACGTTTCATCTCCTCTCATGTTTTTGTTCTCATCGTCTTAATTTAAAAACTTCTCCGCTTCTACCTTTTCCAATATCAAATTAATTAATAAATTAGAAAAATGTAGGTACTTATTACGCTCGAAGGAAATACGGAAGAGACCTTTACGTACAAGACCATAAAAGAGAAAAAATCCTGTCATCATTAGTCACAGTTCGTTGACCCTTCAAATTCTACCACACTGAGTCACTCTCCGATAAACAATAACTTAAAACATTTTCGCGTCCTTTCACACATAATTTTTCTAAGTTTGAGGCTTAAATAAATCGCTACAAAACTAACAAATCTCCTCTAATTGCTCTGGAAGAAGCTGATGAAAGAGTTAACGTAAAAATAACGCTTTCGGTTACCGTCTTAGAAGTTTTAGTTAGGGTTAACGTAAGGTGCATTGAAAAGTTCGGAAAAAAGCTAGATTAATTAGAAAGTCCAAAACAGTGCCAAATAAAAATTTTGAACATCATTTTCTTGCAATTGTGATTCACATTTCACGTGGTGGAAAGTCTTAGTTGTTTTTTGACGACTAACAACTAAGACTTTCCACCACGTGAAATGTGGACGCGAAAAAGTTTCAAGTGATTGTTTATCGGATTGACTCAGTGTGGTAGAATTTGAAGGGACTAAGATTTTTTACGGCTTTTATCCAACGCACATCTGCGATCTTAATTTTCTCTCTTATCTCTCTAATTTGTTTTATAATTTAAACCTGTGCCTTCCGAAATCTAGCCTTGATCCTGAGAAAAGTTTAAAAATCTTGGAATCCTATACAATTCTATTTGGAAATGTGGTAACCCTGCTTTTGAGCCGGTTAAGAAAACACGAGTGACGACTCCGAAATAGCGGACGTGCATCTCAACTAATGTCTAATTTTGTACAGTTGATGCTTTTTTGCTCTGGACGAAGTTCCGTCATCATTTTGTTTGAAAATCGAACACCGAAACATTATGGACAAAAATACTGGAATACCTAAGTTTAAAAACCTTTAGTGGTAAACTGGTAATAACCGAAAATCTTACAGTAGGGATACTGAAGGATAATATGAAATACTGTACATGATCCTGTAAGTACTGTCATCCAAAACATCTCAACTTTTTTGATAAATAAGTGCAACAGAATTTTGAGTTTTTATTCCAAGACAATATGGCCCAAAAGTATACATCACACCTAATGAGCTTATTCAGAAGGTAGGTATTGTAATACCTTGTTTTTAATACTTAGGTAGTCATAATTTTAAAACCTTCCAAACTTGACCATCTTCTATGGTGGGTATTTTTCAGCTTTAGCTGCGATAACACAAAAAAGTTGCATCACAGCGCGATAATCTAAAATAACCATTCTAAATTGAAGATTTTAATTGTCACTTAATGATGATTAGTCCATGAAAATTTTAATTGTCATGGGATAACCACATTACACAAGAGAGCCATCGCACAGCGAGTTGCATGCTTTTTATGACAATGACACGTTTGGGTTTGTGGTGCTGTTTTTTCGAGGAGTAAATATTAATTTTTAAACGATTATAGGCCTACCTATATATTGACCATCATCAGTTTTTATTAGACAAACTTACATTAAAAACATTAAGTAAAATAACAAAAATTGACTGATTTAAATATTTACTTTAAAATATTGCGATATTTTTATTCATTTTTGATTACCACAGAATAACTACAAAGTTCCTAACATAATCTTGAATTTAAAGTTCGGTGACAACAATTACGTCTAGATTCAATCGGTTAGACACAGACTTCTCAATCCATATACGATCTATGACGATGCCGAGACGATTCCCTACAGCCATGATTCACCTCCGACCAGGGCACCAGGGAAGGTTGGCGGCCGCAAGTCTGACGCGCGCCCTGAATAGCAAACTATAGTTCTTATACCATCGAACGTGGAAGAAACCGGAAGCACTCTCTACCTACATGCAATCGAATGAAATGGGATATGTACAAAATTCACATCGTTCTTCACTGTCCTTTGAAAGATATAAAGAGCTCGCCTAGTCGTTACCGCCCTAGGCGGAAATTCCGCTGTGGAAAACCCGCCATTTTCATACATTTTGCCGTCTTACCATCTTATCTTTTGATGTCCCCTAATATTTTTTTTATATATGTATACCTATTTATTTAGGTGTGATAAGACCTTTGCCATACTAGGCGAAAAATTCTATTTTGGAGTTATTTTTGTGGCTTCACTTTTTGGACCCGTACATCCCTCTGGCTTTTCCCGTATTCGAACGTACAAAAAACAACCTTTATTAATAATTGTAATAAAAAGTGTGACTCATTTCCGTTCGTAATCTAAATATTGGGAATTGCTAGACAAATTGAAGAGTCATTGGGAAGCCATTGTTTATAATTTTATTATATGAAGAGAAAAGGAAACAGGAAAGTATATTTTACCTACTTTACATATACCTACACATATAAATTTATAATATAATTGCTGTAGTATGTAGGTGATACGATTAGCGAATTATGAACTGCTCTTTTGTTATTTAAAATCATCTTGCAATTACCAAGAATCGTATTTACTCGTACATATAGTTTAATACCTAAACATTAAGAATTGCTGTTTGATTAATTATAAATAATGTTCAAGGAAAATTTAAGGATACAAATTCCATAAATATAAGGTCGCCATATGTTATGTATTTAGGTACTTCGTTACAGAATAAACATTTTTCTACATAAGTTGTTTGTTTACTAGTGTTGAATGTAACTGTACTGAATTTCTTAAAATTCTTATAAGCTTTTCACGTAGGTACTAAACCAAAGAAGATCATTGAACTCATAATTTCGTTTAACTTTTACTTACTGTGAAGCCGACCCTAAAATCGCAAAGAAACAATATTGTGTTCCATACAGTATACGAGTACATAATATTGTCGAAAATTAATGAACTTTTTGTAAGTTAGTATTTATCTTTGGGCCCATGGTAAAACAGTAAGATTACAATAAAATTCTCATTCGTTTTACTTAATACTTGCACCAAACAAAAAACTATTACTTAGTACATTTTTAATACTCCTTTATCAATAAGAATGAGGTTTTTTGTTCGTCTGCAAACATTTTTTCATGTAGGTATGTTAATCGATATTTTAGCTAATTATGAATTGAATTATAAGTATATTTTTTGTTTCGAAAGGGTTTACCCTCAAGGTGTTCCCGTTCAAATTTTATCGAAATCGCCTGAACCGTTTTTGCTTTGAAATATCGACCATAATGTAAAAAATATTAGGTACATGGCTGAACTGTGCGAATGAAATCTGCGAACTATTAGAATTTTGTACACTGTTGGAGTCAAGAACACGGTTTTGCCATTTTTGACAAATAATAATTATCTTAGTATAACATTACATTATTTTACAATCAGAACCTACTACAACGGCTTTCATCCATCTTGTTGCGAGTTTAAACTATTTGTTCCTTTAAAAGAAACACGAACTAATTAAATAAAGCAGTTTATTAAACTCGTCACGGTCCGTAATAGTAGCAATTAGCTGGCCACAGATAAACGGAGCAGATAACTGGTGGAGGTACTTACCGACTTCGATAGTGATTCATCATAATAACAATATTTGATGCTGCGCTGATGCATTGCCACTGTTTTGGCCGGTCTGTCCTGTCGTCTATAACTAACGTGACCAGACGTCCCGTTTTTCGATAATCTGTAGACTACAGTCCCGGTGTCCCGGATTAAACCTCCGGGACGCAAAATTGTCGTTTTCGGAAACCGCGTCAAAATTTGAGTAATCGGCCGGCCGTACGCGAGCTGTGTGCGAGAGGGAGATCGCGTCGTCAGTCAACGAGTGGTTTTTTTGACTACATACCTATTTAATAACCTAAATAAACTAGGCTTGCCACTAAAATAGCAATGCCCCGTTATGACTCTAAAAAATATGGTCACGTTATCTATAACTAATCTATAATTATGAATAATTGAAAAATAAAACTAAAAAGAAAGTAATAAGACATCATAGTAGCAAAATATACAGGGTTATAGGTATTAAACGCAAATACTTTAGAGCCTATAACAAAGTTTGATGAGCTATCTGAGCCACTTATCATGGTCATTTTCGATCTCCCATTAAGACATTATCATGTTATTGACGTTGGTCACACAGCTTAGGTTTGCTTATGCTTATGATTTCTAACATGTTTTCCTAAGTCCTGCAATTCCTGCAATCACTTGTATGTAGGAACGCATATCATTTAGCTATGCTATAAATGCTACATAACCTATCATAACAAAACATAGATTGCTGATAAAGAATACTCTACAATGATACGGAAACGGTAATTCTTTCATTCCACGCCTCATAACCATAATTAAACAAATTAACCAATAAAGCGAATAACACGAACACTTTCACTACACGATTATCAAATTCATTTCTTCTGAAAATCGTGTGAATGTTTGAACATGGGTTTGAATGTAAGGTAACAAGCGGAAAATTATAGTTAATTGTTATTACACGAGTGACGCCCCAAGTTTTCTCTGAGTCAGTTGTAAATGTAGCAGTAAGGATTATCCTCTATTATACTATGAAGACACATGATTTTTGCACATTTTTGAGTATAGGTATCTTATTTATATAACGGGAAGTAACTCACGTAAGTTAATAGTGGTACCGACTATGGTTTCAACTGCATTCGGCGGTCTTTCTCAAGTTGGCGGGTGCCTGCGCGCTCTATGCGAGTCACTTCCCATTATACCTATTTAAAGAATGAAAGAAAATCCTTTAGTGGTCAAGTAAACACAAACAAACAAACAACAACACTTTATTAGACAACCACATTACATAAAAAAAACAGATTATAAGGACAAAAACAAAACAATAGGTCTCTAATTGGCGGCCTTATCGCTTTAAGCGATTTCTTCCAGGCAACCAAGCACAGGCACAAACTGCCTTATCAATAAACGCAAAGTTACTCTGAAGTAACTGGTCCGTCATTTGTCTTTTACTAGCGAATTAAAATTGTCAAAAAAAGGAAAAGACGGACGACGGACGTAAATTCCATAGCTATAAAAGTACTTATAAAATTGCCAAGGAATCTAAAAGATATCGAAAAGGAAAACTGTTTCCTAAAACAACAAAAAAGCACATTGTCAAATATTTTAAAGTACATATCACAAAAATAAATTAATATGCGCTTTTGAATAACATGTGACTGTAAAATTTACCACATAGAAAATACAGTGGACTTAATTATGTAACTCACATGTATATTATTTTCGCATTGATAATAAAATTATAATCTACGCGAAAGCAGTTTGACAGCAACTTGTTTACTGCTTATACGGTGTCGTCACAAGCGCGATGCGATGCGGCGTGCGCGCCTTGTCAGTGCGTCGTCGCCTCGCTTCCGACTAGCCGCACCGCACCTCGGCAACGGGCTTCCATTTTCAAAAACGTAAACAAACTTTTGAAAATCGAACGTTTTCTTTTTAGAAACCGACTGTGATTTTCTTTTTTTTGGGCCAAGTGCACACGTGACTTTAGTGAAAAAGTTAGTGATGTGATACAAGATATCGATACCGGAATTATATTAGTGAAGTGTGAAGCGATCAGCTGTTTGGGATTAAGACGGTGTAAGGTTTCTGCGTTTGATCGACTTATTTGATGTACTTGGATTATCTGTGTGTCAGGTTTTTCAGAAGATTGTTTTATTGATTTGTTATTTATTACCTTAATTTTTACAAATCATCATCATTACCTATATCATCCGTAAGACGTCCTCTTGCGAAAAGCTGCCTCTATGGATTTCCAGTAATACCAGAGTTGGAAGCAACTTGCATTTAGCATGTTCTAGCAGGACTATTCGGATCGTTAGTCATAATCTTAATTATATGTTTACATTATTTTTTGTAAATATTTAGACTAAGTTATCTTTGCACTTTGGTAGAGTTGCTCATTTTTTTCTAATTTGTTAATAATTGACAAATGGATAGCTCAAAAAAATGAATCCTCTTTTGTGACGCTCTTACTAAATATATCTAAGTATATGACATCTTTAACCTGTGTTAATTTGACTAAATAGTAACTAAATACAGATAAAGATATTTTCTCTAAGTATATGACTGCTTTTCAAATGGCTAAACAAAAAAGGAGCAATCCATCACCAGCATCCGTTCCCCAAGCACATGCGTAGGAGTCTGTCAAGTGGCAAGTTCTCAGCGGTAATATTAATAGAATTAACGCATTAATATTAATCCTGACAGTTTTAACCGCATATCAAGCTTAGGCTTAATACACAAAAGTTTTTATCTAAAGGTTAAGGCTTAATTGCAATCACAAAAAGCAAATTAGAGTTACATATAAAGCAAAATAAAATACCAAATCTAACTGTACTGCTTTTGGAGATGACTAGCGGTTTGATAATAATGTATATTATTAACATGGTATAAAAATGTAGTCATTATCATCATCATCATTATTTTTAGACCATAATATCCCCTTAATGAGCACAGCTAAGTTTCTTTTCTAGTGGGTATACGCTTCTCACATCAGCATTTATATAAATTCTAGAGTGGACAAGCTGTTTTTAATAACTTTGATTTGTTATTCTGTACTGACGTTTGAACTGATTATTTAGCTCCTATAGCAGCTAAAAGCATCATATTAGACGGAAATTATTCTTCATGTACAAAGTATCCATTAATTTACGTAGCGATTTCGTCAAAATCAAATCAAAATCAAAATTTGCTTTATTCATTGGACACATGGAAATGCGCGTAGAATCGTCTTTTACAAAGGTTTTCGAAAACATATTATTTACTTGGTACAAATTTACATATTCACCAAATTACATTACTTTAATATAAAATAATCGTAATTTGTAACCATTCAAAGACTAAGTTCCGGAGAAGAGAACATCTACCAAGGTATTCTGTATTACTGGTTTTAACCTTATATTCATACGCACAGAAAAATTAAATAATAACTGTTATAAAACACAGAAGCAGTTCACCTTGATGACTGTCATTAGCGCAGTCTAGGATAACCTGATTTGATATTCAGATAGGTATTTAATGAATCTAATACTCTAGCAACTATACTAATAAGCTTTGCAGGAATGTAGAGTCACGTGTTCCTATCAATCAAAATCAAAAATCAATTTATTTCAAAACTTTGTACAAACATGGATAGTGCAGCCATAGCCATACAAACTAGGTGAGTTCACACCTGTGTTTTGATGGATAGCCTTCCCTAGAGTGAAGCTTATTATTGTACAGATGATGATGTATACAAGATATATTACAACTAGACAAATTTTGTTTCAGTTATACATTTTGCAAATTTATAAATGTTAACAATTAAAATGTATTCATTAAATTATCTGAGAGTCAAAATTCTAGTCATAATAATGTTAGTAAAAAGAAATAATACATATTTTATTGTTTCATTCGTAAAAAGGTATTTGAGTTTATAAAGTATTTGACTTGTTTAATTAATTATTCATTACAAACAAAGCATCTATCTATGTAAAGTCCATTTTAAAAATAATATATTAATTATGCAGCGTGTGTGTGTGTGTGTGTGTGTGTGTGTGTGTGTGTGTGTGTGTGTGTGTGTGTGTGTGTGTGTGTGTGTGTGTGTGTGTTGTGTGTGTGTGTGTGTGTTTGTGGATTTCATTGCCAGTCAAGGTTAAGCGCAAAGTTTTGCTGCTCGATGGGTCTCAGGAGAGCTTCAGTCTCTTCATAGGATATACTTTTGAGCCATTCCACTAGCATAAACTTACAGTTTGCCGATGAAAGAGGGTATATATTTAGATGTTTATTTGCTCGGTTATACAGCAAGCTACCATTTCTTTCAAACTGGCGCCCTGTGAGGTCAAGTCTATGAGGCCTATAATCACAAACACTATGGCCTTTGCGTTTGTCATAATAGCTGGGATCGAAACAAATCTGAGCGTGCTTACGGAGAATCGTTTGTTGTATGTAGAGTTGGCGAACCGTCAAGACTGAGCATTCGCTATATAGTAGGTTGGTAGGATATTTTATAGGTTTTTGCGTCATGACTTTGAGAACCGCTCTCTGCGCCACCTCAAGTCGCTTTAGGTCTGTGGTATATGTACCACCCCACACAGTGATGCAGTAGGAGATAATTGACTGTACCAAGGCAAAGTACACGGTTTTGAGGAGGTCAAAAGAAGCAACTGTTCTTAGTCTTTTAAAAACACTCATTACCCTTCTCACTCGTGGAATTAAAGCCTGAATTTGTCCGTTCCAGCTCAGGGTGCTATCCATGACTACGCCCAGGTATTTTTGTTCACATGTTCTTGTTAGGTGAATACATGTACACGACCCAGCTGTTGTATCATCACCGCAGCTGTGGGCTCTAATAGTGAAACCTGAAGAAGGTTGTGATCGAAAGTTGGCTGTGAATACTACATATTTAGTTTTCTCGATATTTAATGTTAATAAATGTTCTGCCAGCCATTTCATCACTGCTTTTAATACCTTCTCCGCATTTTTTTGTGTTTCTTCCCAGGTTTCACCGTGGACCAGTATAGCTGTATCGTCTGCGTATGTAAAGATCTTACAGTTTTCTAAAGCCAGTTTGCATAGACCATTTATGTAATCGAGGAAAAGAGTTGGTCCCACCACACTACCTTGAGGGACACCATGAGTTATTATTTCATTTGAACTGACGTAATCGTCAATTTTTACCGATTGTGTTCTTCCCGTAAGGTAGTCCTCGTACATCTCAAACGCAAGTCCTCGAATTCCGTCGTCTTCCATCTGTTGAAGTAAGATGGGGATAGAGACAGTGTCAAATGCTTTTGACAGGTCCAAAAACATGCACAGAACTTTCTTTTTCGAGTCCAGTAGTTGTACAATATTACTTGTCAGATCAAGCACTGCATCTTCGGTCGTCTTTCCTTTACGGAAACCGTATTGATTACTAGCAAGTACTTTGTTCTTTTCAAAGAATTCAACTAATCTCTTATTCAGAATTTTTTCAAGTATTTTAGACATAGCAGTAAGCACTGAGATAGGCCTATAATTATTTACATTGTCTCTATCACCAGTCTTGTAGATGGGATGGATAAGAGCTTTTTTAAAGGCTCGAGGGAAGACTCCGCTTGAGATGCAGAGGTTAAACACATGAGTTAGTGGAGGTGTTAAATAGACACTAGCATGCTTTAAAACGCTAGCTGGGATATTATCCCAGCCAACAGCACAATCAGCTCTAAGACCTTTGATAATAGTATCCACTTCCCCATAGTCTGTAGGAAGCAAAGCCATGGAGTTCACTAATTTCTTTGAACTTCTAATCGAATCAAAATCTATTGCTGAGTTTTTATTTGTTTGAGTGACTTTTTTTGCCAATTCACCACCTATCTTAGCAAAAAAACTGTTAACCGAGTCTATAGTTTTCTGAGGATTATCTTTTCCATCAAGCAAGTCCGATGCTGAGGATGATTTTGGAACAATACCGGCGATGTATTTTATGGCTTTCCAGGTGGCTCTTGGATTTCGTTTCGCCCTTTCAAGTTCATGGCGCTCATGAGCGTGCCTCAGCTTACGGAGCAAATTAGTACAGAAGTTGCGGTAACGACAGTAAACTAGTTTAAGAATCATGTCATCAGGCCTTTTTTTAACTTTCATGTGTAATTTGTCTCTATGTCTTATGCATCTAAGAGCCCCTGGTGTTACCCAAGGCTTAATGATCCTTTTAGTATGTGAAAATTTGATCAATCTTGTGTGATTTTGGATGACTGATGAAATAATTGAAATCAATTTATCCGTAGCAGCATTAGCATCATCACAGTTGTATATGGTTGTAAAATCTGTTTTTGATAAGTCTGACGTAATAGAAGTATAGTCGAGGCGTCGATTTACTTGCTTTTCTTTTTTGGTGGGTTTTGAACAAGTCATATAAAAGAGGATAGGCGCATGGTCGGTTATGAGAGAAGAGGCAAGTACTAGAGTAGTAGCATTTACATTATCAGCTTTCAATAAAACATGGTCTATGCAATTCCCTTCTCTAGTTGGCAAATTATGTGCAGGAAGAAGTCCATGCTGCGCAGTAATATTTAAGTAATCATCGACAGATGCAGTGTCGGGATTTCCCGAGGCAATGTTAATGTTTATGTAATGATCTGTTCAAATCATTTAAATAATCGAAATCGGTATTCACCTATTGTTTTTGTTTTAATTATGTCCATTGTCCCACTATAAGCTCTGACTGTCTGATTCGTTATCGATACCTGAAGGAAGTTGACGTCAAAATTAAATAAAAAATCTTTTTAAGATTTATTTCACGCGCAATTTTAAAAACTTAACTTGCGCACGTAACGCGTGTGTTTTCATAGAAAATTACTCGACAGGCCTTATTTTCATTTCACACGGGCTATGTTGTGGTTATTATATACGGATTGGCAAACTTCATCTGTATCTTGAGAACTCTCAGGCGTCCTTCAAGTTTCCTCATGATGTTTTCCTCTAGCAACAATTTACAATATACGCAGTCGTTAAAAATAAGTTTATACTTTTAAAACCCCTAAAATCTGTGTTAATTTTCAACTAAAAGTAACACGCACGCAATTTAAAAAAGAGTTTTCGACTCGGATTTCGACCATCAGTCTAATAAATAAGTCTTTTTACTGTGATATTGTATTGCATCGAAAACTAAGAAAGTAAAATGATTTATCCAAAACATATTATTATAATTGCTATGTCTAGCTTTCTTTAATTTCTGGTGTTACGATTTGCATTTATATTAGAAATTGATTTATTATTAGATTCTACTGGTCGACTTCAGCTCTGTTTAATATTGCACAGATCATTCTTATTGTCTCTATCAATAGAAACAAACAGTCCAAAGAAATGCTTATAAACAGATAGATGTTTATAAAATACTATACAGGGTTAGTCAGAAATTTTGTTGTCTCGTGAGTTGCAATTTTGTATGGGACTGCTTTTTGTTTTCAAATTCTGGGTTGACCCCATATTAAAAAATGTTCATAGTAATGATTGTCTCGGAATGAATCAGCTTATTTCGGCATTCTGAGAAAACATGTAATTTTTTTATTTCAAACTAGTTTTTACCCGCGGCTTCGCCCGCATACGCAATATATCATTATAATTTATAGCCTATGTGTTATTCTGATATATAAGCTATATTATTGCAAAGTTTCATCTCAATCCGTTCAGTAGTTTTTGCGTGAAAGAATAACAAACATCTATACATCCATCCATCCTCACAAACTTTTACGTTTATAATATTAGTAGGATAGGTTTACGTTTACATACTGCCTGATGTTAAGCAGATATATATAATCTAGGTGTCTAGCACGCTTACCTAGAAGATACCTATTTACTCGAGATTTGAAGACACCTATATTGTATTCTAGCGGGAAGACAGACTCGGGTAAAGCGTTCCACATACGAGGAATGAGGATTCCAAACGCTTAGTATATCAATTGATCTATACCAACAAATCTGTTAAAGAAAGCAGACAAAAACGGTCATAGATTATTGTAAATACCGTTCCGATAGTTTAATATCTACCAGCTAGGATTTGTGGTACTCATCGGCATGTTACAGCATAATTACCACTATTGCATGTGTAACGAGTGTTATCTAGTCTATTCATCCAGTATTAGTAGATACTTGTTTCACATAATAACAGGTATTTTTCTATAAGCATATTGCATGATAGATACCTTAGAATAATGCAAAAGATAAACTATGAGGTTTACGCAGTCAAATACGAGTAATAGCGCTGTTTTAATTATTTTCAGGTAACGCAGAATTATTTTTGCTACGATAAGCTTTTAGGATTAAAAATATTTACAACTCATGATTAGTATTGATTTCTATGAAGTCTATACTTATGTGTAAATTCACAAAAGAAAACTAAGATTCATATCATTCTTGTTCGTGCAAAATGTGATCATAATAGCTTAGAATGCTTTTAAGTGGTACTTCCTGATAGCCATGATGCAACGATTTCATTCGTTCCGAATTAATATATCGGTTTCTATTACAAACCATTTGAAGATGCGGTTAAGAGAAATGGACACGCAAAGGAAAAATATTTAGATATATACTTGTACTTGCTTGTACTTGTGATCTATTTTATTTTGAGTTTAGCTGGAGATATTTATCGTTTTTGACCGATGAACCACCGGAGGAGGTATACAATTCCACGCGTATATTTTTTTTTACGTGTACGTATAACTTTTTTTGTAGTAGTCCGATTTCAATAACACTTTTTTATTGGAAAGAGTATACTTCGAAATTGGTTCCATTTAAATTTTACCGAAATCGGCTAAGCCATTTTTGCTACATCGATACGTGCATAATATTTGCGTTCTAGCGATGCGCCCCGGCTTCGCACAGGTGTATTATCCATATGTAAACATTTCTCTTGGATTATTCTATCTATTAAAAGAAAATGCATCAAAATCCGTTGCGTAGTTTTAAAAATATAAGCATACATGGGACAGACAGCGGGAAGCGACTTTGTTTTATACTATGTAATGATTCTGTAGAGGCGGTCATGCTATTTTTTGCAAAAAATAAATGCCAGTTTTTATTTGGTGCCCTCCTCCATAGTCATGTTAGATTTTAGAAAAAGATAAAACTTCTTAGTGATAGTCAGTTCCAGAAAGCGTTTTAGTAAGACATTAAATACATATAGGTACATGGTCCATTATAGATACTGATGAACAGATACACCTATGTTGCCACTTTACTAGAGTCGTCACTTTACTACTCTGTAGGAACTTTCAGAAACACATACACCTACTTTGATTTCTGATAAACTTTTAATATGTGACCAATTTCAAAATCGCAAATCGCGAAAATCAGTTGATTTTTAGCTGTCATGATAAAACCAACATTTAAAAAATTTATTGACTCTCGACAAAATGTATAGAGCAGCTGATCTTTTCCATTATTATGTATAAGACTTTGTAGAATCAAATCTCAGTGATAGACTCCTAAATTTTAACCTAAGATTTGGTAGTTGAACGCGGATTTATACGTGATAAAAAATCTAACGCTTTCGTACATTTATTATCATTATAGAGTTGTAGCGAGTACGCAGTCATTGGATGTAATCACGTTGCTCCGTGATTCGATATAGACTTACGCCGGTAATTTGAAATTCAATTTCACTCAACAATTTTCTACTGTTTTTTTATTACATTTCCTTTACAGAAATTGTGGAAGCCACTTGCGGAACTTTCTTTAAGAGGCATCTTGTAAGGAGAGCTCGCTGCCTTTACTTGGTGAGAAATGAGTGCAAGTAAATTTCACTAGAAAACTCATACTCGTCAGTTAGTATTTTTATGCTCAATTACAGGTCGAGCTTGGTTTTCAGATATTTCAGATATTAGCTAAAAATACTATCTAACTAATTCTTCCAACTTGGCCTTAGTTTTACGAATGCGATTTCAATAATTGCGAATTGCTTCTGTACTTTAGATACAGGTAAATCTAGACGACGGAGATATTCTTAAATTCTCCATTGAATTCATGATTAATAAGTAAGTATATATACTTTTACCAACCAACTTGAAAAATAATAGTCTTTCCATACATTTTGGCGATGAACTTTTTCTACGGATTTCTTTGTATAGATGTATGTTGGTATTTCAAAACTAAAATACCACGTGTGTACATAACGTGTGTAAATTTAGCATTTTCTTGGTATAGGATAATTTGTACGTAGGTATATTTTTCATAACTTTTCGGAAATTCGCATATACAATACAGTATAACTTTATTGTACACCAGAAAAACAGCTTAAATAACAAAGTACAAATTTTCTTAAAATTTGGTGGTACAACGGCGGCCTTATCGCCTTAAGCGATTTTTTCCAGGCTACCTTTGGATGGACAGAAAATCAGAGTACAAATACATATGTGGTTGGTGGTGTATAATACGAGTAAAAGTAAAAAGTGGAAAAATAATAATAATATATAATTACTTACAAACTAAAATACCATAATTACATATTGAGTATAATAATATACTACATCTTCAATAAGATGTTTTTATAACATTTTATTAATGTAGTGAGCCAGCGAGATGGAAAATTGGCGTATAAAATCTTCTTAATTAATTTGCGGATAAGTAGATTGGACCGTACAAGAAGTACAGTCAGTCAGTCATTATTTAGATGTTTATTGAGATGTTTATTACAGCATGATAGAAGACAATTACTTGGAAAATTCCACTCTCTAATACGCAAACGGTACATTTTACGAGACATTAATGTATAATCAACTTATCATCGGGTACTCGTAAATCAGCCATACGTTGCGGTGGTTCAGGAAACAATGTGGTGAAGTGTTCACTTTTACTGGGTACTTTACATGTTTCACCACTTATACGGCCGACGTCCCTTCGCTGCGTCACGTTTTATAGGTTTTACGAGGTACCTTTGTCACTATTTATATTATTATTAAAAAAATACTAAGTCAACAGTAGAAAACATTTTGCTAATAACTACACAGTTAGAAAGAAAACTTTTGTATTCGGATTCCCAAAAAAAAAACTCGAATGACTTTTATTGATATAAATTTAGATATTTATTTTTTGCAAAAATAGCATGACTGACTTCACCAGTGTACAGTATTCACGAATATTTCGCACGGATCGATATAGCATTTTTCACATTATTGTTGATTTATCAAAAATGGCTCAGCTGATTTCGATATAATTTAAATGCGACCAATTTCGTCACATACTCTTTCCAATAAAAAAAATATTGAAATCGGACTACTATGAAAAAGTTATGCGTGGGTATATACTATACATAAAAAATACAGGTCGAATTGTACCTAACCTGTGTACCTAATGTAACACACGTAGTTATAAGGTCAATAAAGTATTCTGTTCTATTCTATATCTCCGTGGTTCGTCGGTCAAAAAATCAATCACAACCAAAAAATTAACATATATATATTTTTAAACAGTTTTGCTGGTGTTTATTTGGCTCAACGTATAAGCATTGCCATTCAGCGTGGCAATGCTGCCAGCATGCTGGGCACGCTGCCAACTGGCAGTGGGCTTGAGCACTTGGATTATCTTTAGACCTTCAAGGGTCTGTGGATGATCCAATTGCTTTCTATGTAGTAGTAATGTAGTATTGTCATTATATTAAAATAAAAAAAAATAAAAAAGTTTTACAGTATATACCTACAAATTGCTGGAACCTGCAAAGCTCTTAAGTTCATAATGAAATATTTGTAGAACAAGTAGTTGTTAATATTTCAGGGTACATCTCAAAGTTATTATATTTTATAATATATATTTTTTAATATTTCAGGGTACATCTCAAAGTTATTAATTACGATGATTGTATTCACTTTGGAAACTAGTGTTTAACTATTAGACTGAATGAGTATACCAAGGATGCAGAAAACAGCTTGTATAAAGCAGTAAGCAAGAAAGAAAAAGTTCCCTATACGGAGTAGACCTTAGTCCAACTTACCTAAAAGGGCTTGTACACCAGCTAATATAGGTACATAGGAATCGAAAACAAAACCTACCATGACGCGATTACCGCACTGACTCCAATTTAGGACTTCCTATGCTGGCCTGAAGCCAAAAACCAAACACCAGTAAAGCTCTCACTAACACTTCAATTTACGTTAATGTATGGCGTAGAGGGTAAAGAGATTAGGCACGTCGTAGGTAGAGTTAAAATATTGCAACTCAATGTAAAACTTTTTGTTGGCAGCACGTCTAAAATTACAGTGAAAATTAACATAGAAATCTTCAAAATGTTTGCAAATCTTGCTATTTAAAATATGTTAAGAATACTGAAACACTGGAAACACAAATCTATTGTAAGCTTCCAGGAATGTCTCCAAATTGTTACAAAGTCAGTAGTTTAGCTAGTTTAGAGGGCAATGAAACACTCTGAGTTAATTTAAACCCTGACAGAAATTAGTCTTAAATCACTTTAGTTTAGCAAAAACATTATCACAGTTATATTAAAACGCAATCTGCATTATTATGTTAATTTATCAATACTATATAATTTACTATCAATTAAAATAATTCGCAACAACTATAAAACTATACGCCATAAAATTGCATAATGTGTCAGAACACCTTTCTCCAACCAAACATCGTCAAATGAAACTCGTTTAAACCATATTAAGGGGGTGATACACGGTTGTCTGCTATCGCTTCCACACAATCCTAATTTTGAAAAAACTGAGGGAAATAAAACAATATCAGAGGCATCAACTCATTGGCTACGTATTGCCGATGTTTCATTGGAATAAATAGATAAATAAAAATATTTTAGTACAGTTAATATAGTTATTATGTATATATAAAAAATAGATTTGTATTGCATATCGCTTATGGCCTTATGAATTATTTTTTACTTTGTCAAATAGTAAAGTATAACTATTTATAGAGATAATTACAAATATATTTTATCGTTTAGATTCAAATTCTTGATTGATTGATTTTGTCTGTAATTTCATTGATGGTTATTTTTAGGGTTCCGTACCTCAAACGGAAAAAAAACGGAACCCTTATAGGATCACTTTGTTGTCCGTCTGTCCGTCTGTGTGTATGTCAAGACCCTTTATCTCGGGAACGCGTAAAGATATCGAGTTGAAATTTAAACTGTATACGTATATCTATGGCCTCTTGCAGTTAAGTAAAAGAAAAACTTCTCAGTTACCGTTTAAAAAAGTTAGAGCCGTTTATGTCGTCAAAAACCTCATATTTAGACACTCACAAAAATCAAAATCAGGGTACTTTCCGTTGACATAGAACTATGAAATTTGGCGAGAAGCATTGTCTCAGAGTATACATATAGGAATAAATCTGAAAACTGTACATTTTTGTTTAAATCACAAAAAAATAGGGCCTCAAAATTCACAAAATATAGGTTCAAAATTCAAAGTGAGTAAATCGTATCACGTAAGGTATCATATAAAAATTATTGTAACAATGTGATTGTACGGAACCCTCGATGTGCGAGCCTGACTCGCACTTGTCCGGTTTTTTTTTTCTATGAATTGAATATTTTCCGAATGTGTGAAAAAGACAGTTGCAAGCCGCGTATTTGTGCCTTAAATGCGACTTATATCTAAGCGAAAGTCTCGAACGCGTTAATATAAAATTAAATGTGAATGGACTCATTATGGAAATTGCGTCCCCAGTTTTCCATTTCATTATATAAACCGGTAAAGAGATTAACAAGCCTGAGGTAAGGTCTCTATCGACATTAAAGGTTAGGTACATATCGATACAATATTATGCAAGTTGCACTTGTATGCATTTCAGACACAGATTGAAACATTGCTCTGCATTTTTGTGATTTGTTGAAGAATATATAATTTTAGAATTGATAAAAAATAAATCGTTACACTGTGTTTTAGAAACAAAAATGTAGTAACAAACAAACAAATAACTCTTTATTGTACATACAATATAAACTAACAATAAATACATTAGTGAAATTCTTAAGATAGTGCAACACTAGGCGGCCTTATCCCTGGAAGCGATCTCTTCCAGGCAACCCATGTACGGAAAGGAATGTGCTAAAAATAATTGCCCGGGAGTACAATAAATACTAAAAAAATACATTATAGACCTAAATACTAATACTACATACAATACCCAACACATAATAATACTACTACATAAATAGACAAAACATAGATAGACATACATAAAATATATAAAGTACATATGTAGTACTTAAAGCCTAAACCTGTTGTTTAACGAAAATTTAATCGACATTGTCGTTTAGATAGTCAAATAAATTAAACAAAGCATCAGATAATTAGACAAATGTAAAAGTATACAGATTAAAAATTAAAACATACCTAAAGACATTTCTTTGTCTTACGAGGACCTATATGAAGTTGTTTATTAATGTTTGTATGTATTGTATAAGCCTATAGCGTCCTATTGCTAGGCAAAAGCCACACTTTTTTCGAGAGCTTTGTGTTTTGGAGGTTTATGCTAACGTAATTATCATTAGACATAGAGCGAAGAAAAGCATTTTTGTAACTATTTATAATACTCTATTAATCCGCAAACTGCAGCAAAATTGCGATAACCACCGTTTTAACTGCAAAAGCAATACCGCAAGCCTTCCCAATTAAGTCGTACTTACAGAAGACAGTCTAGATTGAAAATGATGAATTTATCGCGTTCATTAAGATGTCTGGCGGATTAGTTTCAATCCCCATCTTGCACAATACAATCAATTAAGCTCAGTCTACATGGGGTGTCGTAACAAATGGTTCTCGTCTGCCGACGACCCTTCTGGAATCACGCCCCTAGGCGCAATGCATTAGGTATTACATGTACCTACCCTAAAGGCAGACAGACCCTATAAGGCTCGGATTTCGCCAAAACAAAGTAGAAATGATATTGATGACAATGGGTAAAGTATGAGTCTACTGCATAAATGCCACATTTGCTTAGCGAGTAGCGAAATACAGTTCTGATCCAAGCGGAGATGTCATGTTATTTGCAATAAGACAATAAGACATTTCTGCACTGAGATTATGGACTACAAAAGTCTGGGCCACAAAGGCACTCTTAGAGTCCGCTAGACGTATAGGAGACCTAATAAGCCCTGATGTGGCCACAGACGTCAGAAATTGCTCATTTGGTCAGAAATAGGAATTTGTCGTAATGGTAACCACAAATAAATTTTATTATTGCGGTTTCAACGTCAATGTTTCTTAGTATGGTTGGTTCTTTGCTGCCCCTTAATCGCAAGATGCATCTTGCATGACATCGTGAGCCGTATTGTAAAGTCGCGTGAAAGAACTCTATTTAGTATTCTAAAATGTCCAAAATCATGCGGAAAAATGAAAATGGCCTCACAGTATCACACTGTACCACACTAAGCGCACCACGCCTCGCGATTAATTTTCAATTTGTTTAAAAATGCGTGCCTTCTTTTGTCGTAAATATGTTGCTAAATAATAAGGTATCTACATCCTAAAACAGTCGCGTGACTTTAAAACCGAATTACGCTGTGCGGTGCTACACATTACGATCCCAATCTTCAAAATATTCTTACGTCCCGGGTGCCTAAGTCCAGGCCTGCATACAGGGCACACAGGGGTGACCTAGGCCTTCCCCTCGCATTAGTGTGTATGGATGCGTAACAGCCCAGCCCATTTAGGTGCAGTGCGCTCGCCTTTGCTTAGATAAGCGACGTGCATTGTTGTGATAACGAACTATTGTTTCGTGGTGCAGCGAAGTACAGAAAAAAAATCGTACTATAAAATTCGTGTTAAAATTAATTTTAATAATAAAACAAACACAAAAGAGTCAAGTAAACAAGTCAAACATAAAAGAAAAAAATCATTACAAACACGATGTTACTGCAGTTTAGATGTAATAATAAGTAATAGTTATGGTTGATATATAAAACAAACTATATAAAACAAATGTGTATGGTTAGCTACGCAACAACAACATAAACCTTATAGGAATTGATTCCGTACAGATAAAAAAAATAATACATTACCATATACAGTAAAATGATTTGTTGTAGAAATGAAAGAGTTTTACGAATTGACGACAAAAATTGCTAAAATCGGTAAGTGCTAAATCGCCCAAGTGGACAAAATCCTTTTGGACATTTTGTGCGAATAAGTCATTTAAACTACTGTATTTAAACATAAGACAAGACTAATTAACTAATGCACATACTATTAAGATATTCTTAATCTGATAGAGGAAAAACAAAGCACAGTTACGAGAGCAGTATTCACTCAAGTATTACTTGTAGTGCAGTTAGCAGTTAGACCTACTTAACAACTTATGGCGAGCATTATAGAATTAGCTGATGCAAATTACACTAACGGTGCTGAGCGATGCTGTGATAATGATGCCAAGGTTTCAGCTTATAGGGAGCTCAGTGTCGATAGTTAAATCTCCTTCGAAGATACTAACCGTCTAATCACAAAAGTTTAATGTTTGCTTTAAACAATGTTTAGCAGTACAAATTGCCGTTAAACACTGTTTAAGGCGTGTTTAAATATTTTGTGGTAAAGCAATAAGTGATTAGTTAATTTGATTATGTTTAACTACGTATTTGGAAAGCAGTGTTGGTGTAGTGAAAGAACGCTTGCCTTATTAGCATGAGGCGTACGTTTCAGCCCAGTCTCATAGCAATAAGCTCTTTGGAATTTATGTACGGTTTACACAAAATTGGCTTTTCGATAAGCGCAATTTGCATTGTCTGTAGAAGAAATTAAATAGCTTATTTGAATACATTAATCCGCACTGGGCCATTTTGGGAGTTATGGCCCGATCACCTTTCATAGGTAGGCAGTAACTGCATTTTTAAAAGGATTGTCTCTAAAAATATTCAACTGATTTGATACTTTGGTATTCCTTTTCTTGAGGTGCCATTTCCTACCGGAGGCCAGTTACAAAAAAGGTGTCAGAACTGCTAATCGAAAGGGCTTCGTGTCCAGAATAAATCAAACCCAAAGTCTCAAGTGCATTCTTCCGGGTGGTCTTTAGCCCTTTTTAGAGTTCCGTAGTAAAACAAACAATTTAAGACACGTCACTACAAGATCGTTGTTGATACTTTCATGACAGTTTAACTGTAAGATGAAGATACTTTTCTCGTAGTTTCTATCCATCCATTATTAGCCATAAGATAACCATTGCTGAACTAAGAAGTATCGGTTGTACTAAATGGCCTGCATCCAGATATTTATTGAATATTTTTGTCTTTCACTTTTCAGAGCTAATAAAAAATCCAGTCACCGTAACACTCTGATTGGTGTCATTGATACATGTTTTAGTGTTATGTTTTAAAAGGAACTAATTATAATATAACCTAACCTATAGCTCTAGATATCTATCAATTTGAGACTAAACATATGACGCAACGGATCTAAAGATAGATTACTTGCCATTAACATAATGTCTTTGAAAGTTGAAGATCAGTGTATTAATTGAAACAAATTACATATTATTTCCATTTATATGGATTTAAATTTAAGTAAATGCGGATATTTTTATCGATCGATTTTTCACATAATTGAGTGATGAGACGAGTAATATGCACGTCTGTAACAGTTTAGTCTACGGTTCATGCCAAAATGGTGTCAAAAATTCATTAAATTACACACTAGTTTCATTATAAAGTGTCGTATCGTATATCTCAGAATGATGTACGTGAAACATATGTTTGGTAGAACCATAGATCTTGCAAGATAAGACATGTCTCGATCTATATATTTAATTTATAGTGCTTTCTACACTAGGTTATCTAGATCTTTCTTGTGATAAACAATTGAAAAATGTATTCACAAGACAACAGGATTTGTCTCAATTTAGTGGGAAAGCAATTTGCACGCAACTCTGCTTACAAAATCTAGACTACGCGTCGATAAAATTACAAAATTATTACACACAGAACATTATAAATCACTTGTTCACATGCACTCACACAACTTTGCATTATGCTATGTGTCTTTAGTGAATGTAGTTTGCAGTGTGTGAGTATTTGCCACTTACGAGTATAAATAGGTGTCAAGCTCCAGCGAGCACTTATTTGTAACTAAAGAGAAGACCTCAGAGCACAATAAATCATTTATCCATAGCACTCGCATAATATAGCATTCTGCAATGAATGTGTCGTAAACATACACTTTGAAGTATATGAGTATTTGCTACATATAAATTTGTCTCTTTCACCGGATAAAGAGAATGTCTCTCTAGATCTCTATATTTTTTTGAAGAAGTTAGACACAATAAATCACTTGTCTATATTATTATGCGCTACATTCTGCATTGTGTGTTTCGTAAAATTGATAAACATGCGTTTTGAATGGGCCTAAATAAGTGAATTTTATGTTTATCTTTATTTTTATTTATTTATTTTATATTTGTACTATATAAGGATTCGCTTCATATAAATACCTCGTTTGGCGAGTAAAGAGAATCTTCTCTAGCTTATTCGTAGATTTCGTAGTCTCTAGATCTCTATGAGTCGAACGCTTCTATGTTTCTTGTTTGAAGTCGCACAAGTGAACGCACGTGTTTCGCACACTGATATGTAGTCACAATAGTCGGTTGTGCACGTTTCTATTAATGTGCTCGATTAGAGGCACCGGTAGGGTCTTTAATCCGTTAAAAACTTAGATATTCTACCCTCGTACACATTTAATTAAACCATAAGTATGTGCATCGAAATAATAGTTTGATTTCTATCATTTTTATTGTCTGCTTGTTTTTTTGCAGGCGAACGCTTTGTATAATGGTATTACAAAAACTTATAATGTACAAACGAGATTTAAGCACACTTGCAAAGCCTAACATTTTCTTATTTCGTGTGAACGACAAGATTCATATTGTTCTTATACGAATCCTGTTCGTATATTAGAAATGTTTTTGGATATTTTAAATGTACAAGTCATTTAGTAATTTTCATTAATATTATCAGATCTTTTCTAAGTCATATAGCATTTTTCGTAGTGTTGCTTATAAACTCTACATTACCTTACATTTTAACGTGTAATTTTGCTAAAACTATTTTCACTGTTTTGTATAAGTTCATGGTTATCCAGGACTGCTGTAAAAGAGGTAATTCAGAGCATCATTATGAATAATTTTTTCAATGGGGCTAATTCGGAATTCGAGAAAAAAAACAGGTGTTTCATACATTGTCGATTCTGAATTGTATGGGACAGATGATTTTTATCTCTCGAATTTTGGGTTGGTCCCATAGTAAAAGTGGTTCATAACGATGGTCTTAGTCACCCCTATCGGCTTTATACAGGGCAAGCAGATAACCCAGTATTTTCAATTTCAGTGGATTTACCTTATTTATGTATAAATAAATATTAGGGAACATCTTACACACGGTTTCTGACCCCAAACTAAGCAAAGCTTGTGATATGGCTGCCAGAGACTGATATACTACATACACATACTTATATAATATATTGCTTAGTTTGGGGTCAGAGGCCGTGTGTAAGATGTCCCAAAATATTAATATTATTAATATTAATATAGTAGGTACCTAAATAACACCCAGACACAGAGCAAACACTTATGTTCATCACATAAATATTTGATCACATCCTGAGTGGGGATCAAACCCACGCCTCTATGACCTAGAAGTCAGGGTCACTAACCACTGAGCCACCGAGGCAGTTATCTACATAACTTATTTATATGACTCTTTCTAAATGCAATGCAAAATCAGCTTCTCCATTCTTAGTTCCAGCGGATGCATGCAGCATGACTCAATACAAACATTTCGCTCCCTCATGCATATCGCATAGTATCTCGTACACAACTAGACTGTATCAACAGAAACTAGCGTGTTACTAGAGATAACACATTTTCCGGGTCACCACAATAAAAAGATAAATAAAAACTGATTTTAATTGACTTTGTATTTATTAGTTTATATGACTATCATTGTTATTGTCAGCTATACAGTAGCATTGTTTTGTTCCTGTAGACCAAGGACGTTCATAGCAGAATAATAGTTATATGTATTAAATATTTTGCCTCAAGTTTTATGGGTGGGTGTCGCCAATGATGTAATTTGTATAATTATCGCTTTGTATTCAAGCTTTGGTTGTATAATAGCTTTTCATTATTCTAATTTTAACGAACGGCCACATTTTTATGGGTGCGAAATACCTATTTGTTATAATCTTACTTTGGGATAGTTTTCTTTTACAAAATACGAAATACCTATTTGATAAAATCTTCCTATGGGACAGTTTTTATTAACTATAACATAATAGTAATGCTTTTATTAGTGTAAATAGGAAAGTAAATAGGATAAATGAAAAGTGGATGAAACGCTAGTTATCTTTATGTGATGCCCCAATCCATTCAGGGGTCCAGATGGTCTACTTTTGAACTGTTAGCCCGCTAGTTCCTTATGCCTAAATAGTCATGAGACCAAGTAAGAACAGTGAACAACGTATGGGTCTAATAACTCATAAGTATGTTCATTCAAAGAAAATACGCTGATAATTTGAAAACATAAGGCTAAATCATAACTTCACAGTTTTTGGAACTTAGATATATGACTGAACATGTAAATCAGCTCCCTGATCATTGAAAAAAAATGGAAAGGAGCGAGCTTTGAAAATAACAGCACATTATTACAGCATTGCATACGATTTTATAAGCCATTTTCTAACGTTTCAAAGATTGGGGTCCAATTAATCAGGGGTCTTCATACGCTATGCTTGCTTTGATATTCATCATATTCAATGCTAATACTAATATATCTGGAAAAATAATAATCACTGTGATTAATAAATAAATAAATATAAGGGGACATCTTACACACGGTCTCTGACCCCAAACTAAGCAAAGCTTGTGATGCCAGAGACTGATATACTACATATACATATTTTTAAATACATGCTTTTATAGATAATACCTAAATAACACCCAGACATAGAGGACACTTAATATTTTAGTTGTTTCAGTTACACATATGAGAAAGCTCGTGTACATTTGTTAATATTTCTTGGGAGTCATACATAATAATAATAGATTTAGAATCAGGTCAATGTTACATGCAAGCAATCCTGCAATTCTCACACGGTTATAACCATTCAGTATGGAAAATCTTTGTTTACGACACAGTTAAACTAGAAGGTCGAATGATTCAAAGACAATGACGAAGTTACTAAAGATATGTTGAATATTAATAATATAATATGTCATTCTAAAATAATATTTATTATTTAATGTTTTTAAACATGTCTTAGCGATTTTTTAGGTAGTTTCGTTGATATACGTACATTTATACTTTATTAAACATACATACTGTCATACGAGTCAATTCAATGATATAAATATGCAAATCGAGTTTGATTTATTTCCGTGGATTAGACAAAATATTATTTTTCGAATACATTACATTGTTATATAGTTTTTTCTGCAATGACAAACTACGAGTATTATAAATTATTTAGTTCTGTTCTCATAGAAGCTATATAAATATCGTTATGAGAATAAATTTCTATAAACCTAGAATCACTTTAAGGAAATTCTAACAACTTTTACTTCATTTCTAAAAAGTTTACATAAAGACTGAGAACGTCTATTGTTTCCCGAAAATTTGCAAACGAGAGTGCACTTTCGTTTCATCTGCATAAAATTGTTTACCTGCGTATTGTTATCGTGTATTTAGGACCAACCTCCACGACGGTAGAGCAAAGCTGAGATGTGCGAAGATAGGTAGAGCGCCGAGCGGTTGTAGTCGCTGCAATGTATGCGGACACTAGGCCCAATTATGAAAGCGCCACCGTAAACTTAATAGCTACGTAAAAAGTGTTCTGTTATCCAATGTTTTAATTGAAAAAGAAACAGAAATAGTCTTATTAGCTATTATAATTACGATGGTGCCCTCATAATTGGGCCTATTGACAACTTTCTGACTGTAAAAGTTAATAAAATTTAGTTTAATTTCTTTACCATGCTGGTTTGATGGTTTTTTTGCAATTTTGTAGTTGGTCCCATGGTACAAGTTCTATGTAATTATGAGCATACGTATCTCTGAAAAATTATGTCATTTGCGAATCATTAATATTTTTGACCGACGAACCGGGGGAGGTATTCAATTCGACGCGTATATTTTTAACTGGCTAAGCCATTTTTGATATGTCAACAATAATATGAAAAATGCTACATCGATCGAAATATTCGCGAATTCTGTACACGGGTGAAGTCGGTCATGCTATTTTTTGCAAATAATAATTATATTTTCTGCTTTTGTAGAGTCTGAACCTTATCGTACTTAGAGCCACAGTCGACGTAGTAGTTTCGCCTCTGTTTACTTTTATCGTCGTTCTAAATAGCTGCAGTGAGTAACACGAACCCGTTTTAAATTTTACGCATCCTGCCTACATTTAATAATTTAAACATTGACGAAATCGTTTGTTCTGCTTGCAACCGTTTATGGCTGGCCATGATCTAGTATCAAATAGCTTTCGGACATAGCTTTTGCGTCCAGAAAATGGAAAAAACCTGCAAAAATAGGTTCTTTAGTGATGCCGTGGTAGTCTAGTGGTAATGACATCCACCTTACAATCGTGAGGTCGTGGGTCCCGTACCAATGAATTCCTTGGAATTTATGTACGGAATTTCACACCACGGACTTTTCGGTGAAGGAAAACATCGTGAAGCAACCTGCATACGTCCGTAGAAGAAATTCGATGGCGTATGTGAATCTACCAACCCCATGGTCTACTCTTCCAAGACCAACCCGCACTGGGCCAGCGTGGTGGATATGGCCCATTCACCATACGTCCTGCAGTGGACTATTAAAAGGGCTAGTACAGTACAGTCAAGTCTAGCCAACATAGTTTAGTGTTTCTCAAGGTACGTTTTTCGTAGTTATCAAACGCTCAATTGCAAAAGAGTTAGAGAATACGATTTTTTATTTATTTTTGAATGGGTGGAAAACGAAGTTGTATTCTATAAATCCTATAAATAAATAATAAATAATCAATCAATCGTTTTGTTTCGTTCGTTCGTCTTCGTCGAGTAGCTTATCGCTGGCTCGTAGGCCCACCTACGAGTTCTTTTAATTTCAACGACGTACATTCATTGTCATTCGATTAATCGAAGACAGCCAGAGCCAGGCCCGTTCTTTTTATGGGGTGTGTGATATAAACACAGGCGTTGGCGATCTGCCACCTGCTTGCTATCGGTGACTAACGCAAGGTTAATGTGGAGGGCACGGGTTATAGTCACCACCTAACTATCAAACGCTTGCGACTTGAGACGAAATAATTACAGCAAATGGTGATTTGTACAAACAGCTCTTTCCTGTGAATATACACAGATACATAGAAACATACGTTTCACTTAAATTACAGTCGTTGTTTAATTAACTAAGAATTAATCATATTAATTTGTAATTATTATTAGTGTAAATATATAGCATGAATTGTCTATCATTGTTTTGTAATAGGTCATAGTATCCCGAAATACGAAAAAACTTTAATATTCATTCGTGCATATTTTTGTTGGCAAATAAATATTATTGTGTTGGTGTTATTTTCTCAGAGATGTTTGTCAAGCTTTCATTTTAAAGCTCTTAAACATAAGGTCGGTAGAAGACTAATTAGTTAAACCAAAAGCGAGTAATTAATTAAAATGATGTACAATTGGACATCACATTATTGCCACCGTCCGTCATCTTAGTACTAGGGAGGTAGGGTTTATAGGAGGTGTGCGTTTCTACGACATTGGCTATTGTATCATTATATTCCCTTAAGATCAGTTGTAAGCTGCTTCATTGCTGATCAAATCATCTGTCCATGCTATAGGTGGACGTCCCACCATTTATCATTCAATTTCAATTCATTTCAAATTCAATTTTAAATTTAATAAAACAAGAAAATGGAGCGTGTCCACATTGCATGTCAAAAATACGTAGATCTTTCTGTATCGTCGATTTTTGGCGACTAATCTTAATAGTCGTGTCGATATTTCACTACTTTTTCTACATATACTAATTTGATTACAAATTAATAATAGCCTCTAAGCTCTTTGGTGAAATATCGTGAACTAAAGCTTCAAAATGATCTCAAATAGGTGTACTGCGATGCATACAGTATGAAGCATACTTGACCGGGCGAGATCCTTAACAAAGTCTCAATTTTGATGACGCACCCTTAATACAATTTTAATTGAATATCAACGTTGAATAGCACCACTTATTTTAAGGAGCACTTTGCACGTCTTTGCTCAGACAATGACGAATTAACTGCTCTTGCAATTTAGCCATTTATTTTAATGGTGTAGATGTAGAGAGCTTTTATTGTGAACTCAATGATACTGTAAAAGAGTTATCGGAAAAGTTCAATTTGAAATTTTTAAGCGGTGAACTGACTCTCAATAATGTCCTCATTGTATATATATTGCGTTTCAAATATGATACGCATTTGTAATATCTTCTTTCTTTGGTTGTGTTCATATTTGGACTAAAACAGATTCAAAGACTTTGAACTTTTAAAGATGACTCACGTTCGTTCGTAAATTGGAGTTGCAATTTTATACGAATTTAATTGGGTTTATTCCTAATATTGCAGCTGCATTCTAAGCGTTTCATTTTATATCCTTGAATATCCTTTTACGAAGGTGATATGTATACTTCAAGATTTCGTGAACTCTCGCACAACAATGAAATGCCTTGTCACAATAAGATTGCTCAGAATTTACATTTATATGATATAATTTTGTCTTGATATAATTATTTTGGCATATGATTGGTCGCGTAGCTACGGCCAACTTTTACTACGAAATCAAATCTGAAATTGCAAGAATAATTATTTTTCGTAATAAATGGCTAAACCGACTTCCATCGTGTACGAAATTTCGCTCGAGTATACAACTTTTCCATTATTGTTGACTTTTCAAAAACGGCTCAGCCTATTTTGATAAAATTTAAATGGCACCATCTCTAAACAAAGAGTATACAACGAAAAAATTATTTTTTTTGATTCGGTTTGCAATTAGCGAAATTGTCGATGATCATACACAAAAAAGTACTAAAACATAGAACCTCCCTCTTTTTGGAAGTCGGTTAGAACAACTGTTCTACATGCTGGCATACTTACATATATTCAAAAGTAATTGAACTTTTTGTACCGAAATTTTGGGGCTGGTTTCGTACCAAACATTGTTTATAAGCACAATATAGTATTAGAATATCTTTCTTTTTGTTTATTACGAATATATCCACGGTTTACCACTAACTCGACTGATGCTAAGCAACGGTGTGGTGTAAGTTGAATCACGCAGACCCAGAAGATACCTATACACTCTGACTCGTTAAAGCTTCAAATGACATATCTCAGGAAACAGGAAAGGCAGTCTGTTTTATTCCTTGGCTATACAGTATCAGAAACGAATTGAATCTAGAGAAGCAGTCGTAAGAAGGAAAAAATCTGTTATTTCGATAAAGTTATCAAATGCCAATGATTGTTTAAGTACGCACAGTGTAGGAAGATGGGTACCGCCTCCGCTGGTTCGATGAGTAATATGAGAACATCGGTACCCTGTAATCAACGTCAATGGTTATAAATAACTTTTGTTTGCTTATAACGCGAGAGTTACGTTAATGTATAAATTGGGTGGTGATGAAGTTTTAAATAGGTTTTATAGGCTTGAATTACTAGAATAATACTTTTAGTATTTTTAAAAGAAAGACAACGCATTTCAATAATCTATAGTCGTCTAATAACATAATCATACAACTTAATTGTTGAGATCTAGACTCTAGAAGAGAGATCACTATATGGAACAGTCGAATTTTTCGGTCTCAAAGTAAAAGTTGTTTATAGTAGATTTTTTAGTCTCTACACTGTGCTAAGCAATTTGTGTAAAATATCGAATGTTGCAAACAATGTTAGAAAATTTGCTAGCCACAAAATATAAGCATAGTAGCAATTTTTTGCCGACTTCCAGAAAGGAGGAGGTGCTATGTTGGTCTGTCTTTATTTTTTTTGCGTATGTTAATCGACATTTTTGCCAATCGTGTACCGATTTAAAAAATCTTTTTTAGGTAAACATACTCCCAAGGTGGTCTCATTTAAATTTTAGCGCAATCGGTGGGGCTGTTTTTGAAATATCAAGAATAATGTCAAAATTACTACATGGATGACATCGATTCGTCCGAACCATTCGAATTCCGTACACGAAAGAAGTCAGTTTTACAATTTTTGGCGACAAAATATTATTTATATCTTATACAGTACAAATACAGTCGAATCGAGTATTTTTTCCTTCAATATGTTAGAATTTAGACACTGTCATCGCCACATAGTAGGCCGTTGAATCATATTCCGACAACTCCATGTATTGTATGCAAACGTCTACCGGCCACTTATTTGGTAGGACAATGGAGAATTAAGACAAAAGGCTATAACTCGATATGGTGTTGCTCGTGACTACTCATTTGCTCATGAACTTCATTTTGAGTAGAAATATCCTCGTAGTAGTGTTTTCTACATTTTCCCTTGTGTTTTTTAGGAGCGTTGCGTGGTCTGCGTATTTGAGATCTTCAATTTCTTTACCTATGTAGCTTCGTGTTCCATTTGTTACGGACATTTTTGTTACCGATACCAATTATTAATTTATCCTACTTCCTACTAATAATCATGCTAATATTATAAATCCGAAAAGTTTGTTGGTTTGTTCCTCTTTCACGCAGCAACGGAGCAACGGATTGACTTGATTTTTGGCATGGATTTAGTAAGTAAGTAAGTTCGTATAGGCCGGGTGGCTAGCCCTGGTGTCTGAGTTTTTAGGCCGCCTGAAGGCCTAAATGGATTTAGTTAAAGGCCCGGAAAGTAACATAGGCTTCTTTTAATCCCGAAAAAATAAAAGATTCCTCAAAAGTCAAATTCCACGTAGGCGGAGCCGCGGGCAAAAGCTAGTAATATTATAAATACGAATGTTTTTATGTATGGATGTTTGTTCCTCTTTGACGCAAAAACTACTGAACGGATTGAGATGAAACTTTGTAATAGTAATGCTTATACATCAAAATAGCACATAGGCTATAATTTATAAAGATATTGCGTGAAACGAAGTTTGCCGGGCTAGCTAGTTTATTCCATATTTTAATTGAGCTGTGTTAGCTATGAGAAAGGAAGAAGACTTTACTTTTTAGCGATAGTCACTAATATAATTTTGTAGGTACCTAGTGGTTAAAAAAGATCTTTCAAAATTAAAAAAGAAAAGAATATAAAAAGAAATATTTCAACAGCAGTCTAATAACAAAATCTAATTACCAAGTAATACATAATAATGTTGTAGGAAAAACACAATTCTTCTAATTCGTCTTTACCAATTAATTAAAAATGCGTGTTAATTTGCTGCTAACTCTTTCATTTATCTCAAACATCTAAATAGTCTGCAAACTGTCCCAACCGCACACAAAGACTTAATTTTACCAGTTTTACAATTCTGTTCACAGCATCAGTTCTCATTATTGTTACATCAGTCTCTCATATTAGACTCGAAATTGTATTGTTTTGATGATTTATCTTTACTTAATTAGTAAAGTTACATTGTTTTTTCAGTACGGTCTAAATAGATGTTCACAAGCATGTAGAATTTGTAGAGGCATCGGAGCCTCGATGTCGATTATATTTTGTAGTGCTCATGGCGTGGCTTTATTAGGTTTCTTATCGATCATCAAAGTAAACGCATCGGTCACAGTTAGTGCGGTCAGGTGACCATGGGTGGCATTTTACATTTGAACGCGACCGTGGTGTGGCGAACGACACTTCAAATTGTACCTAGATGCTCATTGTTTTAACCGTTTAGCCATATTAGGTAAATTAAAAACTCTGACGTCAGGTTTGGCCATTCATTTGGCATATACGAACTTAGGTTATTACTACGAGTATTACAGTCTAGTACACACGGTATTAACTTAATAGCTTTTTCCAGCCTTTTTATAGCTACTTGATGAACCACTACAATGGCCCAGAACGGGTTGGTGGTTTTATATATGCCATCGAATTTCATATAGGGATGTGTATAGGTTTCCTAAACAGAAAAGCCACTAAGCCAGTGCTGTACATAAATTCCAATGAACTTATTGGTAGGTGCCTGGAACCCACGATGACACGCGTAATTCTCCCACGAGTCTACCACGGCTCTACCGCCGCACGGTTATAGCATCTAATTTTGTAAAATGGCTATAACATACCAGAATTGATTTCGAACTCATCAGTTTTAACAGTTTTAATTAAGGTTGTCGGTTGTTGGCCAAGTTCCAGGCTTGTGTCATCGTTGACTGACATTTCACCATCCGACCTCATTTGTTTAATTGTTAAACTAACGTTCCGATTTGCCACGTCTCGTTAGATGTTTATATTTTAGGTGATGTTAGAATTTTATGATACACTCATATAGATTTTCCATAAAAAACAGCATTTTTCTAAAAAAAATGTATCCTTCAGATTGACTGCTTTTCGTTAGATGACTATGTTTTGGGTGTTAGTTTAAATAGATGTAAAGAATAATAAGAAAGTGGTTAATACAAAAATATTATGACTATCATATAAATTATATGCCTTGCCTATGACAACGTGGTTACATACTGTTACATCAGAATATCTTTCACTGCCATCGTCACTTATCAGAGATTTCCTTTCACGGTATATGTATATCTATCAGAAAAAAGAGTTAAATTTTATTTTTTTTTGTTAATAATTTTTTTATTTATTTCATACGTGGTATGTATATACAATAGTAGACTCACAAATTTTTCATAGCTTACTTCATCAATGGCTACATTGTTGAGTACGTGCATGCGTATTCTCCTGCCGATCTCATGTTAAGAAAACCAGTCATAGGTTTTCTTAACATGGAGAACACTATTCTCTACTAACTATTTATTACTAACATTTTAAACAATATATTAAATTTTAAGCACAGCACCTGCGGCTGTATTGTTGTAAGTGTCACGAACGGTTACTCGATCCCGATGCATTGTTTTGACTGCGCCTTGTTGGGATGGCGGCGTTTGCCCTTAATATTTAATGGCGTTTCGGCATTGACTGCCAATTGGTGTCTTGACCGCAGTTTAGGACGCAACGTTATAAAGACATGTATCATTGTTAAGGGCCCGGGACGGAGGAAAGGAGGGGACCTTCATTTGATTAGTTATACAAGGTAGTTGTGGTATCATAGTCCACTTTTCAACGTATTTATATGTATATACTCAGGCTTATTACAAGATTATTCAGTTACGGTGAACTAAGCGGAAAGAGCGTGATGTAGGCCATTATTGTGAACAACATTTACCATGGCGTCAATCCGAAATCGATGAAAAAAATCAGCGGTTTCATACATTTTATCGATTTCGAGTTGCCATTTAGTTTTAGACTCTCGAAAAAATTTATGGGTATTTTTTTCGCGACACACGAGTAAGTCTTTTTGGAATCTATACTAATATACATAATCTATACTAAAGAAGTAAAGTTTGTGAGGTTGTAGCGGTAATTTCCGGATCTTTATTTAAGTTATATGATATGTGTTATGTATGATAAATAAATAAATGAAATGAAATTAATGAAAAAACATTATTTGTGAGTGTCAAAGGTTATACAAAGATAGCGCGGGCGAAGCCGAATGGCTAGTATATGAAAATAACTTTATCTAAACATGTGTAGTGATCTTCATAATGGACAGGGCTTAAAATCAGGTTACAACTAGCGACTAAAACCTTATCTTACGCGTAGGTACCTTAATAGAGTTACGAGTACATCCTCAATTTACCACCATAACACGAAAATTCAAAATAGCTATTTCCTTCATTGCCAAATTTGGGCCCAGATTCCTTTAGAAGCAGTAATTTGGTTGATAAAACGCTGCCGCACTGGGCATATGAACTTCATTACTGTTTATTTATGGCTTACCACCAGCATCGTTTACTCGTTTAGATCTAAGTATAAATACAAATATAGCGAGCTACGTCAAAATCGTCACAAAAAATTCTAATGACTTATACATTTTCCCCAAAAAATACCTACATATATGTAAAAACCACCTTATAATGATAATCAGATGTATTTTTTTAAAATTTAATTGGTATAGGACTTGCTTACAAAAATACCTCCTAATTCTAACTTTGGACGACATAAATTTTGTATTTTTTGGAAAACCCTACCAAATTCATAATTATAGATACGATACGATACGATACGATAAAAATGTGGAACTTTTTATCGTTCGTATGAATAATGAATTAAAGTTTTAAAACACGTTTCCACATCGAATTATTGTGTTGTCGTTGGTCCTTGATAAATCTACAAAGTTTAGGTAAATGAAATATGACTGTTTAGAGTTAGTTGAAATCGAGTTAAAAACAGTCGATGACAAACATGCAGGTGAAACTGATATAGCGTGTCAAAAATTATATCTGGAATCTTGGTGCACGGCACCCAAATAAGTCGAGCAAAAAAGCACATCCGTAAGTATTCTTTTCCCGAAGCCATTCAGGTCATTTTTAACCCTCTCTAACTTTATTCTGGATAAAGCTAGACGTCTGAATTTTTCAAAAACAAAAGACCGTTTAATATATGTAGATCGATCTAGATATATCTAGTCCAAAACATGATACATATTATACAATATTGTAGCTGGAGTAGTAATCAAAATAGCATCATCATCAACGTTAGTCATTCAGAAATACTCAACTGTTTGAGAAGAAATTCTTCAATCAGGAATCATTGCAACTGATCGAGTGTAAGTGATAGTTGAGGCCAGCGCCCCTATATTCATTGAGATTGTTAACGTTTGTTGCACTCTCCATGATTTACACGCCAATTTGTCTGCGTCTCATCTACAGGATGAATGTATAGAGGTTGTATAGAATTTAGTAGGTAGATATGTCATTGTTTTTTAGCGTATTTTGATTGTGTTCCTTGTCGATCATCGAAGCTAAGCAACGTTCAATGCGGTCTGACTTTGGACGCATGAAATTGGCTTAAAAACTTTGGTACCACCGTACCAAATTAGTTAGTCATTATGATCAACGCTAACTAGGCAGGTATAGAACCCACATATAAATATGTAGTGAAAAAAAATAGGTGTCGGCTATATTTTGTGGAATGGAACAGTTGATTTTTATTTAATAATTTCTATTTTAAACATTCAAGGTGAGTCCCATAGTATGACTCGATGAGTAAACGGACATTCTAATTTGAATACCTACCTACTTAAGTACCAACTTACTATACTCTATAAAATTTAACTTGATCTCTGCGACAGCTGTCAGAAAAATCACGCATATGATGTCCTGAATTTCTTAACAGTACAGACAGTACCTGTCAATGTCATACTTTATGGGGATGTCGATTAGTGATGGGCGACGAATGATCGTGACCACAGAGTTTTAGATAGAGTTTTAATTAAAATATCGATAGTTTATACTGACGATATTTTAAATAAAACTTAATTTATCATTAATTTTATTGTATATTTGAATATCATAACATTTTTTACATGTGTAATTAATGTAAACCCAATTATATGTTACATTAGCATCGATAATAGTGAAAAACGTCGATAAATACTATCGTTACATTATTATGAGTACCTATTTAATTAATATCATAACATTATTTACATGAGTACATACTTGATCTTAAATAATAGTAAGTAAATAAAATCCAATTTCTCACCTTCAACTACATTCGATTTTATTACAGCATTGTTTGAAAATCGATTTTTTCCACCACTATCCCAACTCTAAATATGTCAATATGTAACTGTCGCAGAGATCAAGTTAAATTTTACAGAGTATAATCATACCTACCAGAAACCTTGCAACCGTCTAACCAAAAAGTTTTCATTCAAGCTTCGAGTCGTAATACAAAATTGCGTCGAAGTGAAGTGTTTACAAAGTGAATCTCAAAAGGATGTAAAATGAGTCTACAACGGGATAAAACGAAAACAAAATTCAAGATGTGGAAAGCTATAATGCACAGGAAGAGGAAATACAGTGAAGTGTTGCCTTGTGATCACGAGTCCTACGCCGCCCTGGCGGCAATGCAGGGAGGTAGCTCGGCGACGCTGCCACCATCGCTGGACGCACTCAGAGCATGTAAGTTGTTTCGCTACTCGCCGCTAGATGGCACTGTTTGATTGCTTTTGTGGAAGGAAAGTAAAACCTTTTTTACGGTAATATTTTAAGGTTGGAGAATATTCTGTTTACGAATACTATAACTCCATAAAATTTAACTTGATCTCTGCGACAGCTGTCAGAAAAATCACGCCTATGAAGTCCTGAATTTCTTAAAAGTACAGACAGTACCTGTCAATGTCATACTTTGTGGGCATGCCAATTAGTGATGTGCGACGAATGATCGTGACCACAGAGTTTTAGATAGAGTTTTAATTAAAATATCGATAGTTTATACTGACAATATTTTAAATAAAACTTGATTTATTATTAATTTTATTGTATATTGTAATATTATAACATTTTTACATGTGTAATTAAAGTAAACCTAATTATATGTTACATTAGCATCGATAATAGTGAAAAACGTCGATTAATATTATCGTTACATTATTATGAGTATATAATTAATATCATATCATTATTTACATGTGTATCTTAAAAAGTAAGTAAATGAAATCCAATTTCTCACCTTCAACTACTCATTCGATTTCCTTACAACATTGTTTGAAAATCGATTTATTCCACCACTATCCCAACTCTTAAAATGTCAATCTTCTACTGTCGCAGAGATCAAGTTAAATTTTATAGAGTATAATAAATCTGGAATGAACAAAAATAATGGTAAATATTTTTAAAAACACAACTTAGAAGCGAATCTATTATAATCAAGATGAACAAATATTACCATGAACCATTTGTGGAAGATAGACCAAGGACCAACCATAGAATAGGTGTTATTATTCTATGGGACCCTGAACGTTTCTTCTTTCTTCAACCCTGAAATCGAAAAAAAGCTCTGTGAAAAATATAATGTTGACTGTTTACTAAATGTATGAATCAGCTATTTTTAGCGACTTCAGGATTGGCCCCGTAGTAAGAATCGTACTAAACTCGCTCTGGGGCTGTGGGTAAGTGTGAGTAAATTCTAGAATTAATAGAATTAATAGAATTCTGGCAAAATAAAACACGGTACAATAAAACAAGTATTTATGGTCAAACTTAGTTTGATTTAGGTTTACATTGTAAAATACATTTTATTACATATTTCTTTAGTTAACTCAGACTTGAGGGCATTATTTTGTAAGCACCGAGTTTAACAACTTAATGCCAAGCATGCTTCCAGCAAAGCATTCGGCGGTGACCAATGTTTCAATCTATTATATAAAAGGCTTCCCTGAGTGACTGACTGACAGACAGCCTACAGCCCAAACCGCTTAAGATATGAGCTTGAAATTTGGAATATAGGTACATTGAACGACGTAATGGAGCACTAAGGACGAAAATTTTGAACTTTCGACCTCTAAGGGGGTAAAACGGGCCCTTTTCGTTTGTATGTAACTTTTTATTCCCTGTACCGATTGACTTAAAACTTTGTATAAATGCTTTTCAAACAAAATAAAAGTTACGTTTTTTCCTGTTTTTCCGAATTTTCTTCATCTAAGGGGTCAAATAAGGTCCCAAAGTTGGTGAAAAAAGCGTCAATTACATCGAACCAGCTGAACGGTTATGGTTGAAAATTGGTATGAAGGAAGCACACAGCATGTTTTAATACAGAAACTAATAAAATCCAGGAAAATCTATTAGGTTCCTTAGGGATACGCAAAATTAATAAGTTTAGGCTACAGCCCAAACCGCTGTAGATACGAGCTTGAAATTTGGAATATACGTACATCGTACGACATAATGAAGCACTAAGGATGAAAAACGTACCCAACTCTAACTTACGGGGTAAAACGGGCCCTTTTTGTTTGCATGTAACTTCTTATTCCCTGTACCGATTGACATGAAACTTTGTATAGATGCTTTTGAGACTAAATAAAAAATATGGCTGTACCTGTTTTCTAAATTTTCCTTAAAAAATCCTAAGGGGTCAGATACGTCCCAAAACTTCAATGCGCTTTTTTAAATAATGTAGTATCTAGGATTATAATAATGATAGTTTATCTTTAAATGGGGCAAAATGGGTCCCCAAAAGTTTACGATTTTTTATTTATTTTGTGAGCCAATAGTCTTAAGCTTAGCGGACATATGGATCAATATAGGTATTTTACATAGTAAATAGGGATCAACCCTGACAAGCGAAAATTACCTACATTTTCCATACATTTTGTCGCGGGTCGATGAACTTTTTGTGTTGAACAGCTGATTTTATTCACGTGCTTTTGGGATTGGTACCATTGTAAAAGTTAATCAAATTATGAGTATAATAGCATCCTAGAATATGCCTGACTAGAATTACGACTTGTGTGCCATTATTTCATTTGCCTGGAAAATTAAATTTCTAATGACTTAATGAAACATGTCGAATACCTGTACCGGCCTTAATTAATAGTGCACTGGGACATAGCCCAACGCATTGGCAAGTTGAAATGGCAATGGGCAGGGCACATAGCGCGGAGGGCTGATGACCGATGGCTTGGGGTCGAAAAGTTCTCGAGTGGAGACCATGTACCGGCAAGCGCAGCGTAGGACGTCCACCCACAAGGTGGACGGATGACCTCATTAAGACCGCAGGATCGCGCTGGATACAAGCCGCTTCCAACCGGTCTTATTGGAGATCCATAGGGAAGGCCTATGTCCAGCAGTGGACGTCCTGCGGCTGATGGATGACTGAAAATAGGCCTATCCGCGAAGGGTAATTGGGCCATATCCATCACGCCGGCCGAGCATGGGTTGCTGAATTCACATACGACATTGATTTTTTCTACGTACGTACAGGTTGCCTCAATGTTTTCCAGCAAATAAAAGTGAAATTTCTTACATAGTTACTCATACAATTATTATTATTGGCTCCCTCGGTGGCTCAGTGGTTGACCCTGACTCCTGGGTCAAAGAGGCGTGGGTTTGATTCCTAGGGCAAATATTTATGTGATGTTCATATGTGTTTGCTCTGTGTCTGAGTGTTATTAATGTATTTTTATTTATTTATTTAACATTTTATTGCACACTATTTGTACAAAAGGAGGACTTAACGCTAAACAGCATTATCTGCCAGTCAACCTACATGTATAAATAAATAAATAAATATATCTTTATTGAACACAGAAACACAGTACAGAAACTATACAATATGCTGTACAATGGCGGCCTTATCGCCTTTGGCGATTTCTACCAGGCAACCTTTGGATGGACTGGAATTATTCTAAAAATAGGAGTATGGTCGGTGGTGTATACAATACAGTACATACATTGAAATACATGTATATGTAGTATATCAGTCTCTGCCAGCCAAATCACAAACTTTGCTTAGTTTGGGATCAGAGACCGTGTGTGAGATGTCCCTAAATATTTATTTTACATATTTATTTACTATTGAGTTAATTTCAGAAATTCGGCAATTTATCATCCAAAAATTCACGTACTCCGTAAAAAGCTTTAGATACAAGTAATTGAAATAACCAAATACTGAGACAATTCAGGCTAAACCGTGGGCATTATTTTGCAAGTAATACGATAATAGGCTCAGTTATGAAGACGCCATGGTAAATATAATAACAACATAAAAAGTGTTCTCTCTATCGAATGCTTAAAGTGAAAAAGAAACAGATATAATTATGATAATTAGCTATTATAATTACGATGGTACCTTCATAATTGAGCCTAATGCAGGCTTAACCACGAGCTACTATTATTTTAAGTAAGTGCCAAGAAAACGCGGGCCTAACTGTGGGTTTTTATCATTTTAAGCAGTTACGAAAATAATGCGGGCCAGACCGTGGGCTATTATCATTACAAGCAATACAAAAACGCAGGCTAACGGCATGCTATTATAACTTTAAGGATTTATTAAGACAACACGGGCCAGACCGCGAACTATTAGATATTATTATAAGCAAATGCCAAGATAACGCGGGTTGAACCGCGGGCTGTTATTTTAATTAAGTAAGTATTAAAACAACGTGGGCCAAACTGTGGGTTATTATCTTTGTAAGTACCTAATTATTAACACAACGCGAGCTAAACCGCGTGCTCTTATCATTTTGAGCAAGTACTAAGACAATACGGGCCAGACCATGGGCTATTATCATTGTTAGTAATACGACAATGCAGGCCAAATGGCGAGCTTTTATAATTTTAAGCAAGTATTAAGACATCGCAGTCCATGCTGCGTGCTATAAATAACCATCTTAAGCAAGTACTAACAATACGCGGGCCAAACCGTGATCTATTATCATTATAGGCAAATACTGTAACAATTTTGACCAAACCGTGGTCATTATCCTTGCAAGTAATTTTAAGCAAGTATTAAGACAACGCGGGCCAAATTGCGGACTATTAGATATTATTATAAGCATGTACAAAGACAACGTAGATCAAAGCTCGGGCTCTTTTCATTTTAAGTAAGTACCTATGTACTAAGACAACGCGGGCGAAGCCGCGGGTTTTAAGCTAGTTGTAAAAATATGAGCGGGAAGAAAAGAAGCAAAAAATAACTGTGGTCAGTCTTAGTTTGGTTTCACATTACTGTACCTATGTGGCTATGTGGTTATGTACCTAAAACATAGATAGGTATCAGACTAGAAGGCATTATCTTGTAAACACCGAGTTCAACATTATTATAGGTAATGCCAAGCATGCTTCCAGCGAAGCATGCACGGTGACCAGTGTTTCAATTGTGAGAACGTGACGCATGCCATTGTGTTTGTCGCAAACCGCATCAAAAGTCGCCGCCTTCTGAATAAGGTCATCTTGCCATATCTGACACGGCGTGACCTGCGCTTTGGCACTAAGTACCTACTGGCTTTTCGGTAAAGGAAAAGATCATGAAGCCAACTGCATAAGTAGGTATAGGCCGCGCCACACAAGTTGACGGATGTGAAGTTAGCTACAAGCGTGATACTTGCATGCCGCACGCTGACAATTGTTATTGAAACCTTATAAAAGGCGGCACTTGGCAATATTTTGCATTTGAATATGAAATTCGCAAAGCATTGATGCTTACACTCTTATAACGAAAAATTTCTAAATTACTCTCGAAATACTTTTGTTGCGTAACACAAAAGAAAAATTTAATAGCTTTGAAATAAAAGTTCGATAAAATTTTGTAACATGGAATAATAACAAAAGTTCATATGAATCGAGAAAAACAAATTATTAATACCTAAAGTTACTTAGCTACTAACGCCAACAGTTTACGAACATCGTGTTTTATCATCGAACGCAAATTGTAAAAAATGAAGATAATAATACTAACGGCCCGCCCCGGCTTCACACAGGTGTACATTTAAACCTTCCTCTTGAATCACTCTATCTATTAAAAACAAACTGCATCATAATCCGTTGCGTAGTTTTAAAGATATAAGCATACATAGGGAGAGACAGACAGCGGGAAGTGACTTTGTTTTATACTATGTCGTGAAGTACTGTTGTACGACAAACTAGCTTCAAGTCAAGCGCTTCAAGTAGGTATATATACCTAAGGTACGATTACATATTACACTAGTAAAAAAGCCCACCCAAAGCGCCACCCTTTTATGGTGGACATTCCGCGGGTTAGAACCAAGCGTTTCGAATCCTCATTCCTCATACGAACAGCCGGAATGTGGAACGCTTTGCCTGGGTCTGTCTTCCCGTTAAAGTACAACGTGGGTGTCTTCAAATCCCGAGTAAATAGGTATCTTCTAGGTAAGCGTGCTACACCCTAGACCGCACATCTGCTTAACATCAGGCAGTGTGTAGTCAAACGCGAACCTATTCGAAATAAAAAAAAATAGTACTGTGACGATCCTTTAATAGTCGACGGCTGAACATAGGTAAGGCGGTGATAGGTATACATAAGTGTACGCGGGTAAGTGGCTAAGCTAAACAAGTGAAGGCACTTGAAAGGTACAATCATAGAGGTCTATACAGAGGCTTTATTTTACCCGGCGCGCGGCGCTTACATGAACTAGATACTCATCCTGCGCAAGCATGCTTACATTATAGCCCGGGAGGTTATAGCGCAAAAAATGCAACTACTTTCTAAAAGCTGAATTTTTGGTATTAGGTAGTCTTGGTGGTGTACAACAATACCCCGGAGTCAGTCAGCTGGGATGCTTAGCGTTTGGTGGGGATACCAGTTCGAATTTTAAAAGAAATAAATGTGTATCTTACACCTACTCTTAAAAGCTGAAAATTGGCGTGCGTGGGATAAAAAAATAACTAAAAAAAATTAAACGAAGCAAATTACCTGAAACTAGTAACAAGGCTTGTTGCCTTGGTCCTGTTTCTTGTGATCTTGTTCTAAGCGAATTTTAGAGTGGCCGTTTGTCAACCTCAAAAAGGTGTATTTTAGTGAAAATGTATAATGAAATTAAAATGAAAATCAATATGTATGTAATAAATGTACGGGAATATTTGACAAAAAAGACGTACTCGTACTATGGAAATTAACGTGGTTTTCACACATTTTATACTATATATAACGGGACTAAACTCACGTGTACGGATAGTCGTTACGACTATCCGGCCAATCATGGAAACCGTGTCGTGGGAGTCATATTGTCAACTCTCATTATGTATACGTATTGTACGGATAGTCGTAACGACTATCCGGTACATATATATATACATAGTATACGTATTGTACACGTGAGTTTAGTCCCGTTGTAACCGTTGTACCGTTGTTGTAATAGTCGTAACGACTAACTGTTTACGTGAGTTTAGTCCCGTTATATATAGTATAAAAAAGACGTATTTAAAAAAAGGTAATTTTTATTCAAGAAAATATACGGCTCTTAAAGGGCAGCCGAGCTTATTTACTTTTTTACGGGTCTTTAAAGAGCCTGAAAGCCGTATGATACATACGGCTCATCATCATCGACATTTACGCAAACGACCTGCCACTGCCTGCCAGGCCATGGTTTAAAATAAAAATAGAGCCCGACTTCTGTTTTAAGATCTGTGGGTAAAACAGTTGTCGCGAGTAGACAATATGACTCCCACGACACGGTTTCCATGATTTTACGTAAAACTACTAATTACTAAACATTTACACATAACAATGACTTCCCTCGCCGTTATTACGATGAAAACGTGCATAATAAAGGAATTATGAACATATTTAGCAACTTAGTTATTTTAACGAATCCTTGAAACGTGGATTAAAATTTTGGTTTTACTTACTTATTACAATAGGGCATCATAAACTTAAATGGTTAAATTGTTATTGTTGCTATTTTCTCAGGTATTTCTTCCGGTTACTGTAGGCCTCATACTTATTATTTTATTTATCATATTAGTGAAGGCAAAAGGCACTATGACTAAAAATGTAATTAGTCCGTCAAATAGCCTATCAAAAAATATTAGACATGTTTTCGTCTGTCAATTGAACAAACATTGATGAAGATATAGCCCGTCAAAGTTCCGTGTGACGTCACAAGTGACACACAAATGTAGACTTCTGTAAGAGAAGTGACGTCACCACCTCCACTCCCAAACTTTGGTAAGGTTTATCTTTGTCATTTGTTATTTGATCGCCGAAAGAAAAAATACGTGTCCAATCATTTTTGATCGGCTCCCTCCACTTGGATCCACAGCTAGGCTCCACTTGTGGATCCGCGGATACCTTTTTCTCCTCTTAAATCCACCGTGGATTCATGGATACTTTTTTTCCACTTAAATCTAGAAGTGGATTCATGGATACTTCTTTTTCCATCTAGATCCACCTGGTGGATAGGTGGATCCGTGGACAGTTTTATTCCTTTTCTTTGAGAAGCACTTGAACAAAAATCCTCAACCTGAGCGATACCGGGTGAACGAAACTTTTCTATGGAACAACATTTTTTTTTGGAGTTTTGACAAATGTCGCAGAACAAATGTTGTTAGTTTTGATGTACAGAATAAGCCCTTAAAAGGATGTTAATTGATTAGGAATAACTGGGTTCATCGTTCACTCGCGACCAGACTATCTCAAGTGCTCAGGTTGAGGATTTTTGCTCAAGTGCTTCTCAAAGAATAGGAATAAAACTGTCCACGGAACAACCTGGTGGATATCGCAGCAGAAAAAAAAAATCCGTGAATCCACCTGTGGATTTAGATGGAAAAAGAAGTATCCATGAATCCACGGTGGATTTAACAGGAGAAAAATGTATCCGCGGATCCACAAGTGAAGCCTAGCTGTGGATCCAAGTGGAGGGAGCCGATCAAAAATGATTGGACACGTATTTTTTCTTTCGGCAATCAAACAACAAATGACAAAGATAAACCACGGTGGATTTAAGAGAAGAAAAAGGTATCCGCGGATTCACCAGTGGAGCCTAGCTGTGGATCCAAGTGGAGGGAGCCGATCAAAAATGATTGGACACGTATTTTTTCTTTCGGCAATCAAACAACAAATGACAAAGTTAAACCACGGTGGATTTAAGAGAAGAAAAAGGTATCCGCGGATTCACAAGTGGAGCCTAGCTGTGGATCCAAGTGGAGGGAGCCTTTTGATCATCTAACTCACGGACTAGTTTTAATAATGATTTTTTTACCCAGTCATCATGCCTATTGTGGTAGCAAATTTTGAAACATAAAATAAACAAATTACATTCCTATTAATGGTCCTCTTATAAATTCCTACTTGTGTATTTCAACAATTTTACCAATCGTTTTTTAGTGGTTGCAGTATTTTCCATACAACTTCATTAAATTTAAAATGGTTCATGCGTGAAATTTTCATGGCTAAATCTTGTATGTAAATTTACACACACCTTTCACATTTATATTTATTAGTCCGGTTGTATAAATTGAAGTGCGCAATATAAAATGCTATACTTTACAGCTGTATGCAGCCAAGCTTTTTCTTTTTATAACATTTTATTAACACTTAGGTAGGTAAAGAAAATGCATCTGCTGTTTGCGTTAAGAAACATTTTCACATGTCTGCCCACATTTTCACATGTCTGCCCACATTTTCACATGTTTTTGGAACAAGGTATCAAATGTTTCTTAACGCAAATGTTTTTATTATTCGAAAATACATATGTATTGTCCCTTTTTTATCTTTACTTCTAATTCATCATCATTATTGGCAGCCTGGTGGAATGGAAGTACTATATCCTAAAACATAATTAGGAACTCCATAAATATGACATCAGTAGTAAGCCAATGACGAGCCTATTTACAAAAAAAAAAACTGGCGCTGTCAACACAGCTTGGCTCATAGTGAATTTGACTTAGCCAGCAATTAGAGCTTTTATTGCATAAGTCTAGTAGCAATGGTGTTCGCGAGTCATCCCGCTCGCGCGTTGGTTGGTCTTACGTAATAAGGCTCCAAGCTATGTACACAGTATATTCAGCAGTAACATGGTAAATGGTACAGAATAAACAACAGTACGTTCATGGTATTGGTTTAGTTCAACACAGATTATGTGATAGTCAGTAGAGCGTGTGCCCAGCCCCTTCTATGTAGGTCGAACTGCCTGCGTGTATGTTTGTAGAGCATGTGTACAAACAGCTTAATAATGTAGGTATGCCGTCTGAACGTGGGCAGACGTGTGAATATAGATTGTCTGTTTACCTGCCGGCCATGGAAAATTAACGCCAATCGTCATCATTTGAACAAACATAAGTACATTTAACAGTAGCTTTTATGTTCGTGTTTCGATTTTCAAAACCTTAAATGTAGTAAAATATTTGAGGTAATACTTGACGGGTGCTAGAATCGTTGATTCTAGCTCTAGGTACCCCGTAGGCAACTTGTGGGTTCGTTTATTTACCAGAATCCTTTAAAATCAATTTCAATAAAAATAGCATACTTACTAATAACCTAATGTTACAAAAGTATGTTGGAAGGAGAAAGGAAAATACATGCACTCAGTATTTAATGAATTCTGAGATGAGTCCCTTTCAACAGTTCTGTTTTTTATTTCAAAAATAAGTGTGTACCAGGACTTTTTGTCAACTTTTAAAAGTATGAAAATTAACCTGAACAAATGAAGGGTTTTTGAATGAGGCCTTTGCTTATAATATTCAATTTTGAGCGTATTGTAGTCTGTCTCTATAATTTTGAAGTTAGTACTTATTGTTCCTTATTTTATGTCGGTGACATCATTAGGACTATGCCAGTACCTACTTCAAACCCCACCCCTTCCATCACTTGTCTAAACATCGCGTGTTTCACTATCTCGATATAAATGTTATCAGTTACCTAGATCTGCTATCGGACACGATCCGAACAATAAGGTGCGTGCTAATCAAGAGAATTAAATTAACGAAGGCTTTAAATAAGCTGGAAATTGGACAGGGTTGTTCCTTTTTTCTGTGCTTTTGAATACATCTATAGTTTACAACACTTTTCAAGTAGACAGAGAGAGATATAGAGAGAAAGAGAGAGAGACGAATGATCTTTAAGTAAGTACTTACGTATACAGATGTTTAAAAGTAGCAGGCATTTTTTATGTACACACTTATACATCCATGTACCTATTGAATCTAAGTTAGTGCTCTAATGGATTTTGGTTTGCTGAGGTAAGAGGTTTCAGGAATTAGTTACCACTATTACCTATGTTGAGAGGCAAAATGTTACTTCCAGGATCTTCACGATTTTGTAGATTTAAAAATGTATTCCTATTAATTATTTTTAAAGACACAATTTGGGTCGCTGCGCCGATATAGTTAGTAATATTCATTATTTTTTTACAAATACAATATAACAACACTTTATTGGAACCACAAAAAGGCCCAAAATTAACAAAAAAAGCATAGATGGAAGGAAGGCATAAAATTGTCTTAAGAAATTTTTTTTGTAGACTAACTTGAAGTCACTTCCGGTTGGCCTTATCTGGCATCCTTAGAATAAACTTAATGATGATGTTATGTAAAACCTAGTAAGCATTTATTTAAGTGTTAATGTGCAATTTACAACAGGAAGTTTAATTCTAGACTCGAAAATGATACATAAACACTAAGTAAATGATCAAGTCATTTAGGACAGCAATGAACTGCAGGCCAATCGCGTTAATTTTAAACAGCTGCGTTCTATCTGTAATTCAGTTAAAGTTCGGTTGCAATTTTAGTTAAGTTTCGATTCAGCTTCAAGGAATTAGGTATTGCGCTAAACATCATACACCAACCGTTCATTTGACACCGGTTACGTTCCAACTCTGATCGAGTTGCGTTTCAACTTTAGTCAAAATCATTAGTGCAATACGAAAATAGACAAAAAGTCGAAGTTCAGTTAAAGTTCAATTGTAGTTCAGCTGTAATTTTTTAGTGCGATTGGCCTGCTGGGCTTTGATCTGAGCTAATTAAAGAAATTCGCTGGAAGTCATCCGCCATGACAGTCACGGGCAATGAACACGCCCTTGTGTTCATCATGCAAATTACCAGCCAAGCCTGGACAAAAGACCAAATGATCACATAAGTGCATTGTGCATATAAATTATTACTTTTAATTTATGTGTACGCAGATTTCGAGGAAGTAGGTACGTGTAGCAACTTATGCAAATGTATTGGTACGCTCGAGTTCATATTTATATTTGCACTGAAAATCTAATTTCAACAAGAACTGTGTACTTGTGTTTGTTATTTGTTATCTTCAGTACCTTGACAACTCCACACTATGATTCATCTCGTTATCGATATTTTCGATGTCTTTTTCTTATTCGTGATGTTAATTACTGTAAATTGAGCTCATCTTAAAGGCATTTCACACAGTTCTGCCTTCAGCTTAGCTCAAATCAGTGATTACTGGCCTACACGAAAAATACGTTCTTGCTTGCTACTAAGTAAGTAAGCTCGTTTAGATTAGGTGTCTAGTCTTAGTGTCAGTGTTATTAAGCCGCCTGAAGACCCCTAACATGTCTAAGGCCAAAGCGGAGACGAGACGAGCGGACAGGAGATGTTTTTTAAACAACCAATAGAATTGTGTTATTGACACATCTCTTCTCCGCTCAGTTTCAGTGGAGGTTGCTGTGCGGAGATGTGAGCTGTGCGCGGACAACGCGCAGTGGAGTCAAAAGATGTGAGCAGCGTGCAGTGAGCGATGTCAGCGAGCGTGTCAGAATGCGTACTGAGCACTCAACGCCTCGCACCCGAGCTGAAAAACATCTCTTCTCCCACTGCACACAGCACACTGCACACATCTCTGCTTTGGTGGAGTCCCGGCCGAAACGGTTCATACAACCGGGACCTACAATGTAATGTGTCATGTACGCTACTAATCTCGGTTCAATACCAATTTAGTTGAGATTGGCCTCATTGGCAATTCTTACGATATCGTCGTCAAACGCTATTTCAACGTTATAAGTACATCACAATATCATCAGTCAGTTAATGAAACTGTCAAAGGTTGTAAACAAGACATACTGCTTATCTCTACCTCATAAATCTTTCACATTACATTAGACTTATACCTACATCTTACCTAATACGTTCGGAGATAGAACACGATTCATAAAACATGAGCACGCATTTTGAATCTTCCTCATTCATACCTAAATAAGGCCTCATCGGATTACCATGCGCCTTATAAGGAGAGAACTCTGTACTTGAACCTACCATAGATCTCGCGAGATGGGCCATGTTCTGTACTAGCCTTTTCATAGCTGGCGTTTGAGCCTATTCACCACCCTGTACGGTTTCATGGATTCATATCGACGCTTCTACGGACACATAGAGATTGTGGCACAAAGTTTTTGTTTATTTTAAAACCAGCAGTGAGTAAATCCGTACATTAATTTCAAAGGACTCATTGATACGGCATCAGACCAACGTCTAAGGCGAGCGTTGTCCTAGTTATGTCACCATGGCTTTTAGCTTCGATCTATCTGGGACCTAATTTCCCATGGAGCTCTCTTAAAATTGCAACTATGCGTATCATCAATCGGTAAACAGGCACAATAAATCACCTACCTATTCACAAACACACAATATTGCATCTTACAATTTATAAAAACATGCATTTTGTTTACGTAGGTATGGGCATCTCGCTCATGCATCTTTTGCTATGAGACTCAATCTGAAAGCGGAAAATAAATCAGCTGTTCCATATATTACCAACTCTCGACAAAATGGAAAAAAATACATTGTACTTGTATTCTTTTTTTTTGATTTCGGAGTTGGACCCCATCAGTAAAATTTATGATGTATGCTCTAGAACTCCCTGCACTTTACAAAGAAGTAGCCCATATTTCGCACGCAAGAAAAAGCCTTTCTAAAGATCTCTATTCATCGACCGTATCATAGCAGCGATTTTCCACTTCATATAAAAACACCGAGATCTTCCAAACATAAGTCCCAGTTCAAGTTTCCTTCGCCATAAAAGTAAGTAAACCTTGCCTAACGAAGCGACCTCCTCCGGCTTGAAGTGAGAGCTGGCACAAGAACTTGTGGAGCTCTGAAGGCCATTACAAAATTTTCTAAGCTTTTTACACGCATCTTCGAAGAGATTCCTGCGGCGTTCCGCAGCTTGTTACGGGGAAATGTCAGTGGCTCAGGTGAAATGAGATCGTGTTGTTCTTGATTTTCTCTAGCAGGGCCACACGTTAGATAATAATGATTTATAGCCATTGAAGTCAACGTGCGTCGCCGGCGATATAGAGAGGATATAGAGAGATAGATAAATACTTCATTGTTCATACAATTAACTAAAAAAAATCTTCAAGGCAATTTCGCCAAAGCTTGTTGACGCTGCTGGTGACAAGAGAGCTGGCTCATTCCTCGCACAGAGAATCTCTTTAACCATTCAGCGTGGGAATGCAGCCAGCGTTCTTGGCACCCTACCACACGGACACTGTATTTGTTTCGATTTTTAGCCTTTTTTTGTATATAGGTAGGATATATTTATATAGGTAGTTAAGAATTGAATTTCTATGTTTTTAAAGTTATGTAAATAAATACTCTTTCTACTATTAACAATATTACAAAAAAACAGTACAATATTTTAAATTAGTGCAACGACCGGCGGCCCTATCGCTTAGGACGGTTTCTTCCAGGCAAGCAGAGGCAAGGAATAAAGAGGAAGGTAAAAAGCGAGGTGAACAATAATGAACTATGTTCAAAGATCATGATGGTAAAACGATACAATGCGGTACGGTATCTCTCTTAAAAACCAAACAAAACATAACTCAAACATTCTATGTAAAGTTTCTTTGAAAGTTTCCATCAACGTTTCTACCTTTAGACGTCAACTGCTAAACTTATGCCTCTCTTAGAAATTGCCAATAGTACCGATCATAAGCGATCTGAATCCAGTGCTAACTACTTTACAATCTCGATTAAGTCGTGTGTCCATCTTTTTTTTTTAATAGTCTTACTAAATCATTACCCATATTTTGGTAAAATTGTTTATGAGAAATAAGTGGTTTATTCCTTATATAATTCTGCAAAAAATAACTTACGGTAAACAGTCATTGCAACAAGTAAACTATTACAATGTCCACAATTTTCATTTCGAAACATTCAAAAGCAGGCGTGCAATTTATGCCGTTTATTTCATTGTGTCGATGAAAACAATGATTCAGACGGTGCTCATTAGTGAATGACTCACTTATTGTTGGGCTCAACTGTTGTTCCTCGAGGCATCAACTGGTAGTCTGCTGCCAAGATAGCCATCCATATCTGTTTACTTTTAATTTTGCTCTGTTTTTAAATTTATCTTTGCTTTTTGGGTATTTTATTGTCAATTTCTTGTATATTTGCATACAACATTATAATAAGCCACCTACAGAGCCCAAACTCTACTGTACTGTATCAGCCTTTTTAATAGTCCACTGCAAGACGTAGGCCTACCCACGAAAGGTGATTGGGCTATATCCACCACGCTGGCCCGGTGGGGGTTGGTGGATTCACATACGCCATCGAATTTCTTCTACGGACATATGCAGGTTGCCCCACGATGTTTTCCTTCACCGAAAAGCCAGTGGTGTGAAAAAAAGTGAGCCCAAACTAATCCTTATAAAATACTTCATAGAACTTAATTAAATTAGAAATGCATGTGCAAATCTACAACTTTTTGATTAGTTTGATATTAGACAAGTTTCAATGTTATGTAATTGTATTCGTTAGCACAATAAAATATGATAAAAGGGATTTAATAATATCATTAAGTTTGGTTGTAGATTGTTATTAAAACTTACCAGTGAAACCGTTACAGAAGTATCAAGTAAGTAGCAGTCTTGCAAAAAGGTACTGCTTAAAGAAAACACCAATTGCTACATTTTTGCCGACTCCTAAATTATTACTGAGAAATCTGAGAATAGAAATTATAGGAAAGTAAGTGTAAGGATATATCTAGGCATCTACATTCTACATTAATTAAATACACACAGGTGTGGCAAATTTAGCCTCATTCAAAATCCCATTTGCTTGTCGAGGGGCGGCGGCGGTCCCTTAGCAAATTTTATGGCACCTAGGGAAATTACGAAATTAAGCTTTTTTCCTATAACTTTGTAATGTTGTTGTGTGTAAAATATGTTTCGCGAATGTTGTTCCATAGGGAGTTTGCGCAAAATAGGACAAACTAGGTAGGTCGACGACCTAATGTTGGCTCGAAGTTCTGTTCAGTGACTGTTTTATAAATATGAAAAAAGGGTGGCTAGTTTTATTGTGGTTATACTTTTATAAACACTTCGAATAAATATAACGTTGTACGTTGGTATGTACCAACGTACAACGTTAAGTGTGTAATTTTAATTTTATTGATCAATTTTTTGAGAACATTGAGAGTCACCATTATAATGTACTTCCAACTTGATGTTGAACGCGTACTTACAATTGCCCTCTTTTATTAATTATTATCTATTTGATTTCGTTTAATAAAAACGACTCTACGTTAAGTTACTATGCTCTTGTATTTAAAAAAATCGGACAAGTGCGAGTCGCGAGCCTGACTCGCACTTGTCCGGCACCGAGGATTCAGTACAAATCCAGACGATTTACTCACTGTGAATTTTGGACCCATATTTTGTGAATTTAGGCCCTATTTTGACTGTGATTTAAAAAAATATTTACAATTTTTAGATATATTCCTATATGTGTACTCTGACCCAATGCTTTTCGCCAAATTTCATAGTTCTACGTCAACGGGAAGTACCTTGTAGGTTTTGATTTTTGTGAGTGTCGAAATATGCTGTTTTTACGACATAAATGGCTTTAACTTTTTTATACTATAATTGAGAAGTTTTTCTTTTGCACAACTGGAAGAGATTATAGATATACGTATACAGTTCAAATTTTAACTCGATATCTTTACGCGTTCTCGAGATAAAGAGTCTTGACATACACACAGACGGATAGACGGACATTGCAGACGGACAACAAAGTGATCCTATAAGGGTTCCGTTTTTTCCGTTTGAGGTACGGAAATCAAACACGAGAAGAAAGAAAATTTTCTTCTACATACGCGGCCGAAGGAGTATCTGCATGCATTAGCAGCAGACATTTTAGGAGCATCATCTAAATATATACTTTGAAAATTCAAAATTATATTTTTAGTTTAACATTTTCATATTGTGTAAAAAATGGCGTTGAGACTGTGTATCTTATGTACCACCTAAAATCCACTAGTAATCCACGGACTATAAATTGAAAATAATAATTCCACGTGTTACCATCTATATTACGTTATAATAACTATCATCATTTAATAATAATCATCTCGTTTGTTTCAGGTAAGTGTCAGCGTTTATTATCTCAACACGCGTCTAGTTCCGCCAGACAAATAATTATACCTTCACGGTGAGTGCAATAAAAAGAAAGAGTTAATTAGATATTTACGCTCTCGGCTCTTATCTCAATCACAAATGTATATAAATTGAGTTTTGTATTTTGGAGGCGTAAAGTTAGGCGCAGACTTTACCAAAGTGGAACGGAGCAGAGATGTGCGGTGATGGGCAAAGTTTCGTAATAGTATTTACTCGTACCTATCGAGGAACAAGATTATCGAGATATTTGTTTTTCATCACATCTATTCGAAAAGGAAAGGATTCGCCTTTAAGTGCGCCCAAAAGAGGTGTTTTCTATAAGGAACTTTATAAGTGCGACAGAATTATCTTTGCCGCGCACTTTTTGAATTTGGAACAAATAAGTGCGACGGAATGATCTTTGCCGCGCACTTTTTGAATTTGGAAGTATTTGTAATGTTAGTGTTCAGCGCCAAGAAAATGAATGAAAAGAATGTAAATATAAGTTTTCATTTGTTTTATTATTAGATACCATTTAATTTCAATTTAGTTGTTACTCTACGTTTTATTAAATATTATAGTAAAATATAAGGCGCTTTTTATTTTCTCATAGAGGTGATGAAAAGTAGAGTGTACCATTCGGGCGCAAAATATATTTTTGGCTCGGGCGACGTACTTTGAATCCTTCGCTACGTTCAGGATTCTACTAAAGAATTTTTCTACTCTAGAATCCCTTACTTCGCTCTGGATTCAAAAAAGCGTCTTTGCCGTAAAAATATTATTTTGCTCCCATACGATACAATCTACTATTTTGTTCGCTAAGGAAATGTAGCATCTCTTCGATTCAATGAATCGCTGCAAAACAATGCTCTGCGGGTCTAAAATGGCTACTTTGCTCGAAATACATGATCATTCTCTTGAATGATTTTGTCAAATCGTAAAATTGCCACCTGCGGAAAATTCTCGATAATTTTTCATTGAATGTATTTTAAAACAATTCATAGTATTTTTATTGTCAATTATGATAGAAATATAATCAAATCAAAAGCGGACAATTATTTTAGAAAAATAGTCAATTCAATGAATCAATTAAAGCAGCCGTGTCACGTTGCCCAGCTCTGCACATCTCAGCTGCACTCCGCTTTAGTAGAGTCTGAGCCTTAATCTCCTTTCATTGAGATGCGTATCTTTGACGCCGCGCTTTGCAGTGTTTTGCTCTGTTACTTTTATTTCTTCTTCATTCAATGTTGTAGATGTACACTGTTGATAGTGTACGCGGATGTCGGATGTAAGCTTTCGTGTTTATTTCTCTCGGTCTGGATTCAACTTTGTTTACAGTGTGAAGTATTGGAAATAAAATAATGTTTCCAATTGATCAGAGTTTAATAATTATAGTGGCGTTTGGTATATACTAGATACAACAGATAGGGAACTAATTATATCTCTATGGCGCTACACAGAAATACCTTTCTGAGTAACTGGTATATTTTTGCGGTCGGTTCACATTGTGGCAGAAGATCTGACACTTAGATATTTTATAAGATTATCCTTATCGGTTCATCATCATTAGATTGTGTCGAACCACTGCTGGATTTTGGTATTTCCCTTGTTTATTTCGGGCTGATCTCATCCACGCATGACTCGCGATAAGACTGATGTTATTAACTCATCAGGCTGATCTTGGTGGTTTAGCTAAACGCTTATCCGCAACTGGCAGCCATTCATTGTGTTTTTTTTAAAATTAAGATAACTATATGGTTAAGGTGAAAAATAGAAAGTAAGTACCGGAACACATAAGCCGATGATGAATAATTTTCCTCGTGAGCCTAGTTGCGATCATTTATTGCTGTAATTTCACGTAACAGGCATTGTCTATTAATTTACGAGTTCATAAGCATTGTTCCGATCTCATGATGTGATGCGATAAATATCTGAGAGGCAATTAAATCCTGCAATTACGTACATCGTGGCGTAAGTCTGAGTTATGGCACTACAGGGTGTTTTGAACAGTTTTATAATGTTACAACTTGAATTAAAATCTACTTGCAAAATTTTGCAATAGAATCTTATTGTTTTACAAATCGTATAATATTGTCCAAAGTCAACTGTGTGTTCAATTTATTGTTTGATATTTTTTGAGGTTCGTTTTTAGGTATATTTAGGACTAACTTTTGCCCGCGGCTTCGCCTGCGTGATTTTTTGATTTGTGTGCTATCACATAGGTACCTATCCTATAATTATTTCGGGATAAAAAATACCTATGACACTTTCCGACTCCCAAGTTATGTACATGCTAAACATAAAGTCGGTTGACTTTATGTCTAGTCTTGCGTCGTTGCTGCGTAAAAGAGGAACAAAACAAAAAAACTACTTTCGGATTTATAATATTTGGTAAGGATAGGTTTGCATTTCAGCAGTTATGTGGTGATATTACTTGTTTGGTCCCATAGTGAACGATGAGTATATACCTCTGTAAGATTGTGCACTTTCCAAAGCAATAACCTCAAATGCATGTCAATGTTTAAATAAATTATATACATTTGCATTTTTATAAAACACCAAAAAATCACTAACAAACAAATAAAAGCACTACGAGACAGAGATTTATTATAAAAATCTAACTGACTCTATCTATGGTAGAGATTGGCAATCATGTGACTTCCTCAAACCTGTCATTTGCCAACCTTATATGAGTGCAATTTTCTGTTATGAATGCACCAAAACTACTTACGTGTGTCATCAGGAAAGTTGTGCAATTATTATTGTTCAAACTGTTCCCACAATATAATAAATTAAACGAACATAATTATTTGCACAAGATGCATTCTATGTGTGCTTCCCTTGTCTTATCCACGCTGTTAATGAACAGAAAAAAATCTAAGTTGATGCTGCTAATGCATCAAAACACCCTAAGTACAATACTTACATTTAGTAGAGTTCCGAATATGAATCGGTAATTTCTCATCAACCGTCTAGATTGTCTAGTATTTATGATCAGGAAAGTTGTACGAGTGCAACAGTAATTATTCGAACTGTTTCCACTGTTCCGGGAGCACATCTTGTTTCAAAAATCTATCTGACAGTTTGGTGGAAGCAAAGCGTGTTAAAAAGGCTTTTGTTGATTATTTGGCACAACGTAAGCATTTCCACTGAAAGTGGAAATGCAGCCAGCGCTCAGCATGCTGGGAATGCTGCCAACTAACTGCCAACAGACAGTGAGCTTTAGAATTTGAATTATATCCACATCTTTAGTGATCTGTAGATGATAACAGACTTTCGAAAAGAAGGAGGTACATTAGTTTGATATATTTCAAACAATTTCAGAAAATTGCACTGCCTTCGTAGCAACTGCTACCGTTTGATGTATTAGTTTAAGGTCAATTAAATGGCATTTTTGAGTTGCTCGTTTTTGTAAAAAATATTATTGATGATGAAATTTCTCGTAGTTACTAAAGACGCTGCCGGTTAAGAAAAAGTTCCCACAATATAATACATAATAATTACCGTACATAAAGATCAGCATCCTATGCATGCTACCTACTGTTCGGACAGGTTTTTTCACCGGATGTTGCAGCCGATGTGGAAACGAGTGCAGCCGCATCTTTACATCCGTCCGCGCCCGATTCGGACCGCGCCGACACAGTTTGTTTATTGAGCTATTTCGGATTTAACCGCCTTGCTACTTCGGGAGATCTACCGCGAAATTGTTGGTTTTGTATTTAATAACAAGTAACACTGTGCGGTTTCACTCTTCTTAAATGTGTAGTTTTTATCATTTTATCATTAGGTAAATAAAGAATAACAGTGTTTCATTTTTTGGCAGATGCTAATAATATAGATGTGATTTGAGAAAAAATGAACAAATATAAACGTTTGATATTTATGATTAAAATAAAATTACCTACTGTCATTTGTTCAAATAGTTAATATTTTATTCAAAGTTTTAAATTAAATAAATAGTTAATACCATTTAAGTGCTCCTGATCATGAATTAAAAAATATTATGATTAATTTACCAGATTTTTCATTGTCAAGTTAATGAATTTTATTGTTACGGTAAAATGTTTGAACGTCTACGTGTCCGTCTATTTTTTATTTTCCGGGCTGCTTGACTTTGTTTTACGCGCTGAAACATTAAATCAATTATTTTTATTGTTACATGGCGTGTTGTAATCACTCGAGTGACATTTCCAATTTTGTCTTTAACGCAACGATCCCCACGACAGTCGTTTAATAAAGTAGAAAGGCTAAAAATGGGGAGTGAAACATGAATCATAAAACAACGCAGCGGAAAGACATTTGGAATCAGTACTGCCAGTTTTGTTTTGTCAATATACACAATATCAACCCAAAAACGTCGAAAACTTTGACAGAATGTCCAAGCGAGAGTTTTTTTTAAAGATATGACTCTACTTTATATGAATTTTAACAAGTGATGCTTTTTGGTACCCTAATACTATGGAAACGTTTGATTGTGACTCTGAAATATATTGGTGTTATTAATTGCAAAAAAATCTGAAGCATTTGTTAAAAGTTGGTCACAAAAACACGCTGCTGGTTCAAAAAATCTTAGGTTGGATGTGATGACGAAATGAAATTATTGTTGGAATGTCGTTAGTCGTTTTTTTTTTATTGGGGAATTAGATAGTATGAGCAGTTTTGTGACGTGACGCGTTTTCGGCGTAGCACGTCCGATCACCGCATTTCTAAGAAGGTTATTTCTTTTTTAGATAGTTTTGCGTTCGACAACATCCTACCTAATCTTAAACAGAGATGCGGTTTAGTACGTTTACTCCCGATTTGAAGAGTCTCAAGATTGTATTGTACAGTAAAAGAAATTAACATACGTTGATAATATGAAAACATAAGACTAAATTATAACTTCACAGTTTTTCGGAACTTCGACATATAACGGAACACGTAAAAACAGCTCCCTGATCGTGTAGGGAGAAAAATAAAAAAAAGAAATGTACAGTACCGGCCTTTTAGTATTCCATACCGACTAAGGGCGATTGGACCAAATCCACCTCGCTGGCCCAGTGCAGGCCAGCAAAGAACTCATTGTTATCAAACCGTGATTTGAACTCTCGGCCTCACGATTGCTAGGCGAGCGTCACTACCCCTTGGCCACCATAACTTCCCAGATTGTACTTGGGCGAAATACTGCCTATTGTAAATGAAATGGAAGGTTGCCATCTCCGCCATTGAAGACATGTTATTGAATCAAAGTTTATTCAATTAACCGCCGTTCGTATTGATCTTTCTGTTGTGATTATGTCATGCATTCCGCCTGTTGTGGAGAGAAATTGTTTACTAATAGAAGCTGGCTCTCTGCACATGACGCATAAGCTGGTTTTATACACGTGCATATAAAGGACATTGAATTGAATTATGTTCTGTACAATACGCCTTATACATATATAGGTATAATGATCAGGAATTTAACAGGTACCTATTGTATATTTTTATAACTATTCATCGTCTAATTAACACGGTCTAGAATAGAGCATGCATACTGAAGTACCTAGAAAATCCCTGCATTATTTTCAATTACTTATTTAGATAGATATTTCCGTTCTATTACGGAAACAGATTTGTTTACGTAAGTCAACGTTAAAAACTGGTAGTATAGAATGAGTAATCTATATACCTGTCAGTGATATCTGTAATATTATAAAAATAACTTAATTAATCTATTTGCAAAAATGTACATAGTACGAGCTATAACTCCCTTATATCTTATAACTAGCGATCCGCCCTGGCTTCGCACAGGTGTATTATACATATAAAACTTCCTCTTAAATCACTCTATCTATTAAAATAATACATCAAAATCCGTGGCGTAGGTAGTTTTAAAGATATAAGCATACACATAGGGACAGACAGACAGGGAAGCTACTTTTTTATACTATGTAATTTCTGAAGTGAAAACATTTGACGTACTCGTAGAACTAAGTGTAAAACTTCATATATTAATTAGTTATTTAGATAACTTACATAGTCGGCCATTATTGTGAAAATTGCTGATTCTAGTAAAGTTCGATTCTAGGAATTCTTGAGTAGCTTCAAATGGCGCTTTCAATTTTCACCATAACCATAGTTCAAGTCAAGTCACACACATAAAAATTCTACACGCATTCAAAACGTGGGATTCCTACGAGGTTCACAGTAAAACTTGCGTGTGTATAGGGAATTTAGAAGCAAATACTGGTTAATAACAGTGTATCATTTTGATCCAATGTTTTGTTTTACTTAGACTTGTTTGAGCAGTGCTACTTGATTTTTAGCAGTAATTTGGAATTGAACAGAATACGTAGGTACCCATATTATTATATATTATCGGAAAAAATATCAGCAAAATCTAAAATCCAATACATGAAACGATTCGAAATACGTAAATTTGAAAAATGTAGCATGACATCATATTCATATCATTCATCATACAAATAAGCAGATAAAGTTTAGGGAACCGAGAAAGAAGAAGATTCGCTCGAAAAAAGGACAGAGTTTCTTTTTAAATTTTCTGTATTGTTTCAGCCATTGTTTGCAAAAGCAAGGCAAGGCCTCTTACAAGTAGACCAAAGGATATATAGGTCTGGTATGGGCGGAATCACAGAAGATGGAAGTTCTGCTGTTCTGTGGGCGGAATAGTATAAGTATTTAATTTATGTCATCCCGTGGTATCGAACCGCTGGGCAAATTCTTCCATCTCTTTCTAGACCGCATAATCTGTTTGTAAATGAAAAGTAAAACGTCTATTCTGCGAACTTTGGCCGTTGCTTCGACTACAGATATCGATAATTAGAAGATTGCCCGGCTTACGTGTATTGGCGCAGTTTTAAAATTCCGTGCCAAAAATATTCGGGCGTTCGACGGCAATGCAGATGTACCACATTACGCATACAAATTGTGTCGGGAGCGCTGGCCGATTTTACATCCGGCAATTTATTTTGGCAATCACTATTTTTGGTGGCACAGATTAAACAGTAGTTCGCCGCACAATGGGATGAGATGCGACCAACATAAAATAAGGCTTTATTTGTACTTAATACTGTTTATTTGTGGTATATGTGGGCTTGCTCTTCGTTTTATTATCTAAATCGGTATTAAAACCTATAGATAAATTTATTAAGGCAGAATCTTACAATATATCTACAATAGATTTCTTGTCTATGAGACATCCTACGCAATGGAAGAGGCGTGGGTCGTAACTAAGATCTTCCCTATAATTGCAACGGCATGATTCACTCGCTCTAAACATGTTGACAAAGTAAACTTGATGCTTTTCATTGAGTTTTCGTTTTGTTTAGAATCCAACTCTGGCATGTTCGACATTATCTGTCACTGTCGCTCTTGTTAGAAATGTCGTAAAGTTGATATCAATTGCGATGATCTCGAGCCCTATAGAATAAAGCTTATTTTCTGATGCATTTCTATAAACAACGACGGTAAGGCTACTGAAGCGGAGTGAAGTAGCTGGACGGAGCTGGGCAGCTTATTACAGTTCGTAAGTTCATTCCTGAAATGTCATATATGCGTAGCGAGGAACAAGACATAGCTCCGTTTCACTTTTCTTGGTTTTCGTCAATTGTAACCGGACGGCTGGCCGCATTGCAGTGAGTGTGATAACTGCAGTTTCGTACATTTATCCGTGTTGCGGCAACCGAACGGCAGCCGTATATAAAGCCGGAAATATACTATCGGACGCGGCTTAAGGACGCGACTGACAGCCGTGACTTAGCAATGTGCACAGTCTTAAGACATCCTGTGTGCCAGATCGCTCTCGGACGTCCGAACGCTCAAGGTGACTTCCGCGACTTATGTCCGATAGTGTGCACGGCTCAGTGTACTTTCATATTCTAGGTCGCGGCTGTCAGTCGCGTCCGTCAGCCGCGTCCGATAGTATGTTTCCGTCTTTAAGCTCGTACGTGGCCTTATGTAGTGTCTTCACAAACTAAAGCGTTCCGCACTCCGTTTTGGTAGAATCAAGACATAATGTGTGTGATACATCTTTAAAAACAACTCCCTAAGCTAAAGTTTACGTGTCGAGTTAATCTTAACCGGGAGAAGTCATGTTTATTGATATCTTCCGGCGTCAGATGATTAGCGTTATAAATCCGTTGACTTTGAGAATAAATTCCGTTTCAATCGAGACATTTTTATTCACCAAATAAAGTAATATAATTGCGTAAAATTATAACGGGTTTTCACTCTACTTTCGTATCGTAATGATATCTTTGTGAATTGCTCAATTATTTTGTTATTGTTATTGCGTTATGTGCTTCTGTGTCGATGAGAGTAAGTATTGTATATATTCGTAGATATATAGCTTTGCTATTAGTCTTAGTCATCGTAGAGTATCGAGATAGAATTCTGCAACAGAGTCGGTGACATATTTTTTGGAACATTTAATATTTTTAATAACTCTTTACCTGGCTGACGGTATTTCACAAGTTTTCAGACGACTTCAGCGACACATTCGCGCATTTTTATCATAAATATCTCGTCCAATACGGGAGATCTATAAGGCTCCTTATTTTCTTACTTCCGCATTTTCAAACAAAGTTCCTCGGATTGGTTAACAGAACATAATGGGTCTTACAGTCTTACAATCCTACATTATAAGTAACGTTATGGAAAATTATGTTTATATTCAAAATATGTTATGCTTTCTTATTTCCTAAGAGATATAATCTAAAGCTTTTATAGGTCAAAGTGAATAGATATCTTCTAGGTCTGCGTGCTTCATCTTCGACCACAACGTCGCTTACCATCAGGCGAGTTGGTGGTCAAGCACGGATTTATTCGCGATAAAAAATGTATTTCCAAAAAAAGGGACACGTAACAACTAGGCAGGCACTAGTTGACATCTGGCATCATAATATAAGGAAAAAAAAGAAAAATTCTGTCAAATTATCGCGAGTGCACGCGTGCCCCAGTTCATAGTATCAACGCTCTCCATGTTTCGTAGTCACCATTATGCACTCTACAACATTGCTCTACAACAGAGTTTGCCAAACTTATGGCTCCAGTTGCCCCTGTCAATGATAACGAACCCCTACCTCAACTATTACCTCTCCCTTCTATCTTCCCCTTCTAAAAAAGTAATAAAAGTAGCTGTTCAACAAAATAGTATTTGTTATTTTAATCAAGGGAGCCAAATTGTCATTCTATGTGTATAGACTACACTACATTAGGAAGAAAACAAATTTCATTCCAATAATGTCTCAAATAGTCGACGATCGATAACCCCCTTGTCGTGAACCCCCCACCTTCAAATAGCGAAGCTCTAGGGGTCTAGTCTACGTGCCTCACTTTGAGAAGCTCTGCACTACAACAAAGACACGTGAGAAGTACCATAGAATAAACACTAGTTTATACTGAAATGTCAGATAACGCCGGGAGCGTTGACACCGAGCGACAATAGGCCTCTGCGCAGAGGGCGCCACTATTTCATTTTTACGCAGCTATTTTGGCATTTCATAAACAGTAATTAAGCGTCTGTGTACCTTCTGTTTGCCGTTTGGTAGCCTGAAATGTTTGCTATGATAAGTAACGGGAAATGTGCCCATTTGAGAATAGAATGATGGCTGCGACATTGTAACCTGTAAAAGTAATCAAACTAGTCAAAGTTGAGATAAAGTTTAAAGGAGATATTGCAAAATGGGATCATACTAGGTACAGTAGCCCAAAAAATCCGATAAACTATGATAAATAAATGCGCAGAGTAAAACAACCGCATTAAATGCTTCATTTATGAGTACTTTCACATTTTCCAATTTAATTTTTGTTCAGTCATTGAATTACTGCCATTTTGGTCACATGTAACCTTTTTGATATAACCTACATAGAATTAATAGCCTACATGTAAAAAATGCACTGAAGAGTTTGGTTTTGTTAGCAAAACTGTTCAGACGTTAATGTTACATCAAATTGACACGTTTAAAGCTGGAAACATACTATCGGACGCGGCTTACGAACGCGACTGACAGCCGCGACTGATAGGTATCTAGACTATGAAAGTACACTGAGCCGTGCACACTATCGAACATAAGTCGCGGACGTCACCTTCGGACGACCTTGAGCGTTCGGACGTCCGAGAGCGATCTGGCGCGCCGGATGTTGTAAGCCGGAACCATACTATCGTTATAGGTATTTTGGATACTTGAACTGATTTTATTTCAAAAATAAAACACCGAATTACTTCTGAGAATTATAATTCAACAAAAATAATCAAAAGTTAAACAATCGGACAGCGATTCGACACAATTTAACTAAAGAGAAATGAAATATCGGACGATGTTTCCACGACGGTGGCTCGAGGCAAAAGTATTTTATTTTCGTGTTTATCATAAATAATCAAGAACATTTTGTGATATTATTGTAAACAATCATTAATAATGTAATATTGTTTATATTCTCTGAAAAGTAACCAATATTTCTGTATAAATGGATCTAAACAGCTGTGTAAATTACACAGTACATGTATTCACAGTACTGTATTCTTATAATGGTGTATAAAGATCACGTTGCACATAGGAACCTCTTTAGTAATCAAACTCGCGGGACAAGTTAGATCGAATATTAAGAAATAAATAAAAGAGAATGAAGGATGAATACTTTTTGGCGGGAAAGCGGTAAAAAGAAGGAGAAACTAAGGAGGATCGATGATGTGGAAATGGAACGAGGAATAGAAAAATGCTCGTAACCATATATTACTAGGATTATGGAGAATGCTGAATAAAATATTTTGACCACGAGGTGTTTGAATCCTATAATAGTTAGCAATCGAAAATCATCCATCGAATTGCGATTCTTTTCGTTGTAAGAATCCAGTATAATATAGAAATCAGTTTAAACAGGCATTTAGCCTATTTTTGTTATTTGTGACATTTTATTTTTATTAATGTTTCAAGTCGAGTATGGCCTCGTGGTATTTGGCGGGAACGCGAAAATATCATGTCGCCGCAATTTATTATTTTGTTAAACATGTTTCTATCAGTGATAATTAGTTTGCCAATGCTTTACTAAGATCTAACTTGACCCCGACTTTTTTGGCCTATGACGTGACTTAGACTGTAACTATTTTGATAAAATACCAAAAAAAGGTTCAATACTTATACTTAACACTAGCAAATGCATAAACCATGCGACACCAAAATATAAAAGAAGAAGAGTATGGCCGCCTTATTTTCAAACAATGTCAATGTAATTTTCAAACAGAATACAAAAAAGTACTTTTAATGGACACTGTTATTTTAGAAAATAACGGGAAAATCATTTTCCGAAAGAAACGAGACAAATTATGAAATACTGTACCCTGTGGTGGCCCAATTTCCATATATTTTTGCAATATGTCCTTTCTGAATTATGTTTCAAAGGGTAGAAAGGAAAATAGCCAATGATGTACAATTGTATATCCGAAGTTTAACGGGTTATTTCTATTATTTTTAACCGACTTCCAAAAGGAGGAGGTTCAGACGAACATACAATATGTGTGTATTTTTTGTGTATGTTCATCAATATTTTCGCCAATTGTGAACCGAATCGAATAATTCTTTGTTGTTTCTACTAATTTGTGTTTTTATTAAAATTGATATATATTTCATAAAATTTACGTCTTACTTATTTACTTCTTATTTACCTATACATACCCGAGGTAAATTTTATCGTAATCGGCTGAGCCATTTTTGAAAAATCTTCAATAAAGTAAGATTTGTACACATCAATTCGAGCGAACTATTGGAATTTTGTACAAGATGGAAGTCGGTTTTGCTATTCGTGTTTTTTTTTGTCAACCATTTACATAGGTAATGAAGCTTTTAGGTACGTATCTTTCAAATTGTGTTGGTTTTTAGTGTTACATAAATCTATTCTAAGAACGTAATATACATACCAGTACAACTTCATCAAAACATCAAAAAACAAAATAATCTACTACATTAAGTATTAGATTATTTTTTTTTTTTGTAAAATGTTCAGTAGTGGTTTAAAACACCAAAAGTTTGCTAAATGCTACCCTGGCTTAGGCAAAGATCTTCGATCAGGAATACACGATCGAAGGTAGATACGAATAAAATTATGTCTAACCCATACTAGCTCTATCTACTTATATTTTATTTCCCACTATACTATAAGTCTGGAAAGTCTACTCCCGTACTCGTCTTTTACGCTTTATTACACAGTTCACATGATAATGGACCCTTATGACAGCATTTTATTAGCTCTACTCTACATTCTTGGTAACCTTTAAGACCGCTTTTATGTTACGAGTTTTCTGGTATTAAACACCTCATATGCCGCAACTTACGCGCTTTCTTGCTGCCGTACATAAGCTGGAAAACAGCCAACACAAAATCCAGCATAATTTGACCCCTGTGTTATAGGCACACTGAGCTAGCAACACGGCCATTTTAAAATGGGCCTTGATAAGTTGGCAGTATGCTTTCTAGTCCGCACTCAATCGTTGCCGTAAATGTTTAGTACAACTTTGATAACGAAGCTTGGATATGATAATGCTTATCGTTTGGCCAAGTTTTTTCTGTTACTCAAGCTATGGCTGGTTAGGGTTTTCAGTTGTTTCTATCACTGATTTTAAATGCTACTCTTGTCGCTTACTGTAAATATTTATTAATAACTTTTTTAAATATATTATGTAGGTTACACAAGGATGGTAATATAATGAATTTAAATTACCTGTTTATGAAAATAATGACAAATGTAATTAAATTTAACAAAACAGTACGCGTGAGTAACACTTAGTTAAATATAGATATATAACAAGAAAATCTTCCTGAAACATATAACAAGTAAAATTTTCCTTATGCATAATTTAAGTGAATTTCAAAAATTATCCTTGTTTAAAAACAAAAAGGGCAGCCCTAACGCAGGGTGCACACGGCATGCGGCAGCTGGCGCGCGTTCGTTGGTAAACAGTCGCCTGCGGTCGGTGTAGAGCGCGTGACGCGTCGTCCACACCTCAGTGTGCGCCCGGCCTTACTTCCTCCTCACAATGTGCAGGAATTCCGCGCTGTGATCCCACTGAACAATAGTGAACTGTGAAACTGATATTACGATAGTGCGTGCTTTAAAATACCAGAATTTCCAGTTTTGTGTGACTTTTTCGCGTCTTTGTTGAGTTTAATAATGTTATAAACAGCGTTCAAATTCAAAAGTTGCGATTTAACAGCTTAACTGCATTATGTAAGTTTCGAAAGCTAAGGAAAGCTTAAATGTCAGCTTTCGTTTATAAGGTCAGATGTTGACAGTGGCCGTAAAGCAGTGTTGTGATAAATTGATTACAAGGTGTTCATTCTGTTTACTGCTCCCGGTGGTCGTATGTCGCCGGTGCGTGTAACTTGAGCCTAAAAATAGCATCCTGAAGTCACCCGCGCAGTCCCTTCGACTCATAACTTCATAATTACTGTGTAATTACTCGCATACGATATTGAACGCGTGTTTCGTAGGCTTGTTTGTCAAACAAAATCGTTTAAATGAAGCTAATGTAATAGTTGATTCGATCCCAAAAAAAGGTCATGTATAATATTATTATGTACATACATTATTAGTTACCGATCAGTCTTTTTCTCTGAAGGGTGTTTAATAAATTTTAACTTGATGCTATTGAGCCGATATACTTATATTAAATACAAATATCAAACGTAGGCCTAAAATACACAATCTCTACAAAAAGCATCAGATCTGTGAAAAAACCAACGGTAAAGCAATAACTTGAAATAAATCTTCGGATTAGTTACAGTCACAGCGCAGTAAACATCCAGCGGGTCCAGGCCTATTACATTTTCGGAATACTGAGGAGCCGGAGGAATCTCGAGATTCCGCACCGTGACCGAGAGGCTCTTCGCGGTCGGATTGTCCACAATAATAGACACTTACAACGTTTAGATACACACGAACAGCTTCGGAATTGGACATTTATGACAATGGTCGTCGTGGTGATCTTTTTGCAATAACTTATCTTTTGATTTCATACTTCCTAACTACGTGACCATGGTAGGAACGGTACAATAATTTAAATCTGATTTATTGACGTAATAGCCCTGCGTCAGTGGTTTAATATAGGGTCAAAATCAGGGTTGAACACGCCACATGTCACGTCCTGCTCTCGCGTAACATCTTGCAAACCCGCATCTCTCCGTCCCGCTACCTGCCCCGCATTGTTCTCATCCCGCTGATTTTAGTATAGACCTGCACACCCCTGTTCTACGAACAACAATGCCTTCTATTGTTTCGTGAATAGTGCACTTGACTCCAAGAATTTTTAATATTTATAAGTCATAGCAACCGCCGGTTTGCCTAATACAGAGCCTCCTTTTGTGTAATGAATGCAATTACTGCAAATCCAAATGCGATATGTTGTCATTCTGCTGTCGATTGCCAACAACGTCGGAATATTAAAGCTTATCCTTTGCAGGTAAACGGTTCATAATAGACTATCGGGGCTTATGTTTGACAATCGCGTCACGTCTTTCACCCATTGCAACTCTAGAATGCAAAGAGAATTCGATACGGGGTCTCCACATGTGGAGGAATTTTAATCGCCTCTATTCAACGATATTTATTTCGGTCGCTACCCGATGCAGCTGCAAAAACTGCCACACGTTCAGTTGATTCGCGTGGAGATCTTGTAAATTTCTAGATAATGTTTGTTTAACAAACGGAAGATGAAAGATGGTCATAAAACTAAATATCCTCGAAGCGTAAACTCAATAATGACGTGTTTAGGGAATTTTTTTATGGCGCTTCTGGCTCCCCTTGGTAGAATGTCAACATTATAAATCGCGCTCGGCGAGTCCCGGCGACAGATAAGTGCGTGGTTATCGTCAAAATTCTCCGTGTCGATAACGGTTCGTGAGAACAGGCATGGCAGGAATAACTCGGGATTTTTGGGGAACGCTCAACGCCCAATAAACGGTAACTCATAGGCACTTAGGATAAAAGCTTTCCCCAGTCTTAAACACCTTCAATAGCTGCCTTCAAGTGCTTGCATTTGAACATTCCATCCCTATATTTGATTTTGGATATGGCTCAATAGCTACAACTTAAGATAGTTGTACACTCTCAGATTTAAATCAAGTATGGTAATTTAAAAATTGGAATGACATATTTTTTGTCACCCTCCTATGTTTTTCGCGTCGTTGTGAAGTTCATGTTCCCATTTAACTGGGTTATAAACTCCAGCCCACTGAAGTGAAACATACCGCAAGGCTGGATAATCAGGGTCAAATGGGTAGGGGTCATGTTTACTGACACATATAAGGTATAGTATAACCTCTGTAACACATAATTTAAATACATACAAAATTTCAAAATTATATTCCCAAATTCATAGAATATACCTAACTACAGAATTCTTCCATAAAAACAATGAAGTACCCTTTATATGAATTTTGAAACTGCCTAGGCAGTTCGGGTTCCAAAATTTTGAAAATTTGACGCACTTCCAATATTTAAAATTTTTAACGCAAGAAGAAACAAGATAGGTACCTAATTGATATTCTATTCTCCTGAAATTCAATGGTCAGATGTATCATTTCAGACCCTATTTAATCTGGTCTTCGTTTGGTTCACCGACACTTAGGTATCGAAACTGGAGATTACCACGCCTTATTTATTCTATCATGGATTTTCAAAATTTTGAAGGTTCTTGTCGATTGTCATTTGTCATTCTTAAATGAGTTCATGCTCCTCTTTTGATGGTTCAATTTGTTCGTACCTTATATTTTCCATTGCACCCACGCCATTTTTGTCAAACAAATGATACGGTACTTCAAGCGACAGTTTTCGCGGTGCCCTGCCAACAAGCAGTGTCAGACCAGCGGTCATTCCCCCCCTTTCCGGTACCTATGACGGTAGCCGGAAATTCGTGTACCGACCGCTTAGCTACTCTTTAAACATCTTTTATAAATGTCATTAAATCGTTATATAGATAACTTGCTTTTGCCCGCGTACTATTATTATTTTTGAGCCATCCCATCACATTACTTATTTTTCTGGGATAAAAAAGCCTATAGAATCAACGGAAAACATATATAATATAGAGACAACGGAGAACATCTATAGTATAGATGTCATGTTAAAAATTAAGTCAATCCGTTGCTCCGTTGTCACGTGAAAGAAGAACAAGCCAATAAACCAACAAACATACTTTCGGATTTATAATATTAGTAAGGATAAGATACTAACTCTACTGTGTGCTTCTCTAGACAAAGAATATATTCTAGGATAAATTGTGCTCATTATTATGACCAACTTTTACTATAGGAGCTTCGAAATCGCGAAAAGAAAACATCTCTACGATAGACAATATTCATGGACATTTTAATACTGATTGGAATATGTAATCTTTTTGCAATAAAATCGCAATAATTCATCAGTTCCAATTATAACTTTGTCACCTTCTTGTACTAAAACTCGGGTTGGTCCCGTAGTGCATAAAAGTTGGTACATATTACTGTTGTGTATAATAATATTCTAGCTAGAATATGTTCGTTGTCTGGAGATGATACAACCCATTCAAATAACTATTTATTAAAAACCACACCCAAAAATTAAATTACAAGTGCATTATATAAAAATTTTAAATGTACCTAACTAAGTATTTCAAGACAAGACATTGAATTTTCTTAAATTCGATTTTATTTGTGTAATATTTTATCTCACCGCCTTTATATCTAGAAAGTCCATCCAAAAAGCCGTAAACAACTGATTTACGACTTAAAATAGAGTACACATAAAAATCGTGGCGAAATCTAAGCGATCATCGATTCCAACCGCCTATATAAATATAACCCTAACCACTAATGTCTGTAATACCAATTCTTGCGAATGGAAAGTAACTAATTCGTATTCGCTTTCTAAAGTCGTTTCATAGCGCCTGGACTACGTACTAAGGTACGGGAATTTTAATGCCCATGCATACTCAAGAAGTTCTTGAATCTTATAGCTACTAATTGAAGAGAGATGTGCTGGAGTTGCAGTTGCATAATGGATAATGGATAATTGATAATTGCATAATGCACTCGCCTTAGAATCATGCATTCGTAGTTTCAAATCCTAGTCCCGTATCAGTAAGTTCGTTGAAATTTGCGGATATGAATTTAAAGATCACTAGCTTTTTGCCGTAAGATTTTCAGTCATAGAACGATCATTGTAAGACATAAGCTTTACCTAAAGTTTTCTAATAAAACCGATCGGAAACGGCCTGCATTATGCGCAATCTTGCGGTTTTAATGAAGTCGTCCTTCTTAGGTGGACGTCTTACGCTGCGCTTGACATGTAGTTTCCACTTTAGAATTTTTCGACTCTATTAATTATCTGTCTTTTGTGTTATGTGCCGTGGCTACTGCCATTTAATAGTAGATTGTATCATATGGGAGCAAAATAATATTTTTACGGCGAGGGCGCTTTTTTGAATCCAGAGCGAAGTAAGGGATTCTTTAGTAGAATCCTGAACGTAGCGAGGGATTCAAAGTACGTCGCCCTAGCCAATAATATATTTTGCGCCCGTGTGGTACACTCTACTTTTCATCACCTCTATGAGAAAATCAAAGGCGCCTCATATTTTATTGTAATATTATTATTTAATAAACCGTAGAATAACAACTAAATTGAAATTAAATGGTATCTAATAATAAAACAAATGGAAACTTATATTTACATTCTTTTCATTAATTTTCTTGGCGCTGAACACTAACATTACAAATACTTCCAAATTCAAAAAGTGCGCGGCAAAGATCATTCCGTTGCACTTATAAAGTTCCTTATAGAAAACACCACCTTTGGGCGAACTTAAAGGCGAACCAAGTAGTCCTTTTCGAATAGATGTGATGAAAACTTACTAATCCGCTGATATTTCGGTAACTAGCTTTTCAGTGAAGGACAACATAGCCAGAAAACTTACACTTAGTATAAAGTACAAACTGAATACAGTCCAAGAAGATAATTATAATAATACTACGGTACAGTGAAGCTACAACTTTGTGTACTATGGCCTAAAGGGCTTCAATCAAATATTTGATCGAAGCTAAAGGGCAACAATTGCGACATCAACAGAGAAAAAGTCGTGCAACTCTTGCAGTCGCTCATTGTTGGTCACGAAATCGATCTGCTGTGATCACTGATCAGCTATTATTTACCTCATTTTGAACGCTGTGATTTGTGTAAGTGGAGTAAACGTGGTCTTTATTTGCCTTTGATGGAACAAGCTCTTAATTTGCTGAAAAAATTAGTCTATTCATTTTAATGGACTCTTTGTGCTCTTTTCGTAAACGTAGTAATGGGTTATGAAAAGTTTTCAAAGAAACACATTTTCTTTTCGGTTTTTGCATCTCACTCTTATTCAAATAAAACAAATTAAAATATATTCGTGTTTTCATGTAAAATACACCAAATAGCAACTGTACTTAAAGACATTTGTAACTTGCTAATATCTTTTGTTGCTCTGTACCTGACCAGTCTTACTTAGTTTTGTATACGAGTAAATACGTTTGTAAAGAAAAAACCGGACAAGTGCGAGTCAGGCTCGCATATCGAGGGTCCCGTACAAACTACATTGTTAAAATAATTCAAAATCTGTTTTAGCATGTGCTAATGAAGTTCATTTATATGATACCTTACATGATACGATTTACTCACTTTGAATTTTGAACCCATATTTTGTGAATTTTGAGGACCTATTTTTTGTGATTAAAATAAAAATGTACAGTTTTCAGATTATTCCCATATGTGTAGTCTGAGACAATGCTTCTCGCCAAATTTCATAGTTCTATGTCTAGGTTTTGCTTTATGTGAGTGTCGAAATATGCGGCTTTTTACGACATAAACGGCTCTAACTTGTTTATACGATAACTGAGAAGTTTTTCTTTTACAAAACTGCAAGAGTTTAAATTTCAGCTCGATATCTTTACGCGTTCCCGAGATAAAGAGTCTTGACATACACACAGACGGACAGACGGACAACAAAGTGATCCTATAAGGGTTCCGTTTTTTCCATTTGAGGTACGGAACCCTAAAAATATAACAAAAACCATAAAAGCAAAGATGTGTTAAAATACAGAGTTCACCGTAAGTGCTGGTGGGTGATTCTGTATGAAAACAAGCACGTAACGCGCTCTAACGTGCTCTTTGTTTTTAAGAAATTAGTATGAAAATTACTTATTTTTCAAATAGCATAACTTAAACTCGGTTTATAATTTATTTTAACGTAATTTTACATTTATCAAACAGTTCTCCAAATGAAATTCAAGGAAATAAAAAAAATTACTTACCGCGTTACGTTACGTTTTGTCGATAGAGAATCAGGCCCCTGATTTGTATTCATCATTTTACAGTGAGTGAGAATAGATTAAATTTTCTCTTTTATAGCAGAATAAGTACGTTAAATGTGAATTATCATAAATTACTCGTATTTAACTTTAATTGCATATGTAAAGAAACCCTTGAATTATTAGAAATATATTGCGCCTCGTGGTTAATTAAAACATGGAGTTGTACCTCACGAGACGACTTGAAACTAGTTTCACTTGTTTGCCTATTTACTTGTGCATCTTTAGAAGTGAAACTTCGAAGTAAAATCGAAATTTGTGAAACTTTGCAATTGCTTGCTTGTTTTAACTTTACATTGTGATCAGTTTGAAACTTTATTTTTCGGCAAGTCAAGATTTTGTTTTGAAAGTCTCTAGAATTTTTATATGTCATATGTATAGAAGGATTTGTAGAATGATTTACAAAATACCTGTTAGTTGAATTTCAATTTATTTAACAGAACATCGGCAATAACAGTATGTTATTTTTTACTGTACATAACTTTATATATCTAGAGACGTAAGGATAAGTTGTAATGATCTCATGCTAAACGAAACTTCTTGGTTAATGTAGATTTTATAGAGTTAGGCCTTATATTATTGATTCTGAGTCTCGTCTTTTGAGATACGAGTCTTTGCAGCACGTTCTTCATAAAAATATTTTTGATAGAATTGCGGTGCGCTAGAGTTCTTTTCAGACAAACAGTTTGTTAATTAAGCTAAAGTTACCTTTCGTTATGCTATTTGTATTCGTCACAGGGTAAAAATAATGTTATCTATGAATTAAATTACTCCGTTTCGTAGCATATTCTAGATCGTACAAGCATACTACATACATGTAGCGCTTGTAGCGTAGTTTGACTAGGTGTTTGTCAGCGATCACCGAAATTAAGCAACGTTCCGCACGGTCACAATTTGTATGGGTGACCGCGGGTGGAATTTGCCGACTTAGCTCTACCGTGGCTTGGATGACACGTTAAATTGTAGGTCCTGGTTGTTTTACCCGATTAGCGATGTTGGAGGCCTTCAGGCGGTCTAAAAAACTGACACCAGGGCTAGCCACCCGGCCTCTACCTACGAACTTAATTTACTTACTACATACATTACCACGAACATGTACACTATTACAGGTACCTATTGTTCTACCATTTCTCAATTTCCAACTAGCTATCGACATCCTCAATAATATTTAACGGCCGATCGAGCTATTCTTTGAATCGTTAACTCCTATGCCGTTTGATGCTTTTACTCTATGATGCAAATACTGTATACGAGTAGTTTATGACTTTCGCTGGCTTAGAAATATCGCGACTCAGGCATGTATTCTATAAACATTGTAAAATGTACTTTAGGCCTAGCATACAAGCATAGCATAGCATATCATATACTTGTTGTATTCCTTATGCCTTATCATTATTTCCTCAAGAGTATAAAGGAGTGCTAATTTGTGCAACTTTTCTCACCCCTTACACTAGTCCATGAATGTTCTTTTTAAGTAGGTATTTATGTATATAAAATCTATTTCAAAATGCTAAACGATAATTTTGCTTTTAACGTCTAAGACAAATAAAAAAATTAGTAAAAATATCCCATTTCTATAAACACTTAATTATTACTGAGGTTTTTTAAATAGGTTCCGATGTAGCTGTTGTTCCTGTTTAGTTAAGCGTTTTTGATGATTTAGAACCTTATTTTAATGTTTCGATAGTCTTGATGTGACCGTAAAATTACGGCCAAAGCCTCAAGTCGATTGAATCAAACTCTATCAAATTTATAGCAGTGCCAGAATCAAAGTAAATCTTGATGATATACCACTCTTCACGGCATAAATCAGCTTTTCCACAGACAGTTATGGTTTCGTTGAGAAGTGAGAACAGACTTGCTAGCACAGAATATAAAGAGTTAGTTTGAAATTTTATCTAACACCGGGTGTTCACAGTTCAGCACCGGATGGGGAAATGCATAGAAATGCGATAAACAAGGACCAAAACTACATCGTTTGTATTTTTTCAGTATCATTTTTATGTCTTTGAACCTATACCACCAGTTTTAGACGCAACTTTATATTAGATCGCTTTGGCTTTCATCTTGTTCTCTGAGATTGAGAAAAAAAACAATGCGTTGAATTTCAGAGTACGAACTTTTTTAAGATAACACAACAATGAAGGGATTTTTAAAACCGATCGTATTCAAATTATCAATAAACAAGCCAAAAAATCGGTTACAATCAAACAATCAGTTTCATCAGCCAAATGGTTTGGATCGAGCTAAAATTAGCACAAAAGCAAACAAAAGTTTATACATGTTATTCTCAATCCCAATATGCATAATTTCAGTGCAGTGTCAGTAAATATCAAAACAGTAGATATGGTTGATGCCTTTGCAATTATAACTGTAAAGAACGGTAATGCTCGTACACGTATGTGTATGTGTGAGTTGCGTGCTTAATCTCCTGCATTGAGGCGACACAGTGCCTTCAAGGCATTCTTTACCCCAGTTATCCTATTTAGTTCAGTGAGTTTATAGATACACAGTGGTATATCAGTTGCAGTATCCGTTAATAGATTGTTTTGTTTTATTTCGTCGATATCTTGTATAACGAGCATTATGCTTCCTTCAGATAAAAAACTAGCTGCAGCGTTTTAGATGAGTAAATTCTGACGTTTTTGTTCAAGTATTTTGAAATCGAGGCTATTTCACGGTCCGTCTTTTTACTTTGTAATGTTTTTCTTTGACGGAATGTGTTTAAATTGGTAGTTTATTTACCAGATTTATCTGTACACTTTTTGTAAGTATGAAAATTATATCAGAAATCATCACCTTCATCATTCACAGTCTAAATATCTCTTTATTATGTTCAACAACCATTGTTCTTCTATTTTATTTGATCCACGCTTTTTCTGTGTGTAATAAGTAACTTCATATATCTTATCGTACCTTGAACGTTTATTTTCAATCACTGGTGCATGCACTGCTATTAAAAGTACCAAATCAGTTTCACTTGCACCTGCTTAAGGCACTTATACATGCAGTTATTCGCTACATTTCCACGGGCCGCTTCCACTCGCACGCACGCTGACTCGAATACTATTAGCACACTTCTCTCTATCGAAAGTTCGTTACTCATTCCATTTTTTGCGCTTTCCTACATATCCATCACTTCATTGATCCACTGTTCCATTAAACCGTTATGTTTTGTAATTGATAGGTTGCCATTTAACCAATAGTTCACCTACATTCGTTGCCACTTGTGTTTTTGTTGATTGAGGTAATTTAGTAACCAGCTGTCTGTGTTATTTATAGTTATGTTTTGTGAACACGTTTTATCAGTCACGATTCCGTGAACATGAATGTTTGATGATGATAGTTATCTTTAATCTTTTGATGCGTTAGTTAGAACAATGTGTGAAGTAATTGAACAACATTTCCAAATATAACACAAATAACCGTTTTAGCTTCGTTTTAATTTCTTTTTGTAACAATTATGAGAATCGTACAATTTTATTTTGGCTATTGGTCTAATTTACAATACATTTTTGTGATATATTTGTCAAATCAAAAACTTAAGCTGTATTATAGTAGGTTTATATATTATGACCAATAGTTTGATAGAATGGTTAGGTTTATTCAGAACCGTGAACCTTGATTGTAATATGTCAATTACCCTAGAAGTCCAGAAGATACATAATATGTACTTACTTTACAAGAAACACATCTAAAATTGTTATGCAAGTAATATTTTGACATTAAAACAACACTTACTTATAATTTAAATACACTGATATAAAATCATCGTTATAAATATAACTTACCTGATTTACCTATTGATATTTGGCTGCATTTGATGGTGACATCATTGTAAACGTACGAGAATATGCAACTAAATATGTATACTTACATTTATTTAACCTATATAATTTTTTGTGTAATCTTCCACCAATCACCTGATACCTAATGTTATTTTAAAGGTTTTATTTGATTCGATTTCCATGGTTTATTTTCTTGTCTTATATCTGTATTTTGTTGTTTAATATAGTACATTATTTTGTATAGAAGGGACTCTTGCGCAAGATTGAGTCTGCCAAGTTCAGCCGCCCACACCCGCCCAACCTTCGCCCACGCGGCTTTGATAAGGCGGACTCATTACTGCATCTGTGAGGAATACATTAGCTAGGCAATTACTTGATTTTAATCTCTGTCAGTGTTCAACACTGCCCACAGTGGCAACTAAAGTCAGAGCTGTACGATTGCGGTTGTAAAGAAGATTTAATCTGACTCTACAGATTATAGATAAAAGACTTTGAGACTCATTGAGTAAAATGTTTCATAACATAACTTTGTTAAGGTTGTTAAGAATATTGGGCTTCATGATTTCACCACCATTAGTGTTATCTCAAGCGAACACAGGCATATCCACCGAGATTTCTCCTATTTTTCAATGTGACTTGTTGAAAGCAGCTTGAAGTTAGCATGTTCTTACTATGTCTCAATCAGATAAATCTGTCCTCATTGAGGCTGATATTTTGAGATATATTTGCTGGTACTTATGTGCTCCCATCGTAACAATTTATATCTTTGTCTGCTGTCACAGTTTTTTAAATTTTTACATTTTTTGACTAATTTTATATACCGACCTAAATTTTAAAAGACAAAAGTTATATAAAAAACAATTTACGGCCTATTAGCATGTTGTTGTTACTATAATCTCAAATCATCACTCATCAAATATTCATAGGCTATTTAAACACTTCCAACTGTCATCACTCTACCTGTTTTCTTTCTCATCACACCTACAGTGCGTACCAGTTTCAGAACAAAACGAGATATAGCGTGTCCATGAACTAGACTAAGGTATAAACAACATGAGCGTAACATTGCTGTACTGTCAAGGTCAACAACATCTTGATGTACTTATGACGAGCTGATTATTGAAAAACGCAATTAATAAACGTGCTTCGTGCCTGATCTTTTTTACAGTAGTCACATACTGACTAAGGTTAAACTAGACTTCGTCATTTATACTTTTTAATTACATTTATGATTCAACTTAAACTTAATCTTGTCTTTTCAGTATAGCGCTACACATCATTCAGTTAATTATTGCTTACTTCTCTAAAGATAATTTTTATCCTAAGGTCGGGGAAATCAAACGACGTCCAGTGTTTTCCATACATGATGTATATTTTCCATTTTATACATGAGTCAATGAGTTAAGTACATTTGCCATTTTCACATGATGAGTATATTTATGAGTTACATAACTCTACCATTTAAACCGTTGTATTAGTACTTAAAATATTCTATGCCTTTTGTATATCAGGCACGAGCGCCGTCTACTTAGTCTAGTCGTTCTGAAAGCTCTGCTGCCCAAATTATCAAAGCCCTGCGATTATGCTATAGAACAAAGAGGTATTGTACCATAATGTAAACAATGTGAAGGAAAGAGAAATACATACTCGCAAACATTACATGTTAGAATGAGAAAGAGTAGCCTTCGTATAGTAACCCTACATAATGAACATATAAAACTTCCTGTTCTCGTCATAGTATCCCAAAACAAAACATCTCACTTCCTTTCCTAGTTTAGGTTCATCACCATGCTCGTCACTAACACTCACATTCCCTATTAGTGCAGGGCCATCCTTAAACAGGCGGTCGACATTCCAGCAGGTCCCTGTGTCTGTTTGTCCGTCCTCGTCTAGCGGGCTTAAAATAATTACACAAGTGTATAGACCATTGTGGAATGGTCTATACACTCGGGATAGCTGTGGAGCTATCCCGAGTTTCCAAGCCTAAAGTTCGTTGCGCCCTTAACATAATATTATCTTTACCTGCTCGATAGTTTGTATCTATACCTACTTTATAAGTGAACAGTAAAAGTGGTCAATATACTTCAACAGGTTCTCGAGACCCTGTGCTTGGTTATGGCTTCTAACTGACATTTTGATCGCTTTCACTTTCGTTGGGGCTATACTCGAATTATTGATAAGGTTTTGTATTGCAATTTCAATGTGTCAGACACGGATGTTCTTTTCAACCGTTTTTGCAATCACATCCTTTTAGTCAGCTTTTAAAACCAAGTCTGGAAACTTTTCCTATAATTGCTACACAGCTACAATGATTGCAGTTTTCTAATACGTTATAGCTCTATAATGAATCGTTATCTTTTCCTCGCAATCATGGTTATTTCCTCTTTTTACTGAATTGTGTACGGTGGCGTGAAGAAACGCCGGTACATCTGCGCCATGTTGATTATTAGAGCACGTTCGAATTTTAAACTGTGAATAGTAAATAAACGGACTGCCATGGAGGGCGCAGGCGTGCGCGTACGCAGTGTCTGGTACGCGCGTCGTTCAGTGTGTTGGTATCTCTGAGTAGAGACAGTCACGCGATCTGCTCCATCAGTAGATAACCGCGTCGTGTCCGTGTAAGGCAACGTGGTTTTAATACGAACCTCGTAAAGGATTGTTCCTGTGTTGTGTGTAAGCTGCTCGGTACAGCGATGTAACGTGCGCGTTTATTTTGGTGTCAATCTATTTTGGTGTTGGTGATTCCCAGTGTGAATAAACAGCATCTCGATTTATGTTCAACTTCAACATTTTAATTGGTTGGTGAAACATTTACTGGATACGTGAAATTTTGGACCGGTCATTACGGTATTTTAATTCTTGAATTGAATGTTATTCATGTCTATGTAAACATTGTCTATGGAATCGTAACAACGCGGTTCACAAAAATAATGAAAAGATTTGAGTTAATTCAAAAATGGATTTTATTACTAGACTATATTGCGTCCATGTGACCAAAATCTAAACAATCGCGGAGACCAACAAGACCTCCACTAAGCTTAACAATTGTGCTATACAAACACACGTTCTGTACAATAGCGTATATTTTTTATCCGTCATTTGTAGGGTAAAGTAACACTAGGTAGAGCCGCAGCAAACGCACAATGAAGCCATTGTGACGACACCACATAATGAGCGAGATTAATAACTCAGTTCACGGGTTCAAGCAGTACTTGTCTTACATCAGGTCTCGGCCCACTTGTCCCAATCGCCATATCCGTCGCAAATCGACCGTTTCCTCCGGCCGTCTTCGAGCGGCTCTGGCTATTATCAACATGATTTATACCTGTCCTCATCATTAGTTAACGTGTCAGCGATTGTAGTCGCAGGCGGATGCGTTTTATTTGCTCCGATTGACAACCCCATTTGAAGACGGCTTGCGGCTTTCCATCTATCTATGCATCAAGAACAAAGCATGGACGCGAATGGATACAGAGTCGTGCGTGTGTTTAATCTTCACTGTTTAATTTTATCAGTTTTTGTTATGATGCTAATGCTCAGTTTTTGTATCACTAAACCATCTTGATTAGGTCCACGTGCGAAAGTTAACATCATAATTCACGACCACATGCAGCGTTTCCATACGACATAAATTACGATGGACCATATGGACCACCCGTTTAAGCATCCTTGACCGAGTCGGACCACTCAACCGTCTACTCATTCTCTGGCGAGACTAGGATCTATTCTTAGTAAGGTCTGTTGACCGTGTAGGTGCATCGATAGAATGAGTATACGGGTCAATGACAATAATCGTCACTGTCATATCGCTGGTTATCAAGATACCGCACACCAATGCTGCGACAAGGTTGATCTTGAAGGATTGTGATATCGTGAACAATGCAAGTACAAATTCCTGTATTATTTTATTGTATAGCTATTGTTAATTCTTTTTGGCCTTCGCGTGCTTATAGCATTGTAGATGATTTAGGTGCCGGCACGTTATTATTAAGGCCGGTTGGAGCCCCGGCGTTCTTTATCTCGGGAAAATCGGTCTCGTGTCGGAAAAAGTTGGCCGCGAGCCAAGCGGCTTCATACACGTTTCCATTATTGTGACGTACCTTTGCGAGGCGAAACTTTGTAATCACCTTTTAATGAACCAACGAAAGCTAAAGGAAGTCGTAGCAGTGAAATATGTATCCGAGTTTCCAATCGTTCAGTGACTATTCGCAATTCAAGCTCTTATTGTTTCCCATTGTTGAATGGATTTGGAGTCTTTGCCGCCGTAAATTTTATCAGCCCGTTCCGGATGGTCTGGCACCTTGAGACGGCCTTCGAAACAATGGGATATCGGAGTTAGTTCATTGTTTACGGTCAATGAATAACCATTAAAATAGTCACTATCTCCAAAAACTTCCGCGAAAATTACCACGTCTTTACTTACCTTCTTTAGAAAAAATTACCTGATTTAGTAGCATTATCAGAGAGTATTAAGTGGTTATAATATAGTTTCTCCGGTAGATAAGTGTATAATAATGAGTACGCATGAAAGCTTATTACTCGATTCCGCAATTTTCTCCTCGACAAACCAAGTCAATGTGCGGCGTGTTCAGAGTTTCTGACTCCCACACTGAACTTTCCAGCGAAACAATAGGTCGTTGAAGATTTCACTCTTTTTGTCAACACGTGAAGTGCAATCTGATGTCTAATTCAATTCAGATGTTCCTCGTAACAGCCTCTTCCTAGGCTCAGAGTAAACTTCTCGGTAATTGTTATATAACCAGTAACTCCCACACTGTCGATGCGCTTATGCTACATTGCTCATTCTGTTTCAGGTTTTATGTGTATTTTGTAACATCCGCTGTATTGTATAAAATTTCCTCTATCTTCAACTCGATTGATAGAGTTTCATTGTAAGATAATAAGTTGCCGGAAGATTTTTCGTTGACATGCCAAATGCCTACTTGTTTCTTTAGTTTGTTTCTGATTACCGTAAACGGTTTGATAATATATGTTTCTTAAAATATTACCGATAGATGTCCATGTCAAATTGTAATTACGTTCACGAATCCACTAGCTCAGTTTGATTTGCTAAACGATTTACGGTCAAATCGCGCGATTTGTCTCGGCTGTAGTGGTCAGGGTTATGAAGTACGTAGTCTGTTGATTGCTCCATTAATTGAAAAGTGAGAAAAAGAAGAGTGAACGTAATTTCAGCAATCATTTGTTTTAGTTTGGATTACTGCTCAGTAGTACCATAGACAAACTTGAGTAGTTTTGTCTATGGTAGTACTTAGGTATCAAAATCTTCATAATGTTCACTATTATTGTGTCTCACTATTATTCTTTATTGCAAATATTGCAACAGCCAATTATTTATGAATTACCAACATATTCGACATATTATATGTTAGATCCTGCCAACAAATGTAAACTGCAAAAAATTCATAGATTTGTAGTTCCATACCTTACACACCTATTAGTTCAAAGGATTTTTTTTCGTTATACCTGCTTATATCTTACTTATCCTTAGTCTATACGGGAGATCTAATCGTTAGTCTTAAAGACTTCTCTGTATAGCAAAATTTGAGGTTTATTTTAAAAGTTTCTTCACCGATTCCAAGAAGCTGAAGTATGTAGTCGTTTGCTTTTAATGTTTATGCGTCTGTATGTTTAAAGTTACGACACTCGCGGCGCAGGAATACATGAATAGGTCCACGGCTACAAAGCCGCGATGCTTTGTTCCTCTGCCATTCATTAGCCGAATGTGTGGTAGGCCTCATTCTGGAGAGGTCGACGACCTCGATTGTCATGTTCCCTGTGTCCCGACAACGTGTTTTACGGGTTGTCGCCGGTTTTTGGTGTACGATATGGAATGCCGCAATCTCGTCTCGGTCACTTGTCTTGTCTAGACGTGTAATTACTATGTGGACTCCTGAAAAGTATGCTACTGTATGCATCCTTAACGTTACTATTATTATGTTTCTGAGTATTGTTTCTTGGTATTGACTAATATCATCGTTTTCATTCCTCTACATTTTTACAAAGACTATGATCGTCAAATACTGTAATAAAGATGCCTCTTTTTCCCATGCATATTAATAATGTCTTGTTAATATAATAAGTTATTTGATTAGTCGGTTTATTTAACGTTAATCTAAGTGTTTTACCGTGACAGATAATCTCTCCAGCTCGTTGCAAACGATAAACTTGATCATAAAATTTCTTTGCGTTGTTCTGTAGGCCATCTGCAATCAACGCTCACAGACTAAACAACAAAATTGATTTCTCCAAACAGAAGTGCAAGCGCGAGGCGGATCGCTTTGACTCGTTAAATCTGAGTTTCACAAACAGGTGATGGCATTAGTAGCATCTATAATTAACGTGCATCTAAAATTATCATTAATTGATTAGCGTCTTTAAATTAAATTACTGTGGTACTGAAATTTTCAGCAGTTGCCTCAAAATGTAATAGAAATGAAGCGCAAAAGTACAATTATGCCTAGACCGATTCGCGAAACATTGTGTAAACTAAACGTACAATAATTCCTAACAACGCATATAGTATGTTTACGTAACTTTAACATAAATATCCAGATTATTTCCGCTGTTAGTAAAGTTATGATACTTCGTACTTCACCTCTACTCGAAGATAAAAATACACCAGTAAAAACGTTTCAGATAAGATAAAGAGATAGGGAAAATCTTAAACGCGTAAGATTTCCTTAAACCGTGAGACATTGAATAATATGAGAACGCTGTTTATTTACATTTGATCGCCTCACTATATCATATCATCTTACCATTACAGCCCCAGTGATAACAATATAAGATAACAAATGTGGAACCAACTATAGTGATATATCAGAAGGTGTGTCGACCATCGTGATTAATAAACCTACTGGAAAAATAAATTCTATTTATTCTCTGTCTGATGTAACGATATTTAGCACGATAAAAGTGACGTCAACGATTAAAAAAGTGTTTGAGGATCTCATTGCAGTGATGATTCATTCAAGCCTTTGATGTCAGTCTCGTGTTACAAGTCAATAAGTGCAGTGAGAGTTTATTGCGACCGAAAATAGTGTTTATTAAAAAGTGAGAAGGGTTAAATTTGTGTGTTGTATCGGGACATGAGTGAGGATGAGTACGGAGCGCCGTCTTTCGAGGAGCTTCCACTCCTGTCTGAAGGGATCATCAACGGAGGAAGCTGCAGATGAAGAGGAAACGTGCTACCACTCTCTTGGAGGCCGTCATTCGTTGAGCAGGCACCCGCAGGTCTACATAGAGGACTTATCCAATCTTTCATTGGCGGACTTTGAGACGACACAAGATGAGAATGGTTCGTATTTAGACTAAGTTATTGTTTTATTGTCCTACTCAGCACCAAGGAATATTATTATTTTGAGAGACTATTTGAGCATGCCATAATTCACTGATGGTCCGATGATATGTGAAGATGATTTATTTATTTACAAAATGATGAAAGAGGAAAACACTTACATGTCTCGTATATATTTTATTGTTTAAAATAAATCCATCGACAAGATAAGGTCAAAGTCACTAAAAAGTAATTTCGAAATTGATTAGAAAATCTTATAGTGGGCAGAACGATGTTCTTTATGGCGATGATAAATGACATGGTCCATCAATTTGATGTCTGCGATGTTCTACTTTGGTTTCATGGGCATATGCATTGTTTAAACAATAGTTACTTAGTGCTCGTATCTGGTTTCACAGCAACAATATTACGTTTATCAAACTAAATTTTATGAAATAGCTTGGAGTCGATCTCGTAGAAATTGGACCAGATATAAGGAGATCTAGAAGCCTCAAAGAGTCTGATTTTTGATCAAACAATTCGCTCAAACTTTCGCAAAGGTTTCGGAAACCACATAAACTGATACGACCACTTTTTGCGCTGAATATTTACCGAATTATTTACGTTTTGCAGTGCACATCGATAAAACTGGTTGGATTAAGGTCGCTATGATAAATGGTTTCCGAACGGGTTATCATTGTGAAAGTCTGATTATGTCATATCACATGTGAAACCGACCAATCATATCGTAGGACTTCCTGATAGATATTACTCGTAATGAGAGGATGCTGTTATACGATTGCTACGATAAGTTGGACTACTTTTTTTGAATGTGGGTTAACAATTTAACATCACACAATTTAAATGCATAAATTAGGATAAAGCTCCTATTTTATGGGAACTTATCATGTGTTTAAATAAAATGGACTGCGATTGAACTTTTGTCATAGATAGTTTCTGTGTAATTTGAATTAATATAGCTTATTATTATATCGATGCATTTGAGACAATGTTCTCCCACTGATTTTGAAATAAAATCTTTTTGTTGGAGCTATTTCGTTAAAACTTATCATTGCGTCTCTTGTCCTATACGCATTATGCGTTAGTAAACTATTGGAAATTATGAAATCTAGACCATCTATTTATATCCTAATTAATAATGGTGCATCAACTGGTACTCGTTCACATCACTGATATACAGGGTTATTTCTAATCAATTGGCATCCTTTCAGGGGCTTGTTCTGTACATCAAACTAACAACTTTTGTTCTGTGACTTTTGTCAAAACCCTAAAAAAATCAGTTGTTCCATACATTTTGTCGAGGGTGAACGATATTTTTCTATGGAACCACAATTATTTTTAACAAAAGCCGCAGAACAAAAGTAGTTAGTTTTGATGCCCAGAATAAGTCCCTAAAATGATGCTAATTGATTTGGAATAAATCTGTATATCAGCCTATACATATGATATTTTAAGTGACCCATAATTTATATTTAAAATATTCGCATTTGGTTTTACGCGTAAACATTGAGACACATAAAGTTAAAGTACGCTAAAATACGAGCATACTTTCACGATAACACTTCCATGCAGGTAATTTGACTTTCATTGGATTTCACATCAATACTCTACCGTTATAATACTCCGCAATACCGGTATTTATGTAAAATACGTCAATAATGATTTACGAACAGCACATGGAATGCATGCGGGTACATAGAGTGCATTATCATAGTAATTGAATTTTCTTGACAAGTTGATAATTTGTAGTCAAGTGTGCGCAAAAGGTCACGGGTGATTCAATTAATCAATTGTTATCAGTGACGCATTCTTACTACAATACCTAGAATTATACGTGGATATTAAAAGCTAGGACAATACGTGGTCTATCGCACGCATCGACTATAAAATACATATAGGTACTATTTATTCGCTAAAAGGAACAAGTGAATTGTTTTCTCGTCACACAGCTGGTTTAAATGGTGTAAGTTTATAAGTAAGTAAAGATAACCACATCCTGATATGACATCATCACCGTCATCGTCCCCAATAGACAGGTGGACAAAAACTTCTGATACATATACATAGATTTTTCAGAGCTGATTTTCACGTGGGTGAACGTCTTACTCTACATTTTTATCAACCTGTATACTCCAATCCAAAACTTTACTATGCAAGTATGCAACAAATATCTTGTATAGTTACATCGTTGCTCAGTGGTAATATGCTCCTTGTCAGTGGACATCAACTTGCTATGTGCCGTGCAGTAACTTTAGAAAAAGTTTCGATATCGATAGGAGCGATATCCAAAACTAAGCTTTAAAATAATATACCGTGATTTCATATCAATAAATTCTAACGTGACTTAAAGACCACAGACCTACAACAAAGTCCGTTACACAACCAAAATCATTATGATTCTGTATAGGCTAACATGATTCAGTTCCTCGGAATCTCATCATCTCGCCGTATGTGGGCAGCGTATGAGGAAGATATTAGAATCGCTCGGTGCCTACATTACTACCTAACTGCATAGTAAAACCAGAATTTTACTATGATAACTGTAGGCACGCGACCGCAGTCCGCAGATGCTTGTCCGTTGTGAGGTTTCTATGATCTATGTCTAAATAATCTGCGGTTGCCTTACATTGTTGTTCCCGGCCAAATGGTTAGAATTTTCTGTTACATTTTGTGATGATACTGGTAGATATTGCCAATCTTTATAATTCCTGGAAAATATCAACTTCGTCTAACTTTTGTGCTTATGTGCATAGCGGTCGATTCATGCAGCAGGGAATTTGCATAGTAATGTAAAGTCTAAGTGGCTTTGTTAATAAAATGGCCGCATGTAGCTTGGTCTTACGATGATGATAAATATTTATCAAAACTATAGAGCTAATAACTCAAAATAATATTGTGGCCAATTATGAAGGCGCCATCGTAATTTTAATAGCAGTTTAGAATATTGTTCTCTCTTTTAAATGCATATAGTGATAAAGAAACAGCAATACTTAAAATTGCTATTAAATTTAGGATGGCGCCTTCATAATTGGCCACATTGTAGGTTTTAAAAAGCTATGGTTTCTTTTAGATGCACTCATCTGCAATATCCCAACATTGATAAAAACCACAAAAATGCCTAAGAATTACTAAAGAAACATGATTACAAAAACATTTTCTCCTGCTGAGGATTTAAGTTAGAAATCAGGTGCTCCAAACAAAAGACGAACAAATTCAAAAGGAAGCAATAAACCACCTACAAATACTTAATACCTTAATAATAGAACCGTTTGCATTGTAGGCGTCAATATCCTTGCGATCTTGACATTGATTCTATTTGCATGTGCTTGATGATCATGAATCATCGGATACGTTACCTACCTGTTACGTATATTATACGTGTATATCTCCGGTTTTAGGCGTGTGTGTAGGCAGCATAGAGTTATGCAAAGAAGACTTTTCTTACACGGCGCGCGGTATACTTACTCGTACTTATCTGAACGAGATGCTTATACACGCCAAAATGCATATTTACAATAGGTACTTATTACAAGTTTATTCACAACTGGTGTACTTACTAATCTGAAAGGAAGTGATTTAGGTTTTTTTTTAACGAGCAAAAGTGCCTTTATTAATTACAATATGATACAATACTACTTTACATGGTAAAACTACCTACACTACTACTACATAGTGATTTAGGCCATTATAATGAACTACTTTTATTATGGGGTCCCATGGACCCAAAATGCGAGGAAAAACTAGCTGTTCCTTACATTTTGTCCATTACTAGTTGGAATTTTGTATGGAATAGGTGATTTTTTTCTCGAATTCCGGGTTGGCCCATTGCAAAAGTTATTCGTAATTATGGATCTTTATCACTGCCTTTCGGCTTAGTACAGGGCAAGCAGATAACCTTGTAACCTCTACATTGTGGAATGCTATGTTGTGAGGAACACATTGAAATAAGTGATTTTTAGTGCTTTGTATAAATTTTGGTGATAAGCGAAGTTGTAGTTTTCAGCAGAGAGTTTCTTGCGAATTTAGCGCATCACTAGATGCCTCTACGACATGCCCCATCTCGTGAGATCTTTGTGCAGGCAGTATCATTAGTTTAGTAGTAAGCGTATTCTGCGCACGTAGTGGCAAACTAACAGCCTTTTTCTTAGATTTATTACACAATTTGTAATTCTTCGAGATGGTTCGTTCATTCTTACATCTTTATAGTTTCTTTTTTCCTATGAAAAAAATATTCCATGTTCTCTATCGTCGATATTTTCTTCTTCATTTGTAAGATTTACTCGTACCTAATGTTATCCTTACTTAATGTAATAAATCTTAAAGGATATTTGTTGGTTTGTTACTCTTTCACGTGGCATCAGAGCTACGGATTGACTTGAGTTTTCGGATGGATAGTTACACTTATTTTACGCAAAAAATAGAAACACCGACTTACATCGTGCACAGAATGAATCGATGTGATATCCATGCACATTTTTGTTGATTAATCAAAAACGGCCCAGACGATTTGGACAAATGGGACCATCTTGAAAATATATTCATTTGAACTAAAAATAATGTTTGAAATCGGTTCACAATTGGCGAAAATATCAATGAACATCACAAAAAAAATCCATACAGACGAACATATCCTCCTTTTTGGAAGTCGGTAAAAAGGTCGGAAAATGACATAATAGGCTACTTATTGTCCCGATAAAACAAAAAGTTTCTATGGAACAGCACAAAAACCAAAATATCACTGGTAAAGCCGCGGGTATAAAATTGTTTTCTGGAAAAACTGTTTGGAATAAAATATTTGTTTAAATCACGTTCTAAAATAACAATGGGTATAACTTAAACAGGATCTCGTTTAAAGTTAAATCATAGCACGCGTGCGCGGGCGCACCTGTGTAGCACTACCGCGATTACATCCGCTTCCTGTGTTTCTCTCTCTGTCATCCCTCGTTCCAGGTACCAGTTCCTATCTGTCTTTCTCCGTCACCCCTTCCAGGTACTGTTTCCGTTGTAATTGTTTATGTCAAGTTTAGATCATCATTTTTGGAGTTTGTATCTTTGGAGAATGGTCGTGGTAATTTGAACTGTAAAGATTTGAATGTGCTTTTGAACGTTGTATAAATTCCATTATATCCTATTGAAGAAGGCCTAAGAAATAAGTGAGGAGTACTTCGGATATATATACTTAGGTATAGAATTTAACAATTTAAAGTTCATTCAACAATACATACCAAGTATATCTGTATGTATATTAGATATTCCTAAGAGACCCACTACCGTAGTTAAATTTCCAAACACATCACAACAGTAATCCCATCAGAATAGCTCCTAAAAGTGGCACTTTTATTGTTATTATTTCCATGAAAACTTGAAGAACAATTACTAGCTAATTCCTCGCATTCTCCGTTAAGGACTACATTTGTTCATAGTGGTGTTCATTATTGTACTTCTTTCTTTATCTTTGTATTTTTACTTACTTATAGGCTTATGAAATCTTTTCTCGCACGTTTCGAAGTAACAGTAAGGTAATTAAACTCTTTCATGCTGGTTACTCACATCGCTACTCAGTGTCCGGGTATTTATTCTACGTTGTTTGCTTACATTCGTGGTACGTCTATAAGAATAATACGATCATACCGTCTACGGGTACTTCTACTCGACACAAATGTTAGCATCACTTACGTGGCCAATGTTATATATCGCAGAAGAGATCTAGTTCTGCTGTTCTGTGTTATAGATACATGGTATAATTCCAAACGAGTCTAACGATTTTTAAAAATATATATACGAACTCGATCGGGAGATCAAGTGCTACAGCTTTATTTTACAAAAATAATCCTACAAGCAAAATACATAAAATGAGCCACGAAAGTGATGATGACAAGTGTCACAAGGAAAAATACCCCTACACAGGCTGGCGGATACGATACAGAGATTGCATAATATTTAGTTATTTACGTACTTTTTTTTTCTTCCGAATAGATACGGGGTGTAAATTTAGACAACGGAGATATTTTAGACAGGAATATCATTTTAATCGTTACCATGACCAACTTTTACTCTGAGACCAATCCGAAATAGTGAAAAAATTGCTGTTCTGCACATTTTGCCTAGTCTTATTCTAAGGAACAACTAATTTTTCACAATTCTGCGGTTGGTGCTACAATAATGTCGAGTAATGCATATTGATGAGCATTATGGAGTCCTAAAATATGTCTGCCATCTAGAAAAACACTGAGTAGTTATCTGTATAATATGGTTTTTATAAAGACTTATCTGTAGTATAGCCCTCTAATGACATTATACTTCCGTCGTCAAGATTTACTCCCCGCTAGAGGCCCACTTCATATCGCTGTATTTGAGTGAATAAGACAAATACGCGAACACGAATAGTTATGTGACGTCCTAGCACATAAGAGCAGACGTCTCAGATATTCGCTAATGATTTCCATCCGTTCTCACATCGATATTGTCAACCGCGCCAATAATTGTCTCCCGGCATGTCGTCTCGAACTGGTTTTTAAGAAAGGCTTCCATGGAAGCCGGTTCATGTACCTACTCTCATAAGTACTCTATTTGTACATGAGGGCTTTAGCTTCTTTGGTCTTGAATTTGTGCCATAAGTCTTGGGCTAGTGAAAGCTTTTAGGATTAATATTTTAGGAATTTATTGGACTATAATTTTTATGAAGACAATATGGGCCATTGTTAATCAATGATGATTTTATGTTATGGTCTACATAATACGACTATAATACGACGCATATAAATGCGAAAGGGCGACAAATTAAAAAATCATGAGTCAATTTAACTATCGATATTAAATTTCTTGTTTGGACAACTATTTTGCACGGTTTCATTGTGTTTCAAAATTTCTAGTTTTAACTCTACATTTTCGCTAAGCGATAAGTACTTTTGAAAAATATAATTTCTTCTTTTAACTGACTTCCAACAAGAAGGGGGTATATACTATGCTCGTCTGTAAGTATTTTTTTTGTGTATGTTCATCGATATTTTCGCCAAATGTAAACCGTGTTTAAAAAATATTTTTTTAGTTAAAAGAGTATACTCTCGAGGTAGTCCCATTTAAATATTATCGAAATCGGTTGAGCTGTTTTTGATAAATCAACAATAATGTACAGGGCTGTCACATCGATTCATGCAATATTACTAATACTATTCGAATTCTGTTCACGGCGGAAGTCGGTGTTGCGATTTTTTGCGAAAAATAAATTATTAGCTACACTCATGTTAGGCTCCTAAATAAAACTTTTGTGATACATATCTATTGGCAATTTGTAACAGTTTCGGAACTCCTGATAGATAACTTTATTTCCTCAAGTTCATCTAAGTAGGTACCTACCTACATGAAACTACAAACAAAAGTGCAAGCTAGTTTGCTCTATCTTATCTTATCTTACAGAGGGGCCAAGAAATAACTCGGACACTTCGACCCATTGGGATCTATTGTGGTCCCCTAGATAACTTACTCCTCCCCAGTCTCGTCGAAAATTGTTCTCATGAGTTTTACAACGAGACTAGGAGATACGAGCCTATAGTCTTCTGGTTTTGGATATCCGACGCCTAGGAGACTCATTCGCTTACTAGCCATTGCATCGCATGTGCACAGAAGGTGCTCCATGCGTTCCGTATGTTCCCCACACAACCTGCACATGGGTGTCGCGGTTAGACCCATCTTCATGAGCATGTCGTTGGTACCAAAGTGCCCAGTAAAGGCCCCAAGCAGGTAGCGGATTTGTCCCCTGCTCATGTTCCAAATGCATTCCCGGGCTTTAAACGTAGAGCCTAGGAACTTCTTGGAGTGTTGTAGACCGGTATTAGACAGCCAATAAGTTCGCTGTCTGTGATCTGCAAACTCCCTAAATGCGGCTTTCACGAGACACGTTAAAATGCCTACACATGGCTCTGGACCCACAAAGTCATTTGCTGAGCCCTCTCTTGCCAGTTCATCGGCCACTTCGTTACCATGGAATCCTTTGTGCCCAGGGACCCACATCAGTCTTACCCTGTTGTGCCTCCCAAGCCTGTTTAGGGTCTGGATAGCATCCAGAATAAGTCCGGAGTCCACTTTGTAGGATGCCATGGCTTTGATTGCAGCCTGACTGTCACTAAGAATATATATGGATTTACCACTGGTTCCTCTATCTATATTCTCTTGAGCGCAGGATATTATGGCATATGTTTCTGCTTGGAATACAGTTGCCATCTTCCCTAAGCTTTTGCTACATTTGTAGCCTTTTGCGTATATGCCCGCTCCTGTACCTGATTCCATTTTGGATCCATCAGTGTACCACACCAGACTATCTTGCTCTGGTGGATCAAGTCCCTTCGTCCAGTCCTCTATTGTAGGGATTTGGACCTTAAAAGATCTTTCAAACACAAACACAGTTTGCATTTTATCGGATAACATGCTTGTTACCCGATCTAGGCCTTCGTTTTCGTCGAACTTTGTATGGTTAGTCTTTGGCTTAGAGGCATCCCATAGTCCTGCAACAGCAAGACGATGTAGTGTCTTCCTTGCCTCGAGTTCAACCATCATATGCAGTGGAGGGATATTGAGGTATCTCTCAATCGCTGCCGTAGGTGTTGTCCTGAAAGCACCCGTGATGCCAAGACACACTGTTCTTTGTAACCTGGTGAGTGGCGCTTTGCACGAGGCAAGCTTTGTTCTAGGCCACCACACTATGCTGCCGTATGTAATAATAGGTATTATCATTGTCCGGTACAGCCATCGTATCACTTTGGGCTTTAGCCCCCAAGTTTTGCCGTAGGTGGAACGACACATGCCGAACACTCGTAAGGCCTTAGTCGTAATATTTTCCACATGAGTTTTCCACCTGAGTTCTTTATCAAGCGTTACACCCAAATATTTAACTTCGGTGGACCAAGGCAGTTTTATTCCATTGAGGGAGAGCTCTTCTAGGTTACCCAGTTGTCTCTTCCTCGTGAATGGAATAATTACTGCTTTGCTTGGGTTGATAGAGAGGTGATTCTTTGTACACCATTCCTCCGTCATCCTCAATGCCTGTTGTAATAATCCAGAGACTATGTTCGGGAATTTACCATTGACCATTATAGCTATGTCATCTGCATAGCCTACTGTGTAGAATGGTCCGGTATTGAGTTTGGTAAGTAGCGAGTCTACTACCAAGCACCACAATAATGGTGACAGCACTCCGCCTTGCGGGCAACCTCTTGTTGTTTTTGCACTAAGTCTGTCACCCATCAGTTCCGATCTGACTATTCTGCTTCTCAGCATGTAGTCAATCCAGTTGCACATGGTATCGTTGATGCCATGCTCCTTTGCAGAAATGCGTATGGACTCAAATGTTGTCTTGTCGAAGGCTCCCTCTATGTCGAGGAAAGCCCCGACACAGATTTCTTGTCCCTCTAGCGCAGCCTCGGCTCGACTCGCAACATAGTGCAATGCCGTTTCCGTAGATTTGCCAGGGCTGTAGGCGCATTGTAGTTTATGCAGAGGGAGTACTTTCAGTGGTCCCTCTCTTAAGTACCTGTCTACCAGTTTCTCCAGAGTTTTCAAGAGAAAAGATGATAGACTGATTGGCCTATAAGCTTTAGCTTCTTCATAAGTCGGTCTACCTGCCTTCGGTATAAAGCTGACTTTGACTTCCCTCCATGCCTTGGGTACATACCCAAAGGCTATGCAGGCTCTGTAGAGCTTACTCAAATGAGGTATCAAAACAGATGCCCCTTCTTGCAATAGTATTGGGTAGATGCCATCCGGACCCGGGGATTTGAGAGGCTGGAAGCCTGCTATGGCCAGCTTCAGTTTATTTTCATCTACCACTTTCTTTGCCGTGAGCCAGTTATTTTTGGACGTGTGCCTTGTGAGTTCGTCCCTTGTGACTGGTTCCTCTTCATTGCTGTCGCGCAGTACACATTCTGGGAAGTGGGTCCTAAACATCACGCCCAGAGTGTCCTGTCCAGTTTCCGTGAGATACCCATTCTCATCCTTTACAGATGATAGTGGGTTTGTCTTAGTCATGGACATTACTTTGCACAACCTCATTCCATTTGGCAGAGTTTCGATGGAGGTGCAATGCTGTCGCCAGTTAGTTCTGTTGGCCTTGCGTACCGCCGTATTATACCTCGTTAGCATGCTGTGATAGCCAGAAAAATCTTTCCTGGCTTTTGCATCATTAAAGGCCTGTCGTGTTTCCTTACGTATTTTAGCTAGTTCAGGAGTCCACCATGGTACCTTTTTACAAAAAGCCTTTTTCTCTGGGCAGTTATCTTCCCATGCACCGATGGTGCCCATCTTGATTCTGTCCGCTTCAAATTCTATATCTAGTATGGAATTAAGCTTACCTTTAGGGCTCCCTAGGTTTACTTTTAGGTCCCTCCTGTACGAGTCCCAATTTGTATGCCTTGGGTTTCTCCTTCGTCTAGTTTCGGCGTCTCCCGCCGTCCTAAACCTAAAGCATATATAATTATGGTCAGACAGAGAGATTTCGTCCGATACATGCCAGTTTTCAATATGAGCGCTGGCCCTGTTTGAAGCCAGTGTCAGGTCAATAACTTCAGTTCTTGCAGAGGTCCTGAAAGTAGGTTTATTGCCTGCGTTAAGGATTTGTAAAGAAGCGCTTACCACAAAGTCCAACAAATCCTCTCCTCGTTTGTTGACATCCGAGCTGCCCCAAACGACGTGGTGTGCATTCGCATCGCAGCCAAGTATCAGGTCGAGGTTTTCTTGGTTGCCGTAGTCAACCAGTCTTCTCATTAGTGGTGTTACTGGTTCCTTAAGTTCATATGGGAGATAGGCAGAGGCAAGGATGATTTTCCTTTTCTCTGTTCCCGTCCCCACTTGGATCAAAGTTGTTGTGAGATCCCTGTAACAGAAAGTACGTAAGGGCATTGCCTCTATACCGCCCCTGATATAGATGCAAGTCCTCGCGTCATTAGTTGGACAGTCATAGAACACCATGCCGCCTGTTCCACCTAAGCCTTTTATAGTCCCCTTATACAGATAAGGTTCCTGTATCAAGGCAACGTCGTATGTGTTTAGCTTCAGTTGCCGAGCCAGAAGGGCAGTAGCGGCCCTGCAATGATGCAAATTAATTTGTACACACCTTAGTCCCTCCATCTTGAATGATTTTGATGGGCTTGTGTTGGTAAAGGAGGGCCTTATTCTTGAAGCCCCTCCTCCATCGCCTGGCTCTCCTCGAGGGCAGTCGGCGACTCGATCCCCAGGGTGTCGAAGTCCTCAAGGATGTCGTCCTCGTGGTCTGCCTCTGACGCCCTGGTCCCAATCTCTGTCTCCTGTGCTGTGCCGTGAGCAGAGATTTCTTCGATGGCCTCCTCATGTTGTGGTGGTCCATCCTCGGAGGGCTCCGCTTCTGCTTCCGCAGCAGGTGCCTCTCCTTTGTCTTCTTCCAGGAGCTTGAACGAATATCGTTCAATTCCTCCTGGAAGAGAGTAGCCCGCGGCCTTGATGACCCCAGCGGACACCCCGTCCATGAGGACAATACGACGGATGCCGGTCTGCTCAGTGAGGGTATTCACGACCTTCCAGTCGTCCGTCCTCAAGGCAGGGTTGAGTCGCTGGAGCAATCGAATGGCCCGAGCAGGGTCTTGCAACGCCAAATTGCGACTCTTCCATGCCATTTTGACAGGCTTTGGAAGGTCCTTGGCGTCGACGACCTTGAGTTTCAGGGATCCAAGTTCCACATTGTGGATGGCGCCCCGAAACCAGCTAGCTGCATCGGAGTCCTCGCAGGATACATGAATTGCACCTGCGACGACTCCGGGAGCAACCGTGAGAACAGGCAGGGGATCCGGCGCCACTTCCAGTTTCTCAATTATGAGCTCCTGGATTGGCACCAAGTCCACCGCCTTCAAGTACTCCTCCGGGTACTTGACTGTGACGACAGCAAGTTTCACAGCCGCCACCGCATCCCTAAAGGATCCGGTTGAGGGTGATTGCCCTTGGGTCTTCATCCTCTTGGCCACCATGTCCCCGCTGTCGCTGCTGAGAACAGCACGCGGTCTCTTTGATGGGCCCTCCGTAGGAGTCCCCTCTAGAGCCGCCTGTTGTCTCAGCTTTTGGCGCTTTTTCCTACGCGCCCCAGATCGTCCAACCGGATGCCCGCCTAAATCAGGCTGGCCGCCGGGAGTGGACGAGGTGCTGCCTTTGCCGGTCGTGTCCGAGGCCGCAAGGTCCGAGATCATTTGACCTCTAACGCAAGGGTCTCGTGTCACGCTAGCTTTGGCAGAACCCTTAAGCCCGGTAGGCTGGTTTGCAGTTCCGCCCTTTGGTGGTCCCACAGCAGTGCCGGCCCCCGACAGTGCCGCAACAGTCCCGTCATTCGACAGTCCCACCACAGCCCCACCGCGAGACAATCCCACTGCAGTATCACCTCTGGACGTTCCTGCCAGGGAAGATGCAGTCCCGGCTTGCGCCGGTCCCGCCGTCTGGTGTGCAGTCCCAGCTTTCGCCGGTCCCGCCTTTTGTTGCGCAGTCCCAGCTTTCGCCGGTCCTTTCGCCTTGTGGTTTTTTTTGGAATTCAAATCCATTTAAAAAAATCCCGATACTTGTTTCATCCCTCGACTTTCCCCACCCGCCATGGAGTGCTCAAGTGGCGATGCTGCGGTAGCACCAGGGATTAGTCGAGTGATATAGCTCCCCCCACATTAGTTGCCCACGAGACCGCACGACACCAACTCACACCGCTACCACTAGCGATGCGAGCGAGCGCCGCCGCCTGCAAGCCCCCAATGGGAGTGAACTCGCCTGGGGGCCGTCTGACCGGACCCCGTAGCCGATTGACCGTAGCTGGCTAGTCTACGGCCTCCTTGTGAGAAGAAATCCGGGCCAAAGTGGAGTGTTGCCTCAGAGACGTTAAACCGCCTACGCTCATCGGCTCAGCCACCAGGATCCCCTCATCCTTCCGTATGGGTCCCTGCGCACGGCACAAACACGCAGGAGGTCATTACTATCCATCATCTCATCTTTTCCGATGGTGGACACCCAGGGGCATGACCTCGCCACCCCTGTGATACGGCGCCCGGTGATTTCTGTTACGTCTATTTCATAGGGAATTAGACCAAAAACAGGGCGGCAACCACGAGAAGGAAAATCACCGAACTTGCCTTGAGGATCTACACGACAGTGCGCTCTCCCTCAAAACCACGCCACCTTGCCGTCTCTGAAGGAGACAGACAAGGTAGGACTGCATCGACAAAGCCAAACCCTACAAGGCCTGTCGCTGAAAGCTCAAAGCGTAAGTTTGTTAATACAGCCCGGCCCCGAATATAATAGTTTGCTCTAGGACTTTCGTGACTATTCTGCCAATGGGTGGTTTTATTACAAACAAGCTACTATTCTACTTACGGATTCTATTTTAAAGTCCACAGAAATCTCCAGTGCAGAGGAACGCATGAATGAAATTTTGTTAGGGCCAGGAAATATGCAGGGCTTCTAATTGTCAATCCAAACATAAGTAGCACGCATCGCTAAGCGAGTTTACTTTCTCACAAGTTTTTTAACATTCCTTATCTTATTATCGGGTGACATGTTAGATTTTCCCTTTTTTAATGTTATTTCGGTCTATAGAAATCAATTGTCTGCAACGGTAACTGTATAATGATGCTATTTCATAAAAAAATACTTTGACTTACTACAAAGTATTTGGAATTGTAAATGTGTTTTTTGCCTTTGGGATTTACTTTATTTACTCTAGTTTAAATCTCTTTGTGACATGATTTATGATGACTTACATCTAATCCTCTTGTTTCTACAGAAATAATTGATAAAATAAATACAATGTGTTTGTGTACCGGTGTCGGAGCCTTAAGCGGTGACATCTATGACAAATTTAGAACAATTCTACTATGGGACCAACTCTGATAACGTAAAAAAGTTGCGTTTTCAGAGTTGACCCCACAGTAAAAGTTGTTCAAAATTTGCCATAGATGTCACCGCTTAAGGCTTCGACACCGGTAGACAAGCACATTGTATATACTAAAATCAATTATATGGTTCAGTAATTAAAACATGACTATTATCTTAGCATGCAGTGGAATTCTAAAAGCCGATTTTCTAAGTAGCACTGTATTCAATTGTGTCAATTAAAACATTAGTTGCGCTTGGCTCCGCTGTAGCATGAGATCACTCTGAGCTCATCAAAATATACCCACTACATGTACTTAGGCCAAGATTCCACCAAAGCGAGACGGAGAAGTATGGGGGCGGGCAAAACACAGTCATAATAATCTTTTTTTACCCGACGTCCAGAAAGGAGGAGGTACCTACTGTGTTCGTCTCAATGTATTTTCATAAATACATGTTCATCGATTTTTTCGCCAATTGTAAACCGATTTAAAAGTTATTTTTTTTATTTCAAAAGGGTATACTCCTCAGTTTTTGAGAAATTAATATTACATACCCAATACAATATTGTAAAACTACTACAGCGATGACACATTCGTGCAAATTATTCGAATTGTGTACACAATGGAAGTTGCCATTTTTGGCTAAAAATAATTGTTTAATGACGTTTCGTTACCTTCTATTTCTGAGCCTATACGTATGCGTAAATAAAGATCAAGAGCGAGCTTTGAAGGTCTGTGTTAGTGCGAACGGGATAACGAACTATGCGATTCGAAAAGTCAGTTTCTATTGGCTCAAAAATCGAGCTCCTAATGCAGTAATCATAGTAATCACTGCATTGTTAACGTTTTGTTATGTCTGTACTCTGTACGATACGAGTACATCTCCGCTCCGCTTCGCGTTTGTGGTGACTAGTCAATATTTTGCATTTGGCGGTATAATTAACATCTCATTAGTATTTCCTTACTTTCAGCTTGTTGCGATGTGTTTAAAATGGAGTCACTTATTTCTATACCCGGAACATCTCTCTATGATTGACATTTCTGTGAGGATGTTTCAGTAGGTATTTTTGAAGGAAATCCAAGGTCTTATCAAGTTTTTAGGATTTTTACTTTAATATTATGTGTAGGATACACAAAACACTTGATGATCATCAAAATATTTGATGGTGGTTTGCACTTACATACCTAATTAATTACTTACATTAACTAAACCAACAAACATTATTTTCGATTCATAATAATTATATTATTAGAAAGGATCAGCAATAGGACTTATAACAGTAATTAAGCGTTACCATGACTCGGATAGCACGTTAAATTCTAGGCCCCAGTTATTTTAACCGTTTATCCATCTCGGAGGTTTCAGGCAGCTTAAAACTCTTACACTAGGGCTGGCCACTCGGCCTAAACTACGCATTTATTTAGCAGGGTCAAATAAGTACAACATTATTTGTACATTCTTCTAATTAAAACGAAATACTTATCCTGCTTCGAGATAAACGACGATAGCCTAAAAAGTGTTTTTGCTCTACATTTAATAACTACATTATACACAGAAGAATATCGCAGTATTAGTTATACAGGGTTACAGGGTAAGTCGACCTATTCCCGTTAAGGGTGTGTAGTTTACTTTGTTTCTGACTTATTTGACTATGAAAACTATCCTAAATTAAAAAAAAAACGTATGTATTTGAAATTGGTATTTATAAAATTCCCAATTTTCGGCTATCAGCTCAGATATTTGTAAACGTGTAAGTCGTATTATTATTTTTATTTGATTTTTACATGTAAAATAATGTTTTATGACCTCACTACCCAATATTGTCCGTAAAATCAAACTTTAATAAAAAGTATTTGAATTCAAATATCTCGAAAACTGAGATTTAGGATGTGGTGTTTCATAGTCAAATCAGTCAGAAACGTAGTAAACTACACACGCTTAACGGGAATAGGTCGACTTAGTATATTATTCCATCATTATAATCATAAGAAGTAAGACGTTCACTGCTTGACATAGGCCTCCCGTATGGATTTCGAATAAGATCGATTAGAAGCGGCTCGCGCCCAGCGTGTTTATGTGGTCTTGATTAAATGACCAGCAGGCCAATCGCACTAAAAAATTACAGCTGAACCACAATTGAACTTTAACCGAACTTCAACTTTTTGTCTATTTTCGTATCGCGCTAATGATTTTGACCAAAGTTGAAACGCAACTCAATCAGAGTTGGAACGTAACCGCTGTCATACGAACGATTGGTGTAAGAAGTTAGCGCAATACCGAATTCTTTAAAGCTGAATCGAAACTTAACTACAATTGCAACCGAACTTTAACTGGATTACAGACAGAACGCAGCAGTTTAAAATTAACGCGATTGGCCCGCTGTCCTCCATGTTGGTGGACGTTCTGCGCTGGTCTTTATTCGAGAATTATCCAGCTCCATTGGCCTTCTTTTCTATGAACTATATGCCCTGCCCACTGTCATATCAATTTGCTAATCCGCTGTTCCGCCATTATGAAATGCGAACTAATGAATATATGCAATGTATTGCATGTATAATTATGATTATTAGTTTAATGTTCTTGTATAATTTGTGTCCCAGTTTATACAACTAATTTCGCGTCATGTGTAAACACGTAAAATTTAAAATATACGTTGCTCTCAATTTGATTCATGATTCCGTACCTACCCTAGTATTAATAGATTCGTGAAATAGTGTCGTACGTTGCACTCTAGCAGGGCCAGATTTAGAGTTTTGGAGGCCTCGGGGCAACATAGGGAGTGGAGGCCTCTTGGTCATAATAGAGGGATCAGTTTTCTTTCAAGATGGGTTGTAAATTCTGAGTCCAAGTATTTACTTAACAGATTTGAACATTTGATATTTTACTGATTGCCTGATAAGAGCGAACGAATAGAGTATAGAGAATTAATCGTTTTAGTCAATATTTAAAAATAATAATTGTAATCATTTTTGTACAAAGTGCTGTAGTGTAAAGGTAAAAGTATAGGATTTTGAAAAAAAAAAAGGGAATATGAAAGATTTTTTTTCGTAATCTATTGTGGAGTATCCCTGGATTGTGGAGGCCCAGGGTAATAGCCTCGGTTGCTCTCGCCTAAATCCGATCCTGCACTCTAGTTCTCTCGTGAAATAGACCGAGTATTTTAATTTTATCATATTTTTAGCTCGCTCCCAATGAATTACATAGGTACGTTTGATATAAAATGCGCACTTATTCACCAAAGAATTACCTACGTTTGATATAAAAAGAGCTATAATGATTTGTTTACGTTGATTTTGATTTAAACATTCATGATCATTGAACACCGTGGAAGCCGTTCACCACACAAATTAACCAAATGTGGAAATTTATACGTTGGTGTAATGTATTTATCAGACTATGAATTTTATGAATTTAACACACTATCAGACACCCAGGTTTCCTCATTATGGAGTTTTTATTCATCGTTTGAAGCCATGTACCTACAGGATTCTATCAAATTGTAATCCGTTCTTACTTCTGTTTAGTTCACATATTATTTACTGCTGAAAACACGCTCATTTACATTATTTTTTTTGTAAAATTGCAAGGATAACACAATTACGTGTGTGTTTTTAGTAGCAATTGTGTAAGTAGGTACCTATTGCCTATCCCAAAGAAACGATTTGTCGATATGAATTTAGTTTTAATATTATTGGTTGGTATTAATCCTAGAAAATTTTGTTAAGTTTATCATAATATACCTAGATTAATTTTTCTCTGACCTAAGATGATGTTATAAAGCCGTTCGAACCCAATCTTGAATAGGTACAATACGAACAAGTCATGCCTTTTTTGTGTTGAGACCGTACAAGCACATAAGTAGGTACAAATATAAATCTTACAAGGTGAATCAGTACAAATGTTAAACGTAAACAAATAATGTATACTACAAAAGTATCTACATAACGTCATTAACACACATTTACAAAACTTTGCGTGGGCCCTTGAGTCAGTAGTAGCTTGGCAAAATGTGCTCCTTCCCACACCGGTAGGGTTAGGAGGCTTTGTCCTGAGACTTCAGGATCTTTAGTATCTCTGCGTGGACCGTAAAAACGCCAGCTCCAAATAAATGCCGTTTCTTGCTGATGTCATTTTTGTATGACAAATGTTGGTAGCAGCGTTTTGGGAGCATAATTTGTGGCTGCATGTGGTCCAAATTTACGCTTGTATGCTAAGTCAGCTTTACGCCTATCCCAAGATTGCTGCCGGGTTTTATTTTTTTTAGAATTCCTAATAAAATAGAGTTAATAAGAGAAAAAATATGCTCAAAAAAATCTTACCAACATTTTTTAGCTGTAAAAATAACATGTTGACTGTTGATTTTTTAAAAAGCACCATCGAGCAAATATCTATAGTCACAATCGTGCAAATAAATGTCAGAGCCAAAACTCTGCCCAAGCTACGTAGTGGGCAGGCTTTTTAGTTAGTCGTAAAGCGATTGCAAGCCGACTACAACGCCGCGCGATGCCGAAGTGCTCGGTTACAAGCACTAATTAGATGACATAACGTCATACATATCTGAGTCGGTATCTCGGGCGGCTCTCGGACATTTTTTTTACTACTGTCACTTAGGGACTGTGGCTCTGTAGATATTTGATCGAAGGTGCTATGTAAAAAATCGTCAACATTTTTTATTTTTACAATTACGATGTGAATAAGATATGTATATCTGGTAGCCCTACACACAGGAAACCACTACCTGTTTGTATGCAGATTAGCAGCAATTTGCTACAAAACTGATAAGCACGATGAATGTAAGAACATTACCTGGCTATGGCGCGGTCTTTGATAAAACAGCGCATTGTGTTAGGCTTTCTTTGGCTTTTATTTCTAATGCCGTATCTTTAGTGGCATCAACGGCCGATCTTAGCAAAGTGATATCACGGTATTGTTCAACTGCATTGACTCGTTTTTTTTATGCCTGCCCTGCCCATCTTCTATGACAAAAATCGAAGTCGAAAAAAAAATTCTGATGTTATAATCTATAGGCAACGGTAACCTGATTTTACCATCAGAAGGCCCATTTTGCCACTTTCTCATAAAGCAAGAAACGATAAATATAACTTTTGACAATTAATTTGAATACTTATATATATTACTATTTATTAGATACTCAGATCTGTATGTAACATTAAATATGTTAGGATTTGTTTCCTACTCAAATGAGTAACATTAAACAGTTAGTATTTGTTTTGTATCATCATCGTAATCATCCTTTGTCCCACTGTTCGGCATAAATTTCCATCCATATAACATAACTATATAGTTATGTGCCTCTCTTAGGTACCTACTAGTTACTTAGTACATAATATGTCTCTTTGACTATAGGTAGTTACTTTGAATGAACAGTGTCGGGAAAAATTATAAATTTTACGATACCATATTTTTCTGCAGATATTTATGTAAATGTAATGACAACATTGTGCATGAATATTCATGAAATATTTTGTTGTTTCAGGTAAGTAAACACGGCTGCAACTTCAACAAAGCATTACGAAATACAAGTGCTGCCATCTGTTGTGTGCTGATAAAGGTATAACTATAGTTCTACTACTCGCCGCAAGATGGCAGTAAATGTAAGTTGAATTTTGATTACTCTACGCGGTACACAATATTTATTTTTATGTCGACAATTATTTAATTATTTTGAAAATAGTTTAAAAAACAACTTCCAAAACTTTACAGCGTTGAAAAATTTTAGTTTCTAACAATAAGAAAATGAATATTATAGGTACCACAGTGCATGGACTAGTATTAAAAAGACCGATATAATAAATATTTAACAAATAAAAAGTACATACGTACCACTAAAAAATCCTTGAGTAAAGAATTAAAAATTCTCTAACACCATCCTAGCTCTGGTGTGCACGTCCTACACGTATTAGCTCACTTTTTCCGAAGAAGGAAAATGTAGAGCAAGTAACTTTATCATCGAGCTTGACCAGTAAGTAAGTACATGCCTGAATGGAACAATACGGGAACCAGTTTAGTGGGTCCATGACCCACGGTCGCTCTCGCATAATACGAGCCTTCGCATAATGATTTATGCCAGGCATAAACTGGTAGAGACGTGTAACGTGTATGCTAGAGAATGTAGAGAAGAATACATACCTATTGTGTTGACTATACGAATTCACCTAGTTAGACTGTTTTACTTTTAGTTTTTTTTTAATCAATAGGAAAAGATGTATTTTTAAAATAGATTAAGTAGCCACTTAATCTATTTTTATTAGATTTAAGCACTTATGTGATACATGTTTACTTTAATTTCCGCGACTAGCATATTCTGTAAATATATTAGACACAATATAAGTGGAGTAATTATGAAAAAAATAGTTACATAACATTGAAATTGTCAAAAAGGAAATACAATTTTAAAAATCTTTTCCTTATTATTATTTTATTTCATCAAATTTAGATATTTTTCTAGCTATGAAAACCGTACGTAGTAAACCCAAATAAATAAGGTGTGCTGTTAAATCTAGAAGTGCAGTGCAAATTAGTCTGAAACAGAGATTTTCATGGTTATTTATATCTGTATCCACCTGTAGTGCCTATAAATCCGAAAGTGTGTTTGTTGGTTTATTGGTTTTTACCTCTTTAACGCAGCAACGGAGCAATGGATTGACTTGATTTTTGGATGGACATATAGTTTGAAAGACAGAAAGTGGCATTAGCTACCTTTCCATGCATAGAAATCGATTATAATATTACCAACAAGAGAAATTTCTTAAGAGATAGCTTAAAAATCAAAATGTGACGCGGGCGAAGCCGCGGGTAAAAGCTAGTGTCCAATAAAATAAAATATTGTATCGAACTGTACATGTCCTGATGGCACGCAAAAACTGGAATAAGCAGGAAGCTTTACAAACCACTGTTATTAGGCCCCTGAACTCTACAGGAAGCATTAATTCCGAAGCTCCCAGTTCATTGGCCGGTCTTGAATCTGTGAGTCAGAATGGCGCAGTTTTACTCGTTTTATTTGGGTCGTGTGTATTGAAGGGAGCTTTATGTCTTGCAAGAGCTTTTTCAGCTTGCTGTCAATGTTAATTAAAGATATTCTTAATCGAAATAATTAATATGCTGGTTTCTCGCACTTTGGTATCAGGTTGCGAATCAAGTATTTATTAACGTATACCTAGGTGTATAAACATAATACTAACGAGCATAAAATAAAACAAAGTAACTAAGCAACTAATTATCTATTTTTTAACACAATAAACATAGGCAGTAAAATTTTAAGCCATCGAAAATGATAAATAAATACTTACCTACTAAAATTACTTAGGTACTTACTATCATAAGTACTTAACAGGAAACATTTATGAATTGAACGAACTTATTAAATTATTATCAAATGAAAATTTCAATTACTTAACTACAAATTTTACTTGCAAAACTAATCCTTCAAGTATCGAAAGGTGCAGTTTTCAACGCTCATGATGCTACCGTTTCTACAAATAGAGTCCAATGTAGAGTCACTGTAATGTAGGTATAGGTCATACATTTTTAAACAACAGCTAATACATACACAGCATAGGCCCTACTCAATACATACAACTTCCTTTCGACTAACACGAGAAAAGAAAGGATCTATCTATTGGCCATAGTCATAAAGTATTAGAAAGGGTCTATCAATAAAATCAAACAAGACAAGGCAATCAAAGAAGAACAAAAATCTAGCTAGATTGATACTCCTACTCGCCCGAAGATAGTCGAAGTTGCAGCCGAAGGTACCCGAAGGCTTCCAATATGGCCGCCACGCTTGTCAACAAAGTAAAGTCGCTTCGGCAACGAGTCTCGCGCGGTCGCGTCGTATGCCGGTCGCGTATTCCACGCACAACTTACCCCGCGTCATTACGATAAAAAAAATCCTAGTGCACTTGTGAATCAGTGATAGTGAATGAAACAAGCTTTCAAATTGTGAAATTATCAACTTTGTGGAGTTTGTGATCTTTATTTTCTATATTTATTGGTAATTCAAAAGCGTATGGTATGTAAACATTATTGCGTTTATCGGAATGTTGGAGTATTATTAAGTTTTATTTTACGACTAGCGTCAATGTTGTGTGTATAGTTTTGTTTTACAACCTTTTTATTATACTTTCTTGTAATGATATTCTTATCTCGGTCGGAAATATGTTCTTAACTTTCTTGACGGTTGTTTAATTATGCGTTATCTCTACTTCTGGGACCTATTTAACTCATTAGTTTTACTAAATCTTGTTGAACTTTGATATTGACATAACATGGCTTATCATGTAATAAAACTAGTATTACCTACATACCTACTATCTATAGGAATAATTTATATCTATGCAAAGAAAAAAATATCACCAAATGAACAATAAAACGACTTGCAGTCTTATTGTTATCCATTGAATTTTTGTTCATACCAACATTACTTTCTCTAAGTATTAGAAAAGTTGTTGCACCGGTCTTCTCTATTTTATTCGTAAAAGCAAACTCTCATTTACATACTCGTTCCTCGTCCCTATGACATAACTATTTAGCTTCCCTTGAACACATTATTTTGTTTGTGAAAACAAATTTTGAAGAACAAAGTTCTACAGTTTTGAGACGTTTTGACACCGATATTCTCTCCCTACACCCCTAAAGTCACGCACGTGCTAACTTGTTGCATTCAACAAAAACACGGACCCACCATTGTCACGGGGCTACAATGGGTCCATAACATTTAATATGTCCCCAAAAGACATCCTTGAATCTTAACAAGCTCTAAATATATACGGTTGAACAGATTTTGCAGCGCAATTTGATTGTCTTGGCCTCTTGTTTAAATTAGGACCATTCATGCCCCACGGTAAGATTGAGTCATGCGATGCCGCAAAATTTGATTGTGATGATTTGATCAGTTGTATAAACTTTTATATCGATGTTACTTTACTGATAATTATGAACATTAAAATTGTAGTAATTTAATGTATAACATTTCATTTCATTTGACAATTTTTTTGATCTGTTAGGTATGTATTTAGGACTAATCAGCTCCTTGATTTTCTAAACGTTTTTGCGTATTTCACATCACCGAATAAATAATAGCAGACAAAACTACTATTCAACATTTATTTAACATTTTTTAATCCCTACGACACAAACATAAATTTCAGTTATATAAACGTGGAAAAGAAAATATAGATACAAAATAACAATAACGTAAGAATCCAATAGTTTATGTAAGCCAAGGACTGACTCTGAATAGAGGAAAGGGAATGCTCATTTCTTACATCTCACGATACCTCAATAAATAAACTGACGGATGGTGGGCCGCTCAAACAAATATGTAGATAGAGTGGTGCTAGATACACATATTCCTAGCTTAGTAGTAAAATATTCATTTTTATTCAGGTAAAAGCATATATGCGACAAATTTAATTTTTTTTACGTAAATATCATCTGCTTAGTAAACGTAGTTTTGCTTCTGATGTCATCAATATTTCTTTAAATGTTTACAGATCATATACCTACATAAATAGTTTTGTTTATAGTTATATATTTACTTAAGAGTCATGAGAATATATTTTGGTGCTTTTTTTCACGTACGCTTAACAGACTAGATATGTCAGTCTATCCTAGAAAACTAAATCTGTCCTAAAATATTACCTAACTTTTTGGCAAGTGGTACATGAGTACCCATGCGAAGTATGTACTTTGAGGTGAAATATTACTAGAACAAGCAGGAGTCACGTTCTTACGTCAACCGTGGGGAGACATTTCGATGACCATGAGCAAACAGCTATTAGATACGGCACAAGTTAAAGGAAAAAATAGGCTCGAAACGTGATACTTGCGGGGGTTGGCCAATGTAGCGCTTTAATGGTTTTGCCGCATGTTGTGCTTTTGTGAACAAACTTTATTCTTGGTATAAATTGAATGATGTTCTTAATTTTTCGTAACTTTGCACGTTTAATGTTCTTGTTATTGGGAGTATTTTAACATAAAATAACAAAGTATCCTTCCTCTATAAGACGAAGAATCTCTTTAAATGTTTGCAGTCTTGTTTATCCTTTGTCTGAATCTGTCTGTGAGTAAATTTCTCGCCATAACCCTTTCCATCCTTGACTGAACTCAGCTAGAAGTTTATTTTATATCCAAGTTACTCAGTTCGTAAATCCTTTGTATACAGAAGGTTCTAACATAAATCCAGGAGCCGGTGAATAAATCCGCATTTCCGAGTGTCTGAGACTGCTAGTGGCGCTTGGGCGTTAATCTTCTTATGGAGTTCTCTGATTCGCACTTCGAGATCGCCCAAAGCTGTTGGGATAAAACGATTCTGTAGAGAGCTTTCGTCTTAGAATCAATTGGCTGTTGCTAAAACTTGGGCTGTATTGGGCGGATAAGAAATATTTGCGGAACTTCTAAGATTGCATAAACATTGACAACTTATAGCAGTTGTTGTATTTTGTGGATAACTTTGCTCCTTGAAGGATTAAGAGTGATTAAAAAGGTTTCATTGACTCCACCTGTAATTTAGTTTACTTACGAGTATTTCATGCTACCAAAGAACCGTTATTTAAACTTACCAGAGGTTACTACCACCGAAAATAAATATCATAAAAAATCAATGTAGGATGTCATTTGACTAAAAACGCATGTGGGCGACCATGTAATCCTGTTTACCTATGCACCCACGCCGGACTTTCTAAACGACGGGATCTGAGCTGGTGGTTAAAAAGAAATAAATTTTAACGCGTCGGTGTGAGTCAGAGACTCAGAGTCACAGAGTGCCCGAGTCCCGTCGAGGTCTGGGTCACATTCCTTGCCTCTGAGAGCGCCAAACCGGACTCTGTCGTTTTCTTATTTTGCTCTCCAACCCTACACGCTTATGCAATACCTCGAACTTCATTATGCAACCGCCATTCAGGAAACGATTTACATACACCTAATTAGGGGAGAATTTTAAGTTATGATCTCAAATAAACGGGAAATTCCTTGAATAACTTTTTGGTAAGAATGCTAACATTATTTCTTTCTATTGAATTTGTGATTGAGATATCACCGTATTCACGGAAATAAAATCTCTTTAGTATAAAATATTTCATTAGATATTTTCGCCATTTTTTTGCTGATAGCTAATTAAATATCAGATTAAGAATATGTAATTACTTTTTAAAATAAATAGCACACTTTTTTTCATAAATGTTAAACACTCGCAGACATACGTGTGTTTTTATTAGGCTTATCTCTACCTTCTACCTCAAATTATATAGGTCCTAAAGCTCCCAATTCTAGAATTTAGCAAGCTAGTGTTTCAAAATTGATACCCGTATGAAAAGCTAGATTGTATTGTACTAATATTTTTCCTATGTCTGTTACGATGAGCGTAGGTTGTCCAGCGGCAAGATTGGTCGACGATATTGTGAAAATCGAGAGTCGAACTTGAACACGATTAACACAGCACCGAGACAAATAGCACCTAAAAAAAGAGAGGCCTATACCCAGCAGTAGGATAAAAAAAGCTGCGAATGATTATGATGATGACAATGAAAACCGTGCAGTGGTTATACTAAACTGCAACTTTAGTCCGTGCCAGCCTGCGGTAGGCTTCGGCGCCCGCTTGCAAAGGGTCGCTTTTTTTTCGTCAGCCATCTGTCGGTTGCAGGTGTCGTTTTACATACTAAGCAGGTGATTCAAATTCACTCTAGCTGCTACTTTTAAAGACAATTTCTCCGTTCAAGAGAGCAATACTTGAATGACAACGCGATCGGTAAAGCTTCCTTTCCCATCGTCGACTTGGCATTTTTTATGGTTCTTATCTAGTATCTGCCCTGCGGCATCTTAACTTTACGCATTTATTGGCTTTTAATTCTATATTTTTTGCCGTTAACTTATATACCTGTGGGAATTTTAAATATTCATGTAATCCCTATCCTGTTTCATAAATATTCTTTAATTTTAAATGTTACTTCGTGATTGGAAAGCTATATGCTTAATCCTTACATACATAATTATTATAGTTTGAATGCCGTTTTCTCGTATTAATTTATATAAAGGACTATTAAACACGCAGTTACATAAAATAAATGGCTTCTGTTACAAAAAATCCTCATTTGCATGGGAATACGATAGACGTTATATTTATGGTAATGTGTTTTATACGTCCTTGAAGGTAACTAATTTCTTTTATTAGGTTACATATTATAAGTACCTAATATAATAGTTGACTATATAAAAATACGTCTAGTACTTTAAAGCAAAATAAAGTATGTATATAATCTTCTTAAAATTCGCTAAATATTACAAAACTAAAAAAAGAACATATTTCTTTTATAATATTTTAGGGTTACAATTTCCGTAACTATCTACACGGTTCCTTGGATATTCTATCATCCTTTTCCTTACTAATATTATAAATCCAAAAATACAAGTAAGTACATTAATTTGTTAATCTTTAGTGAAGGAGAAACGGATCTATACTGAGCGCCACACAAATTGATGGATGGGTAGTTATCCGCAGATGACACTTCGCCGTGATTCGCTAATTATTGCGCATGTGTGCACAATGCCTATACAAATGGCGAAGTAGTGAGCTCGGGCGTACGGAGCGCGCGGGAGGCATGAGGTTGGCGGGCGGGTGTGCCCCGGCGTTTCGTCTCTCTGGCTCCCGCGCGTGTTCATATTTCGGCTCTTGCGCAGAACGCTTCGCATAACTTCCCATCCATCAATTTGTGTGGCGCTCAGTATACTTGACTTTGCTTGGATTTAGTTTTGAAGTTGAAAAGTACAAAAGCTTATTTTTTATCCCAAAAACCCACGTTGGTAAAAGTTAGCGATACAATAAATTATGAAGTTAACTAAATTCCAGTAAAAAGAAAGTTTGAACAAAGAAACTCAGTCGGGAACAAGAAATAAAACCTATAAAGACACAAATAAAACCGTTTTGGCCAAATCTCGTCTTAGTTTTCAATTAGGTAGCCACCTGCCCTCAAAGCTGGTTCGTTTCGTCCATTTCATTAGACCGCATGTCTTCCGGAACGGCAGGTGCAGACTTTATCTCTCCTTTATTCCTTTGACCAACGAAACAAAAGCAAATATGTTATTTTTAGAAATAACATAGCTAGAAAATATATGATTTAATGTTTCTTAGCTGACTTGTCTCGCTTGTGACAAGCATTGGTCAATAAATAAAATCAAGTTACCTGTACCAAAGAACATAATTATAATACTACGTATCCATACATCGAAACAAGTAGAGGTAGAGTCCGTTGTAGGATAGGATATATCCATTGTAAAAATATTGAGCCATTCCAGGCAAAACATCGTAAACGACAAGTTTATTTTTTACAGAAGAAGGGTTTTTTTTAATGAATCCTGTATTCGTAAGCAACAAGTATTTCATTTTCGATAATGGCGGTGGTGGACCATGGTGGTATCTTAACCAACACTCCACGTATTGGTTAAGATACCACCATGAAAATGATGTTATTTACGATAAAAAAAAATACTGCTATTATATTAAATTTGTTTAACTTTTAAATATTAGTAAGGAGTGAGCGTGGTAAAATAAAATGTAAAATATATCTATTTTATTGTTATTTGAGTGTAAATGTATTTAACAAATTTAATGGAATTATTTTAGATAAATATATTGTTAAAAATACTTGCATATCACTACATAGTATAAAACAAAGTCGCTTCCCTGTCTGTCTGTCCCTATGTATGCTTATATCTTTAAAACTACGCAACGGGTTTCGATGCGTTTTTTTTATATGATAGTGTGATTCAAGAGGAAGGTTTATATGTACAATACACCTATGCTAAGCAGGGGCGGGTCGCTAGTAGAAAATAAAAATACACGCTTACGGTTTTCCCTGAAAAGGCTAAATATTACAATTTTTGGCGTGCAGAAGACATTGAAATAAATAACCTTGTATTGTGTTGTGGATGTACAAAATACTGATAAAGTTTATACAATGACAAATGATCAATAGCCAAGGGCCAATGGCGATCGTGGAAACATTTGACAGGAAGCCGGGTTATCTCAATGTCGACAGATTGAAGCGCTTCCTCCCACTGTTTACGACTTTAATTCAATTAAACGTATTATTTTATGGAAGTTTATTGTCAATAATTAGTTCTAGTCGAACGTGTCCGTTGGAAGTTCGTTAGACTTATGAAATAATCTTAGTGAGCCGCACGCTAACTTACAGGTCCTAGTATAATTTACTTGTACCACTAACTTTGATAAATAATGCGTTTTGATGTTAGTTTTTAAACCTTTTGAAGAGTTTTGCTATGGCAGTAACTATGTCATGGCTAAACGGCTAAGACAATCAGAACCTACAATATAACCTTCTATCCGAGCTACCGCAGCGCTCAGTTGTAAATGCCAATAGCGGCGAGCCATTCAAAGGCTGACCTTGCCACACGTTACTTGACTTCGGTGATCTCTAAGTTTCACTTGAGCTTTGGCATTATTTATTATTACGTGTAGTGGGTTCTTAGCCTTACATACTGCCCGGAGCCAAATCGTGTACGCAACTACTTAATCAAGTTTTTGTCTACTTTTTGTAGACACCGTTTATATATAATCGACATAATTAAATTGAGAAATATTATATCATATTACATTTGTAATAGAGGATGTAATTAAAAGATAGAAATGAGGTCTGCCAGTAAATCGCTTACTCTATCCGTAATATCTATATTTATCTTCAAATCCACAATTTAAACAGAATTTGTAGTAGTTCTATACTAAGATTTTCTTATTCTGTAGGTATTTTATATCTGGTTATCAGGTTTGCCGTAACTCGTAAGCTTGCGGTCTGTTTGGACTGAATCTTATTTTGTACTGTGCTCAGTTTGAACTAATTTTAAAATCAACTTTTCCCAAAATGACTGATTTTCAAAATGGCTATTTTCTAGAATGTCAAAATGAAAAATGTCAATCTGAAGTACAATCAGAAACATAATAGCATGAAAACATTTAAATCAGATATTTTTCGTTGCTTGCGGTCTGTTTGGACTGAATTTTATTTTGTACTGTACATGAATGAACCATTTTTGAAATGTCTGACGAAACAGGTACAATCAGAAACAATACCTTTCGAAACATTTCGAGATCCGTCAAACTTAAAGGTAGTTTATCTCCGTAACTGTCAATTCTAGTCCATTACAAGCTTCACAAGAGTGACAGAACTCGACAAGATCTACATTTCGCATAATATTATTTTACATTATACTTAATTATTATTTGCCATATTAACTCTGAATTTGCTCGGGAACATGTTATAAAGCAAGTAAAATGTTAAACTACATAGCAGTGACTCTTTTCTATTAGCTCATTGATATAAATATGCTGGTAGGAACATGCGACTAAAGTGAAAAAACCACCATAGAGATTAGTTTTTATTTTGAGGCTGCTACATAGGACTATTTATTGCATAGTGCACATCCAGTTTGGATGTCATCTCATCTCATGTCAATGTCATCTAAATGCTAAAAGATCTTGGCAGCACTTGTATAGACCAGCCAATGAGAGAATGCAATCCTGAAATCTGTCAGTTGGTAATGATTAGAGATTAGATTAAAGACGAACATATTATATGTTTGTACTGTACTGTATCAGCCTTTGAATAGTCCACTACAGGACGTAGGCCTACCCACGAAGGGTGATTGGGCCATATCCACCACGCTGGCCCAGTGCGGGTTGATGGATTCACATTTGCCATTGAATTTCTTCTACGGACATGTGCAGGTTGCTTCACGATGTTTTCCTTCACCGAAAAGCCAGTGGTGTGAAATTCCGTACATAAATTCCAAAGAACTCATTGGTACGGGACCGGGATTTGAACCCACGACTAGACTACCTCTAGACAACTTCTACTTTAAAAAATTTTTTGAATAAAAAAAAATTCTGTCTTTTGAACTACTACTTACTACTAAATACAAGTACTAGCAAGTGCAGCCATACGACGTCCTCTCACAAGGTGGACGGATGACCAATTAGTAAGCTGTATTTCTATTTTTTATTACAGTTTTCATATTTATTACAGTTTGTTTATTTTCATTAGTAGAACATATCAAAACAACTCGCAATGAGAAGGGGCATTATTATTTACGAAAAATATCTGATTTAAATGTTTTCATGCTATTATGTTTCTGATTGTACTTCAGATTGACATTTTTCATTTTGACATTCTGGGAAATAGCCATTTTGAAAATCAGTCATTTTGGGAAAAGTTGATTTTAAAATTAGTTCAAACTGAGCACAGTACAAAATAAGATTCAGTCCAAACAGACCGCAAGCACTCGTAAAAGCTGTTACATAACAAGGATAGATTGAACATAAAATAGAGTATAATTATTTAAACCTACATTATTATGTAATGAACAGTAGTAACATGGATCGACTGTTCATAAAGCAGTTGCCTTCAAATACTCGTAGTTGAATATTTTATCTAAGGGAGATACACTAATATTGCACCCAATCTTTGTGTTTGGCCGTCTGATTATTCTGAGGCAATCCATGCAAAAACTAATATTATCGCCATGTCAGCCTTAGTACGCCCACTGCTGGATATAGTACCAAAATCAAGCTGTCTGTCTGCATCTAGAGTAAACTATTAATCTTTATCAGTTAATCTAATACCGACACTCAAGAGCGAGGCTCTTATCGGTGGACCAAGTTCCTCGCGTCACGGTCTTTTGCCGGTGCTTTCTCCTCCCTGTACGGCATAACCTTCTCTTTAATTTGATCTATGGTACCTCTTTGTGGTCTTCCCTTTCCTCGTTTTCTTATCAAAACTAATAGGTACATGTATTAAACACCTCCAAATGCATAATATAATAAGCACAGACAAACAGCATTCCTCTAAGGCTCTATTTACCAACAGTAACAATCGAGTGACCTTTCAACGGAGCATTTAAATGAGTAGCAACATTACCACCGACATTACCGTCACAGTGCCTGGTCGTGACCTTGGAGGTGAACGTATGGTCTGCCGTTTGTACCACAGGTTAGGCTTAGGGCTTATATGTGAGCGTAACTCAGGGCCTGTGGGGGGTACTAGCCCCAAATGGGCAATTTAGGTATTGAATGACGTTACTTTGCAGAAGTTCTTCATATAATTGTTTTCAAGTATATGAAGTTCATTGTTTTTCACAAGCATTTAATGCGCGTGTATCCAACATTTCCTTTAAAGTCTAATTCTTCGAAATGCTATAAGTCTTTGAGAAAGATGTTGATCAAAAAAGTTATGATATTTTTGGAACTTGACCTATATTACGTCTAAGTACTCTTTAGCTAACTTTTGTGTCAACATAATGCTATACGAACATATACTTTCAATAGATTCTGAATTCATTCACAGAGTTTCATTACGTCACGTAGTACTTGAGTTATTGTGTGAATTTGGATTAGACGTGGATTTAGAAAGGCATAGGTACATAACTTAATCATCTGATAATAACCTGAAATTCAAAAAAGCGTACTTACTATTTATCCCAGCAATCGTCCGGTAGCCACGTACCTATACAAAGTCGCCAGCATAAGGTAGTATTTTATAAATTTAAATGCGTCGCGCCCTTTTCACTACCTAATTACGTCCTCACGTGGACTCGTATCTAGTCACGATTGCAGTACAAAGAATATTTGCTCACAGCTTAATTTGCTTTTAGACAGTACTTACTAGACAGTAGTAATGTATTTTGTGATCTAAATTACAAATACTAAACGCTATCAGACTATTTTTTATCGCTTGAAATTATGGTTAATGTACTAAAGAACTTCTCATTTAAAAGTCTGGATTGTTCATATTATTCAGTAGTATGTAGAACTGGGCTAATATAACATTAAGTTACAGCTAAATAAACATGTTAAATCACTACAAAACATTCAGTTTTCCACTTCTTTGTCCAAACACAGCCGGTTTTGACGTGGAATATTGTTGTTGCACAATACCTTAGAAGAAACACTAGTACCACGCGCCCACGAGATTTTGTCTCAAATTCCATAGCTTGTCTTGCTATCATTGCATCACTATATCTTGATACTCTTGGTCACCTTTGAACCATTGCCCTGCACTTATTTTGGATAGCTCTGATAATAATATTTTTTAAACACATAATAGACGCATATGAACTTAAGTAGTTATGTAATTGTGTCTAATTTATCCGTAAGCCATTAAGTAGTAGGTAAGTTATTGTTATTAAATATGTATTATATTTCTAAATGAGCTATCGAGATCCAAATAATTTTAATATAAAAATGGAATACCGATATTTGCTGAGGCTAGAATAAAACTTAATAGAGCCTTAAACATATAGTCATATAGTCATTTATTCATAACACCATTTGTTACAAGTCAATAAGTAAATATTACATTAGGGCACTATACAATATAGCACAAAAAAAATAATCATATAAGAACTTGACAATTATCAAATTAGTCACAAAATCTTAAAACAATTCAGGTAATTTTTAAAAGTCATTTACGTCATAAAATAGTTGCTCATGTAGCCAACATTTTAATTTATTCCTAAACGACCCAGCGGAAGGTGCATCCCGAACTTCTACGGGTATTCGGTTGTATATAGCGGGCCCACCAAAATATACAGACCTCTCCGATTTCGCCAGCCTATGAGAAGGAGTCACCAGTTGATTTTTTCTAGCATTGCTTCTTGAATTTAACCTAGAATAGGTACCTTTCCTCTCAAATAATTCTAAATGGCTGTGCGTGAAAAGGGCTACCTGATAGATTAGTTCGCACGGCAGTGGCAGTACGCGCAGTTCCCTAAAGAGCTCTACACAAGAGCTAAACTAGAGAGAAACAGAAAAAAGGCTCTAAGAATTAGTCATTTAAAGTATATTTATCATAATACCAACTACATAGTAGTATGTAATGTATATTTAAGCTCATGCTCAAAGTTACTAGCGCCTACTTCCACTTCCTACTAAACGTAAATGCCCTATAAAGAGCGACGTTCCTCAAACTTGCAGTCCCAAGTCACGCTCTTGCCCCCATTTGCTTGTCTCGTAACGAAGAGCTTTCGTCTTGACCCGCCCGCCCTATATCCCGCGGCGTGACACTGCATGCTCCTTCATAATTCTGTAGTCGACTTTATGCGAGTGTGCATTTTGCCGTTTGAACAAACCTGCGTTTAGTATGTTGATTGTAAGATTTTTTCTGTGATTATGTAATACGGTTATGAAAAAGTTTGGTAGTTTTGGTGTAAGTATAGAAAAACACATTTAAAATCGTATTTCTGATATGATGGCTTTAACGATTGAATTTACTTATTAATCAAAATATAGCTAGTTTGTAACATTAAAATCAAGTAGAAAAAACATTTGTAATTTTAACAATATCATAAAACGTACAAAGTTTAATCACATACTTTTTAAGATGACATCAAAGGCAGCTCTTTGGAGAGGCACAACAAATAGGTAAAAATAGAAAAAAAAAACCAAAAAAATATAAGTAATAGAGCCATGATAATAGAAAAACACAATTAAGTACTTTCTATTCTTTTCGGGAATCGGGTAAAGTAGAGTAGTTAGAGCAACATTTAATTATTCAACGAATTCATTTAATGAATTCGTTTCACTGCACTTTTTGCTGAGTGCCCAATTAGAACCTACCGGAAGTTCGTTCGAGTGAATCACTTAATTTTTATAACCTACACTTTTTGATCTAAAAGCAATCAATGAGGAAATAAGCTGCTGAGTTAATTAATATAAATCAAAATGACTCCTAGATACAAGAAAGAAAGAAAGTAAGTATTATAACCGCTTCTACAATATTGGAATCCACTGTAACTACAACTGCAATGCGTCTCAAATAACAGTAATGTTGGGTTTATAAAGCGAACTCGTACTTACAAGTACATACAAGTGGATCTTACGTCGCGTCCAGTCATGGAGAGAAACAATCTCTCATCTAACGGGACTAGCATGGGATCGTCCATTAATCACGCGAGACTCGAAGGGAGGGGAAGTGCTCGAATAAAACGAAATAGTTCTAAGGAGATGGAGGAAGTAGAAACGATTTCTCTGCGAGTCGCGACAACGGCTCGACTCCCCAGTATATTTTGAAGACTACCCGTGATTTTAGGTGTACTAAAACCTCACCAGTCACCACACACAGAAGTGGAACGTATCTAAAAAATTTGTTGTCCATAAAAGCTGTTTACTGACTATTATTTTACGTGATAACGTCATAGGAAAGCATTGTTGAATCAACAACTGAAACAACTCTCTATCGCTTGTTCCACGCCCTGGCTTGCACGCTCGGCTCAGGCGGAACGTGACATTGATTCATGTTTTTTTTGCGTGCAGCCGGCGTTCATCGCTTTATAAGACGTTATCACGTCAAAAACATCACGTGTTTAATGGACGATCCCATGGTGGTTTTTGCGCCAAGTCCCTAATGACTTGTTATCGTATCTTGATGCATAGTGTACTTACTATGAAGCTGGCTTAGAAACGATCCGTCTTAAGTTGCGTACGGCTACTTCGAGTAAGAAATGACCTCAATTTGGAAAATAACGCGCTGTTGGTTGGTCTATTTATGAGATAGTATCGCAGTTACTTTCAAAGCAAAAGTAGGTCTTGTGTTGTTTGTTTGGTAACTTAGTAGTTTGGGACAAAATACCCAAAGCGCCATTTCAGAAATAATTTTGTGTACAATTCAAGAAATATTTAGCTCTCCCGGAGGTGTATGAGTGTGTTTGTGTGTGTTGGGAGTAAAGTCAAAGTTTAAATAATAGTAACTAGTTTTACTCAGATAAAAAGATAAAAGATTAGTGTATTGAAGTCAACATATGAAAATAAAACGACTACTGTAAAGTATCAAGTATCTAAATAAGATATACTTTATAGAAAGATTATTTATAGAGCTACTCGAAAATATGCTTTTTAAAATTTTGGATGTCTTACGAACCACCAAAATTATTTCAATTCAATCACCCATTTTCATTATTTCCAAATATCTTAAAAAAATATGAATGATTGAACCAAAAAATATAGTAGTTATCTATCTATACCGTTTACTCACTGACCATATCTTGGTATTGTCAAAAGCTATTATTTTCTTAATCCCTGAAATGTAACTACTAAGAATGTTAGGCATTGGGTACAAGTACATTCAGATCATTCATCAAATCTACTGGCATCGTTGCCAACACTGCAAATACAAAGAGAAGATAAGTTGGCTAAGTAATTGGTCTTACGTAAATGTAGAGTTGGACATATTGACAACTTGGATCACTTTCGAGAGCTTTTGATTAATGCCTCATTGGGTTCCGTCGACCCTCGTTAAGTAATGAGAACTTTGATACTTAGCGATGAAAAATATTAATGAGTTTGGCTTGGACTCGGTCAGTTCAGAGAACGTTTTGCAAATTAACGAAAAAAACCTTATAATAAACACAAGATTGAGCTATGAAATTTTTAGGGCTTTTATAACTTCAAACAGAACTTAAAAGTAAACAATTAGAGGACACACATTTAAGTAACATCTAAAAACACTCAAGTCTTTTTGATCTTTTTTCTTAATTTACCATGTTTTTTTACAATTTTTAAAATAATATACGTCACCTCCGTGCTATTTAGAAAAACTAGAAAATAATAATATATGATCGTAAAAATAAGTAAAAACTGTTTGTTTTGTGCAGATTGGAAAAAAGTGAAATCACAATTTACTTTAGTGTGCAGTTTTATGAATCACATCAAACGCATGTGTAGTTCCTTAGAAATCCAGACTAGATTTTTTACGGTAGAGTCATCAGAGCTTTTTACGATGCTTCGTCCCGACGACATAGCGCCTACATAGCGGGGACCCGGTCGACAAACCTGTCTCGAGTTGTTACCAGGGACTCGTTTCCACTGTATAAGTCTCCCACTTTTCAAATATTCACGATTTATATTATCTAAAATTAATATATTTTCTACTCAATTCCTGAAAGAGAAGGACCTTTATATAATAACTAGCTTTTGACCGCGGCTTTGCCCACGTTGATTTCGATTTTTGTGCTATCTTTAACCTTTTATTTTTAGGGATAAAAAGTAGCCTATGCTAAAAATCAAGTCAATCCGTTGCTGCGTAAAAGAGTAACAAACCAACAAACACACTTTCGGATTTATAATAATTATTATGTTAGTAAGGAATTAATGAGGATTAGTAAGGATATTTTTGAGTGAATGTTACACAATCTCCCGGTCAATAATGGGCTGATCTTCGTAAATAACTATATATGCTCTTAAAAGCATGTTCTTTTAGAATACGACTAATATAGAACGCAGGCTAGTCTTGATTTAATCTTTAAGCCACCTAAAGGCTCTGAACTTGGTTTATTTTCTTTATATACAAAGGCTAAACATGACTACTTCTATGTGTAGATATACTTTCAAAATTGTATCTTGCATAATGAATCATTCACTTCGGTCCAGTGATCGTTTTCTTCCGGCTCTATGAGTTTACAATTTTCTTTACATTAATTGTAAAATATTTTGTAAGTAATATAAGAATCAAGTTAAGGAAAGAGAAAATTACTGCTATACCCAGTAAGAAGAGTAATTTGAAAAAAAAAAAAAACTTTTTTAAAACAAGCTTTTATTGAACAAGTACTCGTCAAGATGAATCAAACGAGAAGAAACTCGATGGGTTTGCGTCGTTTCGTTACAGAGTTCCTAGGAACACCTTCCAGCTCCATCATCAGACCCTGGTTACCATTGAAAGACAAACTATTCGTCAAAACTATTTAAATGAGCCCAAATTCGATATGGTTGTGCCGTTTCATTGCAAAGTTACTTAGGCCACCTTTCAGCTCCATCATCAGATCAGCACCATTTCATCATAATATTGTACTGTCACGTAATTTACACATGTATACATGCGAAATTTCAGCTCAATCGAAAACCGGGAAGTGGATCAAATTTAACTTGCAAGATTTGATTACAGACAGACAACGGGACAGGTGAAACTAAAAGCTTGTAAAATAGCTGTTATCACGTGCTTCAGTAAGCCAGAACGTTTCTCTCTCTGTTATAAATTTGTAGTGTAATGTAATGTAAAGAACTTGGAAGCTTATTGAATGCATTCACAAGAAACGAACGAGTCTTTGATCCGTAGAGTCCATAGATCCGGTCGACAAACCTGTATCTATTGCGCGTAATCTGGGGCCCGCTTACGTTTCCACTACATTAAATCGATAGATATCGTAGAAATTATAACTCTCTAGTACTTACATTGATTTATGATGCTCTAGTAGCTCTAGTCTAATTTACCGCATTTAACGATCGTATTGTTGAATCTTCTAAAATTTAAATGCATTGCGCTGTTGAGGTTTAGAAGGTATTTAATTGGTCGTTTTTGTACGTAAATAATACACAATGAAATGTGAATTTTATAATTTGTATAGTTGTTTAGTAAATACTATAAAAGTGTTGAATCTGTAATCTTGCTATGACCTGCTTGGAATAGATAATGATATTCTGCAATTCGAATTTTTTAAAGTAAGTTTCTCGAAAATCGTTGTACACCATCAAGGCATTCAAGGCATATTAACTCCGTTTGGAGGTATTACTTATAAAGGTATTTAAAAAAGTATAAAATACATTAATCAATTGTAAGAAATGGAAACAAACCTAATATATAGAATGGACAGGCGCTCGTAGCACATTAGAACATCCGCACTCCTTTCTCCCTAGATAAACTTGTAGAGTCATTGAGCTTGTGCACCAACGTATAGGCTGAACCAAACTTCTTGGCGTCTGTGAAGTTAGGTACAAGCTGTTCAAATCTCCTCTCTTGCGCCGCTAGCATATGAATATATGCTAGCGCTACTGCACAACCACTCGCCTCGTGTTCAACAGACGCCAAAAAGTTTAATGCGGCCTATACTAATGTTAAACGCTCGTATCTTTATCAATCATAATTAGTTTTCTTAAAATTTACTTACGATTCCCAACATTTCATTTCATTAAATTTGTAATTAAAATCTGAGTTAACTCACCGAAATTCTAATCCTGCCTAAACGGCTTACAACGCGAAAAGAAATAAAGATATTTAATTAAATTACGGAAGCTTAATTAATGTTGGCTACCAAGGGCAATGAAATCCGTAAACAATTTGTAAAACAATTTATAATACAATTGTGTTGCAAAAACAACGGTTTTGTGGCTTCATGGCATTCGTTTGCGAAAGCCTCGGGATACTTTCGTAACTGCTTCTACACTGGTTCCGCTTTGCCTCCCTCCGACCCTTTTATATAAATTTCCTTACAAAACTGTTTCCAACTTCCTTATAACTTCTTTCGACGCCACTGAAATTTTAATGTTATAATTAGGAATTTTATCACCCAAGTAAACAGACTAATACTGATTTAACTAATTTGTAGAATAATTATTCCTATTTGAACACAAATACATAAATTAGTAATAAATAATATAATACATATACTAAAAGTATAATATATGTATTATATTATTTATTGTGAACAAATAAGGAAAATCAATTATCACTATCACCTGTATTCTATTCTACTTATAATGTCAAGGATTTTATCCGTTTGTTATGAGCCAACCCTATTCAATAACAATCAAAACATTAAAATAACATAATGGTTTGAGACAAATTAGTCACTAAGTAATATATATTATATCTCAAAACATATTAATATTATTACAATAATTTAACAACTAAGCCTGCTTCATACTACTTACTCATTACTTCAGGATAATATTACAAAGGCTTCCTTCAGCTCCTTGCATAGTAATTGTGTACCTAGGAATGTTAGAAATGAGGAGATAACTTTACGGAAGGAATGCTCAAGATTAAGCCCGCCCAAAAATTTCAACTATGCCTTGATGATTCACCCAAAGCACGTTTCAAGTTGTTTCGGCTAGATAAACAACAGGTTTCTCTACGTTTCTGTGTAGGCAGGATAACAGTGTCTGGTGTAACCCACCTATTTTTGTTTACACGAACATTTTGAGTATAATTAAAATTGGAACAGCCCGCTGAATCCAATTTACATAATAAGCATTTTTAGACAGAGATCATTTTATAAAATTTCAAAATTTGAATGAATCAAATATTCAAAGAGTTGAATGTTACTATAGGAAATTCGAAATGTAAATTGGGAAAAAGTTATCTGGTTCTATGGTTGAAAAAGCCGTGGTAGGAGATCCGATATGCCTTTAGAGATTTGGATTTATCATTGAATATCTTAGATGAATGTTGAATATTAAGAACATGCTTTGATAGACCTTCAAAACATTACGTAATTACGCTCGTTTGGGATGCTTTTCCACCTAAGTAAATTCTGCCGTAGCGTGTCTCGTAATAAAATTTCTACACGCTTAGATTATTTGTACGCTATAAAAATAGCTGTGTGTTGTATAAGAAATGTAAAAATAAAGTCACGTTAGACTTTTTCGGGTGATACAGTTAAGCTGTTTGTTTTTGTGCTTTTAAAAAGCTTGAAACGTTTATAGCTCCGACAACTAAATTGCCCACATAGAGGAATTCGCAGAGCTTGCGGGAGAATCGCGTGAGAAAAATATCCTACCACACTCAGCCGTTTTATTTTCGTCCTCACATTTCGCACATATGAAACATTGTTGCTTATAAAATATATTTTGTATGCGATGTGATGATTAAGCGTTCGCGGCCTCGGTGCCGTTGTTTTGTTCTCTAAATGTACAATTGTAACCGTAATGGCTCTCGTCTTGATGCGTTTTGCAAACTTTACAACTGCAATTACCCGCAAATATGCTTTTAAGAGGTACTCACAATATAAGCACACACTTGTCATTGTATGTGCTTCACGTTTTCTCCCAGTTTATTTTGATCCTTACGACTTTGCAATAAAGGACACCATTTGGTTAAACAATTCACGATTTTTATTGGCGACGTGCTGGAACGTTATTCAAATATGTGTAGTGGTGATAAATACCAGTGATGATGGTTAAATTTGTGCCAATTTGCATGTTTTGCAGCTTCCGCCTTCATTATCACTTATTGCATAGTATCAATACATAATGCGGAATCGTATATGGAAACATAGCATTTCAGAATCATCAACGAGAATGATTGCGTAGTTTATTGCTAATGGAAAATAGCTGTAAGTGATATAAGGCATTCCTCTGCTCTACCAAGGATGCAATATGAATACACAACGATTTAGATAAAGGTCCTTTTAGAGTTGAAAGACCTAGGGACGATGTGGCCTTGTATCGTCACAGAGAGAGAGCCTGAAGTGTAGATTACGTGACAGTTGTTACTAGAAGCCCTACTATTGTTCTACTAAATTGAAGGCCGCGTTTAATTGGTAGAAGCGTTTTTGTCTCGTGTCTACCTATTCATTGTACACGTGTTCTGTACAATAGGTCCAAATATAGGTATATTTGGGCTAAGACGCGTTGCGCTTTGCGTGGTAAAATGCAGTTAACGTGGTGAGTTTAAAAATACGCCAAACAATTGCTTTCTACATCAATTCATGGATAGTCACATGTTTTAATTAACAGTACGACGCGATGTCTCACGGTATGCCTAACTTCTTACAGCTACTGAAATAACCTTACAACTTTTTTCAGTATTAGGTACACTTTTTTCTTCTGTTGATACTTCTTTATTTATTGATTACTTCTTTTAATACTACTTTTAACCTATGCCATGGAATTATCACTACTTTCTGTGGTATAAGTCGCTTTAGTTCAAATGTTTGTGCCCTGATTACTCCAAATTATGATAATAAGGTTTCTCCACAAAACTTCAATGTTACATTGAGCATGAATTAGTGTTAGAGCAATAATTCAAGGTCTTGTCACTTGGGGAAAGTGTAGCATTGTGGACGGCTTGATTACTCAGACGACTGTCAAGTCTCGAGATTTTTAAGCATCTGTAATAATAAAATACATGCTGCAAAGTTCAAATACTTATTGTGGGACCAACCCAGAAATCTAGAACAAACTTTGTAATGTATTTTGAATGAAGTCTATGTAAGAATAGTCTGATTTCTTTTTCTCTTTCAGAGTAGGTCCCTTTGTAAAAGTTTTCCATAATGATGAGATATACGAGTATATCTACTTAGCAAAGTCATATTTAGGACTTTGCTAAGCAAGCCTGAGCAAGGTATCTTCTAAATCTGTGTGCTACATTTTTGACCACAAAGTCGATTTGCCATTAGTTCATGTTCAAACGCAGGCTTATTCGCGATAAAAATCGGAAGCAGTGGTAGGCCCCTGCGCTTGCGCCGCCTTGAATCATGATTGCGGGCATGCGTTAGTCACGCCACCTTCCGAGAGTCTGTTTCATTATAACACCACTTTTTATAATCACACGAGCGATGAGAATCTGAGTGATTTCTAGATTGAGAATTTTATTAAATGACCTTTGTAAAGACATCAACACGTTTGTAACTCAAAATCAAGCTAAATTAGTGGTACACAGTACTGGTTTGACTGATTCCTTACTTCATCACCATCATCAGCCTTCGGTATCCCACTGCTAGGTATAGGCTTTCCTTCCACTGTGCCATCTGCTATAAAATATCACAACCGTGAACCAACCATTTCTATCCATTCAGATTAGTTTTTAGAGAAATGCATTCATTGAATTAATTTTACTCAACCGCAATTTAATACTCATTATGCTCTTTATTGATTCTTGTTTTCTGAAGAAATCCAATAAAATAAACTCCATCGACAATCTAATTTCTTCTCCGTACTGTTACTACGCAGAAATCTAAATCTGATTCCGCACTTTGAGTGATGCTGCCGAAGGATATGATTAGATCTGACATTTCGTTACAGACACATAACCAATTTACGTTCGCATGTAGATATATCACAGATACTGTGTCACGTACATGGAGGTAGTATTATAAACTAGAGCCACATCCCAATGGAAAAAGTATGATCATCTAAGGCTCGATAGAGCCAGCGTCAAGATGAGCCAAGCAAGGCCACTGCCTACATTTTTCTTGAAGCGCTTTGTGCCATCATAACTTGGGTTTGGATTGTACCAGATAAATTTGCCTTTGTATTAAACTTCGATTAAAATAAAATGTGAAAAGTAAAGAACAGTGAGCCTTTAATTATTGGTCACTGTGCCAAAAACTATTTCTAGCAAAAAATAAAAACAATGGCAGTAAGTGCTTGCTTATTATATTATTTATTAAGAGACGTTATTATATTCGGAAGGATATAAATTATTATTATTATATTTAACAATAAGTCTGGGTGTAGTATATGCTGTATACTCACTCACAGATCAAAGAGCAAGGTGTGTACTATAAATTAATTTTTATCGAAGTTCAGATAAAACCATTTATTTTCCTTAGGGCCTCTCTCCAGGTATTTATATACATCCATGTATATCCCAGCTACTGTCACAGCTACTGTCACGTATTCGTTTGGGAACTCCATTTGTTCCGCAAGCTTTAGTCCCGGTGACAGACAGTAAATACAGAACGATGTTCCATCAACAATTTTTTTTATTTAGTTCTATTAAAATATGTTTACAAAATTGCTAATTAAATAAATAAAAGCATTGAAACTTTAATAAGTAGATAAACGATTCAAGTTTGTAGGGAGTTTCATTAGATAGACTAGACATTCTCTTTGGAAATATATTGTCACACTACATTCAAGAATAATAAAATAAATAACAGTACCTAATACGAATCAATTACATCGGCTTTTACCCGCGGCTTTACTCGCGAGATATTAGTAGCCTATTGATACTTACCATACCTTTAAACTATATCCATGTAAAAAAAATTGTTCATTCGTTTCTACGTGAAAGTCAAAATAAGGAAGGAAACTTGTGTTACAAACAAACCAACAAAATACTTTTCCGATTTTTTTTTAATGACAAATGCACTAGTTTTTAACAATTTAAATGAATTCTAGAAATGTTACACACATGTAGTAGTAAGTATCCTTTGATTACATTAAAGTACAACGTGAGTGTCTTCAAATCCCGAGTAAATAGGTATCTTCTAGGTAAGCGTGCTACATCCTAGACCGCACATCTGCTTAACATCAGGCAGTGTGTAGTCAAACGCAAACCTATTCGAAATAAAAAAAAAAAAAAAAAAAAAAAAAAATTTTCCTATGTATGTATAATTTTCAATATAACACGAGGTAAAACTTCAGGTAAATCATAGAAATAATAAAGCTGTATAAATAAAGTAAATCTAATTAAAAGCGCTGCATTTAAGTAGGTATATATTCTAAGCACTGTATTTATAAATTAATCGTGTGATGCTATTTGGTCTTCCCCATTTATCACTGAATTCACATTAACTCTATCGAGATTACGCAATAATTATTTTGCTTGAAATGTAAAGTCCTCCTTATTTATTATTTTAACAAAATAAATGCTTGATTATATTCAGGATATTGCTATATATACCTATCCACATTTAGTAAAACATTTTGATTACTGACGGAAACTTTTCAAGTAAATACATGTAGGTGTGTACATATACATAAATGATTTTCTGATTTTAATGATTGATGAATTGTAATAATTCGTTGCCTGCATGGTTGCCTATTAATAGTCTTTAACGATATGGCTACCAATTGTTACACTTGCTATAGTTTTTTTTCCTGTACGTTTTTTTTTGCTATCGTTAACCATAATGAGTACAAGTAGGTATCTAATTTAATACGCTTTGTGAAGTGAAACAAAAACAACATTAATTTTCTGTATGACGTTCCTTTGCTTTTCAAGTGGGGTTCTCGCAAACTCGATTACAACCCGAGATCTTACTCCGTGTCTTTGTACTACATCCGGTACATTTTTCTTTTTACGGAGCAATGTAAGCGTTCTGCGTACTTAACAAAAATAATAGAGCTTTATTATTTCCTTTTTCTTGTCTCGTTCGTTGGAGACAACAAAAGGTTTTCATAAATGAAATCTAGTTTTATCTGCGTACATTATGTTTTTAATTCGGTTTTGTTTGAGTTGAAAGCGTGACACTATTTGCTTAAGTCGTGTTACTTGATTATGGCTTTGCCTTGGCTTGATTGATAAAAACTTACCTGTGTTTTTATCGTTTAGATTAAAAACTATCAAATCCATTCAAGTAAAACACAAAAATAAATGAGAACACATTACAAATGCTACTAAATAAATATACCTAAAGAGCCGTGGTGATCTAGACGTAGCGACACCCGCGTTACAATCGTGAGGTTGTGGGTTCAAATCCCGGTCCGTCCCAATGAGTTATTTGTGTGAATCCACCAACCCGCACTGGGCCATATCCACCACGCTGGCTCAGTACGGGTTGGTGGATTCACATACGCCATCGAATATCTTCTATGGACTTATGCAGGTTGCCTCACGATGTTTTCCATCACTGAAAAGCCAGTGGTGTTAAATTCCATTAGTGGGTAGGCCTACGTCCTGCAGTGGACTATTAAAAGGCTGATACAGTACAGTACAGAACATTACAAATTAATTTTTCACTGTCGTCCGTCTAAACGCACCCAGTTATGTCTTTAGGTAAGCAAGAGCGGATACGAACATAAATAGGGAAAACTAGGATTTTATCGTGACCTTGAATTAGCTGTCTACTTCTAATGAACTTTACTGCGTCTAGATTCGTATTCCAGCAAGATGTACAAAACACACGCATACGTTAATTTAATTAAACCGCTCTAATTGCGGTACAAGCCCGCCCAATACGACCTAGGCTACTAAATATAGCTAATGTTATATAGGAGTATTTGCACGGTGCCCACCACTCCTGTTTCTGGGCAAACAAACAACAAACACATATGTTGCCTGTTCTGGTATTTTGGCTTTATGTTAACGGGCCTTTTCGTGTTTAACATCCTTGTTTTGACTTACACGAGTTTATGTGTTACAAGTTTGTAAGGCGCTTTCAGTGTAGGCATTTCTGTCAATTACTTTGTACAATTTGTTGGGTGATGCACGTCCGACACGATCTCAGAACAATGTACTATAATTTGAGTTTTCTCCGTAATTCAATTTTACACTGTTCATTTATTTTCTCGTCTATGTTTTGTCTGTTACTTGTGTGCTTTAATTTTTTATACGACTCGCCGGGACATTAATTTGGGCGCGTTTCCATCGATTCGTCATAGCAGCACGATTGGTTCGCTCTACCTAATCTTATCTTTGCTCGATAAAACAAAACTGTACATAGACAATCAATACAGGTACTTTCTTACTCATCATGTATACGAGTTTGTTTTGAACTGACGCACCAAACAATTCTATTTCATGGTATTGTAGAAACACACACATATTACTTACAATAGTGATACTCCAACATTCCCATGAAGTAAATAATACAAAGTGTACAAATCGTGATTCAATTACCAGGTGATAGCTGTGAAATGAAATTTCACGAGGAATCAGTTGGGAGGAAACAGTGAGACGAATGGCGGAGATGCGGCGAGACGCTGCAGAGACGCGGTAACGCAGCGTGGATCCGCCAGCGTCATGTCCGACGCTCTGTCCCCGGAGACCTCCGTCACCAGCGCCGGCGCAGCCGACGAACCGGCGCGCCGCCGCTCCGTTTTCTACGTGCCATTGTTCGAAAGCTTCGATAACTACCTACCTCTCACTCCGGAAGAAAAAGAAGCTCTCATAACGGGTCAGAACTTAGACGCCACGCCGATAAAAACAAAACGAAGGAACACTGGCGCCAGCAAATTGCACATCTCGACGCGCGGTGATTCATCATTCACGGAAAGCGAAAGCGATATCAGCGTGTTCAGTCCAGAATGGAAATATCGTCGACCTGTATCGTCCACTTTGAGTTCGAACGAGGCCCTGGCAAGGGTGTGCCACCGCGATCTCACGAGCCCCAGGCTCGTAGCCGAGACTTCGATACTCAAGCAATCGAAACCAAGGCTTCGGAGCACGACTTCGTGTGAACCTCGATACGATAGAATATACACTCCGTTAGGAGCATCGATCTCATCAAACAAGCTGAATAGCTCAACTGCGAACATCGCGAACAAAACGCCATCTAAAAGCTCAATAATGCATTCCAATCTGTCCCTCATTCCGGATTCGCCTAGTCTTATTACCCATGGAAAAGAAAAATCCAAAACACTGCCGCAAAATCTCAACGTGCCATCTCCTATAAGAGGAAGCAGTAGTTCTACATCAGTATTCAGAGCGCCGAAAATAACTGTAACGCCGGATAGTCCGAATAAAAGTCCTGGAAAGATGTCTGGATTGAATTTTATTCGGCGTTCCCGGAGCACGAAATTATCTAGGAGCAATTCACTGCTACGGAGTATAACATCGAGGCATATTGAAGAAGGGTTGGAAGAGCACAGAGTCGTCACAGACTTGACTGAAAATTACGATCAGTTTGTGGACAGTAATGGTGGAGAAACTGAAGTGATAAGTGCTCTTATAAAGAAGCACGAAGCTCAAGTGGCGAACAGTCCCCTGAGCATCAGGCGAGGATACTTGGATATCGACGACGACGTCGCAGTTCATTCCGGTAAGATTTCGGCTATAAATCTCGCAAAATGTTTTACGGGTTTTCCTTGAAAAGATTGTAATTTATTTCACTCCCTCGTCCATAATTTATTTGGTATAGAAAACGGCCCATTATGTCTCGTTGTATAAAGTGAAATATTGGCGTTCGGTCGCGTCGTGTGCCTGTTGACATTGATCGCTAAATAATAATCAGCATTGAATTAAAATCCTTTCTAAATTGAGTTCACCCACTAGCAGCTAGTTGAGTCACCTCACTCACCTCGCCTTCTTGAGTGTAATTTAAAGTTTATTTGCTTGCAGCGTTTTAATGATGTAGCAAAATCTATGTTATAATAACGAGCAGCTATTACATAATGTGCCGGAACACTTTATCGGATAACATAATGGCTACGGGCCCGTAAAGAGGAGTATTTGAAAGGTTCTTAGTTCCAGCGATCCCAAACAACATTAGCCGTGAATGATTAGACAATTTTCTGCACAGTAACTATTCATAATGCTAGACAATGCGCTCTAATTGCAAGCCAAGGAGGCCTAACGAGAGGTTCACAAACAAAGTCTTGGCGTTTGAAAAGTCATCTCATTATTTTGATAGTCATTTGTTAGCAGCCAAGTATCATCTACAAAGCTTTATAAATATACCTTTTTGTAGGACAATGTGGACCATTGTTGTAAGCACGTGCTTATAAATAGATAAATGGTAAGACAAACAGGCCGATACAAAGTGAACAATGGAGCTTTTGCGTAAATCACCGCTATCCCGGCATTGTTGTGTAGCTCCGTGCTTCATTGAGCTTCACAAAAAGCTATGAGAAAATTCTTATAGCATGAAACATGCAAATAACTTTACGAGAATTCTGAACATAGGTATTAGAACTTTGGTTTTCCGTTTAAACTTATCCTTTATTTCCAAACAAACATGTATGTATACGTGACAGCCATAGCGTAACTCAACTATAGATGTTCTCAACCGATTAACCACGGTGAAACAGATGACACGGTCAGTATTCTTATAAATATCTGCTGGTGACATCTTCGACAGAGCGCTGCTATGGCTCTGATGATCTGTAAAAGTTATTTCTTCAACACAAACCATTATCATTGTTTGCTTAGTACATATCATGTGCTAGATCAGGTGATGATGTAGTATTGATCAACAGACATTTACTGCCTCCCACGTTGATATTGAAGCACGCTAGCGTCGCTAACTATTTTGCAGCATTGCACAATGCACTATCGTAATTACGTATCGCACTTTTGCTCTACTTGCAGATATACATACCTAGATGTTTCTTATCTATATCTAATATTATCGTTGTGTAATCTTTGCTAATAGTTGGATAGCTATTTTCTTTTTCATGCTGAAACAGAGCCCATAATTATAGAGTTAATATTTTTGTATGAGTCCAACTTCAAAGGTACAAAGTGACAAAAGGTATTTCGATCCGAAAATTATTCAAATAAATAAGTATTGAGGTGTCGCAACGCTTGCTTAACCTGCTGAATAAGACACGCAGCTATATTATAGTCTAGCTAGAACGATCCCGTCCTATATGTTATAGAACTCTTTGGTCACTTACATACATTCATCTATGTGGGAGAGTACATTCAATATAAAACTCTTTAGGTTAGCCAACCAATCATATAATTTACTTATAACCGCTTAGATATACAATTGAAATTCAAACAATCTTATGTCCATGGTATGTTATGTTACATATATAAACCAAATAGGTACGTACCAGTTAAAATGTAAACATAAAAGTGTACCACTATCACGTCACACTTCCTCGTGGGCGGTTATCGGGCCGGCTTATCAAAGTGTGCCCGAGATTGTGGAATATTGCCTCCTCTGAAACAATAGGCTTTCATTCTCGGATTAAATCGTTCGGAACTGCACAAACTGCAGTAATCGTACGGAGTGCATTTCTGTGTACGTCTATTGGTAGGGGTCGTTGACCTCGAGGGTTGCCATTCGAGCATTACGTGTCAACATTGCGTCGTCAAGTCAACGTTTGTGTATTTTTATGGAGTTTGTAAAAATGTGGTCAATCTCATCGATATTTATTGTTTAATTTTTGTGGAATTCACACTTTTTTCTATAATTTTCTATAAAGATATTTCTTCAACTAACTTGATATCCTGGAGTAGGTAACTGTACTTGGGAGATTATATAGTAGGTACTCAACTAAACATAGTCTGCGTATATTATTTATAACAGTTTCCCGGCTAGTCTGTGTAGTACTGTATCGATCTGTTTTCATGTTTTACTAAATTTATGATCTAAAAATAACATAGACTACTTTTTATGGCGGAAAATAAAAGACATATTTACGACATCTAACATTTGTACCTAAAAGTTATATCAGACGTCAATAAAACTACAACTAGACTGATAAGGCAGTAAACACTCGAGTCATAACTTCATAAGTCAGTACGACTACGTACCATATATGAAGTAAAGCAATAACGGTAATAGGTTAAGACATCTGTTGCTTCGCACGGACGTCCATCGTCGATCGTTGACACCTTGTGTGTACTTCTTGCCAAACATATTATGTAATGGACATATGAGCAAAGCTTGTAGACCACGTGTGTGGGAGTGTCTTTGTGTACATTCGTCAAAACATAGAAGGAAGGCTATGTTTAGTTAGATGTAAGACGCCGGAATAGAAAGTAATAAACCTTGCAAATGTATCGTTCGGGAGTTGAATAGAACTACAATTTATTTGTATCGATTTATGTAAATTAAGATTTATTATTTTCAAAAAGATTGAAAAATGATTTACGAAATTGATCAAGCTATTCTACGTCTACTTCTTTTTACGGTAAATCGTTAATTTTCGATTTGTTATTCTTACGAAGCATTGAAGTATTTTCTTTTTCAGTCGGATCAAATCGTATAGTTATTCTAGAAACAAGACTACTAAAGATAACGTGAAAGATTTACCTTATACATTTGACATAAGTCTTCCAAAATAGGTCAAACCTATTCCAAATAAATAAACCACAACAAGGTAGTTAGATATGGTAATTCAAATTGGTCATTAGACGGACCATAACAACAACACACAAAGACAACGGTGATTCATACAATTAGAAGAATTAATTGGCACATCACCAGCGAGCTTCCAGAATTTGGTGACTAGCTCCAACTTGAAAGCCGTCATTGTACGCACAAAGACATTATATAGAGCCTGTTGAAAGTTTTTTGACATTCGTGTGCGCTAGCGCAGCGGTCACGGGCGGCGTGCGCGCAACTTCCGCCGGAAACCACGCCATACTCAAACGCTCCTTGCTATATCAAATTACTACTTATATACATACTGCACACATGACAATGCATCTGTATAGGTATTCTGTAACATGAGACCTCGCATATCACATAATATTGGCTATTATTTATTTCGTACCAATAGCAATAATTTTCTCGCAAGGCTGCAACTAAATCAGTGTCAATTGTGGTGTCATACCGAACGGATATGCGGCTACCATTTATTCATACGTGCTTCGAATATTTGTGCTTAGGTAAAATTGTTTGCATCTAACAAATGTCACGTAAAGTGAAACTGTGAACGTCAGATAATCACAAACTTGTCTTGTGTGAATATTTACAGTTATATTTTGTGTATTATACAGGGTTATTTCTAATCAATTAGCATCCTTCTAGGGGCTTATTCTGTACATCAAAACTAACAACTTTTGTTCTACGACTTTCGTCAAAACTAAAAAAAAAAATCAGCTGTTCCATACATTTTACCGCGGGTGAACTATATTTTTCTATGGCACAACATTTTTTTTTTTTGAGTTTTGACGAAAGTCGTAGAACGAATGTTGTTAGTTTTGATGTACAGAATAAGCTCCTAGAAGGATGCTAATTGATTAGAAATAACCCTGTATAACAATGTTTTTTACGTTTTACGAAACCATTTATCTAACCCCTAACGTAGGGGACTCTTCTTCTGCCTGTTAAAGTCTCAGGATTCAGCTAAGAATAATCAGATTTGATTCAGAACGAGCGAAATTCAACTCCGCTTTTGCTATCGGTCTGTCTCAGTGAAAGTATTAACTTAAGCTGGTATATGAGTAACACAAATATTAATGGTGCCAATGTATTGTCCACAGACACGTCATACGAGAAGGCATGTCGGCGAGGGTCGGCGCCGAGCACGCCCGTGCCGGGAGGCCAGGCCCAGCACAGCCCCTCCCGCCTCGCCTCCTTCTTCTTCTCCAAGCGGTCCTTCCGAAGCAACCCGCTCAAGAGGACCAAGTCGGCGACGAAGCTGGAGAGAGAACGAGCGCTAGCAGCGTCCGTGTCGACGCACCCGCCTACTCATGCTTTAAGAACTTCAAGGTATGTTCGGTGTTTTTCGAAAGTTATTTATTAACATAGCTATGGACATCTCAGCTTTGAGATGTCTACGTATGGACATATAACTCTCATATTGATTTTAAAAGGAGCATTTGGAGTTTGTTCATCCTGCTGGCTATGCTTGGATTGTTTTTACGGGCACCCGGTAAATTATCAAGTTATAGTGGCAAAGTAAGCTTGGCAGTCAGTTCTGTACTCTGTATTACTATAATGCAGACTTAATCCCAATAGGTTCTCAGATATAGAAGACAAGATATTTAACAACCAAGTAAAATTTGCTGTTAACAACAGCATCAGTTACGGGAATACGTGACACGCGAGAAAGTAAAAGTATGCGGAATAAAGTTTATGCAAATATGTATTGCCTTTAGCAGCTATTAGATTTTAGCATTCTCCAAACTCACCAAGGAGATTTGGAGAGTTTGGAGAATGCTAAAATCATTTGTTTAATAGAAATGTAGTGAGTCACTCACACTATACTGTGGAGAATCAAACTAATAAGTCCATTTTCATGTGTATTTGGTCACTATAAAATATGATACATTAGTTTCTTAAAATAATTATCACAGTTCTTGTTGACTAAGAATATGTGCTTTCACCACGAGGCGCAAATCGAGAATGATCTCACCGAAAGATTAATATTTTTACATCTCTTCAGTTTCTTTTCTCGTTTCCTGATTGGCTGTTTTAAAACTACGCCGGAAGCAGTTCTTATTGGATAAAATGCGGCTGGTTGTTAAATCGGCCAATCATAAACCAGAGAAATGTTACCCTTACAAGTACTAGAAAATATCATTCGACATATTATATTTAAAAACCAGATCTAAATTTGGTGCAACGATTAAAAATCATGACATTCGGCCATCCGGCTCATGTGCTACCTCCTGGTGCACCCTGAATAATATAATTTAAAAAACAACGTAATTATACGACTTTACAAATAAATAGATTACCTATTACTTCTTAACTACTTAGCATTGAAATAAACCTATCTTATAATTTTAACTCATGACATTTGGCTTATCATCACGCAGTCATAAATGGAATTTTGCCTTTCAGAAAACTGCATTACAGACCATGGGTAATATTCATTTTAAAAAAATATTATCCTTGATTAGTGTGTGTGTATGTACGTAATAACGTATAACAAATAAGTGCTTCACAAAATTTAAAAAATAATATAGATTGTTTCAAGCAAAAACGCGTTACGAAACTTATTAAACACATAAAAATAGACAATTACTATTTACGTGTACCATACACAACACTAAAGAAGATATAACGGTCAACATATTTAAAAAAATACAAGTTTAACTAGCAGCTAAGAGTATTACGTCGATTCTTATATCCGGGCACATTTTTTTTTAATATTTTTGTGTTCTAATGGATCAACACAACAATTAATATAGATAAATAGTGACAAGTATATCTTTTTAACAAAACAAACAAAAAAATGCACAACTTGATTAAAAAGTGCAACCAGCAAGACTGAATTTGAACAAAGATAAATGACGTATAATTATAGTATAATAGACATATTTGTTCGATAAGCAACTTGAAATTAGAAAAGCTACTAGAAAATCTAGATTTTATTTGAAATTGGTACGATACAAAATACAAATACATTTTTTTTATTGAGGTTAAAACGACCAGAATCAATGAATGAATCAATCAAACATGTGCCTCACAATATTCAAATAAGTTAACAACAAAACAAGCAAAAGTAATACAATACGCAATCAAAAAATACAATCAAAAAATAATATTAAAAACAGAATAAACATGAATCACTTATAATCATGCAATATCAATAGTAAAATGTCAAATTAAAAAATCAGCAGATACAATGTCAAAAATTAGGTTCAATTTCACAACAGAGCAAGCATGAGCAAATTATAATTATGCAATGTCAATAACAAAATCATAAAATGTCAAAAACAGATATCATGTGCTTTATTCATTCATCATTACGTAGTAATTACGTAATATCAACTTTGCGCTTACAATCTGTGACGAAATATTCAAAAACTACAGAAAGTTTTCATATTACTTACTATCGTTTCTGAAGCTATTCTTGTTCAAACAAAATGCAATATTTATCTTAGTTTTAATGGGCTAACCTTATCTTATGGCATCTGACCTAGTCACGTGTCCTAATCATAATGTATCATGCTGACTCTAAGTTTCTACAGCTAATTTAATCGGAATGATCTTTACAGTAATCTGGCTTGTCTGATTATTGTGGACAAATGACTATGTAGGATGCGCATTTTTTATAAAATTTGGTCCTTATCTAGAAAGTAAAAGTATTTTAGTATAGAACACACAATTTACATTCATCTTGAGGATGCGAAATAGAACCGTCGCTTCATATTATATACGCATAATATACGCACAACACTGGGGATGTAATTTTGAACTTAAACTTTTCTTCACTGCATTTTTTTAAACTTTTATTTTTCACTTTAATTTCACTTTATTTTTAATTTGCACTAACTGGACCATAGATGTTTCACAGGTTATATCAACTGGAATGAGTTTATTTGAAGCCTCTATTTGGCTGCCAAATTCAGAGCACTTGTGACTTCTTCACCATAAATCTCATGCCATAGACTGCCAACGCGACGTAGTAGTGATGACAAAGCTAGCATATGCTAGCATATGTAGCACCAACTGCGGTCAATCATCTGGGGTGACTTACGTAATTTGCCAAAGAACTCTCGTGGAGACAACGGGGTATATGTCCTTTGCACTGTAGCTGGGTCTTCTTTTCATTTACTCGTAGCATAATTCCGGGAAAGGCAGAGAAATACTCATTAGTAAACATATCATTATTTCACGGGTGACCGTGAATCGTAATCAAATCAAATAATTATACAACAGCGTTTGATTGATGTTAATCGTAAGCCAACGAAACGCTGTTGTAACAATGTACTTGTAAATAATATTCTACTAGTTATAACATTGCATCACGGCTAACGGCAACAAAAATTTATAATTCGTTTACCGAAATGTTGCTGAAAATTTGATAAAAATATTTATAAACAAACATACAAGATACGCGCGAAAAACAATACCCATCCTTGGCAGTCGGGTAAATAAAGAAACAATTCCGGCGTGTTGTAGGTACTTAGTCTATGCTTGTTACCTGAACGCGTATGGTTCAGTTGTAGCACAACCACAATAACTATAACCTCTCTTGAATATTTTGATCGGTCTTGATGATTCTAATCTCTAACTTGTGGATATGTTATGAATGTAACTTTGTAAAGGCAAGTTCGACTACAGTACAAGTATATCCTCTTTCTGAGGCTATAAAATCGCAATCTAATGTCAGTCTATGACACACTCGACGGTAGATATCATAGATGCTGTTACCCTCGTTGGTACATTACTAATCATAGTTTTCTGTGAACGTCATCTAAAAGGTTCTGTCTCAATAATAGACATATCTATACATTAAAAGTTTTAAAATTGTAAAAATGAACTTCATAAATGTTCTTCTATTTAATCTTCGGTGGCATTAAACACCATCAAAATTAGAATCGACCGGATAAGTGTGATAGGTGATATAGAGTTAACCGGGTCAGCTAGTTGATGTATACAAATTATAGATCGTGTCTAGCTTGCACATACTTTTTGTATTTGTTGTCCAGCTAAAGAAAGCCAATAATCAAATTAACAATTAATGTAAGCTGGCCGTGTCTACAACACAAATTTTATTTTCGTATCTATAGAAAATTTCCCAACTCAATGAGAAATTAACCTTTCAAATATTTCGTTGAAATTAATCAAAGAACATTTAAGGTTAAATAATTCAACTTATTATAAATTGCTGAATTAGGTCACACATGTTAACTATATTCCATAACCATATTATGAACCAGTCGGAGCCATATTCTCGTAGGGCGTACGTAGCCCAGTCGCACGTTGCGACTAATTTTATCGACGCACGTTGCACGATATTCTTGTAGACCGACATAGCCCGCTTACGGTATGTAAGTAATTAAGTACGTTACAAATGTAAGCGTCTCCGGGCTATCTAATTGGTCCGAATTTCATTTGAATTCATATCTGGGCTATCTGGTGTAGCATGCCCAGTTGCCCACCCTCAGCATAAGTACTTATAGCTGAAAGCATTCACGGGCTTCTACTTGGAACACTGGTGTAGCATGCTCGCCTATGGCGTAAATAGCTATAAGCGTCTCCGAGCTTCTACTTAGTTTACTGGTGGCATACATAGCCTAAATCATATAGCCCAGTCAAAAATATATGGCTCCACATCAATGGTTACACATGTAATTTATAATTCACGTTATTATGTTTTAAATCGTGATTCGAGTTCAAGGGTACTTAGTAAACATTATAAGACATTAAAGAGGAAGTGGACTTAGGGTATTCACGTAACAAATAGGTATTTCAAAGTAAATTCTGTGTTTAATAACAAACTTGACCATTGCTTTACTTCATAAGGAAACTGAATCAAGATGAATAAACGATACAGAATAAGTATACAACAACCACAGACCCGTGCAGTCTTATTCCAAAATACGTTTAACTTTAAGCACTGAACTCAAACCATGGACTAGCAAAAAATTTATTATAAAACGAAGTTTATCACTAGACCACGGACCAACTAAGGAAACTTCGGTAGTAAAAGAATTCTAGTTTACAATTTGATTTAAATTATTTCATTCGGCATTCTTATTATAAATTAGAATTTAGAAATATAAGAATAATGAAGTTCCAAAACGACAACAACATAGCCTCGCCTGTTTTCTTGCCTGGATTTTGGCTTCACATACACTCGCATTTGCCAACAAAGAAATTGTTAAAATAATTAATTAAGTTTTTGTATTCGATGGATACTTAAAGAAGTAAAGATGGATACTTGAATACTTATACTTATAAACAACAATTTGGATATATTTATGCATTAAGACGTTATTTGAGCAGTTATTTAAGCATTTGAAGTGTATTCTAAAAAGTTTTAACATGCTAGAACGAATTAATGATTGTAAATCATATTTTTTTTTATCTGTGGCTACCGCTTAAACCATGGACTATCATTGGTTTATCTGATCCTAGGTTAGATCTTGATTTGTAATAGGGACGCGTTTTAATCCTTGTATTAACTCTAATACCGTAACAACCGTGGATATGCTATGCGTGGTTTAAGTCTGGCACCAATGAACTTTTTGGAATAAGACTGGTAATGTCTCCATACCTATATCAAAAACTATTGAGTAAAGACGCTCCCCTAAAATGAGATATTCCAAAAATGTACAATGACCTTGTAGCGTACTAAATAAGTTAATATTAGCTAGAAAATGATTTTACTATTATGTACGTATTTTCATTAATAGCGGCCAAAGTTTACGTAGTGAAATAAATTCTGATAGTATTATTATGACATTGTTCTAAAAATTTGGCGGCTATACGAACCAATATAAATTCAGAAATTTCTTACCCTTTATATTTTTTTATTATTTTGGAGCAAAGGTGATATAAAGTTTGGGTCTCCGGTAAAACATTTTCTTTGCTTACAATACCAAACGGAAACAAATTTGGTACCACTGCAGTCTACGCAACATTCTTATTGTCTTGTCAACGATCCGCGTAAAGTATGGCAGAACTATAGTACTTTCGATGGTACGCGTCTTTATAAAGAACTACTTATTTCACTGGTGGCATACAAAAGCCTTGGTCATAGTCCAGGCACGGCACACATATCTGAATAAACCTATTCTGATTATGGGTCTATACACAGTCAGGGGCTATACATATGTATTATCGATAATGATAGAATTCATATCACAATATTGCGTACCCGCACAATAAAACAAATGCGCAGTTTGATAATCACCCGGTATCAGAACTGTCGATAATAAGTGTCTCGACTACCAGGTATCAATCAGGTTAATTTGGCCTCGGAGTTCCTGGCCACATGTTATTCCAATCAATTGCGGTGCCTATTGCTATTTTGCGGGTAGGCAATCAGAATAGAATAAGTTTACAGTTTTGATATACTTGGTAGCAGCATTGTTGACCAATCAAATGCCATGCCTATTATTATTCTGCAGGTAGGTAGGAAGAATAAAATAAGCACACAGTTTTGATATACTTGGTAGCAGCCTTGTCGAGAAGTGTCTCGGCCAATATACTACCAGTAATCGATCAGGTTAACACGGCCTAAGAGTTCCTGGCCACATGTTACACCAATCAAATGCGATGTCTATTTCATTTATCTGCGGGTAGGTAATGAGAATAGAATAAGCGCACGTTGTGATAAACTTGGTAGCAGCATTGTTGAGAAGTGTCTCAGCCAAGATACTACCAGTAATCAATCAGGTTACCACGGCCTAGGAGTTCCTGGCCACATGTTAAACTAATCAAATGCCACGCCTATTATTCTGCAGGTAGGTAGGTAGGAATAAAATAAGCGCACAGTTTTAGGACAGTTTAGTAATACTCCGAAGATTGAATTTTGATCTAATCAAGACAATCACTCACAATCGGTTTGGTCAACTTTGCCGCGACCTGACCATTATAATACCATATGATTAGTTGCGTCATTTAAAACAGTGTTACATCACAGATTTAGGAATCGGTACCAATGTTGCTTCCAAGACAGCGATATGAAATATTAATAAATATAAATGTACATACCATATTGTGGGTCTGCAGGTTACATTTGCACTTCTGATATGTGGAGAATCAAACTAATAAGTCCATTTTCATGTGTATTTGGTCACTATAAAATATGATACATTAGTTTCTTAAAATAATTATCACAGTTCTTGTTGACTAAGAATATTTGTGCTTTCACCACGAGGCGCAAATCGAGAATGATCTCACCGAAAGATTAATATTTTTACATCTCTTCAGTTTCTTTTCTCGTTTCCTGATTGGCTGTTTTAAAACTACGCCGGAAGCAGTTCTTATTGGATAAAATGCGGCTGGTTGTTAAATCGGCCAATCATAAACCAGAGAAATGTTACCCTTACAAGTACTAGAAAATATCATTCGACATATTATATTTAAAAACCAGATCTAAATTTGGTGCAACGATTAAAAATCATGACAATACTATCGTTGAGGTAGAGGTCATTAAACTCGACTGCCTTCATTAGAATTTAAATAAACAGACACTTTTTGTAATCACCATCACATTTTATAGCCCAATTAGCTATCAATGAGTCCCAATTCAGTTTTAATGGACATTTCATTTGCAGTCGTAATCCATTAGAGAAAAGCGTGCGAAGTCCCGGAATACGTTTAGAACAGGCTATTATTACGCTGGAACCATAGAGATCTAGAGAGACCTCTTATATCCAGCGAGCGAGGTGATCATGTAAGCAAGTATATACACCGGAAAATACATGTTTACGATGTACAGAGTTATTTGAAAAGTTGTGCTAAAAAGCCAATTGCGTGATTCTTACCATCATTATGAACAATTAACTGTGGGGACAACCCCCGAAATTTGAGAACCAAAAATCAGCAACATATTTCATAAATTTTGTCAACTCCAAGTTTCAATAAGCTGATTATTTTATCTCGATTTGTTACGTTTTGTAAGTAACAATTGTGGCATTCATACTCGTATCTATAAGCGCTGTTGTCATTTTCAGTCTTGGTACATTGAGATGACTTGCCCCATCTCGCGAGATCTGCGATTGGATCTTGGACCCATTAAATCTAGTAATTACGCTATCAAATACTGAAAGGAATAGGGAAGAAACCTCAGCTTATTGTCATATCTAATTCCTCGAATAAAGCTGTATTTGTACAAGGAAATAACTTCTGAGGTTAGCGATGTTAGAATCGGTATTTTTAGCTCGATTCGCTGGGATTCACTTTTGAACAATACCTATAGGATAACTACAATAGAAAATTTAAAAGTAGTGACTACTATACTTCATTCTGTTTTAAGTTCATGCAAACTGAAAATGTTAAAATGTATATTCAACTGTTTAATTACGAATAGGTACCTACTAGAAAGCGAGTCAGAGTCCGTTTTTATTTCATTCATTCAAAATATATGAAACAGTTGATTGTTAATAATTATTTTTTGCAATAAATAGCATGACCGACTTCACCCAAGTACAGAATCATTACATAGTATAAAACAAAGTCGCTTTCCGCTGTCTGTCGCCATGTATGCTTATATCTTTAAAACTACGCAACGGATTTTGATGCAGTTTGTTTTAATAGATAGAGTAATTCAAGAGAAATGTTTATATGTATATTAAACCTGTGCGAAGCCCGGGCGCATCGCTAGAACGCAAATATTATGCACGGATCGATGATACATAAAATAAATATAATATATGTATATATATATATATATATACGCGTCGAATTGTATACCTCCTCCGTCGGTCAAAAAACATAATATACGTGTAACGCCTTAATAGTATGGCAAAACAGCACACGTAAACACTAAGATTTAATTACGTGCTTTTCACTGAAAAAACAAGAAAGGCAAGTAAGTACTGGAGTACGTAGATTCAAACACCATTTCAAATATTCCGATACACGTAGTACCTACATTTTTACAAAGCAATACACGTATCAATTTGATTTATTTACCGAACAAGTGAAGTTTATATATACCCAGATTCAAAGAGACCTTAACCTGGAGCTCCTTTTCCATCGACTTGGCAGTTTTTCTTTCCTATATTGATGACATTTTCCAATATTCCAATATAGCACCTACATTTTGCAAACACAATGTATGTGCTAACATTGTTAACATTAAGTATCAGAAAGCAACACACGAACCGACAACATTTATTTGCCCGAACAAGGAAAGTCTGTACGCAGTTTCAACCAGACCGTAACCTAGAGCACCTTTTACAAACATTCTAATATATTTAGTTATATACAGGTATTAGAATACAACACACGTACCAATAACATTATTTGCCAGGACAAGGAAAGTCTGTACTCAGATTCAAAGAGAGCTTAACCTAGAGCACCTTTTCAAATATTCCAGACACTCGCTATTCTAAATCCGTCGCGTTACGGTAATCTTGGCTGAACCGGCTCCTTTGATGTCACGTGCAGGTTTAGAACTTTGCTTAGCTGCTTCTGGAGCACAATGTGCCTCTAATAATCTTCTCTCCCCACTTTGATATTTTGTTCTTTGAATTTGTAATGCATTGCATTTACGCGGCGTTTCTGTAGACAACAGATGTGTTCGAGAATGTCATTGTATTTATCTTTTGTTCTACTAACTTTTACTATGGGACCAACCTGCCCCTGAATAGGCAAAAAAAAATTAGCTGTCCCATACAACTAGTCGAAATAATGAAACATTTTTATGGGACCCATGTTTTTTTCGGTGTTTCAGCTTTTTTCTCATAGTAAAAGTTTGTTATAATGATGAGTAGGTACAATATTATTAGGATGTGACATTGTCGCTATGAAAACAATTATTAACTTAACAAAGTGTGTCTTATCACTTATCTACTAAACTTGTTTTCAAGGTCTCGCGTAATTTCGCTTGCCATAATATTATTTAACCCTAGATAGATAAACTTATTTTTTAGTACTGAAAAGATAAACATGCGCCTTAGAAGCGCACAGTTATATAATTGGATTTATTCTCAAAATTTAAACAAATATTATTTTTTTACAACTTAACTGAAGTTTTACATTTATAATTAGTAAAGTAAATATAGTTTTAGTTTGTTATAGTTTCTGTTCTAACTGTTCGTGCTAAGTGTAACCGGACATACAAAGTAAAAGCACGCAACCAAGATTATGCGAACTTAAACCCTAATTCATATTTATGCCACTCATATGTTGGGCACATGTCGTCATACACGGAAATGTACTCATAAAGTGTCAGTACGATATATCGTGACTGCGGCACGTAACCCTACCACTACATTGTAGGGCTGCTACTCTCTTTACTTTAATAGAATTCTCCAAACGTCAACATCTTGACATGCTGATGCCTAATGGACTTGAGAATAGTTAAGTAATTATTCACGATGTGTTTACAGAAGGCCAGTGAAGTAATTGTATCACTACCCATCAGTTACATTGTTATGAACAACTTTTACTAAGCGACTAACCTTGAAATCGCGAAAAGAAATCTGCTGTTCTCTTTCTTTCATTACTAAGTCTTTCATAAAGAAATGTATTTTCCTACTATCAAAAATGTATATCTGTATTTTCACAGCTATTATGTACAGGTATTTTAAAACATAGTTAAATAATTAATTAATGTAGAAGACATTCATTATTGAACCATTAAAATTTGCCATATCGGAAATAGTTTTCCCAGAAAGTCTTTGCGATACTATCATTAAAGTCAACCCTAACTAACCTAACTAACGTTCTAATTTAATGTAGGAGTGTCGCCCCGCCCGTCTGCGGGCTTTATTCACCGAATGTTCCTAATTACTTCCCTGCCGAATTAACACGATACAACTTTATCGGGACTGGCGAATAGGGACTATCTCCATTGCATTTTGGAAACCGATCTGCAAAGATCTTCGTTAACACCGCCTGAGTGCAAGCTCAGGCGGTGTTAACGAAGATCTTTGCAGCTCGGTTTCCAACTGATGGGTCTTAGTAACTGATGGGTCTAGACATCTTAGTATAGATGCTATAAGAACGTGTACACTCGTGTACATGGTAAATTGATAACCATACTATTTTATTTTTATTTTTGAGGAAACAATAAAAAATATTATAGTTATTTTTCTCAAAAAAAGGTAACCGCCTTCCATCGTGTACAAAATTCGAATGTTTTGCTCAAATTGTTTACATTATTGTTTGTTTTTTCAAAAACAGCCGATTTATGTGAAATTTAAATGGTATAGTATACCCTTACGAACTAAAAAAATATTTTTTCGATTCAGTTCACTATTGGCGAAATTATCGATGAACACAAAAAAAAATACATACAGAATTACAGACGAACATAGAACCTCCTCCTTTTTAGAAGTCGTTTAAAAAATCGATAATATTGTACCGATCGTGCTACTCGTATTACTACTAATATTTATTCGATCTGTAATTTAGAATTTTAGAACAACGCTAAGTTAGCAAATCATATTAGCTATTATTAACAGCCTTCAATCTTTTAAAAATAGATGACATAGCTAGAGCTTCTCATTTGCCAAATCGATTTTGAAATTTCATTATACTATTTAGGTTACTCATCTGTACATTATTTAGAAATCGAAGAATTCGGTAAATCGACACTTAGCAATGTTTGCATTCAAATTTCACTAAGCTTGCATCATTGCAAAATCCAAATACATAAAGTATTTTCAGTCACCAACCAATAATATGCAATTCATTCAACTTTGTTCTAAGTATAAGATACTTGAGCTACGGCACTTATGTTCAATTACTCGTAGTTCTCTATTTTTTTACAAAACTTTACCTTACTGCTTAGTTATCTTCTAAGTCTGCGCGCTTCATCTTCAAACATAACGTCGCTTACCATCAAGTGAGTTAGAGGCTAAGCGCAAATTTATTTGCGTTTAAAACATAAGATAAGATTCCAAAAATGCACCCCTATTTTACGTTTTCGTTTACACCTCTTTTCATATGTATTTTGTGGTTTGTTTCAGATCTCATGAAAGCCTTTTGTCAGCACATTCACCCGCCGTATCTACAATGGATCTCGGTCCACCTAACCAGGTAAGACATATAATACTTAGATGGGTGACTGCGGGTGGCATTATTGAAAGCATTTATGTCTTGGGTGATACGTAAAATAGTATAGTATAGGCCCCGGTTTAAAACTGTTCAATAATTTCAGTAGCCTCCGGGCTTTTGAAAACTTTTACACCAGGGTTAGTGATCCCGCCTTTACAAGCTTAATGTAAAATTAAATATGTTTCAGGACATAATTATATTATTATGCCATATATTAAAAAAAAACATAATGTTATATTACTTTTTTATATTTTTTTATTTATTACTTATATTATACAATTTATTTATATTTTCAAAAATATAAGCATCCATAATTTTGTATTATTAGCAGAAATTTAGACGCAATAAAAAATGACAACATTAGAGGTTCCCAAACACATGAAAAATCGTATTAGATATCCGCGACACAGGCCTAGCCTAGTGCGGAAATCACGGTACTGTTTTGTTTCTGTAAAACCTTCATAAACATAGGTAATATTGTTTTTATTATTGCAGCATGTATGTAATTCGTTCCTTTGTTTGTTTAAATATTTTCATATCATTTTTTCATTCATTTTAATATTAAATAAATTAATTGTGTCTTGAAACATATTTTTTATTATAACGTACGAAAATCCCGAAATGCATTACGTTTGTCTGACATGTACAGTGAAATATGTAATTAGAGCTTACCTTTCTGATTATAAATACGAATTGTGTATTCTGGCAAAATACAGAATAATTAGTCCACAAAATGCATACTTAATACTTATGCATAATGTGTTACAAGTAATAGTACCTTGTTTTTTGCATTGTTTGCAGAAAATTGCACTGACATTACAGAGTAGCATTATGTTTCACTATGTTATTATTTAAGTTTAATCTCATAAAAACATCATCTATGGCATCTGTGAACACGAAGTGAGTCGTTGCGCTGTAGAAAAAGTAATTTATGTCAGCTGTTGGGCTGGTGAGGAGTGGAATTTAGCGCAATTTGTTGCTAATGGATAAATATTTTTAGTCATTTAGCTTGTTTTTGAGACAATTATGTAATAGATGTGCCATGAAATTGCAGGTTGACATCCGCGCCCTCCACTCGTCCGTGCTGGGAAGACCGCATTGCTTCGCTCTTAGCGCTGAAAACCGAGCGCCGCGGTACTTCGCGTGCGCCTCGCGGAAGGAGCGGGATCGCTGGATATACAGGTTAAAAATATTTATATTATAAAGAACAAAATGTATTAAATAAAAGTCGAAGACGTAGGGCACATGCTTCATAACAATGCTACGTGCTAAGTGCTTAGTAATCTACCTATTTTACTTATTATCTATGCCACTTGAGCAGCTGTACTAGAAAAGTAGTAAGGTAGATATACCATGGGAAAATGCACAACACTCATAAATATCGATCGGTCCGAATACTGAACTTTTACCTACCACATAACTATATTCTAATTAGGTAGGTATTAGGTAACAAGACGGTTCGTCGACAATTTACACAAATCTGCCAATTTCACGATAAATTAAGACTATCAATTCTTAGTTCGAAGCTAGGAAGAAAGGCAGTAAAACACTTAAGATGAAAGGAAATAATTTATCGCTACGTCATCAAGAAGCAAGGTTCACTTTGTACCCTTTTTGCCATGGCCAAGAGTCCTTGGAGCACAAAAGGAGTCGGGTCATAACTCAGCAAATTCATTAAGGGTCAGAGTGCTTACGGTCATATAACAAATGTTATATTGTTGGAGTTGGACCCAATTTTTGAAACGTTAGAAACATTTCTAACATTCGCAGAGTATCGTATGCTATGCTATCCCGCTCGCACAAGCTGAGACATTCAACGCTCATTCTCGCTCCCACTCGGTCCCGTGATTTTACGCATACGTTCAGCCGTTCTGTTTCAACTATGGAGCCCCCGGAAGTTTGTAAAATGAATGAAACTTTCCACTTACTCTTGATGCTCGTAAACAATACGAGTAGATTCTCGTAGTAGGTAGGTAACAAGTTCAGTCCCGTTTTCTTGCAATCAATTTTATAGGAACTCTATGTTTTATATCAAGAATGAAATAAAATTTTTAGATTTTGGTTCTTTTTTTATCAAAGATAGACTAAGTACTCTTGATTTAGTTACTTTTCAATTAAAAAAATGTAATATTCGTGTGTATTGTATTGCATTTGCATGGTGTCTTCGAGCAACTATCTATAGAGTCACAATCGTGTAAAAAAGTGTTCTATCCAAAACTCTACCGAAGCTACGTAGTGGGCAGGCTTTTCAGTTAGTCGTAATCGTAAGGCGATTGCAAGCCGACTACAACGCCGCGCTATGCCAAAGTGCTCGGTTACCATCACTAATTAGGTGACATTACGCCGAGATTCGAGAAAACGGGTCATTGTGGATTACCCTACTAATATTATAAACGAGAAAGTTTGCGAGGATGGATGGATGGATGGGTGGATGGATGTTTGTTACTCCTTCACGCAAAAACTACTGAACGGATTGAGATGAAACTTTGCAATAATATAGTTTATCTATCAGAATAACACATAAGCTATAAATTATAATGATATTGCGTAAATGTTCCATAATATAACGACAAGTAAGTAGGAAAAATTCTGCTATCTGCGCACTATTCTAGAGTGCTCTTTAAGAAATGTCAAAAAAAACAACTGTCGTATCGAACAACCGTCAAATCGTTTTTTTTTTTATTTTTTTTATTTTCCACCTCCTTTATTAAGGGTGGTAAGGTAGAACCTCGGGTTCGAAAGACGGAAAGTGACATAGTCTACTTTTTATCCCGTATAAACTCAGACCAAATAAAAAAATCAAGACAGAATGTTGTGAACAAACAAGTGAGGCCGACCAAAACTACGCCTCGCCGTGTACCGATAATTTACACACACATCAACGTACAAGGAAACTACGCCTTGGCTTGACAGTCGAACTATGGCGGCGCAACAGCGACGCACTCGCACATGTATAAAAAACCGGCTTCACTTGACTGTTCAACGACGTTCTCTCTTGATTTTTTTATTTGCTCTGAGCGTATAAATAAAGGGTTGCACAAAAATCAAAATATCATGCGGGCGAAGCCGCGGGTATAGACTAGTTTAATATAAATCATATTTAAGTCGGTATGTATGACGGCGTTCGGACATTTTTTTGCTACTTTCACATAGGGACTATGGCTCTGTAGATATTTGTTTGAAGCATGGTGTATTTCTAGACGACGGAAACATTTTAAGATGTCACTGAACTCATCATATCATATAATTATATTATTAACTTTTACTATGGCACCAACCGTGAAATTGCGAAAAAACAGCTGTTCCATAAAATGTTGATATTATTGATGATAGATGTTAATTTTAATATTTATAATGAATCAGACAGTTATAGGATATCATAATGGCCGATAACATAATCAAAAAATCCAATAATAATTAAGCTAATTGGTGGGCACAATTAATTTATTATACCTAATCACCGGTAAAAATGACCAAGGTAAAATAAAGCAAGACCATTCCACTTAATATCCTTATTGACTCATTAATTTAACTGTGTATATGAGTCTATGGAAATATTTCTATACCAACAGGCTACAGTTTTGTCCTCAGCGAGTAGTGAAGCGGTGGCGTGAGCGTGTAGTGATTTAAGCGCCTTCATTTGTATGCAAGTGTCAGTTTACTAGCCAGCAGGACATTAAACATATTTTGCTTTAGACATCTCCCAATATAAGCAACCACCTAATTGTAATTGTTGTGTACATTTTTTAAATCAAGTAGCAAATAACCTTACAAACATCCGGAGCTAATCATATCGCCATAGTGATAGTGAAGAATATTTGAAAATGTAACATCGCTCAGTGTTTTATTTGAATCTAAGTGTGACGTGATATCAGTGATCAATAATAAATAGTTGATTTTATCCGGCGTTATTGTAGCTCTGTTACTCGCTTCGCTCGGGATCAAAAACGCTACCTTACAATAACTGTGCGCACACTGCGCACAGAAGACAAGGATAAAATTATACAATTTAGTAGGGCAGTTATTATTAATATTTCAATGTAGTCGCACATCATTCAACACTGAAAGTTGTGAAAATGTGTAAAATATAAGGTTGTGTGGTGAAATGGGAGGCTTCATGGCGAAAAGTGATTCATCGTGTGAAACCCTGAAGGGGCAACTTTTTCTTCGAAAGACAATCTAGTTAGTATCTTCCGAAGTAAAATAAAGTGTTATGTTATATTTGATTGTACTACTACTCATAAGTAAGGGTTACCTACACAAAAAAGGTACTTGGAGCTGAATGTAGGTCTGCCTGAATATCCTACGTTTCGTTTGCCGATATAATCCGCGTCACACAAGTCGGCGGATAGAAAGTTAGGCGCAAAACGCTGCGCAAACGGCAAAATATAGGTATGCGTGGGAGCCAGAGAGACGAGACAGGCACGCCCGCCCGCCCACCTCGTGCCTCCCGCGCGCTCCCTACGCCCGTGCTTACTACTTTGGCACTTGCGTAGGCATTGTGCACACATGCGCAATAATTAGCGAATCACGGTGAAGTGTCATCTGCGGCTAACTTCTCATCCGCCGACTTGTGGGGCGATCCCTCTACGCGGTCGAGCAGGCCTACCTGCTATGTGCCCTGCCCACTGCTATTTCAACTTGCTAATTAGCTATCCGTCCACAATGGTATAGGGTTGTTTCCATGTCCTTTATGATATCATGAAAACTCCATAACGGGCTCAATATTATAAACTCGCGTTTTTATGGATTGAGCTCCCGAATCCATGGAATTATCCTTCAGTAAAAATCGAGTTGAAAAGGCCACGTCTTGTTTTACGCGAAACGTAAGACCGCGTTTGACCACCACCTCGCCTATTTGGCGTTTTTTACCAGAGGGGTGTTGTTTGTATTAAAAAAGAGGGTGTTTTACAAATATGAAGGTCAACTCAATATATAGCGGTATAAACTATTTATTTACTATGATATTTTCCTTATTTTGCAGCTTGCGGCAAGCGGCACGGCCTGACGAAGTCCGAGTACGTCGCTTCGAACGGACAGTCAAACTGTGGCTGCTGGAGGCAAAGGCGATACCACCCAAAAAGAGATACTACTGCGAAATACTGCTCGACGACACGTTATATGCAAGGTGAGTTGAATAGGAACAACACAAAGAAAAGGAAAATAATCAGTCATTAAAGTGACTGCAAAGCGCTGTCTACTGCTGGTTGTTTTTTTTTTATGATTTAGTGACAATACCAGCGTATACTCTCACTGTTAAGCGTTACGCCTAGCTCCAGACTGTGGCTCCACACTACGCAGAATTTGTTTTTTTTTTCGACAAATCATCCTAGGATTGTAACAAGCCTGAAGCGCTCATTCAAAAAAATATTAAAATAAATTACAATGTTCAAACAAACATACACACTTGGAATGATAACTAGTGAACAGATGATTCTGTAATGGAACTATTGTACAAATCTTTCCTCATTTACATTTTATCAATTATTAACTACAGAAATGGTTTCCCGTGGCAATTATGTTGTTTACTGCATTTTGCATTGATTGGGCGACTGAATATCACAATGAAATATGTGCAATTGTGCATAGTATTCCTTGCCATATTTTGTAGGCAAGGTATGCCTACAGAATATGACAAGAAATACTATATACGGTGTATATATATATACAGTGTAAGTTACAGTAATTTTTAAATTTTCTTTGCGATTTGAAGACGTTATGACATCATTTCCAAATGGGTCTTTAACACATAATGTGTGCGATGCTCTGAGCATAACTGACCAATAACAGTGTGGTCAGACGAGACAGTAAGTCACCTAACGATTCATATTATTATAGAAACTATATCTTTACAATGAGTTATATATTAGCAGCGTGGGATGTTCAGTTTGGAGTTGTCTTGCAAATCAAGCTCAAGCATTATTATATTTCGCCAAAAATAGCACAACTGACTTTAATCATTACAATCTACGTACAAAATTAGAATAGTTAGAATTATTGTGTACTATTTTTATATTGTTGTTAATTTTTCACAAACGGCTAAGCCGATTTCGATACAATTTAAATAAGACCACCTCTAAAGTATGATCTACCAAGCCAAAAAAGAATCGTCAAAATTGGTTCATAATTGACGGAATAAAAGAAAATATACATTCGAATTCAGAAACTTCTTTTTATAGTCTGTTGAAAAAAAAACTTACATGTACAACTAGCTTGATGCTAATGAAATCTCCTGTCTCTTTTCAGATCATCATCAAAGTTGAAGACAGAGCTATGTTTCTGGGGCGAAGTGTACGAGTTCAGCGGGCTCCCAGCGGTGAAAGCGATCCACGTCAATGTGTACAGGGAGCCTGAGAGGCGCTCTAGGAAACGAGACAAACATGCGCTTGTTGGTAAGTCATAGGAAAGATCTTCTTGGCTTCCTTATTCCCTAGTATCCTAAACTTTAGCGAAGTACACAAAATGGTAATGGCAAGAGTGATATGCTAATCTTCCAGCATCTTCCATATTTTATTTTGTTGTGTACCTAATGATACTGATCTTGTAAAATTTAAAAAAGTGTGCTTATTAATTTATAGTAAAAATTTAATTAAGTAGAACTTTTAAAAATTGTAACTAGAGGATTCCAATTGCCTGTATTGTGTCTACGGAATAAAGAAATTTTGACTTTGACTTTGACCAGCAGTGGGCATCTATCTTACTTACACGATTTCTATGTGATATTGAATCAGATATGAAGAGTTCTGTGGAGTAATCACAATAATTAAAAAAATAAAATGGCAAAGAGCAGGGATCATAGCACGGAAAACTGATGACTGATCTGATCAAAAAGTTTTCGAGTAGAGACTATGTACTGGTAAACGCAGCGCTATCAGAAGATCGAACGATCTCATTAAGCCCGCCGGATCGCGCTAGATTCAAACCGATTCCAACCGGTCATACTGGAGACTAGAGATCTATATGGGAGCCCAACGTCTAGTAATATACGTCCTATAGCTGATCTGGTTATTGTTATTTTGTGATTTATTCCCCTGAACCTTATCACCAAGCCTTTTTAATAAAACCTCTTTACCTGAAACAGGAACAGTACGCATCCCGGTCGACGACGTATCATCGAGATACCTCAACGAGCGGTGGTACCCGCTGGTGGAGGGCGACAAGCCTCAGTCGCCCGGCGGCCGCACGCCCGCGCCCCCCACACCCGCACTCCGGATCAAATGCCGGTACCAAAGCGTGGATGTGCTACCATTGGACCATTACGCGAGGTTCCTCGACTATCTGAAAAGGAACTACAGGCGGCTGTGCGAATTCCTCGAGCCTGTTATCGGTGAGTACATTACTCGTATATATCCAAATATAGCCATTGGTAGCCATAGTTAAGAATACGGAATCGTAACTTCGTTTCGAACATTTGTGCCTGAGGGAGACCTGCTATTATGTACCAGCAAGCAGTCTTTCCCTCAATTTATCGCCTCGAAGAGGAATCAAAGCTGGTTTGACATAAACAAGTCACGTTAAAACTGGATAAATTTCAATCCTTTTCCCATGCTAGGGGTGCTGTTATGAACGAACTTTCTGTCAAATGAAACAAGTTTTGAACGATCTCTGTCTCAGATGATGATAAACTCTATCGATTCGTAAGCAAAAAACAACTAACCAATCTAACATTATTGTCTTCTTCTTTTCTAGGAGTGAAAGCGAAAGAGGACATCGGTTGCGCGTTAGTGCTCTGCATGGCCGGCGCCGGTCTCGCGCCGCGGTACCTCGCCGACGTTGTGGCTTTGGACGTGCGACGCACTGGCGACCACTCGCTCACCTTCCGGGGAAACTCACTGGCCACCAAGAGCATGGAAGCTTATCTCAAACTAGTCGGGGACCAGTACTTGCAGGTTAGTTAGCGTACATATAGCGCCATCTATAGGCCTTGTATTAACGAATGTAGGTGTGTCATGAAACTGCTGTAATAGCACCAGATGTTCATCGTGGTCGCATTGGACGTGGGATGCTTCGGAGTCTGCTCACTTGCCATCCTTTGAAACTGGTGGTGGGGGGCACTGAGCAAAAGAATTAACTGTTATACACATTTTATTACCTTAAATTTTATATTTTTGTGATTTTTATCTCCAAGCCGTAGACCAACCTCTTTGTAACTTTAGATTGCTATTCTAAGCCATCTATACCTTCAAATAGGTCACAAAACTGTAATAGTGATATTGATTTGGAAATAATCTTACAGATAATATTCAGATCTATGTGTCGTAACGTAAGATACATAACACAGAAACCAATTTAAGTATAATTGGAATGTCCAATGTCAGTTCCATTGAACTGAAATTGGACGTTCCAATACGGTGGCGCATACGGCCCGAGACCCATATTGTGAAGATCGATTCAAAGTAGGTTCTAATCCTTGCATATTTACTTTCAGGATACTTTAGGTGAGGCGGTAGCAGCGGCCGCGGGCCCGGGCGCTGCAGAATGCGAAGTAGACCCACTGCGAGCCGGGAGCGGCGCGGCGCTGCGCCGACAGCAGACTGCCTTGCGCGACGCCGTCACCCTCGCCTGGCGCTCCATCGCGTCCTCCGCGCCGAGGTTCCCCCCACCGCTCAGAGATTGCTTCGCTACCTTCCGTGAAAGGTAAGAAGTTATGTACTGCTTAGATTGCTAAGATCTTTGCGAGGTGAACCCGCTGAGAGCCGGGAGCGGCGCGGCGCTGCGTCGACAGCAGACTACTTTGCGCTACGCTGTCACCCTCGTCTAGCGCTCTATGGAGTCTTCCGCGCCAAGTCTCCCCCCATCGCTCAGATACTCCTTTGGTAACCCGAGAAAGGTAATGATATTATAGCTGCTGCAGCCAACTGGTTAAAAAGCCATTTCATGTATACTGGGTACCTATTGCTTACGGCATCGGTTATTATGAGAACAAGAGAAGAACTACAGACGTGTTTACGCGTCACATCTATGTGTACCTATGTCTCCTGTCCCACAAAAATATATTGTTAGAATAAAACAAGCTCAACAAGCAATTAAATATTTCCATTGAGCGTAACTACCAGTAACAAACTATTATGATTAACCTCGCTGAAATTTACGTGGGTGGCTTTTCAACGCTGACTTTTAATCTCAATATTTGAAGCCTAAAAGATATATGAATCACTACACAACAATAGAATCCAAGTCCACCTACATGCGTTAACTTGTCAATTTACCTACATTGTGATCTTGGTTATATAACAATGACTTAACATTTACATCTTATCCCACTTTTGACTTTTCGGTGAAGGAAAACATCGTGAGGCAATTGGCATCTGTACATAATGAAATTCGAAGGAGTAGGTGAATCTATACCAATCCACAGTCACCATGGAATACCTATGCCTCAGTAGCACTTAGTAGATAGGCTTATGTTTCGTAGTGGACTATCAAAAGACCAATCAGTCAAAAAATATTTTGTTAAAATAAGGTAGATCACAAATAATGAAGCCCCTGGTTCCATAGATAGTCAAAGCTTGTGCTACGGTAACCAGCGTCTTCTCCTCTTTACGACATATTATCTCAATTTCCTTACACAGACCGGCAATGTACAGCACAGTACACTGATTGTTTCAATTAACTATCGTATTTAATTCTAACTCTGGTTTGTTTTGTTTGCAGGCTGACCTCGATGGGGCGCGAAGACATCTCAGACAACTTGATCAGCGCCTCGATTTTCCTTCGCTTCCTCTGTCCGGCCATACTCTCTCCCAGCCTCTTTGGAATCACACACGGTAAGACATCACATCGAAATAGGTAGTCCAAACTTAGACAAAAATATAGCTAGGATCAATATGTCTACTAGTCTACAAGCATAGCTACTTATGTAATATGAATCTAGTTAGTGGCTATCTATAAATTACGTGAGGTAATTTCATTATTATCTATGGTTCCTCTGAAATTTTCCCACGAACCAAAACGCACGGTTAGTTGTCCTTACAGTGCGGTTTCATACAGTTTACATTTTTTGTGTTGCGGTAGCCGTATTGCAGCCGGACCGCAACCGCATCCGCATAGTATGTTTGTGGCTATAACATGATATCACACTTTCTAGTATTAAATGAAATCAATACCTAACGTCGTTCATAAAATAAAGTCATTGATCAATAAGGTAGGTTATAAATAGAAACAGTGGTTTTTCCAAAAATACGCGTTGGGAGGCGCATCATTGGAATATGACTAACATTTGTATTTATAGCATCATTGTTTGATTTAACTGTGGGTATATGTACAAATACATAATAGTTAGTTACCGCGTTATTATCACATATAACTTATTATATACCTAGCATCATTCAATTGTATCAACGTAATAATCATAATTATCTCTACTTTCATTATGATTGGCAAGAAAAACATGCTTAATAAAAAAGACACTAAGTTTCAATTTGAATATACAGTTGTAGTTTTACTAATATAAGTAGATAGATAGGTACATAAAGAGCGCAATCGCCCACATCACTGTCTGTAATAAACTCTCAATTCCCTGTAATTTAGCCCAATCTCTTTCAAACGTGGCCTTGAATCACGTAGCAAAATACGTAGGTACGCAGATGTAATGTTATTTCCTTGTTCCAAGAACTGGGTATGGGGTACCTACGTGTTTACATTTAGAATTGAATTTATGCTTAGAAAGTGATAATAAAAACAATTTTATTGACGACTGACGAACAAGGAATTATTTTTTTCAGAATTAGCAAAAAGTCGATAAATTTACAATATAAAATATTTGGTCTAAAATAGTGCTAAAGACGTTAGTAATAATTCACACTTTGTACAATAGGGTAGTTGACTGGTATTAAAGTGAAAAGTATTAGTGAATGAAGCAATTAAATATGATTTGTAAACTAAAAAAATAATTGAAATTGGCTTACCAAGTTCAGAGATATAAGCTTGTAAAGATTTTCGTAGGGATAAGGAGATGATGTCTTGTCCCTTTCCCACGCAGCATAACATTGTATGACGAATGTATGACACTTGCGGGCAGTGACGTCATAGCCTGTCATAGTGCGCTCTCTGTCTAGCAAGAAAATAAATATGCTTGTGACCTCTTTATTTTTTAAGTTGATTTTATTTTTGATTTCGATAATAGGCTCTGTTTATTATTAGCTGTTACTAGAGGACATCAAAAAATATTTTCAACTAGTCCAAAATAATGCTTGTGTGTACGTGCCTCTCGCATCCTTGTGCTGTACTTCGTAGCAAAATGTTAAAATTGCAATGAACTTTCGACGAAATTCACAAACAGTTACACCTTATATCAAGGACCTTCAAGCAATGTACTTTCGACAAAGTTCACAAACATTCACACCTTACTCGTATATCAAGGACCTTCAAAGACCCCGAAGTGAATATGACACTTTAAAATGTTATCATTAAAAACAAGGTCATTAAGAAAACACTTTTTCGTCCATAAAATTGATTGACTGCCTCAGTGGCCCACTGGTTAGTGACCCTGACTCCTGTGCCAAAGAGGCGCGGTTCCCACCCAGGGCAAAAAAGTATGTGATGAATATAGGTGTCTGCTCTGTGTTTGGATGTTATTATTTATCTCTATAAGTACCTATGTATTTAAAAAATACGTATATGTAGTATATCAGTATGTGGCAGCTCATAACATAAGCTTTTCTTAGTTTGAGGTCAGAACCCGTGTGTCCATTTATATTTATTTGATTTCCTTGTTTTGTTAATATAAAGTGACCGTGATTGTACTCCTCATCTTCAGAATACCCGAACGAGCGAGCCGCGCGCAACCTGACTCTGGTCGCAAAGACGCTGCAGACGCTGGCCAACTTCACGCGCTTCCAGGGCAAGGAGGCCTTCATGGAGTTTCTTAACGACTTCCTCGAGCAAGAGGCGCCCAATATGAAGGCCTTCCTCAGAGCTATATCGGTAAGAATGTCTAAATACACGGTTAGTTACGCCAAGGGTACAGGCCAGGCTTCATTTCGGCGAGTGTCCTCGAACTCCGCGAACTTAATCCTTTCGTCTCTTTTTCACAGCGGGACAAGCCTTTAATCACTGAAATATCATCCCTACGTAGTTGACTTACCAACTGCTCGTAGTAAGCGATTAACTTCTCCTTCTTCATAATTCGAACCGTTTCCTGACAATTACGGCAAGAGTTAATAGGTATATTTTAGATCAACAAAGGAAATTCTAAAAAAAGAAACTAAAAAAATACTTTCTCATTCTTTACAGACGCGTCCACAAGATCATCATCAGCAAACACAGCAACAGTCGCAGCCGCAGCAACAAGACAGCAAGCGCAACTCCTCCGCGTCACAAGGGTCCAACGTGTCAGAAGGTTCCAGAAACGAAGGGCCGGCAGTAGAGGCGGACCCCGAGTGGGCCCCACATGTGGACCTCGGGAAGCAACTGGCTACTCTCCATGCTTTGCTGGTCGATAGTCTGCCGAAACTGCCAGCTAATAAGATGCAGGTTAGTTTAGCAAATATTATTTGTTCCTCTTGTATTTCCCACGACCTAATAAAAAAGGATAAAACCTTAAAAAATCGCCACTATATACTACTTCTATATGTTTTTTTTTACCTTCTATCTATGTTTCTACGTTCCTACGGTTTTTTTAATATACAAGTATGATTCGTTTTCAAAGTGTATTGATCAAATTGTCTCCATTCACATAAAAACCAGATGTAATGAAGTAATAAATGTTTCGCTCATAAACTACATAACAATATGGCATTGATTCATATAAAAATACTATTTTTAGAACTATTTCATACCTCCCACCGTGCTAATACGCGCTGTACTTATTTTACTCCCATTCGACACGTGTGTCGAAAAGAAGTCAGGCGACCTCTTTTTAAAGATCTAGATGCTAAATTTCACGTTTATTATTTCGCATATTGTTTGTAGATTGTACAAGGAAATCATCTATTATTTCAGGAGTTAGATCCTCTCTCTGACATTTTGGACGAACTCAGCAAGAGGCTAGTGAGCAACGACATCGGACCTGCACCACCTGCTTCTGAGAACATATTTAGGTAAGTAAAGCACCCCTATACATATACACATGTTTCCAACGACTACACAAAGGCCGAATTCACACACAGTGACCCACCGTTTTGACACTGTTCCCTCACAGTACCGGCACCGTATATACGGTGCCGGTACTGTGAGGGAACAGTAGGATATATGGGCAGTGAAAAATATTCTTTCATACTGAGAATGATTCTCTATGAACGCATCCCCACTTCTCAGTGCAATAACGACACAGTGTATTCTCCGTATCTTGTACTAAACTGTACCGGTATACTGTTTCGAAACGTTTTTAAAAATTCACTGATATGTGTGAATCGGCCTCAATTCATAAAACATGTAATCTAATCCCTAAACTTTGAATTTATACCTCTTTACTATTATTGTTCAAATGAGTTAGTTCAGTTTAACAATAAAGTGCTTCAATGTCTTTACAGATTTAATGACCCTACGTGCAATTCAACGCCAACTAAGCAAACAAACGTCGAGCCGACAACAAACGGCCAGCTCAACAACTTCGCTCACAGCTCACCTATCATGAACAAAACTGGCGTCCAATTCAACATCAGTCCATCCAAATCCAACGCTGAAGAGTCCAAGTACAAAGGAACTTATGTAGGAGTCTCGAAATCGCCCAGTTTCAACCTCCGATCGGCCACCCTCCCAAGAAATGGCTACACGTCGAGTCCAGTCAATCAGAACGTCAATCCTGACCGCTACAGTTCTCAGTACAATAATCAGGAGCATTGCGTCAATCTCAAAGTCGTCCAGATAGGATTCAACTCTGACCAATACCCCAAAGGTATCGGCAATGGCGTCAATGAAAGCCTCGAACGAAGATTCCAAGATAGATACAAACCTAATAACAACTACAATCAGCAAACCCACTACCATTCGAACTATAACAGCACAGAGAGATCTCCAAGTAGCGATAGCATCAACCATAACTACTGCCCGAACGATATGCAGAACATAATGAAAGATACGGCCACTTTGGAAGAACTTTCGGACCTGCTAAAGTACGCTGACGATGCGGACATGGTCGATGACAAGCTCATGAATAAGAAGAATTTAAATCAGTCGAAGTCCAATAACAATAACATTGTGAATGGTAATAAAACAAATTACACCAACAACGGGTCCAATGTTTCTATCAGTGGGCTATCCAACGTAGCCAGTTCCGGCTATCAAAGCATTGCTACCTACAGCCAAAGTTCAAGTCCCATCGAAAACACAACGCATCACCACCAAGCTTTCGAAAACGGAGGCCAGCAAATGAGCAGGTACTCGCAGCTAAACTACCAAAAACAGAGAGACAAGCAGTATTACGATAGCAAGGAAAAATTCTACCCAAAGAGCCCAGTGCAACAGAAGATCGAATACGACATACAGAAGTACGGCATTCAGAACTTCACAACGGCAGACAACACCCAAAACACAAACGCGAACAACCCGAAAGTAGCTCCGCTCGTATTCACGAACCCGGTCTACAATATGGATGACAATCGTCAATCGCAGGAGAAGAAAAACAACAACGAGAACAGAAACTCAAAGCGTTGCCCTTGCGGCTCATCCAGTTCATCGATCGATGAGGAGGGTCTGAGCACAGACAACGTAGAAACAAACTCGGAAGAGGGTTCTACTAACTTCAACGAGGATAGTAGAAACTATGACCAACAGAATCGCAACCACACCCACCGAAAACTCACTAGAGATAACTGCACCTACGAGGACGTTTATCAAAGGAGCAGCCACAGCAACTCGCCGAGAACTAGAGACGAAGAGTCCTCGAGCAACTCACCCAGCCTTAGGAAAAACAGCAAAACGCGTATGCCCAGAACGAACCCCATGCTCTCTTACTCCACCAATCAGAATCAACTCAACCTGAAACATTTCGGACAAAGGGGGGAAATGTACGAAAGCAAGCCGCACCATATCTCAACAGACTCCGGCTACCCGATGAGTCGGTCCGACTCTAACGTTGAAGAAGTGAACAAGGAAATGTACAGGCTACAGATATCTCGGAGCCAGAAAGCGTTATACAACATGGAGAACAAGAGTTCGCCTGAAAAGTATGTAATGACGGAGAATGCTATTCCGGAGACGAATTATCCTTTGGACAGGACGTATTCCGGTGCGAAAGTGTCTAGTAGTAGGTTGAATGAAGATTTGGAGAGGCATCAGGAGTATTATGGGGTTCGGGAGAGGCGGGAGTCGCCGACTAGGAATATTTTCGCGCGGGAGTCGCAGCCGAGTGAAGGAAGCGAGCAGCGAGTAGTGCGAAGTGAGCGGGAGGCGCCTCCAGGCCGGGACAAGCTGCAGCGCCGGCTGAGTTTGGACTCGGCGCGAGAGCTGACAGACAGTTCGGATGAAATGGAGGATACTCTGTACAGCACTACCGGGAGACGGCGCACTAAGCATCATCGAACTATTGAACAGGTAAGAACTTTAAAATACTGTTATTAATAATTATTTACTACATCAATTTATAAATATCTCTATAATTCACGATCTCCATTGTTATTCTGTCTTATACACCAATGAAAGCATTATCGGATCCATTAAATATGTCTTTACAAAATAGGTAAAAAAGTCAAAACGAGATAATTTTTGAGAAATGAAATCGATGTAGGTCCTTTCTAATTCTATAAATCCGAAGTATGTTTGTTTCTTTGTTACTCTTTCACGCAGCAATAGTTTTGGCAAGGTTATAGAGTTGGTTGGGTTGGGTCAAAGGTCGTTGCTCTTTTTTATCCCGGAAAACTAAAATATTCAAATGGGATAGCATAAAAATCAAAATATACGCGGCATAATTTTTATTTTTACTAATGTACTTATAAGTTCTATATTTATTTTACAGTATGAACGAGAAATCGAAAGATTAAAGTGTTCAGTGGAGCTCCTTCGAGGGAGGCTAGGACCGGCTGAACCCGGCCAAGATCACACGGACGCCAAGATGAAAGCTATCATTTCCAGGTAAATATTAATTCCTCCATAAAAATACGTTTCTTAAACTTTAAAACTCACAGCAAAAAAATAGGCATTTCCAAATATCATTCATAGTAGGTAAATAGCCAAGTCTTATCAGTGCTTACTAGGGTGGCAGTAAGGCATAGTCCATTAATCACGTTTTAAGCATTTTTTTTTCACAGCCTTTTTAGTTTAGCCAGTGGTTTAGTTTAGTGAAAATCATTGCTATGTCAAACACAAACTTGTAGCGAAATGAACTCTTAAAAAGAATAGCGATTTATATTTTACGCATACGTTTTGGAAGTTATTATCAACATCGTTTTCTCCTTTCCAGGTTGATCTGCGTAGAAGAAGAGCTCCGGCGCGAGCAGCGCAAAATGGCCGCCGCGCTATCACACAAACAACGCGTGATCGAGGCTCAGGAGCACCGCATCGCCGCGCTGGACGAGGCCAACACGCGACTCCTCTCAGCGTTAGTACATTTACAGCAGAGAGCCCCGCACCCCGCGCCCCAGCACCAACACCCGCCCCCACACTCGCAAGAGCTGCAAATATAGCGGGAAATGTCACTGTCACTGGCAGAAAAGGATTCGAGGTAAACGAATCCGACGCGAGCAGCGCAAGATGGCCGCCGCGCTATCACACAAACAACGCGTGATCGATGCTCAGGAGGCTACTTTCAGCGTTTTTACATTTTCAGCAAACCCCACACCCCAGCACCAACACCCGCCGCCGCACGAAACTGCAAATATAACGCAAAATGTTAAAATGAAAAGATTCGAGCTAAATGACACCACAGCATTGCGTAGCTGTCGATATCGAATGGAAAATACGCTGTATACAAACCGTGTACTCATGATTTGATTGTATTGAAGATAAAAACGATTTCTGTGAGTGGATGGGTAACGGTACGCGAAAGTATAATACGAAATGTGCGGGCAATATTGATAGTTGCTGGTGATGAAGTTGCCAGTGGGTTGTTTGTGGCAATTGAAACAATTTGTTTCTCTCTTAACGGGCATTCAATTTGAGCAGTGCAAATAATTAGAATGTAGACATTATTTTCTCTCAACAACTCTATGTATTTCTTTATCAATCTCGCACAAACGAGGATTAGAATCGATTACTTCTGTCTAATTTTGATGTTCTAGATTAACTTTTGCACAATCATTTTATTAATTTGAGCACTTGAGACGTTGAGATATGTAAGTACAATGTTTAATATTTGCATTTCGAGTAATTTATTCATATTTGCAATATATGTGGCGAATGAATTGTTATATTGTTTAACCCTCTCACGATGTCTATTTGCCATGTAACGTTAATATTGTTGTTTCATTAATTAGTTATAATAAAACGGATGCTTTAAGTTACTTTTAACATTTCGATTTGTCAGTATTCTTTAAGGCGTAGGTATGTTGAGTGTTGAACTACTTGTGGCAGACTCGCGAATTCTATTCTGGACTAACTTAATGTACTACTTTGACACAGTTGAAACAACATATTGCTGTCTCATTTTATGCCACTGCGATGTGTAGAGACTGCAATATACTTACATATATGTTGACAAGCTTTTCTCAGCTTAGAATCACAGACTATTCAAATTATAATTTTTCTAACAGCCCGTTAGTACCGAAGTGTGCCTTTTTACCGTCTTAACGACCATTCCTGGACAGGAAGGTGTAATTTGAACTAGTTCATACAAAAAACATCAAAATCTACTACTATTTTTGACTGCCTCGGTGGCTCAGTGGTTAGTAACCGTGACTCCTGGGTCAAAGAGGCGTGGGTTCGATCCCCACCCAGGGCAACCATTTATGTGATGAACATTGGTGTTTGCTTTGTGTCTGGGTGTTATTTAGATACTATCTATTTAAGTATGTATTTAAAAATATATGTAGTATAACAGTCTCTGGCAGCCATATCACAAGCGTTGCTTAGTTTGGGGTCAGAGACCGTGTGTAAGATGTCCCCAAATATTTGTTTATTTATTACTATTTATACACATATTTATTTATAGTCTTAAATTTAAGTTTTTTTACAATATTTATATAATAAAAAATAAAATACTATAAAAAAACCTAAACCTAGAGTGCCGCCGGCAGCGGGGCGAGGCCCAAGCTACCGGTGGTTGGGTCTACAGAGAGAGGAACCTCCTGACAATGCGCGCTGTGTCCAGGACGACCGCCTTCTGTATCTGACCCTTGACCCAACCGTCTAGCGAGAGCCTCTTAAGATGGTGGTCGAGACTTTTCGCTATTAAGCCGTTTACCGAAACGACTATCGGGACAATGATCGTAGAGTCCACATCCCACATGGCGGTAACCTCGTGAGCCAAGTCAAGGTACTTGCTGAGCTTGTCCTTCTCGGCCTTCACGAGGTTCTCGTCATGTGGGATGGTGACGTCGACAAACAAACCATGTAAAGTCGTCTATTTATATATTATTATTATATTTATTTGTTACCATTTTAAAATATGCTTCATTCTGCCAAGTGCTCCCTTAACATGTCTCCGCTTTAAACCTGGGTAACTGTTCGTCACGTGTCGGCAATGTTTGTTTCTTCTGTTACAATGATACCAAAGACGATTGAATATCCCTTAGAGACTATAAGTAGCGGTAAAATGACCCTCTACATTAGTCTTAGTGTTGTATTTTAAACTTTATACATTTTGTAATAAGACTTGTATTATAATAATCTAAGGTAACGTAAGGAAATATGGTACGAAAATTGAAAATTATTTTTAATACCTTTGGAGTATTATAGTGGATTATTATAGAAATCTTCATATTGTTTCTGGCAATGTGGTGTACCTTGAAATTCTTTTTATTAGTAACTCACATTTCTGCAACTTAGTTGTGTTACAGTGAAATTTATATTTAAGCTATAACTTCGTGTAAATATACCCTTCAACCTGGTATACAATAAACCTATTGAATTAAATTATAAATTACCTATGTATCTTTGACTTTTATTTACTACCAATATTGATGAAATACCTATAGTATTGCTGTTGCATTTGGCAATATCTTTAGCTATAGGTTGTCAAGTCGGCGGATCTGAAGTTAGCAACAAGCGGTGCTTCCAATCTTGACTGAGGCTCACATAAAGCTATTGCGCATCCGCCGACTTGTACCTATGTTCGGCCTATAGCTAAATTACTACCTTACTACATTAGATTAGCGAGGCTAGCGTAGCGCATTGCCTTACATGGTTTGCTTGTCTCACCACTCAATAATACAATAGTTTTTATCGAACTGGATTTTAATTATAAAATATATGTAGGCAGGCACAGTCGGTCAATTTCAGAAGTGAAGTCACAAATGATTACACTGTAAAGGCATTTACCGCAACGTCGAATGTAATCGCGCAAAAGGATCATCAAGTCAAGCATCTAAATTTTCAGTGCCGGCTGGAGGACAACGGTACTTTCTTCTACCACCTCTTGTGTATTCATAAACTATTGCCGTTGAGTTATACGGATTCATTAGCTTTAAATTCTCTACTGTACCATATAAGTACGAGAAATATATTTCTCGGAACTTTTTGTCTGGTGTTTCTGCCTGGAACATTGACCGCCACATCATGTTACTGAGTTCCGCATGGGCTCTGAACATTTGTAGTCTGTATTTATTTATGAACTTTCTGAACTTATCGTTCAGTGCCTGTTTGTGTTTCCAAGTCGTAATTTCATTGAACTCCGCTATTTTGGGTACTTTCACGTGTGGTATACTACGTCTGGCGAAATTAGAGTAAAGCGTCCAATACACGTTGCTCTTGTACCGCATTTCTTGCTTTTGCTTCTCAGTGAACGGACCATACAGTCTATAGCGCATCCATTCTACGAGCTCGGGTGTGAGATGTATGTCTGGCAGCCGCGCCGCGAGGTTGTGGCGACGCAGCCGAAACAGCGCACATTTCAAATAGTCTTGCGGTTGTGGTGCCAGCCCCAAACAAGTTTTCGACGACCGCTTCTTCTTCTTTTTGATTAGCTTTCTTCGCAGTGTTATCCACCCATTCATCGTCCACTTCTACCTGTAAGACGCTCTCCGTGTCCCATACCTTTTTAAACTCTTTTCCCACATGTATGTTTTTCGAATCCAGATTATAAATGTTGTCGTAATTTATTTGTAGAGGACCTCGACCCGTAGGTTTTTCGAAGAAAGGCAATTCATTGGCCGGGAATACACCTTCATTGTAAAAATCGTAACGGTGGCCACAGTAACATTTAGTTTCTTTTAGAAACTTGAAAACCGGATCGGCCCACTGCTTGACGCAGTCGCAGTGGTCGGGTCTCGGTGGTGGCGACTTGCCGCGGATCCCGCGGTGTACGGTGATGTTCTCGCCGTTTACCAAAGCGTGTCCTCCGTGGATTATTTCACCAGACAAAGGCAGTATAGATACACTGCCTAATATATACACAGATCTCCCACGCACATTCGCGACTCCGCATATCGTGTACTGTGAATTCAAGATACCTGTCGATGGTGCCCTCGGCTTCCGTCGCCTAGGCATTATTTTTTCTCTGGTGTTTCCTATTCCGTACACTTTTCTTTCCTCGGTGAGATATTTAGACTTTCGTATTCTTTTAACAGCTTGATTAGCCAACGGAAGGCTAGGTCTCTTACTCATTTTGATAGCTGCTACTGAGGAATATACCTCTATTGCATTCACTCCGGCCATCTTATCACAAAGAGAAATTGGGAGCCTTTTTTTTGGAGGTGGTGGCGGCGGCGGCGGCGGAGGCGGCTTCACTACGGGAGGAGTTTCTTCTAACGGCTCGTTTAGCTCGTCTAAGTTGGGTAGAGGAGGAGGAGGTTTTCTCATCGGCCGTTTCGGCTCGTAGCAAATAGCAGTCATTTTTTGAAGATATGGCGACGCTAGCGTCGGTTCAGGTTTAGGTTTCTTTTTCGGCTCCGGAGGTGGTTCCGGTTGATCCGGTTCGAACAAAGTTTTCAGCATTTTCAGTAGATGCGGTAGTCCTAAATAAAATATAGCTGACAACAGAAGCCTTCCATTGATATCGTACTTCGTCCGTCTGACATCAAAAGGATGTTGGTATTTTATAAGGAATAGCTCACCAAGCATTACCTTGGGATCATTTCGACCAATGTAATTGCAATGCATGAGGTCTTCATCATTCGGACGTGGAATAATACCCAGAGCTCTCATGACGCGTCGTGATCGAGTTGGGCGGCCTTCTAATAGGTCTTGATATATGCCAAACTCTAGACTGTCTAATGCCACAGTTTGAGGGACACTGAGCGCTTGATACCAGCTCGGACCCATACTAATTTTAATTTCTTTCAGGAGCGCTTTTTGTTTGCGTTTCCGATAGTCTTCGAGGTCTTCCATGAACACTTGCCTTTCTTGCGTTTTGCGGCCATAGACCAGCTGCATTTCTTGGTGTGTGCGCGCTTCATGGCTGAGCTCTTCCATTGGCTCAGGCCCCATAGAGTCCACCATAATAAAGAACAACTTTGCAAGCGCTTTAAAACGAGTAAAATTGAAATAAAGTAAAAACTACAATTTTGAAAAAAAAGCTTGACTTCTCGATTCATTCAGTTTGACAAAATAAACGTCAAAAATCTTTTTGTTATGATAAGCGATAAGGTGGATTATGGTTACAAAATATTTGACTGCGGTTGTTGCATCCTAACGGAACAATGAGTATGATTTCCTTTTTATGAATCTAGCTAGAACTCAGAACAATAACCAGAGAGCTATTTTGTTCTGAGACATAGAACGTTTCGAGTTTATAAGTATTGATGGTACCTATCTACCTACTACCAGCCCCCCTACCGCCTAAGCAATAGCAATCGTTTGTGACTTCATTTTAGTCATTTGGCACCGCCTATGTGACGTTAGCCATCAATTGCTTTGTGCGGATTGCGAAAGCAATCGTTGAATGAACAACTTTGATGGCTAACGTCACATAGGCGGTGCCAAATGACTAAAATGAAGTCATAAACGATTGCTATTACGATTGCTATTGCTTTAGGCGGTAGGGGGGCTGTTTCTAGTATGTAAGGTCACACGACAGAATTATTTTTGAACTATTTTCTTGTAATCGAGAATATGGACAGGACACATCTGTATGCTAAGTGTGAGTTTTGTCGTAAACATGACGCGCTCGCCGCGAGCGCGTAAGCATGTATTTGTATGAACTTGCTCTCGCACAAAGTGTTTCAAAAACGCGCCGCTAGTGGCGCTGTACATTTCTTCATACAAATTACATGCTTACGCGCTCGCGGCGAGTGCGTCATGTTTACGACAAAACTCACACTCAGCATACTGGCAAGTATTGTAAATGTATCTACTCAGTTACTCTTGAATAGTTTGTCATTTAACCAAACAAGAACCAGGGCAGATAGGCAAGTCACATACCTATTAGACTAGGTACAACTTGTATCTAGTAATTTAGTATCATGCGATACAACACTATGCATTTATTTGGAATCTTCTTGGTAAGGCCTTCAGCAGAATGTTTCTAGGCAATCCGGATGTGGAGCGCGCATGATGATGATGATGTAAAGTGTAGAAGGCAGTGAGATGCAACATTAAATGGACCAAGGTAATGATAAAAAATCTTGTTATAAATATTATAGACAGTTATTATAGATCTAGAATACTATTTCTATAACACACAATATTCTATAACCAGAATCAAAAAACAAATCCAAGTCTGACTAGGCCTCTTAAAGTGCCGCCATCTCGCGGCGAGTAGCGCAACCGCAGACAAACTCCACACTATTTTTGGTTCTTGTTTATCGAATCCTCATTATTCTTTCATGAGTCTGAAATAACTGGAATATAACGGTATTCAAATGGGGTATTAGTTAGTCATATACACGTTGGGTGATGACGCGCCGATCAGCTGGCGGGACTCGGCCGGTCGTTCGCCCCGGGTTAACGCCCCGGTCACCCATCACCTGAATAATTCCATAATTCCACTATTCATTCATACACAGGCGAATACATCTCAATATTTAAGCGATACCTACTCTCCATTAACGCGGGAACCCGGAAGACATCGATCATCAACTTGGAAACGACTCAAGAAAATATTGTTTGTGTCGTTGCGTTGCCTGATGGATTTTTGGTGAATTTTAAAAACTGGTCTATTTAAGATCGATGTTTAGCTCTTTTTGTTAGAAAATTAGGATTCCTACGAGTAATAATAGGATTAGGTATGCCAATGTTTCATACATAAAAGAGCATATACGAAAACTAATTAAGAAGGTACATCTATACTGCGAATCAAACTTCTTGGCGATTGTGAAATTATTGTGAAGTGAAGCTGCGCGAAACCCAATCTTCGCGTGGCTTTTAAGTGAGTTTACAGTCAGGATTGGGTTTTGCGCGGCTTGCAGCTAACTTCACAGCAGTCAAGAAGTTTAATTCGGCCTATACCTATCTTTAGCACCTGTTATCTGAATATTGGCCGTCCCTGTCGGCATATCTTAAATAAGTACCTATTGACTGCCTCGGTGGCTCAGTGGTTAGTGACCCTAACTTCTGGATCAAAGAAGCGTGGGTTCGATCCCCACCCAGGGCAAATATTTATGTGATGAACATAAGTGTTTGCTCTGTGTCTGAGTGTTACTTAGTTTATATCTATGTAAGTATGGATTTAAAAATACGTATATGTAGTGTATCAGTCTCTGGCAGCCATATAACTAGCTTTGCTTAGTTTGAGGTCAGAGGCCGTGTGTAAGATGTCCAAAAAAATTTATTATTATTTATTTATTATTGTAATGGTATTTTTAAAAGTCCACATCTGAACATGTGCCTACCCACTAAGGGTAACTGGGCCATATCTCCCAAGTCCAGTTAGCAAGTTTCGACCTTAGCACAAACTTCAAGTACTGTACTTAGCTCTACCTAATGCGATATAAGAAATATTTTACTAGTGAAATACATAATAAGGAAGATCTGGCTAGCGGCGCAATTTCTGAATATGAAGTCAATTTTTTTTTTCATTGAATCCTAGTATTTACCTGCGGAACACCAATCCATGTAATTTAGTAAGTATATACATTAAATATTAACTAGAATTAACACTTTCATAATAAAAATATAGTTCTGATATACAAGGCTTACAGAGTAAAGTTTGTTAACTATAAATAATAACAATAACAGAAAATAAAATATATACACCTACTTAAAAAATTAATCAAATAACCCGCCCCTTATCGTTCCTGGTGTAAAGGTGCCCATAACGCTTGTGCCGCGTTGGATGGCGATGGACATTCTTTGCACCAGAAACGAGGTAGAACGGGAGTCACCTCGTTATATTTAGTAAGTAGGTAAGTAAATTTTAATTGGCCGGATGGCTAGCTGTGTCAGAGTTTTTAAGTTTTTGACATCACCACGAAAAATTTTTAATTTGGTCCGGTTTTTTGATGACTATAGACATCGTGGGCACCCAGAAATGCTGGCCACATAAAGGTAAGTTAAACAGTCACATGGTTGAGGCTTCTATATTGCCAAGTAAAACAATACCTAGGTCCAGTAACGAGAGACGATACCCAAAACTATGACGAACAAAGAAAATATCATCCAGATTTTTATTACTTTTGTTTGATAATCACATGCACTCACTGACGGTTTGATTCAATCAAAAGTGGCCCCCACTAGTGAGAAGGGCAAGTGAGGGCATGATGTGTGTCCCAAAACGGCTCCTACTTAATTTGAACCACTTATAAGCATGATTCATATAAAATAAATAACTCAACAGTCGAAACATGATTTGATGAAGAAAATTCAGTTTAACTAGGGCTCTACACAGGTTTTTTTGAGATTGGATAGCGACTTAATAAATAGCTGTTTAGAATATTTCTGTTTCTTTTTCACTTTAGGCATTCGGTGGAGAATATAGAGAGAGAACACATTTTACGTTACTATTAAATTTACGATGTCGCCTTCATAATTGAGCCTAATGTAAGTTTTAGATTGTAATACAGTAGTGACTGACATAATATATTATGTATCTACTACTACTTTGAAGGAAAATAAATTAATAAAAATTTTGCATCCCATTAGTCCATTTTCTAACACTAACAGATGAAATTAAAGTAAGTGACAATTGGTTTGACAAAAAATCGTATTAATTGAATAAAGTATAAACTTACTAATTTGATAAAGCTTTACTAATATTGGAAATGTTACTGACCTTTTTGCTACTTGACTTGACTACAAAAAGTCAAAGTGGAGTTTGATCAGAATCGTGAGTAGCGAACTTAACTTGAGACCTCAACACTACGTTAGATCGTAATTTTAGTATATTTTTTCCTATTGAATGTTACCTATAGGCTATCCACAAAGTGAAAACCGGTAGTGATCACAGAATCGTAAGAGGCACATTGGATATTAACGTTAAACTCGAAAGGTCACGCCTGATGAAGTCTACGCTCCGGCCTACTCGTGCCCATATCCAGAACCCCGAGAGCTTTCAGCTCGAGCTCTCAAATCGCTTTGCTTGCCTGGAGAACTTTGCATCGGTGGACGAGATTAACAACGGGCTCGTAGAAACTGTCCAGGCGGTGGGTGCTAAATTCTTTAGACCCCGTCGTACAAATAGACCTCAAAAATTTTCCGATCAAACTCTAAATCTTATGGCCGAACGACGCTTACAGAGACTGCAGTCTTCCGATGATGCAAAGTCATATAGGCAGCTCAATAGACAAATTTCAAAATCCGTGCGGCGCGACATTCGTCTCTTTAATACTAAACATATTAAAGAGACAATAGAGCAGAACAAAGGCTCCAAAGTGTTCGCGAGGAATTCGTCTATTGGGCAAAGCCAGTTGACAAAGCTGAAGAGAGAAGATGGCAGTGTAGCGTCGACCAAGGCAGAGGTATTAGAGGAGATCGAAAGGTTCTATGGACAGCTATACGCTTCGGTCGCTAAGCCTGTTAGCAGCGCGGCCAAAGATCCAAGAGCCAAGCTGACCCGACACTTCACCGAAGATATCCCGGACATCAGCCTGTACGAGATTAGAATGGCCCTGAATCAGCTTAAGAACAACAAGGCGCCGGGTGACGACGGTATCACATCAGAGCTGCTGAGAGCGGGTGGAACACCGGTACTAAAAGTCCTCCAGAAGCTTTTCAACACCGTCGTCCTCGAGGGCATCACGCCAGAAGCATGGAACAGAAGCGTGGTGGTGTTGTTTTTCAAGAAAGGTAACAGCACCTTATTGAAGAACTACAGACCCATCTCACTTCTGAGCCATGTTTATAAGCTGTTTTCAAGGGTCATTACGAACCGTCTCGAGCGCAGGCTTGATGACTTTCAGCCTTGCGAACAAGCCGGTTTCCGAAAAGGCTTTAGCACCATGGACCACATTCATACGCTGCGGCAGGTTATACAGAAGACCGAAGAGTATAATCTGCCACTTTGCTTAGCGTTTGTGGACTATGAAAAAGCCTTTGATTCGGTCGAGACATGGGCTGTGCTTGAGTCTCTCCAACGATGCCGTATTGACTATCGGTACATCGAAGTGTTGAAGTGCTTGTATAATAACGCCACTATGTTAGTCCGAGTACAGGAAGAGAGCTCCAAGGCGATCCCTTTAAAAAGAGGCGTAAGACAGGGAGACGTAATTTCTCCGAAACTGTTTACGACTACTTTGGAGAACGCCTTCAAGCTCCTGGAATGGAAAGGATTCGGCATCAATATCAATGGCGAATACCTCACTCACCTTCGGTTTGCCGACGATATAGTAGTCATGGCAAAATCGATGGAAGAGCTCAGCACGATGCTCGAAGGCCTCAATCGGGTTTCTCAACAGGTGGGTCTTAAGATGAACATGGACAAGACGAAAGTCATGTGTAATTCCCATGTTTTACCCACCCCGATTTCTGTTGAAAACTCGGTTCTTGAAGTCGTTGACTCGTACGTCTACCTAGGACAAGTAGTCCAGTTAGGTAGGTCCGACTTCAATAAAGAGGCCAATCGCCGAATCCAACTCGGCTGGGCAGCGTTCGGAAAATTGCGTAGTGTCTTCTCGTCCGACATACCTCAGTGCCTCAAGTCGAAAGTTTTCGACCAGTGTGTGTTGCCAGTGATGACTTATGGCACAGAAACGTGGTCTCTCACTATGGGCCTTATTAGTAAGCTCCAAGTAGCCCAACGAGCTATGGAGAGGGCTATGCTCGGAGTCTCTCTGCGTGATCGAATCAGAAATGAGGAGATCCGTAGAAGAACCAAAGTTACCGACATAGCCCAACGGATTAGCAGGTTGAAATGGCAATGGGCAGGGCACATAGCGCGGAGGACTGATGACCGGTGGAGTCGAAAAGTTCTCGAGTGGAGACCACGTACCGGCAAGCGCAGCGTAGGACCTCCACCCACAAGGTGGACAGATGACCTCATTAAGGCCGCAGGATCGCGCTGGATGCAAGCCGCTATCAACCGGTCTTATTGGAGATCCATAGGGGAGGCCTATGTCCAGCAGTGGACGTCTTTTGGCTGATGGATGGATGGATATAGGCTATAGGTATCGTAGCTAGTCTAAAGTGCCTAGCGTCGTGCCTGCTGCAAGCATTTATTTTTCTAGCACTCTGTTCAAAATCAATGTAAAAAAATATATCAACAATAGATAAAAATCTCTTTATATTGAATATAGGCTCCTGCGTAATTTTTCGTCAAATATCACCTCTTAGTTTTAGTTATAAGGCTCGAGCTTTAGTCAACATATCATCATTTCAATATCCTACTTATATAAGAATATCAAAGGTAACCTGTACCTACCGTAACTAGTTAGTTCCAAGTCTAAACCTCGTGCCTGCTCCCAGCACTGACTTTCCTCGTGTCAGGAAGTTGCCGCGGCTACTTTCACTCTATTCAAGATCAGTGTTCCGCCTTTTCCTAAGTACCGACAGCAACCGCTATTGTTCGGAATTGCAATTATCTTTTGATTGATAATTTATTACTAGAGGATGTTGGATGCTTAAATTGCTTAATCGTATCGCCTGATTTAATGTTTTGTGAAAGTTTTGAAACTGAATAGTGCATTAGCATCGCTCTACGATCTTAATTGCTATACAGGGTTATTTGTAATCAATTAGCATCCTTTTACGAGCTGCAATTTTTGTCAAAATTCAAAAATTCAGCTGTCTCCATTTAGTCGAGGGTGATTGATATTTTTCTATCGGACAACATTTCTTTTTGAGTTTTTTGACAAAAGTCACAGAACATAGTTATTAGTTTTGATGTACAGAATAAGCCCCTAAAAGGATTATAATTGATTAGGAATAACCCTGTATAGGTACTATAGGCCTAATTATGAAGGCGCCATCGTAATTATAATAGCTACACAGAATGTTTCTGTTTCTTTTTCACTTTAGGCATTCGAAATCTCTAGAAGTGTTCGAGAGATCACTCTTCCGTTGCTATTAAATTTACTATGGCGCCTTCATAATTGGGCTTTGAGTAGGTAGGTATATAAATTATGAAGAACCTCATATAGTATTCTCATTTGTCTTGTTTGAAATCTTTCTTGTTATTTTCAGCAAATCTATCACGTGATTGTTTAATGTGATAGTATATATTACCAATTTATTTGTGTCTTTCGTTCGCAAAACCTTGATGTAAGTATCTATTACGTAGTAATACCTATAGAATTTTTTATATCTTATGAAAATCAGTTAAATTTGACTGTTTTTTTTTAATTTTTACTCAACACATTGGACATCGTTAATTTTCAGTAAAAATATGATAAAAGTTGCTAAATCGATCGATCTTTTAGTCTTATTGATCGGTTACAGAGACTTCCCCTAAAATTTCTTCAATGGTGGCAAAAAAATCAACTAAAAATGTTGGTATATACATACAGTATAATATCATACATTATCCAACCTTAAAATATCAGCAGTAATTGAATCCCACATTATCCGAATAGGTGTTTATCCAAAAACATTTCATTGTTATTTAAAACAACAAAGCGCAAAGTAAATAAATCCAACCCATGCGTTGGTCGATGTAGATTTTGTAGAGCAACAAAGTATTAATCTATCCAATTAATTAACGCCTAAAATAGCAACTCTCCAAACTTTTAAAACTAATTCTGCTTCAACAGTTTAGGAATTTTCACTTGATAAAATTATAACATTGTTTTTCTATAAGCATCTTCTTATGGGAATACACGATACAATGTAATTTATACACCGTGATGTTTTTTTTATTTCAGGAGCATTTCACATCGGGGTCAGTGACCGGGCTCTTATCTGGTGTCCATGTGTGCGTGCACGTGTAGTGTAGTTGCGTTTGCGCATCGTGGTGTGCTAGGAACTGTTGGCTAATCTGTGCGATGCACGTTTTATTATGCAAGGGGTTCTATATCCAAAAGATTCGGATCAAAACCCCATTGTGACGTTTTTTGTTGCTTTGTTAAATACACGTGCGCTGAAGGGATGACATGTATTGAAATAAACTGGCTTGGACTCAGAAACCGGTGTAGTGCATCTATGTACTTTAATGTGTGCTGTTTTGTTGCAGCTTGAATACAGCTTTATATTACACTTTCTTACTACTTATTTACTCGGAAAATTTTCTATGAAAGACTGCAAAAATACCTGAAAGATTGACATAATGGTTGGAGCAATTTGAAAAAATCACTAAGAAGAAAACACATATTTTAATTTTACCTGTAAATCTGATAAAAATACATAAAATATTGTATCATAAAATTTCTATTTTTAACCCTAGAATCCTACTGGGGGTGCTGGAGCACCCCACGTAATTTACTTTTTTCAATTATTTAGCGGTCGCTGACGCACGAGTTTGACGTCGCTCGTATTTTACTTTGAGGTCATTCTCGATAGATTGGCCATTGCCTCAGTGACAAGCGACTGTTTTGGATATGTGCACGTATGCCGTCGGGTGCTACAGCACCCCAGTGTAGTAATAACGTAAGTTTTGGATAGTAATATAAAAGTGTTTTCTAAAGTTTAATGGTTTAATTAATTAATTATTATAAATGTAACCGTAGTAATTCAAACATTCGATTGTTGATATTATATTATAAAATGAAAAATAATCTATACACTTAATTTTTTGATTCTTTTAAATAACATATGTTTGGCATACTACGTCAACTTTGAGGAGGAATATAAAGAAAAGTATTATGGTGATCCTCAAACAACCCATTTTTTGGTTGATTTTGACTGTGAATGTCACTCACATGGGCATTGTAGCCTATGGCCAAGACACACATGTAAAATTCCGATTTTCTTGGAACTCCACGTGAAAGTATGTCAAAACTACTCAAATTGATTTATCAATTTTAAATAATAGCAGTTTTGTAATGTAATAAATAAACTAAATTTATTTAAATTAACTAGCATTATGCATCTCATTACGTCAGTTAATATAAATAAACGTATAATTTTCCATAACTGTTTTTGGTTTGTACTTTATGGACAATTTTATTTAGGGGTGCCTCGGCACCCCAGTGTAGTAACACTGTATACGCCAGACAATGTAGGATTCTAGGGTTAAGCTTTTAATTAAATAAATAGTCACAACGTGGATGTGTCTGGATGTAAGGCGCAAAACTCATGTATGCTTTGTATATAACTTATATTTACCATTCGGAGATGGCATGTAAGTGAAATTGTATCAAAGTATTTTACGGAATATATGAATTCCTCCTACACAACTCCCAGATTAACAGGCAATTCTCTAAATATTGGTATTTTTCTTCGAAAACTTTTCATCACACCAAATAAAACATGAATTCACTAAACAAAATATAGCGTCCAGTTGCTTTCAGACTAAGAAAAAAAATACTGCTGAGCTGCTTTTTCTTTCCACGAAAAGGACATGATTTATCTTCGCCAGACATCGAGTCACGTCCGAAAGTCACACCCTATAAAAACTTTAGCTAAATATCCGACAGGTGGCGTCTCTCAAATTCAACTTACGATGTCTTAACATGTAAATCGAGAAAGTAAGAGCACGACAAGATTGTATCCTTTGACAAATAGTCCCAGGAGAGAGGGCGATGCCCAAATTTTGGGTGAACAACCTCTTAATGCTTGGAGACACTTTATTTTTACCATACAGCGTATCTACGGCTGTTCTGAGGATACTTTTATAGAATTAAAAGCTGACATTAAAAAAAGAGGATAGCTAGAGCGTGTAGATAGCTTTTATTAGAACGCGAGTGCCACCCACGCCACCGCACCGTTTTCAAAGTCACGCTGTGACTGGTGTACGATGCATGTTTCTTAGATATTTTCTTTACTAGATTTACTATTATAATTTTAGCTGTAGGACCTCTTTTGCTGGACATAGGCCTCTCCCATAAATTTGTAAGAGGACAAATTGTCAGCCGCTGACAATTAGTCTGCGGCTTGCACCCAGCGCGAGCCAAAGCTTTATGCTACAGTACTTACCTACTATATTGTATTAATTGAACTGAAATGAATTGAATTTGTTCTAAAATAAACAAAAAACATTTAAATAGTAGTTATACTTTTGGTATTACGTAGACAGGTAAGCGTGCTACACCCTAGACCGCACATCTGCTTAACATCAGGCAGTGTGTAGTCAAACGCGAACCTATTCAAAATAAAAAAATAAAAACATACATTTGAAGTAACTTCCGTATGCATATTTTGCATAAGGAGAAGAAGAAAAAAAACTTTTACACAGAGCAATTACAACTTTCCTACTCAGGCCATTGGCAGGCTTTAAATTTTCACCTCAGGCTGTTATATAGAAAGCGAGTACTTTAGTATATTTTTAAGTATTTTCAAGTTGGCGTCTTTTATAACACAAGATTAAAATATAAATTGGTTCATAATTAGCAAAAATATCACTAAATATACACACGCAAAATCGCACTTAAATCGAGAACCGCCGCCGTCCAGAAGCCTGTTAAAAGTATGCCCAGCTCCGGAGCAATAACTGTCCATCTCTGTTACATGAATGAATCGAAAATACCCCCGTTATCACTGCGATAGTATAATTATATCGGGCCAAGAACCGAGTCAAGGGTATTCCACCCAAGTTCAAAGGTCACCGAGGTCACAGGAGCCCAAACTTGGCGTATGGTCTCCCGTTCCGTCTCCGGATTTTGAAGGTTAACGAATCAAGGGTCGACGTACAGAACTGCTTTATTAAATCTGCTAAAGCAACATCGCTTGAAATACTCGTAGTGGTACCTTCTGAGTGCTGCCCGATATATCTACCGATCTATATAGCTGCCATCAGCAGTAAGACGTCCTCTGCCGCATAGGGTTGCTTGCTTCCCTATAGTTTTTACAAAACACCAGTAGGACGCGGCGTGCATTTTATCAGGTATTTGTTTTACTTATGTAATTGTTTGTATAGAATAGATGTCATGATTAGTAAAATGCGTGAGTAATTTCCCGTCATAATAAGTATGAAAAAAGTTATAGTGGTGTTATGTAATTTGATCGTCTGCCCACCTCGTTAGTAGATGTCCTACGCCGTTCGTGACCTTTTCAGCCTCATCTGCCATCTAAGTCTGCCCACGGCCACTTTAAGTTCTACTATAAATAAATAAATATCTTACACACGGTCTCTGACTCAAAACTAATCATAGCTTAAGATATGGCTGCCAAAGACTGATATACATATATTATATATATTTTTAAATACATATTTATACATAGGTATAGATTACAACTAATAACATTCAGACACAAAGCAAACACTTAATGTTCATCACATAAATGCTTGTCTTGGGTAGAAATCGAACCCAGGCCTCTTTGACCCAGGAGTCAGGTAACATTGATTCTTCTTCCTCTTTCCTGATTCGATCTCAATAGGCTCCGATAGGAGGGCTATGATAATAGCCCTCTCTATAACTCGCAATATCTGTCGGGCGGACTTTACTAGACAGTGATAAGTAAGACATTTTTTATATACCGCTTGGAGAAATGCAGTTATTCAACCACGAAGACAGTGTACTTAATAGTACCCAAGTAAGTTCGTATGGACGGGGTTGCTAGCCCTGGTTTCAGAATTTTCAGCCGCCTACAGGTCTCTGACATGGTTAAACATTTCAAATAGCCGGGACCTACAATTTAACGTGTCATCCAAGCCAGGGTAGCGCTCAGATGGAAATACCAAACCCGGTCACCCGTCAGATGACTGACCGTACCGAACGTTGCTTAACTTCGGTGATCGCTGAAAAACGCCTAGTCAAACGACGCTATGAGCGCTACTTGGTAGTAATCAAGCGTTACGGTACTAAGGGTATATTGTATAGTATAGGTATATTATATAGTTAGCAGTAGAATTTGGAATAAAATGAGATTTCAAAAGCAATATTTTTACGGCATTCAAAATTCTGCTGACGTTGAACTGTCATGGGTCACGCTCACGACACTCACGACATGTGTATTGCTCGTCTTGTCACTCAGTGTTACATAAAACCAATACATAAATAGCTAAAATATCTTCTCCATATAAAGCTATCCTCGTGGCCATCAGGACTTCTCTATTTCATTGCATTTTTGGGGTCGTCATTTCATCAGTTCAAATTAAAAGGTTGTAAAAGAAGTATACTGTTATTATCCTCTCGTAATTTTAACCGAAGAAAAAGACATAAATGGTTCTCGAAACTGCAATTAGGTACGAATCCTGATGATCTAACGATAGGTTTATAAGTGTTCTATTTTATACTCGTATCCCGTCGCTTGATCAAAAAAATCATTGCAGCAAAGATGCAGCTCAAACTGCGAAAGCGTGTATGTGACTTTTTGGAGGGGAAATTTTCAAACTGATTTCTAAAAAGGAAGATAGTCCCAATTCGTCTATGATTTTTTATTTGTTCCGATATTGATTCATAATTAAGTTTGTTTCTTTGCTGATTTGCGCATTTTTAATCGAGATGGTCCTATGAAAATTGCATACGGTCCAGTTACTGGAGTACGCCAGTATCCCGCAGACTGGTAGACTTACATCATTTTACAAAAGCTGAAATTTTTTTTAGATGTTCCCAACACAGGTAAAAACGATCCCCAAATGTGAAATTTGGGTCGTGGTGGTTTTGCAGATAACAAGTAGGTAATAAAGTTGCATAATTGTCTCTCAAATTCGTTATAGTACCTATGAGTTTGTCAAAAAATATTTTTTATGATCTAAAAATTTTTTTTCATTTCATTTATTTCTAAAAAGTTTCTTTTATGTGACTTTTGATAATGTAGGAAGCTAATATACTTTCCTAGGTAACAAAAGTTGGCAGAGACCTAAGTTCAAAGGTCACAGAGTTCACGCACCACTGAACCCCTGTAACTTGATGAATGTTTGATTTGTTCACCAAACAATGTCTTTTCTCGCTAAAGTTATAATAATAATAGTATATAAACAGAGTTATGGTAGGTACTAAATCGAAATGAACTTACTGTACTACTGATTTTGACAACTTAGGTATTAACTTATTGACCGGTAAGTAAGTTCGTATGTATAGGCAGGGTAGCTAGCCCTGGTATCAGAGTTTTTAAGCCGCCTAAAGGCCTCTGACATGGCTAAGCGGTTACAACAACCGGGACCTACAATTTAAAGTGTCATCTGAGCCACGGCAGCGCTCAGTTGGAAATGCCACCAGCGGTCACCCGTCCGAAGACTGACCGTGCTGAACGTTGCTTAACTTCGATGATCGCTACCGAACACCTCAAACTACGCTATGAGCGCTACGTTTGTACTTTGTATTGACCGGTCATTCGTATTTATTTGGCTTTGTATAACCGTTATAATTATACACCTCTGTTTATTTAAAACTGTTAGCTTGCTTGCTACCAGCTTCCTAAAGGAGAAAAACATTGCGAGGATGCTGCGCGTCTTGGTGCTGTCAGAAATATATCTGCCTTCGATGCAGGTAGTCCCGAGTTCGATTCCCGGCCTGGCAGGTATTTGGGGACGGATTCAAATATATCAAATCAAGGATAAGGTCATGTCATGTCTTACAGGAAGGTGTACCTAGTCACTGGCGGAGCACCGCGAGACGTGAAAGTTGCTCCACCGACAATAGCCGCGCTTGTAAATTCTAAATGATTGAATAAAAAACAATCAGCGTAATTGAAAGTTCTTGATTCCCTGGAAGACATCTGAGGTTGGCTAACTTGTATTTGATCAGCGTAGTTGAATGACCTGGTGTTGTACCGGGGTATATACATAGATAAAGTATAAAAAATAGTTTAATTCATTTGAAAATATGATCAATGTCAAAGTATGCAGTAAAAAGAACTAAATATTATTATTTAATCCCAACTACTGAAGAAAAAGTCATAGCTGAATTTTAAATATGTCCAAATAAATATTACACGCACCAGAAAAAAAATGATAGATAAATATCTATCATTTTTTCGAAGCTCGAAGTTTGATAAAACGAAGAAAGCTTATCTCATTTCTCTGCCTAAGCTGCGAATTAGCCACGGATATCATTATGAACTTGAACATAATCCCGAACACGATACCGTTTAAAGTTCCTCAAGAAAATTCCCCAACTTATTTTCCCCACAAAACAATACCGGTTGACTCCGTCCAGTGTAAAGAGATCTCTCTCACCCTCCGATTTTCTTTAAGCACCGTGATTTTTAATCGATTGTCGTGGTTTTTATTGAGTGGTCGCACACACGCGTGTTTTGTGTGTGTTGTGTGTAAGGAGCGATTACGCAAAGCTTCCCCGAGGAGCGAGGTCGTTGGCAATGGACGCGGTTCAATGTCACCAAATATATCACCGAGCGAGTACGCTGCCTAATATATCTTAATACTTTATGATAGAAAAAATATAGATATTGCATTATTATGACACTATTGTATAATAATTATAAGACACAATGACACAATATATAGATAATATCGAAACGCTCTATAGTCATATTTTTATAAAGGTTGTATGGTAGAAATTTCTTAAGAAAAAAAATGCCAATAAGCACGATGACTGAGTAAAAAAATACTATTAGTCCGTCTGTTAGAATATCAAAAAATATTGGAGACGTATTTTTTCTTTTTTCAACCAATCAATAAATGACAGCGATAAACCTTGTCATTGTTCGGGAGTGGGGGCTCTTGACGTCACTTTTACGTGAAAAGTGTAGCTAGTCATGATGTTACGCGGAACTTCTAACGGGCTCTATCCTCACAATTTTTTGTTACATTGACAAAAAAAAAATACGTGTCTAATATTTTTTGATAATCCACCTGACGGTCTAATTATATTTTTAGTCAATATTATTTTTATTATTATATTTTTGATGCGATTACGCAAAGCTTCCTCGAGGAGTGAGTTCGTTGGCAATCGACGCGGTTCAATGTCACTAAATATATGTATTACCGGATGACACGATGCGTGAGGTGTCCTAGTACTTTGCGGTAGAGAGATGATAGAGATCGCTTTATCGTGTCATAGTGGGCCGTGTGTATTCGATTGTTTTGTAATATTTATGGTATTGACAGTCTAAAATTCATTTTATAGAAGTCGCTTCTGGTACTAAGAAACGCTAAATGGCAAGCAAGTGCAACCCATTACAAAAATGTTGCAACGCCAACTAGTTATTTGGCGTTGCTACATTTCTGTAATTTTGTTTTGATGTTACTTGGTTATTCTGGTCATAAATATGTATTCGAATGAAATATTTAAATTTTCAAATTACCGATGGTAGAACAAATAAATTCATAAAATTGTATACTTACATAATTTTACTGTGAGTTGGTATTGCAATCGGAAGTGATAATGATTTAATTAACTTTGAATACACTTGTCTCTAGTGATAAGACTAGTGTTAAGATTACTCTAGTCTTACAATATTAAATTCATAAAAATACGTAGTAAAAATGTCCGTAAAATGCAAATTCATTTTAGAAACGATTGCTACAAATAATAATTGTTTCCTTAATCAATCGGAAATTCTAGTTTTATAGTAATCCTACCGACCTTGCTAACAAGCATTACGCTATTTGTTACTAAAACAAAATGGATAAACACATTATTTGTTTTGCTAATGTCGGTGAACCAACTTATTACCTACTAATATTATAATATGCTTCTACACAGTAAATTATTTTAAAATAACTATATCGTTTTGTTAGTAATTAGGAACCTCTAACTAAAGACGATCTCTGAAATAAAAAAACAACCTTACTTATTTTAATTCGTTTGTATCTTTCAAATTTTAATCCTATTTCCGTAGAAAAAAAAATATTTCATAATGTTTTGTTCGTATTTTTCAAATATATCAGACAAAGTACCAAGACAGGTTGGTCGCGCTCTACGGCCGAGCTCCTGCGAGGTCGTTGACCGCACTTTTCGGCAGGCGCTCCAAGTTTCAGCTGTAACGCGATCCTGCAAGCACACATTCAAACACACAGGCATGATATTTAACCAAATTATTGCCTAAACTATATTTTATAGTCAATTATTTATTATGTAACATTACGAAGTATATTTCGTAATAATAAGATGATAAGAGAGCGTATAATTGAATATTGGCTCTTTTGAGCTAGGTATTTTGTGGATACTCATTATTTTCCGGCAGTGATTTGACATATTTGAGACTTGTAGCGAATTTGATTTTTAATCTTTTTTTAGCTTTGCTAGCTAAATTGTAAAGAATAATAATGAAGGGCGTTTTCTCAAAAGACAATAATAATTTAGGTCTTACCATGCTTGAAAATGTAGAATTTTCTTACTAGACCGCTCCTAATAAAATATAAAACATATCGTTTTCAGAAGAGAATTTTCAAAGATATAAAAAAGTTTAATGATCGCGAAAAAGACCACATAATGTAATTTTATGAAGCCAATAAAATTTTATTCGGAGCGCTAATATCTCTGCCACTTAAAGTTATACGTATTCATCATCATCGTAAATATTTTACAAAAATACAAAATCACGTGCAATTTACTTGATAATAAAATCTTTATTTTCGGCAAATTACCTACTACATAATGTGGATCAAACTCAAACCAGAAAACGCAAAACTGTAGAATGATTTTATTTTTCTTTTTTGTTTTGAATCGTTTTTTTTTCTCTGATGTAAGCGAGATACCTTATACAATAACAAAATAGTGCAAAATGATCTTAAAATATCGTCATAATACCTGTCTTACAATGATATTTAATATATTATTGTATTAGCTTTTTCTCAATTCCCAGGGCCTACGGTGCGTGCGCCTAGAGAGCACCGACTCTACGACCACTTTCACTGTCGATAGAGACCACATGCTTCAACCTCACTTGCACTTCTTAATGACTACTGTACCGACGACAGAATGACGGACAGCCTTAAAAATTAAATGAATCTTGACATGGCGTGAACGGAAAAATTTCACGTGATTTTCACGCGCTAACGCATTGTTTTTCTTTGTTTTTCTCGATGTTTACTACTAAAGAATTTCGCAAAAAATATTCACCACGTTGAATTTTGAAAGATTACATTTTGTTATGGAATGTGCGTTGTTTTTTTTAGTCTTTACCATAAAAATGCACTTGAATATGCGCCTCCGAAATTTACTGCAGTAGTTGAAATGCATTATGATCGTGACCTCACGAGACAATGACCCTGCGCAGATGAAGACAATGTTGCAAACTTTCTCGATTCGCAGATTGCAAGATTGAGAGGTAGAAATTGTCGAGAATGTTTGGGAAAAGCTGGGTCGTGTGGGTAGTGTGTAGATTTGTGGAGTCACGGGTCCGTTCCCGGCACGACGGAAGGGTCCCGCAGGACCGGCGGGGCGGCGCGCACTGTGCCGGTCAGTCACCGCTCCGACGGCGCGCCGTGCGCTCGCTGTGCTGCGCGCTCTACCATTGTTCCGATACATCTCCTATGTTAACTAACGTCCTGGTACGCATGGCACGTCTCCTATGAACTCGTGACGTGATCTATTTCAGTTTTTCAGACTAGTTAGTGCCCCTATCTGTGGATTGTGACCGTGTGAGATAGTGGTTGTGATATAGACGAAGGTGTCTTGGTACAGAGGATTTTGTTTGGGATGCTCCTGCCGAGCCGGCACTGAATTTTCCAGGTGCCTAGATCTAGTGCTAAATAGTTAATTGTCTAGTTATAGACGATAACGTGACTGAATATTGAATATTTGTTGGTTAAGCAAAGTTTCTTGTCAAGTTTCTGTTATTACCCTGAAATCCGTAAACATGTAAACCTGAAAGTTTTCCTTGAAAATTTTCTATGTCACAGGCTAAGAAATATTGAAAATGATTTTTCATTTATCTGTACCTACAGGCAATTATTGCTTGCCAAGAGTTTCTTATTTGCAAATATTACTTTTCTTTTAAGTCATGTCTTCCTGATTTTCCATTTTCTCTTCCCTTTTTAGCAGTTTCTATATGCTGTGTGAGATAAAGTCGAATGACATTATCTTTAAATAGCAATGGATGTTTAATAACACACCTAGTAGGTAATTGTTGATATACTTAATTATCGAATACATTGATCATTAATAAATTAACTATGTGCATACAAAAATCTGTTACAAGTTAAACGCTGAAACTAAATTATTTTAAAAAAAAAATTACTTACTGTAAGTACAAGTACTATAATAACGGAAGATATTCCCTTTTCTGTGACTATAATAATACTAACGATGCATTTTTTGCTTGTATGTAGGATAATTTCACAACTGATTTGAGTAGAATTTTGCTAACAAGTATTTATGTTCAATACAAAAGTCACTATATTATACATATTATAAAAAAGGCTTATGTTGCCAATTGATATGGTCCGGATTTGCTACTAGGTGTACAAAAAGATATTAATTCTCTGAAGATACACTACTCAGCATAAACCTTCACAGTTACCTTAATAACACTCATGGAAAGTACTTTAAAGAAATATCTATAGATATTTAGAATATAAAAGATGATATTATTCAAATATCTGAGAACAATATCAAATGGCAAGCATATATTTCTTAACGGAATCACAAATTGAGGCTGTGTTATATTCACCTGATTGTATTTTTGTGTATTATATTATGTATTCCAATTATGGATCAATTTGAATTTTCTTTGTCTAAAAGTGGCTTCATATGATCCAGTATTGTTTAATTAGACTTAGTAATGTTATTTAGGTTCAAGTGTGATTAAGTGTAGATAATGTTTGTATTTGTGAGGGCTAGTTATTGTTAAGGTATTGTTCGTTATTTGTCGTTTGTTTATACAGGGTTATTTCTAATCAATTAGCATCGTTTGAGGGCCTTATTTTGTACACCAAAACTAACAACTTTTGTTCTGCGACTTTTGTAAAAACTCAAAAAAAAGTTGTTGTTCCATAAAAAAAAAAATTGTTCACACGCGACAAAATGTATGGAACAGCTGATTTTTTTTCGAGTCTCGAGAAAAGTCACAGAACAAAAGTTGTTAGTTTTGATGTACAGAACAAGCCCCTAAAAGGATGCTAAATGATTAGAAATAACCCTGTATATAAGTATTTTACGATTTTGCGGGTGTTTCTTCAGGATATCACAATGATAGAGCCACGTTTTATAATAGTATTACTAGCGTAATTTGATGAGGTGTTTGTGAGCAATCATTGAAGTAAGCAACGCTCGGTAAGATCACTCTTCGGATGGGTGACCGCGGGTGGTATTTACAACTGAGCGCTACCGTGGCTCGGATGACAAGTTAAATAGTAAATCCCGGTTGTTTTCACCGTTGAGCTAAATCAGAGGCTTTTAGGAGACTTAAAAACTAAACGCCATGGTCCTGCACTGTGCTCCGTACAATTTCCCGTGGGTCAATGAACTTTTAGCATGGATCGGAATTTTTCGCGATTTCACAGTTGGTCTCATAGTAAATGTTTTTCATTGTGTTAATTTGCTTATTATGTTAACACCTTTGAACTCTATACACTTTACAAAGAAATACTTTGTAGTTGTGAAGATTTCTTGCAGATGAAGAAGTAACACTATAGATTCTAGTATTCAAGAAAAATAGCTATTAACTTTCACTCGTAAATAGTTAACAAACTACTCCATTCTAAGTTGTAGGGTATTTCAAGCAGCTTTTGTGAGCCCCCTTTGCTTAACCGTTTTCCTATGCCGATCTCCCGGTGGCTTAAAAATAATTAAATAATTTTTCACCCATCCATCAGTCGTAGGACGTCCACAGCTGGACATAGGCTTCCCCTGTGGATTTTGTATAAGCCCGGTTGGAAGTGGTCTGCATCCAGTGCGTTCCAAGGGTCTTAATTAGATTGTAAATCCACCTATCCTCTGACATGGCGAAAATAATTGAACAAGCGAACGAAGTGAGAGAGATCTTCGTTTAAACACGACTATTTTGCTTTCGTCTGTCTTGATGTTGGGTTTTGTCTACAGGACGCATTTTTCGACGAATACCGAAACTTGGTACACAGGTAGTATACATTAATAGAGTTTTTATCTTTGGCGATATTTTGAGTTTAGGAGGGGGGAGAGGGGATTTATTTCCCTCAAAAAGGGAGGAGGAAATTATAGAAAATAAAGATAGGATTCAGTTATAGGGATCTGTCGCGAAATCTACTGTTCGAAGAACTACTAGTTTATATATGATAAATGAGACGGACCATGGTCCTAACAGCATAATAATTCACTTTAAATACCAAGAGCTGATTGGACGTGAGCTAATAAAATACAGTGAGTAGTAAACAAGTGCAATGCCGCCCTTAGTATTGCATCAGTGAGGCCTTCGGCGTATTGCATCGAGTTCCTTTCTCTAACATCTAACGTAGAGGCCAACGTACATTCTGGCTCCTGCTCCTTGTGATTTGTACATCTTTGGACAAAAAATAGAATTAGTTGAATTCACAATAGGTATAGTAACTTCGACTTACGCTACCCCGTTTCACGAGAATCCGGAGAATCGCAGTTTTCTTTTTGATCATCGCGCTCATCGGCGTTTTCGGTTATATTATGAACAGTACAATTGTTCTTGCTAAAAGCTTTAAATTTGGCTTGTTTTATTATTTTGATTTTAGAGTCAGCTACGTATATTTTTTATTTCATCTCAAAGCCTCCAATTTTGTTTAGCCGTTTAAATAACTGTAACTAGTGTATCATCATCAGCATCACAGATTTTTATGTCAACTTCTGGGTATAGGGTCTCCATTAGCCTTGATCACGTATCGATCAGTAGCAGTTACCCATCTGAAAGATGATTTCTACTTTGTTCATAATGGTTCAAGCTATTCATAGTACCAGTTTATAGCGCCAACGCTATAAGTTGGTACTATAATGATAAACAGTTCACTTTGGGAAAACGTTAAAGGTGCGAGTTAGCTTAGTTGGTAGAGCGCCGGCCTAGTGATCCAAAGAGGCAGGTTCAAGTCTGCGTTAGCGACAAAATTTTTGAAATGTTTATCACAATAAATAACTCTTTGATTTTATAAATTTATTATATAGTTCATAGCTAATAAGTATTAACACTAGTTTTTAGATGAAGTTATTGATATATGTATTATAATAGCATTTATCTCTTCCACAGAAACGAGATCGCCTTACCTTCACCCTGTTCAAATAGAGATGAAGGAAAAAGGTTAAACGGATATACTATCAGCACAAAAATAAAAATGTAAGTAATAGAGCTTAAAAATATACAAAAATTAAAATAATATATGTATAGGTACATGTAGTAATAGGTTGTCGTGGTTACAGTATAGGTATTATTCGTGTTACATGAGTAAAAGTAGATATATTTTGATGTAGGGTAGATGGGTAACAGTGCAGTTGTGGCTGCGGACTGCACATTTTGCCTGCTCTTCAAATTTTTTTGTAGGTAGAAGTATTATTGAGAAAAAATGTTTCGCCCGGTAGTGATCTGATTGAGACCCAAGGTATCGCCTGTAATACTTTCCATTTTGGCGATTTGGGTGGGGGAGGATTATTTAAAATATTTTTCCCATAATCCTGATACTCACAATAGCACATAAACTAAAAATCAGGTAAGTAGTATGATTTTTATGCCCTGGGTCTCAGGAGGATATTATGTTATATTTGATTTGGCATACATTTTTAGAAGTATTATTGAGAAAAAATGTTTCGCCCGGTAGTGATCTGATTGAGACCCAAGGTATCGCCTGTAATACTTTCCATTTTGGCGATTTGGGTGGGGGAGGATTATTTAAAATATTTTTCCCATAATCCTGATACTCACAATAGCACATAAACTAAAAATCAGGTAAGTAGTATGATTTTTATGCCCTGGGTCTCAGGAGGATATTATGTTATATTTGATTTGGCATACATTTTTATTGGCGATTTGGGTGGGGGAGGATTATTTAAAATATTTTTCCCATAATCCTGATACTCACAATAGCACATAAACTAAAAATCAGGTAAGTAGTATGATTTTTATGCCCTGGGTCTCAGGAGGATATTATGTTATATTTGATTTGGCATACATTTTTATTGAAATAAACTTATGTTGCAGAAATAACGTCATTTGAAAACAATTATTGTATTGATAATAATTGGTATATTATATTAATAATTATTAGTATCGATCGTTTCGGCTAATTCTTTTTTGTTTGTTATTGTCAGGAGAAGGTTCTTATGAAAGAAAAAAATAAGAAAATTGCGGGAAAAAATAGTAAAAAACATCGATTTAATTTTCCCTTACAAAATGTACCTATCTGTAAAAGTTGCCGTATTGGCAGTTGGTGGCGCTAAACGCCATTGAAATTAGTGTAACAGACGAAGGTGATATGAAGTTCACCGGGTCAGCTAGTCCTTATTATAAAAATGAATCCCTATTTTCCTTGGTCACCGCATCACGCGTGAACGGCTGGACCAATTTCACTAATTCTTTTTTTTGCGTTTGTTATTGTCAGGAGAAGGTTCTTATGAAAGAAGAATGAGGAAAAAGGCGCGATAAATAATAAAAACATCAATTTAATTTGCCCCATACAAAATGTTCCAACTTGTAAAAGTTGTCGTATCTGGTCGTTGGTAGCGCTAAACGCCATCGTAATTAGTGTGGCAGACGAAATTGATATGAAATTCACCGGCTCAGATAGTGACCATTATATTCTGTTCAAATAGACTACAAGAATATACATAATATTGGTCATAAGAATTTTATTGGGTAAAATAAAATTCGCACAGGGTGCATAAGCTTAAAAAGCGCTCCAAAAATGACCATAACATGATTTTAACTACTAATTAGTAGGAAAAATTATACTATAACGTACTATGTAGTAGGTAGTTTATCATGGAGCGCGCTTAACCTAAAATTGCCAGTCAACGTCTACTACCGTGTGAAAATTAAACAAGTTTTCGTAATAACAATGATTATACGAAAGTTTTGATAGAGCATACGTAGAGCTCGAAGCTAAGTGGTTGTAAACACGCGAATTGAGTGCATCTTGTAGTTTTGTAGTAGTTCTTACGCAAACTATGTCCAGCTGTGGACGTCCTACGACTGAAGGATGGATGGCAAATTATTTTATGGCTATGAGAAGCATCATCATTGTCAGCCGAAGGAAATCCACTGCTGGACATAGGCCTTCCCTATTGATTTCCAATAAGCTGGTTAGAAGCAGTTTGCTTCTAGCCCATTCCTGCAGCCTTAATTATTCATCTGTCTACCTACTCTGTGGACGACCTAAAAGTCAACATTTATTTACATAACTTAAAAAACATAGAAATTCAATTCTTAAATACCTTATATGTAGGATATATATCCTACATATATACAAAAAAAATAAATAATAAAAATTAAATAAGGCTAAAAATCGAAACAAATACTGTGTCCGTGTGGTAGGGTGCCAAGAACGCTGACTGCATTCCCACGCTGAATGGCTAAAGAGATTCTCTGTGCGAGGAATAAGCCATCTCTCTTGTCACTAGCAGCGTCAACAAGCTTAAATGTCAACATTTCAAACAAATATTTCGAACTTTTAAGGAAAAATAATAAATTTTCGGCAAGGTACTTATTAAATAATTTACGACAATTTCGATTATTATAATATTATTATTTTTAGTTTAATTTTCCCAAATTTTTGTATTTTTTCTCCTATTTGGTAACCTACTCAGAAAAGATGTATAGAACCACACGGAAACAGCTGTAGTTTCAATTTACGTGTGAACCTGGACTAACCCCCAGCTCCCCTGTATAGTTGGGTAATAATAAGCTCAGTTTATTTTTATTTCTTACAAGAATGAGAATCAAAAGTAAAACAAAACATTAAAAACGTAATTTAATATGTATAATACATAATAGTATTGTGTATTAAGAATAGAAAAAATATTAGATTTTAGTTAATTAAACTATATTTTTTGAGCATGCATCTTTTTGCTCGCTTTCTATGTAAAAGAACTACCCCTAGCTCGTTAACGTAAAAATTAAGTTTATTCGTACATGTACTAAATTTAAATACCACAGTTAAATACATAATAATATTTATTGTCTCGGAATGAACTAACCGTGACAGATAAACAAATATACTGTTAACAAATATACCGAAACTATAAAAGAGTTTTTTTGTACATCATATCATCATCACCATATATCAGCCACCCACTATTGGACAGAGTCCTTACTCATTATTTATTTCCAATAAGATCAGAAATATCCTATAAATGATGCTGTGGTTCTAAGAAAATTGCCAGCCCACCTCGTTATGTTTAAAAACAAAACTTTTTTTTTAAAGGGCTTTGTCGCTTAGCGACCACATCGCCCTGTACAAGATACATAACTTAAAACTAAACTTATCTTTTTAAACCTATATCTACGAATTTGTACAACATTTTTTGCACTTTCAGAGTCTGGCAAAGACAAAATAGAGTAGTAAAAGCCAACATCTTTAATATTTTGTATAGAACATAGTCTTCTAAATGGCTCATTCCGTACACATTCCAACAATAGGTATGTGGAAAGTATTTTCATAAACGAAACACTCATTACAATTGGGAGTTGGCGTTTTTTTCGTCAGATATCTAAACTTAATAGTCAGAATATGTGCAGAACGGAGTCTGAGGGCTGTCACGAGCTCGAAACCTTAAAGTTATAAAGTATAATAGTTGGTACATTAAATTAAGTACAGAAGTAAAATGTACAAATTGACGCTTATAGAACATCAATTTTAATTAAATTTTAATTTCATATGCATACATAATTTTATGGCCCACTTTAAATGCGTCTTTTTAACAGGCTTTTATATACTTAAAGCCAATTGATTGGTTTAAAATGTAGTCCAACTTATTGCGCAGAATTTCGCAAGAATTGCACACTTCTCGATGTTTATGAATAATCATAGCCCACATTCTACATATTATTATGCATTTAAAGTCAACAGCCAGTATATCAATATTCATTTCCTCGATTTCATAAATTAGATGAGCTTCGAATGCAGTCTAAACTAAACATAATTATTCCGTGAAACCATAGAATCAGTTCATAAATACATACGTTTAGGCTCTGCTTCATCAATCGTGTAATTTTTAGTCTTTTTAGTATAGAAATAAAGAACAATATCGTGTGTGTTGTTGATGGCGGGAATAATGCACTAGCAGTAGTTTACGAGGTCTTTCACCGGCCACATAATATAGGTCAGTTAGATTAGCTACGCTCCTACCGCTGCTGGTGCAATACTAGCGATCTAGGATGGACGGTGTGAAGGTAGTTTCGTTGAACAATGCGCGTGCATCCCTTACATTTTACCTCTACTCTCTACATTCATAAAGAAGACTGCAGGCCAATGTTAGATTGAAAAAAATGTTGGTGCAGCAAAGACTGCAGTAACTTTGTCAAACTAATATTGATATGAGTGTAATAGGTGCAATCTTAAAACTCCTTATTAATTCAAATTATTTTACTGAAATAAAAACAAAAACAATACATTTAAATCTATCTCACAAAATTATAAGTATACAATCAATAAATTAAAATATAAGAGAAAATCAAAAAGTCATGAAATAAATCGTAATGTCAAAGTATTAAAAAATATAAATTATTGTCATGTTACTCCGAACTAGTTTCTGCCTGCTGCTCCGCCGCCGTGGAATTCAACTTTTGTGCAATCCCACAGGAACCTTTTGTTTTTTCGGGATAAAAAGTAGCCTATGTCACTTTCCGGCCCTTGAACTATATCCATACCAAAAATCAAGTCGATCCGTTGCTCCGTTGCTGCGTGAAAGAGGAACAAACCAACATACTTTACGGATTTATAATATTTTATATGATGTCAAATTATAAGTCAGCACAAAAATTTCAATAGTGCTGTTTGCACGATTACTATTGTTCCATATCACATAAGAAAGTGGGAGCGCTTAAGTTATATTTAAAAGTATTTTAAGCTCTATTATTTCCAGGGTTCTTTTGGCTGATGAGATACTAGCAATTTATGATGGACGATGTGAAAATAGTTTAGTTGTACCTTGCGTTTGCATCCCCACGTTTCACAACCACTGGATGGTGGACTTGCCTCGGCGCTAAGGGTCAATCTCTCAAAGTGACTTTCTTATGCTTTAAGTTCCAGAAATCTTATTATTATTATCAAACCCTGACCCATCGACTTGGCATTTTTTTATGCCCCAAACAAATTGAATAGAGTTCGTGTGTCGTTTCCTTTCGACTCCAACTAGTCAAACATACCTACTACGAGTACGTCTGTAGCAGTATAATTGGAAGTAGGGGTTAAAGGCTTACCGATTTGGTTGACTCTAAACAATGTCTGTCCACACCATTTAATACCACTATAAGTGGTAAACTATAACACTATAAGTGGCGAAAATTTATTCTACAGATGTTGTATTTGTCTTGAATGGTCCAACAAAATAATTAAGTGGAATGCTTCCTAAATCCTACTACCTTTGCATGTTCGAGAAGTGAACGCCAATTCGGCGGTGAAAATATGAAAATATTATCAATACGTAATAAACATAAAATATCTTAATTACAAATGTTAAAACAGCTTAATGATATGCCACATAAAAAGTAAATTTATTTACGTAAATATATTCGATAGCTGCTACCGGGTGCATTTGCTTCCATAGTAAAATAAGTGGTGTCTACGCACGCGTAGTGATTTTAACTTCCTTCAAATTATATATTTTATTGTATTTGGTAACATTTTTTGGTTCTGTCGAATAACAAATCAAACTATTAGCACTGCCTGGACCCTGCGAATTTCTATACAAAATCTAATGTTTTACACAGACGCTACACATAAGCACGACCGCTACCCGCGTAGGTATTTCTGTGCGGAACGTCTATGGCTGTCAACGGTGATCAAGACGTGACGACTTTGTGACGACATGCAGAGTGAGTGAGACAGTTGCGCAATTCAATTTCAAAATTGAATATAAATCTTCCTAAAAAGTATAGCAATCACTTAATTTGGAAGCATTATGACAAAAAGTAACCGATCTACTACATTTGAAACAAAATATCAAGAGGCAGTTACCAAATAATGTCAAATACGTTCATTCTATTTATCCTTAGGGAAACATCATTGATATTCAACCATATACAGCACCAGTATTCCCTACTGTCACAGTATTTTTTATTACAAAATGTACCCGCCAGTGCAGCCCGCACGCAGAGTACACGACCGGTACGTGAAACGCGGGGTGGAAGTGAGGAAGACTCAAACGGGTGGGGGGTAAGGAAGGAGTGACCGTTCCATACCTAGTATTATTATTATCTTCTTTGCTATGAGCGTGCATGTGAACCAACATCCTACTGTGCAGAAACTAAAGAGATACTACGTATCAGACGACCGTCTGCCGAAGATTTTTTTAGGCCGTAACGTTATCTGTGGTGGTGCCAATTGAACCTCGCCCCCCGCATACTTCACCCCTCCACCTACAATGCCATACATACTATTACTTATTCTGTGGCATCAAATCGCATATCTATATATAGGTTTCTATACATTAGTATTTTTATTTAATATTTTGAGGAACTGAAAAGACTATGGGCGAAAATGAAACGAAATTTATTACTGTTTTGCACTGCACTTTATTATTTCTTAGATGTAAAACAAAAATACACACTGCATTGGTAATTTTTCATCCAATTTATGTAGAGGAGCCGGTCATCTCGAAACACGTTGAATTTCTCTTGAAGTAAGTTACTGAAGACACTTGATGCACACACAGGAAAAAGAATAAATCGAGGATGTCAATACAATGACTTTTCGAAGTTTTCAAGGCGTGAAATGACTATTGTTTATTAATATTTTCCTTAAAACTGTAAAACAACAAGAGAAAAGATGGCGAATGGCGAAAGCAATGAATGAAGTAATCACAGATATCTACTGAAGTAATGAACAACATATACAGCTTGTTCATTCATTTCTAAGGATATTTTCATTTGATCTCCGTTCGGCCTATGGAAAGTTTTTTTTGTATGTCAGTGAGTCGGCGGTGATCCTACTGTGTGTTTACCGGTAGGTTGTCTCCACTCGAGAACTTTTGAACTCATCGATGATCCATGATATGCGCTCCGCCCACTGCCATTTCAACTTCAACAATTCAACAACAACCAGTCTGTAGAGCTATGTCTATTTTCTAGGGATCTTCTCATTTCTGATTTAAAAACAGTCCACGTAAAAATGAAGTAATTACTGCACTAAAAGTTTTACCAATACAACATCTAGGTTCACACCGTCAATAACGTGTAAGCTATTTTCTGCCTATAATTACTGTACACGCCGCTGATTTGTTTTCTCCACTTTATCGACTAACTTATTGCCACGAAAGAACTATTTGCATTTCACAAAAGCGTCGCAAAATTGTAGGTTAATGATTTCCTGCAGAGTTAAGCTATAATGTTTCGCGCACACTCGATACTAAAACCGACTACAAAACCGACTACCGTAGTTGCAACTGCTCCCATACGGTGTTCTAGTTACAGCGACTAGGAAATAGTTGTAAATGGTCGTCATGTTGCGCAATAAGTATGTGTAACAGGGCTTTAAGTATATTCTCAGTAGATGTAATAGGTTAGTTATAAAATAAAATAATATTCGTACATAATAGACCGCGGTTATATTGGAGCGGAGAACATAAGATGGAGTTCAGAAGCTGACTTATCCAACGGGTAACTTTTTTTGACAGTGCTATGCGAGACGAGTCCGCGTGATCTTGAAAAAGATCGCCAAATGCGATCAAAACTATAGTAGCAGTTATCTACTAAAATTAAGCGTAAGTAACACCTGTGTTACACTTCAATTCAAAATTGATACTAAATATTGAGTTTTTTGTTAGTTGTTATTATTTTACACCTCAAATACTTTTCCAAAACTATAGCCAACGAGATAAAACCGAAATAATTTTAACATTTTATTTACCTAATTGATTTTCTCAGCTTCAGATGTCTCTCGGTTGCTATAAAGATAAACATGTTGTTTGTAACCGTTGAAAGGCTTCACAGTTTCCAGTATGCGATGGGCTTTACCTGTAAGTTCTAGCTTGGCCTCAATAAATGTAAGCATTGTTTCTTATCAAGCCCGTTGCTTTTACCTTTTACGTACTGTGAGTATTAAAGGCACATAGTTTACATGTCCTAGATCTCGGCCAATAAAATTATGCATACGATATGCTAGTTATTACTTATTGATAGCCGTGATAAAAGTTATGTTGAAATTTAAATTATGCTCGGGTAAAACATTGTTTTTATGCAACTGTCCAATATAAAGGACAAGGTAGGTACGTTTTTGTGGTGGTAGAGTTACTGATTATATGTAGAATATTTTTGTTATTATGTGTACTACGAGTACCTAATTTTGTACTCGTAAAATACTTGTAGTCCACCAAAGTTGGTTCCATACTTTTTCCAGTGATTATTCCGTGCCAAATATTATCTACTTTGTTCATCTATTTCAGTAGGTATGGCATCCCAAGTGATATTGTAGTTGTACAGAGTTTATGATCGATAGAGCTATTAAATTCTCCAATAGAATTACAATTAGAAAAAAATATTGCTTTTTATATGGGACTAGCGTCTCGGCTTCGCCCGCGTACGATTGGCTAAAGAAGCCAAATAGTAAGGATCCCTATTTTTTTTGAAAATATAATATTGCCTACGTTCACCGGGGATAGCGTAGCTTTCCCTTTAGCTTTAAAGATTTTTTTTAAATCGGTTCAGTAGTTTCGGAGCAAGCAACTTTATAATATTGGTACAGAATATATTCTACGGCCGCGATATAGTAATAATATATTAATTTCACAAAAGCTCGCGTTAAATTTCCTTCCAGCACAAAATAAGAACAATGCAAATACCTATCTCTCTGTTGTTTATTATTTCGGAGATTGGAATGTTGCTTCCAATTCCGAGAACATCTTCGATATATCACTGCCTGCATATGTTATCCTAGTGATTAGTATCGGCATTTCGCGACGAATGGTTTCTTATTGTGAAAACGTCTGCGGCCGCGAGCTCCAGACTAGGCCCGGCCCAGTTTCGGAGGTCGCCGCCCGTTCGTGAACTCTGCACCTCCGCTCGATTGCTGTCGCCCTAGTACAGTTTTTGGGGCGGCAGCTTTTTGTGTGAAATTTCCTACAAAAAAAAGACTTGGAAGGTATTAAAATAAATTTAAAACTTAGGTTTCGAGCTCTTAGGTTAGGTTTTGTAACTTTACAGTTGTAGGTTTTCAGTAATTGAGAGAGTATTTTTTTTTCTAAAATTAGGTAGGCATTTAAAAATCTGAACTTTGTACATTTGAATTCGTAATTACTAATCTAATTCTTTTTACTTTTCTTCTCACTTTTGCTAGAGAATACCAATAAACTATTAATTTTCCTTTGAGATATACGAAAACAACCTTTAATTTAAACCAAGCCACTCCCAGAGCAAATCATTCCAAACCCGCAAAAACCGCACCCGTGCGGTACCACACGTGGTATTACGCTCATTTGTTTCCTCAAATTCCCATGTCAGGAGAGATATTTCGTCAGCCAACCCCATTGCGATCCGTCCCACCGCACGAGTTTGCCCGGGGTCAATGTCCTCTGCTAGTATATAGGTCAACTGAAGGCGCCTTCTCGTCTGTATTATGTCAGCCTGAAGCTCGTAGCCGCGAATTCAGCTTTTCACAACCCTCGCGAAACTAGTTCCAAAACAGGAATCACCCAAATGACTCCTTTATTCTTGCCATTTTACGATTCTTTATCAGACACTCGTAACCTGCAGTTTAAGAAACCGGTTATTTTTACTGCATTATTCAAGAGAACGGAAGGGTTTAAATTAAAACAGGATTGAATAACAATGAATGCAAAACCGATATACGATAGAAAGCTAGTTCGTTGATCTGCGTTATTTATATTAGCTGCAATATTTGATACATGTAACAATAGCGGTGCCGACAATGGCTATTGAATTCAGGAAGTATCTGCATAATAGTGGTCTGTAATTGCGTATTTTGTCTGGTCATAACCTTAGGTTGTATTTGATTCGAATGCTTAGCAGATGCCACGCATCGCGGAGCAGCGAGCACTTAACCTCATTTGTTGGTTAACTGCATTACGAGCCGACCAAGTTGTGGTAGCTGGTAATACGTGTACATTTGAAAGACTTTCTGTACCTTCTGAAATTGGTCGGGTTACAGTGATGCATAGTGGGCTGCTGCGCGCAGGCAAAAGGGAAAGTGGTCGGGGCTTCCTGCTCGCACGCGGAAGCGTTCGGCTATACGTAACTGCATTCATAGAGCTGCGCCGGCGCATCGCAACATTGCGACATCTTTGGGAACTGTTTGATAGTCTGCGATCATCCTGTTGAATAACTTATGGCCTGGCTTGGCTATTATGTCATCTATTGGAACCGCAAAAAAATGTAACTACAAAGTGGAGCATTTTGTAATTTAATGTGTGAGATGTCCCAAAATATTTATTTTATTTTTAGTAAACATAACGTCAAACTTAGCTGTCAAATATTATTTTAAAAGTATATCTCGGGTTTGGTAACATTTCGTTTATTATACCATTTTTGTTAGCCACGTGAGACCATAGGTAGAGTTATCTATGACAAAATAAGAATAAGAATGAAAAGCTGAGCTGAGATCAGTATTTAATTATAGATTGCCATTTTTATGAGTACAACACAAGTTATATCTCTATGACAGAACTCTAAACCTTAACTTAGTGAAAAAATAACTAATGACGGTTACATTATTCAACTTAATTGAAACTAGTTGAGCCTTATTTTAATTAGTATCACCTAGAACTTCGAGAATAGTAATCTTCGCAGATGTTTAAATTATATTCCTATTCATTAGACTCAATTTTTCGTCTGCCTACTGTCGTCTATGTTCAATTATTTATTTAAAAATATCACCGGTGTCTAAAATTCGTTTAACATTGACCTTGAATAAAATTGTACCCTAAGTTACTTACAATTTATTCCAGTATTTTAATTTTTTGCGTTCATAATTAATGAACTTGTGATTATAGAACTTTTTTTTCTGTAAAGTTTTTTTCTTTGGTATAAAAAGAGAGATGTTTTGACTCAGCCTGAATTTCCAATGTAAAATTTGCGAATATGGTTTCTTTTATGTAATATTTTTGTCCACTTTAATCTAACTCAGGCCTAACAGCCTCCACGAATAGAATGGATATCTTACATCTACTACTATATATTACGAATCTACAATATAAGGATCTTAACGGACGATCACAGAGGTGGTATAATGAATAAAGTGCTACTAATATTAACATTTGAATTAAACCCTAAGATTTTTGACCACCTGGTGAAAAGCATCATGCTCTACACAGTAAATTTTAATTAGTACGTCTCTCTCAAAGCACAGAAGAAACCTTATCTCGCTATAGCTGTGTTTGAAATGAAAGTCAACGTCTGCGGTGGCCTTTAGCGTCACACCGAGTCGTGCCTAACCGTCAGCGAAGTCTCGAGCCACAATGCAGTTTTACTTTCAAACGTTTACATCACTCACGACTTTCCAAAGAGGAAACTATCCGTTATCACAGTAAAACTGTTTAATATTTCCTGTGCAATTTGCTTTTTTGAATTTGTAATACAGGGTTATCTGCTTGCCCTTTACTAAGCCGAAAAGGGGTGATAAAATCATCATTATGAACAACTTTTACTATGGGACCAACCCGGAATTCGAGAAACTAAAAATCAGCTGTTCTACACAAAATTGCAACTTGATATCGACAAAATGTACGAAACAGAAGATGATTTATTTTCTTGAATTCCGGGTTGGCGCCACAGCAAAAGTTGTTCATAATGATGATCTGAATCACCTTCTTTCAGCTGAGTACACCAGTTCCTGATAACCTTGTATAGGTAATATTAGGTAACAACTTCAACATCGTAATCAGTAAGTACCGTCTACTTCTGTGAATTCTAGATCTTCCTTATAAATTTCCAATAGGACCGGTGAATGCAAATTGCATCTATCGTGTGCAAAGTACATAAAACAAACCAACCAACTTAGAATTCTTAAAATCCGTCCATCCATCAGCCATGGGACGTCCATTGCTGGATCGACTTGACATTTTTTTAAAACAAATTGATGAACTTGTGGGCGAATGTCCTACGCTGCGCTTGCCGGTACGTGGTATATAGAATACGTTTCGCTAAAACCATTTTAAAATAACGTGAGCAATCATTCAAAATACTTGAACATTTGTAGAAAATAAAATTACTTCTACTAAGAAAGCGAATAAAAACATCCATAAAGAAAAATATAAGGGATGAAAATAAAATTATCAGTAGGAAATTCAGCATCAGAAAAATCAATTCCATACAAAAAAATACACTTGCAGACAATCAAAATATAGACAATATAACGAAACAAGTCATGATTATAGAGACAAAAACATGAAAGGTTAGACAAATAAAGCATCCATCAAAACACAGAAACAATAGCAGACAGATAAAGAAGATGGAGAAGAATAAATAGAACTAGTCATACAGTTACTAAGCTAATAAGAAATGCATAAAGAACGAAACATCTTAATGCTGGAAGCACTAGGAGAAAAATATGTAGAGAGACAGCAAAATACAGACACTAGAAAGAAAAAAATAATTAAATACAAGATCGTATCATCATATTAGCAAGAAAAAGAAACAAAGAATGAAACTGGAAAATGATGGAAGTAGTAAGAGACAAACACATAGACAGACAGCAAAACAAAAAGAATAAAATAATGAGAGACACGTTCGTATTGTTGATATTAATACCTATCTCTATTTAGTAAGTACTGTTTCAGATTATTACAACATATTTTATCTAACACAGAGACAGGTAAACACAGAGACTAGAGAGAATAATATGATGAAAGACACTTTCGTTTTACTGATATTTTATTAGCATAATTGGTATCTTTAATATATAGTACCATCATTTGAGATTGTTATATCTAACACAAAGACAGGGAAACACAGACTGGATTAAATAAACTAATGAATACTTTCGCATTATTGCTATTAGCATAATGAATAGCTCTAATATTACTATTATATTTAACAGAGACAATGAAACAGAAACTAAAAAAAATATACTAATGACAGACACTTTCGTATTACTGATATTAGCATGATTAGTATCTTTAATAGTATCATTTGAGATTGTTATATCTAACATTACCATGATCGCCTTTCACCGAGTGCAGATAACGTCTAGAATAGCAAGTCTTCCGCCCGTCCGTGCGAAGTGCGCCCGCGCTTCCGCGAGCGCTTGCACTTTCTCTATCCGCTGAGTCAGTGTGACCAGAATCAGTATTTTAATACTTTTTCAGTATATATTATTGACTTTTTCAAATATCAATAGGTATAATTTCGAAGGTTGGTATTTTAGAGTATATTTTGGATACAATTGTTGCTGTTGTTTTATCTCATTAAGATCGCAGGATCACGTTGGATGCAAGACGCTACCAACCGGTCTTATTGGAGATCCATAGAGCAGGCCTAAGTCTAGCAGTTGACGTCCTGTGGCTGATGGATGATGATGTTGTGAAAAGGCGTGTGTGGATATATGAGGGTTAATTTTGGGCACAGTCATTGAGGGTACCTACTCTAGGCTCCGCGCTGCCTCCCCTAAACATTCTAATGGGCGGAACTGTTAGTGGAAATAGTAAAATGTTACCGAAAAGTATTTTTAAGGTGCTTCGGCATTTTTCTAAAATATAATCTGGTCACACTGCGCTGTGCATTGGGTGCAGTGAAATGGATTTGCAAATAGAAACGTGCTTTGTTCAAAATTTAACCGTTTACTCGCCATTACCATTAAATAACAATCGTGCCTGCTTATGCAGCCTATATTGCCATCGAATTTAATGGTGTCCATATTTTTAACTTATTTGCAACTTTCCATGCAGAAACGGTAAGAAATAGAATCAACGTTTTCCGTTTAGGAGATTTAGAATATAGAAATATAGATTTCTGTCAGCTATATCATGTAGGTAATTATCATAATCATCGTCACTTGTCGAGTGCCGTGGTGGTCTAGTGGTAATGACACCCGCCTTACAATTGTAAGGTCGTAGGCTCAAACCCTGGTCCCGTACCAATGAATTCTTTGAAATTTATGTACGGAATTTCACAGCACTGGCTTTTTGGTGAAGGAAAACATCGTGAGACAACCTGCATATGTCCAAGGAAGAAATTCCATGGCGTATGTGAATCCACCAACTCGCACTTGGCCAGCGAGCTGGATATGGCCCAAACACCCTTCGTGGGTAGGCCTACGTCCTGCAGTGGACTATTAAAAAGGCTGGCACAGTACAGTTACAGTACATCGTCACTATCAGCTTATCGTAGCCTTCTTTATTCTGCTATACTGGGTACATTGGCCCTCTCTCTTACGATACCATTTTACCGGCTACATTACTTGGATGCTAGTCTAACGTTTTCTAAAATATAAAAGATGCAGACGTAGGTATTAAATGCACCTATCGTGTGTAAGAATATATTAATCTGAGAACCAGTAAGCTTTGCAAGCAACAGTATTGATTTTTGCAACAATATCGTAGTCGTCTTAAACGACATTCCTAAATTATCTTACACTGATAATGTTATTAAAATAAGCTGCAAGTAAATTACATTAGCGACGTAAGTTATTTGAATAATGTTGGTCTACATTAGCATAGAATAATCTGTGGAATAACCTCCGAAATAGGTAGTTCCTTTCTCACAGCGTTTCTAAGGTCCTATCTATATGTAGATACAGGGCTGGCAAATGATATTTTGTAGATAAAAATCTTTACCTACTAATATTATAAATCTGAAAGTGTGTTTGTTTTATTACTCTTTCACGGAGTAACAAAGCATCTGATCGGCTTGATTTTTGGTATGAATTTAGTCAAATAGTTAATAGTAAGTGACAGGCCCAATTTTAAAGGCGCCATCGTAAATTTAAAAGCAACGTAAAACAGTGTTCTCTCTACCAATTGCTTATAGTGAAAAAGAAACAGAGTTACCCTAAATTGCTATTACAATTATGATGGCGCCTCTAATGTTGGGCCTATAGGCTACTTAATATCCCGGAAAAATAAAAAAATCCTATGGGATAGTACAAAAGTCGCGCGAGCGAAGCCGCGAGCAAATACTAGTTGACGATATAGTGCGATGTTGTGATCAATATCAATTCTACAACGTGCAATTCTCATAAATGGACACTTTCTCTATAAATTTCCAATAAGATCAGTTAGAGCATCTGGCATCCAGTGTGTTTCTGTGGTCAAATAATTATGTTCAGCTTAGTAACTTATTAGGAAGAAGGCAATTTTTTTTTAAATACTAGGATTTTACTCATAGAGGTCGATAGAGAGTGTATTTCCAAGCTGGTGCCTGAGACACTTTACTATATTCTCCGGACATCATCATTATGGGGGGTTGGTGGATTCACATCCTCTATCGAATTTGTTCTACGACCGATTGCTTCAAAATGTTTTCATTCAGAGTAACCATGAGTAAATCCGTCTACAAAATCACAAGAGTTCCTTGTTAAGGGACCGGGCTTGAACCTCTCTTTACTCTTGTAAAGCGAGCCATCACGGCTCTCACTAAGCCATCACGGCTGTAGGTATACAAAATTAGAATAGCTTTTATAGCTCGCGGCTTCGCCCGCGTTTTGGTTTTTGTATCATCTCTTATGAACATTTAATTTTTTTCGAGATAAAAAGTGCTCAATATCACTCCAATCTTTAAAGTACATAGGTACATCCACGAATAAAAGCAAGTCTATCCATTTCTCCGTTACTGCGTGAAAGAGTAACAAACAAACATACTTTCGGATTTATAATTTTAGTAAGGATAAACATTAAGACACATCACAAAATGTTTGCCCAAAATGTTGCCCGAATCGAACCCATTCTAGCACAGGAGTCAGGGTCAGGGTCACTTATCATTGGGCCACTGAGGCAATCACTAAATTACAAAGAACTCATTGTTACGGAATCGAATTTGAATCTTTCCTCTAGCTTGTGTGGCGATTGTTTTCCCGCTAAGCTACGAGTACCATGGATGTAAAACTGGGGTCACTAATAATAGGGCCATTGAGGCAATCAGTAAATTAAAAAAAAAACTCATTATTACGGGATCGAATTTGGATCTTTCCTCAAGCTTGTGTAGCGATTGTTTTCCCTCTAAGCCACCACGGATGTATACAAAACTGAAATCAATGAATATACTAAAGTCTAGATTGAGTCTATAGAACAGATCTGTCGGTAAAAAGGGCAATGACAAGGAGGATAAACTTCGAGCCCTGGGATCGGTTCACCTCCATCTCGACGGAGCTTAGAGGATTTGCCGCTGAACAGTTTCTGAGGATGGCGCGTGGATTGCGTAATTTCCTACTGTGATTTGTGAACTTCTTTATGGAACTTTTTAAATTAGGTAGAGAGATTTTTAATCATCTAGACAGCTCCAGTGAGGATGAAGTACACATTGATAGATAGATAGATCAAATTTTTAATGTCACACCAAAACTTAAATAAACTAAGAAAGCAAGTTTAATTGAATTTATAGCTAGTGTTACGACAGCGGCCTTTTTCAAAAGTATTTTCTTCCAGGCAACCATTAATTGTAAAGGATTAACAATAAGGTTTAGGCTACGGGGTGTGCATAAATGTCTTAAATATGCATACTTAAGCAATATACATTCTTTTAATTCTAATAATAACTACATAATTATAGTATAAACTGCATGAACAAATATTGGGGTTTATATAATTTCGTATTAAATAAAAATGGAAAAACTAAAATTGGCATAAGATTTTAGTATACTGCTTCGTTGTGTTTTGTGTGTAAAGTACGTTAAAAATATTTGGCTTTGTAACATGTCTAAAAAATTGTCAATATATTTCTTAATATGACTACTTACTTACAAGCTCTACGAGTAAAGTTTCGTGAAATTACCCAACATCTAAGTGCTAGTGCTAAGCATTTACTTATAACTGCTTGTGTAATAAAAAGTCCTAGAAGCCTAAAAGCTGAATCATTTCATAAGGGATCGTCAATCAAATTATATGAAAATTTCATGTCAGCGCACTCCACAAACGTTTTAGGTATAGTAAATATTACCTAAATCTCGATCTCGGTCACATTGGCACAAGATATAAAAATACAACATCCTAAAATTTTCGACATTGCACTTTTTAAAACGTTTTAAAATGTCTTCCAAAACTTTTCAATTTGTCACCATCAGAAAAATAAAAACAAAGGCAAGCGCTTTCGAGGAAGTTAACATTGAAAGATAACCTAAACCTTTTACCAACCCAAAAAAGATTAGCAGGCAACGCAAACATTTCGTCATTAAAACATCACTTCTTTGTTCCCAATTCGGAAAGAGTTTATTCATTTAAGAATCTTTAAATAATATTGGTGCAATTAGATATTTCGGTAGAAATATCTCGTAAACATGTATAAGTCACGAGGGATTACGTTCCAAAATAAACTCGACAATAACGCCGCTGCGGCGGAAATAGCAACTGATTCAAAGAAGTGAAAGACAAAGTACATACTATTTGCGACATTAGAGTTATTGCTCAGTCACAGAATAGGTAGTATTGGCAACTACGTGTTAGGCGTAGAAGTGTTAGGAAAGTACCAATTGGCTTTGAGATCTATATCCCATTACATATTTCATAAAATAGTCCTTGAAATGACGATACCTGCTACGCTTAGAAATATTGTTCTATTTGTGTTAATGTGTTCTTGTAGTACCTACATAAAATTAAAAGTACGATAAAAATAAAAAGTCGGGGCTTAAAAATGATACTTACTTATCATAGGAGAAAATTACATCTTTATTGTAAAGTCAAAAGACGTTTAATTTTACGTATTGCGCACTTCATTTTCGTATTGCGTAGAACTTAAATATCAATTCGTCAAGGTTCTTAATTTATGTATTATTATTTGTGAAGAGATAACAAGTAAGTAACAATTTTATTATTTTATATTCGAAGTTGAATTGTTACGTTATTATAATTACAAGCGAATGCTTCTAGTAAAGAAGTACCTCTACGTATTGCTCGTTGATTGATAAATGTCACATCATTTCGGAAATGGAATATGTCAACAAAACACAGGTATCAATGCCCGTACTCCGAACTCACTCCTGACCATAGAGTCGATAGCAGTTAGGGCATGATGAAGTACTACGCATAGCCTAAGATACGGCTGCAATAATAACTACCCCATACTTGTTACTTGATACTGATAGAGATTATATTACGATACGACGACGCTTGATTAAAAATTGCGAATGCACATGACAAACTAAACGTCCGTAGATGTATTTAAAATAAAATGTCAAGTCTACGGTTTCTTCACTTAAGAATATGAAAAAATCGAAGCAATCAATCGTTTTAAGGAACCTCTAATTTTAATAAATTTTGCTTATTTTTTGCTAACGTTAAAGAACACACCTCGAATTTTAATTTATTTTAGTTTTCTTTAGCTATGAGTAGATACTTAATAAGAGTAGTGCTTGTAAATTATGAAATCAAATTATTTTATTCAGATAAAAACGAATTTTCAAACATTTACATTCATCTCACATTAATTAGGTCAAATTGATAAAAACAAATACAATTAAAACATAAGTCATCAATTAATTGAGAAGTCAACAGAAAATAAAATTAAAAATAGTCACAATACATGCCAAATTAAATTATAAAATGTCAAACTAAATGGCAAATAAAAAAAGAAAATGTCAAACTTCAATAATCAAACTGTGAGTGTGCTATGTTGTAAGTTGTGTACTCTTGAATTTTGTAGATAGAACTGACTCAGATAACAGAGGAGTATCATTTTATAATATTTAAAAAAAAACATCAAACACTACCCAATAAAACAATTACTTATTATTATTTGTCTAATAACAATGGGGATAGTTATTCCTCAACCCGTCTCCCGCACTAACAGATAGGCAGGTCCGATGACATGTCAGCGGCGCAGATTGATCGGTAGTTCCCGCTGGCACAGACGGTGACGAGACGGTGACGTCACGGGAGCGCCGGCCGCGCCGCAGAATACTCTGCAGTTAGTTCCCGCGGGTCATCACACTGGCCAGGTGCGTTCACACTGGAACACTGCGGCTTCCAGAGTTCCCCGATTTCCGCATGCGTTGTCATTTCCCAAACAAATGAGCTGTTTGGATGATAAATCGTTCTTTTACTCTCTAGGTAGAGGTTAAATTTCGCACAACGTGGTAGCTAAGAGCTATTCTGTCATATTAAATTGTATGATATAACTTCAGTTACGAATTCTGGCTTTGAATTCTTGTTTTTATTTTAGTACATAGATTGTGTGTTTGGATGTAAGTAGTACGTATGTTAGGACTCTAAGCGTTGTCATTTCCCAATCAAATCTGCTGTTTGGGTGATAAATGGTTCTTTTACTCTCTAGAGTCTAGATAGAGGTAAATTTGACACAACGAACTTAATTAGTAGCTAAAAGCAGTAATAGGTACATAATTATATAGCTATTGTGTTATACGACATAACCACGGTAATGAGATATCATTACCGTGACATAACTCCAGGTACGAACTCTGGCTTTGAATTGTTTTTGTACCTAATACAAAATCTATGAAACGTTATTAACGTAAGGTATTGTAAAAAATCTATGAAACGTTGTTAAGGTAAGGTATTGTAAATAATACCTTACCTTAACAACGTTTATTTGTGTCTGAATGTAAGTAGTATGTATGTTAGAACTCTAAACTGTATTGTACTTTACCAGCCTTTTTAATAGTCTACTGTGGGACGTAGGCCTACCCATGAAGGGTAATTGAGCGCTCATCCAGTGCGGGTTGATGGATTCACATACACCATCGAATTTCTTCTACGAACGTTCAGGTTTCCTCACGATATTTTCTTTACTGGAAATCCATTGGTATGAAATTCCATACATAACTTCTAATGAATTCATTGGTACGGGCCCGAGATTCGAACCCAAGACCTCACGATTGTAAGGCGGGTGTATTACCACTAGTCTACCACAGACTCTATGCGTAGACAGAATATAATGCCATTTTTCAAACCAATGAGCTATTTGGATGATACATGGTTCTTTTACTCTCTAAATAGAGGTTGAATCGCACAATGTATTACCTAGCAGCTATAAATAACTATTCTGTGATATGACATTACTTCAGTTACATATTATGGCTTTGTATCGTTATTTTAGTATCATAGATTTGATTTATTGTATGTATGTTGTTTAGCAATTTGTGTTATAACTAGATAAAATTTAACTAGTTAAAATTCACCCTTCGTGGGTAGGCCTACGTCCTTTAGAGGACTATTAAAAAAGCTGGTATAGTACAGTACCTACTGATAAAACTTGAATGCCATTTAAAAGTGATCTAATTCTTTACCGGCATAAAATTAACACATTCAATTTTAATTATTTTACTTATAATATTTGAATTTTAAATTACTTATAACCTTTATATATTTGCTTCTATCTTGGCTAAAAAAAATTAATTCGTATTTGAATACACTTGATTTTTGTAATTTCTTACTATCATGCCATGACATAAAATCTATGATTCAAATTGAAATTTTCATATTCCATGTTTTCCCAACTATATAGTCATTCACAAAAAAAAAAACACGTAAATTTTAATTAAACAAATCTTTTTTATTACGAACTCAAAATACTGAACAAATGACTGGCATTCAAACACTATAATACATTTCTAGACTAGACTTGTATTTGAGAACTAGAGCAATGAACAAAGCGCCCCCAAAACACGAGCACGAAAAGAACACGGCTTTTCTACCTAGGGTTACCATATCTCAAAATTAATCTTGAGATGGTGAAAAACTACACTGCAAATCATACAAGTTAAGTTAGCCACAATATGTGCAATATCCAATCCTAACTGAAGCTCTCATAAAGCTGCGCGTTGATTGGGCTTAGCGCAGCTAGTAGCTAACTTCACATCCGCCAACTTGTATGATTTGGCCTATAAGTACCTATATTTTCTTTTGCTTATTTGTATGGGCCAACGTTGTGGATATGGCATATTCGCCTTTCGTGGACACGCCCATGTTTAGCAATGAATGAATGTCAAAATACTAGTAAATATAGCACTTTGCAGTTCTACGATCACATAAATTTTATTTACGGAAATCAAACTTTCTGAACTTAAAAATGTTCCATCTGGCAACCCTATTTTTACCTGAATATTTATCCGTTACATTAACATTGTTGAAGACACGAGGAATCTCGTTTCAGACGCCTTTATACTAGATATGTATCTACTACTTACAGCAGCTAATAACAACTACCTAAGGTCCAAATTCCACCATAATGTATCGGCGCGAAGATGGCGCAGATTTCAGATAATAATCCAAGCTTTTTAGTTTGTGAGTCCAATGCATACTCATTCTCATATAGTTGTTAAAAAAATAATTTACAAGTCAAAAACAAATACATAAAAAATAACGATTAAAAAAACAATCAATTTCAAAATATAAACAAATTAATCAATAATCATAAATGCTGATGCTTAGTCAAAAACGAGCGTTGCTTAGAGAAAGATATTCCTGGGTTGAGCTAATATGCCCGAGTGGTTTTTATTCGGTGTCTTGCTGCACAAATACGAACAGCCTTGGCCAAAAGTATTAGGCACCCTATATTCTCACTCTATCTCCTAAACTAATTTAACTCTTTTTTTGGATTTTGAACAAAATTAGGTGTCGATTAGAAATGAAAGCTTGTTTACTTGTTAGAGTTCAGATCACAAGTGACCAAACATTGACTGATAAGACCGAAACAAAAACGAATCCTTTGTTTTCGGTCACCAGGTGTTTTATGACCTTAACAAAGAGCCGCTTGATATTCTAAGAAGTTATTTATGACCCCGGTAAGTCATTTAACATAAGCACTTAGTTATTGGTTAAGTAGTAAACATGCATTTTGATTTTTTAAAGGTGCCTAATACTTTTGGCTAAGGCTGAATGTCTCCATACGTACCTAGTTTTCATAATTCCTTAAGGAGGCCTAATCGTAACAATACTTTATTACCCGGTTGAGTGTGTCGATTAATGCACAAGTGTATGTAATGTACAGTTAAAGATCTTAAAATGAAATTATCTATCTACTGTACTCTTTTGTAATAGTCCATTACTGAATATAAACGTGCTCTTAAATACAAATGACGTTTTGGGCCATATCATACCAATACAAGTTGGTATATTCACACCCGCCATCTTTCTTCTAAGGACTTTGCAGGTTGCCTCACGGTGCTTTTTTACAAACAACAAATAATCAACAGCTCTGGTCAGCCGATATTTGTTAGCGATCATCGAAGTTAAGCCACGTTCGGCACGATTATATAGTCTTCGGATGGTGGGCCACGGGTGGCATTTACAACTGAGCGCTACCGTGGCTCGGATGACAATTGAAATTGTAGGTCCCGGTTGTTTTAACCGTTTAGCCATGTCAGAGGCCTTAAGGCGGCTTTAAAAATTCTCTGACACCAGGACTAGCCACCCGGTCTATACGAACTTACTTTTTAGCCGATCTCCTGCCATCTCCACTCCGTTTCGGTAGAGTCTAGGCCTTACAGCAGATAATACAAGAAACAACGACCTAAGTGGGCGTCTGCGGGGTAATATTCTGAGCTACGCCATTTATTGACGCACTTCTTTATTTTAGACGAGTTTTGGCCTAAAATTCTTGTCTTTTTATGAGACTAATGGACGAAACTGTAGTTTTTTATCCTGTTAGCTCAGACCAAATAAAAAAATCAAGACAGAATGTTGTGAACAAAACAAGTGAGGGCGGTAAAACTACGCCTCGCCGTGTAAAGACACATACACGTAGAAGGAAACTACGCCTTGGATTGTCAGTCGAACTATGGCGGCGCAATACCGACGCATTCATACCACATGTATAAAAAACCGGCCTCATTTTGTTTGTTCCCGACGTTCTGTCTTGATTTTTTTATTTTGTCTGAGCCTGTTAGCTAAAGTGGCAATCAATTTTAAAATCAACATTTCATAACTGCGACAATGTATAGGCTGAATCAAACTGCTTGGCGGCTGTGACGGTAGCGACAAGCTGCGCAAAACCTAAACCTGACCGAAGCTCACTATAGCAGCTGTGCTACGATTGACTTTCGCGCAGCTTGTGATCCAGTCATCTTTATGGTGCCGCCATACTCTCCACGAGGCGACACGAGCACCGCAGCTGTAGCTAACTTCACATCGTATACAAGAATGTATACAAGTCGGCGATGTGAGGTTAGCTACAGAAGTTCCTTGAGAATATTCTGTAGCTAACTTCACATCGCCGACATACAAGTATAACTTCTGTAGCTAACTTCACATCACCGAAATACAAGTATAACTTCTGTAGCTAACTTCACATCGCCGACATACAAGTATAACTTCTGTAGCTAACTTCACATCACCGACATACAAGTATAACTTCTGTAGCTAACTTCACATCGCCGACATACAAGTATAACTTCTGTAGCTAACTTCACATCACCGACATACAAGTATAACTTCTGTAGCTAACTTCACATCGCCGACATACAAGTATAACTTTTGTAGCTAACTTCACATCACCGACATACAAGTATAACTTCTGTAGCTAACTTCACATCACCGACATGCAAGTATAACTTCTGTAGCTAACTTCACATCGCCGACATACAAGTATGACTTCTGTAGCTAACTTCACGTCACCGACATACAAGTATAACTTCTGTAGCTAACTTCACATCGCCGACATACAAGTATAACTTCTGTAGCTAACTTCACATCACCGACATACAAGTATAACTTCTGTAGCTAACTTCACATCGCCGACATACAAGTATAACTTCTGTAGCTAACTTCACATCGCCGACATACAAGTATAACTTCTGTAGCTAACTTCACATCGCCGACATACAAGTATAACTTCTGTAGCTAACTTCACATCGCCGACATACAAGTATAACTTCTGTAGCTAACTTCACATCGCTGACATACAAGTATAACTTCTGTAGCTAACTTCACATCGCCGACATACAAGTATAACTTCTGTAGCTAACTTCACATCGCCGACATACAAGTATAACTTCTGTAGCTAACTTCACATCGCCGACATACAAGTATAACTTCTGTAGCTAACTTCACATCGCCGACATACAAGTATAACTTCTGTAGCTAACTTCACATCACCGACATACAAGTATAACTTCTGTAGCTAACTTCACATCGCCGACATACAAGTATAACTTCTGTAGCTAACTTCACATCGCTAACATACAAGTATAACTTCTGCAGCTAACTTCACATCGCCGACATACAAGTATAACTTCTGTAGCTAATTTCTTTTTGTGTTTATTTCTTGGTGTGCAATAAAGAGTTTATCTATCTATCTATCTAATTTCACATCGCCGACATACAAGTATAACTTCTGTAGCTAACTTCACATCGCCGACATACAAGTATAACTTCTGTAGCTAACTTCACATCGCCGACGTACAAGTATACAAGTCGGCGATGTGAAGTTAGCTACAGCTGCGGTGCTCGTGTCGTCTCGTGGAGAGTATGGCGGAACCATTAGAAGTTCACCTCGACATCTGAGATACCCAGCTGAATTTTTTGTATATACTTGTACTTTGATATTCTAAAATTTGTCTCAAAACTTACATGTGCTATTAAAATTTGATGTCAAAGGTCATAAAAATAGTTTTTTTGTACATTATTTGCAAATATAATTCCCTACAAGTATATACAAAGAGATTCAGGTTGCCTGGATGAAATCGCTCTAAGCGATAAGGCCGCCGGTTGTCGCACTATTTTAATTATATTGTATTATTTTATTGTTATATTGTAAATTGTGTGAACAATAAAGCGTTTTCTATTCTATTCTATTCTATTCTACAAACATTCAGCTGGATATCTCAAATTCTGAGATTCTTATCTAATTTTAAATAAGACGAGTGGACTAACGTAGCTAACTTCACAACAGCCTCCAAGAAGTTTACAATGTATACGTTCGTAGCCATGAGGTTAGTTTCTCGTAGGACGCTAGAGATAGGCCTCCCTTATGGGCTCTCAATTAGACCTCTCGGTAATCGCTTGCATAAAGCGTTTTATCTTCAGTTTAGACTGACACTGATATTGTACCAACTACTACTTGGCCTAGGAAATACTGAATTCTATTCTTGAAAAAAAAAACCCATTATAAGCATTTCTTCACCATGTCCACTGCAATAATTTCCAGGGGTTTCCTTCTTCTTTCGCAAACTTTCCTATCATTCAAAAGTCTCGTCCAAGCGCTACATGTTCGCGACCAAACTTCACTTGGTACTATAATTAACAAATAATCTAAATTCGCGTTTTCAAAGAAAATGTAATCTTCTTATTATTACTCGCCCTTGCCGAGATCCAAATGTACAAATATAATATTTGTAGAATTTCGTATATTTGCAAATATTATACCAAAATTGTTCGTTTAAAGGCAGAAGATAAGATGAATAAAGTTCGATGGACAAAAATGTACGTGGAAACGTAGTTTCAGATTTCGGTATTTCATAACGACTCAGGCGTGACAGCCGCAATGCAGAGGGCCAAACTTAGGCGACACCTCACTGCCTTTTCACCAAACTTTGACACCCTTACACGTGTAGGTACACTACATTCAACCGATTTCCCACAAGGAACAAGGATAATGTTCTTAATTTTTCTTTAACTGTTTCAAGATTTATCTGCTATTTCGGAATTTGTCTATTCACTTGTTTTTATTTTCAATCTGTAATGGAATTTTGTAAAACGGTACCGTAATCATTTAATATAATCACTTTGGTTTAGTAATTTTGAAGGTAGTGTACTCAAAAACAATATAATATTTTTTTTCTTACACGACATACAATTACAATAAATAATTCATTTAAATGACTGGTAAAAAACACGTGTTAAAAAATAAGCAACTCATTCAGTAGCATACAGTTCTTTTAATTGGATTCATCATGGAAATCGCTTACTACAAACTGCTACCCAATCTACGTTACGTGCGAGCGAGATGCGCCGTCGGAGCGAGACGTCTACACATTGAGAGCTCCGCGCGTGCTAAGGACGGTCGGTGACCCCGCGGCGGCGGCTGGTGAACTTCTATACAACACCAATATCGTGCGTATTTTTATTGTTAAGAGTTTCCGACGATATTTTTGTTCCTCTACGGCCGCGATCGCGATGCGCTAGTGATGTGATTGTGAATCGATTAATTCGTGTAATTATTTAATTACTGACTTATTTATAGAGTATTTAGTGTTATTGTCGACTAGGAATATTCAAATTAGGGTTGGACTGAAAACTTTCAAGGTTAAAGTGATATTTTGACTGTTTTTGACTCCACCGGTGTCTAAATTCTCGTTATTGATTTATAAGTGATTAAGTATGTTAATGTTCTGTTTGCTGATTGGTTTTTGTGTTCCGCTGCTTTGATGCATTTTTTGTGTGGATATTTCAGGTGAGTGATTTGTTAAACGTTTTCTAAACGGCTGATTTAATGTGCCTAAAATGCTTAATGATAGGTTATTACGGTAATGCAGTTGTGGTAATCATAATTATTGGTTTCTGTTATTTGAAATTAATATGTTTTATGATTGGTCCAATAAAATTACATTAAGTACTTACTTAATAAGAAGTAACACAATGATCTTAAGTACTTACCTATGGTAAACAGTAAGTAGGTTAGGTACTTAATCACACAACTGTAATTTTCTTGTTTCCCGTAAAGTGTTCCTAAATAGTATAAGTACCTACCTAATAAATTTTATACAATTTATATCTGTTCATTAAAGTAAAGGGATTTTAAGATATGGATATACGCATCGTTATGTACCCGTACAATACAATATTTCTTTAACAAACTACATTTTCAAAAATAATATCAGGTCAACTGATAGCCAATGAACTTTTTGTATGACACTGCTGATTTATTTTCCGAAATTTTAAACAAGAGATGTCCACATTAGGAATTCCTTCTGGTCATAATCTAAGTCACACAACCATGAATTTCAGAACAGATCTCAGAGACAAAATTTTATAACAGCTCAAATATATTCATAAATTTGCATCCAGTTTATTAATACGGACATTCAGCACTTCCTCGCCACATTGAAAGTGTTTTGTTCGTGTTGCATGTTGCAACATTGTTGCAAGCATGCGATGCGCTCAATTAATTCAGATGCAGATGTTAGCTAATATTGTAGAATAAACTATTGTGTTCAAATGTTGCACAGACGATGTGTAATTATTTTAAACTTAGAATTTTGAATTAGTCGTTTTTATTTAAATACCTACCTATGTATACTCTACTAATAGCTTAAATCGTGGCTTCTCACAGGATTCTTATTTTTTTCTAGGATAAAAAATAGCATATTACACTTTCCCACCTCTAAACTACCTATATACAGGGTTAATTCTAGTCAATAAGCATCGTTTTAGGGGCTTATTCTGTACATCAAAACTAACAACTTTTGTTCTGCGACATTTGTCAAAAACAAAAAAAAATCAGCTGTTCCATACATTTTGTCCCGGGTGAAGGATATTTTTCTATGGAACAACATTTTTTTTTTAGTTTTGACAAAAGTCGCAGAACAAAAGTTGTTAGTTTCGATGTACAGAATAAGCCCCTAAAAGGATGCTAATTAATTAAAAATAACCCTGTATATGCCAAAAATTAAGTCGATCTGTGGCTTTATTACTGTATTAAAATGGTACCAACAACACAATTAACCAACAAGGTTTACTCACTTTCCGATTGATAATAATGTTGGCAAGGATTTTATGTATCTCGGAAGCTAAGATCCTTTATCAAACTTAATGCTTTCATTAAAATGATTGGCTAGTTTTTTCAATAATACACATCTGCTATCATTTCAACCAATGTCAATATGCATCTGGAAGATGACAGATGTACGTAGTGCATGATTAGATTACTGCTTAAAATCTCTTATACACTTTTTAAATTTTCGCCATTTGAGCACATTATACTACTAGAACCACTGCCCGTGACCACGACCAATGCAACTTGGTCGAAACGTCGGGAGAAAAAGAAAACGAGGTATTTAATTAATATATCTCATGTTTTATTGCGCGATAAGTCCCGTATTAATATAGTAGTATATAAGGTGTTGTTTTGCAAAGTACATTTTCAAACTTTCAGAGGTGTGTATCTTTATTATGGTAAAAGAAAACTTTTTCGCAGTTGGTCCCATAGCAAAAGAGGGTTCATAATGATGAGACTTCAGAAAGTACCAGAATTTTGAAGAGCAAAATTCCTGTACATCTAATTTTCTTCTGCTCTAAAGCAAAATGAATGTGTGTGTTTCTTTGTAGTCTGACATGTAGGGTCATAAAGTTTTGTTGTCGCTAAAGGTCTAAAATGTAGGTTGAAGGAGGCAATGTAGAGGTAGAGGCAATTTAGAAGGGTCCGAAACACATTACCCTCATTAGTTAACGGACTGAAAAAGGGATTTTAAAATAGCTTGTTCAGTAGATCGTTCTACTTTGTAAATTCCTTCTAGTTTTCAATAAATAAAATTATATAGAGATTAGAGAAGGTAATAATGATTTGAAATTCCTATTCAGTGATACCTCACTTTGACGCGTTTTGCCTCTTGAGTTACTACAAAGAAACAAGTATAAATATAGAATCAAACTTAATGTTGAGTATGAACACGAAGCGAGTCGTTGCTTAATAGAAATTTATTTATTAAAAAAATATAATTAATTCATCAGATAGAATAACAAAAAATAATAGACACGTATTTTTTCTTTAGTCAATAAAACAAAAATTGATGAAGATATAGCCCGTCAAAGTTCCGCGTGACGTCACAAGTGCCATACAAATGTACCTATAGACTTCTGTAAGAGAAGTGACGTCACGACCCCCTCTCCCAAACTTTGACAAGGTTTATCTTTGTCATCTGTTGTTTGATTGACAAAAGAAAAAATATGTGTGCAATATTTTTTGATAATCTAACTCACAGACTAATTATATTATTGATTGTTTTACCCTGTCATCAAGGTTACAATAAAGGTGCCATCGTAATTGTAATACCGACGTAAAAATGTTCTCAATCGAATGCAAGTGGTGATAATGAAACAGGAATATTCTAAATTGCTACTATTATAACGATGGCACCTTTATAATTGAGCCTAATAATCACATTAGGTTCTTTGCGACGCGAAGTCGGGTAAAAGGAAATCCGCAAAAATGCAAGGATGCTGCAGAGGCTTACTGTTTTAATCACAAACCATTTCCTGGAAGGAATAATGTGACGTCTCATTAATGGTTATAAGAATTTGACGTTAGGGAAAAATTACAACTTGACATTCAGAGAAATTGATGTTACGAACATGACCCCAATTTGTGTTTACCGTGTACCGTTTGCCTACTCTGTTATGAGGTGTTTGATATAATTTATGGAGACTTCTTAAGGCAAATTATAAAAGTGGTCATTTCGTAAAAGAACTGAAAGGAACAATAAATGCGCGAGAAATAAGAAAAATCTCTACGCTCTAGGCAGTAGACATATTATGTCAGTCAATGTCAATCTAAAGTTTATTTGTATTCCCAAGTAGAAAAGTTAGAAAATCCGGTGAAAAGACAGCTGTCTACTAGATGTGACAGAAGTGGTAATACATAATAATATATTCGTAGATATTTTAGGCAGAATAGTAAAGATAAGTAAATATTTACAAACCGTAATCAATGGGTAAATCATATTTTAAAACTAATATAACGTAACATATGGCATGAAAAAAAAAAAAACGAATAGCAACTACAGAACGGCAAACGGAAACCAAAACCAACCAAAGTAACTAACAAAAAAGAAACAAAAAAACAACGAGCTCCCCCAAGCCGACTGGTCCTCGAGGGGGAAAGCGACCACAACCCTCCAACTTACAAAGACAACAACCACCGAAAATCAGTAGTTTACATAGCATGCCTCAATGTACTCACCTTGGGAAAAGAAGAAAATCTTACGGAACTGACATATGCGCTAAAATCTATCAAATGGGACATAATTGGATTGAGCGAAGTGAGAAGAATGGGCGAAAGTATTACCTGCTACTCAAACTATTTACTATACCAAATAGGGGAGACACAAGGCCAATATGGAGTAGGATTTATTATTAAAAAACATCTAAACCAATATGTACAAGAATTTAGAGGAATCTCAGAACGCATAGCTATTATGAACTTGAAACTACCAGGATATAAAGAACCTTGGTCTATTGTACAAATATATTCACCTACAGAGCAATCAAATTTGGAAACGATAAACAACTTTTACAATAAATTAAACGAAGCCATTCAAGAGTATACACATAAAAACCTAATAGTCATGGGTGACTTCAATGGTCAAATCGGATCTAGGCGCCCAGGAGAAAACGCAATACTAGGACAATTTTCATATAGTAACAAGACCAGAAGCAGAAATGGGGAAAAAATTACGAACTTCGCACTAGAAAACAAATTAACAATCTTAAATACTATGTTCAAGAAAAACCGGAAGAGCATGTGGACCTGGATTTCGCCGGATTGTAAAACAAAAAACGAAATTGATTTTATTATGACCAACAGAAACAACTACTTCACAAACTTCACTGTCATTAAAAGATTCAACTTCAACACCAATCATAGGCTACTTAGAACCGAGCTCAGAACAAATCCACCAAAGAAGACTAGACCGAGACAAGACCCAGGAAACACAAAACTTGACGAACAGCAATTAGAGCAAATAACAACAGCCTTAAGAGCTGAGTTTAGTGACTTTAAAGAAAACACTAAGGAAATGGGAACCCAAGATAAATACAATTATATGGAGAATATTATCAAAACCCAAACTAAACTCATAACAGACACCAAAACTGATGCAAAAGGAATAATATCAACAGACACTTTAAAGCTCCTAGAAGAAAGAAGTCACCTTATAAATGATAGAAGTACTCAAAATAGAAGACAGAAAATAGCCAAAATCAGCAAAGACATCAAAGAAAGTTTGAGAAAGGGTAGAAAACAACGCAGGATGCGAACGATAGAAAGTTACATACAAAAAACTGGAGGAACTAAAAAAGCACTCAAAGAATTGACCGACATGAAAAACTGGATAGTAAAAATGAAGGACGCCCGAGGAAACTTCAATTATAATAGAATTAACATACTAAAAACAGCTACTTCGTACTATAAAAACCTTTATCGAAATAACACTGCGCAATCTAAAATCGATCTAGAGGATACTTCGAACACCCCCAGCATTCTCCAAGCTGAAGTTAGGAAGGCTATCGACACCCAAAAGAGAGAGAAAGCACCCGGGCCTGACGGCATAAGCAATGAAATTTTAAGACATAGCAAAGAGATCTTACTACCTGTCCTCACAGATATGTTCAAAGATATAATGAATACTGAAATCATCCCCCAGCAATGGACTGAGTCACACATCATCCTACTGTATAAGAAAGGTGATAAATACGACATAGGAAACTATCGCCCTATAAGCCTCATGTCCAATATATATAAGATTTTTGCTAAGATCATCCTAAAAAGGATTGAAAGAACCCTAGACGAAAACCAACCTATCGAGCAAGCAGGTTTCCGCAGAGACTACTCAGTGATCGACCACATTCACGTGGTGCGTCAAATTCTGGAGAAATTCAATGAATACCAACTCACATACTACATTGCATTTATTGACTATAGTAAAGCATTCGATTCTCTACAACACGACAAAATATGGGAGGCGTTACTAGAACAAGGAATAGAACACAAGTACATCCGATTAATAAGAAACATATACAGCTGTAGTAGAGCAAGAATCCAACTAGAAAAGAAAAGTACTCCTTTCAAAGTAGAAAAAGGCGTAAGGCAGGGAGACCCTCTATCTCCAAAATTATTCTCCGCAGTACTGGAATCGATCTTCCGAAGACTCAATTGGGAACATCTCGGAATTAATATAGACGGTCAACTGCTATCGCACTTAAGATTTGCTGACGACATAGTGTTGTTGGCAAAAACAGCAGAAGACCTAACCAGAATGATAAAAGAACTTGCAAAAGAAAGTGAGAGAGTAGGGTTGGCAATGAATCTAGAAAAGACTAAGGTGATGACAAACGGGGACAAACACATTATAGATCTAGGAAATACTGAAATGAACTATACAGATGAGTACATATATCTAGGGCAACTCATAACTCAAGAAGATCCCATGCAGAAGGAAGTGGACAGAAGAATTACAAATGGTTGGAAAACATACTGGAGTTTAAGAGAGGCTATGAAAAATAAGGAGCTCCATATAAACCTAAAAAGTAAACTTTTTAACACCTGCATATTACCAGTCCTTACGTACGAGTGTCAGTCATGGTCCTTAAATCAGGCTACCTCAAGCAAACTAGCAACATGCCAGTATGCAATGGAAAGGAGCATGCTAAACATCAAGAAGTCCGACAGAATTAAAAAAATCATCATCAGAAACAAAACAAAAACTACCGATGTAATGAGCAAAATAAAAAGACTTAAATGGCGATGGGCTGGTCACCTGGCAAGAGGACAAGACAAATGGAGCAAAAGGGTGACGTGGTGGTACCCAAAGGAAGGCAAAAGGAAGAGAGGCCGACCACAGAAAAGGTGGGTCGACGATATTAGGCAAGTCGCAGGTGTTACATGGAACAGAGTGGCCCATGAAAGAAAGGAGTGGAAAAGGTTGGAGGAGGCCTTTGCCGACTGGCAAACAGATCTTGGCAAAATAACCAAGGACCAAATATTAGTTTAATTTTATTAATATATATTAAGTTTAAGTCTTTAAAGTTAGATACTAAATAAGTTTACATAGTTAATGTTAGCTAAACAAGTCTATATGTTAGTAAAATAAGTTAAATAAGTTTATATAGTTTTACATAAGTCTAAAAACCATTGTAAGAGATCTGAATAAAAGGCTATATTATTATTATTATTATTTAACTCACAGACTAATTATATTATTGATTGTTTTACCCTGTCATCAAGGTTACAATAAAGGTGCCATCGTAATTGTAATACCGACGTAAAAATGTTCTCAATCGAATGCAAGTGGTGATAATGAAACAGGAATATTCTAAATTGCTACTATTATAACGATGGCACCTTTATAATTGAGCCTAATAATCACATTAGGTTCTTTGCGACGCGAAGTCGGGTAAAAGGAAATCCGCAAAAATGCAAGGATGCTGCAGAGGCTTACTGTTTTAATCACAAACCATTTCCTGGAAGGAAAAATGTGACGTCTCATTAATGGTTATAAGAATTTGACGTTAGGGAAAAATTACAACTTGACATTCAGAGAAATTGATGTTACGAACATGACCCCAATTTGTGTTTACCGTGTACCGTTTGCCTACTCTGTTATGAGGTGTTTGATATAATTTATGGAGACTTCTTAAGGCAAATTATAAAAGTGGTCATTTCGTAAAAGAACTGAAAGGAACAATAAATGCGCGAGAAATAAGAAAAATCTCTACGCTCTAGGCAGTAGACATATTATGTCAGTCAATGTCAATCTAAAGTTTATTTGTATTCCCAAGTAGAAAAGTTAGAAAATCCGGTGAAAAGACAGCTGTCTACTAGATGTGACAGAAGTGGTAATACATAATAATATATTCGTAGATATTTTAGGCAGAATAGTAAAGATAAGTAAATATTTACAAACCGTAATCAATGGGTAAATCATATTTTAAAACTAATATAACGTAACATATGGCATGATTAAATATAACGCTCTGAAATTAGATTTTAAGCCCCGTAAGTGTATTTCTTCGATTAACAATTGCGGTCCTAAGAAGGGAGACCAATCATTAATCTAAGATTTATGTATTATATAAAATTAGTCATTTCACTTAATATAACAATTAAAATAAATTAAGTACATCAACTCAAAACAAAAGAAAGTGTAGCATTTTTAAACAAAAAACATCGCCGCACTCATTCAAGGCAAGCACGCTGACATTGAAAGTGACGTCACCTAGAATTCCATTTCTTAGTCACATGTATGATTGTATGGATATCTCAGGTCATTACCACTGACTGCCTCGGGTGACGAACCTTACGATACCTATTCTTGGCCTAATCTTTTGATATGTTGTCAAAGTGTCGTTCACTCTTTCTTCTAATAACTTTTGTACGTGAAATTTCGACTTCGGCAACTTCGGAACGGTATTTTCGTCATAAGGTGAAGCCAAGGTCAAATTTTGGCGTATGTTGCTTTATATTTTGTTGGTTTTTAAGACTAATTTTGCAGTAATTGAAACATTACATAGGGAGCCAGATGTAATTAGTTTATAAGAAATATTGTAAAAATACTTTATTATTTCTGTTAGCGATCACTATATCTACTTTCTTTGGCAACATGATTAATTAACGTACAAAGTTATTACATTTATTAATTTATTTAACTGAATAATTATTTCGTATTTCATATATGTACCTATATCTTAAATTTGAATAAGAATTACATTTATAAAATCAAATTCGTTAGTAAAAATATTATTAAAAATAAAATTATTTGTGGAATTATATTTTTGGGTTGTGTCTATGTTTTTCGAATGTTGTTTTGTTCATTCTAAAGTAGGTACACTCTGACTATACTATTTTTATCGATAACTCATGCATGTGCAAATACATTGCAGTGGTTTAATTTTGCAAGCTGATTTAACTTTTTTTTTATAGGTGTTAATCGTTTTTACAAGGGGCATCTTCATTCTTGACGTTAATGAATGGACATTGTCACGTTTTGCTAAGACTGCCTTATCAGTGAAGTTCATTGCCATCAATGACCGATTACAATAAAAACTGTTTGATAATAATATTTCCTTATCCAACAATTTTTATTGTAAGCCTTGATCTTGGGAGTCAAATCGCTATTGCTATTTTTTTGTATTCAATATAATTTAAAATGAGTATAGATTTAAAAATATTTCGAATAAGTATGAGCGCCACGTCTCAATTAAAAGGTAGCTATTGTTATCAGTATTTTTGAATTGATTAACCAAATGGTTTGGTTATATTTTTTAAGTAAGTATGTTTTTTTTCCATAAATTGCTCAGTAAAATGACGTTTTAGTGCAACTAAATTGAGTGACAATTCTGAATGTTAAAATTGCTTTTATGCTCTGAAATTGTCAATTATTCTTGTCTTGGAAAGCTCAACATAATAATTGAAGGTATGAACGATTACCATCCAACAATTTCTTCAAACAAAACTTAAACAAATCTGTACTCAGATATCGCCTGACAGAAAAAAATACAATTTATTTTTCATAGTCAAATCGCTATTGCTATTTTTATGTATTCAATGTAATTTAATTATTACACAACATTTGACTCGAACATAAACATGTGTTTTGTGGAGTCAAACGTAATAATTATGTAGGTGTGTGGTGACAATAACATGAGTATGAGTGGTTCAAATCGGTTTCAGTTCTCGTTAAAAATGTTGCTCGCTTAAAATTTAAGATAGTTCTCGTTAAAAAATGACTTATTAAAATTGAATGATTGTTAAAAATTGATAGTTGACTGCCTCGGTGGCTCAGTGGTTAGTGACCCTAACTTCTGGATCAAAGAGGCGTGGGTTCGATCCCCACGCAGGGCAAATATTTATGTGATGAACATAAGTGTTTGCTCTGTGTCTGGGTGTTATTCAGTTACTATCTATATAAGTATGTATTTAAAAATAATAAGCATATGTAGTACAGTAAAAGCTCCTTATTCGCGCTTCCTTTATTCGCGTTTTCACTATTCGCGGATAAATAAAATGAGACCCAATTTCTATATTCGCGACTAAAAATTTTTTTATTCGCGGATCTAATAAGAACATACATAATAATAAAATTATTGCAATAGGTATTCAACCCAATATCCTTGTCAAATGGACTAATAAAAAAGTAAAATAGATCTTATTACATGTTTGTTTAAAGTATGTTGTTAAATGATATCGCCGAGGCCTTTGACACAAGCCGCCTTCGCCGCGATCGGTGATTTTGAGAATGTAAACAAACAGAATGAAAGCAACCTTATAACTAAATAAATAAACTATATTTTTAAATATTGTTGTTCCGTTTATAGTAAAAGCCGCTTTGCGTGTTTTATTGTTTCGTCTTTCACATTCGTTACCAAAATTGTGATCGAGTAACACGACGTCTACTTCACTCTTCCTAGTTTATAATGTCAACTAAAAAAAAATGAGAAACGAGTTTCGACACAAAAAAAATCTGTGATACCGCTTAACGTGTGAAAATAGAAATGCTTGATCGTTTATGCCTTGGAGAGTCATTTGCATTCATATCACGCTCATTCAATCAACGAATCAACTGTACGATCGATTAAAAATCCGAAGATAAAATAAGGTTGTCTGTAGCTTCAACTTCACTGTCAGCGAAAATTGTTCGTGATCCAGCAATAGAAAAATGGAAGTGGCGTTGTCATTATGGATCGAAGACCGCAACCAAAAAAGCCATTGCCTAAGCCTTAAGATAATTAATTAAAATGTTCAAAAACTTCATTGAAATTATTTTTTATGCATTTGTATTTCTTTTATTTTGTCACCTAGGAACGTATCCCCTATAATCCCATATAAATTACCATTCCGTATTCACGGTTTCTGTATTCGCGGCATATTTATGGAACATATACCCCGCGAATAAAGAGCTTTTACTGTATATCAGTCTCTGGCAGCCATATTACAAGCTTTGCTTAGTTTGGGGTCAGAGGCCGTGTGTAACATGTCCCAAAATATTTATTTATTTATTTAAAATGTTGCTCGCTTAAAATTTAAGATTAAATAAATTAATTCAAAAAACAGTTACAGCTATCGCATAAAATTTATAATATAAGTTAACTATAGATGAAATGTTTATAATAACAAATTAAAATACTAGGTTTGTTTTTAAAATAAAAACATTTTATTAATTAGCATTTTTAAGCTTCCTGTCATGTGACTTAACTTAAACTTGCAGGCAAGTCCAAATAAAGTACACCATAGGTAACATTAAGACATAAGAAATAATGCCAAGTCGTTGCATCGAGATAAGCATAAACGGCTTATCAAAAACTTTCCCTTTTTACCCAAGCTTTTGTCAATGAAAATTGATAAATAAATATTATATTTTTAGGGGATATCAGGGGATATTTTTACGCAATGTATCTGACCCCAAACTAAGCCAAGCCTGAGATATGGCTGCCAGAGACTGATACACTCACAACAATTTTAAAATACATTATTAAATAGACACAGTGCAAAATCTATAAACGCTTGCTTGAGTGGGAATCGAACCTACCATAATTACATTGACTATAAGCTGTAGGAGTATCTGGAGTAAGGATTTGTAGAATTAAGGCGTGTAGAGTAAGAAGCTTGGCTGTACATGAGATCTGACAATTTTTTGATGGGGCGAACTGTAGTCTTGTCTTGGCTACATTTCACATGAAAATGTATTTGTTGGATAACAATAACAGTAGGTCCTACAACATCTCGCTTTATCTCCAAGTATTTTTTTTTGCCAAAATCTGAGTAACTTTGTTAATTCAAATTGATATAATTATGTTATCATAAGCACATTTCTTCTCTTCTTCTTTACATAGCCTGTCGTATACCTGAGCGCAAACTTGCATTCCAACTCATTGTTCAAGTCAAGCTGACATTGAAAATGACGTCACTGACGCCTGGATTCCGCTACCAATAGTGATATCGCGGTCAATGACCCCAGTGACGAATGGCTTATTACGTCTCGTATATATTTATTTTGCTTTGTAGCTGCAATCGTGGTACGAGTATGTCATCTAGGTGATCGGAAATAGTGGGGTGATAAATGTTGCTACTTGTTTGGTAATTATTTATAGATTCAATAGTCATAAAAAGTTAGAGTTCATGCTCCGCTATTTATTCATTATAAGTGTCAATATACAGACTATACAATGATTTACCTAGTAATATATGATGAGAGCGTGCTAAAAATAAGCATGTATTTTGGCTGGATAGTTAATACCTACTTTTTGAAATTTACTAGTAGAGATTGAAATTTTTTCTCAAATAAGTATGAGCGCCACGCCCCTATTAAAAGATAGCAATAGCTATCAATGTTTTTGTGTTGATTAACGAAACAGTTTCGTTATGTTTTTTAAGTAGACGTAGATATGTCTTTTTCAATAAATTTCTCAATAAAATTACGTTTTAGTGCAAATAAATTAAGTGACAATTATATACATTATAATTGTTTTTATGCTCTGAAAATTGAGAAAAACTTGACTTAAATGCTCAAAATGATAATTGAAGGTTTGAACGATTCTCACCAAACAAAACTAAAACAAAACTGTACTCAGACTCAGTACCGCCAGACAGAAAAAAATACGATTTAATTTTCAAACAAAAATAACTGCACTGCTCTCCTGAATAAGTAAAGTTAAAAAAATATGTCATTAAGTACACCAACACACAACTTCCTTCGCTAGAAAGAAAGAAAAGTCAAAGCATAATTTATCTTCTTAAAAAATCAATAATTTCCCTTAAATTAGTAAGTGCAAGCTCGTACCATAAACCTGTAATCCTCAAATTGAGTAGGATTTAAAAATAAACAAATAAAATGATTGCTGCATTGTCTGGAGCTCTCATTAATTGTCTACTGCATGGAGAGAACGATTTATAGTAAACATTTCACACTTTCGACGTGAAGCCTTACTTAATGGACCAATAAATACCGTAATATTGGATAAGTATCCACTTAAAGTGTTAATGGATGTGTGCAAAACATATCAGTCTTAACACGTGATTTATAAACTGAATTATGACTCATAATTTCAATTGAATGCTCACTAAAAATATTTGTCTGTGCTGTTTTTCGTCGACTCATACAAATATTCAGTAACTTTGTTGAAAATTTTTTTTTTACTAAATGTAGGTAACAAAGATAAGATTTTTTCATGTCACAACTACTCAACATTTAAAGTAATACGTAAAAATTGAAATTGGCCGGGGAAAACCTCGGGACTTTCCACACGATTCCGTGGCAAAAAACTTCCGAATTTCCTTAACATAACAACATAATTCCAAAAAAAGTAACAAAGCTTGCGGATTACAATTAGGCAAAAAGATACAGAATAATAAACAAAAACATTTCTGCACCTATCCTTACCAATATCTAATTAGTCAAGTAAAGGTGACGTCCACAAGTGGTATATTATTCAGAGAAAAATCGAACCAAGATGATTAATACATCATTTGAAAGTTTGATTTATGGACTTCTTAAAAATATTTAACTTAGATTTTTTTATCCCTCCATTTTTTTTTAATGTGAAAAATGAATTCTATGAAAAATAATAATATAGCTTTGTATTTTTTCTAGTTTAGCAATAATAAAGTGCTTCTATCGATATTTTACTTGCATTTGTAGCTGATTCTTCCACATTCGTGTCTTAATTTGCTAAAATTAAAAATTATAACCTACCAGTGTGACCAGTTAGTAGTTAAAATGTGACAAAAAAACACTAATAAACTGTGACTAATTGGTAAAAATGCTTCTATTTAACAGTTTGGTTACTTAATCAGGGTTGCTAGAGATAAACTATTTATACATATATTTATTTGTCCTAATAGATTCAAAATTAATTTTTAAAAAAATGGAGTGCTCTTTTTTGGTTTTAACTGATGTAATAGACTCAGAAAAACATGAACTTTCTCGAAATCATACGAGTGTTGTGGTTCGAATATAGATGATTATTATTATACCAACCTCCATACATTTCGTGGACATGTCCTTTAAAATTTCTACTTATGACAATCGTTGGCTCTAAGTAGAAAGCTGTCCACTTAATCTGTGTTTAATTGAATCTCAGAGATACTTTAGCAAATCATTTTACAACAGAATTTTAGCAGACATACAAACAAACAAACAACAACACTTTATTAGACAACCACATTACATAAAAAATACATTACATATAAGGACAAAACAAAACAAAAGGTCTCTAATTGGCGGCCTTATCGCTTTAAGCGATTTCTTCCAGGCAACCAAGCACGGACAGAAAATAGCATTTGACAAAAAAACGTGGCCATAACTGCAAGAAAATTTAAATAGCATAGAAACAAACACTTAACAAAACAAAAAAAATACTAGACAATACCTAACAAATAACAACTAAATTATATTTAATGACATAGGTACCTAGTATTGAACAGACTAAAAGTAACGCAGAGAACATAGAACATAATATAACAAAAATCGTCTACACCTCTACAGTCTACATGTAAGTAGCCAGAGACAACATCTCTTCGTTCCAGAGTATGAATGTCGGTATTCTCTCATTAGCGTGTAAACATCGATGTGATTGCTCGGTTATCTGTACATGTGCACGGTATCTCCAGACGGAGGAGTTATGGCCGCGGACACCGACCACTGTTTACTGAAATTATCAATAACAAGGCTGGGGTGTGCTGTAGACGGAGCTGTGCTATGCGACGCGAGCGAGTATATACAAATTATTTTTCGCACAAAAAAAAACAAAACCGCCGTCCATCGTGTACGGAATTCTAATATGTCGCTCGAATTGTTTACATTATTGTTGATTTTTCAAAAATGGCTCAGCCGATGTCTGTAAAATGGGACCACCTAGGGAGTATAACCTTTCGAACTAAAAAAATATTTTTCAATTCGGTTTACTATTGGCGGAAATTTCAATGAACATACACAAAAAAATACAGGCGAACATTGCACCTCCTCGTCTTTGGAAGTCGGTTAATTTTTTTTTTTTATTTCGAATAGGTTCGCGTTTGACTACACACTGCCTGATGTTAAGCAGATGTGCAGTCTAGGGTGTAGCACGCTTACCTAGAAGATACCTATTTACTCGGGATTTGAAGACACCCAAGTTTTACTTTAACGGGAAGACAGACCCAGGCAAAGCGTTCCACATTCCGGCTGTTCTAATAATGTCTTGTAGCGACTCCTATACAAAGGCATTTCGTAGAATGCTGTCAATAAATCTTTTTCACAAAAAGTGGCCTACGTTGGTCTGCATGCAGTGCATGAACGGATATTTTTGGTAGATTTTTATATATTAAAGCCGTTTGGTAACCCAAGTAAAATAAAATAAATTACATATTAGGTATATACAAGGAAGAGATTGCTGTATCAATAAAGTCAACAAGGGCTTGTTGCACTAGTTTTTAAGTTGCTTTTTTTCCTTTCTGTGTATTTTTCTGTTATCTGTGTTTTTAGTGTTAGCAATAAAGTGTTTATTCATTCATTCAATATATGCTATATTAATTTTTGTTTTCATGAAATTTTAATTAAGTACATTTTTATGTGATGGTTTTTTTGTTACGTTGTTTTTAAGTTATGATTTTAGCATTTTTAGCCATTAGGAGACTTTATAGATTAACAGATAAAATTGTAATTTTATATTAGCTTTACTTAGTAGCTTTCCACATGACTATTTGATTTTTTAGAGTTAAAAAGTAACACTGCGTTTTTTAAACTATGTCATTGCATAAAATAAGTCGACCAGTCGTGCTGTTGGCGCGTGAAAGAGTAACTATCAAACCAACAAATATACTTTCGGATTTATAATATTATTAAAGATAAGGATAGTAAAGAACAAATCCAAGAACATAATTATCTCTAAGTACTAAGACAATTTGAATTGAACGTATACTGAGCTTGAGGTTAGCGTACCAGTTATGGCCATTTGGTGTCAAAAATATTGGTAAAATAATAATTATATTGTAAACAATGTAACATGTAACATCATAAATGTTGTTTGTGTGAATTTCAAAGTTTGAAATTTCTTCTTGAAAATTAGACATTTAATTGCCTGATTAATTGTTAAAATTAGATGACACTAATATGGTCACAACCGGTGCATGTACCCTATATCTATAGGTACGAGTATATTTATAGCGCCGCCTATCTGTCAGTGCGCCACGCGCAGGCAGCGGGTTCAAGTTCGGCCCGCGACAATGAACTTGGCCGGCCGTGACTCAGCCGTTACAAAACCATCAACACTGCATCTGCAAATACACTTCTACTCGTTTCTACAATGTGTTCGTAACTGTACAATGTATCAACCACGGCGAGGCCATGGATCAGCTATTGTCCAGCTACTTAGACGCTGAGTGTACCTACATATCGAACACTGACTCCTCCGTGATGCTTTTTACTAAGTGTATGTAGTAACATCCTTACTTCTTACTATCCTACTGATATTATAAACGCGAAATTTTGTGAGTATGTATCGTTGTTTCTTACTCTTTCACGCAAAAACTAGTGAACGGATTGAGATGCTTTGCAATAATAATGCTTATACATCAGAATAACACATACGAGTATGCTATAATTTACAGATCGCGTGAAACGTAGTTCGCCAGGTAAGCTAGTATATTATAATATTATTAATCCAAAAGTGGGTTTGTTAGTTTGTTACTCTTTCACACAGCAACAGAACAACGGATTGACTTGATTTTTGGCACGGATAAATGTATTTCAAAAGGGAGAGTGACATAGGCTATTTTTTATCCCGGAAAAACTAGATGGTTTCAATGGGATAACACTAAAGTCAAAATACAACGCGTGAGCACGCGGGCAAAATTCAGAAAATGTTTATTCTGCTGACCCTCCAAAAAACCTAAACAATGTATGAAATAATAGTTTTATTATTATTCTAATCAAATCCGAGGTTAGCTACTAATAGTCATCAACGAAAGCAGATACCAGTTCGCGCTTAAGTAGGTACTTATTTTTGAATACATAAATAATTTGGTTCTCATAGAGGTCCGGCGTAGGTCTTAATAAACTTGGATGTGTCTAAAACAATAGGTATATGTAAAATCTCGTTTATCCATTTCCATCTTTTCAAAATCACAAGTGCCTCTAAGTATTGTCAGCGTCATCTCTTAAAGTGATCATGTCCAGCCAATTAAGGCATGGTAAAGCAACCAATGACCCAAAAGTGTAATGACTCAGAACTAGAACAATACATCTTCAAAAGAACTTCGTTCAAAATCAGGTTTGCCGTGTCGAGGCCATTATACCACTTACATAACTTGCGTAAAGATTCAAGGGCAACTAAGTTATTTATATTCTATTCGCCTAACCTTGGCCACAGATTAGGAGATAGTGAATCCGTCCTTGGCACCGAAGAGTTGGAGACACATCAGGTCGATGGCATGTTAGTAATGACACTGTATCATGGCTGTATAGTTTAACTTGAGAATGTGGTTGGACACCAAATTTTGCAAGTAAGGCTAAATTAGGTTATACTATGATAATAGTTGGTTATTTTCTCTACATTAAACATTAGCAAAATTTAAATTTTGACCATAGTTTGATTGAATAATTATAACCTCTCAACTACATCAGCTTTTAAAGAAAATAATAGATTTTCTTGGGAAATATGATACTAGGGAGCTACAGCCAAACCTACATATACACAAATACACGCGTCAAACTTATGATTACTCGTTATTTTTTTTTTGGTGTAAAATAATAATGAAGGTAAGTGTTGGAATAAACAACCGGAGCCTGAAACTCTACTCTTCATTTAAATCATGGCAGCACTCTGTTGTAAATATCACCCGCGATTACCCATCAACCCATCCCAAGATTAACCGTACTGACTGTCCATTTTGGTGACAATTCGATAAATAAGAAACACTAAGTTATTGATCCTACAATAATTTTAAACTTGTTTCAATATTTTCTAACCAAACGATAAAAAAAGATCTAGAATTCTCTGGAAATCTTTTAAAAGAAATCACCAGTGAATTTCTCTGCATATCGAATCCTCGCCATCTGTCACAATAACTCTTGCACACGGAATATATTCGTGAAACAATTCACATAAGTTAGTCGTACTCGCAATAGATACGGTACTAAAAGCTTATTATGCTGTAGAATCACGAAGGTACTTAATTTTATGTCTATTTTCTGTTTACACGCATCTGAGAAGCGCTGATCAATTTTTAATTATATTTTGCTGTCATTATTTTTCACTAAACGTAAGTTTTCAGACAATTATCGAGTCAATAAATAAATCTGAATTTATGATTAATGTGCAAGAAGCTGTGTTTTTGCACATTAATATATAATGTGCTTAGAATGTCCTTCACGATTATTCTTCAAACATGAGTGGACCAACCCTGAAATCGCAAGCATCCTGAAATGAAACAAATTATTTTGTTTGGAACACCCTCAGAGTAAATAAAAAAATCAAGAGGGAACGTCGTTGAACAGTCAAGTGATACCGGTTTTTTAAATATGTGTGAGTGCGTCAGTGTTGCACCGCCATAGTTTGACTGACAAGCCAAGGCGTAGTTTCGTTGTACGTGGATGTGTGTGTAATTATCTATACACGGCAAGGCGTAGTTTTGATTGGCTTCACTTGTTTGTTCACAACATTCTCTCTTGATTTTTTTATTTGCTCGCAGGGGACACCTGGTTCTTTCGCAATTTTCAAGTTAATCTTGATATAATCGGTTATATGGTCATCTTTGTTAAGACAACAGGGTTGCGCTGCATGTAAGCCGCTTTTAATTAATCGTATAAAAAATCTATAGTAAATCCACCAATAAAAGAAATCACAGAAAAAATATTTTATTTGAGCTAAGATATCGGACGGCTTCTGGCTGAAATGATTAAATGAAAAATTTGTTATAACATTAAGTGCAAAATTAGAATATGTTCATCGTCTGCAAAAACAACCGGTAGGTATACCTATTTACCAGAACATGTGAATGTGAACATCGAGGGTTTCCAGCGTATTAAATAAACAACACACAGGCGATAATATTTTTGTTTTTCATCCGGTCTTTTGTTACATCAAACTTGACACTTTCTCGTTGTAATTATGTCAGTAAAGTCAATTTGGTGATGTTTTACAAAAAATATGTAAGTTCATATAGGTGGCTACCCTGGTGTCAGATTTTTATAGGCGCTTAGACTCCTGATGGCTACAATGGTTAGACTGTTAGTGGTCTAGTTATATTCTAGTCTAGTGTCACAGAAACAGGAATGCAGCAAAATCAATGCCGGCACAAACTATCAACGCGGCTGAAACGAAATCAATTCCCGCGAGATTAAAAACCGAATCAATTATGTGCCTTCCCGAAGGAGACCGAAGAGCGCCGAAGGAATGACAGGCGCTTTCCTCGGAACGCGGAAAACGCCGGCACATGTTGAAAATACGAGGGGCATTGACCCCAACCGGTGCCGGCACAGCTGTTGCTGAATCTACGGCGCATCTCTGTTGCGTTTATTTATGTACGACATTATAATAGCCCATGATATAACCGTGAAAGGGTTTATCAAGCTTGGAAATCTGTCAAAATAGTCCAAAGATGTAGAAACGGAATGATCAATGAAATTGGGACGGGAAAAAAATCCATCGACGAATCGAAGTTATCAACATAAACCGGTGGTATTATACCATAATCGACCGAAGGGGTCCGAACGCAACATTGTGCGTAAATTTTTATTCACCAGTTTCACCACCATGTACTATGTAGTACGGAAGCAAATTGAATTATGACATGGCAGCAGGCAAGTATTACAATAGTGCATGAAATAACTGCGATCCAATTGAGCCCTATTAGCAAGCTTAATTCCGCTGAAGTGTTACGGAAAGGGTTATATTAACCCTTAGTAACCTTAGTAACCCTAGTGATTGGAAATGGGTCAAAATAGCTCGAAGATTTTGAAACCGAATGATTAATAAGATCAAAATTATCAATAATAAGGAAGAGATGGGACAGAAAATCCCGTAACTGAATCGAAATCGACATAGCTCGTTGGTTGATTTCAAGTGGCAGTAAGCAAGGGACGTAGCATGCAGAACTGACGATCGTGGGAACGTAATACCTATGGACATATTTTATAGTATGACTGAAATGCAAGCCGCTTTCAATTGCTCTCATTGAAAGTCTATCGAAAAGGTTTATAGCAAAGAGGTGGGCTTCTCACTAATGAGATGATGATATTATTTTTTATTAGTACCATGAATCTTCTCACGCATGCCGCATTGCAGCTTTAGGAAAAAAAACTTACTAAAAATTTAAATCATTTTGTAAAATCGATCGGATCAATAATAAACGACTTTTTTGACTTTAAAAATAAATAATGTATACTAAAAATACTTTAAATTAGTGTAATAAAATTATAGATTGTCCTTCAACCTAACCTAAGTATGCATATTATCGAGGCTATCACCCCAGTGGTTATTGGAATGTTAAAATCAGTAGGACTTTTTAAATAGGCCGTTATTAAATAATAAGCCCGATTACAGAGGCGCACGCCATCGTAATTATATTAGCTAAACAGCATAGTTCTGTTTCTTTTTCACTTTTTTTTGACTTTGACAGCTTTATGACACTTGATTGTTTGAAACTAAAACATGAAAACAAAACTTAAATAAATTATCCTATCTAAACTAAAATACCCTATCTAAAGAAAACTAGTTAAAAATTAGAGAATGTTTAAACCTATGAAAGGTTTAAACAGTCTCTAATCACAGGCAACGTGCCCAAAATGCTGGCTGCATTGCCTCGCTGAATTGCGAGGCTGACTTTCTGCCCAAAATACAGGCCAGCATTCTGGTCACGTGTACTTTCTTTTAATCTCCCCGACAAATCTTTGAAAATCTCTAGAGCACCCGGCCCCCACGGTCCAAGTGTCTCTACCCCAAATGGCACAAATAAATATCCTCTGTCGAGAGATGAATATTTGCGCCGTTTGAGGGATTCTGCCGCAATTGCCGCACCGCTAGGCTGCCTTGATGTCTCTAGAAGATGTGACGGCGCCAAAGTATCGACACAAGTAGCATCCCACACCAAGGGCCGTCCCATCTTCCAGGGAATCAAGGTCATTCCATCGGGTCTTTTTCCATCGTCTCGTAGTAGTCCTGTTGGTTCCAAAGTAGCTGCCACGTTTACGCTACCAAAGGCACGACGGATGATATCATTTAAAGCGCTATGGCGAGCGATACGGCCGGCACTCCTGCTGCAAGACAAACCGTGGTGACCGAGGCTGTCTACATTTTCTCCACAGACGCACCTGTGGGGGAAAACACAAGGAGCGCCAAGGCGTAGCGAAATGGCTAACCGGAATGTATTGTTGTCCAGTAAATTTCCTAAATGAAACGAAGGTAGTGCCTGCAGCCAAAGACCCGATTCCCAGCGAGAAACTGCTAGGAGACGCGCCCGATCTGTAGGAATGTTTGTGGATAGTAATTTGTTCCATTCCAAATCACAGATCGGCGTATCCCATTGTCTCTGTGACGTTGGGGTCTTGGGCAGGGTAGAATTTGGGCAGGCTATTTTCCAAGCATTTAAGGCTTCAGTCAAAAATGAAATTTGCACATTTCCTAAACTTGGTGACAAAATTTGATTTACTAAATTTTCAGTGCTTTTGACTGAAGATAGAAATGCGGGCAATGATACGCTGGAAATTTTTCTAATACCTAAGCCTCCATAGCGGATCGGTAGGGACGCTTGGCACCACATGGAATTTTCGATAGACACATTGAAGGTGGATGTGAGCGTATCCTTAATAATGTTGTCCAGTTTTTGTAAAATTTCGGGGTGATTCCAAAGCTGGCAACATCGCAAAGAATACGTAAATTTTGGTAGAAAAAGGCAATACTTAATTATAGTATAGGCCATATGCATATTAATTTTAGAAAGTCTATCCGAAACTGCGTTAAAATTTTGAATCTTTTCTTCAATAAAATCAGGTACAGACTCATCAAGGACCGGTGATCCTAGTAAACGAAGTGAAGTGCTATCAATGATTTTAATGTCAGGAGCTAATGAATTAAACCGTTGTATGATGTCAGTTTTTGACGTGCAGTGATCTGAAATATACAATTCACACTTTGAAAAATTCAGCTCCAGGCTAATAGCTTGAAAGTCAGAAATTAGATTTTCTAAATCTTTGAGTACAGTTTCAGGATCACCACCAAGAGTTCCGTCATCTAAATACCACACATTAAATTTAGACTCAAGACGCTTGATGATGGGGTGGATCGCGAGACTGAAAATAGCCGGCCCAAGAGGATCACCCTGCTGACATCCCACTTCTGATGATAAAAGGTCTTTTTGATAAACTAATTTAGATGGTTTACCATAACATTGCCAAAGAAATGGGTATAAATCTGGGATGTTATTTTTAACTTCCGCCAGCAGAGCACCTCTATGAACTGAATTGAAAGCGTTTTTTACGTCTACCTTTAGCACGACTACATCGTCTCTACCATGCATTAAAAAAGTTCTCAGCGCGTGCACTGCCGCCTCGCAACCTCCACGTGAACCGAAACCCAGCTGGTTCGGTTGAAAATGTTGCGTCAGTAGATTGCTTTCTAATTTACAGCCGATTTTAGCAGTAAGGCGGCGATATGTAGTGCCAACAGCAATAGGCCTGATTCCTCCGTCTTTCTTCTTTAGGGCACAAAGGTTGGCTCCATATAGAATATCAACGATATTGCTATTGACCTTACCTGTCAGCATAAATTTTCACTTAATGCATTCGATAGAGAGAACGCTTTTTACGTGACTATTAAATTTACGCTGGCGCCTCTGTAATCAGGTATAATTAATTTTTTTGCAAAAATAGTACGACCGTCTTCAACCGTGTACGGAATTCGCGAATATTTGACACGGATCGATGTAGCATTTTTTACATTATTGTTATTTATCAAAAATGACTCTGCCAATTTTTAAAAAAATTAGATGGAACCAATTTCGAAATAAATTTTTTCCAATAAAAAAAACAATTATCGAAATCGGACTTCTATGTGAAAATTTATGCGTGGTTACACATAAAAAAAATATACGCATCGAATTGAGTACCTCCTCCGTTACGTCGGTTAAAAATACTTCAAGCAGCTTTTCTGGTAGGTTAATGTTAACATCCTAATAACTAGAATATAATTAAATTATTAGTACGTATATCTATAATATCTATCGGATAATTCACATAATTATAAATTACGTACATTATCATTACTACGGAATGAGACGTGACTCGTCGAAATGGGACCGCGAATTATTGGCAAGCCTATGAATAAACCGTCAATTTATAAGTTTTATGAGAAAAGTATCCCACTTTAGATTGCTTCTCGTATTTTATGTTCTTGCCATTTCTCCACCGACTGAGAGCCTATCTTTAATGTTGCTTTCTAATGTTAGCTTCCTACTTGTGAATTAAAAAGATATGGATAAAATTGGCCGGGATTTGTATGGAAATAATTCAGTAAAAGTTCACTGTTAATGTCTTGAAATACTAAACTAATAACATGAGTATATAATAAATTGTCACAAAAATGGCACCACAGACTTCCGCTTTGTACAGAATTGGAATAGTTTGTACGAATCAATGTGACATCCATGTACATTATTTTTGATTTATCGAAAACAGCTCAGCCGTTTTCGATAAAATTTAAATAAATCTAGGTACCTCGAGAGTATACTCTTTCGAAATAAATAAGATTTTTTTTAAATCGGTTCACAATTCGCTAATACATATATATAAATATAATATATGAACAAACACAAAAAAAGAAAAAAATACATACAGACGAACATAATACTTTTTAAAAGTTTGTGAAAAATTGGCGTCACCCGGGAAATGTATAGAAAATATTTAATTCATTAAAAGTCAACGTTTCCTGTTTGTGACATGAAATACTAAACTAAAAATACAAAATTGTAGGAAGAACAAATTTCAAATAATCATAGTGCCAAGACAATGTTCTGAAGAAGAAAAAAGAAAAAACAATTTTAAAAATGTTACCGGGATTAGAGGCCAAGGCTGTAGGGACTACTGCTAGACGATGCAAAGTTTTTATTCACATTAACTAAAAGAAAAAAAAAGTTGTTTTGAGGAATAAGTTAAATTTTTGTAAACCAGTGGAAGCCACTGCTGGACAGCGCTTACCCACAAAGGGTAATTTTGAATCCCGTTGCGAAAGCTATTACTAAAAGAAACAAAACAATTCTTAAAACACTGTTTACATTGCCTCAATCTACCAATATTGTTGTAAGTTTACCTTGACACATTGCTTAATAAATATCCCAATAAACCCTTTGTTTTCAATAAGCTCTGAAACAGGAAAATACATGTCTGGACTCATTCACAAAATACCCGACGCATGCGTAACCTTTTATTAAAACATAAACTCCAAAATTTATTTCTTATTTCCTTCAGGCTTGAATTCTTTTAACTCAGACCCGATATTAAAGATGTCGTCTGAACGATAAATTAAGTTTTTTAATCTTTTCAGCGAAAGACCACGTCCAAGTTTAAGTAATCGCTCGTCAAGTTAAAAATAATGCTTCATTAAAAGATGCGTAAGACTTCCAAATGCTCACTTAGTCACTTCGTAAACTTCGCGGAAGGTGGTCTTTTTATATTTATTTTTAGTGCAAGTTTTATTGCCTAATTCGCTCTGAGTACCGAATTTTTTGTGTTGTCATGATTGAATTAACAATTAATTATCTGTGTCACATGTTTGGGTCTCCGTTTTCATTCATTCACTTTGCATCAGTGTTTTGTTTCAGGACGTTCTTTTTTCAAGCCTCTGTTTTGCAGCTAGTACGATTATTACCTAACTATAACAATTATAAAAAAAGAAGTCTAACACAACAGTCTATCTCAGCTAGAGTTACAAATGTCACTCTAGCTTAAACTTAAGTTCATTAATTATACGAGTTTTTCAGCAGAGAACAGCTTTTTCAGCCAGTCTCAGGTGCCTGAAAAAGTAAACTCGTTGACTCATCAAACGTTTTACAGCACTCGTTTCGTATTTATGAAGCCATCAACCGGCATTAAACTCGTTTCTGTTAAGTGCGCTCATGAATCGTATAAAAATAAAATTGTACGATAACGCGTACCTACTACTACTTATAGACTAGTATAGTATTGGAAGTTCGATAGAGCACCGGAAGACGGAAGCGTGGAGGTCGTCGAACCGTGGAAGGAGTCAATGTCAGCGGCGGCGCGGGTCCAAGATTCGGCAAGAACAAGGGTGTTCGATGCTCGGGGTAGCAGGGTGCAGTGGGGTCGACGACCGTGCGGGGTCGCCGACCGACGCCACGCGGCCGCGCCGCCCCGCCCGATTGATCGGAGCGGGACAGCACTACTCCAAACCCTTACGAACCAACTACCCTCTCTTTTAATCGGGGATACAACACTCTGTTTCGTAACAGATAAGGTGTGATTCCGTTTGATGCCGCCGCGGGATGAGCCATTCTAGGAAAAGTCTACACACACACACGGCTGTTAAGGGAAGTAGTTTTGCTCAAAATATTGATTTTTCCGCGCGCGTTGCGGTGTAGCTGTGTGCGTGCGCGGGGTGGTGTGCGTGCGTGTCTATTTTGGGTAGAGCACGTGGTCGTGGTTGTTGCTTGTTGACATGCGTTTTTATTTTTATGGCGGGTTTACGGCTCGATCGGTTAATTGCATTACATCATTGTTTGATGTAAATTTTGTTGTGATTTAATGCGGGCGTGTCGCATGGTTCGAATTTTGAAAATTTGTTCGGATTTATGGCGACTTTGCTGATTACTGTCGGTTACGATTTATGCGTCTTTTCAATTAAAGTTTTAATTGGCATAGATATGACATTTAACTACTATTATAGGTACAACTGGTTCTATTTATTATTATACAATTGTGGCGATAGTTAATAATATGTAGGTATATTTTTTTGTTATTACGCGTTTGGTCATTGCTACAATTATGTGTTGTGGGTACCTAGGTAGGTACTTACCTGCTGATTTTGCTACAATAGCTCTCAGTACTATTTCATTTTTTAATTTTTTTTCTCTACCTATTCAAATCTTTACACTGCTCTCTTGAACTCTTTGTTCCGTTTATTCATATAACTTCGTGCAATCCAATTCTAGGGCTACCTTGGCTAACTCATCCTTCTATCCTACTAATATTATAAACGCGAAAGTTTGTGAGAATGGATGGATGGATGGATGGATGTATGGATGTTTGTTACTCTTTCACGCAAAAACTACTGAACGGATTGAGATGAAACTTTGCAATAATATAGCTTATATATCAGAATAACACGTAGGCTATAAATTATAATTATATATTGCGTATGCGGGCGAAGCCGCGGGTAAAAACGAATTTTATTAGAATTACAAATTCTAGTCAAATCATGTCATCTCACTCATGTTTATCAAGAATAATGTAACCAAAAAACTTATTTTGAAGAAAAAATATTTATAATCGATGCACTAGTGCTTGTGACGAGTTGGAAGATCTCACAGATAATGCTCGTGTTTATGCATGTGCATATTATTTATCTGCTTAAACGCTCTTCATGAAATATGACCATAATATGAAGTGAGTGGATTTTCATATTCCACTCGCTCGTCGAAAGTACCCAACTTTCTCATTTTCTCCCGAGTTCACTGGACAAAAGATGACAATATCACTTTTACGACTCTTCATACGTAATATAGTTATCGATGCACTAACACATGCACATATTATTTCATAGTTACACACAGGTCCGGTTCCAGTACTCACACACACATACGCAGAAGGTTACCCTTGATTTTGCCAGCTCAAGGTCCCTCGTCTCTACCCTTACCATCTCTTTCTAACTTCAATAAATTCAGTATTATGTATCCCTTTCCAATTTGCGGACCCTGCCGAATTTCCCCGAACGGGAGCTGGGGTCACCGACCCCGAAGACATATTGGTAAATAAACACGATGTTGGCTTACATAACAAAATATCGAATAACACATGATCGATGACTAAGAGAGATACCGAAATGCTCGGAGTGCATTAAAGGATATCAAATTGCAATAGAGCGATATAATTTTGTTATTATTACAAACGTGGTGTTATTACTACTAACGTGGATTATGTTAGTTGAAAGGAAAGATATATTATATCTAATGTCTATAAAATCTTGTCAACACAAATTCAAGCTAGAATATCTAATTTTAGCAAAAATCTACATGGGAGTCAAATCAATTGAAATCAATTCACGACTATAATTTAAAAAAACTGCAAAATGCACCAGTATTTTCTATAAGACCATTTCAATACAATATGAAGTTAATTCTTATCAGTGGGCGATTCAAGTGAGCAATGGAAAAACAAACTCATTACTTTGGAAAACAAACTGCTGAGCGTCGCTGGCGGATTATGTGACGGCAGTCCTGGTTTAACTCCACTATGACGTGACTCTTCGGATTCTTGGTCACTGTCTTTCCAATGAAGTTCGTGAGGAGTGGGACAGTGATAGAGATAATCTCGAAGGCTCTAATCACCTCGAAACGTCGTCGTAATTAGGTTGGAATACAAACTACTGAGCGTTTTAGGCGCTAGATTATGTATACCTACAGCTGATCAGAGGATCGGCAGGGACTCCCACATAGTTCCCCACAGGTTTCCCCAAGCTGTGGTATTCATAAAGAATTTTCCTGGGTCTCAAAAAAAAGCGTTAGATTATGTGACGGCATTCCTGGTTTCACTGCATTATGACGTGACGCTTCGGATCTTTGGTCGCTGTTTTTCCGATGATATATGTGAGAAGAGGGAAAATGACAGATGTAACCTCTAAGGCTCGGATCACCTCGAAACAAAGTCATTACGTTAGACTGCTGAGCATCGCAGGCGTTAGCCAGAGGACGGCAGTCCTGGTTTAACTGCTATGACTTGACGCTTCAGAGTCTCGCTCACTGTCTTCCTAATGATGTTTGCGAGGAGAGAGACAGTGACGAATATAATCTCTAAGGCTCAGATCACCTCGAAACAAAGTCATTACGTTAGACTGCTGAGCATCGCAGGTGTTAGACTAAGTGACGGCAATCCTGGTTTAACTGCTTCTTCTTCGTCTTCCTAATGATGTTTTCTAGGAGAGAGACAGTGACAAATATAATTTCTAAGGCTCACATCACCCATTCAAATAATAAACCAATAGCTTTTTAGTTTTATCATATATTATTACCTATTTATCGATACCAATGGCTATTACGCTAGCCCTGATAAACCCTACGAATCATTTTTAGAGATTTTCTAAAAAATAAATTAGCAATTAGTAGATTCTGTTACTGTTATAAAAGCATAGAATGAAATGTGTATAAATTAAGTGGACTTAATTAAACGTATTGTCTTTTACGCCAAAAACGCTGAGATACCATATGACAGATATTGCTACCTACGTCGCGTCGCGTCGCAGCTCCTACATTCTAGTGCAGTCTTGCACCGGGGGTGCGGATGGACCTACCCCACCTCCCTAACCTATCCCAACGCTGCATCGATGCACCCAGACATCTAGATACGTAGACCTAGGTCTAGATAGCTCGATATCGCCACCCCATCCGCACACACCCAAACTTTTTGCAAGCGACAAGCCTGTGTTCGAAGTGTCCATGTGTTAGTGAAGTGCATCAGTAGAGGTTTTGGCGACTTTAGTATTGTTTATGTTGGAGCAATTTGTATGTTCCTAAGCTGTTTTTAATTTTGTTCGGTGTAAGAGCTTTTTATTAGCGTCTTTGCTAATTGTTTTTTTAACGACTTCATCGGATTTATTTGACTGGTTTTAGAACTCGGGGAAAAAAACGAAAATGTCATCGAAGTTTTGATTATTACAAAATAATTTTATTAGTAAGTATCTAAAATGAACACAACGATTTTATGAGATAATTTTTAATATGATGATGAACATTTCACTTTTTTCCAATAGTGTTTTTTTCCAACATCACGAATCATAATTTTTCACCGTTCAACACATAATAACAACAGGTTTTTCAGTAATACCATAATCATTTACGTATGTATCATTCATGATTGCTGGTGTTTTCCCGTTCTATTCTGAATTTCCTATTTTTTTTTAATGAGAATTTTCATTCTTTTATATTTGTCATTACATATACAGGGTTATTGATAATCAATTGCCTGCCTCGGTGGCTCACTGGCTGCCTCTGTGGCGTGGTTAGTGACCCTAACTTCTGAATCAGAGAGGCGTGGGTTCGATCCCCACCCAGGGCAAATATTTATGTGATGAACATAAGTGTTTGCTCTGTATCTGGGTGTTATTTAGTTACTATCTATATAAGTATGTATTTAAAAATATGTATATGTAGTATATCAGTCTCTGGCAGCTACAAGCTTTTATTAGTTTGGGGTCAGAGGCCGTGTGTAAGATGTCCCAAAAAAAATTACATAATTTTAGAGGCTTATTCTGTACATCAAAACAAATCTTGTTCTACGACTTTTGTCAAAACTAAAAAAAAGAGCTGTTCCATACATTTTGTCGAGAGTGAACGATATTTTTATATGGAACACCTTTTTTGAGAATTAATAGAAGTCGTCGAACAAACGCTGGGATTGCCAATAACCCTGTATAAAACGTATCTATATTATACTTTATGTATAGGTACACGTACATATATAGGTAAGCTTATAGATTAAAATACTTACAGGAGAACAGATAATAATTATAACTAAATACATTTTCATATTTTTCGTACTATTGTATTATTTACATTGTACTGCAAATTCCTTTGCAGAAGTTGCATTGTTTTTATACAGTTCATTTGTCCTGAGACTTGATGTTTATCGCTGGTGCAATTCTCTTTTATTGGATCGTCTCAATTCGAGTTTAGTGCTATTGACGCTTCACTCCATATTGCTGTACTGTATTTACATTTTTACAATTTTCATCGGGCTTAATACTAAATACATTATTTAAAACTGTTATTATATTTTCTTATTTTTGGTTTGCCAAAATGTCTGTCTGAGTGCCGGCGTATTTTTTTTTTTGATAAATTTAATTTAAGCTGTATCTAAGTCTGCGTACTTCACCTTTGGCCACAACACAACGTCGCTTACCATCGGAAGAGAAGGTGGTAATGATGGACAAACGCGGTCGTATTCGCAATAAAAAAATACGCAACGTGTGACCAAAACGCTGCCGTTTACGTATCTTGTTTAACGTATAAGCATCATTATTATATATAGCAATTGTTGAACAATAGGTATAAGTTTCCTATAAGCCTACAAAAATTGAAATTTATTAACAATGTCACTGTTCTGTGTATTACGTCTGTTAAAATAAATAACGTATCAACTTAGGAAGCCCTCAGTGGGCACTTTTGGCAGCTCCAAACTTAATTTTAAAGTGTTAAAGTATTTGTATTTACAATAATAATTAAGTTGTCACATAAGCGAAAATGATTATTTCTTGTTGAGAAATAAAATTCTTTAACTAGAACGTATTGTTCTCTTTGTTTGATAAAAAGGAAGCAAAATATTTGTGAGTTACGGTCTGTCTCATAAAAACTTCAAAATCGAACCTAGTATTTATTTATTTCATTCATATTTCTATCATTCTATGAATCTAAACTACGAGTAACAATGCCATCGATTTATTTTTATCTGAAAATACCTCACACATAAAAAAATGCGAAGTCGTTGACCTCACACAAGCAAAATCTGTCAACAGCCAGGTTGAACCAAAACAAACGGACACCTACACCCCCATATCTGATATAGATAGGGCTGCATTTCCCATAAAACCTATACTTTATACCTGAAATTGAATGCGGTACGGTATAAGGATAAAGTATGGGTATAAAATAACAGTAGCGTTTTTTTATTAGTAGAGCAGTATCGGTTAAAGATTACAGCTACCTTACCGAAATATAGTGGTACCGTAACATAACCGAAATTATTATGGTACTAAAACATCTTAGCATCTCGAGACGCAGCGGAGAGTAATGGTTCTTTGCCAAGCAAACCATTTTAATAGCTTTAAAATTCTAAAAAAAAATACGACACTGTTACCTGGCAGACATTGCTATCAGCGATAAGGCCGCCCATTGTACCACTGTTAATGTATCTTTGTTCCTTTATTTTGTTTATTTCTTGGTGTGCAATAAAGAGTTTATTTAACTATCTACCTATCTTATTGTAGGCAGTTAAGGTTGTTTTCGGTAGAATAATTTGTCAAATACCTACAAAAATAAAACTGTATGACATCATACTCTTTCGTTTAGATTTTCAAAACCTAATTGTACGAGAGGACTTAAAAAAATACTAAGAACTGTAAATTAAACTTTACCATTGAATAAGTACCGTAAAACTCGTAACACTTATACTACCGGTTATTCAATCCCTATCTTATATCTATAGGTCTAGCAGACCTACCCTAACGTAGCGAAGTGCAGCCAGACTTGCTGCGCTGGTGTGCCTAGGGTTGCACCCACACAGATATTTACGTGAGCTTCAATTACGTTATTGGTGAGTAAGGTTATGGACTAGGAGGCTTGGTCATTTTACCTAAGGTCTGTTGTGGTAGTCTTGATATTTGAAGCTAAAATATCTACGTCTTAAAGTATACAAGTTTTTGTAGTGCAAAGTGCAGGAATTTACAAAGGTGTATTCATCATTATGAGCATCTGTTATTGTGGGAGCTACCTTGATATCGCAATAAAAAACAAACTGCTCTATAATACATTATATATAATTATGTTCTGTATGTTATGAAGTATTCTTAATGCCGTAGATCGTGGTAATAAAAAAATGAATCGCGAAAAGTCGTTCACTCGAAAAACTAAATAAATTCTAGACCACTTTGGAAGTAGTTCCGTCCGTGTAGTATATTTTGTGATGCCTGTATGATATATGTACATGTGAGTAAATTATAAATTTGATTTATATTATTATGTAAGCTAGTAGCTAATCTAAGCGCAGACATTATCCTTTTAGAAGATCCTTCGACATTCTATTGTTAGAATACAGTTGTAAAAATTTTGTATACACAAAATAAATTACTCCACTAACTAACTTGGTAAAATCATACATAGAATAAATAATAAATATAGTTTAAAAAAACTAAAAAAAACTCGCTTAGGATTAATTATTTTTTTTATAAATGCATTGTCATCGGTCTTTTATAGGTGTGCAAAGTTTGAAGAAAATCTGATTGCTCATAGTAGGTCAAAATTGAACTCAAAGGGGTTGGTTACAAGCAAACAAGCAAACATACACGTGAAACTAATAAAAACGTTTTAAAAAGATCGCAAATAGGGACATTTTTGTCAAGAACTGGATTTGAAATTTACATTTTTGGAAAGCAGAAATAGTGATCTGAGAAAATACTTAGATGTTACTCTGGTCTTGAAGACATCCAATCTGTAATAATAATTATGTTATAATAGTTTCTCATACAAACGCTTTTATATATCTGAACCACCTTACAATAAATTAATAGAGCTTTCATAAAAATCGTTTCATTAGCTGTTGTTAGCATAATATGGAAAATTTTGGCGTGTGTAAACTACGAATGAAATTTTCAGAGCGATGATGGGTGCTTGTATATAAGTAAGTCCTATGTTATGTTATTTAGTTATAGCTATGAAGAACGAAGAAACGTTTATTATTTTCTGCGCAATATAATTGCATATTATTGCATAATTATGTGTGTATGACTAGTTAATAATATGATGATGATAATGATGTTGTAGACTTCGATAGGATTTGACTCAGACAAAAAACTTACTTTGATAGGAATGAACTCAGACAAAAAACGAAAGAAAAGAAAAGGTTTCCTGTCCTAATTGTCTCTCTGAGGCTCACGATCATAGAATTAGAACTACTTACGATATAATATTTTTGATGGATCAGATCGTGTCATCTATATTATTTCATACATTTTGTCTATTCCATGTTTTGATTTTGTATGGAACGGCAGATGTTCTTTTTTCGAATTCCTAGTTGGCCCCATACTAAAAATAATTCACAATTATAGGCTAAGCTAACTAACCTCTTTCCTCCTTTGGTTTAGTACACCTTTTCTGAATAACCTGGAATATTGCATAAATTAACGCCTACAGGTATAATTAACCAAATGAAAAAACCTATAACGCCTAAAAATGGTATTGATTACAGAATATACTCTACAGAATAAACGTATTTATAAAAATCTTCTTTAACTTAATGTAATTATTGTAACTTTACGAATACTAAAAATAATATTTATCGCTTATTTTGAAAATACACCAGTGTTCAAGATAAAATAGAATTTACAGACTGAAAACTCTTTTGTATCATCTTCAAGCAAACTGATGTAGGAGTAAAGACACCTACGCACATCCTCTGAGAAGAAATAAGCTTTTATAACAAGTTTTCTTTGAAAAATTGCAATCAAAACTGATCGGTATATTTAATAAAACAGTGAAAGTTATTAATTTACTTGAACATAGCTAGTATGCATAGAGTATATATTTTAAATATAAAAATGTTTCACGACATTCAGTCCGTACTGAACATGCAAAAATGCTTAAAATTGGTCAAAAACCAATAACATTAATTAATTACATACCTCGACAAATCCCTACAATTTGTAAAGGCACGAATTATGTACATATCTATTGTATATCATGTTTTCAGTAGCAAAAAAAATACTACAATGCAGCTACAATGAAAAAATGAAATCTGACTAGAACTGAAGTGTCTACGACATTCGTAGCACTTGCTACGAAGTTGTAGAGAGTAACACAGCATTTCTAACTTTTCTTGAATTTGGTCAGTAATAACAACTGAAACGTGATCTTTAATTTGGCCTTTATTAATAAACTTCAATAGCTATGGAAAGGGCCATGCTCTGAGTCTTCCTGCGAGAACGAATCAGAAATTAGGAGATTCGCTGGGATATATCTGGCTGGCTGGGATAATATCTCAGCGAATCGGCAAGGTTAAAATCGGCTGGTGCACTTAAAATGGTATCAGGCAGGGGACTGCTCGGAGACTGATGATGTTGCGGTGGTGTTGAAAAGCTCTCGAGTGGAGACCACGTATCGACGAGTGCAGCAGAATGACCTGCCACAAGGTGAGCAGATAGATAGCTTCATTATGACCGTAGAATCGGACTGGTTGCAAGCCGGTCTCATTGTAAAAAATTAATATACAGGGTAGGCCTATATCCAGTAGCCTGGAATGATGATTACGAATGGTGTTAAATGAACTCAAAAATATCAAACTGCTATTTAAAATTATAAGAACTATTACAAATTATAACTATTGTCCAAATATTAATTGACGGGCATTATATGCAAAATAACGTGAGCCAGGTTTATCTCTAGGAGTTTTTACTCGGTAATTAAATTTTATTCATCCACTGCTGAACAAAAGCCTACTACCCAAGAAGAGCGATTGGGGCTAGGTGTAGGCTAGGCTGACCCAGTGTGAGTTGGTGGATTCACTTACTCAATTTAATTTCTTCCACGGACTCATGCAGGTTTTCTCACAATAAGTAAAATGTTGAACATTTATTACACATTAAATTTGTATTTTTATTATCATCAGTCTATTAGATTATATTTTCTATCAAAATGTGCTGATATTGATTAGCGCCATCTAGTGGCGAGTAGCCGAAATAATCAGTTCGACGCGGCTATAACAGATGGCTATACTGTTAGCGTTTTGGATAACATTTTATTCTCGTAATAAATCTCAATAAAATCTAAATTATAGGATTATTGGTCTTCTGTTGTATTTTTTTTTGTTAATATACGATAGTACCCTTGTCTTATTTATTTTTGTAGTATAGATTTTTTAAATTTTATTATTAGATATATACTTATTGTTACTTTTAGTATATTTAGACATGGTAGGTAATTTATGTATTTTATGTGTAATATTAATTTATTAGTATGTATAGTCTATAGCCTGGAAGAGATCTCTTCTTCTTGATCTTCCAGTGATAAGGCCGCCTAGTGATGCACTATCTTTAGAATTTCACTGGTGTATTTATTGTAAGTTTTATTTAGTGTGTACAATAAAGAGTTATTTGATTTGTTTGTTTGTTTGTTATAGCGTATGTTTTATAGTTATAACATTATTTTTGTTAGCGCATACCCCCGTCTTTACTTGATCTATATTCCTATTCCATCCAAAGGTTGGCAGAGATCGCTACTAGCGATAAAGTCGCCTCTAGTTGCACGCTACAGTTTTAAGATGTTTTATGTGCATTTTATTTTGTGATAATGATAAAGAATCCATCTATATAACTGCCTAAAGCAGTGTCAATCACATTGCCATATTGGTGGACTTCCTACGCTGCGCTTGCCGGTGCGTGGCCTAAATTCGACAACTGAGCGGCTCCATCGGCCATCTAGTTCGCCAAATATGTGCTCTGCCCACTGCCACTTCAACTTACTAATCCGCTGCTAACAAAATCCATTAATAACAAAAACACTTATAAATACATAGTAAGTAGGTAAGTTCGTACAGACCGGGTGACTAACCCTGTAGGCCAAGCATGCGACCACGAAAACTCACGAAAAGAACTCTTTTCGACGTGTGAAAAAGTGACAGATATTATACATCGCCATTACTCTGACTCGTTTTGACACATCGAAAGTAATAATTTGTGGGGCGCATCCTAGCCTGGTTGGTGTTAGAGTTCTTCTAGGCTTCTAACATTACTGAGCGGTTAAACCAATGGAACCTACAATTTAACGTGTCATCTGAGGTCCGCTACTGCTCAGTAAAAATGCCACTGGCGGTCACCCATCCGAAAACTGACCATGTCGCACGTTGCTTAACTTCGGTAAACGCTGACAAACCCCTAGTCAAACTACGAGATGAGCGCTACTTTATAATTAAAACTGCTGTTTCCAGTCGGTATTGTTATCTAATAACCTTGCACACTGGCAACTTCGTAACGGAAATACGCACGTGTTCTGAAGAAACGACATTTATAAACCAAATTGGATCGTCTATGTTTCGGCTGGAGCTGAGGTGATGACTAATTATTTTTGGGCAGGATGCCAAGCGCAAAATATAGGACGAATGAGTCCGAAGCGAACTTTAGGCGTGGAAAGGTTAGCTGCATAGAACTCGAGAGATAGGTCATGATTATATATAGGTAAAATCGGAAGGTGCCAAATCCTAGGTCCTATAAAACTCCCCAATCAAAAAAATCACAACTTCAAAATGACAACAACGAATTATTTAAGCTCGAAACATACTATCGGACGCGGCTTGCGGACGCGACTGACAGCCGCGACCTAGACTATAAAAGTACACTGAGCCGTGCACACTATCGGACATAAGTCGCGGACGTCACCTTCGGACGACCTTGAGCGTTCGGACGTCCGAGAGCGATCTGGCGCGCCGGATGTCTTAAAACTGTGCACATTGCTAAGTCGCGGCTGTCAGTCGCGTCCCTAAGCCGCGTCCGATAGTACGTTTCCGGCTTTACTCAGTCCATGAGACGTAGACCGATGACAGACTGCAGGATCGCGCTGTATGTAGGAGCAGGCTGCTTCCAACCAATCTTACTGAAACTTTATAAAAGAGGCCTGTGTCCAGCAGTGGACGTATTATATCTGAAATGAGAAACGACGATGATAGTACATGAAATTAGCACGTCATAAAGGTATAAAGGATCCGTAATCGACTACACGCACACAGCAGTAGTACCTACCTAAACTAGTAAGTAAACAGGGGACACATAGACAGGCGCAGCAAAAGACTACGCAGCTAGCTATCTATCTAGTGCAGAGACTAGCCACAGAATATTTTTTTTAAAAATACCAGAATACAGTAGAATCACGGTGACACTGTAGTCTGTTGCTACGTGCAGTCAGCGACGAAATCACAACATTAAATTTTGCAAATTGAGATAGGTAATTAATATGAGTGTCCGAAGCATATAAATGTCTCAAGCGCAGGCATGGATGCGCTTCCTATTGATCTCTATGGTTATAATGGGTAGCTTATTGCACCGTTCGATGACTCTTCGCTGGGGAATTCAAGTCTCTCATACTATTGGTATAAATATTAATAACAATTTTATTAACATTGTGGGTTTTCCTTAAACATCTTCGGTTATGATAACGAGGTGTTGATTTTCGTAGCGTAGAGTTGGATGATAAACGAGAAGATTTATATTTTTCTTACATTTCTTTTAAAACTCGCGGTTTTTAACACACGGTCTTTTGAAAAGCATTGATGAGGCTGAAGCCCATGAGGCCTTGTTAAACTTAGTGACAAAACAACAATACTCGTATTTAGATAGATGCATACATGACGGCTTTTGAACAACAAGTACAGGATTAAGATAATCAAGGCCATTGTGATGAACTTAAGATGGATTTTGAGTTTGGTGTATGGAACGAGAAAGACGGCATTTACCAATTTTGTCTCATTAGTTCAAATTATTCTTCTATAACTACTAAAGTGAAAATATAAAATTAAGAATAAAAGATTGAACCGTATGAATAAAAGTATGAACACAACTATCAAACTTAAATTTCTAAAAGAAATGAAAATTTCCCAGCGCTATCGGTTTTTGGGATCGTATTTGATCGCGAAGTCGAGAACCATCTATCAAGATAACCCAATTTCTATGGGAGCTGTATGCGCGGAACACACACCTCTGATAAAGCGTTGCATAAAATTGCTTAGTTAAAATAGGCTACATTGCCTAACGCAATCTTTTACACAGTAGGTCAAGACTTGAGTATTAACAAAGGTACTTACGAGTAAAAGGTTATTGAAAAAAATGTTGCATCCCCACTTTACATGTATGGGAGATACCTCTTAAATACGCAATTTTTTAAATTTGAAGCGTTATAAATATCTAGTTTTTACCCGCGGCTTCGCCCGCATACGCAATATATCATTATAATTGATAGCCTATGTGTTATTCTGATATATAAGCTATATTATTGCAAAGTTTAATATCAATCCGTTCAGTAGTTTTTGCGTGAAAGAGTAACAAACATCCATACATCCATCCATCCATCTATCCATCCATCCATCCATCCATCCTCACAAACTTTCGCGTTTATAATATTAGTAGGATATAATTGATAGCCTATGTGTTATTCTGATATATAAGCTATATTATTGCAAAGTTTAATATCAATCCGTTCAGTAGTTTTTGCGTGAAAGAGTAACAAACATCCATACATCCATCCATCCATCTATCCATCCATCCATCCTCACAAACTTTCGCGTTTATAATATTAGTAGGAAGTAGGATAATATTAGTAGGATATTCATATTCATATTCATTTTATTCATAATAAAAATATTACACGTCAAACAATGTACGTTTCTTAACACAAAAAACAAAATACATTCCATAATATAAAATAAAACATTGTTAAATAATTTAAATTTAAAAATGTCAACTATCAAATTACAATAAATTAAGGATATAGATATATGTGAACTGCATAGTGTCAAATTTCATACAATTTGTTGTTTTTAAACTTTCGCGATTTGAACACATTATTATTATATACTACGGGACTAATCGCGCACTAAAATTACGAGATAAATAAATACCCCATCATCCCGAGGTTTCGGCCGAGTTGCATCGAACGTGGTCACGGGTAGACTGACTCAATCAGTCAGTGGTCAGTGACCACGGTCGATGCAACTCGGTCGAAACGTTGGGATACCGTGGTCACGGGTAGACTGACTCAGTCTACCCGTGACCACGGTCGATGCAACTCGACCAAAACGTCGGGATGATGAGGTATTTATTTATCTCGTAATTTTAGTTCATGCAATTTGGTTTGTAAATGTGAAAGTTATAAGGCTTTGCAACATTAGGACGGACGGACGGACACAACGAAGTTACAAGGGTTCCTTGTTATGCTACGGAATCCTAAAAACATAATAGGTACTTAATTGGAATTTATTTATTAATTAATTTACCTATTATTTTTCGTATTTTCTCTTTATTTCTCCTGAGTACTCCTTAGTTTTTAACATAAAAGTATTAATGGTTGTAAGTTTTTATACTACACACATACGTTCCCGGTTCAGTAGTTATTTTTATTTTAAATGGTTCTTTTTGATAACATTGCATTAATAACAGCACCTTTCTAGATATTAAAATTAAAGCTAACATTACGAGAAATCTAAAATTGCAATAGTGTTTTCTCTAAATTTTGTGTTTCAAATCTACGAATGTTATTTTAAGCTTAGTCTGAATTCTATTTTAGAACAGTTCTTAAGAAACCATACAAGTCGCGCTGAAGTTCCACTTGAATTGAACTTTTTATAACTGTGAACTTTTTTCTTTCCTTTGAATATTATTTACAGATTTAGGTCACTTTAAAACACTCTTACATTCTGCTTGGAAAATATCTAAATATAGTTATTTGTTTTGGCCACGTTACCCTCTGCTACGGGTTGCAAAGATTAGTTTTATTTATATTTCATAATAAGTTTTTATTTCAAGTAGGTTAATTTTAGTAAGGTCTCAACGGAGTGGGTGCCTTTGTCCAGTCTACCTCGAGGCCGTCCTCCAACACGATGGCGCGACGAAATCGATAGGATTAAAAAGGATTGGACGGAGGTAGCACAGAACAGAAAGGACTGGAAGGAATTGGGGGGAACCTTTGCCCAGCAGTGGGACAGTACAGGTTAAATAAAAAAAATCAGTAGTTGTAGTTTATGAAATGTTTTAGTGTTGTTGAAATAAATACTCTTTTAAATTATTTATTACAAAAAAAAGTGACGAAATTCTAATTTTCATTTGGAAACTTTTAGTACTTTTATGGATTGTAAATTAATAACTTTTCTTAGGAAAAAATTGTGACAAAAAAATCTAAAAGATAATTTTATTTATTTGTCATTTTTAGAACTTATATCATTCATACGAAGTTTCTCAATTCATCTGTAAACATAGCGATTGCAACTATACCAAAATATTTAAAACTCAACAAACCAATAAAAGCCGTATATGCAAGTAATCACTACATAGTATAAAACTAAGTCTTTTCTCGCTGTCTGTCCCTATGTATGCTTATATGTATCTTTGAAACTATGCAACGGTTTTAGATACGTTTTTTTAATAGACAGAGTGATTAAAGAGGAAGGTATAATACACCTGTGCAAAACCAGGCTGGATCTGTACTGTACTGTATCAGCCTTTTTAATAGTCCACTGCAGGACGTAGGCCTACCCACGAAGGGTGGTTGGGCCATATCCACCACGCTGGCCCAGTGCGGGTTGGTGGATTCACATACGCCATCGAATTTCTTCTACGGACGTATGCAGGTTGCCTCACGATGTTTTCCTTCCCCGAAAAGCCAGCGGTGTTAAATTCTGTACATAAATTCTAAAGAACTCATTGGTACGTTACCGGGATTTGAACCCACGACCTCACGATTGTAAGGCGGGTATCACTACCACTTGACCACCACGGCTGGGCAGGCTGGATCGCTAGTTATTTATAAATCTTGTGCTGGCTTAAACGTAGGCCTACCTGGGAAGGGTAATTAGGTCATTTCCATAATGGCCCAGTGCGGGCTAGTGGATTCATATACACTATCGAATTTCTTGTATGGACATAAGCAGATTGCCTCACGATGTTTTCCATTACCAAAAAGCCAGTGACCAGCTGCACAAAATTATTATTATGAATTTAGATAATTAAAAAACCTAATTATCTCAATAAACTGAAAAGATTGAGGCCTTTGCCTAGCAGTAGTACAGACACGTCAGGCTAACAACAAATTAAAACCATAGAAACTGAAAAAAGTGTTATTCTAAAATAGTTCTCAAAATCTATGCCTTCAAACAAAGGAGCATTAAAATTAGACCAGCTTTTAAGCAGTGACGTCAGTCCAGCCGAACCGGTTGATTTTCTTTGTCTAAATACAAAAATATTGTGAACAAAAGCAGGAAAGCGGCCGTTTAGGTCGGCACACAGTAAGGAGGTTATGGACTATCGCTGAAAGAATTGGGTGAGTCTGTCTTACTGCCATTCACAGGCTGCTGCCTCTTTTCTTTCAACCGATGATAATATTATTTAAATTTGATTTTGACATTTCAAAAAAGGAATAGACTAATACTTATCATCATCATGCTCAGTCTTCTTAATCCACTGCTGAGTATCCATAGGCCCTTATCGTACTGTGCTATCGGACTTGCTCCTGTACCATAGTGCCCTTTCAACCCTACTTATACTATTTTGTCAACCCATCTGGATACCTACCTACTGTTTGGCCAATGCTTCGCTTACTTTGTTAAATTTATTTCTACTAGATCTATTTTGTATTAAGTATGTGTGATTCTTAATTTAAGTGGCTATAACAGAACATTCTTTGTCTCTTTCGGTCGTTGATTAAATTAGGAATGTGAAGGAGTACTAGGTAACAAATTCTTCGTGACTAAAACACCTGTATTTTTTATTACTTTGATTTTCACACATCGCATACGATGTGTGAAAATCAAAGCAAACATTTTCAGATCATTCTACCCCAAGATTTTTGTTCCTTCGGGAGTATACATCGTATCTTTTATACACGCACTACTGCTTTTATTCTTATTCTTATTGCTATTGCTTTTCTATCTGTGTCCAATTTTATTTTTAATATTTCATTTCTAGCTATTTCTAATTTTAAAATGTAGGTATGTATAGAATCTGTATTGAGAAGTTTTGGCGGGAACGCGGAAAAATCATGTCGCCGCATTGAATTATTTTGTTAAACTTGGGTTTTTATCAGTGATAATTAGTGAACAGTTGTGGTATTTCGTTCATTATGAGCTGATTTACGTGAGTAAGTGTAGGCAAGTGATATAATGTGACGTATCATGTTGTTCCGTGTTGTTACCAGAATTCCATAGACGCCTCTAGTAAAGTCTCCACTTTTTTACTGAGGTATGACTTAGACTCAAGCTTGGACTATGTTTGGACTTGACCGAGACTTTATTAGACTTTGACGTGACTACGACTGACTATTTAGATAAAATATTATGAAAAATATCTATAAATCTTAATACTTGACACTGGCAAATGCACAACAATGCGACGCAAAAACATAAAAGAAGTAGGGTCGGTATTTCATATTTTATCATGGAAGTCACCTTTTTGATTCAATATTTTTATTTGGTCCAAGTTTGTGACAAGTACCTACCGCAGGTGCGTAATCCATGCGTTTCAGTATCCCCCTGTATCAGCGCACTTGATACCCAAAATACCTATCAGATAGGCGGGTAGATAACGGGCGAACTTGTTTCAACAGTCTGGCCTAGAACCCAGCGTGAACTCGAGTACCCTCAATAGGAGCCGAATGCTTATAATATGTGCTATCAGCATATTGCGCCTTTATTGTAAACACTGTAACAGCCGCCACCTACTTTTGGTATCGGTATTAAAACAAGCCATATGCCACCCAGAACTTTGATGACGCGGTTTACATTTTTATTATTCGTACCAAATATATACAGGGTTATCTTCAACTGATATACTAAGTTGAAAGAAGGAATCTTAGACCATCATTATGAACAACTTTTACTATGGACTATGGACTATGGAGCCAACCCAGAAAAATATAAGCTGTTTCATACATTTTGTAGATTCCGAGTTGCACTTTTGCATAAAACAGGTGATTCTTTTTCTCGAATTTTGAGTTGGCCCATAGTAAAGGTGGTTGATAATGATGGTCTTAATCACCCTCTTTCAGCTTAGTACAGAGTAAGCAGATAACCCTGTATAAAACGCAAGAGAGTAATTAAGATCGCTATAAGTTTTATCACTTTTACTATCATCGATAACTTTTACTATGGTGCCAACTCGGTACACGAGAAAAGAAAGCTGTCCCATTCTAAGCCGCAACTCAAAATCGACAAAATGTTTGAAACAGCTGTTTTTTTATTCTTTCCTCCTAAGTGTTAAACTCTTAGTAAAAGTTATTCGTAAGTAACATTGATCTGAATTACCCCCTTTCAGCGTAGTAGGCATGTCTGAATGATGTACCTACTATTCAAAAACAGAACGCCTCTACGTGTACAGGGTTACTTTTAAAAGGGTGTTACATATTCTGTACACCCTTATAAATTAGTTTTATCAAAATCATACCGACTAAAAACTGACTTAAATCTGAAACTTGAACTAGCGTTCAAAGTTTACAATTTCGAAGGATTTTACAAAACTTTCCATTTCCTAACTTCATTCATGTCTAGTCCTAAAGGTTCCATAGTTCATAAAATTATCTTTACATCACAAATCATATAACTCTGTACTATTTTGTCAAACGATAACTAACCCTAGAACGCGTAATAGAAATAGAAAATGTGTGTATGTGTGCGTGAATTGCACTTGTAGTGTTGTTATGTGTGCAATAAATACTTTGTGTATCCATCTCTTTCCTTCTCGACATTTCACTGATAGCGACGGCCTTGTCTAGTCGCATCTAATGCTGGCGTTAGTCCGTTTGAACTGCACCAATTGGCGTTCCAGTTACTTGAATGATTAGTGCTCTGAAATCATCACTTAGAGATAGAATTTATAAATAAATATTTGTATAAAAAATAGCCCTTCCTAATGTTATGTATCCGTCATTATTTCCTACTCTTTTACATATTATAGCAACAGAAAAAAGTTTTACTAGTCATATCCCAATAGAAAAGAGAAAATAATTTGAAAAGGAAAAAAACTTGTCGGACTGAAAACTGATCTATTACTTGATCTGTATTACAAAACACCTTTTAAGAAAACAAAAAAACAAAGTAATCAGTAAGGTTTTACCTAAATCATAGATTTGGTTTAGTCCATATTTTTTCCGCTCCGTCTTCCGTTTCCAATCCGTTTGCACAGAGAACTTAGAACATCTTGGTAACATAATGCTGCTACAGAAAATTCACGCTTCTGTTGCTTAAACTTGCACAGTGACACAGACGCACACCAATTTTGTAGGTCACACAAATACAAATTACATTGTGGGTACAGATGGTCTGAATTGACTCTACGGTCATTGGCATGGTTATTTAAAATTATGTCAATTTTCGCAAACTTCATTGTTTAATACGTGCTTTTCATTTTCAGGTAAGTTGATACATTGGAGCGTTTCCACGTGTGGAGAAATCAGGTCTGTGTTTACTCTGCTGCTCTCATTTGGATGAAAGGAACCTTGAGTTAAAATTGTTTTAAATTATATATTTGAACGCTTTATACAGATTGGTCGCTTGGACAATGCAGTTTGGTCAATGAAAAGAAATTGATTTATTGACAAGTTGTTTTAAATGTTATATAGTTAATATGACATTCACAAGACGTAAACAACTGTTCTAAAGTTCATTTGATGAAAGTGACGTGAAATAAGTATCCTACCAAAACCATTTTCGTACAAACTGTTTGCAAGACAATTTTATCAAAATATATGGCTTGACTGTTTCACGACCACCACATGCGACGGTAGCGAAACAGTATTAAAAATATATGAAAAATAATATATTATTATTATATACTACGGGGATAATCGCGCACTAAAATTACGAGATTAATAAATACCTCATAATTGCGTCGTCTCGACCGAGTTGCGGGTAGACGTCTACCAGTGACCACGATCGATGCAAATCGGTCGAAACGTTCGGATGATGAGGTATTTATTTATCTCGTAATTTTAGGGTGCGATTAGTCCCGTGAAAGTGTTGAAATCTCGAAAGTTTAAATACAACAAAGATAATATGTTGCTACAACATATTGTTTATCATCACAACAATTTTTTACTATGGAAGCAATCCTGGAATTGAATAAAATCTGCTGTTCTATCTAGTCCTTATCTTAATACTTTTCTGCAAAAACCATTAGTATTTAGGATAGTTTGAACGTTCCAGCTACTCTTCGCGGGTCATACCACTAATTGTGCGAGTACATTTGGTTCAGCAAACGCACCTAATGTCCCTGTAGCGAGTGTTGACTGAGCCGGAGTGTTGACCGGTATGTAGGTTACTGAGCGCGAACCGGCGCGCCCCGCGCACCCCGCACCCCGCCCCGGTACACGCAACTACTTCTATGATCTGTGCACTTTTCAACATGTCAAATGCAGTCATAGGGATATAGTCATCATCATTTATCGGCCGTAGGACGTCCACTACTGACTATATCCATAATCATAAGAGCGGTTAGAAGCAGCGCTTTTCTGGGGTATTTTTAAGATCATCGGTCCACCTTTCCAGTGGACGTTCTACGCTGTGCTTACAAAGTAGTTTCTAATCGAGAACTGTGCAGCCTCATCGGCCGACTGTTCTTAGAACTTCAACTTGATAATCCATTGACTATATCGGTATCTTTGGCTTTTCTTAATTTTTGATTCGATCTAACTTATCAATGGAAATTTGTAGGTAAGGGAAGGTGCTTTCGTTTCCTATTTCCAGTAGACAAAGCACCTACTCACGTGTAAAGCTATGGAGTAGGTAGTTGCGTTATTGATTTTCATAGCTCAAATGGCAAAGTGCAACTATATTCAGCCGCTGTCGAGTGGCAACACGGTTCGTAAGCAAAGATCAAACATAAGGATATGTCCACCTGAACATGAAATTGAAAGTATCGCCGCTGTTAAATTCTCTACTTTATAATAGGCTCACACTTTGAAATTAGTGTATGACTTCGTTTACACTAGACCTTAATCGACTTGCTCATATTACTATTGCATTAGCGTTGAAAATTACTGTCCGATCTTTTTAATGCCAGCTATATATAAGTCTATGGGCGCCAGCTAGGTATTTGGGCACAGACTCTCCGATGGACGGCAACGTGCCACCGACGGCTATTATTGGCCGGTGGGCCTATGCATTATATTTATAACAAGTGACTCGTACCGGTGGTCACTGGGACAAGTTCGCTCGCATCTTCAAACTCGTAATAAAATTCGGGCAAGTTCGCGCTCGAGACCGTGGCCTGAGTAAACACGCCATATTTTTAAAGATTCGCCAACATTTTTGTGACCCAATTCAAATCGCACTTCGTTTTTATTGCCCCGGTTTTAGGGTTTGGTGAATGTCAGGTTTAAATGAGTAATAAAATTATGCGAACGAATATTTTAGTTTCGCTAGCCTTGATCATATTATAGCTATTGACGCGATGCAAAGAAGTCGGACTTCACTAATAGAATGTAAAGCAGGCGTTTGATTTATCTCAAGGTAACGTATAAAACGGAACGGAACGATAACAAAGTGACCATCAAATTAGGAGATCGACAACCGGCCGTGACTCTGTTTACGTACTATTTTCCAAGCTAAAGCTGAAGGATTTTCGCGATAAGATGACACAAAATATACACAAAGAAGTACCTAACAACACGATAGCTGCGAGTGCGTCGGCGCTTGTCCTATATTTCGTATCGAGGTATTAGCGGTAGTGAAAGTGCGCTAACTGCAGTAGTCAAGGTTTCAACACTGCATTGGATGCATTGCCATGGAGCGTTACGGGGAACCGCTTTCCATTTTAGCTCTGTTAGACTAATTAGAATCAAAAGAGGCTCCAAAAAGTTCTATAAAGAAGCATGGCACGTTTGGATCTTGGCCAAATATGGCGAGGCGGCTGGTTTCAGTGGAACAATTTACAAAACGGTGTGCAATGATCTCTCCTCATTACTATAAATTACCGCTGTAGAGTGAAAACAAAGAGTCACTTTCTAAAGTGCAAGTAGAAGGTTCGTTTGGATCGTGATAGTCCATAGAGCATCCGAACGGAGCATTATGAATGTGGACGTTTCGCGCAACGCTGGGCGAGTTACATTTACTTTATGAGTATGATCGGATCGGATAACATTTAGTATATACCATTATAAAATAGACTCTATATTGAGGTGATAATAGTATGATAAAATGACATAAATAAATGTCATCAAATATTGATAAAAACGCTAGATAACAGTATGCTTACAATAATATTGCAGTCTTGAATCTTTACAGTTATAGGTAAAGTTAATATTAGGCTTTTAAAAAAAAAAACATATACAAACAAACAAAAAAAAAACTTTTATTTTATGAGATCCATAAATAAAACACCGGACAAGTGCGAGTCAGGCTCGCACATCGAGGGTTCCGTACAAACGCATTGTTGAAATAATTAAAAACCTGTTTTAGCATGTGCTAATGAAGTTCTTTTATATGACACCTTACATGATACGATTTACTCACTTTGAATTTTGAACCCATTTTTTGTGAATTTTGAGTCCCTAGTTTTTTGTGATGTAAATAAAAATGTACAGTTTTCAGATTTATTCCTATATGTGTACTCTAAGACAATGCTTCTCACTAAATTTCATAGTTCTATATCAACGGAAAGTACCCTGTAGGTTTTGATTTTTGTGAGTGCGAAATATGCGGTTTTTTACGACATAAACGACTCTAACTTTTTTAAACGATAACTGAAAAGTTTTTCTTTTACACAACAGCAAGAATTCATCGATATACGTATACAGTATAAATTTCAACTCGATATCTTTACGCGTTCTCGAGATAAAGAGTCTTGACATACACACAGACGGACAGACGGACAGACGGACAGACGGACAGACGGACAGACGGACAGACGGACAGACGGACAGACGGACAGACGGACAGACGGACAGACGGACAGACGGACAGACGGACAGACGGACAGACGGACAGACGGACAGACGGACAGACGGACAGACGGACAGACGGACAGACGGACAGACGGACAGACGGACAGACGGACAGACGGACAGACGGACAGACGGACAGACGGACAGACGGACAGACGGACAGACGGACAGACGGACAGACGGACAGACGGACAGACGGACAGACGGACAGACGGACAGACGGACAGACGGACAGACGGACAGACGGACAGACGGACAGACGGACAGACGGACAGACGGACAGACGGACAGACGGACAGACGGACAGACGGACAGACGGACAGACGGACAGACGGACAGACGGACAGACGGACAGACGGACAGACGGACAGACGGACAGACGGACAGACGGACAGACGGACAGACGGACAGACGGACAGACGGACAGACGGACAGACGGACAGACGGACAGACGGACAGACGGACAGACGGACAGACGGACAGACGGACAGACGGACAGACGGACAGACGGACAGACGGACAGACGGACAGACGGACAGACGGACAGACGGACAGACGGACAGACGGACAGACGGACAGACGGACAGATGGACAGACGGACAGACGGACAACAAAGTGATCCTATAAGGGTTCCGTTTTTTCCTTTTGAGGTACGGAACACTAAAAATAAAAAAAATAAAAAAAAAATATGAACTAGGGCTAATATAATATTCACAAATATTCCAAAAGCCGAATATGGAAACTTACAACGTTCCATGCACATGTACAATGTACAATGACATTTTACAAACCTGAAAAAATATTTTAATCCTATCGACATACTTAAAATAATGACACAGATCTTGATTTTTGAACCCTTGTTCTAAGAAGTCATTTTTGTGTTGGCACAGTGAGCGTCCGTGGTTTTAAAAGGATGTTTGACCAAAGTTATAGGAGGAAGCGACTTAAACGACTCCTTTACTTAATTCTAACTTCAGTTGATATAGTAATAATATTTTATATTTTAAGTCCACTAGCTTTTACCCGCGTGATATTTTGACTTTTGTGCTATCCCATAGAAAACTATATTTTGGGAATAAAAAGTAGCCTATGTCACTTTCCGACCGTTGAATTATCCAAAATCCATGCCAAAAATCAAGTCAATCTGTTGTTATTTTGCTGTGTGAAAGAGTAACAAACACAGTTCCGGATTTATAATATACTTTTACATATCATATCACTTGTTTGAAATACCGAATGCTGCGTACATTTTCATTTTCTAGAGTAGACTTTTCAAAATTGTGTTTTAGTAAAATTTAAATAAAAGAACAATAAGCGGCAGTACATGCAACTCAACAAGGCCGTATGTAATTTTAATTTCTGATATCTTCGAGTCACGTTTCTGGTGTATCTGGAATTCTAAGACTTCTTGTCACTCGAATGCTTTGCTTTTTATGATTCCTATAGCTTCAAAAATACTAAAATCTTATAATGTAATATACGTTTTTAATTAAATACAAATATTACTGTTAATTAAATCCTCAATTCTTCTCGGACTAAAAAAGCGTATTCTTTAATTAAATACTTTCAAGATAGAGACTAATATATCTACGCTGCTTAAGCGTTACAATATAGGGGAAGACGCTGGTATTTGATCAAACTCTTTTTGCAACAGGAACGAAACAGAACAGAACACTAACGGATTGTTTTTTTTTATAGTGAAAAACTATAACTTTCCATGCCAGAATGAAAATGATATGCTCAGGTCTGTCTTATATGCCCAATAAAAGTTGTAACATTAATAAAATCATACAAACATGTAATTAAAATCCGCGACAGTTCAAAAACATTTTCTGCATTGATAGCTTTAAATATATCGGTTGTCTGTAAAGTCCGTATACGGACAATCATTTTACTTGATAACGTCGTATGCGTCACGCTTAGACCGATCGTGCCTCTCTATCTTTTGTTCCGCGCTCTCGCTTGCACAGGCGGAACGTGACAATGAGTGATGCTTTTTCATGCGTGCTGCAGAGGTTCATCGATTTATAGGACGTTATCACGTCAAAATGTCCAATAATGCGATTTGTAATTCGTCCTCGAAATTTTGTAATCGCTTCCTCGGCCGCTCGTGTGTTGCGGCAAGCGACAGCGGTCGTCGGCCGGCCTAGTTTCGCGCTAGGAATAGGCGCCGCCCCCGCCTCGCCTGCACTCCAGCCAAGTACTCGCCAAAGGACACGGCTTTCCACATTATGGATGCATGCACTCGCCCTTTCAAACGGACCTTTGAAGTTTGAACGCTCTCAAAAGAACTCCTTCCCTCAAAGACTTTTAAGCCCTTTTTATTGGCTAGTCTACTTTTTACTACCAAAGGAAAACCAGTAAAGCTGTAAACGAGAAACTACCACCAAAACAAGCGCAAAAGAACAAAGCAACAAAAACGCGGTCACAGATTTTAACAGTTCATTGAAACGAATAATCGACGTCGTGAAAAAGGTTCAGGAAACTCCAAACGTTCCCGTTCCAAGTTCAAAGGCAGGTGTAAAAACTAATTGTAAACAAAGTAGGGCGATGCCACGCGGTAATTGCGATTTGTCCGGCTTTCGCCCTTTTAAAGTTCCGTAGTAAAATGGCGAGCATTCCGTAGGTTTTTTATTCGATACAAAAATAAATGAGAATGCCGCTTCCAGACAAAAATATGACATAAAATAGATCTTGAGAAATATGTAAAGTACTTTACTATTTGCTTCTTGACAAAAAAAAAACAAAGTAAATAAAAATTGTAGCAGATTCAAAATGGAAGATCATACAAAAACCAAATATCGGTAATAAAATTGTTATATATATAAATTAGAATTCGTAAAAAATGTGGCGTACATTTACTAAGTTTGTTAAACTAATTTTCAACACACTTGCAAAGTGGCTATAACTTCACTGCAATTAGGCTCATAATGACACCTGTAATCAAACTGTGACTCTTTCATTGCTATAATTCACAAGTGAGTTATAGAGTTATTTTTTAATTTTATTGGTTGAGTTGCTTTATTCTTAAAAAAAGTTTCGATACAAAAAAGATCGTGTTCAATAGTAGGTACAAATAAATTAATGTACCTATTGCTTGCTCATTTCATGGCAACATCGTATTTTAATAGGTAATTTCAACTTGTACGTGTTTAATAAATAAAAATTTCACTCAAATATAACTTTTGTTTTCTCGGTAATTAATAAAGAAAAGGACATGTCCACAAAATGTATGGAGACTGGTATAATAATAATCAAAAATTCTAACCACAACACTCGTTACATTTCGAGAGATTTCATATATTTCTGAGTCTATTACAATAGTTAAAAACAAAAAGAGCCCTCCGATTTTTTTAAATTAATTTTGAATTTTCAGGAAAAATAAATATATTTGGCTCAATAAGTAGTTCATCTCTATCAACCCTGATTAAGTGACCTTCACATTGTTAAATAAAAGCATTTTTACCAATTAGACACACTTTTGAAGTGTTTGTTTGTCACATTGTAACTACTAACTGGTCACACTGGTAGGTTATAATTTTTAATTTTAGCAAATCAAGCGATGAATGTGGAAGAATCAGCTACGAATGCAAGTAAAATAACGATAGAACCACTTTATCATTGCTAAACTAGAAAAAATAATAAGCTGTATTGTTATTTTTCATACAATTTATTTTTCGCATTTAAAAAAAATTGGAGGGGTGAAAAAATCTAAATGAAATATTTTTGAAAAGCCCATATAACAAGCTTTTAAATGATGTATATATCATCTTGGTTCGATTTTTCTCTGAATAATATACCACTTGTGGACGTCACCTTTGAAATTCTCATTTTGTACGTGGCTAAAACGCTATCCACGAAAAGCCTAAATAAGAAACCTCATTCTTTTAGTCTATGGCCGATTGCCATTGCGCGCGCATAGGATAACTGATTAACTTTTCCCGCCATTTCGAAACATTTTTCACAACTCGTTTTCACTGTTAAAAATATTTTTTTAGCATAATTTGTGTATTGATGATTACCGTCCTTGGCTCTCTTAATCTCAATAGCGCCTCAGCGGCAATCACCAACATTACACACTTGTACCATAATGTACTATTATCAACTAGATAGATTTCTAGAATTCTAAAGTACAGTATAATATATTTTATTGTCAAAATTCCACATAAACACTAGTTTTAATTGGACATATAAATGGATCTGTCATGAGATCTTGCAATCGAATAACATCGTAAAGTACCGAAATGCTCGTGCATTGCATGAATGATGACTACATGCACTCTAGACCATATTCTAGGGCTGACTCTAAGTTATGTAAGGATATATAAAACTAAGACTAGTAGTAACGTATACGAGTAATATGCATAATATCTTGGTTACTTTAGTACATCAGGCTAGGTAAACAACTTTTACTATGAAACCAATCCTAAAATCTCAAAATTTAATCAGTTTCTTACTTTTTGAAGAAAATCAATTAATTATTTGTGCGGAACAGGTGATTTTTTCCGATTTCAGCACAACACACACATGTGTGATTTCATCACACGATAGTTGTTTTTCTTTATGTATTAATGTCCCTTAGTCATTAGTAATTTTAATAATTCAATCGACAATACAATTAATTGAAATTCAATTCAAAACTCAATTATTTTGATTATATTGTTTGGTGATCCTAATTCTGACTATAAACTTTAAAAGTGCATTAGACACAAAAGTCCTTCGGCGACCCTTTCTATGTGTTCTCTCATCAATAAACATGTGTGCAAATGGACTCTGTGTACTAGTGTGTATCGATAGCACACTACAACACGCGGTTAGGAATAGGCAAAATCATAGAAACTTTAAAGAGATACGCCATTAAAGGACACGTCAACAAAATGTATGGAGGCTGGTATAATAATAATCAAAAAATCTAACCACAGCACGCGTTACATCTTAAGAAAGTACATCTTATTCTGAGTCTATTTCATCAGTTAAAATTAAAAAGAGCTCTCCAATTTTTTTACAATTACTTTTGAATTTATTTTTATCAATTAGACCCAATTCTTAATGTTTATTTTTCAAATATTGCTCTCACTGGATGCACCAACTTTTTTTGAATTCTATAATTTTAGCAAAAAATGACATAAATAAGGAAGAATCGGATAATAATGCAAGTAAAAGAAAGATATAGTAACATTTATTAATGTGCTACTTCCGTTCGGCTAAAACAGAAAGAAAAAGTGAGCTGTGTTTCCATGATCCATACAATTTATTATCTTTAATTAAAAAAAATGGAGAGATGAAAAAATATAAGTATTAAATATTTTTCAGAAGCCCTTAAAGTTAAAAAATGAATAATGTACCATATTTTATGAACGTCTCTTTTCATCAACGTTTTCACTTTACGAAATTTAGTTAGAGTTGATTAGTGTATTTAATATTATTACAATAAATAAAACAACAAATCAGCTTATTAAAAGTAGGCGAGTAATAAAGATTTACCTATTTTATATTGCAAAATGAATTGTGGAACGGTAGATACCTAAAATGTATCATAAAATATATCATACTTATGTTTGATAGCTTTGCATAGGCACATTGATAGAAAATGTAATACGTCATACCTACTTATCTGTCCAAAACAGATTTGAACAATTTTATTGTTCTTGTTCACATAACGCAAGCAAGAAACGCAGATGACACTTCTGTAATTATGTGTTTTGTGAAATAGGTAATGAGTTGAAATTATGAGCGGTTTCCTCTCTCCACATTGACAAGCTCGCGTGTCCGTGTGTGTCGATGTATTCCTAGAACCACTGATGCACTTTGCTGTAAGTGTGAAACTGTATAAGTCAAGTAAGTATGACTAATAGATATTTGTATTACTGTGCAATCCAAATAAAATCTAGACAGTATATTCACGTATTACTCATTTCCTATTAGGATACTTTCGGTGAGTCTTTATTTTGAATGAAATCCTTTTTGATCCGATCCTTTCGATTTGAACAAATCGTTATTTTTTTCGATTTTCGAATTTAATGAATCCAGTACTCTAGACTCCGTGGCGGCAACCTAGTCTTTGTTCAAAATTCCTCCCGAGGTAACTGTACAAATAATGGCGATGAAAAATCACAACGCAGAAAAAACGACAATACCCGTCCTGACAATGACTTCATTAAACAAATCGAGCGAAGATTTAAAACATAATAATCTTGAAATTATTTTTATTGCCCGAACAATTCACGATTAATCGGACGTCCGATGCCAATTTTAAACCGAGTTAATTCGAGAACGAAAACAAATCTCGGTATCTGAGTAACCGGAGGCCGTCTAACCCAGATACTATCTCGAATTTTCACCGGATCAATACATGGTTTGACCCGTAAAAAGCTACGGGGTGCGTAGAAGGAATCCCTTGCTCGTGTAAGCGTGAACTTCGACCTGGGTTTTGGAGGTCATTAACATTTGGGCGGCAGGCCGCGGAACTGGGTCGGCGGCTGCAGCGGCAGTGTTGCTATAGCTACGCCGCGCCGCCGCCGCCACCGCCACCGCCCGCCCGCCCAGCGCGCGTAATCCAATGCCGCCGACTTAGATTACAACAATAAGTACACTTCCTTTAAACAGTGCAGAGAAGGTTTAAATTTTACTGATTGGACTAGGAACGCATGTGTCTTAAGCTAATACATGATTATGACAGATTTTTCGAACAATTCCAATACTTAGAGATATGGATAAGCGTCGTCCGAAAACGTGTATTGGAATATCCGGATTTATATAAAAGCAAAAGTTTATTTTTCATTTCAAGCACTAGTCTGAACCTGCAAATTGACAGAAAAAAGTCAAATAGCAACAACTAGAACTGCTCGTACAAAACTATTCATCATAATTTGGCCACCTTACTGTATAGTTATTTTAAGTGACGAAAAACTGTCAGTCTATTATAGGAACCTTAAGTGGTTCGAGTGTTATATTTAAAAGGAACCGAAACCATCGATGCAATTCAGAGTCAGATACCGGATGCGTGCGGTTCGACCGCAATGAGTATGAACTTCGCTGATATTTGCAGCTCATCATCATTATCATCATCAGCTGTAGAGCGTGTGCTGTCACAGTAATATGCTTTCTCAATTAGACCTGAGAGAAACCGGCTTGCATCCAGTGCTTTCCTGCAGTCTTGAATAGATTGTCGGTATACTTTGTCCGTGGACTTCTTAAATTGGTACACTGCGTTTGCCAGGACGTGGTTACCATCGAGGACTTAATTAAGCATTCCATTCCATTAGTCTTTGGCACTCCTAGCGTACTCGTAGTTTGATGTGCTGCTTTTCAGTGATCGAAGTTAAGCAACATTCGACACGGTAAGTCTTTGGATGGGTGACCGTGAATGGACCGAGTTGTAAATAACTAAGCGCTCAATGACACCTTTAAGGTGTCATTGAAACCAAATATAGGTTTTAGGTCCTGGTTGAATCAACGGTTTAGTCATAGCACAGGCCTTCAGGCGGCTAAAACACTTTGACACCCAGCCAATACAAATGCTTGGAGGCGAATGACTTTTGTCTAGGTCTAGGCTCTCTAGTCCTACAGCTCCAGGACTGGCTCAGAAATACGTTCAGAGTTTACGCACTCCCCCTGCGCTGGCACCGCTTGCGTCACCGTTCCGCTACTAGAAGGGACTTGAAAATAGGTCAAAGGGGGCCGAGCCACTGTCACTGCCATGCCGTATACTTAGCGCTGTACATGCAGCTATATAGCTCCGCCACGTGTATCTGCCGACCTTCGGAATTTCGAGAGGTCATCCTGGCCCGGCAAGATGGTGCTTCTACGGCTTCGATTTGTTTTTATTGTGGAAGTCATTTCATACTAAGTTTTGGATACGATAAAATTAATCATAGGAGCGGAAATCGGCGTATGTCAATTCAATCTTAGTCTCGTCTCATAGTCTATGTAGATTTTTACTTTATTAGTTTTGTTCCTATTAAAGTTTTTTCTTACATTTGATTTATGTAGTAAAAATAGATTGTTAAATGTAGCTTGACGACTTAATAATATTGAGGTGTTTATTGGAACAATTATCAACAACTGTGAGTGAGTGAGTTTTATAATAGTCGTCGGGTAGTCGGGTAAACTGCAACAAGATATTGCATCCAATTAAAAAGTTAAAAATGGTTCATTTTTTAATTTTAGGCTTGGTCACATAGTAAAAATAGTGCATATTGATGTACAAATACAGTCCCCCTTAAACAATTGTGCGTAACTGGCGTAAGTTACCACTAATCCTATATTCTTTCATATCAACTTTTACAGCTGAAAAAAAATCTAACAAAGAACAGACGAAAAACATATTTTTTTAATTCTATTTGCGTTGTTGTGGCCTTAATTACCGTCCGTTATCCCACACAACATGCTGAGCACATGTGCACTTGTTTTCATTAAGTAGTTCAATACATTTGGAAATAAATGGCTGGTGAAAGCTGTACTTTGTTTGATATGTTACAAAAATTTAACTGTGAAATCTTGCGGCAAGTTTAATTACCTTTAGCCTATATTTTAATCATTCATTGAAAGAAATGTAAAAATAAAATGTGTTGATAATTTTTACTACTTTATATTGAAAACAGTTTTGGCTCTACCAAAAAAACTTTATTATGAAGAGCCGTGCGAATCTAGGCAAAATCTGTACAGAACAGGAAATAGTTTTTTTTTTAATTTTGAAGACCTTAATTTTTTGATAGTTTCGGGTCTCAATGATTAAGATGCTCGATACATAATATATTGTTGGTCGGATTAATTACCGGAAAATTTCCAAAAATGACATCTTTTAAGACTAATATGGGAATTGTTAGGGTATGATAATCGTACACCTTCGAATACTCGACACTTTTTTATTTCGTAATGTTCCGGTAATGTATCCGATCGACAATATTTCTATACTGATCAAATACCAAGTCTGTTTGTTACCTCTACGTAATGTGTTTTGAGAATGCTCATAACAAACTATAGAAAAACATATTACAAAAAAACAATATTATAGAAGGAATTATTATAATACAAGCAAGTTTAATAAATCAAGTTTTAAAAAAACTCAATAAATACTATAATTTATAACTATGATTCATGTTGTTATTTCTATAATCTTAGTTGACTTATTTATAATCATGGCGTTGGGGATGCACGTGTCCAAATTTTAATGAAAAATAAAGAAATATATATGTAACATCTATTAAATTACATGTTACGAAACCACACCAACCAGGAAATACGCATCTCCATACGCATCGTTTCCCCGATTGCTTCTTCATGAATGAAGCCCTCAGGCGTTAAATTACGTGAATACAAATGCAACGGAGACAAAATCCTAAGGGCCCCTGACATTGGCTCTGACCTCAGTGCGCCTTTTGGCACTCGCCTTGGCAATGCAGCGCGGCCTGCTGTCAAAATTTATAAAGGCGAGAGCGCACTGCGATGCACTCAACTCGCATTTTGTTTAACCTGGACTTAATTACGAATTTCGAAAGGTTGGGTATTTTTCTAGAGATTTTAGGGAGAGCCTTGATATTGGTGACCCATTATCGTGTTCTTCAAAATAAAAGGCGCAATTTTTACTTCGAATACTTAGAGAGCTGCTTTCAAATTCAACGTCGACGTCGACGGACAAATTCCATGATATAATATACTCAACTTTTTAATCAACAAACTTAAAAATCGCGATAAATCTGCTGTTACGTACAAAAATTGTATAACCTTACATTAACCTTTTAGTATATTTTGTTTATAACAATAAACACTGTAATATCCTTTATTTATATATATACAGGCATTAAGATATCCCAGATATTTCCTTTAAAAGCATACAAATTCTCTAATCATGCATACAGGCTCGATTTTCGACTGCGCTAGGGTTATTCCTAATCAATTAGCATCCTTTTAGAGGCTTATTCTGTACATCAAAACTAACAACTTTTATTCTGCAACTTTTGTCAAAACTCGAAAAAAATCAGCTGTTCCATACATTTTGTCGCGGGTGAACGATATGTTTCTATGGAACAACAATCTTTTTTTTTAGTTTTGATAAAAGTTGTAGAACAAAAGTAGTTAGTTTTGAGGTACAGATTAAAAAACTGGACAGAATAAGCCCCTAAAAGGATGTTAATTGATTACCAATAACCCTGTATATTTAAAGGCACTATTATATCCCAGATATTTCCTTTAAAAGCAAACACATTCTCTAATCATGCATACAGGCGCGATTTTTGACTGTGCTACATTGCATTTTAAAGATTCTATTACCCGGCTCTATTATACATCCTAACGTATGCGTAAATGATCACTAGACCATTAGAGTTATACAGAGTGAACATTAAATATCTATGTTAGTGTAAACCTTACGAGATCAATGCAATTATAAAAGTAATTTTCTGATTTTCTGAAAAATTTTCTGATGTTTCGAAAATTGAGTTCCTGTAATTTCATAACAATAGAATAAAAGTATAGAAATACATATATATTTTTTTTTTTTTTTATTTTGGGTTATCTTACACACGGTCTCTGACCCCAAACTAAGCAAAACTTGTGATATGGCTCCCAGAGACTGATATACTACATATATTTATTTTTAAATACATACTTATATAGATAGTAACTAAATAACACCCAGACACAGCGCAAACACTTATGTTCATCACATAAATATTTGCCCTGGGTGGGGATCGAACCCACGCCTCTTTGATCCAGAAGTTAGGGTCGCTAACCACTGAGCCACCGAGGCAGTCATATGTAGGCAGCATCACACTTGTTGTCATACAAAATAACCACATGTTACATAGTATAGTGCACATCAGTGCAGTCGCACCTTAAACCACCGGCCTTACCGAGATTTTGTCTATTTATATTATGCGGCTATATATAGAATTTGGCTTGTATTTGGTCGCTTTGTTTGTGCTGGGACGGAAAGGTCAGATTGGGTATGGTTGAGCGTAATCACATTTTTTTCTTAGGGTCATGGAGGTTTGATTGTGCAACCACAAACAAGGAAACAAAATCGAGTTACGAACGTAAATAAATCAGAATCGAGGATTTCATCTACCCGTTTTATTAATTTGACGTTCAACATTTTGTTAGTCATCAAATTGTTTTAATGTAAGATCAGAAATGTTAAAAATCCGTTAGTCGATTTTAAATGACATGTTAGTTGATATGAAATGTGTGAAACGCCCACAATTGTTACACGAAAGATGTTTTGTCGAAATACTTTACAGATGTTTGTAAACAACGACGAAGGAAATTTCCTAACATCATATATGTATTATAATCCCATGGCCCTCAGGGGCCCGGTAACTGCGTAGGAAAATCAAAGCTGATAATCGTCACGTAGGCGCCCGGGCTAAGAGTTCAGGCTGAAAAAGCTACTATAACTCCTACCATGGGCTCAGGCCATGAAACTATTGATTACATTGCAAATGCCAACGCAGTTCAGAGTCCGTGCATCTAATAATAGCTCTTAAACACTCTAGGTGATTTTAATTAAAGTTAAAGCGTTAGAAGGTTTTAAGGGTGCTCTGTGTCTAAACCAGAGCTCAGAGCTAAAGTATCCCGTTTTCGGGCGCATTGATAAAAATTTGCAATTCAGAAAGGAGTGGAGTAGGATGCACCGACCTGTGGCGGCTAAGCGCGTGCGCGGCGTCCCAGTTCTTCGCCCGAGGTCGCGGGTTCGTTCCCCGATCCGTATTGATCGGGACGTCGAGGCCGGAAGTAGTACTCCGGTGCAGTGGACCTAATAGAGTTGATGGCACCACTTACTGATCATTTTATGCAATTTTTTTTATGTAATATCGAAACTGTAGTTGCTATATGACAGCTTTAAAATACAGTAAATAAGTTCGTTTAGTCCAGATTGACGTTTTTACAGAGTTTTTATCTTTAAAATGTTAACCCAAAAAGATTGACGTTGATGCCTATTTCTTTGTTGATGTTTATTTTCGTAAGCCAATACGATTATATATGATCTATAAAATAAAATTATGTTATATTTTTATCTCCTTTGATAACCACTAACATTTTACAAACACGGTGAATGTAAAGTGAATAATCTAGCCACACTTGACATTGACACCAAATTACTAGACTAGAGGGAAAATCGTTGAACACAACATCTAGTTGAGTGCTGTGTCCTTAACATTAGAACTTATGGAACTAGATGTTTAACATGTATAAAGATTCCTTCTATTAAGTATAAAGTTCACTTTCAGTTCATTTATAAGAAACGCTGCACCGCGAACTGTACTAACGGTTAAAGTGTTTTGTCTTTTAGATTATTTGTACATATAAATGTACAATGCAGTGTTGGTTATTTTTAAGTCTGGGTTGACTCTATAAAATAATTCTTGACTAAAATTATTTAAAACTACCAAGCACCAAGCACGTTTTCAAGAAACATATCCTATGAATTTATTTAAATTTGGAACAGTTTTGTAAGCCCGAACCTTTTTAAACTCTTGCATCGTCAGGTTGATTACGATTACGTTTATTTTTACGATGGTAACACAAAGCCTCGGGGTACAGATTCAATGACCCTCAACTCTTTCCGTTATGGTATTGCAAGAGCCGCGTCAAAGGGCTGACCTTCATCAGACTCTAATAAGTAAATTACATTATCAATAGTAGATACCTTGCTGAGGCCACTGACACACACAGACTCGCGTCTTCAAAGTGTGCCGGCTCGCTATTAGTAATAGTTAATCTAGCAACTGTATTGTATTATTATAACTGTTTAGCATAAACACGCACACAGATAGCGTTATCGCAGCGGGGGTGTTATCTGCTCTGTATAAGTAGGCTCCGGAGCGGAGGTGGGTCAATGACGTTCGTTCACCCGATGCAACCCGCACGTGTCAGCCTTCCCCCTCCCCCGACGGGGTGCCGCCTCCCTCCCCGACCGAATTTATGTCGGCTAGCGGGTAACCTTTCCCATATCTCAATAATGCACTTAGGTTCTGCATAGGTCGCGTTTATGATCGTAACTCACTGTGATCACCCTGTAGTGTTTTTCCGAGCGCGTCTTATCGATTTCGATAAAATGTTTAGTACGTTGAATGTACTTGTGTTACATGCAGTAAATAAATCTATAAAATCTAACTTACCAATATTAATTGATATTTTGTGTAAAAATACTTGGAAAAACGATTATTAGTAAAACGCAATATTACTTAAAATTCAAAATAAAAAATTGTTTAAACAATTTTTGGTATGCAAATTTTTGATTTTTCCTAAATATTGGTGAGAAATTGAAAGTTTTTATTTTTCGTATAAAATTGTACGTACTTAATATATTTTCAGGATTAGAAAACTACTAAGACTAAAAATTTTAGTATAAATCTCAGAGCGGCACCTGCATGCGTATCACACATCTGTGTAATTCGATTCACCGAATACCGTAATAAAGTGTCGGATACAAATATATACCTAAATGCTAAAAGGGGACGGCGTCGCGCAGTTCCAATGACTAACGTTAGGTTTTCCTGCATGTTGTGCTAGGTTAGGTCCGAACCTAAGCTGCAGCGCGGAGTTACCCTAGGTCTCACCGGACCTGCCCTAACAATCTGCACGGGTTGCGTGCGAACCGCAATACAAAGACACTTCATAGGTTTCTTTGAAACTTCCACCCGCTTTTTCTCGAAATAGAACCTTTATTGTAACATAAAGTTTCGTAACAAAGAGTTTGTTCTGTTTGTGCGATGTTATTCAAACGGCTGGAGTTTGTTTTTTGTTGTTACATTTTTAGTGATGGTTGCGTTTTAGATCCCAGAATAAACACAAATCTGTACAAAACATTGAAATGACTTAGAGTTCTTTACTCTCACGTTTTTAGCCTATATCTAGAGCAATGAAACGAAATCCTTTCACTTTTTACGGCTTCAGTTTTTAACAACTTTATTTTTACAAATTTTCCTGCCCACTGCATGGAAACGCACGTTTTGAAAAATGTTATTTTTGAGAAGGGTGTTTGAATAGTACACATTGGGTAAATTTTCTTGTTACGGATGTTTGTTAGTTTGTCAATTTGAATATTGCTTTCCGCATTGGCATTTATCTAAGAATTTTGACGAAAATTAGTACACAGGTTCTATAATTTACATTTGTAGATTTTTTAAACGTCAGTGTTTTTTTTTATTGAGAAGAGTACTTCATTCCAAGAGGGTACAAATTGGCTGTAGCGTTATTTATAGGCCGATTTTGATAATATTTGGCAAAATTGTATAGAGTGCGCGTGCGCCAGTCGACGGGGGCGCGCGTATTCCCTGAGGATGGAGTACTGACAATCCGAAACGTATTTAGCTAGTGCGTGAGTTTATCCGTATTTTCTTATAATTATGATGAATACTCACGCTAGTTTCAATAATACGAAATTGTTTAGTATCGAAACCGTAATGTGGTTTTCGAGTTTTGATCGAAGTGGTCAAAAGCGAGTCAAGACTAGGCAGGCTTATGAAAATTCAGTTAAAGAGATGTGCCGCAAAATTGAACCTTACTACTCCAAATGAAAATTTTTTCATGTGCAAGTTGTGCATTTTTAAGAATAAATTAACTATATAAGTAAAAATATCGTGTAAAACTTACTTTTAGACTCTATAATTAAATAGTAAGACAGGACGGATGCGGCAGCGTAAACCCGATCTCATCAGCCGTAAGACGTCCACTGTTAGAGCGCACATAGGAGTCTCATCATCATATCCTTCCTTCTTAGCCACAGGATGTCTACTGTTGGACATAGGCTTATCCTATAAATTTTCAATAAGATCGGTTGGAGGAGCCTTGCATCCATCAAAAGTCCACCTTTTTTACCAGGGAAAATCTTTTATAGATACCACCGTCCACCACGCCCCGAGGGCAGGCGGGTGGTTATGTGAGAGTCCCCGCCACCTGTACGGTATACCCACCAAAAACCCTCGGTGTTCCACCACTGCGCCTGTTTTTGGGGCTACGGGCACGCTTCCTCACTCCTCCGTGGCACCTGACAGCGCTGGCCCAACTCGGGCCCCACCACAGAGCTTGCGCTCCCTCCAGGATGACGATGTGTCGGAACACCAGACACATCGTCGCCAACAAGTCGACCTAGTCAATTTAGGACATTCTACTCTACGCTTGCTGGTAGGTAATTAGTTTCAACTCAACTGTCGGTCCCTATGGTTTTCTGATTGGTATCTTCTAATTCTGTGTCCTCCTCGTTGACTGCAACATCGGTCACCATCGTTGTTGAAGTCAAGCGCGGACTTAGTCGCGATATGATTATGTTTCGCCAAATATGACTCAACCGACTTACCGAGTACAGAATTGAATAGTTCGCACAAATCCATGAAGTTATTTTTGTTGAATTTTCAAAAACGGCGTAGCTGATTTCGGTGAAATTTAAATGGAACCTCCTCTGAAATATGATCAGTAAGGGTCCTGTTCTGATGACTTTCATTGACGCGGGTTCCATTTGGCGCTTCCATCCACTTTCATTTCTATTTTTGACCGACTTCCAAATATGAGAAGGTAATATGTATAGTCTGTACTGTACTGTACTGTACTAGCGTTTTTAATAGTCCACTGCAGAACGAAGGCCTACCCACGAACGGTGGTTGGGCCATTTCCACCACGCTGGCCCAGCGTGGTGTGTATTCGGCTGAGTGTATTTTCTTTTTGATATATTCACCGATTTTTCACCAATAGGCTATAGCACTGGGTAAAAAAAAAACATTATTATAATATAATCCGTCAGTTAGATTTTATCAAAAATATTGGACACGTATTTTTTCTGATATCAATCCAACAACATAAGACAAAGATAAACGTTGTCAAAGTTTGGGAGTGGGGGTCGTGACGTCATCTCTCTCACAGAAGTCTATACATTTGTATGGTACTTGTAACGTCACGCAGAACTTTGACAGGCTATATCTTCATCAATTTTTGTTTAATTGACAAAAGAAAAAATACGTCTCTTATATTTTTTAATAGTCTGTCTGACAGACTAATTATATTTTTTAGTCATCATGCCTATGCATGATGACTAAAAAATATAATTAGAAATAAACTTAAAATTTTAAACTGACTTAGAAAAAAAAATATCATATTTCAGAGGTGGTTCCATTTAAGTTTTATCGTTATCAGCTGAGCCGTTTTTGAGCAACGGTTTTTATCTCCGGTCTCCTGACTTGTATCTAAGTGGGTGTCATGTGTGGTCATCCGTTCAATAGATTCAAGGTCGTCGTCAGTCTCTCGCGGGTCACTTGCTACTGGCCCACTTTGCAGCGTGACGTCCCAATCACGGTATTGATCAACTTGACGTATGCAATTCGTAGCACTAAACGAAGAGCTATAGGGCTGCCGAATGTAAAAAACCGATTGTAGCTGTCACACGTGGTCTAATAAAGAAATAAACTCAATGAAAGACGTCACAATGCTCACAATCTTTGTCGATTGTATTCGTGTGCGCATGAGCACTAGGTATTTAGTACTTACTGCGTGCTATGTGACGTGTACTCTAGAATTTCATAACTTTAAATCAACTTCAAATCTATTATGATTTACCATGGTGTAAAAGCAGTAGTAGTACGATTGGATTTACCTAAACGTTTACGAAATATTTTCTTTTTCGAATCTGTCCTAATATATACTTATGTAACAGACCAATACTACCGAGGCAGGTGGCGGGCTGCTGCTAACTTAAATAAAGAAATAATATTTTAAAAAAAAAAGTGCAAATATCTGACAATTTTTTATTTTATTTCAGAAATACTTTATGTGACATTTTTCAGTGAAGTTTTCAAAACTTTGATCTATAGACTCCACTGTCTCCACTTAACAAGTGTCTCACACTTACCAAGTGATCGCAATTTTACGTAACCACATTATTTTTACAAAACAACTGCAACACTAATTGCAACTATCAAAACAGCATCTCTATAAATCACAGCCCTGTAAATAGTGTTTTCAATGCCATATTCCCGGAGATCGTTATATTATTATCAGTGGGTGAGGGGCGGGGTGCGGGGCGGAGGGTCCGTATCGCGCAGGTACCAATGGGTCAATGACGTTCTTTCACCCACTGCACCACACCCTTAAACTAGGGCGGTAGTACATAACCGCATGTACTGAACTCAGCGAACTCTATATATCTTCCGTCTACTGTCTGACTGCTGGAAAATCAAGCTGTTGGTATTCTAGCAGCGTCGAGATTTGGAAATTAATTTATATGTAGGACAGTCTTCGATTCAATTAAGGAGAGTTAGGGTAGTGCTGAAGATTGGCACGCTTTACATTATTTTTGAATTAATTTTAGATTTGTTGTATTATAATTATAGGATATAAGTGTTGTATAGTCAAACTTACTTTGTATTTTAAGACAATGTAGTAATTAGTGTAGGTAGTGTATTTGTGATTTTTTAAAATAAATAAACAAATATATTTATAAAATAAATTGAACGGGTCTATATGGAATTCTTCTTAAGATGGTATGCTAATTAATTGTAAGTATCACACATAGTATATTAAATAAATATAGTTTAAAAAAACTAAAAAACACGTTTCATAACATATCAAACTAATAAGTGTAAAATAATTTTCAATATAGGCAGAAATAAACGAAAAATATTAATACTATTGTAAAAAAGTGTGGGGCGCTTTGAGCTCTAATTATTCGTAAATCGAGCACCGTATAAAGTAGGTACCTAAGTTGGATAAGGATCAAACGGACCGGGTCCTTATACTTTTGACACACATTATGACATTAAACTTACGAGAAAACCAGTTTCTCTCTATAATCTCGTGATCCTGACCTTCTTTTTATTTCAACTCGTATCTCTTTTGTTCGTTCATGTTTAATACCTTACGCTTGAATAGTCACCGCTGCAATGAAACAATAGACGAGAAATAATGACGTTTACTAGTTGGTAATTAGTCCTCAATTAGTGTTTAATAGACAGGTATATTTACGGTATTAATAACTTGACCTTGGATGTCACCTTTTAAATTTGCATTGGCCACATGCATTGGGAATAGACTTGTTATTCAATATTTGTATTTTAATCAAGAAACCTACTTTTAAAGAATTATGCAAGATTGTAAGTCAGACACATTTACCAGTCAGAGACATTTACCAATACAGACGCCACAAGTTACCAATATCCTAAATTCTACACCGATTTTTACAAAAAAAAAAACTATTTTGGAAATGTGACATTTTTATACTTCCAGTACAACTCTATTAGAATTGAACTGACATAAAAATAAAGTATACAGGGTTATATCTAATCAATTAGCATTCTTTTAGGGACTTATTCTGTACATCAAAACAAACAACCATTGTTCTGCGACGTTTATCAAAACTCAAAAAAAATTTGTTCCATAGAAAAATATCGTTCACCCGCGACAAAATGAAGCAGCTGTTTTTTTTTTGAGTTTTGACAAAAGTCGCGGAAGAAAAGTTGTTGGTTTTGATGTACAGAATAAGCCCCTAAAATGATGCTAATTGATAAGAACTAACCCTGTATAGGTCCTACACTGAGCTTACATTTTCAACCTTAAAATAATATTAATAATGCCATCGCAATTTTGACACCCGCTCCACTCTAGTACGTTCATGGTTTAAAGACGCGTTTAACATATTTCGTAGTTTAGTGTTAATATAATTTATAAAAAATAAAACAATTTTTCTAAATGTTTTTCATAAATATTTTACGAACGATAAAATTTAATTATTTTTCGCCATAAATAGACAGACAACACAACCGATTTCAGTGGTTGCAATCTACGTACAAAATTCTTATGACTTGTTCAAACTAGTGTTTGCCATTTTTAGGTTATATGCTGATTTTCAAAAACTACTAGACCATTTTTGGTGAAAATTAAACCACCTCTGAATTATCATCTACTAAACAAAGAAAGAATCATCGAAATCGGTTCCTAATTGGTGGAGTAATCGCGAAACATACAGAATATAAAAACAAAAATAAAAAAACATACAGTCGTATTAAGAACCTCCCTTTTTCAAGACGGTTAAAAAAACCTAAGAAGTAAAATATAAGTATAAGACACGCAAAGTTATACTGACGGCGTCTATCCCGCCAAAGGTCTAAAATGTCCAATCTGAATGCAGTTTTGTAAGTGCGTAGTGCGAGTATGCTTATCATACAACCTTGTAAAGTGCTAGAAAGTTATGCTATGCGAATAACAAGCCTAGTGTTTGAAGCAGAGTATTTGCGAGATCAACCTTTATTGTATACTACTTGCTAGTACCAAAAAACCATTTGAAAGTGCTGTGAAAGCAATAGCGTTAAGATTACTATGGGCATAGACAAACCTCCTAGTTTAGGACACAAACTTGACTTTAGGACACAAATTGCATCATAATTTATATTTATCGGTACTCTGTATCAAAATATATATTCACAGGGATACTTAGCAGCGCCATCTACATTTAATGCATATTTTCGAGCTTTTTGCGACGTATGATCATTAGTATGGAAATTGCTGGTCTTCTTGAGTAGTTAGCTTATGCTATGGGTCAAAATTATGAGTATTTCTTCTTATTACTTTGACTTTTTATTGTTTATTATATTATTGTATTAGTTAGTACATTAATTAAAATAAAGTGGTAGGCTAAAACACCATGTTTTAGAGCTCTCTGTTAATTAAATGATGTGAAAATATTTAACGAAATATTTAGTGAACGAAATATTAAAAATTAAACTAATAATGTGATCCAAAATCATCGTCAGAAATAGTATTAATATTACAATAATTATTCATATGTATGTATATCAAATTAAGTAATTAAATATTAATATTTTATATTATAGTAGATACTAATGTGTTCACCATACGTATTTGATAATGACAACGGCATCGCTTACGTAAAATCTTTTGCATAGAAAATGAGGTCTCTTTATTATTATAATAGTAGCGTATGATTCAAAATATGTACGTAGCTATTGTACAAGTATTTATTATAGTAGCATTTACCTTGTTGCCATATGATAACGTAAACATGGTACTTACTTCATTTTGGTTTCGAGCTCTATAAAGTACCTTCATAAAAGGTTTCGTCATGTGACATTGTAAACATAAAGGTCTTTTAACATTACTTTAGTAACTAACTGATAAGTTTTACCCACTTGTAAGAAAAGAGACGGAACTTAAGTTAACTCTATTTTTTGAGATTATGCGCTTTGTTTTCTTCCTTTTAAAACTACTTAATTTGTTTTTAATCTGTAGTATAAATTTCAAAATTTTGAAAATTTCCTTTACTTTAATTGAGTATGTATAATTAACTGATACTTATAAACAATTCAGTTGCTCATAATACGATTTACTTCAGATAATGTACTAATTAAAATTTAATTTTACAATTTAATTTAACATTTAATTTTATACAACACTAGCGACCCGCCCCGGCTTCGCACAGGTGTATTATACACATAAACCTTTTTCTTGAATTACTCTTTCTATTAAAAAAATCGCATCAAAATCCGTTGCGTAGTTTTAAAGATATAAGCATACATAGGGACAGACAGACAGGGAAGCGACTTTGTTTTATACTATGTAGTAAAATAGTTTTAAACTATAAGTAATTTAAAATTATATTTTATAATTATATTGCCAAAACACTTACTAAAACAGAACTTAAATATTTTTATAAATAGGTACAAATAAACACTGTTAAGACAATTTGATACTGATGAACTTTTTATTTGATATTTTGATTGCATCAGAAATGCATCCTCACAAATACAAATAACAATTATAATATTTAGAAAGCCAGTTCTCACATTACATAATTATTTATTTGAAAAAAAAAATAGAGTCTCGGTCTCAAGATCAGAAATGGAACCCTATTGCTAAGCTTCAACTGCTCACCACAAGTCACGTAGCGCTGCATCCACAGGTTAAATAATTTTAAGATTGTATTGTTCATTTATTTTTATATTTTTGTTACATAACATAATATGTTGCGAGACCATCTATATCAAAGTAAACGTGTACTATGTTACACATAAATGCAACAAATAGGTAAGGTGGTTAATCCAATGAAAGTAGGTACCCAAGAATTAGAACGTAACTAGGCGCTAAGCTGTTGCTATAAACCCATTGCATCGAAGTACAGAATGCACTATTAGAGTACTTGGAGCCTTCACTATGTACTCGTAAAAGTAGATAGAATGTCTAAGTCAGCCAGGCCAGTGTGAGCCAAGGCTAGGTTGTGTCGGTATGTTAGATGAATTTTAACTCTATTTCTGCAACACTACAGTTTCAAATGGAGTGGTGGAAGCCGTCAATGACGTTCGTTGACTCCATCCGTTCGTTCGATGCCGGCGGTGTAGCGCTGTTTTCCTTCTCCGTTTTCATGCTATTAGAAACTATTGACTATATTTCTGTTTTTATTCCACTGTATTTATAGCTTATAGTTCTCGTTTGTTTTGTAATTTGGGAGTGTGTTTGGACACTGTCAGTTTTGTAGTAAGGTTGCCTTGGCAGTTGTTATCAATTTACAGGTCAAAATCAAAAAGACTATTAAGCGCGATTTACCTTGTAGATTTTTAAACTGTTAATACTTGAATTAAACCAGTTTTTATTTACATTGTAATAGTTATGTTAGGTATAAAACGATTAGCTTAGTGACTCATATAAATGTTGTAGGTAACTTTATCAGGTACTTATGCTAGATAGGTCACTCCGAATCTGATATGAAATTTTCAAGGTCACAAACACAGCCTAGCCAGTCCAGTTCTCCAGAACCGACGCTCCATCATTTCGTCACAGATATGTGAACGGCAGAAGGTTCATTTCATTTGTCGTCTTACGGCCGAAGCACCAGTTTCAATCGACCCCGGTCCGTTCGCCGCGTCATTAAGTGCAGTGAGGTATGTGGGTGTCTGGGTAGGCTGGCCAGTGTATGAGGTGGCTCGGAGCTCGTGACCTAATTTCGCAGCTGCTGGTTTCAGCAGCGGCGGTGAAGGGGGGTGCGGGAGGGGGGCGGGGCGGCGCGTGTCAATGCCGTTCGTTGACTCGAAGCATCGACGGCCTCCGCCTTACATAACTAGCGACAATGGGCGCTCTAATGCGTGCGATGTACCGTGCGACGTACTTTACTACTACCTCCTAGCACCTGCTGTGTTCCTGGTACCCTAGTGGATGAAACGCTGTATCGCGAAATCCATTCATGTGGAACGGAATTTAAAAAAAAAAACAATCTTTGTAGAAGATTCTAGATTTAGATTCTAGACCTTGCTAGGTACTTCGAGCAATTTCTGGAATTCTATTCGCTTATCCCACCCACTTAAGAAGCTTCTAGATTTGTATCTAACTCTATTTACAGAATAGTGTCTGTATCTGATCAAAAATTAGTTTATTAAGTTTTGAATACCAAATTTAACTCTGAAGGTCAATACCAAATTGTAAGTGTGCCTGAGAATGCATTAAAATGGCTAACATTCACGAGTAATGAGGTACATTGCAGATAGGAATCTACAGGGCCGCGGAATGTACCTTTTGTGATTTGAGCAAGCCTTCGTCAGATATGAATTATAGCTCAAACTGTTGCAGCCTTACGGCTTACTAAAACATGCCTAACTTCTAGCAAACTTTAAGTCTGTATTATTTGTAATAAATAGACGATGTAGTCGTTGTAAATTGTCAAGGTACTCTAAACTCTTTTAGATTAAGCAAAACCTCCAAAAGCAGAATAACTTACATACAAAGAATATTTTTTCTAGAAAAAACTATTTGGTGTATGGTGATTCTTTAGATTAATTTATAGGTAGTAAGATACTTACTGTATTTCCAGTACAAAATAAACAAAATTAAAAAATGTAGGACACCGAATGAAATAAAGAAAATAAGTTTTACTGTATCTCATCAACATTTCAGACAGCAACGCTGTTGTAGATCATAAAACATAGAGAAATGTTTAATGTGAAAGCGGCTGCTAGGACTCCAGCAGGGCGCAACAATGCCGCGCCGCCCGCCCTCGTGCGGCGCCCAAGCTCCGAAAGTGAAAGAAACCTGGGCGGGCGGAGGGGAAGGGCGGCGCGCGGGGGCAGGGGCAGGCAAGCAATGCCGCGCGCGGCAGCTAGCAACCCGAGTGCAGCGCCGCAGCCTCACGCAAACAAAACTTTAGTTACTAACCTACTTCGGTGCGGGCGCGAACGTAGCTCGTGCTCGTAGAGCTTGCACGGCGTACTCTATGACACGTTACAGTGATGGACTGTTAAAAAACAACGTAAGCACGTTGCGTTTGAATGGACCAGACTGCAAGACAATCGCAATTGAATAAAATGTTTTATGGTGAGAGATAACGTCCACGTCTTGTAAAGCTTTAATTGTTTTTTTATCACGTTAGCATGCACTTTGTTTCATTCATACATCGTTTTGCGACCACGCACACACTGCACGTAGCCACACGTGAACTGTAAACAAAATTTGACAGCTGAATTTTGACGTGTGTCACTGTCAAATTATACCGTCAATTTAAATCTTGTCGACATTTTTATCTTTGAGATAAGAACTTAGGACAAGAATCAGTTGGCTCAATATATGTCAGTTAAAACTTTACACTTGTCAATTAAGACAAAAATAAAGTCTAGATTTTTTTTCTTGTTTTAATGCTTGTTATCAGCTAGAGATAGCAGAATTATTTTAAATAAATAGGCCAGTACGACCGAAGCTACTTCTTATCTTATGACCGCTAAGTATTATGCCAGATATTATAGTTCCAGTTATTTAATAGTTACTGACGACCATTATATTAATAGATAATGCCCACTTGTAGATAAAATCTGAGCTGAAATACCTAAATGAAGATACAACAATTTAAAGCTACCACTCTTCCAATTCTACGATTCTATCTTATCAATTTTCATAGTCTGAATATTGTTTATGACATTTTTAAAACTAATTAAATTTATAAATTGGTTTTAAATATTTGACATGTAGTTAACCAAATACTTTTTTGCGCGGACCATTTTTTAAGAATACTTCTTAGAAATACTATCATTACAACGCTTTCGTAATTTAATTTTATGTGCTTCATTATGTGTACATGTTTAAAGTTGTATAATATGCTTGTCGTTCGCATTTTTAGTATATTTGTATATTTTAACGTACATACTATTTTTATTTTCTTAAAAAACGTACAGTTAAATTGGGAATCACTTTTTGTGAAGTCGATAGAAAAATCGCACTTAATAATTGTGTACCTAGTTGTTTGTCACTTGATATGGCCGCCATATTGGATTTTCCTATTTCACTATCAACTACTAGCGCCATCTACCGTGCTTTTTAGTTATAATCATTACCTAGAAATTAATATACAAAGAATAGCTTAGTAGGTACCTACTTTACAAAGTCAAGTTCTTTGTTTTTATATTTTGCCAAACAAATAACCAATCTTATCTTTTGGTAAGACAATAAATTATAAAAATGTAGGTTATCTGGTTATTAAAGCAATTAGTCATTTATGATTTGTTTTTTTACTTAAGTAGGTAAGCCGTTTCTTAACTTATTCTTATAGAAACATTATAACTATGTATAGATAGATCTCAACAAAATGGAAATGCTTATCTAGAAATAGAAATGCTAGGGTACTTCCATTGCTTTTGTACCATGACTGACTGACTGTATATTTAAAATATTTTATCATAAATATATCGAAATTAGTAGCACGTTGTAAGCAATATGAATGTGTATACTTACTTCACATGGCACAAAGCAGTATGATAATCTCAATTGGATTATAACTTTCTTATGCCAAATCTACCAATTTCAATATCTTAAATTGTAGCTCAAATCAAGTTGAATCCCAAATATGGGGCTTTTGTGACCAATTTTGGTATTTCTGTTATGGACTTTCCTATAATTAGGTATCCAACTAAGCTGTTAAAGGCCCGCTATAGTGTTCGTAGCAGCCGAATTTGGATATCTCCTGTATTCTAAAGCCATTTCATTTTAGAGTTGGTTTCATTTGATATCTATACCTTCTGAATTCTGATTCTGACTCTATTATTTTTCACTATTAATATAGTTATATTATTTTTAGAAACCCTCCGTTTTCTTTCAACTAAAATACAATAGTATAAATAATTTAAATGCGATTATTTTACTCATCATTATGACCAAATTTTACGTTGGGACCGAAACTATATGCCCTGCCCATTGCCAATTTAACTTACTAGTCCGCTAGGCTATGTCGGTAACATTCAATAGTAAATTTTAATGGAGGTGCTAATAATTTTATCTAGTAGTAATTTCTACAACATGTCCCCTTAATTTATGTTATAAAAAACTGTACAATAATTAGTCCCTAATATAATAATGTACAGTTTTCATGTACTTACATTATCGCACGTATTTCTTATTTATTTTATCAACTTTATCAGTTTTAAATTTTATATCTAGCAAAAAATGATCTCATAACCGACAGATAGCTAACCTGGCAATAAATGGTGACCACGGTTACGAATCTATACACACACAAATACACGTCATTTGTATGTGTGTGTGCTTGTATAAATCATAAACGCACGCAGGATCACACTCACGTTGAGCAGTCAAAGTTGTTCTTATGTAGTTTATAATATTAGAACTGATGTGTTCTCGATCGAAATCTTAGTAACCGCCTTATTTCCTGAAAATTTAAACAATAAAAGAAATAAAACTATTTTATTTATAGCTAGTGTTTACACGACACACACTACGTTTATCTCAAAGAATTCTTTAGGAGATAAACAATTCAATAATTAGTTTCTTATGCAATTCCTAAATCAAATCCTGTGGTCGAGACAAATTTTGGATTATGTTTTTATCCTAAAAATATTTTTATTTTTTAATAAAAGAAATATCTAATTTGGAGAATAAATATTAGTTCACGTGACTCTTTGCGTGACGTGTATGTTGACGTACATTTTATATGGAACTAGCTAACCCGGTGAACTTCGTATCACTTGCATCTGTAACACTAATTTCGACTACGTTTAGCGCCACCAACGACCAAATACGGCAACTTTTACATGTAGGAAGATTTTTTATGGGAACATTAAATCGATATTTTTATTATTTTTCTCGCAATTTTACGACAATAACAAATACAATAAAAAATAATAAGCGAAATCAGTCTAGCTGTTCACGCGTGATTCCGTGAACAAGGAAAATAGGAATTCATTTTTAAAAGGAATCTAAATCTAAAAATGTATTTGTATTCACTACTCTTATGTTTAAGTTTTTCATACACCTAACTTACAAACTTTTAAATAAACTTTTCAGTATAAAAAAATCTTCAGTAAAATACAAGAATGAACCAACCAACACATTTATAACAGCAGCCGTCTTATTCGAGATTATTTCAAACTTGTAGTCGAAATCACTTTCGTCGAGTAACTCCAAACATGAATAACCCTAATAAAAACGTCAAAATATTTCAAAATTACCACGACCGATGAAGTTCAATGTAATTAATCTTATAAATTAAAATTGACCAACTTTTGGGTAACACTGCGGTCGGTCGCCATGGTCAAGGACTGTAGAATAGTTTAGAGGGAACCATTGAGGCATTGACCAAGAACGCGCCTTTCAAAACTGTGTCAGGTATTCGTGTATTAATTGGTAATCAATACCGGTATATAATAATATAAACGAAGTAATAGATGACTGGTACAGTTTTGACTCAAAAGAACGTCACTAATTTCGATAATTACGAGTTATATATTTCATACTATTTTTAATAACATTTCCCACTATTTGAAATTCGAAATAGGTATATATGTGTATTTTAAAAATAAAAATATTATGATGAAAAAGGTATTATATAGCACAATGATAAACTAGGGTATGATTAATAAACATATTACCTAACCCTACAAAAAAATCATTACTACGTATTTTAAACTGAGCTCGCTCATTATTTATATGGTGCAATCTAGGTGCGATTTATATGAGATCACATTGCCACTGTAGTTTATATGTACTATAATTAATCTAAAAAATCGGTGGCGATATTTTGCAATTGTGTATTATTTACACTATTATGTAGTACCAAAATTAGTAAAAATCATAGTGCAACTAAGCATTTAATTTCATTTTTATACTTCATTTGCTATATATATGAAATATTACTATAAATATCCTACTGATAACGCGAAAGTTTGTGAATATGTTATGGATGTTTGTTACTCTTTCACGCAAAATCTACTGAATGGATTTAGATGAAATTTTGCAATAATAATGCTTATAAATCAAAATAATACATAGGCTATAATTTACTAAGATATTGCGTAAATTGAAGTTCGCCGGGTCAGCCAGTACTTTAAAAAACTAGGTTTACTGGATTAAGAATTATAATTCACTAGCAATCAATATAATTTAAAAGGAAATGTCCACAAAATGTATGGAGACTGGTATAATAATAATTAAAAATTCTAACCACAACACTCGTTACATTTCGAGAATGTTCATATTTTTTCTGAGTCTATTATATCAGCTAAAACCAAAAAGAGCTCTCCGTTTTTTTTAAATCAATGTTGAAATCTATTAGCATGAATAAATATAATTGGCTCAATAGGTAGTTTATCTCTAGGAACCCTGATTAAGTAACCTCCAAATTGTTAAGTAGAAGCATTTTTACCAATTAGACAGTTTTTAAGTGTTTTTTGTCACATTGTACCTACTAACTGGTCATACTAGTAGGTTACAATTTTTAATTTTAGCAAATTAAGAGATGAATGTGGAAAAATCAGCTATGAATGCAAGTAAAATAACGTTAGAAGCACTTTATTATTGCGAAACTAGAAAAAATACAAAGCTGTATTATTATTTTTCAAACAATTAATTTTACACACATTAAACAAAAATGGAGGGATAAAAATATCTAAATTAAAGATTTTTGAGAAGCCCATAAATGAAGCTGAAATGAAGAATGATGTATATATCATCTTGATTCGATTTTTCTCTGAATAATATACCACTTGTGGACGTCACCTTTAACTATGTTGACAAAATTGAAAAGTTTTTAAACCACTATATATTTTTTTCGTAGTAGCCGTGAGAACATTGTGACTTTTTGTATCGTAGTACCCCGTTTCAGGATGTGCGAATGTGCGTGTGCTATTCATACACACCTTCGCTGTGTGCGTTGATTGGTGCGTTTGCATGTGTGAATTTTTGACTAAACGGCACACACAGTTGCATCGTGTAGGCTCGGTATTGCTACATTTTTATATATTTCCCATTTTTAAGGTACTTAACAATATTATTAAAAAAATAGAGTAAGATTAAATTAGAAAATATCCGGAGTAGCTATATAACATTTTTGAATTATGTTTTTTTTTATCAATATTGTTTCCTTAATTTTAAATATGTTAAATATGTCGGCTCTATCATGATTATTGGATCATTGAAGATGCAACCTGTTATTCTGAAAGCCTGTTGTAGAGATCTAAAGTAGAACGAATAAATATTTTGTAAACAATAGACGTCGCCTAATACCTATGGCTGTGATGATAATGATTAAGACAGCAGCAATGTTTATGTTTTTAATACAGTAATGGCCTACCTGTTTTCTAGATTAGAATAATAGTAACATAATAATTTCTCTGTTGAGTAGCGAAACTGTCACTACATCGGAGGCAAAACAACAATCGTATTGTCTTTAAAAGAAATAATATCTAATACAACAACTTTAATAAACGCCAAGAAACACGGAACACTTAAACTCAAGCTGCAACAAAAAATAAAATGAATGTTAAAAAATATTAAATTCAGTTATACTCAACTTACATCTTGCATACTCATGTTGAACCACAACAAACAGCTCAACTTAATGAGGCTACTAAAGCAATACTCTTTGTTTGATTGACCAAAGGGAAGCGAGTTTTGTACTTCTGACGCGACTATTTTGTTTTCATCTGTCCGGATGTTGATTTTTCTCTACAGGTCGCATTTTTCAACGAATCTCGATGAAACTTGTTTTTGTTTTTGTCGGTGGTTTTTGATTGGTGGAGTATTTCTCTCAAAAAGGGCGGAAATTTGCTGTTGTGTTAACCGATTTCGATAATATTTGGCAAGGAGTTAATTATTTATATTCTTACAAAAAAATCTGAGTATACGCTAAATCGATCAAGGGAGAGATATAGGCTTATAAAGATTCAGTTAAAGATATAAGTCGCGAGGTCTATTGTTTGGAGAACTAATATATATTTTTATTTTTAATGGCGGCTTTTTCCGGAGCCGCGAAGAAACAATTGGCAACACCGCATTCTATTGGTGGGTAAACGAAACTAGGTCGGTTCAGTGACCTATATGTTTATCTAACGAATGCGCGTCGAGCGCGAAAGGCCCGCGCCTTGTTATCTTTGTCGCGGTCTGTCCGCGTTTTCGTTTAGGTTATCTGCCAGGCCACCTGTCTCTTGCACTGATTGATAAATTAATAATTGTATAGACAATTGATGTTTTTGATGGACTGACTTGTGAGCGAGTTAGCGGATTATGAGACTTATTATGTAGGACGTAGAGTCGCATTTGTAGGATCAGAAATGTGGCGCTTACTACTCTCAAATTGTTCAGGTTGTTACACTAATTATTATTGGATATACCTACTATCTTAAAATTTAATTTAAAAAAAGATATCTGTAATCCCATGCGAACGGTATTAGTGCGTTACATTTCGAATGAAAACTTTAGTTCTGAAAATAAACCTATAAATATTATTTTATAATGAAAATCTTTTTTGGCAGTAAATTATGAATATGAAATGATAAAATCAATATTGAATGACTTGACTTATTTAAGCTGTTTAATTATGTCATTATGGATTCAAAAAAGCCAAAAAATAAAATAAAATTGTTACATCCATTTATCAAATGGATGTAATAATTTTAAGTTTACCCGCGTCTACCCGTGACCACGATCGATTCAACTCGGTTGAAACGTCGGGATGATGAGGTATTTATGTATCTCGTAATTTTAGAGCGCGATTGGTACCGTAGTACATAATAATAATGTTCAAATCGCGAAAGTTTAAAAACAACATTTTCAAATGATATTCTATACACCAAATTTTATCTTATCTGTCACTAACAACAAATAAGTTCTCAGAGAAAATCATACATCATCTCAAACTGACAACAACCGCTCAACGAATTTCATGAAAAACTGTTGTAGCAAAATCAGGTTGCAGCTAAATCCAAACGTGCAGGCAAAAATAAACTTTACAGAATACAGCAAAAGATTTAAATTACTAGTTTCAGTGCATACAAAATGTGCGTATACGCTTTGCTCGCCAAGGACAGTGAAAGTGTGGAGAAAGGATGCTGGCTGACGTCACGCACTCACGACTATTGTTCCATGGCAATAATACCGCGTACGGTACTTTGAAATGACATATTATTTTTTTTAATTGTATTCAGATGGTTTTCAATTTAATTTCTGAGATATTTTTCAACATATTATTATGTGATTAAACGAACTAACGCTGATGGAAGTTCGATCTTAATTATACAAAATGTACAATGGGAAGATTAGGAGTAAAACGTATTACACTCAGTGAAAAACTTCGCAAATGTAGTTTTTGGAAAACTCACATATTTCATTTTACTTTGTTTCTCATAGATGTGCAGGGAGTAAAAAATAATTACGTAAATATATAGGATCCACATATGTGGATAATTGTTACTATTTTTTTTTGTTATTATTAAATTTCAAGTTAGAAAAGTTTTTATGTATTTTATAGACATAGGTAGAATAGCGGTACAAAGTAGTTTTGAACTCTTGAAACCAAAGCTATGCATTAACCTCTACAAAATATTCACTTAAATTTGTAGAATTAAAAACGTCATTCCGACATGAAGCAGTTACATTAACATGACATTTTTCTGTAAAACACGAGTGATTTAACATCACAATAGTGATTTCTAAGCGCGTACTAAACCTAAGACCTTCGAACACTTGAAACTATCGCCCTTCATTTTCGTTAGCGCCGGGCACTTCGCCTTACCGAAGGTGAACGTTAGATACTTAAAATCATCATCCAGTACCTCTATCTCGTTCTTGCTCAACTCTAATCGCACACGAGCGAACGGGATGTAACAAATTGGCGGTTGTTATTAGTATTAGTTAGTAAGGTCGCTCGGACAAAACGTAGAAGCGTCAACGAACGCTGGCAAGGTGACGCATTGTCACTAGGAATGTATTATTGTAATATTGATGCCACAAGCTCAGTACATAGATAACCATTGAAAAATTCATATATATTTATAAACTTACACTATGCATATATGTAACGGGCGCTTTCGCTGACTTATTCAATGAAATAAATTTGTGATATGCTAAATTTGATGGGCTAAGGTTTCTATCGGTTGCGATGTTGCAATAATCTCTAAGATAATGCATATCATAAAAATAAAATACCGTTAAGCAAAATGCATCTAGAACGCCGTGGACTGATTGAGTAATTGTGCCACAGTAAAACTATTATAAAATAATATAAAACTAATATAAAATATCTACATTAAACTCTAGATATTTATACGTTTTTATTCTCCCATTTTAATCAACAAATCATCTTATTAGGCATGGAGCTTACAAAATATATTAAAACATTGCAACGCAAAACTCGTAAAAAGTTTTGATACTGGACGCTCAAAGATATCTAAAATAGAGCAAAAGCTAGTAGAGCCTTTTCCAGCGACTTATAATTGATTTAGCATTTTATAATTGATGACCTTTTCTATCAATCTACCCAATTTTTGGAGAGAAACAGTAAAGTAATTATAGTAGTAGCACCCCTGCAAAGTAAAAAAAAAAATATTTTTGTGAAACCCCGTAATTTATAACACCTTGTTATAATGTTAATCTTTCAGCCATGGATCACATATCCAGGGGATACTGAATAAACATGAATATGTTATTTGTTCTTATACGCCCGTATGCGTCTAGCACGTCACAGTGCTCTGGGATAGACCACGGTGAGATAACGTATTTCTAACAATAATATAAAATGATCAAAATTATAACCATATGTAAATGTTTCGGTTGGGGATCGCTGACTCTTATGAGTGCAAGTATGTTCATTTTGTATTGATTTGTTTAGTTTAATTACTTGTTTTGTTTTAAAAAAGGATATAAGATGTTGCTTGATAGTGAACAGCTTGTTAGCTGTAATTGCAATATATATTGAACCATATTTTCAGGATTTCATTGAGATGTACTTATTTAATTTAACTTCCGGTTTCGGTTAGATTTCATAGGATTACTTTAGTGTTTATATCAATATTTCCCCTAACAATTTATTATCCCTATTGTAATTCTGCTACGCGAATATCATTATTTTAATTTGAGTGATTATGCATATACCTATTCCCATTGCAACCGCCACCATAAAAAGCCGAAAAAATCAAATGTCGCAAGTATATTTTTTGCCAAAATATTATATCTTTGTGAGGAATATACAATTTTTTGGGAGCCTTATTCTAACCCTTCTTCCTGCGAGTATCTTAACTGCGTATTTGCCTGTAAATAGCTATACTATTAACTCAGCGCTTTACATATATATTAAATTATACTATGTATTTTAAAATTAGCTATTACATTGTGTTTACTCCATGAACAATAAAACAATTAACAACAATATGTTACGCAAAAGTATTCACATTTTCAGTTGACCCATGATCTGTGACAGTGTAAAAATAGTATATTATGAGAAACAATAAAACAAATCAAAATATAAAGTATTAATTAGGTGGAATGCACAAAGTAGTTTGAAAACTTTTTCAATCCATAATATGTAGTTATTTTGTACATCTAATCTTCAAGTTCAAATTAAATTAAATATTTATGTAATAAGGTGTTGTGTGTCATACTTTTCTAAGCGGACTGTAAAAACATTTAAATTTTCGTAAAATTGCTACCTATCCTTAAAACTAGTTAGGACATTTCAAAAAAGCATTTTAACAATTAAATAAATAACTCCAAATACGATTGTTACAAAGTAGACACACCAAAATTAGTTCTTACAACATGTGGCACAGATTCTGAAGAACTAAAGACCTAATTCGGTAAAGAACCATATGTTTTGCATGCCTCTACATCCGTTGTTAGCTCTAAGAAACAATGTCAGCAGGAGGTAGTAACTAAAATTAGGGTCAATTATATAATAAAAATATACAGAAACAAAAATTAAAATATACAGAACATTTGTATTTCATTAAGATTCATAGAAAAATTTGACCTTTAGAGAGTCAACATCTGGACGAAAGAAATATTTTCAAATCAAAACTGAGACTATCCCTCACTTCGTTTGCTCGGTCAAAAACCACGTGTTTTGCTTGCCTCTACATCCGTAGTTAGTCAGCTCTAAGAAACAGTGTCAGAGGTATCTAGTAACTAAAATTAGGGTCAATTATGTAATAAAAATATACAGAAAAAAATTTAAATATACAGAACACCTGTACCAAATTTCATTAAGATTCATAGAAAAATATGACCTCTAGAGGAGAGTCAACATCTAGACAGACGAAAGAAAAACTTTCAAATCAAAACTGGGACTCTCCCTCACTTCGTTTGCTCGATCAAAAAACCATTTTTTTGCATGCCTCTACATCCGTAGTTAGTCAGCTCTAAGAAACAGTGTCAGAGGTATCTACTATGTAATATTAGGGTCGATTATATAATAAAAATTACCAGAAAAAAATATAAAACATACAGAACACCTGTACCAAATGTTATTAAGATTCATTGAAAAATATGAACTCTAGAGGAGAGTCAACAACCGGACACTGGAAGGCAAAATTTTCAAATTAAAACTGAGACTCTCCCTCAATTCGTTTGCTCGGTCAAAAACCCATTTGTTTAGCTTGCCTCTACATCCGTAGTTAGTCAGCTCTAAGAAACAGTGTCAGAGGTATCTACTAACTAAAATTAGGGTCAATGATAAAAACATAAACCACCATCGATCTCGTCATCTAGGCATGATTGCTCGTTTCTTGGAAGCTGGAAGAATCGAGTAGTAAATCTAGTGGAAAAAAAAAACAAAAAACTTGATTGGAAAATAAAGATTATAATACTTTAGTTAGGTATAATATAAACACAAACTAATTATTAATAGTTATAGGTTACAGTGCAAAATTGCTTTTAAGATGGTCACACTAACACAAGTAGTGTATTTAACAATGTTGATTCAACGATTTTAATTAAAAAATAAAGTTCGGCACGGTCAGTCTTTGGATGGGTGACCGCGGGCGGTATTAACAACTGAGCTCGGAGCCGTAGCTCGGATGACACGTTAAATTATAGGCTCCAGTTGTACTCGTATTAAATGAACCGTTTAGCTATGTCAAAAGCATTTTAATTAAGTAACGACACCTTTACTAAGACGCAGCTGCAAAGTCTCGAGCATCGTCGCAAGGTGGCGTGTTTGTCGGCCTTTTACCGGATACACTTCGGAGAGTGCGCCCAGGAGTTACGCAATCTGGTCCCCCATACCCCTTTCTTCTATCGTACGGCTAGACAGACGCGACCAAAGCGCCACCCTTTTATGGTGGACATTCAGCGCGTTAGAACCAAGCGTTTCGAATCCTCATTCCTCATACGAACATCCAGAATGTGGAACGCTTTGCCTGGGTCTGTCTTTCCGTTAAAGTACAACGTGGGTGTCTTCAAATCCCAAGTAAATAGGTATCTTCTAGGTAAACGTGCTACACTCTAGACCGCACATCTGCTCAACATCAGGCAGTGTGTAGTCAAACGCGAACCTATCGAAATAAAAAAAAAAGTAAAGCACAGCTATAACTGTAATTAAAATGAGCTAAAACCACGCTGGTTTCCATAGTGAAACATGTCAAAAGACTTCAGGCGGCTTAAAAACTCTAGCACCTGAGATAGCCGTCCGGCCTTTACGAACCTACGAGACCTACTTTAATAGAAATAAAATTTATAGGTACAGGACCGAGACTAGTAACGTATTAAGGGGTCGAAAATGATAACTAACACCAAACAAAATAATACCCCCAAGTACACGAGGGGACCTTCAAAAAGAGTCATGGGATATTCGCCCCGCGGGCCGAACCACTTGCGGGGCAAAACGCCGCAATACTCGAAATTTTTGTTAAATTTCTACTGAATATATGAAAATGCTGTTCCAAAAACTAGGAGTCGAAACTAATGAAGTACAATACCCACGTATTGTACTTAATTTTTATCGTAGTAAAGTTTTTGTTTGTAATTTTTATTATTTGCTCCGAGTTTGTAATGTTTACTAAAGGCAGTATTGACAAATTCCTAAAAGATCAAAAACATTCGCAATAAAAACCTAACCACTAATAGACAAAACAATCTAGTATTATGGTTATAAAGTTCTAAATTTGCTATAGATCTACAAAGTACCGCATTAACGGTACGAAATCAAAAACATCAGTAATAGCCTCTTTTAGACAAAACAATCTGAGATTATGGATCTAAAGATCCTGAATGGATAATAAAATAAACGTTTCTAAACATTTTTCTTCAATCTATTTCCCATATTAAAATACAAGGCTATGACGAACCCGCATTAACTTCCCATGAACCTTAGAGTCAAGCGCGAGCCCTGGCGTCTTGCCACAACTGTTGGCAAATTACCACAACTAAGGCTTTGAAAGTTTAATAAACTATTGTGTTTTTTAACTAAACAGCAATCTTCAATGACATCAAAGTAACATCTCTCTCTCGATCACCGAAGTTAAGCAACGTTCGGAACGGTCAGTCTTCGGATGGGTGAGCGCGGCTGATATTTACAAATGAGCGCTGCCGTGGTTCTGATGACACGTTAAATTGTGAGTCATAAGTGTTTTAAACGTCTAACTAAGTTTAACTAGCTTTCAGAAGGCTTAAAACCTCTGACACCAGGGCTAGCCACTCGGCCTATACATAATTAACGATACGAAAACAATCTGAAATAATACGACAAAATGCCCGTTATAGAGTTATATCAGGGTTAAAACCATCCTATAGAGTATTTAATTCAAGATTTCAACCCAAATGTACGTAAAATACGACAAAAACTTTTTCATTTTCTACGTTAAGTGCTCTGAGGCCATCAGGAGGCTTAAAAACTGTGACACATAGCCTACACAAACTAACTTTGCTAAATGTATATTTCATAGACTCGTAGATGTATAATAATACTCGTTTCCACAAAGTCCTACATCTCTACATTATTCGATTTCGAAATATGAGGACTTAAAGCACAGAGGACAGCCACCTAGTACCTATATCAATCAAAGTGTCAGCGGAAATCGTAGGCGATCGGCCGTCGACCCACGGGCAGAGCCTAAATGTAGGGCTTTCCACGAACTTTGGTGAACCTGAGCTTTGTGGGTCACAGACCGGAACGCGTTTTGGCGACTGGGTTATTGATGACTCAGGACTACGACCTTCGTAGTAGATGTAGAATTAGACCCTAGTTGTAAATCTAGGTAAGTTTTATTTGAATAAAATCCTACGCAAAGAGCTTTTTGAATTCAGATTCTGAGCTGCTGAGGTGTGGAATAATGTTTGGTTTTTGTAAAGCTTTTTATCGAAGAGGAATGTTGCTGTTTGTTGTAGGCTATACCTGTGAGACTGCTGTACTATGACTTGTATGTATTTTTGTGTACATATGTTCATCGATATTTTCGTCAATTTTGAACCGATTTAAAAAAATATTTTTTATTTCGAAAAGATATCTTCGTACTCTCGAAATAGTCCCATTTAAATTGTATTGAAATCGACCGAGCCGTTTGATAAATAAATCGACAATGTACATGGATGACACTTCCATTTGTGCAAACTATTCTAATTCTGTACCCGGTGAAAGTCAGTGGTGCGCTTTTGTCCAAAAAATAATTATTATTTTTCAATTCTCTACCAACATCTACTAATACGTAAAAAAATTTAAGCTCATGTGTTTTACAGCCATGTCAGAGGCCTTCAGGCGACCTACAAACTTTGACACCAGGATTAGCCACCTGGTCTATACGAACTTACTTTACGTGTTTTACAATAATCATCCGGAGAATGGAAAATGGGTTTGGGGAAATAGTTTCAATTAGATCCACCATTAAGGTAAAACTGCTGGCGCTATAATCGCAACTGTCATGATTATCACGACAAATGAGACACTAGTTGTGCACTAGTGTACGCGGGAGCTAGAGGTTAGGCCATGACTCGAGCGGCGCGTTCAGCAGCAAGGCCGCGGGGCTGTTGCGTGGGAAACCCTACTGTTACTGCACGGATTGTACAGCAATTGTCTTATTATATTTACGACTAATCCTTCTCTCTAATGCTGAAGTTATTTAATGCTTTGCTCTGATGGTAACTTCATAATATATCAAACATGTTAGTTACGCTGGAAATAGACAAAGAAATGTAAGTAGTTTAAATATTTTATGAAAACTCAACAATACACAATATCTAATTAATTACGTAAACTATAAAATATACTAGCTTTTGAAAAATAACAGCAGTTATACAGCAGTATTCTATTATCATGTTTTATGCACAAACTTGTTACATCAATTATAAAATCCAACTGCATTAAATAACTGTCCCCAGCATAACGTTTCGACAAACGCACAACGATTTCATAACCGAACTCTTCCGCGGTCATAAACTAAGGGCTTAGGCAATTAAAACCTTGCTGTACCACATTCACTCTCACTAGAGGTGAACGGTCTCGATTGAATCCATCTCGAGGCATGCTTATGGTTCGTAGTCAAATAATACGGTGACCACAGACCTCGTGAGCTGAGATATGTCGACTCAATCTAACAAGGGTCTTTTAAAATGAGGAAATCTTTACAAAATACTTAGCTTCATATACATACGGGTTAGTTCGGATGAACCCACTAAAACTCATTCGGCGGCTGGCTTTAGTACGCTCTTGGGGGCTCCAGGTTCTCCAGGGGATCGCACCCTAGCTTTCAATGTAATAAGGTCTAATTTCAAACGAAACTCTCTGCTTAAAATCATCACTACGGGTAACGCCAATAATTACAAAGTGTAAAGTATAACTCAAAAAGAACAAGGAACCACTCATTCATATGTGCTCACACAATACTGCATACTGTAAAGGTTTTTTAGTAAACATGCATTTTGCGGTATTTGCTACATATAAGTGTCTCGTGCGCCGGAACAAGAAATCTCTCTAAATCTCTATTACGATGACCTTTCGATGCGTCAGAAATGATGTAACCGTACCTTTAAATGCACACTTGTGAACGTTTTCGTGTACGTACCTATTGAGTTTGTGTGTGTGCATGGAAAGAGAAAGTGTTGAGTCTCCATGCTGACTGACCGCTGGAGAGATGCAGTGTTCGTGCTATCGATATCGATATTTTTTGTATTTATAACAAACAAAATCAACCACCGATTTTGACTAAATGAAACGTTATCATAAATTGTAATTCTAGCATAACTAAAATATTCAAATAAATATACAAAAAACTGTCATAATTTTCCCAATGGGCACTTTCAAAGTTTTCACAGTTACTTAGAACATGAATAAGCTTATTACATGTTAAAAAACGAAATGACTCAATCATAGCAAAAACTAAAGTGCACTGGCAATACTTTCATTCGATATTGTATATGATAGAAAATTATCTCTATTTCAATTAAACAAAAATTAATATCAAAACATTCAAAGTAAGATTGCACATCAATAGCTCATAGCAGACGTTTCTTATCGATGGCGATAAATCTCTACTAAGCTTCCTATCACTATTTCATGCTCAACACGTTTCTTACGCACCCCACGAAAATTGGTGTTAATCCCGTACACCTTACAAACACTACCGTTACCACGACAGAGTCATAGAATTTCGATAGCCAATAATAAATCAATTAAACAATCAATTAATTACTCCCCTAATACCATACGATAGATAGACTTTTTTTCAGTGTCGATAAATCTTAACTGTGCATTCCCATCACTATTTCACGCTCAACACGTTTTTTCCGCTGCCCCACGGGAAGTACCGTAAGTCCCGTACAACTTACAACTACTACCGTTACCGTCGTACCGGTGGCGCCGTAGAATGCTAATAACCATTAAAATATAATGGAGTAAAATTTTTAGCTTCCGTGTCCGCAGTAATCGCCGATAAGCGTTATGGATCCGTTTTTTAGTTATCGAAAAATCTCTGTTAAGATTCCCATCACTATTATATACAGCGCGTTTCTTCCACGCGTTAACCCACGGGAAATACCGTAAGTATCGTAGGTCTAGTACAACTTCTACCGTTACCACGACAGCGCCATAGAATATCAATAGTGAGTAACACATAATTCAACGGAGTAAGATTTTTACTGTCGGTAGTTAACGTGGATTAGTGTAATAGCGAATAACGCTATTCGAATTCAGTTTTGGAACAGTGTCATCGACAACAGCAACACATTAGACTTCATTATGATGGTTCTTTTTAACAAATTTAAGGCTTGGATGAAAGACATAATTTTGGCAAATAAACTATCGATTTTTTCAATGCTCTCAATAAATCAGAAATATGCAATATTTGAGAAGTCGTATAATAATAATTATTATTTAATCACGTGTAATACGTAGAGAAAACAAGATTAGACAAAATCAGACAAATACACATAACTGTGATTCATAGTAGAATAATTTTTCATGAATCAAACTACACAAAGTACTTACATAAACAGCTGTACTAAGTATAAATATAAGTATAAATGGTGCATTTCTTTCTATTTATTTGTGGTTACATCTATTACTGTTGTGACGTATATATTTTATAATGCATGCGCACGCGCAGCTTTGAAGTTTTATTACTTTTACTTTTCACTGCAACCGCTACTCGTCTTCACTTCACTTTTCAAAATGACGTTTTATATGTTTTATTGTAGTGATAATAGAGATGTGAATGTGTTAAGTAGGTATGTTTTAATTTGTTTCTCAATTAAAAAATGTAGTACGTTTATTAGGGTTCCGTACCCAAAGGATAAAAACGGGACTCTATTACTAAGAGTATGTCTGTCTGTCATCAGGCTGTATTTTACATATTCGCAGCAACGTATAAAAATATTTTTGGTAACTTTGCTGTTGAGCACTTTAGAACTTTGTAAATGAATGATTTGTTACTTTAATCCTAGGTAGTTAAAACGGCAAGTATAAATATGCAAATTTGATTTAAGAGCTTTTAGGGAGATATACATTATACAATCATCCCTAAATATTCCTTTTGAAAACGTTTAATAAATATTTTGACTATTAAATCATCAGATGACGCAATAAAAAAGCAGTTAACCATTTTCCGGAAAATCTGAACAAAATTCACACAAGTGCAGAGTTAGTAAGTAATGATACCACAGAAGATATACTCGTAACAAGTACATAGACAAAATGTATTGTGATGTGTTTATACCACAAATAAACAAGTTGTTACTTACGCTACTCATAAATGGAATAGCTATATGATGTATATAATATACTATTAACATACCACCAACGACGCACGTCAATGCCTTGTCTCGTTCATTTTACTAAATCGAAATGAGACAGTAGTCGTTTGTTGCTCATGTGTGAGTTCAGAACCGGCGTCTCTATAAACAGACGGCAATGTGTGCGTGATGCGCATCGCGTATTCGTGTCGTGCCCCGTTACTGTATATGACGTTACCGTAACCGTAACATCAATTACGTGCACCGTCCGACTGCGTTTAGGGTTACCATATCTCTGGTTTTATCCCGAAATATTAGGATCTTTTTCGCTTAGGGCACGACCGTAGGTATCGCTATACTGTGTCGTATCAATGCCTTTCGTACGCCATACCAAAGGGCCTCGTACTACAGGGGCGCTGAACATATACGTTGTCTCCCTCCAATCTTCGCTACCTACGCTCAAAGATTTATCGTCAAACATGGTCCCACAACAAATGGTGACGGGGTCCTTTAAACGGAAGGGCCCGTCGTGCTGAAAGGATATTAAAAGCTATTCCGCTGGTGCTATTGCTATTGATATCAGTCGGACTTTGGAAAATTTAGGATTTTTGACTGCGGTTGCAATCGCGGTAGTTTAATCTACTGGGAAAACCCCCGTGCATTGTTTACTTTTACATCATTCAGGCTTCAGGCCTATGGAAGAATGCTTGCTAATCGCAAAATATCTCACTATTTTGTCCATGGAAATCAAGCTTTTTCTCCGGACTTAAAAGTTTTCCATCTGATAACCCTGCGTGCGCCGGCGCAGCGCTAGCAATTACTCTCGCTTTCGAACCCTCTCACAGACAATGAACTTTCTTTGCTCTTATTTATGTCTATTCCGTGATTTATAGTGGGCGGCGGTGATTTAGTTTCTTTTTTACTCGGAAGAAAGGATTTAGTTCACTTTCATAAAGCTATTTAGAGGTCGTTGAACCGTAGCCGAACTAGGTCGACATTGACAATGACTTATAAGAGAAACGGACGATTTTGCAATAACTTGTCCTTGTTTGTCAGTTGTACCTAATACGGTTGAGCAAAGGCTGACCAGTTTTCAGAACGTCTGTTACTTTGTATATATAAAAAGTAATTAGTATAATAACATTCTCATTTATTGGTGTAAAAGTAATCCAATTTAGCGTCAAAAACAATACTGTATATTTTTTCTTTCTGAAACGGTTGACCAGATTATGAATTGCGAGAAGTGGTTAAATTATATCGTTATCAAAATGTCATCGGGATATTTTGAAATCACGCGTTACTTGTTTTCTTTTTACCTTTACCCGACTTTGCTCTGTTGGACAGTCGGTAATGTTAATAGACGATAGAATGAATAAATGAAACCTATTTTTACAGTTAATCGAACCAATAATTTATTTTAAAAACAATTTAATGAACCAAATAAATAATATAATTAATAAAAATAAATCTCCAAGATAATCATCGTTGAAAGAATATGCTCATGAGTATTGCTCTGCTCTTCAAATACTTGAACTCATCATGTTCTACTCGTGTACCAAAATAGTAAACCCTGGAGCGCACTACGTCAATCAATGTCAGAGTCGGCAAAAACAAGATAAAAATCATGAAATAAGCAGTCGAAAATATGCGCAAGGTTTGGGACATACATAAGCAATGGTGCGACTGCGATGTAAGATTTTGATTCGGTGCAGATCTGCAAAAAATCTTCTTTGAGTGACTTTGATCACTCTCACTCTCAAGTAAAAAATAAGCTTACTATTTTACTACTACGAAGTCATTTGTATAAAGTGGAAAAAAACTCCTTGAAATGTTTCTATCAATTGTAGTAATTAAAACAAGTTTACAACGTTTATATGGTTCCGTACCCAAAGGGTAAAAACGGGACCCTATTACTAAGACTCCGCTATCCGTCTGTTGGTCCGTCTGTCTGTTCGTCTGTCTGTCCGTCTGTCTGTCCGTCTGTCTGTCCGTCTGTCTGTCCGTCTATCTGTCCGTCTGTCTGTCCGTCTGTCTGTCTGTCTGTCTGTCACCAGGCTGTATCTCTCATGAACGGTGATAGCTAGAACTTTGAAATTTTCACAAATTATGTATTTCTATTGCTGCTATAACAGCAAATACTAAAAACAGAAAAAAAAATATTCAAGGAGAACTCCAATACAACAAACCTGATTTATTAGCTGTTTTTCGCTCGATATTAATATTAACGGTGACGGTGAAGTAGATGCTTGAAATATTCACAAAATATTTAGATAAATATTCACGTCAAAAAATAAATAGTTAAATTAAAATAATATAAATATTTATGGGGGGCTTCCATCCAAGAAACGTGTTTTTTTTGCTCGATATTACTAACGGCAAATTGAAGATGTTTGTATATTCCCTTCAAAAATAAATAATTAAATTTAAATAAAATATATGAAGGAGGGGCTCCATACGTTACGGATCCTTTCGAGCGCAAGTCCGACTCGCACTTCACCGATTATTTAGTAAACATCGTGTTATGTTCTTTTTTTAAACTTAGATTCATGTATGGCTGGATAAAAGCAGATAGAATGTGCTTTTTTAATGGTTGGACATAAGTAAAATACAGGTTTTTCAAGTTTTTGAGCTCTATTACTTTTCTCTAACCTTTTTCCACATATTTTTCACTCTATAGAGGTGATCTCTACTATTTGTTACAGATTGGGACACATAGTATTAGAAAATTTCGTGCTTCATTATTATAAAACAATTTTAAAGAATAGGAGAGGGTATAGATGTTATTACAGCAGTTTTCAAAAATAAGTCACAGCGAGTCGCAGAAGCGTAGCATTCGTACCAACGCTCAGGTGTGTCCAACGTGACTTAAGAGCCTTGACCACGGATCGCTGACATTAAAGCGCGCCTTTCACGGCCCCGTCAGGTGGCTGGACGTTGTATAACTCACTTTCCATTTCTTCGAGTCTTGGACCATCGACCATAACCGTTTCGGACACATTTTGGTCCGATTTATCAAATAAACAAGGATTACGTGTTCAATTTATTATGCAATCGAATTTATTTACCAACTATTTTTACATAGTGTAGAGTGTTATTTCCAACATGTATTTCACACTGGAATGTTTTTCTCGATTTTGTGTGAAATAAATTTGAACTAGGCCAAATTACTCATTGGTCCCTGACATACAGCAAATCTATGCAAACATCATAAAAATCTGCAAACATTGCTAAGCTTCAAATTTTTGACAGTTCGCAAACAATTTGCAGATATTTGCGCATATAAAGACCTAAAGGTGAGTGCCCAAATTAAAGAGTCGTTCATAATTGGCTTTCTTTTCCAAACTTGTTTGTAATGTATTCGCCGCTTTATTCACGACTTGCGAAACGCGGACTCGCAAGTTAAGGTCACCGATGTGTGGCAATTTTCCCATTTCGAAGAGAAGCCGTACCTTGACCTAGGAATTAAATATCGTTTCGTCACTCACGATCAACTCGCCGCATATATTGCTCTGTACGAGCTTGTCTTTCAATATTTTATAGCCCACGAGCTGAAAACATGATGATTATTTACATCAATCATCTATGTAGGTATCTACCTAATCTACGAATTGTAAACCTGCAACTAAACATGCACAAATATCATGAAAACTACCAAAATGCAAACGGTTACGCTACGCCCATAGTCCACCTAGAAAACGTTCAACAATGCGCTGGCAAGAAGAATAGCCATGAAATCTAATACCGACACGTGTTTCCACATTTTCAGCCGTAAACACCGGTAGGTGGCGCTAGGCTGGCATGGCAGTGGTGCGCGCGCGCATGTTGCGCCACCAAGCGCTTTACGCAACGAGGCCATTCACCCCGGAAGGCCTTTTCCACACAGTTACTTTAGCAGTATGTTACTGTGGCGAGATCGCGTGACGAGCTTGCGTGTAGAATAACCACTATTGTATGAACTGGCTCCCTCTGGCGGCCGGATCTGTACCACTCAAAGCAACCTCCGAGACCCAATTATGTTCTTGCATGAGACACATACGTGTTACGGCAGATGCACTTGCGCTTTTAGAAGTGTTCTCGTAATAACCCTCATTAGATGCTTGTTACTCGTAGCTGTGCCACTTTCAAGACTGTCTAGTTGTCTATATCTGTACACATATTCTGTTTGCTGTACGTTTCAGCGTCAAAATATGCAGAACATAACACACAAAAAGGCTCTTTGAAAGTTTTCTTCCGCTTTTCTTTAACGCTATTGTCTAATTAGAAAGTGAACCTTCGACGGACTGAGTCAAAAAACTGTACTAAAGCCCTTTCAAATCCAATGAAGCTTTTCAAAGGGGTATTTTCTGTGTCGCTCATTTCTTTCTTGTCTTGAAGGCGATTTTTCCTTGAATTGTGTTATTTTCACGCGTCTAGTTCAAGCGTTTGAGTTGCGTGTGCGAGTGTCGCTGACTAACTGACCGATTTACCTATTTATTTCACTTTAACGTAAATTCATGTTTATATAAAAACTAGTCTTGATTATTTGGGTGATTGAACGAAGTGGAGGGTCAAGAATGTGAATATAAACATTTAGAACGATGTGAGTTTTGTTTTTCGGTTGGTTTCGAGTTCGTAATTTTATTTGTGTTTCGGTTGTCGACTTATTATTATCTATTCATTTCCATGTCTTCTACCTACAGTAAGGAATATTTATTTCTCAAAGAGTTTATCTTTGTGATAAGCATTTCAAAAATCTGAAGCGAACGCAGTATTTGAACCTGCCTCTTCGGATCACTAGCCCGACGCTCTAGCAACTGAACCATCCCACCTCCTACGCAATAATTACAACAATAAAATATTTATTTCCTATAATAGTACTTAAATTTGTCAACCAGAATATACATATATGGATGGGGATGGTAAACTAAGAACACATCAATATTGTAGGCGATTAAAATCTTAGGCTTCTCAAATATATCTACTTTACAAGAGACATACTCAGACAATTTTCATACACATACCTAATTAATTTCCAGTGAGATAAAACAGAAATCTTATAATGCCTATAAGGAAAATTACGAAAGAAAATATTTTCCACCATAATCATCATTAGCCTAAAATTCTAAGGTACACTTACGTACGCAATAGAATTAAGGGCTTTCAACGCTTGCGTATGCCGGCAGTAATAAAAGAAACTATAACAGCAATTTTCCATAGAATTTGACGGATGCCGCTGCAATACATATTCGGTAGGGTTGCTACTTAAGTCTTCTGTACAGAAGTAGTCAAAGCAAGCAAATAATCTAAAATATTACTTACAGGGTATCGTTTAAGTAGTTATGTACAATTGACATACAAGAGACAACCGTAGCTTATTAATAAGTAATAAATAATTGTTCATTACACAAACAAATGTCGTATTCGGACAATATATTTTCAATAAGATGAATGAAAAAGAGAGCTAAATGTGAAGCTCTAAGAGCTATCGAGAGGGGAATAGGTACTTAGTAGAGTAATTATTAAAGTATCGACATAACTCAGCGAAATAGCACCTCAAAATATTATCAGGCCGGGTATATATATATGGGCATAGTAGCACACTGGACTGAAAAGTCATAGTCGTCAATTTTTTTAACGAAAATGCCATGTATTTTCAAGCGCAACGCAGGATTTCCACCCACAAGGTGGGCAAAGTCATGCTAGCCAGAGGTTCATGCTAGATGCACTTTGTTTTAATTTTCTGTACGTTGGCACCCCTACAATAGCCAGGTTAACGCACATGAGGAAATTCGTTTTAGTGTTTTGGTCTCGCGGCCATTTCGTAACATCGCATTGCGTTCGCGGTGACTCAAGTATAAATATAAACAATACGACGTAGGTACTTTATTAATTTCGAAATAATTTCACACAGCCCTTGTCTCACTAACTAGCTCGTTGGTCATGGCACTGGTTCTCATAGAAAAATATGACATTGAATCAAATAAGCATTGTTATGATTATCAGCTGTAGAACGTCAACTAATGGACTACCTTATGGATGTCAAGTATGTACCGGCATGCATCCAGCTTGTTCCTGAAGTCTTGTTTAGATCATCGGTCTACCTTTTATATAAACAGAAAAGAACATTATTTCTTAATGCAATAAGGTAAAGTCTAAATAAACAATTTGATTTTATTTTACATGGGGTCATTTAGAAAAAATCAACATATAAAATTGCTGAGTGTTAAACTAAAATTAGTAAAAAACGGCAATTTCTACATTTTTATAACAGGTTAAGAGAGATTAAAAATTCAGCTATATGTATCTATGACAAGATATTTAAATTGTAACTTCCTATTTATGAACATCAAAAATTTAAAAATTAAAATAACCTACTATCTGCTCAAAGGCACTACTACACTAATACTCAAACTTTTATTTAAAAATATTTATCAACCAAGTTATTTAAAGTCATACAGGATGTTGTGAAATTTGTGTCTGACCGAAAAAAATATTCGACATCGATAACTGATACTTATTTTGTCCTTTACAATAAATTATGGGAAAGTAAGAAAACTTCAAGGTTAATTACTGAATTGCCTTTTGCATAAATTTTAATATTTGACGTCACAGATGCATGGTTAGAAAATATTTACAATAACAGCTGAAAATAAATTAACTAATTTTTTTAAGTAATTTTGATTTCAATGAACTTTCCCATTTATTATCGCCATTAATTTACTAATTGTTATTTTTTATTATAAACATGACATTAGCCTGTTGTCCTTGTCTTGATTTTTTGGACATTTTAAAATTTATGTTTGCATGCAACTTGCGCTAAAAATTAATAAGTTTACGTCAAATGTAAATTAAACTGTTGATTCATTCTTGATTTGCCTCCATTTATATAACTAAGTAATCCAATTCACAATCTGTAATTATAAAAGAAGGCTATAATTTGCTTCCAAGAACAATAGATTACCGAGTACTTTAAAATACATCAATGTTATATAAAGTTCGTGTTGAGATATTAATAAACATTACTAATAATTTTACTAAAGATAAAATACAACACACAGTAACTAAATATACTAGTCACTGTAAACCAGTTTAATGTGTAAATAATCATAAACTCGGACAAAAAAGTTCAATATCTTTCGACAAAAATATATGGAACAGCGGATATTATTTAGCGATTGTTGTTTTTAAACTTTCGCGATTTGAACACATTATTATTATATACTACGGGACTAAGGAGGTATTTATTAATCTCGTAATTTTAGTGCGCAATTAGTCCCGTAGTATATAATAATAATTATTTAGCGATTTCAGTTTTCTTTTGTAGGTACATTTGAAAAAAATGCAAAACATCATACTACGAGTATATACAAATTCTACAAAGCCAAAAGGACAATTTTTAGGTTTTTGTCGACTTTGCATCACAGGGAGTCGAAAAACTTACTAAAAATATTGTCTTATTCACGTTACCTAATAGGAGTAATCATTAAAAAAAATATATTACTTACATAAATTGAAACTGCGTTGCACATAATTATGTGTTTAATTTTTGTTTTTCAGCTTTGGTTTTTTAGAGGAGTAAATTAATATGTTATGCTTAGATTTATCATTTGTTTATTGTAATTTTTATTTTTCTTACTTGTAAATTCTAATGGTGGTTAAATACATTAAATGTAAATAATTACTTACATTTTAAATCGTGTCAGGTTTCCCGCGATAAAAGCCCAGCCTAGTGCGGGAACCGCTGTTTATTTAGCATTGTATAAAACTGTCCATAAACATAAGTTTTCTCTTAATAAAACTTCTCATAAACTTGTGTAATTATGTATGTTATGTTTATGTTAATAAATACATTTTAATTCTCCCAAGTTACAACTAAAGTTACGGCAATGTTGCCGATTATTATAAACGTACAGTACGGATAAAAAAATCTCATTACTACAACTAGTCACTCAGTTTTTTAAAAGATTTTGATTTTAAGGAAAAAAGGTATCACACATTTGCAACTCTGAAGCAAACATGTGAGCAACCAATTAACATCTATACAAAGCTACTCGTATTTGCAATGTATCTTAGGAAAGTGAAGAGCTTTCAAATTTCAATGCTACCGACGCGGGTTACGCAACCAAACTGAAAGTATGTAAACAAATAATGATAAAAAAATGGTATCCAGTGACAGTTTTATATTGATACTAAAGCAGAGTTTACACGAACATTTAACTGTTCATTGTATAAAATGTGTAGTGTACAAGCAAGCAAAATATACGATTACATTATTGGATTTGGAATATTTTGAAAAGTAATGTAAAACACAATATTAGTTAAATAAAAGATCCGATTTCTCTATTGACTTTAATAGGTCTCGAACAGTGGTCACGTAATTTTTGAGCAGTTAATACAGTTTTTAAAATATTTAACAAAACTGTTGAGCTACATTCAAACGCATTCGTTCGACTTTAGTTGATTAGAAGGGGAGGAAAAAAACCAAGCAAATTATGATTGCTTTTTTGACTATTGAATGCTAAAAGATTTTTACTAAACAAATAAAACCTACTAGAACGACGCCTAACCGTCTGGCAAAACATACTGCTACGTATTCTTGAACATCTACGAACAATTTCTAGAAAGGCATTTGATTGAGTGAAACTAGAAAAAGAATTATAAGTGAATTAGCATGCAATTTTTTGGCAAATTATAGAGCAATTTTCTTTAGATTGGATTGTAAAACGGCACTACACTCAAATTGACCAAAGTAGAGTTGTGCAATAACATATTAGAAATGTCATTTCAACTAATTTATGTCTTTAAGTGATTTATTCGTCTGCATTTTTGTTTTCTTTTTGGCAACTGTAAATATTTAAAAAGCTTATCATGCCGTGGCTTATTAGCAAATCAAGACTTATGAAATCAAAATAAGATTTTTATTACCTATTCAAATAGATCAAGCTAATTACAGCAATCGGTGATAAGTTTAATATTCTAAAGTTATCATTAAATCCCACATCATCACTTGAAATAGAATCAATTTGATAAATTGTTGCCATGACATTAAAAAAATAGCAACCGTTTAAGCATTACATTGTTTTTTTTTTACAGTATCTTTCGTTATAGTAATATTATTTCAACGATACATAGAACACACGTAGACATATAAAATCAAGACCTAACTAAACAAAAAAAATTAAACTTAAAACTATATTTCTGCAAACTATTTTATCTTATTCGAGACTTTAACTGCCAAATCTACAGAAATAAATATTTCACCAAAGATTTACCATCGACTACTGACAAAAATTATGTATTTCATTTTGAAGTCTCGCCTTTATTTTTACGAGCGCAAAAGGTGCAGTAGAGACCACCGCAGTCATGACCAAAATTTTGACGGCGCATTCGGAGAAGGAAAATTGCGGTGCCAGTCACCCAGTGTGCTGTCAACCTCTTACATAACCTGACATTGCTTGGCCGGCCGTCTTGCGCAAGGATGCACCGGCCGTACACGACGACTTGCGAAAGTTCGGCGCACCGCGTGCTAGGAATGCACGAACACGATGACAGTCACATCAATTTATGTGATAGAGACTAAAAAAATGAAAGAGAGTAGACATGCCCTAAGGTTAAAAATTTTAGTAGGATTTGAGAAGGATGTGAAGATTCACAGTAAGGTGGCTTCGAAAACATATAGAAACTGCTACATAATTAACGACATAGTATAACTTGAACTAATGATCAAATGTCACTTTAGAGACAAAACAAACAATACTCGGTATGCTCTTGCTTTATGCGCAGTCAGGTAAATAAGATTTGGAAATGAAGAAATAGGTTTTTTCCCTAAGATGTAAAATCGTATAAAAACTTGTGTATTTGTTTATATTCCGGAACTTATCTTGTAATCTTTCAAAATATGCCGTTTTATAAATATTCAATGACCCCATCTCGGCATAAAACTATTATGATTGAATCACACACGGAGATCATAATTTTTTTGTAACGTAACACCTTTACGAAAGCCTAATGACTCATAAAAAACTTAATATGGTTTGAAAATTGATACATTGATTGACTTTGCCAAACTTCGAAAACAGCATACTACACAACTACTTAAATCATGTACCTAAAATAAATAAATAAAATAAAATGAGCCCTTATTGCTGAGTTTACAATTTTGTTTCCTTAACTAATTACTGACGGTCGGTATTATCATTTTCCCCAGCTTGTCTTTCGACAAAGGCCTTCTCTAAAGCTTTCCAGGTCCTTCTGTCTTTTGCAATTCGCATCCATTCTGGGCCAGCAACTCTTTTTAATTCGTTTTCCCATCGTTTATGTTGTCATCCTTTGCTTCTTTTCCCATCTCTAGGGTACCATTCTGTTATACTTCTTGTCCATTTTTCAGTCTTCTCCCTCAACGTGTGTCCTGTCCATTGCCATTTTAAAGTCTTACAGACTTTCCTCGCATCTTTGAATTTAGTTACACGTTTTATATTTTTCAATCTAACTTTGTCTCGTCTTTTTACCCCAATTACACTTCTCTCCATTCTGTTTTGGCATGTCGTTATTTTGTTTGTTAATTTTTCTGTTAATGCCCATGTTTGACAACCATATGTTAAACATGGCAAAATACACATGTTGAACACTTTTCTTTTTTCTTTTATTGACATTTCTGGGTTTTTCATAATTTCACTTAATGACCAAAATCTTCTCCACGTGTTAGCTATCCGTCTGTCAATTTCTTTCTGCATAGTGTCATTTGGCGCTATCAACTGTCCAAGGTATATATATTTTTCTACATATTCAATGGTCTCGTTGTTTACTTTGATATTGTATGCTTGTGAACCGTTGGTCATAATTTTTGTTTTGTTTGTGTTCATGGAAAGTCCTGCTTTTTTGCTTTCATCAGACAATTGTTGTAACATTTGCTCAAGCTTTTTTGGACACTCGGAAAACAGGACCAGGTCATCTGCAAAGCGTAAGTGGTTCAGATTTTCGCCGTTTATGTTAAGTCCTTGTCTTTCCCAGTCCAATTTTCTAAATATCATCTCCAGGGATGCTGAAAACAACTTAGGTGAAATTGGGTCCCCTTGGCGAACACTTTTCTCTATAGGGAACTCCTCTCCCGTAGTTTCCAGCCTCACTTGGGCCGTACTTTTTGAGTAAATGTTTTTAAGTATTTGTATGTACTTATTTTGTATTCCTTGAATATCTAGTGCCTCCCAGATGTGATCATGTTCCAAAGAATCAAAGGCTTTATTGTAATCTACAAATCCCATATAATAGGTTTTGTTATACTCATTGTATCTTTGAAGAACTTGTCTTAGAACATGTATATGATCTATAGTGGCATATTTACTACGGAAACCTGCCTGCTCTTTTGGTTGGTTTTGGTCAAGTGTGGTTGTGATACGAGATAATATTATTTTTGAAAAGATTTTATAAATATTGGACACCAGACTGATTGGTCGATAGTTCCCTATTTCTCTTTTATCGCCTTTTTTATGTAATAATATTATTGTTGATTTAGTCCATTCTATAGGAATATCTTCAGTCTTCATAATGTCATTGAATAGGTCTGTTAGTATAGGAGCAATAACTGTTGCGGTAGATTTTAACAATTCATTTGTTATTTGGTCTGTTCCAGGTGTTTTATCTCTTTTTTGTGTGCTGATTGCTTTGATTGTTTCTTTTACAAGTAACTTTGGTATTGGCTCAGAATCTGTATCATTTTTCTCATAAGTATTTACTTTTGGGTTCTTGCTGTGGTAGAGATTTCGGTAATAATCTGTTGCTGTTTTAAGTATTTCCATTCTATTATATGTACATTGTCCATCTCTGTTCTTCGCATTTAGCATCCAATCTTTTGTAACATTTAGTTCTTTGAGAGCCTTTTTTATTCCACCGGTTTTATCAATATGCTTTTTTAGTGTGGTTTGCCTTTGTATTTTTTTGTCTCTTCTGATATTGTTATTTATCTTTTTGCTGATTTCAGATATCTTTAAGCGATTATTTTTGTTCTTTTTCCTTTGCAATAGTTCTTTCCTTTCCTGTAGCAACTGGTATGTGTGATCAGAAATCAGTTTCTTGCTTTCTAAGTTAACTTTTTTGGTTTCGGTTACAAGTGTATTTATGACCTATGACCATGATGTATGATGATCATATCTATGACCATGTACCTCCCTATCTACTAATAACTTAAAAAAACGTTCCTTTATCGAAATAAAAGTGAACAATAACTGTTTTTTTTTTTAAATTCTGGTAAAGAAGAATAACTAGCACATTTTTGTCAATCTGATAACAATTTTTTAACTGCTTAAACATAATAGAGTTGAGATAATCTTTTATACAAAAAAAAACGCTCAAATTAAGTTTCAACCTTGTAAACACCTCTTATAATATAAATCTATTTGTCATAACATCTTTACAAAATATTTGTCCAATACAACTAATAAAAATCAATTGGCACACAATTTTTATTAGACCAAAATATCAAGTAGCAACATGCATTTTTCTCAGCAATTTGCTCAATTAGAATAAATTTTAGTGAATATTGCTGCTTTTAAGATGTTCTCTAGCAAATAATACACTATTCAAAGTGTTATACCGTCTAGACTTTGCGAAACTAGAATCTGGTACCGCCTCTGCCTCTCACACAAATGTGCAACACTGCATGCAGGTGGTAATTATATTGTTCAAAATTGTTATCTCAAGTGGTTTGCGGTTTCTTAGTTTTTTTTGTATTTATAATTTATTGCTCTACAGGGTTATTCTAATTTAACAAATATTTGTTGGCGTTGCGCGATACATTGTACGTAGAAGTAGTTTTAGTGTAATAACTGTTCATGTAACTCAACAAATGTTACTGATAAGTTTAAAAAATTGTATTAAAACTTCTTGTTAAGTAAAAAAAAATCGAAACCAATATCTTTAGTAAATTTTATGAAAATAACCTTTCAAGTTGCAAATTTTATTTTATTTAATATAATATACAGATTATACACTTATACAGCCTTGTGCTTGACCATTTCATTTAGCATAATATTAAACAATGTAAGTGTAAAGCCTATTGAAAAGTTCTCGAGTGGAGACCACGTACCGGCAAGCGCAGCGTAGGACGTCCACCCACAAGGTGGACGGATGACCTCATTAAGACCGCAGAATCGCGCTGGATGCAAGCCGCTTCCAACCGGTCTTATTGGAGATCCATAGAGGAGGCCTATGTCCAGCAGTGGACGTCCTTCAGCTGATGGATGGATGATGAAGTGTAAAGCCTAAAGTGTATGGATGGTACACGCTTTATTAAAAAAAAATGCCATATATTTCCCACTAAATCTTTATAAATTGTAGTCTAAAACACTTTTGTGATAAGATTGATTCTGTAGAAATGTCGTTTTTCCTGTCCCCTATACTCTCATTCTTCAAGGTCTAATAAGTGTTACAGAAATTTTTTTCCGAAAGTAAACGCTTTATACAAATATTACTATGACTACAGCACAATTCAACAACTTGCTAAAGTAAATCTGCAATTGAAAAGTCGAGTTTACTCAAAAATAAATAAATAAATTCTACAATATTCAAAATGTTCGCCTAAGTACATTAACCTCAACATAAAACTTAATACAATCCAATAAATGACATACAAGTACTGCTAGCCTCTTTATCATCGAAACACATTTCGCAAAAGCAATCCGCAGTCTCCTGTACATACCTCTCAAACTCTGAAATTTCGACATTCATATTGAAAAGCGATTGGAAGATGATCGCGAGCGTCCCATTGTTAGCTATTACCCAACCGTAACCGCAAGTGCTAATGCTGGTAAATTAAAACATCTCTTTAATACAGCTGTCCCAAATAAACAAGGGTAAAAGACCTTTACGTAACTCGCCGGTTACGTGGACCGGTGAGAGGCAATGTCAGGCTTTACTACTATGTGACCAGCGATCTTAGATCCACGCTTTGTATTCTTTACATTGAATCATTTCAAGCCAATTTCGTGTCATATTTACCGACAGTTTACAAGCTGAAATATTAAATGAAAGGTGGAGGTCGATTTTAATCTCAACATTCGATTCGCTACAGTTTCACAATGTCAAGTTACACGAAATGAGATGATTGTTTCGTGATGTTGTCTATTCTAAATTGTATTAAACTATCGATGCTTCGAAACTGTTGAGCTACGGAAAGGTCTACGAACGCTACGAGGTGCTACGAAAAAGCTAAATATGGAATGTGTTAACGCGAGAGCGCTGAAGTAAAAAGCTTTCTTCGTAAGAGCCTCTTGTCTGGCCGAAACCTTAAAGTATGAGTAATCTTTTCTTTTAAAATTCTCACAGTCTCATGAAAAACAGTTACAAATTGGTAGGTACTTTCTGTTTCGTTGCGCAATCGTAATGTATTGCAGATCAAGGTTTCTTCTTCATGTCTAACAAAATTCGTCTTTTGTTTCGCTAGTGTTATGTAGGTACTCAAAAGGTCAATGAACAGCCTCGGTATTTCTACAGCCTGTGTTCGAAAACCATAACCACTTATATGCATAACTTAGAAGTTCAAATACATATGTTACCGCGCACGTATAAGGTTCGAAATGGCTTGTTGTTATTTGCACAGAAATCCTTTTGAATCGTTCAGCGCACTACAATGTTCATAGTAGCTTCTGTAGTAAGTTACGCAGGCGGTCGTTGAAATTTGAGCTCAAACACGAGGTGGTTGATCTCAGATTTGTTTAGAGTAAGATGGTTGTTACGTAGTGTCTTGTTTAGGTCAAGTTGGCAGTGAGCAGCCAAAATGTTAGTTTGTTTATCGTTAGCGCGAGTTCTTGACAGCGAAAAAGTGAAAACGGCGCTGTGGTGGCTGAGGCTGGTTGTGAAACCGGCGGGGCCTCGATGGTGCGCCCGCGCCGCCGCTTATGTAATAGGAAATGTACGATGTATAGTACCAACACTACAAAACAAGCCATATTTAGCATCGTGTATTTGTAGGTCGGCTTCCGCGGTGCTGAAGGGCATCAGACCGTTGCTCCAAGACAAATGTGTCAGGAGTTACGTAAATCGTAAATGCATTTAGTTAAACCTTGCGATGAATATTTGTTCGATGCAAATTGCACAATGGCAAGAAAACATTTGAGTTTAGTTTAGCTTAAGAAATTTTTTGGGATAAAAATAATATAATAAAATTGTTAGATATATTTCGGTTTATCTCGAAATTGTTTATTGATATAAAACCTATCACTCTGTGTACAATATGTTATTAAAGAAATTGATAATTTATTCCAAATATGTTTAACTGGTTTTTTTTTAACCAAAATTGCTTCTGACTGTACACATATCTATATCTGAAAAAAAAAATACTATACATAGCAGTATGTACTCCAAAGATAAAGTAGTAGAATAAAATATAATATTCATTTTCGAATTCAAACATAACAGTGACTTTGAACAGTTATTTAAATCCGTAGAACATTTCTAAGCTCTACTGCTCGTTAGGTGTTACTCATTGTTGAATGATGCCAAATTTTCAAAATACAATGGCGAGGATTTGTGCCATTGGTGTTTTGGTACTATTGTACATTGTTATTGTAATGAGCCGAATTTACTTTTACCGTACTGTAACTGTTTGTTTGATAATGCTGAAATGATGTATATGAATCAGAACATGTACTTGCATGGTTAGAACCAACCACGTTATCGTTTGTGTAGATACGATTTATATGTTTTTATTGCTGAAATTCTTTGCTGTATTGTATTTAAAATAATTTTAATTTCATTTGTTGCTGCTCTATGATTTTACTATGAGTGTATAAGCTAAATAGAGCTGCAATAATTCATACTTAAAATAATATTTTTAATAAAATCAGTAAATTCCGAAAACCATTTGTTAGCTCCCACGCAATGGTACAGTGTACACAAAATAAAACAACTCAAATGAAAGTAATGGTATACTCGTACGCTTCCATATTCCATATCATGCAAATCTGATTAAAAAAAGAAACAAATTTATACGTAGAATACTGTACCAGCCTTTTTAATAGTCCACTGCAGGACGTAGGCCTACCCACGAAGGGTGATTGGGCATTTTCCACCACGCTGGCCCAGTGCGGGTTGGTGGATTCACATACTCCATCGAATTTCTTCTACGGACGTATGCAGGTTGCCTCACGATATTTTCCTTCACCGGAAAGCTAATGGTGTGAAATTCCGTACATAAGTTCCAAAGAAACTCATTGGTAGGGGATCGAGATTTGAACCCACGACCTCACGATTGCAGGTCGGGTGTTACTACCACTAAACCACCACAGCTTATACATACATAGCATACGTAGAATACGGCATCACTCAAATGTCTACTCGTCTTGGTATTAAATAATTAGAGGCCAAAACCGTTGACACAAAAAAGTATAAAAAAATAAACAAGTCATACGGTAATGAGGAAGTTCAAGCAGTTCTGATAAAATATATGGTACCTACCTACTGAATGCGGCGGGACCTTGATTAAAATTATAACTACATTTAAAATGCTCTAACGTTCTTTGTTATTTTGATTTATGGTTAGAAACGGAAGCCAAATCCGCTTAGTTTTTGTTTTGATCTATAATAATTTGACACTTGAAATTAATGTACTTATCACTGGTTTTGAAAATTGCTAATAGGATAGCGCGTAATCAAAATTTTGGTAATTTAACTAATCTAACATTGAGTTATATTTAATTCTTTTACCATAAGTTTTACATACTACTATTGAATTGATTAAAACATCGCGAAGCTGCCATCTCCTACAAATATTATGCTTGGTTGTAGTAAATAAAAAAGAAAGTATATCAGTAGAAAAAATGTCATAAGTCAAAATTTTTTTTTTTAATTCTGTAATTTTTACATTGATCAACTCTAGTTTCAGCAATAGTATAAAAAATAAATACACTGAAAAAATATCAATTAATTTGTTGTAAAATCTCCAATAGAAATTAGCATACTAAAATAGCAAATTGCTTTGGACACTTCACATTGTCGCCTACTATAGTCACGTGTCATCCACGTACTTTGCTATCACCTAAAGTTGGCAATCATTTGATCCAGCTGTTATTGAAACTCAGACTCATTAGGAGAGGTATTGTTTGCCGAGGGCCGAGGTCTTTGACACTTTTATCGGCAACAGAATTTGGCCTGTCGTCGGGCACGTCACCGCGGGCCTTCTTTACTCGATACAAATGATATTTTCTATAAGAGCTTAGCCCGGAGTGCTAAATTTTTAAAAATGTTTCCGGTAAGAAAATTTAGCGATTAGATCTCGGGCTTGCAATGTGAACTTATGTATGCACTAGTTTCTATTTTGTAAATAAATTACTTATATCTGAAAAACATGATCATAAATTTTGCCATTCCTTAATTTAACTGCAATATTGTATCAATATGTTATCCTATGATAAAATAATAATAAATATATATTCTAATAGATCTTTTTACAATATATTCATTGTTATATACTTTTTATATGTTATTCGCTACTATATTTAGCACCTACATACATCTATGCTTTATCGCCAAAAAAAAGCTAAAATTTTTAAATGTTTCATGTACCTATACCTATTTAACAGCATAGTTACGTTTTGTAGAAGCCAATAAACTGGTAAAACCATTTATAGATATGTTGTCAAGCCCACTCAGAATTAATCGTATATCAACCTTTTTATAATTATGATTAATCATTTTTTTAAACTTCACAGTAATTAAATAAATACATTACCTATTACTTATATCAGAGTGACGAGCGCAATGTTCTGTAGCGTAGAATTTAGCACTAGTCTAGTTCAAAATTTAGGTCGTGCTGAGCTGTCAAGAACCTGTAAGAGCGCTTGTTCACGGCTGTTTTTTTCACCGGACAACGGACCGTCAATAAAAAAATGTCTACATTTTTCGCCGGATAGATTTCCGATGCGTCAACACACGTTCATGATAAACCATGCACCAGTGCAAATCCGGTGAAAAAAACGATCTATTGTCCGGTGAAACAAATTACCGTGAACAAGCGCTCTAAGGCTAGACATCAGGCAAACGCATAGGTTATCTTATCAATAAATCATACAAAAAATTCAACTTAGATTAAAGTCTTTAAAGTTAGTCACGTCCTCCAGATTGGCCACGTATAATATTAAATAATAGTACAGTAAATTATATTCTTCAAGTTTGCTACCTGAGGAACTTTACCAGACGTCAAGCGAGTGGGTGTATTTATTCTCGGGGTAAATCCTTCGGGACTGGATGCGAACTTTGACTCCGTAACCTTGAGCTAGATGCCGCTGAATTGCTTATGATTAAGTTCTAGACGAACGTTTACGTATTTACGAGTCACTAGAGCAGTAGGAGAGAAAATGAAGGGAAAATCTATGTATAGATTCTGGATTTATTTTAGTAATCGGTTAGAGTTTTTTAATTCAAAATTTTAGTTGTAATCCAAATTAATCTTCTAATCTATAAAAATCTTGTGTCAGTCGTTGTTATGAACTGACTAAACTGTTATTTTACTAATATAAATTTTGTAGGTCTGAGAATAGGTCGTAAGCTATTGTTAAACTCGTAAGTGAAATAAGTGGGGCCACTTTTAGTCTCCAAATATTTTTATCTGGTAAAACTTTTGACGGGTCAGCTAGTGTTATTAAAAAAATACTGGAATCAACACTGTGCTGTTCTATTTCGTATTATCATAGGACGTTATATACTCGTATTGGCAACACCTGGATGTAACTGGGGCAAGACAGAGAAGATTGTTGAAAGGAGAACCTTGGGTTGAACTGAGCTGCCAACTATGATGATAATAAAACGTTATATAAAGTGTAAATTGCGGAATTGTCAATTAACACCAAAATCCTTATTCTCAATAACAGCTTAGTTCCGCTGCCTGCAGGCAGTGCATTTACGTCTTCCCTTTTTCACTGATTTCACTTCAGGTATTGCATAAATTTTTTGAACATAATACAATTACATATATTATAATCTGCATTTTCCGTAACAGTGACGTAAGATTTTGTTTTGAACAATCGCGGAAACGATCGATCGCGTATCAGTCTCGGTATACTTATCAAACAAAGACTTGATTAGATGCTGACTCGGGTGTTTTGAAGATTTCGTTTTATCAGTCGAAGGGAGTGGCAGGTCGTTCAACCCGAAAATACATCACTCAGTCTGTCAGTGATAGACCTTTTTATTATAATGTGCTAGATTTCTGTTGCTATCCAAAAATGATATGAATCACAACAGAATAGAGTGAATTTTTTTGTGCATGATATAAATTTCTATTCTTGTAAAATCACTTAATATCATTGCAGCCATAGGACGTTCACAGCTGCACATAAGCCTCCCCAAATAGATATTCATAATACTGCTTAAAATATTAGATCGTTTGTCTCCGTGTCATCTTGTGGGTAGACGTACTACATTGCGCTTGGTACGTGGTGTCCACTCGAGGCTTTTTGACCCCCATCAGTCAACAACCCAGCGTAGTATTTGCCCTCCCCCTTACCATTTAAACTTTCCAGAGCTCGCTTTATCAATAGTTTTAATTGTTCCACGTTTTTTTCATATCTCTTCCGTTTATTCTATAATTCTTAGCTTACAAAGAGCACTGAGAACTAAACTGTTTCTAGATTTATCACAAGCTCACTCCAAGGTCCTTGTTTAAAAGTTCTTGGCTATACAATTGTATTAAGGACAGTCCTTGAAGTAACCTAATCTAGCTAGCAACCTAAGTGTAGGGTTACCAAATGAAAAACTTAGAATTCCGGAGAAAAATACTGATTTTCATTGAAAAATCCTGAGTTTTAAATATCATGACGTGTCGCAGTATATTATGGATTATGTAAAAAAATAACTGAAAACTTCAATGTCTCTCAGTTTGCTTCAGTTTAATCTTACCAATGTAGCCTAAATGTCTCTAGACGAAAATTCTTATTTTTTTTCCAAAATTTTCAATATTTTCTAATTTTTAGGGTTCCGTACCTCAAACGGAAAAAACGGAACCCTTATAGGATCACTTTGTTGTCCGTCTGTCTGTTTGGACTGACGGACTACACACAGACGTGTGTATGTCAATACTCTTTATCTCGGCAACGCATAAAGATATCGAGTTGAAATTTAAACTGTATACGTGTATAATTATAATTTAATTTCTTAATTAATATAATTTCTTGCAGTTGTGTAAAAGAAAAACTTCTCAGTTATCGTTTAAAAAATTTAGAGCCGTTTATGTCGTAAAAAACCGCATATTTTGCACTCACAAAAATAAAAACCTACTTGGGTACTTCCCGTTGACATAGAACTATGAAATTTGGCGAGAAGCATCGTTTTAGAGTACACATATAGGACTAAATCTGAAAACTGTACATTTTTATTTAAATCACAAAAAATAAGGCCTCAAAATTCACATGAACTTGAACATGAAATTTTCTGGATTTGACCGGAACCCTCGGTGAGCGAGCGTGACTCGCACTTGTCCGGTTTTTATTTTATTTTATCGTGAATAAATCTGCATTTATCCATCAGCTTGCCTGATCGTAAGCTATGTTGTGTTCTTAGATGAAGCATGTTGACTTAGAAGATACCTATCCACTCTGACCTTTAAAAGCTTGAGGGTGTCGAGATTATTATTAAATTTTCTTGGAATCCTAAGATACGGTAACCCTACCTGACTGCAGCTCTGTAAATAATTCACTCTAGCACACCGTGTGAAAATCGCTCGACTATCGCCATAACACAGCTCTCGATATGACTGAACAGTCAACAGATAAAGGATGGGAATCGCCGAATTCACCCAATGTACTGAAAACCTCTTGCGAAATCTCTTTGTACGCACTCTCCCATACATCATCACAAAGAACATCAACGTTTTATCTCGGATCGATGTCAAACTACAATCAGACTAAACGTATCAAAATTAAGCAAATATTTGTCCATTTGAAAAATGTGGGTAAGGCACTTGCGATAGTGTTTGTGTGACACCAATAGCTCTGATCGTTTCTATAAAAATGTTATCAACTAATGTAAATATTTATTGTTAGCGCTCGATTTGGGTGCAGGTGTCTCTCGATCAAAAGATATTTTATAAATAAAACCGATCATTATCGTCGGGCAGATTTCGCAACAGCCGAAGTCGTTTCAATTGCTAATATTTCATGATGTTTCTAAAAAATCTTGTCTTATTAAGTAGCTAGATAAATTTTAAATTCTCTATTGTTCGCTCCATAAGCTAAACTATTTATATACAACAGTACAATATTGGCGGTCTAATAGTTAGAAGTGATTACCTCAGTACGGAATGGATCACAAAAATAGACGGGGCTAAAAAAAGACAAACTTAACAAGTAAATAGTGATCAACTAAAATTTCTCACTTAAGTACATTAAAAAACATTTTAATAATGACGAAATTCCAGCAAGAAATATTTTTATTATTCAACAGAGATTAAAGAGAAATGGAACCTGTTTACGCGTATCGGGAACGCATACGCTTCCTGTTTTCTGTACCCGAATTGGGCGTTCTACTTTCTCTGACAGCAGATTAATCATCAGTTTGTATGAAACACAGATTAACCTTCGTGCTCAGCAAAACGCTGGCAGTTTAAAGAACGCAGTTCAGGGTTCTCATTCTCCATCGAAAGAACGTAGCACGCAGCGTAACATGCCTGAGATTTTTATACCGTGGCTTTCCTTTGAAATAATGTTTTAATATCAATTATGAATTACGTTCAAATCAAATGTAAATCAAGTTTAATTTCTTATTGGAAAATAAATATTTTTCATACGAATTTCGTTTATCAATTTTGTTTTTTCGATCAACTCTGTCAAATTAAGAGATTTAAACACAAAATATATTACAAAACAAGTGTCATATTACTACATAAATGTAGTTTAATTCACAATGAGATGTTTTGTCTTCCATGATGTACAATAGAGGTAAAAAATTCGCCATACTCTATCGCCCAAAACCTGATACAGGGCACGTAGCTCACGTGTTTTCGTGAAGAATCTCCCTGCAGCATTGAGCTCTCTGCCATTAGATACCATAGCCTGTTGCGTCAGTTTCTTGGTGGTATTTTCTTGTGGAATAGTTAACCTAGTTTCACGTGTTCTGTAAATATACCGGCGATACCTGAGGCTCATCTGACGCATCACAACATGACAAACTGTCAATCTTGTTCCCGTGTAAAAATATCCGCATCTGTCAGCGCCTGTCGGAGCTTGTTGGTAAATGTTGACGCGGTGCTGCTGTTTAGTAATTAACTAAACTGTAGACACGTGTTAAAGCTACTTTCTTTTACAGAAAGATGTTTGGTTTTTTGAGCCGGGACTAGGGCTGTTTGACGAAGCTTCTCGATTTTGAGTTCGATAATATTAACTTTTCCGCTGCAAAAACTAACCCATATACATATATGTTTTTATATGTAATAGCTTTTTTATACTTTTAATAGGTAGTAAGCATAGTTAGTTTATCCTTGTAGGTAGTGTAGTTGTTATCTACTAGAATAATAATTTTTAACATGTAAATAATAACAAATTGATAAATAAATGCAATCTATATTGTATATGTAAGTTGGGTCAACAACACAGTTCTTTTAATGCTTAGAAATTACAATGTTTGATTCCTATTATAACAAGTACCTCACATCGACGAAGCATTGTTCAAACAATGATTCAGAAGCATAATCTAGATACTTATGAATAGAGGACGATGCGAATGAACTTCGTTTTAATGAAATCCAACGAACTATGCCATCGCCCGACGACTGCTAACCTTTACAAAAAGCTGTACATTCCAATTAGGCCACGTGGCAACGTTACTGTAATCGTTAATTTCCATTAATGCATATGTAGAAAAAAAAACTGAAAATTTCCAACGTAAATTAGTCGTCGTTTCAGGTTAATTTATGTATTGAGCAGAAATGTCAATTAAATTCGCTGAAGGTGTTAAATTCTCGCGATAAGTAGAGTAGGTGCATACGAGGGCAAGGTTGCAATATGACTTCTTATAGAACGTAACGAGAGCTATGCGGCGTCGGAGCTCCGGCTCTAACCAGAAGCTAATAGGAAAATGTAGTGTAATTGGTGATACGAGTACGAGACATACTCCTGGCCGCGTGGCCGGAGCACGGTGACGCGGCCGCGAAGAGGCGCGCGTGCGCACTCCGCTGACCTAGTTATTCGCCGGCGACGCTCGCGCCGACCACACACGTCCAGGAACACCGCGCACCCATACCATCCGACCCACTACTGAAGCGTACCACCAACCATACCCAAAACCCTTTTCGGCGGTTCAACGACCCCGCTATCGAAATCCGCACACTCACACGCTCAGATAAAAAAAGCGAAACAAAAAACAACCAACTAACGGTGAATGAGCAACCAGACAGAGATAACTATATTTCGGCACTACACTCCACGAGGTCGACCACGAAAAACACTGACGCAATTTTTACAGCGTACGTAATTGAGCAGTGAACGGAGTCGGTGTGTGCGTGAGCGCCGAGAGCGACGCCCGCGTTCGAAACGGAGGCGGAATATTTAGGTGAAAGTGTTTCGAATTTCGACATGACGACATTCGCGCGCAGTCGTTATCGTGATTTTGCCGAATCTAGAGGCTCGAGCGCGCAGACGCGACCGTGAAGCGCCTGAACGCAGGAAGTGCGCCGGACTGCATGCGCGTGTCAAGTGTGAACTATGCTAAGAGTTGGTGTTTCCTCTTTGTTTTGGAGTCAAAGGTGAAGTTCTCGAGGAGGTGGTTTCCGTGTGATGTGACAAGCTGTCGGCCGGGGACAAGCTGGGGCCGGACGAGGCGCTCGACGCCTTCGCGCACGCTAACCAAGTGCAGACGATGACTTCCACCATGGGTAAATATTGCACTCTCAGTCTACTAACCCAAGGTCTAATTTGGCATAACAGTGCTATTGAAACTAAGGTGGTTTTCGCACTTATTATCATCAGCATTATATGAACTTGTTTGCTACTCTGCTAAATTAAAAAAAATTACAATTATTGATACTAATTATACACATTAACCCTACCTATATTATACCAACTAAAATAACATGGTCAAAATAAAAAAAATAAATGCATCAAAAGCAAAATATTTGCATCTATACCTATTTATCCATATCTAAAAACTATATAGACTACTCGTAGAAACGTAGCCTAATTGGACAAAAAAATCTAATTTTGTTTGCCAAAATTACACCATTTAATGATAACTTTATTCATGTACCTCCCGTTTAAAACCAGTATTTAACGCAAAAATAAAAAACAAAAATAAATAAAGTTGACTAACCTTAATTAAAAATTAATTACAATTTAACCTGACCTTAACCTTACTGAGCTTGCATGTTATCATTAAAAGTATCTTTAAGATGCAAATGTGAGTTAATTCCAGATTTTTCTCACGTAAAATAACAATAAAAACTTTAATCTGAACTCGTATTTTTGTAACATTTTGTCTCAAAAGTTTTATACATATTTTTACAGACTAAGCAATAATAACTAATAAATAAATACTTTAAAAAAACAAAAACAAAATAGTCTCTTCAAAACATTTCGTAGCGTTCTATCATTTTCGTAGACTTTGCTACACGCTGCCTATGCGTGTTTAAATATCCCACTATTTACCTTTTTAATGTATTTTAATATTTAAAATAAAACAATAAGATTAAGAACTACATTCTTGGAGGTTATTAACACAGTGCATAATCTGCTTTATTTTTGCTTGCCGCATATTTAAATTAGGATAATTAAAAATAATTAAATCTTTTGTTTTTTATAAGTTCAAGAGTATTGGCGCTATATTTTAGTATACCTAAGATATTGTAAGCAATTGAGAGTTCGTTACAACAAAGTTATTTTGGTGATTGTAATCTATGCTACGGTGGTTGGTGTAGAAGTGCTACGCGATTTGCTACGATCTCTTAGAGAATTGGGCGGCGTAGCACTTGAAGCGTTATCTACAAACACAATTTAATTTAATTTTTACAACACAATCTTGAAGACAAATATATTGTTTTTAATATTTGTTGTGACTTGGTTGGTTTATTTTTGTTCTTGACCTGTATAAATTTATTTATATTAATAAATTTATACAGGTGTATATGAATGCAGTTTTTGTGCACGTAGTTTGTCACTGAAAATTCAACTATATGTTTTTAATGTAGAGTTTATATTTTCAATGTCAAAATCGAGGCAAACATCAACGATGCGTCAAGTTCCTTGCTGAGACATTGAGATACGTATGATCAGAATTCCTCATATTGAATTTAGTTTATTTTTTTCTGTATTTTTACTGTTCTGTTAGGTTCCAAATTTTGTGCACAGATAATGCATTTTGTTTTGGTTGTAACACATGTATGTAAGTTTATGTCTTTTATTTAAATTGAAATTGTATTATTATTTAGTATATATTATTTTATAGTTTTTATTTGTGTTGATTCTAGTTAATTTATCTCTTTGTTTGTTTATTCATGCCTACGTCCCAATGTTTTCAACCTATAGGTTGACTGTCAGATAATGCTATTTAGCGTTAAGTCTTCCTATTGTACAAATGGTGTGCAATAAAGTATTTAATACATAACACAGTCACATATAAATGTTCTAACAAAGTAGATGTAAGATGTTATTGTCATATTGTTTATTATATTGATTCTTCAATGTTAATGAACAAACTTTGTACAAAAATCTCATGTGACTTTCGGTGGACTATTTCAATAAATCATTTTTTTTTTAATTTATTTATTTTGACCATTATTACACTGCGCAATAGCTGTCTGAGGTCTCACGTGTCTATTTTTTTCAAGTCTATCGTATGTAATCTACAAAGCAACTTAAATTAAAACTTATCTACCTACTGAACCGCATATGGACTTTGATTGCAACTTTGTAAACATTGGTGTATTTGATGCAATGAGTTAAATTAGTGCAATTAGTGCCGAGACATAAAACTACTGACTTGCTTATTGACAACTCGCAAACTTCCAGCTCTCCAAACGAGCCTCCAAAACACCAGCTAACCATGACATTCACAGAATCATCACTCAAATCTGAATCGTGACTGTACCGGTGGTACAGCGACAGCCAACTTTTACTTTCGTTACAACATCTCCTTTGTCTCTACTCCATGGTCTATGACTCGTCGGGGTCGACGAACTCACCATTTAGTTGCCGAAGTAAGTTTTTTACGCTCACTTTCCAATATGGTGAAAGCGAAAAGGTACAATGTCACTGCTTCCTTTCGACTCGGAGTGGGCTGAGGACGTCATTTTAAATGATAATAGCTGTTGTCGTCGAAACTCTATTGTTTGGCGTATTCAATACGGAACACTTTGTGTTTTGTAGCTTTAAATTCCTCAAATTAGTCCGGATGTCTAGACACAGATAACGGGTTAGCGTTTTTGCTATTGTGTTACATGAAAATGACGGTGTGTTAATTGTTATTTTTTTTTCTCCTGGAAGTAAATAAGTTTCTAACACATTTTTTGTTTTTCAATTAAATAAATCTATACCAATTTCACAATGATCATCTATTCACACAACGAAGTAAAATTTGTAGTAAGGCTTATTTAAGTTAGTGCGGGGTTCAATTGAAGCTCTACATTTACAAAAGCTTAAATCAAAATCCTACTTTGTTACAACTCTTACGAGTAACTAATAACAACTAAGACAAAACAATTAAAGTACGACAAACGTTCTTCTGTTGTTCAGTGACTAGCACAAGATTCTAATACGCAGATGTGCTAAAATACAAAATGACGCGATGTTTATAATATTTGCTGCGCAAAATATAAACCTATAGATATTAAAGTATACTAGGTTCGTGATTTCTAACTACGTAGTTATTACTTAGCAAAATTTGCAGGTTAATATATTACAACACGTTGTTTTAACTTCATGATATTAGGTTGGGCATAAGGGTCTATTCATATAAAAATTCTATCAACATTTTGCTACTGGTGTATGAAGTGGCAATTATAGGGTTTATAGATAAAACAGTTTAGTTTTAAACACGTCTCAATCATCTTCATAATATGATATTCACATTGAACCCAAAAATTTGAAGCAATGCTTTACACAGAAAAATATATTTACACATTTTTGTTATAACAAATAAATACACTAATATCTACTAAAAATTACACAAAATATTACATTCTTGCCTGAAAAAAGACTATTTACTGTGTATATAAAATATGTATGTTTTTATTATGTTTAACGAAAAAAATATTTAAGTACCTTAACTTACATACCGCAACAGTATCTATCACAAGGTTTATCAACATTTGCAACCAATCCTAGTATTCAAATTAAATAGCAGCGTAAAAGTGTTCTCTCTATCGAATGCCTAAAGTAAAAAAGAAACAGAACTATGCTATTTAGCTAATATAGTTACGCTGGCGCCTCTGTAATCGGGCTTAATATTTTCACTTCTCACTATTCACGGTGGCAACTAAATGTAGTGTTGTTTTAAGGACTTACATCATAATAAGATATGGCGTAAATCTAAACAGGCCTTAGAAGTCTCAAGTGTCGATCAAGTAATCTTAATCAGTCGGTGTCATGGCATAATTGAGTTGAAATAGGAAGTGTTGCGGAAGTGTCAGAGTTAAAAATGGAACGTTTTAGCTTTGAGCGCGCGCAGGCAGAATGTCAAGGTGCAGGCGGAGGCCGAGAGGCCCGCGCGTCGAATTTGAGCCATTGTTGCCCGTAAGACGATATGAGAACTGAGAACTGAGCTAGACAGACGGGTTTCTACAATCAGAATGATGTTGTGCAATCGCCTCGTCATTGAGGATTACATACTTTTTGAGTCCTAATTTTGACGTTATTTCATTGTCATATAAATACGCATGACTATCGAGGCGCAGGCAGAGGCCGAAAAACCTGCGTCTCCGAGTTCGAAGTTTGAAGCCATTGCTGCCCGTCTCACGGGCAGACGACATGAAAACTGAGCTAGCGGGGTTTCTAGACAGAATGATGGTGTATTATCGTCTCGTCGTTGTTTTTTTTTTAGAAATACTATTGTATACCTATTTTTTCTGTTTTTTTTTGGAGTCGTACTAACATTGGCTACGTATAAGCTATTTACACCATAAAATTAATATGAATGTGGGTACATATAAAAAATGGTAACCACTATTTTATCCTGTCCCTTTTATTTTATCCTATATAGTTCATTTAAGGCATCAAAGAAATGTAAATTGTTACAAAAAATGCCACATTTTTTTTATTTCAAAAATATCAATACAAAGTGATTACTTTGTAACTACATCGCTTAATTACTTACGTTCATAGGTGACTTTTAGAATAAAAATTAATAGAATTCTCAGTGAGAGCACGCGTTGATGTCTTTTGTAGAAGCAAAATGTACCAGAAGGAATATTTGTTTGAACAAATATAAAGATATGTATTCGACGAGAGTCTGATATAAAAATAATAGTTACTATACTATCCATAATGCGACTTCATTGAACGCGTAAATTGGTCAATATGAAAAATCGTTCATTGTTTTGAATATAACTCCAAACCTTTAAGCAATTACTTAATGATTACCTTTATAAGCAAAATACATAAATGCATTTCCGAATTAATAAAAAAACACCTTCAACTTCCTTCTGCCTTCGAATACTAATTACAATTAATTAGCAAATTAGGGCTACCAACATAATTATCATGGATTTTCATTAACATTGATTCTATATATTATTATATTATATTATTGCTAATAACAACTAGCAACAAACACATCAAACCAATATATTATAATCTAATTACTGTATAATCTTAAACATATCCGAATACAATGTCAATGTTTATGTTATGTTTACTAGTATTTTTTTTGCTTTGGTGTTTCATACGTGATATAGTCAATGCAATTTATTGCTTTACTGGTACGCGTCATAATGATTGTGTAAGTAAATGACGGTCAACATTTTTATGATCGAAAATACGTAAACGTCACGCATTAAGTACGCAAGCGAGACTTATGACAAAATTTCACGCATGCACATATGCTGATATAAAAGTACCGAGAAACTTATTACGACAGTATTTATTTTTAGTAACGTCATATCCAAAGGTTAACTATTTAGTTAACCTTTGGATGACGTTACTAAAAACAGTATTAATATTATAGTAGTACATTTGTACTACTATAATATTAATACTACAATACATCAGATCGTATTTGATGCTATTAATTTTTTTTCAATCACTGTTATAAACAGAACTCACGACATGGACATGACTTTTATCGGTAAGTTCTGTTTTAGGATTTTCACCGCTGAATATGTAATATATCACAGTAAAACCTTTTTTTGGTTTGGTACCTACTCGTATCTATTGAAAAATACATAAATAAAATATGAAATACTCATAAATTTAGACAAAATCTCTTCTCTCTTGATCACTCTTTTATTGGTAATGTGTTCAGTTTGGACATCAACTCAGTTTTAGTTACCTAGTGATGGTATTATTTATTTAAATACTATAAGCTCATCAAGTCCCAATGCTAGACAAATGCTTCGCTACAATCTTCACATTTAAAACCTCTGTCTAGAGCTACAAGTTGCTAGTAATTTTAGTGTCTGTCTAAATATAGGAAAATAAAGATCACTTCAAAGTAAACTTTATCGTATATGAGGCAACCCTAAGACCAAGGCACGTTCTTCGTAGGTTGAGATCGTCGGTCGTTGTCGTGGGCCAGCGGCCTCGGGCTGACACTGACATTGCGACCGGAACAATACCTATACTTCCGCATACGTTCGGACACAGAATATACTTACCTTATACTCAGTAGCCAGTACCATTCAGAACCAGCCTCTTCTAGAATTATGTACTCCTGGTACCTGGTGAACTTCTCAAAGCTATATATGTACGATGTACTTACATACAAGCAAAAATGTTTTGTTTGTCTGCTTACAGATTTTTTTCGTGTCAAATAACTCAACAACCTACTAGTTTTCGTTAAAATCTGGGAATTTAGCAGAATAAAAGAAAAGATAAAGACATAAACAACAAAAGACCTTTTAAATTTCAATAAACCAGTCAAGTCAAACTTTTTATTTAATTTACAGTACGAATCTCATATTGCCTCGGAAATTCCTTGGCCTAAAGATGAATAAGTTTTTTTGTGTAGGAATGAAACATTTTTAAAACTACTCACTTCATTTTAGTAACATATATATTTTTTGCAAATGTTAATCCACACCATGCGGAAGCAATTCAAACTGGTTGAAATTCAAACATTTGAATTTCGAATACGATGCTATCCATATGGCGTCACCATTCATTCATATATGGAAATGATAATAATACGATTTCGTGAGTTATGCTGTCCATTGAAAATTCGAATTGAAAAAAAGCCGTATGTACTTCAGAAACACGTTAATAGCTAAGACGCATTACTATTACAATTACAGATTCAAATATCAAACCATTAAATCTGTCTTTTGAAGCGTATGATTAATTGCTATTACGTTTAGTATCTTTTATCTCTAGCTTATTCGGCGAAGAAAAACCTTATGACAAATCTTCATGTTTTCATGTTTTTTAAGGATACGTCCGACACGATTCTACAGTCAATCAATATGGCAGGCTATAGTCTACCTTAATCTAGCTTATAGCTATGGAAACAGTCTTGTGTACGGGGATGGAACTCAGTTAAATAAAACATGAATAACGATACGCTCGAGTCACTTCTCAACTACTTAATATTAAAATCTCAAAATTGGGATATTTATCCGATAAAATTGTATTTATTTATCTACTTTAGCCTCCAAAATACCGAGTTGTTATGATGCAACAAACATCAGAGCTCGTAACCTTGCGTCAACATTTACATTCGCTTGAGAGCCGAATCGGCTTGCGGAAGGATTTCATGCATTCAATCGTATTCTGATCACAACTCACGCATCTACTTGAAAACATAACAACGTTGTTTTATTTTCAAATGTGTTTTGTTTTTGTATTCCATGTTGAAAATTGTATGCTATAGGTTTCAATAAGATGACATTGGTTTGCTTACGTTAGTGAGATATTTTAATTAATGTACCTATTGAAAACTGTTGACGTTGTTGTTGCAAATTGTATTTGTGCGCTATTTCGATAATATTTTTTCGCAAAAAAATAGCAAAATCGACTTCCATCGTGTACAAAATTTGAATAGTTAGCTTGAAATGATGTATACAATTTTTACATTATTGTTGATTTTTCAAAAACGATACAGCCGATTTCGATAAAATTAAATTAAAACCACCTGGGGAGTAACCCTTTTGAATTAAAAAAAAAATGATTCGGTCCACAATTGGCGAAAATAACGATATGAACATACACAAAAAAAAATACATTCAGACGAACATAGAACCTCCTCCTTTTTGGAAGTCGGTTAAAAATAAAACTTTACCTTTTTTGTTCAAATTGAAGAAGTGTAGTCTCAAAATTAATACTTAATCATTCGCTCGGTATTTTAACTAAATTTCATTTACAATCATGTTATACCGGGTTAATCTACGACATTAATTTTAGTTAGAATAGAAACAAAGGTAAACATACTCATTTAATGATTTTACAAGTCATAAAAATGACATTATTCACAGATAACTATAAAATTTTACGATTTTACGAATACGGTGATTAGTGATTACGCAGACGGTTTTCAAATACCTGATTCGTCAAATTATATACTTGTCCAATCTATATTTGTCAAATTCGCGACACATCAAGTGTTATGGGTTCAATATTACTACTATCCCTTGCAGATTTTGTTGACCTCAATCATGGCTAATTTCATATTAAATCATTATAATTAGCCGGTATTTACATAAAGCGGTATGCACGATTGATAGCAGTCTACCGGAACTATGGACCTCCTTAAGCAATAAGCTGACGACCGTATCGAAGGCTGTATTTACTTCCTGAGCCCCTACTTTGGGTATTTACAAAACTTTCCATGAATCAGCCGACAAAGAAAACTGACTCTATTTAGATTTTAATGTTTTTTATGCGATTGCACAGCACTGCGCTTATAGCTCTGAAATATCAACAGTCTTACCACAAAAATTTTACGCACGCTTTATACAATGTTTAACAGTACAAATTATAAGGTTAAATTGTCTTTAAGGCGTGTTTAAATTTTTTGTGGTGAGGCGATAAGATTTTAAATTAGTGTGATTTAAATCTTCGTATCTCAGAGTTGCTCAGAAATGTTGTTGATGTTAGATTGAACAAAATGCAAACACGCTGAAATATAATATATATATATATATAAATATATATATATAATACAAACTTTGTTTTAAATTTTAGCATGTCATTATCATTAAATATGCATTCTTAATCATGTAAGTGAATGTTGTGACGAAGAAACGTTCGTCCAATTAAGTCGCATTAAATTGGGCATCACAACCACTAGACCATATAATATGTAGATACAAAATATTTTTGATTTGATGAACTTTATATTTGCTGCAATGCAAATTCTACTTATCAATCATCATAATCATGATATAATCAGCTATAGGACGTCCATTGCTGGATATACGTAAGCCTGTCTTGGAGGTCTTCCATAAATCCTTTGAAAGCGGCTTGGATTACTTGGAGATTTTGCGGTCTTTTCGAGGTTGATTTCCCACGTTATGTTCTTTTTGTCAATATTATTATATTTTGATCTATATTTTGCACAAATAATATGTAATATCTTCAATCGGATCAGAGTCAGCAATAGTAATTACTAATTAACTAACAGAACGTCTCGTCAAATGACCCCGGGCGAGGACGCGCAGGGGCACGTAGTTCCGCGTGATGCCTTCACTTAGCTCGTGGAAGTAGATTTGAAGGCAATAGTGGATTTGCTTTGGCAAAGGTCAAAAATGCATGGTAATGAGTTGGCAGTTTGACCCATCGTTTGCCCGTAGTTTAGGTCAAAATTTCGGACTCAAAATGAACAGTTTGAACTCCTACGGTAATTATTCGTCACATTCAGTAACTAACACATATTGGCATCTGCTTAACATCAGGCAGTGTATAGTCAAATGCAAACCTGTACGAAATAAAAAAAATGCATATTGACACATGCCAAGTCGATGGCTGACAGTGACACATACCTAAATGCAATTTCGCTAAACTACTATTCGCGAATGTCATGTTATCTCGTGGCTCTAGTTTAAGGTCAAAAAGTACTGTTTGTAATAATTTATTTATATGTTTAAGTGCATAACAATATTAAACACTATTGAACAAACTAAGCGTTCATAAAATATGCACGTGTTTTTCTTGGATGAAAAAATAGAGATGAGTGAAAAAATTACACTCTCAGTTATAGGACCGTCAATTCTGCTCTATTTGTTGTTAAATGCTTTTCAAGTATGTCATTTACGGAGTCAACAATGAGATTTTTTTCTATGAAGGACCTACCTTGATCACCAGTACTTATAATAAATGATAAAACTTTCCGCTTTTCATGTTCAACGTTACAGTATTTAAAACTCCTAAAGTATTGATCAAACTTTGTCAGTAGTTGATTAATTATGTATTATTATAGAGCAAGCAGTAAGCCGTGGTGGCCTAGAGGTATTGACACCCGCCTTACAATCGTGAGGTCGTGGGTTCAAATCCCGGTCCCGTACCAATGAGTTCTTTGGAATTTATGTACGGAATTTCACACCACTGGCTTTTCGGTGAAGGAAAACATCGTGAGGCAACCTACATACGTTCGTAGAAGAAATTCGATGGCGTATGTGAATCCACCAACCCGCACTGGGCCAGCGTGGTGGATTTGGCCCAATCGCCCTTCGTGGGTAGGCCTACGTCCTGCAGTAGACTATTAAAATGGCTGATACAGTACAGTACAGTACAGTATTATAGAGCAATATTGATGAACGCTAGTATATATTTCAGTACACAAACAGTTTTATTGTGGCTAAACTCTTAATTCGCAGTTAGAGTTCAAGATTCTGACATTACCACACACTTTTTACCATCCTAAAAATAAAAATACATTCGAAACTCCATTAGCTTTAGACACGTCATTGTAAAAGTGAGCCACATTTAAACCATGTTTAATCACCTACAGCTGTTAAAACAAAGTCGGTTTAAAAATCCGTCGAAACAAAAGCGACAATCGCTGGAAAATTGTCCCCGTTAACACTTCCGCTTCCCTGACCGTGTAAATTCAAAGTAGGACGAGATAGCTGGCCCCCATCTAGGTCATATGAAACCAGCCTAAAAGCAAGTGACGTGGACGGTCCTGTTTTCGGCAGATGTGATTATAATAAGACGTTTCCTATATTATCGCGGAAGTCTGCCAAAGCTCACGGTCTCGTCCACAGATCTGTTTACAAGGGACATGTCGTCTCGATGGAGTGGAGCCCTTATGTAGTAAGCATATAATGTATAATATTCGTTTATTATTAAAACTAACGTTGACCGAATCGCTTCTGTATCATTTTAACAAGATACTACCTCCCCTCGACTCATTCACTAAAACAAGTTCGCGTGACACACTGCTTAATATCATAACTATGCGTAACGCCAATAAATAATAATTACACAATTATCGCTCACAGAACACAACAAAACACTTGTTCATTTGGCTTCACGCAGCACTGCTTTTTGCAGTATGTATTTTACACACATAGGATTTGCGATATATCACTGTTTGTTACATGTAAATGTCTCACGCGCAAGCAGGTCAAGCATGAGACCACGAAATACCACGAAAAGAACTCATTTCGACGTGCGAAAAAGTGACATGTATATACTTTACCATAACTCTCATTCTGACTCGTCGAATGAAATATTGCGTGGCGCGCGTCGTAGCCCGGCTACGACACAGGTCAAGAGAAGACTTCTCTCTATATCTCTATGGTGTCGCCTTTAAAAAGCACGTGAGTGTCAGCCGTGAGTCGCTGGCGAATTATTTTATTGACTCGATTCACTCATTATCAAGGTCTTTGACTCATTCGAGTTTATTTTTGCGACGTGCTAGAGTTCGTTTATCTTGTACAAAATAGATTCAGAGAACATTGCACTCGGTTGTGTTTTCAAATTGTGGAAATTAAGGGAGATGTGTGATTTTTAGCTGTCTCTGTCGCTCTTTGAAGATACATATAATACTAATAGAATATTATGATGCCGTAAATACTGAATAAAGTTCAATGATTTCACTTCAATTAAATAAAATAACAGCACCAGAAAAATATATGTTAAATTCCAAAAAAGTCAGCTAAATAAATAAAACGTAAATGAAAAAACGTTTATTCAATAAAAATAAAGACATTTTTATAAGGTAAGTTTTCCACTGTGTTTTGATATAATAGAAAGTGATACATTGTTATCTGCTAAATTTAACGAAGTTCGCGCTATTGCATCTACGCACTGCGTCTCTTTTCTTAGACGAAATATACGAGAAAAACGTTACGTACGCTATTGCGCCTTAACATGCTTGTAAACGATACACTATTGACAAGTACGATGTGACAGAGATGTATTGAAACGAGTGCGACATCCGACATTGGCCAAGACAATGATTCCAAGAGCGTTGATTCCGCAGAAAATACTAAACGTTAGTCATTATGTTGAACGCGTATTTGTCAGGATTTACTTCTCGGAGAACGTGCCAACACTCGCTCTAAAGTGTTTATTTCGAATTAAGCATTTATTAATTGTGTAAACATTTTCTTTATTTGAAATCAGAAATACTTTTCAAGATCATGGGAAATAAATAATGCGTTGAATGACGTCATTTGGAAAAAATGTTAAGGCTTGTTAATCGGTCTCATTTACACATTTTGTTTTGGTGAAGCCTCAAAGCAAATAAAAACATCCAGAGGGAACGTCATTGAACAGTCAAGTGAAGCCGGTTTTATATACATGTGTGAGTGCGTCGCTGTTGCGCCGCCATAGTTTGACTGTCAAGCCAAGGCGTAGTTTCAAAGTTACCTGGATGTGTGTGTAATTATCTGTACACGGCGAGGCGTAGTTTTGGTTAGCTTCACTTGTTTGTTCACAACATTCTCTCTTGATTTTTTTATTTGCTCTGAGGGTGAAGCTGAAAAAAATACCCTATACTCATTCACATTATACTAAAATGCATAAATATTATACTTAAATATAAAAACACGAAAGAACCTCTTTCTTTTGATTATTCAAGATTTTACAAAAAATACAACCAAATCTAGTAAATTTATATTGCTAATAAGCCCAATCTTAGAGCCGCCATCGTAAATTTAATAGCAACGTAAAAAGTTTTCTCTCTATCGAATGCCTAAAGTGAAAAAGAAACAGAAATAGTCTAGTTAGCTATTATAGTTACGATGGCGCCTCTAAAATTGGGTTTAATGTCTACTGTAAATAATTGTGCAAATACCGAGCAACGCGATAAAACTATAGTGACGTCAGGCTGAAATATCATAATCGTGGTCGTCATAGCATAACTGTACTCCACGTGCTCTCTACAATAAAGTTTTTCTACTCATAATTGTATTTACAGAGAATTCATGACTCAGTTGTTATCAATCAATGTAGCGTGTGTCGTTTTTTACGCTTCTTGGAAATACGTCACTGTTGGTTATTCAATTTTTGTCGCTAAGTGCGTTTTTGTTACGGTCATGACCGCGAGTTGTATAACCTTATTATAATAGTTCTAGAAGCATTAATAGTGACGTAACTTTATGCAATATATAATGTAAACAGACGTTTTGGAACACAACTTTTTACAATAAATTTCCTATTAAAGTGAGCGACTGACTTAAACTGTCTGTTATATATAATAAGCGTTCATAACAAAGTTAACTCTAAAAAGATTCATTAAGGAATTTGTGTACGTAACGTTTGTGAATGAATTGCCATGTGATTATTTTATTATTTTTGATATATCTTTTGAACTTATTACTCGTAAATGATTATCATCACTATTAAAGCAAACAAGGCACCTACCAACCACGTGCTTATAAGACGCTATCATAGGTATCTGTGTAGATAAAACATAGAGCACAGAATAGCGAGTAGTACAAAGTATATATGGAACAATGGTACTAAGCCAAAAGGTAGAGTCAGGAAACAAGTATAACATCAAATGAAGAGTATGTATCGCATAAATATACCTACTATGTGAATAAGGAGTACATATAACATCAAATGAAGAGTATGTATCACATAAATATACTATGTAAATAAGGGTTACATCTAATACCCATGTCTGGTTATCGTCAGGCAGGTGTAGTCAAACAGGAATAAAAAATAGTGTTTTGTAGTAAGTAGTGTTTATTTATACTTAGTCTCTTGGAGAACCCGCTTTGAACCACCAAACAGTAATATGCTCGAAAACTACTGTTGAAGAATATATGTCCAAAGCAATTTCGCTACAATGAGATATAAGATCTTAACATCCTAGAGCGAAGAGAAGTCTTGTTTAGTTTTGATTCATAGTTTATAATCCTAGGTAGCTAACCTGGCATACACACACCTGATACTTAACCTTAAGCTAGCGTAAAATTGATTAATGCTATCGACGCTATCGTTCTGTATAACCCTACATCATAACCGCACATTCCAAAGTATATTTGTGTAATTGGCATCCCAGTAGTGACATCACAAAGACACTAAACAGTAGAGCGTGAGTCGTGACGGGCTTATCAACTACCCACTTCGCGTCATATAAAATAATTTGAATGAACAAATGACTCTATAGAAGAGCAATGACCTTTAATTAATGTATTGTGACTTTGTCGTACACGTGCTTTTGTTAATGAAAAAAAATTAAGCACTGTTTTATCATTCTCTTTTTATTTAATATGTCATATTTATTATCTTAACAATATTAGACTTGTCAACACTTGCTATACTGACTAAAATCCAGATCAAATTAATTAAAGACCATAAGGGATCGTTTGAACTATCAATAGACTATTTTATGTCTATGGGTGGTTTAAGCGATCCTCTTTATGTTGTTTTTAAACTTTCGCGATTTGAACACAATGTTATTATTATATACTACGGGACTAATCGCGCACTAAAATTACGAGTTAAATAAAATACCTCCTCATTCCGACGTTTTGGCCGAGTTGCATCGACCGTGGTCACGGGTAGACTCCCCGTGACCACGGACGACGTGTATAATAATAATGCGATCCTTTTTAGTTCGTTTTTCTTTATATTTTAGTGTATAATGTTTAGTTAATAATTTAGTTTGTAGTTTTATTAAAGACCCATAAAAAACAAAACAGAATTCGACATTTCTTGCTGATGCATCGGCAGTATCGGCTAAATGATGATATTTGTAAAGATTATCTCATTCAATTTATTGCCAATTATTTAATTATATTTTTGTCATCGTAAAGTTTGCTTATCTATATTTCCAGTAGTAAAAATGCGAAATCGATAAATTTAATATTTCAAACGTATTCCATTCTTTCACGTAACCATTGACGCAGCAACTACGCGCGCTGCAGTTATCGGAGCCATAAACCGCCTTGCGTAGTTCAACGAAATAACGAAATAAAAAGAAATATAACAGGACTATGGCTCGCGTAACCACTAGTGCAATATCGCTCGCCATGAACTCTGGTGACATTGAAAATTTTAAAAAATACGCGCATAATCTAGTTAATGCCCTTGCAACTTGAAATGAACGTATCGAAACTGTGTATCGAAATGCATGACCGATATCCTCACATATCGGGTCCGTTTTACGTGAATCGCCCTGATATGTCACCAAATTGCAGTGAGTTTTCTTCACTTTCAATATTTTTAACCAACGAACCACCGGAGGAGGTGAACAATTCGACGCGTATATTTTTATGTATAACCACGCATTACGTTTTTCCTAGTAGTCCGATTTCAATAATTATTTTTTTATTGGAAAGAATATACTTTGAAATTGGTCTTATTTAAATTTTATCGACATCAGCTGAGCCATTTTTGATAAATCAACAATAATGTGAAAAATGCTGCATCGATCCGTGCGAAATATGCGCGAATTCTGTTCACGGGTGAAGTCGGTCATGCTAATTTTTGCAAAAAAATAATCTTGTTGAGTTTAAAACTTCATCTGACTTTTTCTTCTATTTTTAGTGTTCCTTTCCTTACCCGAAGGGTAAAAACGGGACCCTATTACTAAGACTCCGATGTCGTCTGTCTGACAACTGAAATTTTCACAGACGATCTATTGCCATTACAACAACAAATACTAAATACAGAATAAAATAAATATTTAGTGGAGGCTCCCATACAACAAACGTGTTTTTTGTTGCGTGTTTGAGATTTTTGCTCCCTATATATGCAAGACGGTTCCAACCCTTCGTGTGCGAATCCGACTCGCACTTGGCAGGTTTATCTACATTTAAACTTCTATAAAAATATTTACTCAACTAAACTGTATTTTTAACTGCATTAGGTTTGCGATATTGTTTCCAGGCAGTATTTTTTAATATTCATTTATTTGAATAATACAGTTAATACCTACTATATGCACATGTTGTTATATATATATGTGGGTTCGATCCCCACCCAGGGCAAATATTTATGTGATTAACATACGTGTTTGCTCTATATCTGGGTGTTATTTAGTTACTATCTATATAAGTATGTATTTAAAAATATGTATATGAAGTAAATCAGTCTTTGGCAGCCATATGACAAGCTTTGCTTAGTTTGGGGTCAGAGACCGTGTGTAAGATGTGCCAAAAATATTTATTTATATGAGCAACCTAACTAAGTATTTTATAGTTATAATTACAATGTCAAACAAATGAATTAAATTAAAATAACAAATTAGATTGTTTGTGAATCGATTTACATGCATATTTTCTATTACGAGTACGTAGAAAATTGCCTTAACCAGTTTTTTATCATTTCTGATAATATGTTTACGGGCGCATATTGCACTTTTTGACCGGTTTTTTTAACAGGTTGATTACGTAGTGACCTAAAAACTTTAATAAGTAGGTCGGTCATGATGTTGGAAGCCTTACCGCATCCAAGGACGTGTGAAAGCTTCGGGCTCTTTGGACTTGTTTATTTATACGCGCTTTGATCTAAGTAGGGCATTATTTTAAGAAAATGTTTTTTTTTTAAATAATTAATAATTATTATTTAAATGATTTTGAGATCACCAATATTTATCATGTATTTCACTATTTTGCATCGATTTTAAGCTATTTAATGCCAATATGTATCTTCTGGTATAATTTGTTTAACTTTATTTCTCCATGAAGCGATTTTATGGTGATTGCACTCTAATGTTGTTTTGAATGTCAGAAAAATCAAATTTAAGCCAAATTCTTGATACTGGACACCTATAAATAGGACACCTGGACACCAAGGTGGCAAGCCCTGATGTCAGAGTTTATAAGCCCCATGAGGGCCTCTGACATGCCAACAACCGGGACCAATAATTTAAAGTGTTATCTGAGCCACGGTAGCGCTTAGTTGTAAATGCCACCCGCGGTCACCCATCCGAAGACTGACCGTGCCGAACGTGGCTTAACTTTGTTAAACTATGCTATAAGCGCTACTAGGTATTTATTTATGGAATGACAATAATTTGACTTAAAAATGTCTCTTATTGTTTCAGGAATAATGACACTCAGCCGCGGCCCGTGTGACCTCGACAACATGAGTCTGTTCCAAGACCTCAAACTCAAGAGGCGGAAAGTTGACTCCCGATGTAGTAGTGATGGTAAGTCATTTAGCCCTTTTTTAATAAGGTAGAGTTCAAATTTAAGTTAAATTTTTAGAGATTGAGATGTATTGTATGAACTTGGAAATTTTTCAACATTGACTTCGACGTCTTCATATTATGACACTATTTGATTTTTTTTTGAAACGATAAATTGAGAAAAGAAGCCTACGTATACTTAACAAAATATGAATGAAATCTGAAAGTTTTAATGTTGAAAAAATTGTAATTTTATACATTCATCATAGAAATTGTAATTTTTGTTCTTGTATATATAGAAATTATTAGCCAAAAAAAAAACAAAAAGAACACCTGAACAAACTTATAGTCAAATATTTAAAAGTCTCTTTTTTCGTGTCCGTGACAATAACGAATATTTACATAACTTCTTTCTTTGCGAGTAAAACTAAATTTATTTCTACATGCTTTTGTTGCAAAGTGCAATATGCAACTGGCCATTGGCGTTATATTAGGCCCAATTTTAAAGACACCATCGCAAATTTAATAGCAACGTAAAATAGTTTTCTCTCTATCAAACGCGAATAGTGAAAAAGGAACAGGGCTATTCTAAATTGCTATTATAATTACGATGACGCCTCTAAAATTTGGCCTATTGTTTATATGTGTGGGTATGCGTGATCTGTGGTGCGTGTAGACTACTTCAACAAATTCCTGAATAAAATAACTTTGGATATTATTTATACTTACGGATACACTTCGGAGAGTGCGCCCAGGAGTTGCACAATCTAGTCCCCCTGCCCCTTCCTTCTATCGTACGGCTAGACGGACGCGACCAAAGCGCCACCCTTTTATGGTGGACATTCCGCGCGTTAGAACCAAGCTTTTCGAATCCTCATTCCTCATACGAACAGCCGGAATGTGGAACGCTTTGCCTGGGTCTGTCTTCCCGTTAAAGTACAACGTGAGTGTCTTCAAATCCCGAGTAAATAGGTATCTTCTAGGTAAGCGTGCTACCTAGACCGCGCATCTGCTTAACATCAGGCAGTGTGTAGTCAAACGCGAAACTATCCGAAATAAAAAAAAATACTTTAAAAAAAATAGATCAAATTACTCCTAGCCCTGCAGTCTGGTTAATTATTTCCGTAGCGATATTCTTACTAGTGTAAGGTCAAATAACGCTTAGTATTCCTTACCGACTGCTCATTGGGACTCCACTCACGGCCAGCTATCACTTTCAAACGGCTGCCAGGCGTCTTTGTCACTCGTAATTTCATTTTCATTCAAACGTGTTTCACTTCTCTGCGAACAATATAAAGCGTAAAAGCTTTGTAACTTCGAGTCAGTGATCATGTTAGTGAGTAAGGGATACGAACATTTTCCATAGGGAAACTTAGCTTCGGAAATAAAGTAGCGCTAGATTTTAAAAAAATATATAATTTGATTTATACAGGGTTACTAGCTGCCCGGCCACGCGTTGCTGTGGCTAAATAAATTAAAATTGCGACTATAATTTGAGATTTAAACTATCCTATCTCTCAAGTTGGATCGAACTGCACATGGTGTCCGAATTTTATTATAATCGGTTAAGTGGTTTAGGAGTCCATTGAGGACAAACATTGTGACACGAGATTTATATATATTAAGATTTCTAATCAATTAACATCCTTTTAGGGGCTTGTTCTGTACATTAAAACTAACAACTTTTGTTCTACGACTTTTGTCAAAACTCAAAAAAGAAAATCAGCTATTCCATACATTTTGTCGCGGGTGAACGATATTTTTTTATGGAACAATATTTTCTTTTTGAGTTTTGACAAAAGTCATAGTACAAAAGTTGTTAGTTTTGATGTACAGAATAAGCCCCTGAAAGGATGCTAATTGATTAGAAATAACCCTGTATAATTCTACCATTCTAGATATTTCTATGGATATCGATAGTTAAGTGGCGATAACTAAAAATATCACTACAATTGGACATAAGTACCTAATAGAAATATGTACTAAGATGTAGCACGCACAAGAGACATAATAGATTTGATAATAATTAATCATCAGTTTAGTATAAGCCAGTTTTCACACTAAGGTACCTGTTTTGATCAAACATGCATCTAATCCTACTAATATTATAAACGCGAAAGTTTGTGAGGATGGATGGATGGATGGATGTATGGATGTTTGTTACTCTTTCACGCAAAAACTACTGAACGGATTGAGATGAAACTTTGCAATAATATAGCTTATATATCAGAATAACACATGGGCTATAAATTATAATTATATATTGCGTATGCGGGCGAAGCCGCGGGTAAAAACTAGTCTGATATATATAGATCAAACTACAAACTCATTGTACTGTACTGTACCAGCCTTTTTAATAGTCCACTACAGGACGTAGGCCTACCCACGAGGGGGTGATTGGGCCATATCCACCACGCTGGCCCAGTGCGGGTTGGTGGATACAAACAAACTCATTGCTTACTCATAAACTGTCTATTTCAATAATGATTTAATCTCAGAAATAAATTCATCAATATCTTTATTTATCAAAGCTTAACCTTACATACTTATATCAAACCAATATAAACAATGTATTTATATTAAAAACTATTTACCATGCTTACCCTCACAATACAATTTAACAAAATGATGATAATAATAATATGATGATGATAATAATAGCCTTGTCAAGTCAAGGATGCATCAAAGCTAGTTTCGATTTTCTCTTGATTGTCAGCAAATTGTGAGAAACAAATATCTGAAAAGACAAACATGAAAGTTTGTTGGCTTATGCAAAGTTATCTTTCACCACTTTTGTCTTGCTCTATCTCTGCAGAAAAAGCTAGATAAAAGCTAAAAACTAAGAACCGTAATTATACCTCACAACAAACTTATACTTAGGTATAAGTAAATATTATCAAAGAACTTCAAATAAATTAAAAACAGGAAATTAATAATCACTTACATAACAAAGATCTTCAATACGTACTAGGGCAACTTCAAAGTTCAACTCATTAATGAAATTCAAATCAAAAGCCACATAAAAGATTAATGCTAAGCGTCTGATAAACTATAACGGAAAGTTACGTTATTTGATAACTTACCAGCCAAAAGTTAAATAATGTTGACTAACACCGTGAGAGAGCGAAGACCGGTTGCCAAGAAATGCTGTAACTTTCACTCGTTCAAAAAACTTCCGAATCGAGATCCGGTTCAACAGGTCTGTTTGTTACGGAGATTATGAATAGTTTTGTGTTTTTGCACGGATATTTTATTAAGATGATTTTGCGCTGAACTCTGTGGTTTGTGCGATTGGAATGAAAACTGTGCGGGATATATTGACTCTGGCAAATTCGCCAAAATACAACAAAAATATGCGTATAGAGATTTTCCAAAGACAGTCATAGTAGATGCCTAATTATCTTTGTACCGCATAAACTATTTTTTTTTGTTTAATTAGGTATACATTCTTACCGCTACATCGCACTCGAGCCCCAAGATACAAGCCTCGTGCTTAGTTTGGGGCTCACTGCACCACGTTATATGTATATCTTACATTGAAATCACTCGCTCAGCTTATACACACAATTATGTTAATTAACGATATTGTAACTTGATTGTATTTCATTGTAAGTTTTTAGTAAATACATTTTCTTTCTTTCTTTCTTTCTTTCTTTCAATTGTACAACCAAAATAAAAAAAAGAAATTATGTTATTTCAAAATTAGTACATAACAAGTACAAAACTTACTACAAGACCAAATTTACCTACTTACATGAATGACAATTATAATGCACTGACCAGGGACAAACAACTTAAAGCTGAGAAAACATATTTTCTTAAATTCACTTTTAGTTTCATACAAGTAAATCACACAACAACACTTATGTGTTACTAAAACACTCTTGCATAACAGTTGCATCGATGACGCTGACGTCACCATTATAAAGAAAGTTTACGTAAAAGGTGAAAGTAATAAACACTATAACTTGAGGCAATTATCGCTATTGTGGCTCATGAATGACCCATGAATGAAAGCATTGGAGTCATAACACGCCCGAGGCTAAGATAACTGTACTCGTTGTACAACTAGCCTAATCTTGGTACACTTTAACTGGACGACCCATTGTAGTGAAAAATGTTGTTTTATCTTTCATGATTCTCCTGGATGAATTTAAAACTTATTGTCTTATATCTTCTGTCTCTTATATTCAGGGTTTAATTCTCGGCTATTGAATATTCAATTGATGAATTTAGGTAGGTATTTCAGAGTAATCAATTGGTTCATTTTGTATCAATAGTTTTTTTTTCAGAGTAATGAAGGTAGCGTTTTTTTTCAGAGTAATGAAGGTAGATATATAGTACAGAAGGTATATATAATATGCCTCGCAGGCTTTTCTTCCAGCATAGTTAAAAGTTCTGAGTAACATTGACCTATGATGGACATGTGCTACGTATTGTTTGTTTCGACACTGATATGGATTCACAACACCTTAGTTCAAATTAACCTGATCATCACTATCACTACATATAGTATAAAACAAAGTCGCTTCCCGCTGTCTGTCCCCATGTATGCTTATATCTTTAAAACTACGCAACGGATTTTGATACGGCTTTTTTTTAGTAAATATAGTGATTCAAAGGAAAGGTTGATATGTATAATACACCTGTGCAAAGCCGGGGTGGGACGCTAGTAGATAGGTAGTATATATAAGAGCTAAAAGCCTAAATCTAAATGTACTATGAATACGTTTCAGTGGCGAGAAAACTAATACGCACCTTGTACCTAATTGTTCTAACAACAATAATGATATCTAGATGAAAGCAGTGATATTACATGTGTATTTTCATTTTTTCTTGATAAATAGACCATAATTGCTCTCTTTGTCAAGTGTTCAGTTACCGTCTTTAAAATCTTTGGGAAGAAAAATGTTGATCTATGAATCTATTCCTAGTTACTGACTAAAATATCTGGGTACTGCACTGACTGATAAATACAATTGTCATACTCAGGTAACGGTGAAAACACGAAAATTATTTTCGCACTCGATACTCATTTCCGATCCGACAACATCGTGATTCGAGGATTCCGTGTAAATCTAGATAAGTTTGTTTACTTTGGCCGCCCGCGAAATCGCGTCACTAGCAAAAGCTCTATGGAAAGCAGAAGACTGCGGTTTTAGCCAATTTGCGTTTGATTTTTGTCAGATTTTCCATAGAACCTATCATCATCATTTATTTGCCGTAAAATGTCCACAACTGGTTATGTAAAGAATTGCCTATGCATCTTCTAAAGACTTTCAATCGGACTCATACTATTCGAAACTGTAAAATGTAAGTACCTACTAATACTGTAAATAAATAAATAAAATGTAAGTAAATAACTAGAATAATTGAAGCAAATTTGCACGCCGAAAGGTGGAAATGTACATAACATCTGTAAACACCCAAATACGCAAATGAATATGAAAAAAAAACTTCTGAAATGTTTAATAGAATTTAACATGCGAAAAAAAGTTGTCAAGTCGTATTTCAACTAATAACAAATTAAAAACCTACTAACTCTTTAAAGTTCAACTAAATAGTGCAGTCCATAAATGATCAAACTGTGTATATGTATAGTATGCACCAGAAATTCACTCTCTTAGGGACACCTTATAATATTATCGATGTATGATGTACGTGCGTTCTTGGGTTTCTATTACTTCACCATTGATATCTTCTTCTCATACACTTATAGTATAAAAATGAAACGTGGTTGTTAGTCTCGCTAAAAGTCGAGAACGGCTGAACCGATTTGGCTAATTTTGGTTTTGAAATATTTATGGAAATTAAAGGAAGTTTTGAACGGTGAGAAAATATAAAAATGTAGAGAGTAAAATAAAAAACTTTTAAAAAGCAAAAAATTAATAAAATGTCTATCCATGACACGATATGGTGATGTTGAGAGAGTATAAACGTGATATTAATTTTCCCATACAATATGTTCCTGCATATTGACAGATGGTGAGATGAAGTTCACTGGGTCAGCTAGTCTCTATATAATAATAATCATAGTAGCCGTCTTTACAGCTACTGACATACCTACGCTTAAAATTTAACCATCAACAGTAAGTTACGTACTCAAGAACACCTCTAAAAATGTTATTAACGACCTCGTAAAACATGAACGTAAAAACAACTCAAGCTAATTACCTAGCAACCAATAAAAGGTTCAGGAATCATGCTCGAGTACTGTTAATTTTTCCACCACGAAGGGGTGTGACGCACCCAGTGACGATTTGCAGTCGTCACGTTGACGCGCCCCTCTCTACCTATAAATATACCCGCTATACATCACGCTGTATACGTAACAAAGCGTTGGTATCACGATATCATACGTAGCTATATAAATACACGCGTCGAGCTCTAAGTGCATTCGTAAATACGATAAGAGGGATCTCTCTGTAAGCTGAGTGCTCTGTTTCACTTTTGTGGAAGATTCTAGTGTAATAGAGCCTTAAATCATGTTGGGGAGGCTTAGTTTGGTCAGAGGCCTTCAACCGGCCTAAAAACTTTATAAGCAAGCGCAATCACTGGGTGCAATACTACATTTTTCAACCAGTGCTCTCCGTCTTCATGTTTTTTGGTCTCATTTACATAGCTGAGATCACAATGTTGATGAAGATTATGACTCAAAATTTCAGAATGATCTTGAAAATTACGTGTTCAGTAATCTAACACCTACGTACCTACTACCATTGACAAATTACTGGGATAATACGAGAACGTGAAGAAATTCATTTATAATTGTCATTTGGATGAACGCAATGTCATACTAATTGTGGAATTAAGTGTCCAGTTGTAGCTAGTTAGCTTGGTTATTTCCGGCACTGACTTTGAAAGGACGAGCAATTTACATTTTTATTAAGCCCGATATGAAGAAAAATCGTCGTTTGACTTCAAACGACGATTTTTCATAGACACTTCATAGCTAGACCCATATATATTTTGCATCACTGTTTGATCTACAAGAAATTTCAGCAGAGTAAAAGAGAATCGCGAATGAGGATCCCTACCTCGTTTGACCATTAAATTGATAGTACGAGTAAGTAATAGCTATAGCAATTTGCTATCAATATTTACACTAATAGTGGAAAAAAACTTAAAGAACATTTAGATCAAAAACAAAGGAATACCATTAATAACTAGAATTATAGAGCACTGTACTTATAAATAGCAAGATAATGGATTTAATCCCTGAATACTTTGGTATTTTTGTTGTTTAGATTTCTTTCATTTGTGATGTTGCAATACAATATAATTGAATAATTGACATCATACATTCTAATTAAATACACAAGCAAATTCTAAAATACTGCTGTATAAAAAGTTGCATTTAAAATTACTTAACGTATTTAGTAGTTTTAAAAATCCAAAATGACTGAAATCTGATCTAATGCTCATATTTTACTCCTGACCAATGAAACGTCAAGCCGAAACCCAATTTCAGTATTTAAAAGAAATTTAAAAATACTCTGCATATAAGCTGCTTCATTAAAAAATAATAAACTAATTGACACGTATCGCACAGTAGCACTCTTTTCTAGACCCGGGTCGTCGCCATAACTCATTTATTATGGAAACATCAGAGCCGAACAGCTCAATATCTATTTCTATCTAACTACATAAAATAATACCTTCAATCTTTGTTTACGCGAAATCAAAACACCTTTAATTACGGTACAATACGAAGCTCTTCTTTATATTATGTACGAACATAAAGCCCGTAATTAGGATTATGTAATTTCCTTATTTAATAGAGCTATTAATAGCGTTATTCCCAAATGATTGACGCAAACCCGGGCGCAGCGGCACGTGGCTTGAGGGTGGCTTATGGGGTGGGTGGCGCAGTAGGAGGGGAGAGTGGGGAGTGGAGTAGTGACCCACTTTCCCCGTGTCGCTGACCGCGCGCGACCTTCGCTTGCACCGATCGAACACATCGCGATCATCCGAAATAAAGAGTTGCATATTGCGTAACACAAGTTATTGTTGTCTGCCGCGGCGAAGGCTTTTATACTGTTGAGCTCGATCGCTTGAATAGGAAATGGGCATTAAATGAGGCACTTTTATTTCGTTTTCGAATTCGGTTTTGAACGGAAAGAACTTCTTGAACTGTCTTACGTGTTACTTGTTGATGAGTGACAATGATAGAACTTGCTTATAATATTTATTATCAATTTCATTTTGATCTATTTCAGTCTACTGCTGGATATACGAATATGCCTATACAGGCATAGAGTCCATAGATTAGTTAATAGTAGAGAATAGGTTAGTTTTATAAACATTTTAATAGAAATGTAGGTACAAACCACGTCCGTTATCGCATCGAGCCAGTTATAATAAAACTAACCTATTTCATATTGGCGACAAGCTATCAAGGGTTATCTAGGTGCGTAATAGAACCTCATTGCATCACGCGGCTAGAAAGATCGGTCCCCACCAGTGGCAAAGGACGGAGTGAAATAGAGATCGTCCTCGAAGCGAGAGCGGTGCACGCGAGTTGCACATTGCACTAGTCATTGTGCGGTTGCATGCTGTGCCGAGTGACCTAATAGCTGCTGGAGGGAGGGACCGGGAAGCGCCGTGGCGCGGGGAGCGCCGAGTGCGGTAGGTCGGGCTCACTGCGCGGCCCGCCGCCCGTCAAGCGGCGCCGGTGGAAAACTTTCTTCGCGACTTTTCCTCATAAACAAAACCGCGCGGGAATTGCGCTCGCGCTAACCCATGACGCGTATTCGCGATATTCTCTATCAAATCAGAACCCAAATCTCTTCTCATCTCAGTTTTACATGGACAATTATGTGATCGGTTTATGGAGTCATTGTACTTTTGTGTTTGCGATGTAAGCAGGATCACGTGAGAGGGTAACTACGCCTATGGATTTAGTAATAAAAAGTCGGTAAAGTTTCTGATTTCTTGATTTAGTTTAGTGCTGTTTTTGTTACTATTTTGACCTGTTTTTGGGTATGGACAAAGAAGTTTATTACTGTTTGCATTTTATTTAGTAGAGTAAAATTTGAAAATTGAATTCACTGTGGTAGTAAAATTTGATTTGTGTTTACGAAATTATTGGCTTAATGCTGAATTATTCTTATATCGTAAATATTTTAACCGCAAAATGTTTTTATAAAAATGAAGTTTTAATGAAATTTGAATTGGGCTAAACTAAAAATAAATATTTCACCCAGATATATAAATTTATATAGTTCGATCTAAACTCGCAAAAAACCTATAAAATAACCTAATACTACATTTAATTTCTTCACATAACATTTTCAATTTTATTGCATTGCGAATTTATCATCTATTCAAGTAATATGATTTAGATAGCCCGATATAAAATAGAAATAGTGGTGACGTAGCGGCCTTTGTGCGCTGCCTTCCGCGCCTGCATCTGCGCCCGCGCCGCTTTCACTTTCTCCGGCCGCGCCGCATCTCGCGCCCACAGACGCCCGCAGACACGCTTCCTACATTTCCCACCGCTATTCCGGATAGTTACATAAACTGACACGTTTACAGCAAATATTTGATTTTCCATTCCTACTTTAGTAACAGTTTATTATTACCCAGTTTGTGTCGCTCAATAATTTAGCGTCTTCAGAAACGTCATTCACAAATAGATATAATAGATGAGCGTTTCGTAGGAGAGTGGTCCGGGGCCGCTCACGTCGTGACGCAACCGGCTAATCTAGTCGGCGGCGTCGTCGGGAAGTGCAGTGTCGCGTCCCCGCGTCGCGCCCCGCGAGCTCGAACCGCGATCGCGTCGCGCGGTCGTTGACATTTCACCTAGTTTCTATTCGCCGCGCTTCTAAAACTCATGGTGTTCTTTTTGTTTGGCGGCGGTCGCATGTGGATGCGGGCGTGTCTCTGATAGCGTGTCGTGTTGCAGGCGAGTCAGCCGCCGACACCAGCACGTCGTCGCCGGACCCGGGCCCGCCGTCGCCGCGCATGGCCGAGGCGGGCTGCAGCACGCCGCCGCACCCGCCGCCCGTGTTCGACGGCGGCGGCTCGCCCTCGCCCTCGCCGGGCACCTGCCACCCCACCGTCATCCGCTCTGCGCAGCCCTACCCCGTCATCAAGTTCGAGGGCTCGCCCGCCAACATCAAGCTGGAGAGCTCGTCCGCCGCCAAGCACGACTCCGTCTCCTCGGTGAAGCTGGAGGCGACGCAGCCCGACCACCAGGTGTACCGCCCGCGCAGCATCGGCCCCCCGCCTCCCGGCTCGCACTCCTCGCTGTCGCCGGGCCCTTGGCCGCCGCAAGCTTGCATCAACGGAGTCAAGCCGGAGCTCATCGGCGGACACTTCCCACCGCAGGCGCTCGAGTCCAAGTCGGGCGCGCGAGGCCAGACGCAATGGCGAGGCGCGCCCGCAGTCATCATGGGGGAGTCGGGGGGAGTCCGGACGATGTTCTGGACGCTGCCGGCGCCTAATACAGGTGGCGACGCGGGAACGAGCGCTTCGCACACCCCCACCCCACCGACCCCGGACCCTGCGACGTGTACGGAAGAATCCGCCGCGAGGCTTTTATTAAATTTAGGAGGAGATTTGAGAAGGCCAAGAGGCCCACCTTTAAACATGGAGCTGCTATGGGCCGGAGACGTATCTCAGCTGCCGGCGCACCAGCAGCTACACGCACTGAACCTGAGCGCGGCGGCGGGCAGCGTGACGGGCGGCTCGCCCATCCCGGGCGCCAGCTCGCTGGCCCTGCAGCGCCCGGAGCTGCGCGCCTACGCGCCCGAAGCCGAGCGCGATGAGGACGAGCAACCCATGATCTGTATGATCTGCGAAGACAAGGCGACAGGATTACACTACGGCATCATCACATGTGAAGGGTGTAAAGGTTTCTTCAAACGGACTGTACAGAATAGACGCGTATATACATGTGTCGCTGATGGTGGCTGTGAAATAACAAAAGCGCAAAGAAATAGGTGCCAGTATTGCCGATTTAAAAAATGTATCGAACAAGGAATGGTATTACAAGGTGGGCGTTTATAACAATGACTTTGAGATTTGATTGTTTAACTGTAACAGCATACACTTATGACTTTAATTATTTTTTTTTAGCCGTACGAGAAGACAGAATGCCTGGTGGAAGGAATAGTGGAGCCGTCTATAACCTGTATAAAGTAAAATATAAGAAACACAAGAAGGCTAACAAAGCGGCGACGACGACAAATCGAGCGTCACCTCCAGAGAAGCCAAAAGAGCTATTACCCCCTCTCCCATCGCATTTGGTCAACGGAACCATACTAAAGACTGCATTAACTAACCCCAGTGAGGTAAGATACACGAAAATATTTTTCATATAACTAAATGATATGCACGATAATTGTACGCTCAACAAACTTCGTGCTTTAAATTAAAATTCAGTTTAGAATAACTTACAAGAATGTACCATTTTTCGGGGCACTTTTTAAGAAAAACTTTTTTTTTCAATCTGAACAACCAATTATTTTACGTCAATTTACAGGTGGTACATTTAAGAGCAAGACTAGAAAGCGCGGTCTCATCGTCGCGGGACCGCGCAGTACCCTTTGATAGAGCCATGCACATGATCAGAGCACTGATGGAATGTGACGCCATGGAAGACATCGCCACCGTGCGGCATCTACCAGATCTCTTACACGACACATCAGAAATAGGCGATAAGCTCTGCAAAATCGGTGACTCGATCGTGCACAAAATGGTGGCGTGGACGAAGAAACTACCCTTCATAATGGAGATACCTATGGAGATCCATTCAAAGTTATTAATGGAGAAGTGGCATGAGATCTCAGTGCTAACAACGGCGGCGTACCAGGCGATACACGGGAAGCACTCGCAAGCACCGCCTTCATCAGACCACGAGCAAGACTTCGTACAAGAGGTGAGTACACTAGTAGTAAGACCTCGATGATTCAGGTTTCACTCTTTACACTTAAGAGTTTGGGCTCAAATGTTTAAGCTGCTGGTGAAAGGAAACATTATTAAGAAATGGACAATGGCAGGATTGCTTCTACTTAAATCTTGATTGGCTCTAATACCATTAAGATAATGTATTAACGATTGTGTTCTTAGTTTATATTATGTACTTATATCAAGCTAGTACTGTGCACTTCATATCTCGGTATCAGGTTAGCCGTTGCCAAATGCTTCATCTGTTGACAATATGACTAACATTGGACTCCGCCAATCTTGGAAATAGAAAGCTAGGTCGTAATGAAACTGTTTTTATGGGCAATATCTGGTTAACGAGCCCTAGATTTATCGTATGAGCGCTCCAGGTCACATTCGCTCCTGAGACTTCCGCCACATGCGCCGGAGTGCATTACGTGATCTGCATCGCTTGCGCAACCCGCGGTAGAAAGTCGCCCGACAGAGGCCGGCTGCATTTGGACGCTTGCACATTCACCGCATAACTCGGTGTTAGAATCGTAAAATAATGCAACGTGCTTAGTATTAAGCGTTTCTATTGTATTGTTTATATGGTAAATGATCGCTGTACGAAATCGGAAGTTTAGAGTTTGCATCAATTTGAATGTTTCTTTAATCTTGATCCTTTGCAATGACTTCATATCTCATAGTAAAGCTTGTACTTAGATGTAGCGCTCATAGCGTAGTTTGACTAGGTGTTCGTTAGCGATCATCGAAGTTAAGCAACGTTATGCACGGTCGTCAGTATTGGGAAGGATAATCGCGGGTGGCATTTGCCGACTGAACGCTACCGTGGCTCGGATGACGCGTTAAATTGTAGGTTCCAGTTGTATTAACTGTTTTGATATGTCAGAGGCCTTCAGGCAGCCTAAAAACTCTGACACCAGGTTTAAACCACCTCGCCTATACCTACAAAATTTATTGTGCTGTTAATAATTGGTATATTAATGATCGCTGTACAAAATCGATTTGGGTTTAAAGTTTGCCTTAATTATAATGTTTCTTTAATCTTGATCCTTTGCAACGACTTCTTATTTATATCATAGCGAAGCATAGGTACTTAGATCGCTCGTGTCGATAAACTTTCTTCGTTCTTCGCTAATACATGTCTGTGAGTAATTCAGTGTGTAATTACTGTCGATGCTTATTATGAAGAATTGTCAACGAGTGAGTTTCAATTCTGTCACAGTTAATGACAGTTATGACTTCATACCAAAAAATGCGCAAAAGAAATACCATAGCGTAAACAAATAGCAATAAACAAACAGTCATAATACCCATTAGATATAATTTTTTTTTTTTTTTTAAATGGCATGACCGACTTCCACCATGCACAAAATTCGAATAGTTTTGCACGAATCGATGTGACATCCATGTGCATTATTGTTGATTAATCAAAAACCTATTAAATCGCTAAAATTTAAGTGGAACTACCTCGGAAATATATTCTTTTGAACTATAAAAGATTTATTTAAATCGGTGCACAATTGGCGAAAATATCGATGTACATGTACAAAAAAAAATACATACAGACGAACACAGTACCTCCTCCTTAAGTCGATATTAAAAATGAAGTTATCTGTTCTGATCCTACTGTCTAACAAATAGTATGTTTGAGTTAAGACTGCGAGTTAGATTTTCCGCAAAAGAAAACTAAGCGGTTCTATGATCACGATCGCACAATTGCATGTATTACATAAACTCAGCAGTGCGGTAACGCCGACAATTACTGGTTACACACAGAAAGTATTTTTCATTGTCTAGAGCATTTCCTCTTCGGTTACATATTCGCGTTACATAAATATAACAAGTTCGATGGAGTTCTTAGAAGCATCAGTTGAGTGGTTCGTGCAGCATCGTTACGCAGAAACTGTCTGCACTGAATAATTTAAATGCATAGATCTTTGAACACTTTACATAAGTATTTGTTTTGAGTGTTTTGACAATTCTATTTGGACAGAAAATATTTAACAGAACTTTAACCTTACATTATTTAGAAAAAAAGAATCTGCTTCTATTAAATTCAATTTTCCAACACAACATCTACTAGTCTATCAGTGGCAATATGAATATGCATGCTGATTGCGTACTGTAAAATATATTTATAAGTTCAATTAAATACGTGATGATTCATAAAAGTCTAAGACCTAAGTATAAGAACCTGTGAAAATTCTTCTTTTGTTTATTTGCAGAATCTGGTAAAACTAAAATTTCTTAAATACGAGTGTGTGGTGTGGTGTGTGTGTGTGTGTGAATATGTGTGTGGAGATGAAATATTTATGTTATCATGTGAAAGGTTCTATTTTACCTCATTAAACATCTATGTTTATTTATGAAACATCTATGTTACCTTATGAAACATCTATGTCACCTTATGAAACATCTATGTTACCTTATGAAACATCTATGTCACCTTGTGAAACATCTATGTTACCTTATGAAACATCTACTGGGTAATCTGCTTGCTCTGCGCTAAACCGAAAGGTGGTGATAAAGATCATCATTATGAACTACTTTTACTGTGGGGCAACTCGTAATTCGATAAAAAAATCTGCTCTTCCATACAACTAGGAATTGACAAAAAGTATGAAAGATTTCCGGGTTGACCTCATAGTAAAAGTTGTCCATAATGATATCCTGAATTAAGATTAGTACATCTGTTTTGGATAACCCTCATGAAACATTAATGTTACCCGATAAAACGACTATGTTACTAAGTGAAATTTCTGTTACCAGGTGAACGCCAACTTGCGGACGCTCCAAAGTTGCCTGACGTCGCTGATGGGGCGACCGATAACGCTGGAACAGCTTCGGCTGGACGTGGGCCTAGTGGTGGAAAAGATGACGCAGATCACCTGTGTCTTCAGACGCATCCAACTCCGGATGGAGGAGTACGTGTGCTTGAAGGTCTACATACTGCTGAATCAGGGTGAGTGCCATTTTCAACAAAATATCTCAATTCTCTCAATTTAACTGTATGTTATTTTTTGACGTGATAACGTCTTATAAATCGATGAAGGCCGGCTACACGCATGAAAAATGTCACGTTTCACCTGAGCTGAGCTTGCAAGCGAGAGCACGGAACAAGCGATAGAGAGGCACGATCGGCCTAAGCGTTCGGCTTGTTTCAGTTGTTTCAGTTTTCCAAATAAGCGCTACCGTGGCTCGGATTACACGTTAAATTGTAGGTCCCGGTTGTTTTAACCGTTTAGCCATGTCAGAGGCCTTCAGGCGGCCTAAAAACTCTGACACCAGGGCTAGCCACCCGGCCTATACGAACTTACTTACTTACTTACTCAGTTGTTGATTCAACAATATTTTCATATGACGTTATCTCGTAAAATTATCGTCCGTGAATCGACTTTACAGAAAACCGTTTTTTTATGATTTACGTGATTATTCCGCCAACTATGAACCCAAGAGTATTTTGATGATTCTTTTTTTTTTCGTAGATCAGAGGTGGTTCCTCCATCTGATTTCGATAAAATTAAAAAAAAAAATACGAGAGCTCTTTGAATTTTGTGCGTAATTTGAAGTCAGTTGTGCCACTTTTGGCGAAGATTAGGCTGGAACGATTCCTTGTAAAATTTTATGATGTTTTATTTCTTATGAAATGAATGTTTTATGAACCTGATGGATTTGAAGGTTTTATTGTGATCACGACAATTCAAAAAGTGTTTATTTGTGAAAGCACATCAAGTTTTCGGAGGCTCTAGCTGCCAAACTGGGTGCGGGGAACCCGTGTTTCGGAAACTAGTTCCTACTCAAGGAACAATATTTTGTTGTGTACATGTTTATTTAGGTTTTTGCATTACTTTTAACATTAAAATTAGAAAAATTAGAAGAAATAGAAAAAGAAATATGTAGTACACATTTGACATTGAGCATAATATCTTAAGACATAATTGCATCAGGTTTATAATTTATTGGATTCTAACAAAATCTTTGGATATTATTAATGTGTTAATTTTGTTTAATGTTATCCACACAATAATTTGACTGTAGCTACGGTTATACAAAGTAGACGTAGATAGACGAGAAATTAAATACTGAACTAAATACATAGAATCCTCTTAGTCCTAGTCCTAGTCCTGGACTTTGAGTTAGGAAAATGTACCTATGATAGTTTATTTTTAATAAATAATCCATGGATAATTTTTATTCATGTGCCAAATATTATGATCATATATTCACATAATAAATCGGCTAACATTCAACATGTTAGTCTAAGTTAAAAGATCAATTCAAAATTATTTTAGCATCGCTAAATAAAATGAGTACATTTTTATATCACAGTAGAGTATACGAATTAGTAGTAGTACGAAGAATATTTAAGCATTAAACGTTATGTAAATTAAGTACCTATCAACAGTCTAGAACTCTAGACTATACCTAAAATCACTGACGTATTTATAAAAATTAAACTTATAAATAGTGATAATAGTTAACCGATAACCTTTCATCCTCTTGCCATTTAGGTCGATGTATTTAGGCTATGTAAATAAAACAAATCATTCTCTCATTATTATGAGTAATGGTTTTTCGGGTTACATTGTGAACTAAAAGCGTTTAAATCAACTCAACTCATTTGAATTTCAACACAATATCAAATCATAACCAAAAATATCGTGTATCTTTGCAATCAACGAAGTTAAAGAACTTTCGGCTCGGTCAGTCTTCGGATGGGTGACCGCGGGTGGTAATTACAACTGAAAGCTCCCGTGGCTCGTATGACACGTTAAATTGTAGGTTCCGGTGGTTTAAACCGTTTAGCCATTTCACAGGCTTTCATGTGGTTCAAGAACTCTGACAGGGCTAGCCACCCTTTACATAAATTACGTATAAGTAAATTACAATTTTTTTTTAATTTAAGAAAGAGGTCGATCGCCGAATCCGACTCGGCTGGGCAGCGTTCGGAAAATTGCGTGACATCTTTTCATCCGATATACCTCAGTGCCTCAAGACGAGAGTTTTCGATAGTTGTGTGTTGCCAGTGATGACATATGGAACTGAAACGTGGTCTTTTAATGTGCGCCTCATGAATAAGCTCAAGATAGCCCAACGTGCTATGGAGAGGGCTATGCTCGGTGTCTCTCTGCGGGATCGAATCAGAAATGAGGAGATCCGCAGACGAACCAAAGTTACCGACATAGCCCAGCGGATTAGCAAATTAAAGTGGCAATGGGCAGGACACATCGTTCGAAGAACAGATGGTCGATGGGGCCGGAAAGTTCTCGAATGGAGACCACGGACCAGCAAGCGCAGCGTAGGACGTCCACCGACTAGGTGGACTGACGACATAATAAAAATCGCAGGAACGCGCTGGATGCAGGCCGCTTCCAACCGGCCTTATTGGAAATCCATGGGGGAGGCCTATGTCCAGCAGTGGACACCCTACGGCTGATAGATAGATAGATAGATAGAAATTACAAAATTTACCTTACGATATCCGAAAATAAATAAGAATAAAAGTACGAAGTGTATTTCATAACAAAGGCTCGGACGGTCTCAAAGGAATTGGTCCATTACATTAGTGTGTCAACGCACCGCAGGCAGTAATCCAGTTATCGCCGAAGCGATGAAGCGAGTACATCGCTACGGTAACGGTGGCTCATGTAGGACACGTGCTTATTGTATACAAGTGTTTAGATACGTTCGTTTATTATGTACTTTGTTGAGGTGTTGAAGCAATACCTCTTGCAACGTGTGATGTGTTTTTTATACAATAAGCTAATTGACATCTTTTTTTATGTCCTCTTGTAACAGCTAACCATAAATAGAGCCGATTAACGAAAACAAAAATAAAATCAACTTAGAAATAAAGAAGTTACAAGCATATTTATTTTCTTGCTAGACAAAGAGCGCACTATACCAGAATATGACGTCATGGCCCGTAAGTGTCATACATTCGCCTTACTATGTAATGCTTTGTGGGAAAGGGACAAAGCATCTCCGCTTAATCCCTACCAAAATCTTTACAAGCGTATATCTCTGAACTGGATTGGCTAATTTTGATTATTTTTTTCAGTTTACGAATCATAATTAACTGCAGAATTCACTAATCTTAATATTAGTTAATAGTTAATCTTATAATTAATTCAATACCAGTCAACTACCCTACCTATGATAGCGAGCAACTCCGTTGTGAGTTTTTCTACTTAAACAGATCTACCGCTGTATTGTAAATCTGACCCTGAGATAATTAAATGTTGAATCGCATTTAGCTATGAAATTTCGCGGGAAATTTCATAATAAAGACTTAGAAGGGCTCAAGGCTTTAAGTCCATTACATTTGTGTGTCAGGCAATAATCCAGTTATCATCCGAGCGATAAAGCGAGTATCGCTACAGTGGCTCATGTAGGACACATGTTTAATGTACTATGTTGAAGTAGTGAATGAAATATGTATGTGTATGTAGTACGTTACCTTTTTATTGGATTTGTATGCTTGAACTTTTTAGCTAGTATAGCATTGATGGTATCTCTACCGTAATGCTATAAAGGTGTGACTTTCATCACTACCTAGTAGAATCGTTGATCGTAAATTATCTCTACGATATATTTAGTTCTAAAATATTTCTAAATGACTGTTCTATCATTTAAGGGGTAAAATATATGACAATCATTTGAAGGTAGTAAAATGAAGTCGTTACCTTTAATGAAAGTAGGTACACGGAACAAATGTTATCTATTAATTATTTTACGTTCAAGATGATGTCAAATTAAATTATGTATTTTTGATAACGAAATAGAAATAAACTTTTTAGATTTAAATAAGATATGATTATAATAAAACCTATATTGTTGTTTTTCGGTCGTAGAGCGTCAAATAGCAAAATTCAAATTTCCAGTATTTTTTTTAAATTAATGTGTGAAAGTACATAGGTACAAGTAGGAATATTTGCGAGTACCTCGGACCCAAAGCTTTCCTAATCGATTGATCGAGTCACTGCAAGTGGGCCACTCCAGCGATAAATCATAATATATTAACGAGTGCACTTCGCACTGGGTTCATACTGTGAGCTCTTAGCACCAGCCTGAATTGAATCGTCATGGAATATCCACTGTTGGATATTGAGCCTCTTTTATAGAACTCCAATAAAACCGTTTATCCACCAATCAAAAATCAGGCCCGTATGGTGTAGCATCATGTTTTTTTTAACAATGGACGGTACATACATACAAGACTGGAAGCGGCTTGCATCCATCCCTCTTTTGCTGTCTTAGAGGTCGTCTGTCCACCCACATGGAGGACATAGTTTCCTTTTGACTTCAACAGTCAGTCTCGAAAGAAAAAGTGAGGTAGCACGCGATCCAATTTCACTCGCTAAGAGCTTATAGTATGGGTCCTGGGCAGCGAGCCGTATCGCTGTCCCGTGCGAGATTTTATTCGGCCATTGTTATTGGATGACCGTTGAGTTTGAATTTCTGAGGCACATCTGTTTATTAGCCATAAAATATAAAAGATATGGGGTGTGCACACGAGCTGATACTGATATATTATATCAGATTTTAAATAATAATCTAATTTAACATAGGATTTTTTGAAAACTAAACTCTGAATAAAAGAATAACCGTCCTACCACAAAAGTTTAACGCACGCTTTAGACAATGTTTATTAGTACCAATAGTACGGTTATACAGTGTTTAAAGCGCGTTTAAATCTTTTGTGGTAAAGTGGTAAGTTTTTAATTTCACATAATATAGACTAGGATGTTGAAGCTACATCTTTGTAGCGGAAACCGGTGATCGTACTCCAAGACAGGTGGTTTGCTGTTACGAAGACGGGGGGTTTTTGTGGAAACCGTCGAAAAAGGTTAAAGGAAAACAAAAAGAAAATCTTGGACATAAAATAACTATGACATATACCAGAGACGAGAAAAGTATACATGTAGATAAATTACGGAAAAAGAAATCCACCAATAGAATTCACACCACACTTATAATTATTCTTATTGATCATGATATTTTTCCCTTCTGACCGTCTTCTGAACCTTCATTTATAAATTTACTAGCTGATCCGGCTAACGTCGTTTCACTCATCTTTACAAGTTACAACTCAGAAACCTTCTTTGGCTCATGCACAACAACTTTGCTAAAGATCATCACATGATCAAATGCAAAGTTTACGATTCTACAAAGGACATACAGACAAACATTCATTTTTAACACAAAGTGTGTTATTAGTTTCACCTGTATGTTTGTAACCAACCCCTTTAAGCTCAATTTTGAACTACTTTGAACGATCAGATTTTCTTCAAAGTTTGCACACCTATCAAAGACCGACGACAAATTAAGGCTCCAAAGCGAGTTTTTTAGTTTTTTTTAAACTATATTTATATGATTATACATAGACGTTCTTATGGAATAGCAGATACAGTAACTTTTATTTTATACTAGTTTTTACCCGCGGCTTCGCCCGCATACGCAATATTTCATTATAATTTATAGCCTATGGGTTATTCTAATATATAAGCTATATTATTGCAAAGTTTCATCTCAATCCGTTCAGTAGTTTTTGCGTGAAACAGTAACAAACATCCATACATCCATCCATCCATCCATCCATCCATGCATCCATCCATCCATCCATCCATCCATCCTCACAAACTTTCGCGTTTATAATATTAGTAGGATACGATTGAGTGACGAGAAGAGCTATACGTTACCTGGTGTTACGCATATCCACGACAGGTCAGTAACACCAGGGCATGTTATATTCACAAGTTGTGGTGAAAATAATTTTCTAGCCGGTACTGTTATATATTCTGTGCCGTGGAGCGCGTTGCATTCGACCTAGTTACGGCGCGATAACGCAGGATGTCATAGTTTTCCTACTCGCTGGGCTATTGCGCTAGGAACGCGTTTTACCGTACCTTAGTCATAGAGGAGTCTATTAATATGGTTTTTAGGGTTCCGTACCCAAAGGGTAAAAACTATTACTAGGACTCCCTGTCCGTCTGTCTGTCACCAGGCTGTATCTCATGAACAGTTATAGCTAGAACGTTGAAATGTGCACAGATTATGTATTTCTGTTGCTCCTACAACAAATATTATTAAGAACATAAAAAAAAAATTTATGCGGGCTTCTGTAGAAAAAACCGAACTTTTAGACGTTTTTCGCTCGATTTTAATAACGGTGAGAGGTAGACGTTTGAAAAATTCACAGAATATGTTGTGTTAAATGTGAACTTTAAAGTAAATAATTAAATTGAAATAAAATTACTCAAGGGCTCCCATACAAGAAAGATGATTTTTTGCTCGATATTAACCGGAAGATGCTTGAAATATTCACAGAATATTAAGTTGTATAATAAAATTCCCTTTAAAAATAAATAATTGAATAAAATATATTAAGGGGGCTTCCATACGGTACGAAACCCTTTGTGCGACTCGCACTTGGCCGATTATTATACTATGGTCATGGTCTATAATTATTACCTCATAGATGAGGAAAACCCCAAGGAAGTGTCTGATATATTTACACTTATACAAATTGTACGATATGTTTAATTCTGTTTTGGGTTTGTTATTATAGGGTTCAATTAATCATTTGGCTTTTATAAATAGGTCGGTTATAGTAGATGTAATGAAAGGAAATAAATATGTCTTTTAGCAAATTTAAGTTTGAATTTAAAATAATGTAGATAAAAAAAATATAACGCGTAGGAGTAATATTTTTTCTTTTTTTTGTAAACGCATTGTCATTGGTCTTTGATAGGTGTGCAAAGTATAGAGAAAATCTGATCGCTCAAAGTAGGTCAAAATCGAGCTCAAAGGGGTTGTTTAAAAGCAAGCAAACATACAGGTGAAACTGTAGTCAAACGCGAACCTATTCGAAATAAAAAAAAATAAACTAATAAAAGCGTGTTAAAAAGAGCAGTGCTAGAAAATGTGATAATTATATAACAAGAACACTTATTAATTTTATTTCATAGTTCAGAAACCCACCCAGAATTTGCGATTCTGCAGTCACTTTAGAATTAACAAATATACTTAAGTACATCATGTTACACATATTATAAAAAAACTCTCTTCGATTAACTTTAAAACAAAAAATAACAAATAACTCAAAGATATCGAGACTTAGTTTCTGAATTGCTCTAGTTATTAATATTCTTAATAAAAAGTGTTATGATTTTCCCCAATGGCAGATAAGCCAAAAAATTAACATTGAAGTTGGCAATTTTAGACATCACTTCCCAAATATTAATAGCTTGACAAATTTGGTACTTCCTGTAAACGTACTGATTCTTGTTTATTTTTATCGCGTAAAATCATAGTAATTACAAAGCGCAGCCTCAGTTTTTGAGTAGTTTCATTTCAGGGTTTTTATCGTCTTTTATACATTAAAAAGTATTTTTAAATATTCTTGTATTTCCGTTGCAGTATCAAGTCAATAAATTTGTCCATAAATACCTAGGTTATCGAAGTATCAACTTGACTGCAATTCTCTTCAATAAACATTGACACAACTCAGTGTTTTGGTTGTTGTATAATTTGGAACGATGGAAGTAAAGTTATATAATATAAATTAAATACAAAATATTGTTAACGAACATAGCCCTACTCTATCGTTGATTTTACCGACTTCCAAAAAGGAGGAGGTACTATGTTGTGTTTTTTGTGTATGTTCATCGATATTTTCGCCAATTGTAAACCGTATGTTGTAATGTACATGGATGTCACTTCGATTCGTGCATACTATTCCAATTCTGTACACGGAAGTTAGTCTGAATGTGAAGCTATGCAATTTTTTGCGAAAAATAAAATTTTATTAATATAATATGACGATGGCGGATTTAGGGTAAGGATACCCATGCTTAGCTGCTTAGATACTCTAAATTAACACGAAGTTTGTTTTTTTTATCACAAATCTTTTACAGCGTGTAGAGTATAGACCCACAATACTTCTGAAACTTTTAAGTGCTTTAAGTGTAATTTAAAATAAATGGCGCCATGTATGTTTTATATAAATAAGGATAGTCCAATAGCACCTTTATTGACACCAAAAATATAAAAATACTAGTTAATTTGATAAAAAGCAAAGCATTCTTTTGAGTTTTGACGAAAGTCGTAGAACAAAAGTTGTTAGTTTTGATGTACAGAATAAGCCACTAGAAGGATGCTAATTGATTAGAAATAACCCTGTATTATTTTTATTTAGGTCTTATGTTTCGTCTGAACTTATTTAAAAATCAAGAACTTAAGCTAAATCAAGTAAAGCAAGTGCAGACCACCGGCCGGCGAAATGGAAAGCGCTTGCGCAACGTGGACTGTTATAACATGGATGTGTGCGTGCTTGTTACATGTGTGCGTACACGTTACATGTGTGCTGATATTGAGCAATCGGAATTTAAGCTATTGGCTGGATACGGCGAGGTATTTATAGGTTTTTAGCGATGGGAACCGCGTTTATGATTCAAAGGAAAGGCGCGTCTATTTATAGATAGGTTCGAGTAACTGTTAGTTGTAGTAACAACTATTAAACAACTTATTATCTAAGTAACTACTAACTTGTAAATCTATTTAAGTAGCTGGTAACTTTCATGACTTTTTTATGTTACTAAAGTGACTAGTTTACTCGGAGTGTGTTAAGTTGGTTCTTTAGAGGATTAGCTATTTTAATAAAAAATAGAAATTCTCATTGGTTAATAGTGTTCACAACGTAGGTAGTCGCTACCAAAACATTTCTCATTCGCCCATTTGCCCCAATTTTTTTTTAAATAAAATTGTACAATGATTTTACTATCAGAATAGCATTAGAGGCGATAAATAAATATAGATTTCTGGTTCTTGTTTTATAAATATTATTTCTTAATAACATGATACAATAAAATGACACAATAAAGAAAACAAAAATAAAATAAAAAGAAACACTCATTTGGTTTTAACTCAGTGCTATGAATGTAATGAGAGGGGTAAAAAATAACTGGACTCTATGCGCGCTCAAGTATACACCGATCTTCCATAAATAAACTAGTATAGGTATGTACATACACCGAGGCAACAAATAAAACCGGAAAATAAGAGTGAATTGAAACAAATGCTCTCGGAGCGCATAACAGTGATAGATACGGTTACGTCAGCTATAACGGGACAGCATTTCACTCTCGACTCGACGCGGAAGGCGCACTTTCTCTTTTGCGCTGCGTTGAACGCGAACTAAGCGCACTGCCGCTCGGTCTAGCGAGCTATAACGTATCTACCTCATTTACATGTCAATAGAGAAAATGTTTAATGTCGTTTTAGAACATATTTTTTGCTGCATTGCAATGATTTTTAGGGTTGACGTGTAAATTTTGTAATTGAAAATGAATATTGTTTTAAATTGTTAGTAAGTATTTATTATTTTAGCAAGGTATTGTTTATAACGGAAAATACTGCGTTACAAAAAAAAACAAGACTCTATATAAACGCAATACTTACTTATAAAAAAACAAATGTACCTACGAGAGAAAAATAGCTACGTAACCACTCATACGTATTTTAAAAACGCAGTCTAACAATCGAAAAACAAAAAATCTAATTCATCGAAATCATTCCGCTCGGTTACCGTAAAACAAACATCAATTAAAACGGAGTTGCAATAAAGCGAGGCGCGAGCGGCGCGTATAATATCGTCGAATGGCGCGCGAGCGAGACGGGTATAGTAAGGACGCAGCATGAGCGGAGGTCAACGGCTAGCCGCGGTCGTTGCCCCGCTATCGGAGTGACCTACTGAGCGCGTGACGTCACCGCCGCACCGCGCGCCGTGCACGGTTCACCGCGGCCGCGCGTCGCCATCTTGTGTCGAGTAGACGAACCACACTTGCATATGGCGGGAAATAAAATCAATACCACCCAATGCCATCGGATTGTTATTAGAGCGTTATTATTAAGTGTAGGTACATAATATTTGTTTGTATATTCGGTGCACGTTTTATTAATCAATCGTTATTAATTATTGATTTCGTCTTGTGTTTGATATTGAGACATCTCTTTGTTTTTGTACAGTGGGTTTGATAATTTTAATTATAAAGCCCCCAGAACTGTTTTAACAGTGTCCATGCAATATAAACTTTTTTGTGAATTTATAATATTATTATTATTTATTTCATCATCATCATTATTCGTAATTTTAAAATTATTATTCAATTTCCAGATTACTTACAATAATTGAATATTTATTAATCAGAATGAACAATTTATTTATCAGTGCATAATCTGTTACCGCCAGTGCCTACCAGTCTGCTACTAACTTACCTACTTTGAGAAAGTAACGATTGGTAATAGAGATAATTGGATTAACCAAGTTGCTGAATTTATCAAAGTACGCTATACTGATCGTATCTACTTGTACTTTTATCATTCCTACAGTTCTGATTTCACTGTAGAAGAAAGTGCAAAAAAAATAATTTATTACAAATAAACTGAAATTTCAACTAAAATAAATTAAAACTCATCAAGTATTATTATTTGATTCAGGACAATTTAATTTAAAAAGTCTATTATACATAATATGTATAATATATTGTCATTATAACATCTACCTCTGAAAATTGGGCAAGGATCTAAAGCCGCACAAATTATATTTATTTTTATTCTTCTTCGTTATGTCGATGGTTCTAAAGTGTAATTTTAAAGAAAAAATCGGTAGTTCTTAGAAAATTGTAACTAGGTATCGAAAAAATGGATGAACCAGTTGATTTTTAGGGTTCCGTACGTCAAACGGAACCCTTATAGGATCACTTTGTTGTCCGTCTGTCTGTCTCTCCGTCTGTGTGTATGTCAAGACTCTTTATCTAGGGAACGCGTAAAGATATCGAGTTGAAATTTAAACTGTATACGTATATCTATGATCTCTTACAGTTGTGTAAAGGAAAAACTTTTCAGTTATCATATAAAGAAGTTAGAGCCGTTTATGTCGTAAAAAACAGCATATTTCGACACTCACAAAAATCAAAACCTACAGGGTACTTCCCGTTGACATAGAACTATGAAATTTGGCAAGAAGCATTGTCTCAGAGTACACATATAGGGATAAATCTGAAAACTGTACATTTTTATTTAAATAACAAAAAAAAGAGTAAATCGTATCATGTTAGGTAACATATAAAAGAACTTCATTAGCACATGCTAAAACAGGTTTTTAATTATTTTAACAACTTGTTTGTACGGAACCCTCGATGTGCGAGCCTGACACGCACTTGTCCGGTTTTTTTTTCTCGAACTCTGGGTTTGTTCCATAATAAAATTTGTTCATAATCATCCATTTGGCTTAGTATACCAGTTCCGTATAACTTTGTATGTAGTTCTAAGACGTTGGGTCTAAAGGTCAATTTCCATTGTTCCAGAGGTGGAGCTGGAGAGCATTCAGGACCGGTACGTGCAGGTGCTGCGCAGCTTCCTAGAGCACACCACGCCCCATCACCCCGGCCGCCTGCAGGAGCTCTTCGCCAGAATACCTGAGGTGAGCACCTCTCTACATACCCTACATTTACGTTAATATACCTATCCCCATATTTTTCCTTCATATATTGCACCTCGGTATATCCCTTATTTTGATGTACATAATATTCCTTGTATGCTATGCATTAAAATAATGCTTAAATTGAATTGATTACCAATAACATACGTATACCTATTAACTTTAACATTTGCAGTTTTATTTTACATAATTTTTGCAGTTTTTCCATGTTTGACACGTTGACGGAAGTCGGACTTTTTGTTTATTACGATGACCGTGAATACCCTAAAATTATCTGTTATCTTGAAATACAACACAAAATTGGAATTTCAATTGTAAAACCCTACACATAATTCTATGATATATGCTCTAGCTTGGCACATATTCCAAATTTGATGCTATGTCTATTCCTTAATATTTTTTTATTGTACAAAGGCATTTAAGATTGAAAAAATAATCTTTATTACTGACGTCCAAAAATTGTTAAGCAAATTTAAGAGCATCGTGATTCATCCGTTCTAGAAACTTTACCGTTGCTTTTCCTTTCCACAAGTCAGTGTTATCTCCGCATCTATTGTTTTACGAGTAAAATAAGTCCACGGCCTAATGGTGAAACTCTGTAACAACATTATCAGTGCGATTTATGTAATCTAGATATCAGATTTACCGTCCAGTCGCATTGTAAGCTGGTTTGTTACATTGCAATAGAAAGTCCCTTCAGAGCTTTCCAATCCTGCTTGCGTTGGACTTTTACACGAAGTACACTGTCAATTTGGCGCTCGAGTTTAACTTTCTGATTTGCAAGATTGTCCCAAAGTTAATTAGAAACAAATTGAAAATGCAACCCAGATAAACGGGATATTGACACGGTTTGACGTTGTTTAGATAGAGTACTTTTAAATAAATCGTGTATAGATAACTGTAAATTTAAAACGTACCATTATTTTACTACGTGAAAATCAATTTTCAACAAAATATGGTTCCTAATAAAAAAACATGCTCTATTAATTCTAATTCCACTTCTCCAAAACATTTCAATGTATGATATAATAACGACAATACGGCTTTAATGTCCATTTTAGTAGGTATCATTACTTCTCGTTGCATCATAAAGCAGATAGCCTGATCTGATGACTACATTGTTTAACACGATGCAGTGAAAAGTACTGATACTAAGATGGCTTTGTCGGGTCACTTGATAACTAATTAAACTTCCATCAGAAATCGACTATCCAAAATCAAACCTAGCAAGTGTATTGCCCTCCTGTGATAAACAGTGTACCTATACGCAGAACGCGTATATGGCACATACGCTGTTTATCATAGAAAGGGATCTACAGTTGATAGATGATTGATTTGATTTTGAACAGCTGAGTTAGATATAATATATGTTTCTTTTCTGAATTCCCTAACAAATTATTTTTTATTTCAGATCCAAGCGGCGGCGAATCTGCTGCTGGAAAGCAAGATGTTCTATGTGCCGTTCGTGCTCAACTCAGCGGAGATCAGATAGTACATGGCGCAGCAGGGCGTCTAGTTCTCGATGTACGACGTCGAGCAGACTCCCCGCCTCGACGACTGCCGGCCACCGCGCACACCACCCTGTGTTCAGAGCACTGCCAGTACAGCACAAGTGTTCCTAGCGACGCACCTCACTTGACACGGCTATTCTCAAACGGAACCAGCCCGGTGCAACAACTCAGTGAAAGACAATGACAGTGCGACACTTACTGTTGACTCCATGTGTGTTATGATTGGTAGAATGTTTAGTAGAGGAATTAAAACGTCCCAATTGACAGACTGATTTATTATTATGAAAAACATAGCATCGTAAGGTACCAGGGACTTGATTGCGTGTTTTATACGTGGTAGTGTTGCGTACGCTACATTACAGTGTTAAATAGAGTTAAATATATTAATATGTTACTATTTAATTATTTTGTCAATCTAAAAATTGCATAATATATTATTTCTGTAAATATAGATTAAGTTATATAAGACGTTGTTTAGACAGAATTGTTTCTTGTAAATGAAATATTGCTGTTTTAGTTTGCATTTTGTATTTAGGATTAACATGTAGGCTAAAATTGGGTGTGTAATTACGAAGACGTTTGATTTTATTTTATATGACTTGTTCTTAACGTAAGTAGCACTAAGTACCTACTCTCAGTGTTTCCCAAGACTGCTTGTATACAACCGTAATGTTACACTAACATAATGTGGCGTGACATCGCGCATCTATTTTAGTCACAACTTTTGCATTTTTATTGTCAAATATTTCGCATAATACTAATTTGTGCATTTGTTTAGTCCTCACTCTCCTCTGGTTGCAGAAAGCGTGCCAGTAGAACAAACTAAGCCTGGTCATGACGTATGCACTCGTATATTTGTGTAGGTGCTTCAAACAACTTATATACTTTGCTTCCTTTGATGTGTTCAATTGTAAATTATGCTCAATGTTCTGTATCGATGTTCAGACACTCAAATTTTAATTTTTAAATCATTCTCCTTTGCTGAAACATTATAATTATTCACTTTTACATTTCGATCACTGGACTATTGCTTGAATACCAAATTGTGTGTTATCTGAGCAATACATTCTAGTTAAATTACTTAGGTTCTTAAATATCGTCATGAATACATTAAAGGCGCATGCATCATTCTCATCAATATTAATAAATTCATCTTTACTTACTTTAATATCATTTTGAAGCATTCCTTGAGAATCCATAGAAAAATATCTCTATCCCCCCTTCGAGACATGACTGTAACTTTGGCCATTTCATTTTTCATTAGTTTCCTAACATCATATATTCATCTTCATGTAACACGTCATTAATCTTCTTAACCATTAATTTAATCTAGACATCTAACGACTACATTTAATGAAAAACATATAATCACAAAAAAAAACATTTCACATTATAGACTTATCTAACACTGTCAGTTCGTCGTCTTCAAATTAAATGTTATTTGCCGTTATCGTTACTAATATCATATTAATTGTTAATGTTAAAAATTGTAAACGTTCCATCAACGGTGAACAGTTACCAGTAGCTTAGGGGGCGATGTACGCCAACTAAAATTAAGTAATTACAACCAAAAAGTTCGTTGTAAGGACTTAGGTTCTAGGTACATTAGGTTTTTACTAAGAAACGTCACGATCGACTTCGGCATGCTATAACGTAAAATGTAGTTTTGCACTTCAATCACAATTAGCTGGATTAAACATGTTATTTAGCAGGTAATATATTGCTACTAATAGTAAATATATTGGTATTTGAAACATTCTGAATCCCTCTTTTGTTTTAGTAATATGTAACATTATCCCATACTTAAAGAGCTTGTTAAATAATGGCTTTTAGTTTATTAAAATCTGATTTATGTCCCAACTAAGAATTTTAATAGCCAAGACTACACGACTGCAACGACTGCAGTATTCAAGTCAGTCAGTCAAAAAATCGATAAAATAATTTTAACAATCTGTTACCTGATTGAGCAAGAGACGTGCGTTCCTCAACGTGTTACCATTAGTTAAGTGTTAGTTACGTGATTTGTAAATTGTAATTAGTTTGAATACAACCAGTTACGATACTGCCATCAAATGCCTAATTAGTTTTTCAATTACGTTTTGTTAATTTACTTATTAGTTAAGATTATTTCGTCGGTGAAATTATTAGTTAAATGTGATAGTACAGTGATAGCATATCGGGATACGCGTTCCAGATTGATACAATATACGACTGACGCGGTCCGATCGACGCCACGGCCGGTCGGTCAGTCGGTCGGTCGCCCGGTCCGATTAGGTCTCACTACGTGTGAAATACACGCCAATTCGGTAACTATATTTATTTATTCACTTTATAACTTAACTATAATTAAGTAGTTGTTAACGACACCATCTGAACGATGACGGTGTTAAATCTAAAGTCTGAGGTAAAGATGCCTTTATAGATTTTTAAACATGTAATGATGGAAACGTTACCTATAAACGAGGATCGTGCATCGTTCTAATAACGTATGTAAATGATAATGTATGTAAGTAATATTGACACTTATTTTGTTAGTATCATAGCATTATTGTTAAGGTGGAACTAACGGCATTGTATCAAAATGAGAAGTAGATTTGTAATAATGTTATTGGCGTTGTACAAAGGATAGTATTGTTAGTAAATAAACAATGAAATTGGCGCATTACTGGCGAGTACCTAATTAGATTAGTAACCGGAAAGCCCCTTGAGGCTATACAACCATAGTGTGTAAATACAGTAAATTAATGCTTATACGTGTAAGAAGGCCACTCGCTTTTCGTTGCTCTTCTAAATCGTTTGCTCTACGTTACGGCTTTCTTCGCCTCTTTTACCTAATGTAATGAAACTTAAGTATTTTAATATAAACTTTTTATCGAAATTGACTGACCAAAACAGTGTAAATGTTGTACTATGATTTGCTTGGCTTGCTGTTATGATTTTAATGTAAAAACCGTGGATCTCGGTAGATCGTGACGACCCGAGACGCGGGACGGTTGCAACCGATCTCTGGGGAAACAACTAGTTTAATCAATCCAATAATACTTTTTTAACATCAGGATTCTTAGTCTAAAATTGTGACTCATTATCAAAAGGATTGGCAATCTCACTAATAACTCCGCCAGTGATCGGTTCGTAGTTAATATTGCGAAAATATTTTGACTGATATAGTAATGTAATGAACATAATAATGTTAATATATTTTAAGGGTGTAACAAAAACTTAATGCATTTCACAATTTCATTACAGTCCATAAGAGAATAAATAATTAATTACGTCTAAGATATTGTGACGAAATATTTTCACATTGTTAGGTGTAAGGTTTGTTGTGTAAAAACTAGCGTTTTGAGTATTTCGGGTAAAAAGAGGAAAGAAAATGTTTGTGTACATTAGACATTGTAATAAAATAGTTACGGAATCGAGTTAAATGCCGTAAGAGAATATATATTTGGAATCGTTGACGAATGTTTGTTGTAAAAATTACATGTCGCAGGAAGTATTTGAACTCTAAATGCATAATAGATATCTGTTTTACGATAATTCACGTTTAATTAATTTTTTACGACATAACAAACACGTTTCGCTTTTGAATATATTTGTATAGATTTCTTCACATTTTACAAGATAGTCGAGTGTTGCTCGAATCACGCTGTATCACAAGAAGTGCCTCGAGAAATAGATTTTTCATACTTCAATTTTTTTTAAATTATAAGGGTTCAAGATTGGTTGAGTGTGCTATATTCGCGTGTTTAGTTGGGCTCGCTCAATATCAAGACTTATTCGCTTTCAGACCTAGCATGTACTTTTAAGTATTAATGATTACCGTAGGGTTCTATGTTTATTGTAGCAAATCACTTTAGTGCAGGTTGCTGTACTGTTTTCGATGGTAAAAGGCTGTTATTTAAGGTGCCGTCAGAAGTAGAAGTGACCGAAGATTCGTGGAGAGAGTTCAATTTATGTTGTCCTAGTCCAATGTTGTGGTATCCTTATTAAGAGTGCAGTCGCCAGTAGCTATATTCTGTTTTCGAGTATAGTTATATAAGTACAGCTAATAACTCAGAAAATTAACGAGAAAAAATAGCAGAAACATATTTCTATCTACTTTTTCTCGTTTATTAAACGGCGGTTTGTTCAAATTTCGACATTTAACACTCTTAAAAAACAAAAAATACCAAACATATAAGCAACTAGCAGTTTTGGCAGTTTTCTGGGACAAACTAATAATAAATTAGACCAGCCCCCCTACCGCCTATAGCAATAGCAATCGTAATAGCAATCGTTTATGACTTCATTTTAGTCATTTGGCACCGCCTATGTGACGTTAGCCATCAAAGTTGTTCATTCAAGGATTGTTTTTGCAATCCGCGCAAAGCAATTGATGGCTAACGTCACATAGGCGGTGCCAAATGACTAAAATGAAGTCATAAATGATTGCTATTACGATTGCTATTGCTTAGGCGGTAGGGGGGTTTTATTTATTACAAACCGTACGGTACTGAATTGAAAAGAACATTTTATCAATTTCAAATTAATTAATATTAAATACTGACAAGTCAAATATTTAGTCCTTATACAATTTTTGGTTTTTATTATAAAAAATGGGCACTTCAACTTTTGGCGGCATTTCGACCAAGTTAAGACGTGACTGTTGAATACATACCCTGTCTTGTTTTCTCGTACGAGTGGTGCGCCTTGTGTAGTCAAAGATTGTGTACTGGTTTGCCAAGAGAAGTTACCTACAGTTGTGTTAAGTTAGCAATGCATAACGTGTTTGTACTTTAATTTTTGTTTTTTAGTTGTACTCTTGGAAATCGATGGTTAATAATTTAAGAAAATAAAATGTATGTGAAATATTTCTTTTGTTTTTGTTGGTGAATCCTTGACTTGAAAAGGAATACTTACGTAATTAATGATCACGATGATACTAGGGTAAGTATTATTATAATGTTACGAAGCAGTTGAAAACATAAATTCTACGAAGAAACTATTATTAGCAGAGCATTTAGGCAGCAAACTGAACAAGAAATAGTTTTTATTACATTATAAAATATAAAAAATTAAATAAATTTAGCGTTAATTTTGCAAACGAAGCTTTTTTGTTTGATAAGCTCCTCTACAATGCTCTACGTCGTAGCACTTCCATATGCTATAATCACGCTGTAATGCTACATATGCTGCTCTCTAGTAGAATAAGTAGTAACTATTTGATTGCCTGCCATCTATTGACGAGTAGATGAACTCGCGTCTAGAAATAGTTTTATGTCATAGGTTTTCGTTCATTCGTTTAACTAAATGCACTAAATCAAGGCCAGATAAAGTGCAGCAATATAAAAAATATGATGCCTAATTTAATTTAAAATATACTTTAGATAATTTCATTTTAATTTATTTTTCGTGCCTACATAAATCCATTTAAATACATTTTCTGTGATATTTTTAATCTGTGCACATGCGTCATTCTTCCCTCCCGCCCTCCTCTCTTTTCTGTCAAAATTGTCTGCCGCTTGCCACATGTCAGATCACAAATAATATAATTTTGTTTAGATTTATTGTGAAAAACTCGTAAAAAATGGTAAAAGCCACTATTAAACGTGTACATCTTCTTACTTCTCCACTCAGTACCGATATATAACTTGTAAATAGTGCAAAACATGAAGTGTATAGGTTGTGTTGTCATGAACTCATGAATTTTCAATATTTCAGAAACCTCTGATGCTGCAAGGGCACGAGCGTGCCATAACGCAAATCAAATATAACCGAGAGGGTGACTTACTATTCTCAGCGGCGAAGGACTCGAAGCCAAATGTTTGGTGGTCCTTGAACGGAGAACGTCTGGGCACCTTCAATGGGCACGGTGGTGTGGTCTGGTGCTTGGACGTCGACTGGCAGAGCATCAATCTGATAACTGGCGGCGGTGACAGTTCCTGCAGGTCAGATTGTGCATATAAACTCCTCAAACTTACATGAAGAATAGTTGTTATTGTTTCAAATATTAGGCTATGATGATAATATTTAACATGGTGTTTACCAACTAGAACACCTACTTCAATTGAATTCTTATTGCCATACATAGTGGCTTATCATCTTTGCTGTTGTACTGCTATTTTACCATGAATACATAATATTGCACCATATTTTTTTTATTATTTGACCAGAGTACTGGACTACAGAGTAGTTTAGTCTGCTATATTATTAATAGTAAGTAGCTTGTTTTCTAAGCTGACCTGTTTGTATGGTTTGAAGTGCCTGAGTTGTATGAAGATGGTATTGTTTAGGTGCAAGTGCAATTCTGAAAATTAGCACATGTATGAGCCAATAACTTCTACAAATGTTAAATTCTCACAATGGAATTTGTTCGCCTGGTCAGTCCACTCTGTAATTAAACTTCATTAGGAAATAATGTTATTCACATTTGATTGTACAAAAGCAATAGTAATTTCATGTTATGTGCTAATTTTATTTACTATTCCTGTATTTCAGATTATGGGATCTAGAAACCGGCAAGAACATAGCCACAATCAAGTCAAACTCGTCTGTGAGGACATGTAACTTCAGTTTCAGCGCCTACCAGGCTGCTTACACCACCGACAAAGCTATGGGTCACCCTTGTGAGGTATGGATTCCATTTAATTAAAGAAATCATTTTCTGATAAGGCCGCGGGTTGCTTCACATGTCTAAACATGTTTTCTGTAATAAGTAATGTGTGTGAACTGTGAACCATTAAAGAAGAGAAGATGAGAAGTTAGCCGCAGATGCCACTTTGCCGTGATTCACTAATTATTGCGCATGTGTGTCCGCGTCATAGTATTATTATATCTTTGATAGCGAGCTTTGCTTCGATTTTGTGAGCACGGGCGTAGGGAGCGCGCGGGAGGTATGATGTTGGCGGTGTGCCCCGGCGGCGGCGTCTCGTCTCTCTGGGTCCCGCGCACACCTATATTTCGACTTTTGCGCAGTGTTCTGCGCATAACTTCCCATCCACCGATTTGTGTGGTGCTTAGTATACCTCTAATTATAGATATAATTATCTGTTTAATTATAGAGATCTAGAAAGGAGTCTTCTCTTTATCAATTTGAGACAGTTATAATATAGGCTTATAGTACAGACTGAATCAACTTCTTGGAGTCTGGGAAGTTTGTTACAAGCTGTGTATATCCCTTCTCTTGCGATGCTAACATTTTAGTATATTGCTGGTGTGCAACCACTCCACACCAAGAAGTTTGATTTGCCCCATAATATTCATTAATACATAGTACGAGGGTCATTCAATAAATACTTAGCCTACAAAAAGTAAATGGAAATTTTGGAAAAGTGGCAATTTATTTTTCAACATAGTCTCCTTTTAGTTCGATACACTTAGCCCAGCGATGCTCCAACTTTTTTAACCCGTCCGAAAAATAGTTTTTGTCAAACTCTGCAAAATAGGCCTCCGTGGCGGCGATGACCTCCTCATTTGATCCATATCTATTCCCGGCTAGAGATTTTTTCAGATTAGGAAACAGAAAGAAGTCACAAGGGGCCAAATCTGGAGAATACGGTGGATGGGGCAGCAATTCGTAGCGTAATTCGACCAATTTGGCCATGGCAACGGCAGACGTGTGAACCGGTGCGTTGTCGTGGTGAAACAGCACTTTTTTCTTCGCCAGATGGGGTCGTTTTTTCTTTAATTCGGCGTCGAATCGGCCCAATAAATCGGCATAGTAAAGCCCTGTAATTGTTTTACCCTTCTCGAGGTAATCGATGTAGATCACACCTTGTGAATCCCAGAAAACGGTGGCCATAACTTTTCCAGCCGATTTTACAGTTTTCGCCTTCTTTGGAGCACGTTCCCCGGTCTGGATCCATTGTTTTGATTGCTCCTTGGTCTCTGGTGTGTACCAGTGGATCCAGGTTTCATCGACGGTCACAAAACGACGCAAAAACTCCGCTGGATTCCGCTTAAACAGCGCCAAACACGTCTCCGATGTGGTCTCACGGTTGCACTTGTTTTCCGGTGTGAGTAAACGCGGCACCCATCGCGCCGACAGCTTTCTCATGCCGAGTTCCTCGTGAAGAATATGATACACTGTTCCTTCTGAAATGCCTACAGTCTCAGCTAGCTCCCGAACCTTCAATCGGCGATCTGCCAATACGAGATCATGGATTTGGACGTGGTTCATCAAAAACCGACGTACGGCCACGTGCAAACTCGTTGAACCAATTCTTGACGGTGGCCATCGATGGAGAAGAGTCACCGTACACAGCATCCAAGCGCTCTTTGATTTCGATGCGCGTTTTCTCTTCCAAAAATAGGAATCTAATCACCGAACGATATTGCTCTTTTTCCATTTTTGTAAAACCGATCGATACGTTCGCTTCCATAAGTTGTCAAATTAAAACAAATGAAGGGATTGGAATGAAAATTTGAAAAAAGAATTAAAAAAGAATGTGCTACACTGTGGTAAAACTCTTTTGAAACTACAGCGCCCTCTGGCGATGAGGCTAGGTACTTATTGAATGCACCTCGTATATCCAAATAACATACATTGAAGAATGCAGTTGTAAAGAGTGCATATTATAATTAAGTGTTTTTTGTGCTCTGTCAGTAATTTGTATAATTATTGGTGTTATGCATAACTGAAATTTTAAGTAGTTTCTTACTAAATTAGGTTTCTGCTAGCATCAAATAATATGAAATATTATTGAATTTTATCATAAATATTATATGCAATTCTGAACTGTTGAGTGAAGATTTAAGAATTTACCATACACTCTAATACACTTATTTCATTATCACTTGTAGTGGTTATTTTGTGTAAAATAAATAATCTATACCTTGTAGAAAAAATTGAACTTCATACAAACTTGTATTCCTCAGGTGTTCATAATTGACACGAGAACCATTGACGACTCGATGTCGGGCCAAGCGCCCATCCTGAAGTGGGAGATCACAGACACCAAGGTGACCTCGATGGTGTGGGGCAACTTGGACGAGACCATCATCACAGGGCACGAGGCTGGAGACATCATTCAGTGGGATCTCAGGGTCAGTATATTGGAGCTTGGTTCTTCTGGATTGCTATTCATTAAATTAGTTTTATTAACCCCCAATGCAAGAAGGGGGGTTTTATGACCTTCTGTGTCTCTCCATGGCACCGGCTTTCTGAAACAGCTGAACTGATTTTGGGTACAGTTTTTTTATTTTAAAGTAAGTTTTAGCTATTGATGGTTGTTAGATTTCATCAAAATTGGTTCAGCTGTTTCGAAGCTATCAGCTCTTAGCTGCAGTAGGAATCTTATTGCATTGGGGTTTTTCGGTTGTTTTTTTTATTATTTAATCCTGTTTATATTACCATTGCATCAATATTCACAAAGTTGCTAGACAGGCTTAAATCATTGTTGAATGAAATTGTTGTAGCAACCTGCAGGCCAATCGCACTAAAAAATTATAGCTGAACTACAATTGAACTTTAACTGAACTTCGACTTTTTGTCTATTTTCGTATCGCACTAATGATTTTGACTGAAGTTAAAACGCAACTCGATCAAAGTTGGAACGTAACCGGTGTCAACTGAACGGTTGGTGTATGATGTTTAGCGCAATACCTAATTCCTTGAAGCTGAATCGAAACTTAACTGCAATTGCAACCGGACTTTAACTGAATTACAGATGGAATGCAGCTGTTTAAAATTAACGCGATTGGCCTGCTGGTCTGTTATTTTCAATTAAAGATGTAATAGAAACTGAAAATACTCCTTGAATGAGTAAT